>CM048751.1:105421612-106739112 GCA_026315105.1 Locusta migratoria
TAAAAAGAAACATATTGTCTTTGATTACTGAACTTTGTCTTTAAATATCAACACACTCCCTTAAACAAAACAATATGTTAATAAAAAAAATATTCAAAATTCAAACACTGTCTCTTTATATGTATCTGTCAAACATCAACTTTTTCTTTAGTCTTTTGAAAGTAATACTTTGTAGAGGTTTAGTTAGTATGTCCGCAAGTTGTTCTTGAGTTTCACAGTACTGTATCTTGAACCAGCCATGATTCAGTTCATCACTTATGAAATGGTACTTTACATCAATGTGCTTGCTTCTTCTTGACATTTGACCTGATTTTATCATTGCTATTGCACTTTGGTTATCCACACACAGTGTCATTTTGATGTTTTCACTCAGCAACTGTTCTAGAAAAGTCTTAAAAACCTTCATTTCTTGACAACATTGTGCTGCAGAAATGTATTCTGCTTCAGTTGTAGATAATGCAACCACACACTGTTTCTTGCAACACCAAGAGATTGGAGCATTATTGTACAGAAATACATACCCTGTAGTGCTTTTTCTGTCTCTCCTGTCACCTGCAAAATCTGCATCACAGTAAGCTACTATTTCTTGATTTTGTTTTCTTGATGGATAGAATATTCCACTCCCTGTTGTTGAATTCAGGTACCTCAATGTTCTCTCCAGATTTTGAATGTCGGAATGATTTGGATTACTCATTGATCTGCTTTCATAATTTACTGCATAAGCTAAATCCAATCTTGTTTTGCATGCTAAATACAATAGACTGCCTATTGCTTCACGATATGGGAAATCTGACTTTGTACCATTGGCTTCTTCAATGTCTCCTTGTGATGAAATTGGAGTTGTCACACTTTTTGAATTTTCCATTTGATTCCTTTTCACTACTTCTGTAGCATATTTTTCTTGATGGATATAAATACCTTCTTTTGTTCTTTCAATTTCTATTCCAAGATATACTGTTGGATCTTCATCAACTGTAATGTCAAAATTTTTCTTCAGTTTTTTTAGAAGATTTTTCATTTGACAGATGTCTTCTCCAAATAGAATCCCGTCATCAACATGTACAGCTAGATACAATTTTTTTCCAGTATTAGCTTTATACACACATTGGTCAGATTTCAGTTGGATGAGATTTTCATGTTTAAGAAATTCATTCAGTTTCTTATTCCACTGCAAAGGAGCTTGTTTTAATCCGTACAGTGCCTTTTTTAACAGACAAATTTTCCCAAGTGCGTTGTATCCTTCTGGAACTTCCATGAAAATTTCTTCTTTCAGTTCACCATTAAGAAAGGCTGTTTTGACATCAAATGTCATAATTGTCAAATCATCATGTGCAGCAAGTGCAAATAGGTATCTCAGTGAATTAGTTTGTACAACAGAACTAAAGATATCTTTAAAATCCAGTTTTCCTTGCTCCTGTTGACATCCTCTTGCAACTAGCCTAGCTTTGTACTTTCCATTGTCCTTTTTCTTGAAAATCCATTTTCCGGTAACTATTTCTTTTCCATGAGCCATTTCTTTATCCACCAGAGTCCATGTTTCATTTTTCTTCAGTGATTCTTTCTCTTCATTTATAGCCTTCATCCACTTGTCTTTGTCTTCATTTTCAGTGCACTCCTTGTATGTGAGCATGACATAATCATCATATCTCTTTGGCAAATGTATCTGACGTCTTGGTCTCTGATATATTTCTGTATCTTCTTCTGGATCTCCTCTTGTTTCTTCATCTGGGTCATCTCTTCTTTCTTCGTCTTCATCACCAAAATCTTCTGGTATTTCTTCTTCTTCAGTTAGATTTATTCCTTCATCTTTGCTTTCCTCTTCTCTGTCTTCATACTGATGAGTAAATTCAACATCTCTTGCTTCAGTGAATTTTCCTGTCTTACGGTTCCATATGACATAGCCATTGTCTGTATATCCTACAAGAACACCTCTTTCACCTCTTACACTCAGTTTTTTAAATATCCAAGACATTTTGTGAACACCACAGATCCAAAAATACCCAGTCTAGACAAATTTGGTTTTCTTCCATACCACATTTGAGCAGGAGTCACATCAACAGCAGCAGTAGGACTTCTGTTCATAAGATAAGCTGCTGTCAGAACTGCATAGCCCCACATTTTATTTCCAATTCTTGAATCAAACAACATGGCCCTTACTTTGTTCATGATAGTAAGATTAATTCTCTCTGCTTTGCCATTCAGTTGAGGAGACTCTTTAATAGTATAGTCTATTACTATCCCCATCTTTTTACACCATTCTTTAAAATTAGCACTTCTGTACTCTCCTCCTCTGTCACATCTTATTTTTTCAGTCTTCAGATTGAAATGAGCTTCACTTTCACTTACATATTCCTTGATGTAATTTTCTGTTTCATCTTTAGTATGCAAAAGATACACTTTCAAGAAATGTGTGTAATCATCAAGACATGTTAAAAAATACTCTTCATTATGGTAAGTTGATGGACTTATTTTACCACATACATCAGTGTGAATAATTTGCAGAGGTCTTGTTGCTCTATACCACACTGTGTTGAATGGTTTTCTTACCTGCTTTGCCATGACACAAGTTTCACAAAAAGGCATTTCTTCTTCTAACACAATCTTGTCCACTCCATAACACAGTTCTGGTATTTTCTTTAGATAATTGTAGTTCAGGTGTCCTAGTTTTTTGTGCCACTGAATGTTTTTCTTCTTTTGTGTCAGGAGTACTTCTTTTATAGGGCCCACTTTGATATTGATGATATACAGTCCATTTTCTGTTTTATTGCCTTCTAAAATAACATTTCCATCTTTCACAATCTTCACTTTTTCCTTGTCAAATATTGCCACTCCCCCTTTTTCAGTAATGGCATTTACTGACAACAAGTTTCTTGACAGTTCCGGAGCATGTATTACATTTGTCAACATCACCTGCTGTGATTCAACTGTGCCAACAAGATTCGAATATATAAAATTTCCATCTGCAATCTTAAATTTTTGTACCTTCACAGCCCTTCACATTTGACATAATTTTCATTTCGGGTGACATATGCTCATTACTCCCACTGTCTACAACAAACTCTGTATCTACTTTATTAATTTCCTTTTCTTGATTTTCTGTCACAAGGGCTTCTGTGAGAAAAACTGTCTTTGGTGCTTTCTTCATCTTCTCATGGTCTTCTCTTCATTTTTCTGCTGGATGATTTGTTTTTTCGCAGTATTTGCATGGAGGCAGTTCCTGTTTCGCCCAGCACTCTCTCACATGATGTTTTCCGCATGTAGAACACTGTATTTTCTTATTGTTATCAATAAGTTTCCTTTTACATTCACTTACAAAGTGACCTGAACCACCACATCCAAAACACTTCACTGTTTTCTTACCTTTTTTATTCTGGTTTTTCTTCTTGAAAACTGCAGCCTTAAAAGCAACACGTATTTCTTCATTTTTCTTTATTTTATCCTCTTCAGATTGAAGTCTTGATTTCAGGTTTTCGAGTGTTTTTTCCTTACTACAAGTAGAGTCCCAAGCACTTCCAAAATGTTTATATTCATCCGGCAATTTCGTCATTATTCTAGTAATTAGCGCTGTTTCATCAACATTTTGCCCTAGGCGGTTCCATCTGAAAGCTAGGGTTCGCACTTTAGCAATATTGGACATTACATCTTGATTTCTGTCATATTCATAAATGTAGAACTCGCCAAGTAATTGCGTCTTCTGTTGATCTGTATTTTTCTGATATATCTTACTAAGTGTATCATACATCTGTTTTGACGTTTCACAGGTAAGGATGCATGTTTTTACGTTGACATCTATTGTTCTCAAAATGAAATATTTTGCAAGTGCGTCTTTTTGTTCCCATGCGGATACTTTTTCTGTTTCTGGTTTCACGATTGCGCCACTGACGTAACCACTGAGGCCTTTTGCCATGAACATCACATTTATTTCTAATTTCAATAGCGGAAAACTTGTAGCATCTTTTAATTTTGGAATGTTGTTTAATGTTGTATCATCTACTGATGAAGCCATTTTTTTAAACACAACACTCAAGCCGTTTTCACAGAAAGACACAGTCTATTAACACTCGTAAATTTTCACCGTATTTTTTTCTCCAGATTTGTAGCACGTCCTGGGCCCATAACCTGTCAAGATCAATAGCTAAAATCTGGTTTTATATTTCTCAGTTGAGGAATTTTATTTTAGTACGAAGCACAACACAAACATCTTTCTGTCAAAAAACAACTTTATTTTTGTAACCACTGTTTTTTTGTTTGTTTTTCTTCCACAGCAAATAGCTCACACTACCAACATAACACAACAAATATAGTAATGCCAACTGTGGCTTTCATTAAAAAGAAACATATTGTCTTTGATTACTGAACTTTGTCTTTAAATATCAACAGTGTGTGTATTTGTTCACCTTCCTTTCCTTCCCCCAAGGCAAGTCTTTCCTCTCCCGGGATTGGAATGGCTCCTTATCCCCTTTCTTAAAACCCTCATCATTTCCTTTTCCCTCTCCTTCCTTTCTGCCTGAAGAAGCAACTGGGTTGCGAAATCTTGCGTTTGTGTGTGTGTGTGTGTGTGTATTCATTTATTTATTTGTGATGTTGACACACCTGTGCTCCTTCGCCTGGTGAGTAATCTTCATCTATTTTATATATATTATAAAAGAAAAAATTCCTAACATTAAAAATATATGTAAAAAAATAGATGAAGTCTACTTACCAGGCGAAGGAGCACAGGCAGTGATAGTAACAAATAAACACACACACAAACGCTAGCTTTCACAGCCTAGCTGCTTCGTCAGGCAGAAGGGAAGGAGAGGGAAAAGGAAATGATGAGGGTTATAAGGGAGTGGGTAAGGAGTCATTCCAATCCCGGGACAGGAAAGAATTACCTTGGGGGAAAAAAGGAGGGTAAACAAATAAACACACACCCACACATTTACACAGACGCAAGTACACCTACGCAGACATTCTGTAGAAAGCAAAGAAGTTAAGAAGTTAGACAGAGATACCACTTGAGGCAGAGGCTCTGTCCAGAGAACTGAGGCAAAGATGTTAAGATGGTGGGTGGGAATTCGAATTTAGCAGAGGTTGAGACCAGGTAGGCAACGGGAAGAGAGAATATGCTGAAGGGATAGTTCCCATCTCCGGAGTTCTGAAGGATTGGTGTTGGTGGGAAGTATCCAGATAACCTGGACGGTGTAACACTGTGCCAAGATGTGCTGGCCATGCCCCAAGGCATGTTTAGCCACAGGGTGATCTTCATTACCAACAAAGACTGTCTGCCTGTGACAGTTCATGTGAATGGACAGTTTGTTGCTGGTCATTCCCACATAGAACGCTTCACAGCGCAGGCATGTCAGTTGGTAAATCACGTGGGTGCTATCGCAAGTGGCTCTGCCCTTGATCATGTACACCTTCCGGGTTACTGGACAGGAGTAGGTGGTGGTGGAAGGGTGCATAGGGCATGTCGTTGTGTATATATATATATATATATATATATATATATATATATATATATATATACGTAAAAAATAGATGAACACTTACCAGGCGAAGGGGCACAGGCAGTAATAGCAACAAATAAACACACAGACACACACACACACTCAAAAATGCTAGCTTTCGCAGCCTAGCTGCTTCATCAGGCAGAAGGGAAGGAGAGGGAAAAGGAAATGATGAGGGATTTAAGGAAGGGGGTAAGGAGCCATTCCAATCCCGGGACAGGAAAGACTTACCTTGGGGGAAAAAATGGAAGGTAAATAAATGCACATACACCCACACATTTACACAGACACAAGTACACTTAGGCAGACATACTGTAGAACTGTAGAAAGCAAAGAAGTTAGAAGTTAGACAGAGATGCCACTTGAGGCAGAGGCTCTGTCCAGAGAACCAAGGCAAAGATGTTAAGATGGTGGGTGGGAATTCGAATTTAGCGGAGGTTGAGACCAGGTGGGCAACGGGAAGAGAGAATATGCTGAAGGGCTAGTTCCCATCTCCGGAGTTCTGAAGGATTGGTGTCATTGGGAAGTATCCAGATAACCCGGACGGTGTAGCACTGTGCCAAGATGTGCTGGCCATGCACCAAGGCATGTTTAGCCACAGGGTGATCCTCGTTACCAACAAACACTGTCTGCCTGTGTCCATTCATGCGAATGGACAGTTTGTTGCTGGTCATTCCCACATAGAACGCTTCACAGTGCAGGCATGTCAGTTGGTAGATCTCGTGGGTACTATCGCAAGTGGCTCTGCCTTTGATCGTGTACACCTTCCGGGTTACGGGACTGGAGTAAGTGGTGGTGGAAGGGTGCATAGGGCAGGTTTTACAACGGGGGCGGTTACAAGGGTAGGAGCCAGAAGGTAGGGAAGGTGGTTTGGGGATTTCATAGGGGTGGACTAGGAGGTTACGGAGGTTAGGTGGGCGGCGGAAAGACACTCTCGGTGGAGTAGGAAGGATGTCATGAAGGATGGATCTCATTTCGGGGCAGGATTTTAGGAAGTCGTATCCTTGCTGGAGAGCCACATTCAGAGTCCGCTCCAGTCCCGGAAAGTATCCGGTGACAAGAGGGGCACTTCTGGGGTTTTGTGGAAAATTCTTAAATTGGGGAGATGAGGAAGTGGCTCTGGCAATTTGCTTCTGTACCAGACCAGGAGGATAGCTGCGGGATGTGAAGGCTGTTATCAGGTTATTGGTGTATTGGTTCAGGGATTCAGGACTGGAGCAGACTCGTTTGCCACGAAGACCTAAGCTGTAGGGAAGGGAACGTTTGATGTGGAAAGGATGGCAGCTGTCATAATGCAGGTACTGTTGTTTATTGGTAGGTTTGATGTGGACGGATGTGTGTAGTTGGCCGTTGGATAGCTGGAGGTCGACATCGAGGAAAGTGGCATGGGATTTGGAATAGGACCAGGTGAATTTGATGGGACCAAAGGAGTTGAGGTTGGAGAGGAAATTCTGGAGTTCTTCTTCACTGTGAGTCCAGATCATGAAGATGTCGTCAATGAATCTATACCAAACTTTGGGTTGACAGGCTTGGGTGTCCAGGAAGGCTTCCTCTAAGCGTCCCATAAATAAGTTCGCGTACGAGGGGGCCATCCTGGTCCCCATGGCTGTTCCCTTTAGTTGTTGGTATGTCCGGCCCTCAAAAGTGAAGAAGTTGTGGGTTAGGATGAAGCTGGCTAGGGTATTAAGGAAAGAGGTTTTAGGTAAGGAAGTGGGTGGTCGGCGTGAAAGGAAATATTCCATCGCAGCGAGGCCCTGGGCATGTGGGATATTAGTGTATAAGGAAGTGGCATCGATGGTTACAAGGAAGGTTTCAGGAGGTAACAGGCTGGGTAAGGATTTCAGGCGATCAAGGAAGTGGTTGGTGTCTTTGATGAAGGATGGGAGACTGCACATGATGGGTTGAAGGTGTTGGTCTATGTAGGCAGAGATTCGTTCTGTTGGGGCTTGGTAACCGGCCACAATGGGGCGGCCGGGATGATTGGGTTTGTGAATCTTGGGAAGTAGGTAGAAGGTGGGGGTGCGGGGTGTCGGTGGAGTCATGAGGTTAATGGAGTCAGGTGAAAGGTTTTGTAGGGGGCCTAAGGTTTTGAGGATTCCTTGAAGCTCTGCCTGGACATCAGGAATGGGATCGCCTTGAAAAACTTTATATGTGGTATTATCTGAAAGCTGACGCACTCCCTCTGCCACATGCTCCCGCCGATCAAGTACCACGGTCGTGGATCCCTTGTCGGCAGGGAGAATGACGATGGAATGGTTCTCCCAAATCCCATGCCACTTTCCTCGATGTCGACCTCCAGCTATCCAACGGCCAACTACACACATCCGTCCACATCAAACCTACCAATAAACAACAGTACCTGCATTATGACAGCTGCCATCCTTTCCACATCAAACGTTCCCTTCCCTACAGCTTAGGTCTTCGTGGCAAACGAGTCTGCTCCAGTCCTGAATCCCTGAACCAATACACCAATAACCTGATAACAGCCTTCACATCCCGCAGCTATCCTCCTGGTCTGGTACAGAAGCAAATTGCCAGAGCCACTTCCTCATCTCCCCAATTTAAGAATTTTCCACAAAACCCCAGAAGTGCCCCTCTTGTCACCGGATACTTTCCGGGACTGGAGCGGACTCTGAATGTGGCTCTCCAGCAAGGATACGACTTCCTAAAATCCTGCCCCGAAATGAGATCCATCCTTCATGACATCCTTCCTACTCCACCGAGAGTGTCTTTCCGCCGCCCACCTAACCTCCGTAACCTCCTAGTCCACCCCTATGAAATCCCCAAACCACCTTCCCTACCTTCTGGCTCCTACCCTTGTAACCGCCCCCGTTGTAAAACCTGCCCTATGCACCCTTCCACCACCACTTACTCCAGTCCCGTAACCCGGAAGGTGTACACGATCAAAGGCAGAGCCACTTGCGATAGTACCCACGTGATCTACCAACTGACATGCCTGCACTGTGAAGCGTTCTATGTGGGAATGACCAGCAACAAACTGTCCATTCGCATGAATGGACACAGGCAGACAGTGTTTGTTGGTAACGAGGATCACCCTGTGGCTAAACATGCCTTGGTGCATGGCCAGCACATCTTGGCACAGTGCTACACCGTCCGGGTTATCTGGATACTTCCCACTGACACCAATCCTTCAGAACTCCGGAGATGGGAACTAGCCCTTCAGCATATTCTCTCTTCCCGTTGCCCACCTGGTCTCAACCTCCGCTAAATTCGAATTCCCACCCACCATCTTAACATCTTTGCCTTGGTTCTCTGGACAGAGCCTCTGCCTCAAGTGGCATCTCTGTCTAACTTCTAACTTCTTTGCTTTCTACAGTTCTACAGTATGTCTGCCTAAGTGTACTTGTGTCTGTGTAAATGTGTGGGTGTATGTGCATTTATTTACCTTCCATTTTTTCCCCCAAGGTAAGTCTTTCCTGTCCCGGGATTGGAATGGCTCCTTACCCCCTTCCTTAAATCCCTCATCATTTCCTTTTCCCTCTCCTTCCCTTCTGCCTGATGAAGCAGCTAGGCTGCGAAAGCTAGCATTTTTGAGTGTGTGTGTGTGTCTGTGTGTTTATTTGTTGCTATTACTGCCTGTGCCCCTTCGCCTGGTAAGTGTTCATCTATTTTTTACGTATATTTTTTTCCTGTTAGGAATTTTTCCTCTATAATATTCGTATATATATATATATATATATATGCTCATCATATTCTGTAAGTAAATGTAATGCATTTTTAGTATTCACAGCTATTATTTATGAAAGTATCAAAAATTGGAAATTATGTAGAAGGACAGCCAAAGTTATGTTTAAATCAACATACTATTTCTTAAAAGCAGTTTACCAATAGTGTTAATAGTATATCAAACCGAAAGCGAAAATCTGATATTTTACATATCTCGTAGTAGAGTAGTTTTATTTGAAGTTTCTCAGGTTTTTGTCCATAATGTTGGCAATGAAACTGTAGGAAGCACACAACATAGCAGAAATGTTACAAAGTGGTAAAAACACTCTGGGGTGCAAATGATTAGTATATATAATAGTGCTTTGTTTTTAGTTTTCTCTTCTTCTTGTTAACTCGCGTTTACTGTAATAAAGTGCAAGTGTGTAGATACATTTTTGTCCTACAGTACTAAAAGCTTTAATGAATATTTTGAAACTTCAACTCAGGTGTGTACATACAATGTATTATAAAATGCCTGCATTGTATAACTTGATATGTCTCCTGTATGAAAATCAAGTGATTTGAAAATTACTGTTTACATGATGAGATGAATAAATCACATTTCACAACAAAGACATAAAAATAAATAAAATAGTAAAAATCTTCAGAGATACCACTGCAATAACATTTGATATGGAAAAGTGGGAATAAAATACAAAATCATATATACATGTACAACGAAAAGAGAAAATATCATGTTTTGTTAATGGACAATAACTCAACATTTTCATATTGTGTAACCATAGGGTACGTATTCATTTTTTGACATAAATAAATGAGTCCTCAAACAAGTGATAGATTTAATCAGGTATAAAAGTAAGGAGAAAAATATTCTCTATCAGACTTCCAAAAGACATTTATGAAAATGAAGGTGGGATTGACATATGTATAGCTGTAAATGAAACTGCAAGATTCTTTTGTTAGATATACTTTAAATAATTCATACATAATGGTGGGAACAAAATACACAAAATAAATTGTCTTATAATATAATTGCAAATTTTTATGACAGTAAATAAAACAAAATAAATTATAAAATCACAGCCCTTTGACATTCCATAACAAACAATAAATTAATAAATTATATTTCTTATTACTATCTTTGCTCCTGAACACTATCTTTAACTTAGCTGCCACTGACAACCACAGTAGAGCATTGCACCTGATATTTTGGCCTGGTCTGGCAGTAAAATACATCCATCGCCATGTGCATGGTAGTCAAATTCATTCATGTATTTTGAGGATCTGTGTCATGAAGGTATCAAAATATAATGTTGTGCTGTGTAATAATAAAATTAGATTTTTGATAACTGCCTCAGTATTTAATATCATTTTATATACTTCATTTAAGCAATGAGTTTCAACAAAATACTTGAAACAGCATAGTTGATGGCAGTCCTTATCACTCTCCATTCTGGGGAAAATTAGAAAGAAAACTTTTTTTCTGAAACTATTTTGATCCATATGTGTAACTCTTAATTTTTTTGCAGGTATTGCATTTTCAGTTAAAATACACATGTCAAGTGAAGTACCATTACCAATAATGTGAGACTGTCCTTGTAGATGAATGACTGAATAAATATAATTCAAGATCACTGTTATCCATAATGTTCTCAAGAATAAATATAACATTCAGTTGATTTTCGTGGTCTAGACAAACACAGCTCTAGAGTGTAAGCTTTGGCGTGGCCATTGTATCTTGTCATCCCCTCTGTAACACCAAGCAACAAAAATATCACTGAAAAATAGCACACCTTCAAGTATTGAAATTATTCCTGCACACACTGCACCAGTAGTTTTCCTCACTTGCAATAGGCATACTCCAGAAGCAGTGAACATTATGCAACCAAATACTGATGACAATACAATCTGAAACAAACGAAAGTCTGGATTAATTTTTAGTTTTTTAAATGTACATAATGGTTTCTGAAAACTAAATTGTGTACAATTTTGAATCTTAAAGTCAATGCATAGTGATGAGAGACCAAAACTTTTTTAAAACTTGACATTTACATTACATAATTACTACAAATTTTGATCGAGAACATTTTTGTACTTGGGCTCTTTCAGACAACATACTAAAGAAATCTGGTTAATCATATCAGATTTGAGTTAAAATATTTATGTGCCTTTAGATTACTCTCTCATTCCACATATTGACTACCACAAGTATGGATCTCTGCTCTGATAATTGGCAGCCACACAGCATGAAGCATGTGGTTCTGCTGTCTGGGACCACTACTACCAGTCGCACAGCCACTTGGTGGTCACCCAGTTAACCTATTTTTAAAAAAATCTAAAGGTAGTGAATCCATGCTGGCGTTACACTTCTCTCTTATTCTTTAATATGAGTTTCCTCTCTCATAGTACTTGAGTATAAAAATATAATAATGGAGTGTAAATTATAGAGGGAAACTTTCCCTGTGGGATAAACAAAAATAAAAAATAGAAAAGAGATGACTTACCAAAAGGATCGGCTTGTCGATAGAAACAAATAAAATCACACACAAACACACATACAAGCTTTCACCACCACTGGCAGCTTCTTCGGGAAAAATAGGAAATAAGGGGAAGAAAAAGGGAAGGATATGGGTGTTAAGGAAGTGGAAAAGGAGTCATTCCAATCCCAGGAGTGGAAGGACTTACCTTAGGGGGAAAAAAGGAAGGTAAACAAACACACACACTCAGACATATCGAAACGCAAACACACCTAGAGAGACATTTGTAAAAATTTGTAATAATGGAGTGTCATAGATAGAATACTAATAATGGAGAGAGTGAAGGTAATCTCAAAACACAGAGAGAGAGAGAAAGAGAAAATTGTCCTGATGTTGGGACTAAATTGAGATGAGAGGGTTGTGTCTGGAATTGAGGAAGTGTGTGTATGGGAAATGTGGGGGGCATTACACATAGGGGTATAGTTGGGTGTGATGCAGAGGTTACCAGATGTTAAGGCCTGGGGAATTGCGGGATTGAAGGGTGAATTACAAAGACAATTTTCATTATGTAATTCTTCCAAAGAAAGTGGTACATGGAAAGAGAAGGGGAGGGAAAGGGCAAATGGCTTTTGTCATGAGGCAGACACTGAACCTGAACAATCTGTGTCATAATCCTACCCCTTTTCTTTGTTATTAGGTTTTAATGTCCTGTGAAATTTCCCTGTCAGAATACTGTAATTATTTCCTTACATTTTTCGATAAAATAAGAGTATCTAATTGAATATTGTCATAATCCTCTTTACTTTGAAACAGTTATCAATACAGATGCACACATACATATGATATTTTAATTTTAATAATTTAATTTTAGTAATTCTGTGTCTTTCTATTACCTTTATTTTAGACACTGTCAAATGTTTCATTTTTATTCTTTAAACAGCAGCAAATATGAAAGATACTTAAAATAGTCTCAGCAATATATAAATGTGATTTTAAATGGCTACAACAGCCCTTTGTAATGGATTTAACCTTAGGTACCGTAACCTATTTGTTTGGTAAAGTGCACTTATGGATACCAGTTATGTTTATGCACGTAATAGCAGCTCTACCTCTGAATAACTGAATATATTTACCAATTATTATACTATATTATGAAAATACTCTGTCATACCATTAAGTCTGCTGTCTGAATCATTTTGTCAAATTGCTTCTGTCTGTAAACACTTCATAACAACAACCAGTTGTTGTATTATGCAATCATTTATATTTTAGATGGATTTTCTTACTAACATTTACCAAGGTCATTTAAAATACTTAACAATTTCTCATTGCCTGCTTGTAGTAAAGTTTAGCGATTATCATAAATTTTTTAAATTTCATTTATGTTAACAAAGCAACACTGCTCTAATCATAATTAGTGTATACAATTCATTTCTACTTTTATTTGTTATTTAAATAATTAAAAAATTCATGTATGATGAATAATCTGATACGCTTATTATCTGTGAATATGGTACATTAATTTTACTGAAACGGAATTAAATATTTAAATTGTATCACTTTTATTTTAGAACATTCTGGAATCCAGTATTGTTTATGTATATATGCATGCATGATGGCTTGCAAACCATATAAAGCTTGAAATCTGGAAAATATTAATTTCACTGCCAAACAATTTTCTGTAATATTGTGTACACATTTCAAAATTTGTGTGTCTTAAGAGGATGATTTATGAGAAATTTAAGTATACATTTCAAGTTGGCTGTCTGTGATGTTATTTTTAGGTAAAAAATTCTCAGTTTGGCAAGTCACCTTCCTGGATGTTAACCTCCACCTCAATTATGTCTCCATCCACACCTCCGTTCATATTAAACCTACTAATTACCAACAGTACATGCACTTTGATAGCTGCCATCCATTCCACATCAAAAAATCCCTCTCATACAGCCTTGCCACCTGTGGACGGCAAAATTGCAGCAGATGAGAAGATCCTTACCCACTATGCCAAAGGCCTCACAAAGACCTGCACAGACAGTCATTACCCACCTGACCTAGTCCACAAACAGATTTCCCATGCCATACCCCCCACACCACCAATCCTTTCTCCAGTGCCAGTAACCCGTCACAAACGAGTGTCCATGTCATCCAATACCGCCCGAGAGTAGAACAATTAAATTTTTATCCTTCATCAAGGCTTTGTTTATCTGTCATCATGCCCTGAAATGAGAGACATCCTACCCAATGTCCTTCTGAAACCCCCCCTAAAGTGTTGTTCCGTCACCCACCCAACCTCCAGAACATCCTAGTCCATCCATATGCCACTCCCAACTCCAAACCCTTAGCTCTGTGGAAGAGCCCGATGCAAGACCTACCCAATCCACCCACCCACCACTTCCTATTCCAGTCCTGTTACAGGCTTATCCTACCCCATCAGAGGTCGGGCCACCTGTGAAAGCAGCCATGTGATATACCAACTCTGCTGCAATTATTGCACATCATTTTATATTGGTATGACGATGAGCTAGCTGTCCATCAGGATGAATGGCCACCACCAAACTGTGGCAAAAAATGAGATGGACCACCCTGTGGCACAGCATGCAGCTGTACACAGCACTCAGGATTTCAATGGCTGTTCACAACCTGAGCCATCTGGATCCTCCCCTCACCACCAGCTCTACTGAAGTGTGCTGATGCGAGTTATCCCTGGGACACATTCTACGGTCCTGCAACCATCCTGGTCTCAACCTAAGATAACTTCCCATCCCTACACCCTATTCCTAACATCTCCCCCACCATCTTCCTTCCCCACTCATTATCCTGCATCTCATGCCTTCCTTGTTACTGTGTACTGCTGTTTACAATATCTCCTTAATTAATTACTTTTTATTTATTTAGTTTTTCCTATTTTTCCCTATATTTTCCCTCTTTTTCCTATGTTTATTATTTTTATCGTTTCAAATCCCCTCACTCTTCTTAACCTCTCCTTTCCCGCCCCTTCCCTTCACTGTATTTCGATGCCATAATTTAAATTCCCACCTATCAGAGCCTTTACAATCCATCATGCAATGTGAAACTTTCCATCCCCACCTTTACTCAGCTTCTTTCCCCCTCCACTCCCCACCTCACTCAAAACCTTGGTGCTTGTGGGGCTGGAGTGGCCTGACTTGGTGGTTGTGTGTGTGTGTATAATTGTCTGAGTGATTGCGTGAATGTTTCTTTTTCTGATGAAGGCCATGGCCAAAAATTTTAAGTTGTTTGAATGTGATTATCTATTTTCTTGCCTGTCAGCAGCTCAGTGAGCCTCTTTACGGTAAGCTGTTATCTATCCTCCATTATTCAAAAATTAATATATCATGTAGTTGCAGTTTGAAGTTCCTTTAACATGCAGGTACCCAGGAAGCTTTATCAATAATGATTACAAAATGATTGCAGGTGAGCAGACAGTGTGGCAGAAGTATATCAGGTGATGTAATGCATTGTAAGTATTATGACAAAGTTCAAAATACTTTACACCTGCTTAAATTTAGAATGAATTTTTTAATGGTTTTTGTATACAGAAAACAAATTTCCTGTATGACTCTGCAATCTTCATATTCTTCAATAAGAATAAAAACCTGTCTAGAACAATAAAATTATGGTCATTTATTATTATGTTTCAGCATTTGCCATCATCAGATTTAAAAACTTCTGAACTGAAAATAAGTTTAGAGATCTAGATGGTTTTCTATTCTTATTGAAAAATAGATTTGTATCAAATATCAATATGTTTACTTCTTTTTGACAGAGGTGACCTGACTTCACTCATTCTGTGGCACTTTGATTGTCCACTATTGGGGTTATTTTCACTTTTCTTCCTGACAGTTCACTGAGCAGAATTTTTAAGTACTTCAGTTCTTTGCAGCACTCTGCTGTTGATATATATTGGATTCAGTTGTGGATAATGCCACAATGCTCTGTTTCCTAGAGTTCCAGGCTACTGGTGAGTTATTGTACTGTATCACAAAGCCAGTTGTGCTTTTCCTTGTCTTCAAGTCTTCTGCAAAGTCTTCATCACAATATGCTTTGATGATCACTTCTTTCTGAGATTCACCTTTGTCATAGTCTTCATTTTGCTTGTAAAATATTCCTGCTTACCTTGTTCCATTCAGGTATCTCAGTATTCTTTTTATATTTTTGACATCAGCTTTATTAGGATTTTCTACACTTCTGCTTTCATAGTTAACAGTACTTCCTTTTTCTGGACAACTATCAGTACCGGCGGAAGGGCTGGGCAAGCAGGGTGACCGCCCGGGGCACCAAATTTTAGGAGAGTCTGGGGGCGCCAAAATCCTTGATAAATTTATTTTATAGTAAACAGTGAACTAAAAATTAACTTTTTCATAAATTGTTTAGCAACATTGGCTACTATCTCATGCCATAAGCCTCACTCTTTATAACAACCCCGGTTTCTTCTTTAATCTCCTATAATGAAAATACCTTCATCCCTTCACATTATTTGTCTATAAAAAATCTCCGCTGACAAATCTAAACGCTATTGTTGAGAGTTGGGAGTTTTGATCAACAATAACACGCTCTAACAATTACAACCACCACGGTGCCGACAATTGCACTCCTTGCAGCAAAGCTATGTCGGCCGCTCTAACAATACACACAAACAATATTGCGTTATCGACAACCAAAAAGAAATTAGTCCTTTTGTACTGTCAAATGTCTCGTGAAAGAAACTTATAACTCAGAAGTCATGTACATGTAGTGCAGGCTTCATCGTGTGCGTGTTCTTCTTTTGTCTCCTGAATTTCGACTCTCAGTAGAAGAATCGTTGCGTTAATGTGTTCTTTATCATCATGTCAGAAAAAGAAGCCTTCTGGAATTGTATATAGAAAAAGAAGAGCACAATTAGTGGCTGAAAATGAGAAACAGGCAGCAGCATTAAGGAAATTCTTTCCTACTCCTGAAACAGACAATAATGGAAATGAAAACGTAGTCCCAGAGAATGAGGAAACCAGCAAGAAATCAACAAATATTCCAGAAGATAACAATGCAGTACAGGTAACTAGGCCTGCAATACGTAACGTATTTTTGTTTTATTACTTTTAATAGAGAAGAGGTGTTTACATACGTAGCATCTTAGCAGGCTGGGGTGGGTAAGGTGGCGGCCTCTCACATAGGAGGCGAACTTCAGGCTCAAAGAAAGATCTTTTCCCATTGATATAAGTAGCAATAATTACATTCTACACCAACACTGATGCTTGATACACATACTAAAGAGATATGACTTTTACTCATTAGATGTGTATTAACCAACATTAGCTGTATTTCAAGCATTCATCTATCAATTAAGTAGAGGGCCCCCATAGACTAGAGGTTAAAGCATTGGACTCATGGCTACGTACTCCTGGGTTCAATCCTCAGACTTTCCATTTTTCAACGGCAGGAAAACTGGGGAGTCACATAAATAAATATACGACGGTCACTTGGCCTGCAAAGCTTCTAATACGCCTGCTGGCAGGTAGTGACACGACCGGCTGACCCGCGTTCTGTTACCCAGGTGGATGAATTTTTGCCACTCGCTATCAGATGGCGTTGGAGCAGGCCCAGGATCTATTGGTCTGCCGTGCCAGTGATTATTATTATTAGTAGTAGTAATAGTAGTGGTGGTGGTGGTGGTGGTATTGTCAACTAGAATTCTGAAGAGTTAAAATGTATGATTGTTACCGTTAACAGACCCTGTGGAGTTTCGCTATCACAAATTTTGCAATAGACCCATTATTTCATAAACATATCGTAAATAAGTAACATGTACCAGTGTAAGACTATATAGATTATGTTTCTATCCAATATGATTAACGTGACTTTAAAAACACTGTTCGGACTTCGGCAGCTAATTTGAATGCATTCGCATCTATTTTATGAATGCACTGATTCTTGATGATTATCACATCACAAAGTTATTAATGAATACAGAGAGAATTTAATTTTTATGTGCAGTTAGCAAAAGAAAAAAATGAGGCCATTCTTGCCTAGATTCTGTAAGAATCACCCAATTTCCTGTTTTCCTAACTGTACATTTTCGTATATTGTTAACCAAATCTTACTCTGCGTATTTAACTGACAAAAGTTAGGTTATTATTCAGTTTGATAATTTATTCTTATAAATATAGTTATATAGTTAAAGGAGTTATCCTTTAAAAGCAGCTATCTGTAAGGTTGCATAGCAAATTTAAAGTCAGTTATACCAATTGGTTGTAGGGGGCGCCATAAGGATTATTTGCCCGGGTGATATTTTCCCCTTCCGCCAGCCCTGACAACTATTACAAACTTCCAACTGATTGTCTCTACAGAAAATTCTCATCATCTTCAGAATTGAAAATGTCATTACTCTCTACAATAGGTGTTGTCTTTATTTATTTATTTATTTATTGCTGTCTGTCACACCATACTTTTCAGCATTCTGATAGCATAGTTATTCTGATGTAGAAGGGACCGTCTTTATTTCTTTCAATTTGTTTACCCACATAGATATTTGGGTTTGCTAAGAATGTCATAACAAATTCTCTCTCTAATTTTTCAAGTAATATTTTCATTCTGTTTTAATTATTTCTTATCATGTTTCCAGCGTCCAAGTGTACAGCAAGAAATAATTCTCCTGTTTCCTCTTTGAAAATACATTGATCAGTCTTCAGCTTCTGCATTTCTTCTCATTTCAGAAAATTTGTTAATCTTTGATTCCACTTCGAAGATGCTTGTTTCAAACCATAAAAGGACTTTTTCGACATGCATATTTCTCCTTTATCTCTATTTCCTTCTGGTATCTTCATGTACATTGCTGCATCAAGTTCTCCATATGAAAAGGCAGTTTTGACATAAAAAACCTTATAATATAGTTGCTCTCAGCTGTTATAGGAAAATCAATCTAAGGGTATTTTTATCCACTACTTGACTAAAAATTTCTTTGAAGCCTATTTCTTTTGAGTGCTGACACACTCTTCCAACAAGTCTTGTTTTATAGTGACCATCTTCTTTAAGTTGCATTACCCATTTACTGATTATAACTATTTTCCTTCTGTATCTTCTCTCTTGCTTTCTGCATCTTCTTTATTGACTTTTGTTCATGTATTATTTTTCTCAGGCTGCTTGTCATTTCATTTTGTCTTCGCTTTTCATGCACTATTGATATTTTAAGAGAACTTCTTTATTTGATTCATTATTAAGTTCATAATCATCAAATCTTACAGGTTTCTTTAGGTGGTCTCTGTTCCACACAGGCACACAACACAAGTCATACAACCATCACCTCTGGCTGCCACACTTTGAAGTGCTTTTGAAGTTAACAGATGAAGCATCAAATGATAATTCAGTGATAAATAAAAAGCTAAATACAATTATCAGTTCAAATGCAAGACTAGAGTCCCAAGTACTACATTCAACAAAATGTTCTGAAAACGGAGTGAAGAAACCACTGACATCAGCATAGAGAATGTGTCTCTTATGAAACAGTAAAAGTGGTTTGTTCACTCACTGTCATCCTGATTCAGTTGTCAACCTCTCTTCTAAACCTCTCTCTCAGTCTGAAACCTCTGTCCTTTACAAAGGCCTCACCTTTAGCCCTTCTCCCAAATTCAACCAAATAGCCCTTATCAAAGATTCACTGTCCTATACTTGTAGTCTTTGCTGGAGATATTACTTTGCCACTATGAAAAATAATCCTACTCCTAATGATTCAGCTCGCCAAGAAACCATTCAAATTAACCACTGCCTGGAACAGTTCCATTCTCCATCACAGTGAGACCCACCTCCCCTTCCTCAAAATCACCTGGTCTCAATCTCCATTAATTTCAAATTCCTGTCCACCATTCAACAACATGTTTGCCTCCAATCTCTGGACAGAGACTCTGCCTCAACTGGCATCTCTGTCCAACTTCTTTGCTTTTTACACATGTCTGTCTTGGTGTGTGTGTGTGTGTGTTTATTTACCTATCCTTTTTCCTCCAAGGTAAGTCTTTCCTCTCCCGGGATTGGAATGACTCCTTACCAACTCCCTGAAAACCCGCATCCTTTCCTTTTCCCTCTCCTTTCCTGCTCATTTATTTATTTATTTATTTTTTTTATTTTATTTTATTATTATTATTATTATTATTATTATTATTTTTTTTTTTTTTTTTTTTTTTTTTTTTTTTTTTTTTTTTTTTTTTGAGAGAAGCAACCAAAGCTTGCAAAAGCTGAGTTTTGTGTGTGTTTGTTTCTATTTATGTGCATGTCAATGAACCGGTGCCTTTTTGCTTGGTAAGTCAAACTTTCTTTACTTTATATATATTAGAGGTGGAACTTTCCTGGGGGAAAAATATGTATAAAAGTAGAGATCGTTTACTTACCCAAAGCATAGGCCCGTTGACAGATACAAAAACAAAAATAAAAACACATACATACACAAAAATTCAAGCTTTTGCAACTGTTCGTCGCTTCATCAGGAAAAGAGGAAGGAAGATGGGGAAAAAAGAAAGGATGCGGGTTTTAAGGGAGTGGATGAGGAGTCATTCCAATCCCTGGAGTGGAAGGACTTACCTTAGGGGAAAAAAAGGAAAGGTAAACAAGCACATACACATAGAAATGCAAACACACCAAGGTAGACATTTGTAGAAAGCAAAGAAGTTGGACAGAGATACCAGTTGAGGCAGATGCTTTGTCCAAAGGACCAAGGCAATGATATTATAGAATGGTGGGTGGGAATTTGAATTTAGAAGAGGTTGAGACCAGGTGGGCAAAGGGAAGAGAGAATATGCTGAAGGTCAACTTCCCATCTCTGGAGTACTGAAAGATTGGTGCTGGTGAGAAGTATCTAGATAACCCGGACGGTGTAACACTGTGCCACGATGTGCTGTCCATGCACCAAGGCATGCTTAGCCACAGGGTGATCCATTCATGTGAATGGATAGTTAGTTGCCAGTGACTCCCACATAGAAAGCTTCACAGTGCAGGCATGTCAGCTGGTAAATCACGTGGGTGCTGTCACAAGTGGCTCTGCCCTTAATTCTGTACATCTTCTGGGTTATAGGACTGGAATAAGTGGTGCTTGGAGAATGCATAGGGCAGATTTTACACCAAAGGTGGTTATATGGGGAGGAGCTGGAGGGTAGGGAACGTCGTTTTGGGATTTCATAGGGATGGACTAGGAGGTTACAAAGGTTAGATGGGTGGTGAAAAGATACTCTTGGTGGGAAGGATGTCATGAAGAATGGATCTCATTTTGGGTCAGGATTTAAGGAAGACGTATCTTTGCTAGAGAGCCACAATTAGAGTCCACTCCAGTTCCGGAAAGTATCCGGTGACAAGAAGGGCACTTTTAGGGCCCTTCTGTCGGATATTCTGGGTTTGGGGGGAAGAGGAAGTGGCCCTGGTTATTTGCTTCTGTACCAGATCAGGAGGGTAGTTGCAGGATGTGAAAGCTGTCATCAGGTTATTGGTGTACTGGTTCAGGGATTCAGGACTGGAGCCTAAGCTGTTGGGAAGGGACCGTTTGATATGGAAAATGATGGCAGCTGTCATAATGGAGGTACTGTTGTTTGTTGGTGGGTTTGACGTGGAAGGATGTGTGAAGCTGCTCATTGGATAGGTGGAGGTCAACATCGAGGAAAGTGACATGGGATTTGGTTGGGTAAGTCAAAGTGTCTTTCCTTTTTTAAATATTTTTCTGAACAGGAATGTTTCTCTCAGTTTTCTGAGATTTTTGCATACATTACCAATTTCTTTTTGATCTATGTAACAAAAACATGAATTAATCCTTGTTATGACAACTAAAATATTTTTCATTACTTTGTTGCTTTTGTCAATTTTATTTATTAATGATAAAATATTATTTTTGTTATATGTTTCTAAAAATTATTACTGTACCGGTGCTTTGCCTATTGGCTGTGTAAGTTCGGCAAAAACAATGAGTCCATTGATCATAATAAAACCAATTGTTGTTCCATGTACTATTTCTGCTTTGAGAATGGTGTTTGTTATATCCTCTGCTTCAGACAACAACCCAGCAGCCAAGCATGCAAAAACCTGAAAAACATCAATTTTGTCAAATTTGTTTCTGTATTAAGAAGCTGTTGTACCTGTACCAGTACAGGAGTTAAATGAGATGATTAATTCATTCATCAGAAGGTAGAGTTTTTTGTATTCAGAAAGAATGCAAAACTATTGCATAATAAAAACTGGAATTTTACAAATTTTAAAAGCAACTTTAAAATATCTATTTAGTATATATGGTAGCATAAATTTATCAGTGGACAAAACATGTAAAGAAAAACATAAGTGGTACTAAAACAACAAATACTTCATTTTTATAAAGGATAACATCTCAAAAAATAGAAAGACAAGTTAACTCTTATAGTTTATAGGCTGCAGAAGATACTGCAAAAATGATGTATGAAATTTACAATGATTCTTAAATAATGGTTTTTTCTGTTTTTTATTGGGAAACAAAACACAACACACACACACACACACACACACACACACACACACACACACACACACACACGTCAATCCAGAGTGAGGTATCTAATGCTCTTCACATCCAACATGGGGTACCACAGGTATGAAAATTAGGACCCCTTCTATTCCTGGTTCACATTAATAGCTTGCCATATATATCCTTTTCCCTTTCCTTCCCTTCTGCCTGATGAAACAGCTAGGCTGTGAAAGCTAGCGTTTGTGTGTGTGTGTGTGTGTGTTCTATTTATTTGTGCTGCTGTCACACCTGTGCTCCTTCGCCTGGTGAGTAATCTTCGTCTATTTTTTATATATATATATATATATATATATATATATATATATATATATATATATATATATATAATATTATAGAAGGAGACCTTCCAGGTAGGAAAATGGTATAAAATAAAGATTTTTGACTTACCTAAAGTACAGGCTGGTCGATAGGAACACTAAACACACACAAAAACACACAACCATTCGAGCTTTCGCCACCAGTGGTGGCTTCTTCGGGAAAAAGAGGGAGGAAGGAGAGGATCTGAGTGTGTGTGTATTTGTTTACCTTCCTTTTTGTCCCCTAAGGTAAGTCCTTCCACTCCTGGGATTGGAATGGCTCCTTTTCCACTTCCTTAAAACCCGTATCCTTCCCTTTCTCCTCTCCTTCCTCCATCTTTTTCCCGAAGAAGCCACCACTGGTGGCGAAAGCTCGAATGGTTGTGTGTTTAGTGTTCCTATCGACCAGCCTGTACTTTAGGTAAGTCAAAAATCTTTATTTTATACTATATATATATATATATATATATATATATATATATATATATATATATATATATATATATTATAAAGGGAAACTTTCCCGGTGGGATAAACAAAAATAAAAATAGAAAAGAGATGACTTACCAAAAGGACCGGCTTGTCGATAGAAACAAATAAAATCACACACAAACACACATACAAGCTTTCGCCACCACTGGCAGCTTCTTCAGGAAAAAGAGGAGGAAGAAGAAGCTGCCAGTGGTGGCGAAAGCTTGTACGTGTGTTTGTGTGTGATTTTATTTATTTTATTTGCTTCTATCGACGAGCCGGTCCTTTTGGTAAGTCATCTCTTTTCTATATATATATAAAATAAGAATATTATAGAGGAAAAATTCCTAACAGGAAAAAAATATACGTAAAAAATAGATGAAGAACACTTACCAGGCGAAGGGGCACAGGCAGTAATAGCAACAAATAAACACACAGACACACACACACTCAAAAATACTAGCTTTCGCAGCCTAGCTGCTTCATCAGGCAGAAGGGAAGGAGAGGGAAAAGGAAATGATGAGGGATTTAAGGAAAGGGGTAAGGAGCCATTCCAATCCCGGGACAGGAAAGACTTACCTTGGGGGAAAAAATGGAAGGTAAATAAATGCACATACACCCACACATTTCACAGACACAAGTACACTTAGGCAGACATACTGTAGAACTGTAGAAAGCAAAGAAGTTAGAAGTTAGACAGAGATGCCACTTGAGGCAGAGGCTCTGTCCAGAGAACCAAGGCAAAGATGTTAAGATGGTGGGTGGGAATTCGAATTTAGCGGAGGTTGAGACCAGGTGGGCAACGGGAAGAGAGAATATGCTGAAGGGCTAGTTCCCATCTCCGGAGTTCTGAAGGATTGGTGTCAGTGGGAAGTATCCAGATAACCCGGATGGTGTAGCACTGTGCCAAGATGTGCTGGCCATGCACCAAGGCATGTTTAGCCACAGGGTGATCCTCGTTACCAACAAACACTGTCTGCCTGTGTCCATTCATGCGAATTGACTTACCTAAAGTGCAGGCTCGTCGACAGAAACACCAGACACACACAAAAACACACAAACAATCGAGCTTTCGCCGCCAGTGGTGGCTTCTTCGGGAAAAAGAGGAAGGAAGGAGAGGAGAAAGGGAAGGATACGGGTTTTTAGGAAGTGGAAAAGGAGCCATTCCAATCCCAGGAGTGGAAGGACTTACCTTAGGGGACAAAAAGGAAGGTAAACAAATACACACACACTCACACATATCCACATCCAAACACACCTAGGCAGACATTTGTAGACATTTGGTTTCTACAAATGTCTGCCTAGGTGTGTTTGGATGTGGATATGTGTGAGTATGTGTGTATTTGTTTACCTTCCTTTTTGTCCCCTAAGGTAAGTCCTTCCACTCCTGGGATTGGAATGGCTCCTTTTCCACTTCCTTAAAACCCGTATCCTTCCCTTTCTCCTCTCCTTCCTTCCTCTTTTTCCCGAAGAAGCCACCACTGGTGGTGAAAGCTCGATTGTTTGTGTGTTTTTGTGTGTGTTCTGGTGTTTCTGTCGACGAGCCTGCACTTTAGGTAAGTCAAAAATTCCAATCCCAGGAGTGGAAGGACTTACCTTAGGGGAAAAAAAGGAAGGTAAACAAATACACTTATATATAGAAGGAGACTTTCCTGGTGGGAAAAATATGTATAAAATAAAGATTTTTGACTTGCCTAAAGAACAGGCTCGCCGACAGAAACATAAAACACACAAACATTCAAGCTTTTGCCACCACTAGCAGCTTCTTCGGGAAAAAGAGGAAGGAAGGAAGGAGAGGAGAGAGGGAAGGATACAGGTTTTAAGGAAGTGGAAAAGGAGCCATTACAATCCCAGGAGTGGAAGGAGTTACCTTAGGGGACAAAAAGGAAGGTAAACAAATACACACACACTCACACATATCCACATGCAAACACACCTAGGCAGACATGACAAATGCATTGGCTGCCGGTACCTGCAAGGGCAGCATGGTGGTGAGCGGTGGCTCGGAAGTTGTTGTGGTAGCTGAGGAGAGCTGAGGTGATGAAGTAGTATTTGCACTTGCCGGAGGTGTGCACAAGGACAGCATGGTGGTGGACACTGGCTTGGAAACTTCTGGGGCAGCCAAGGAGATGTGAAGTGCCAAAGTAGTTGACACATTGGCCATTGGCATGTGTGAGGGAGGCACTGCACAGCCACAAGATGGCAGCATGTGAGATGTGTTTGAGCAGTTCCCAAGAGGAACATGCTTGGGTAATGGCATGCGAGTTGGAGAAATTGAAGTTTCAGATTTGTGCACGACCAACTGGGCGGGAGAGAACGAAACAGAAGAAGATCGCCGCATGGGAGGAGAGAGAGTAATGTGGAGGCAGCCGCTAGAGTAGAATGAAGCACTGGTAATGCATCTGAGCGAGACACTGGCATAGCAAACAAGTTTTGTTCACAATCACTTGTGTAGGAGCGGCTCAGGGAAACAGAACTATCACAAGCACTGATAACCTTGCACACGGGTGCGACATCACTAATAACACTTGCGGGAGGAACACAAATGCTAACCTGGTTCGATTATCCTCTGAAATTACTCAACAAGTCATAATAACTTGCTGCAGGGCAGCCTGCTCAAACACTGGTAAGGAGTCGGTGAGGCTGGTACTCTGGCAGCATGTGGGTGGCGAGATGAGTAAGGTGACTTGCGTTTGTTGTCTACGTTGTGGGAGTGACCTCGAACAACAGCAGGGCAGTGAGGTGTGTAATGCAGCGTAGAGTGGGCATTGTAGATTCTTTCTGCAGCTCAAAAGCATTCAGAGGGTGTCGGAACTATAGCCTCGATGATAGTTGAATCACAGCACACTTGAGGTGAAGTATGAAGTTTACGTGGCACGGCAGAAGTCCCCTGTGGGACAGGAAATGAGAGCATTAGTTTGAAAACATTGTGTGACATGATGGAATATGTCTAAAACCAGTGTTTCATATGTTCTCACAAATGGAATTGACTGTACATGTCTTGCTACTCCAAGATCCCTTACTTCAAATTCTTCACTTATAATGTTCTTCATTTTACTTCTCTCATTTTTATCTCCATACAACATTATATCATCTACATATGCAGTTACTATGAGTTCATGCTGTAGATCATAGTAAACACATGGATCAGCAATGGATTGTAGCATCCCTTGTTTGTGCTAGAACTCGTCAAGTGTTTCGTTCCATCTCCTGCCAGACTGATGCAACCCGTAAATGCATTTTTCAGGTTTGTAGATCCATTCACCATTGTGCATTTCTGCCTTATCCAGTATTCCACTGAATTTTCTTCTTAGTATGTCTGCTGCATTTGTGAAACCAATTGGTAGTTCCAAATAAACTTCATCTCTTTTGTCAGCCATCAAGTATGCTGCAACGATGTCTAAATGATGAACTTTCTAGTCTTGTTCAACTGCTATTCCCATAAGTAGCTACATACTCTTCATTTTTACAACTGGACTATAACATTTATCAAAATCTATGCCTGGTCTTTGTTTCCTAAAGCAACCACCGGTGCTCCATGTCTAGCAATTTTTCCAACCTCATCATATTTTCACTTGAAGACCCATTTGATTCGTATGGTTTTTGTGTCGTTTGTACGTGGCACAAATGTCCAGGTTTTGTTTCGCATTAGATTCTCCAATTCTTCTAACATCCCTTCTTGCCATTCGTTTTTATCTTTAGCAGAAAAGGCTTCAAGTGCACTTTGGGGATCCTTTTCTCTTGGTGTATTTTCGTTTTCAGCTACATATGCCTTCATCTTTTCTTTTGTCTTGTAGTCCATCAGCCATTTTTGTGGATTAACTTGTCACACAAAATGTGTTCTGTAGTTTTCATTTATTTCAGGTTCTCGTATTTCATGGTCATTATCCTCTGTTTCAGAGTAACCATTGCCATCACTCTCATCTTCTTCTCTTACAGCACTCTCATCCTACCTTTCAGTGTCCTTTTCTATGCCACTGTTTTTAGAAGGCATACATGTTTCCATGGTATCCACATCTGTACAACTTGTTCGTCTTCTGTGATGTTTGTTGTCTTCCGATCAGTCACTTTTGAAACACCTTTGTTCAACTTTTCAGGAAAGATACTTTCATCAAACACAACACCTCTAACAAGAGTTATATTTTCTGTTGCTGGATTCCATAGATTGTAGGCTTTCATGGTTTCTGAGTATCCAACCATTACATAAGGATGTCCTTTAGGTTCAAATCTGCCATACTGGTTTTTCAGTTTTGCCCATGCATCACATCCAAATAAACGTGGATGATCAATTTTTGGTTCTCATTCATGCCACCATTCATAGGGACTTTCTCCGTCATTTGCTGCTGTCGGACATCTATTTCACAAGTAATTTGCTGTAGCTATTGCTTCACCCTAGAAATGTTGTGGCAATCCAGTCTCTAAAAGCATACATCACACAGTATTTGAAAGAGTTTGGTTGAACCGCTCTGCTATACTGTTTTGTTGAAGTGTGCCAGAGACAGTCAACTGCCTCCAAATTCCTTCCTTTTGTAAGGCCCAGATATGTTTCAAATTCTTTATTCATATATTCACCTCCACTGACTGACCATAATGTCTCTACTCTTTTCTGCTGTAAATTTTCTGCATATGTCTTACAGTCTTTAAATGACTGAAACACTTCACTTTTGGCTTTTAGTAAGTATATCACTGCATACCTTGTGTAATCATCAATGAATATGACAGCATATTTTGCTCCACCAAGTGATTGTGAGCCAGAGAAACACATTACATCACTGTGTATCAAATGTAGTGATTCATTTGCTCTATTTTCTGTCATTTTAGGGAAAGGCTTAGCTTTCAGCCTGCCTTCAATGCACTTACTGTACATTTCATTTATTTTGTCTTCATGCGCTTCTAGCATTATTTCACTACATTTGGCCTGTTTCTTTCCTTTATCAATATGAATTTGGCCTAGCCTTCGGTGCCACAAATCCCGTTCCCTACTACTACTACTACTACTACTACTAATAACAATAATGATAATAATTTTATTGTCATTCAGCCATAACATCAATAGACAAAGTCATACATATATTACATACAATCGATAATTCAAAAGAAACAGTTTTGCTAATAGGAGACAAAGACATACATATATTACATACAATTGATGAATGAAAAGAAACAATTTTGCTAATAGGAGACAAAGTCATACATATATTAAGTACAATTGATAACTCAAGAGAAACAGTTTTGCTAATAGGATTTCAATGTCATATTACAGTTGAAATATTCATTTACTTCATAGAATGGATGGGCAACTAGCCAGTCATACAGTGTTTGTTTGTATGCCTGTCCAGGTAATTCTTGTACAGATTGTGGAAGTTTGTTAAATAATTTGTGTCCCATGAATTCATAACTATTAATAGTTTTCAACAGTCTGTGGTATGGGGTATAAATACATCTGGTCCTTCTGGTGTTGTAACCATGAACGTTTTCTCTATGTTTTGTCTCTGGTAACTTCTTTTTTGCATATAGTAAAACATAGTATATGTAGAGGTTTATTATAATCATGATTTTTAGTTCATGGAACAGAGGTTTACAGTGTGCCTCATATGTAGCACCAGAAATTACCCTAATAGCTTTCTTTTGCAGTATGAGGATGTCATGCACAGAACTTGAGTTTCCCCATAAAATGATGCCATATGTTAGTATGCTTTGGAAGAAAGAAAAATAGGATGTTCTAACATACTTTTCAGGTACACAATTCATAAGTTGCCTTAACAAATAAATCACTCTGGACAACTTGTTAAGATTGGCGACATGGCACGGTTCATTCACTGAAGTACTGAAATTGGGTTCACATATGTAGTAAATATTTCTTTATTGGAACCTTTCACAATTTTTTTCACCACATTGTCTCATTATTTTAGTTTCAGTTTTTGTTAAAGAAACCAACACTCTATTATCAGTTTCCTGAGGTACTGATATCAAATTACACATAATGTCTGGAATGTACAATGTGTTATGCAAGTCAACAGTTTCTTGTCCACATTCTTTTGACAAATAAATGCACACAATGCCAAAACCAGAACACAACAAGTATCCCCCACCGGCTACCTTTACTGACTCTTCACGTTTTGTGAATATTACAAATTAATCTCGGTGGTAAGTCATGTGGTCTGTTACTCCACTGTTCAGAATCCACACATCATTTCTTCCCTTTTTGTAAAAAGTGGTGTACATAGCATGTGGATATATAGCAGTGTCCAACATGCTCAAACTTAATTCATTTGTAGAGCGACAATTCGTGATGCTGTGTTTTTCTGTCACTAACACACTTTTGCTGGCAGTTAATGTCACAGAATTTGAAAATGTTTTATTTGCTTCTTTTCTGTGGCTCCCTTGCTTGCTGTTTGAAGTATTATTGCCAAATTGTGGGCAGTGTTTTCCAACATGTCCATACTCCTGACAACGAAAACATCTTAGACCATGCTCATATGTTTTTTTGCAACTTCCATTTTTATTATCACACTGGCTGTTTCAACATCCTTTTCCCCTTCTGCCACACTTTGTTTGTTGTGTGAGCCTCTTATGAATGTCGAAACTTTTAATGTTCTCGCTTCACTTTCACATTTCATGTTTGTAAGTCATCTTTCTTCTTCTAACAGGCGGCTTTTGAATTTCTTAAGTGAGAAATCTGTTTCATCACACTGCATACTTCTTGCAAAAGTCTCTTATTCTGAAGGCAAACCCATCAATGTTTGCACCACAGCTTGATTGTCTGATAATTCAATGCCAGAACCATGAACTTTGAACAGCAATATGTTGCATCTCCACTTTCTTTTCAATGTTCGCATATACCTTTAGAGCAAGCATTCCATCCCACAAATCAAAATGTGTATGGGAATCTTTTAGTGTGTCCCACATCTCTTTCACTGTTTTGCAGTCTTGTATATTGTCAAGTGAATTACCATCTACAGTTGTAAGTAGAATTCCCATCGCCCTTTCATTTGCTTTTTGTTCGTCTTCTGTGGCTGTGATTCCCATGCCAGGATTGATAGCACACCAACATTGCTTAATTCTTTGTGACCAATGACGGTAATTATCTTCATATTTTTTGCTTGTCTGCCATGTTTGTACTGAACTATATCTTGCAGTAAGAAAACACCTTCTGTTCGTATATTTTTATGCAGCCCCCCCCCCTTTTTTTTTTTTTTTACGTTGCTTCTTTCACTGTTGCACTGATTTCGTAATATTGTTCATAAATCCTCTTCGATCAGCAAAATGGAAAATTTTCAGTACTCACAGTTTTTGGTATTTGAACAATTTCCCAGCCTGACTTCATTTAGTTGACACCTTCACTCCTTTTTTGTGTTGATCGGCAATCCTGGGTCCATAACCTGTCAATGTTCTCCTGATGACAGTAGGTCACACACACAAATAGCACACCACATTGCACTGTCACAGTTGAAAATAAGCATTTTATTTTAGCATAAGATACACACGGGGACAGATTCCTGCCATTTTTTACAACTCTCTACCACAAGCAAAACAACAACATCAAAGATCATGCAAGAAAGATATTTTACATCACTGACATGCAGAATGATTCTACTGTCACCAACTTACATTTCACATTAATACCACAAAGATTAAATCAGAGAGATTATGTCTTATACATATAAATACAAGTGTTTGTTTTTCCCTCATTCTATATAGAAGTGGAACAGAAAAACAAGCAACTAGTAGTGTTACTAGGTACCCTCCACCACACACCTTTTGGTGGACTGTGGAGTGTGTAATTGTAGCTGTAGATATAGAAAATCCACTACATCTGAATCATTTCCATAACAACACTGTAAGAGAGTGAACACCACATGGCCCAGTGCACATGACACTGCCACATATAATTCCATAAGAAGAGGATGGACTCACAGGGGCAGCTTTAATGGTCAACTTGAAGGGAAACACTTCACTTTCAAAATGTTTAGCAGAGAACCCCTTTGACATTGCTGGTCTTGCTGCTATGACCAGAACTGGCACCATACTTAATGCATTGGATGACACACTTCCCAGCACATAGCCACACATCACCCAGAAACAAATGTGACCACACTCAACTAGTTGTTTTTCACAGTCATCTGTCCTGTGACTTCTCCTCAACTGCCTTTCAGTTCAGAAAAGAACATTATAAATTTTTTGATTCTCTATAATTATTCATATTTTATAAATTTCTCAAATTTAGATTCTAGAAAATTCTACATAACTAAACAATACACTTTTATTAGTTTTGAGCTAGGAATCAAATTCACAAACTGGCTGTAACATGTAAAAATGCTGTATGTCATTACAAACCATTGTAGATGATAACTGCATCAGAATATCATTATTTTTCATGTAATTAGTTAAATAAGTGTATGTATTGTTTGTAACACATTTCACTAATTTCTTTCAATGTTGTCATTCCAGTTCGTATTTGCTATTTTTAAAGTCTAGTCACAGTTTTGTAAGCAAACTCATTCTCTGCCAGTGTTTTGACTACCTTTCATCCTGCCCTGAAATGAGAAATACCCTACCCAATATCCTCTCCCACCCCACCTACAGTAGTATTCTGTCATCCACCAAACCTACGTAATATCCTTGTCCATCCCTCTTCCTACCCCTTGCCCCACAGCTCATATCACTGTAATAGAAACATATGCAAAACCTTTCCTATGCACCATCCCAGCACCACCTACTCCAGTCCAATCACATACATTTCTTATCCCATAAAAGATGGGGCAACCTGTGAAAGCAGTCACGTTATCTACAGACTGAGAGCTGCAAACACTATGCATCTTTCTATGTGTGCATGACCAGCAACAGGCTGTCTATCTGGATGAATGGCCAGTGTCAAACTGTGGCTAGGAGACAGCTAAACAATACTGTTGCAGAGTATGCAGCCCTGCATAATGTGGCTCACTTCAATAACTGCTACACAGCCTGTGCCATATGGATCCCCCCTCACACACCAGCTTTTCTGAATTGTGCAGGGGGGAACCGTCCTTACAATATATCCTATGCTTTTTCAATTCTTCAGGCTTAAATCTTCACTAATTCCTGGCCCCACCATCCTCCCCTCCCCTTACCACATTATGTACATCTCCCACCCCACCCCACAATCCAGTCCCTTCTCTTCCTTCTGCCCTGTCCATCAGACAGCACTGGCATATCCCCCCACCCCTGCTGTGCATTTCTCCCCTCCCCTCCCCTCCCTATCCTTGCCACTTCCTCACCCCCATCACTGGTTGCTCTCGCCTCAGCTGTTCTGAATCTCGCAGGTTGGCCACAATGGCCAGAGATGGCGGTCGTGTCTATGTGAGTGTGTGTGTATGTATTTCTCTAACCACTGATGGCTATAATGGCCAAAAGCTATTAATTTGTGCTCTATTATTTGTGCCTTTCTGGGGCTCATGGGACATCTCTGTGGTGAGTAGCAACCTATCCTTCTCAAAAATATTTTTGAATCCTTCTTGGAATTTCAACTGTTCATTACTTTGTTTCAATGACAGTCAGTTGTATATTTTTTTTGCTTACCTCATTGGAGAAAGAATTCATTTTGGTATGTTAGTGGTTCTTATTTTTGATTATATCTCTACAGAAATGTCTCTACCCCGCATAATATGATTGCAGGATCAGCAGCTTTCTCTACTCACAGCCTTGATGACAGAATTCATGTGTGGCCAACAGGTTGCTTTCAACCAACAACATGACCTGCCACAGCCACTGCCCAAGTAGCCCCTAATACAAGCTACATGCCACCAATTTTGCATCACAGTTCAGAGCTTTCAGTAAAGACACTGAAGATTGGATGGAGTGGCTGGCACATTTTTCAGTGCACATCATGGTTCACCACATACCAGGTAAAGACATGGCAGGATTCTTCATTGCAATGTGCGGTATCAATGTCTACCGTGTTCTGAGGAAATTGAACTTGGTAGAAAGAGTTGAAATACTCTTTTGATGATTGAATCCCTTTCAAAATATTACGCAGAAAATGTGTTAGCTGCAGCTGCCAGGTATAATTTTTTCCATTGTTGTAGGAAACCTGGACAAACATACCAAGAATGGTTTGCTGACTTATTTAGATTGAGTCGCCAATGTAATTTCCAGTAATTTCCAGTGTGCTTTTGGAATTTATTATAATCAATCAATATTCTGTGACACAGACATGCAAAATATTACTAATCTGAAACTTTGTGAACAGATCCTTAAAATTCTGGATCCCACACTTGAGCAGGTATCTAACATTTTGTTTGCCCATGATGCTTGTCAAATGGCTGCTGATATGCTAGGGATGGCGGTTATTGCTGAAACAACCAGTTTTCGGTTATAATGGTTCTTTTCATCTCCAGTTTAACCGCACTGTGAAAATTGCTCAAGATAACTGGTTTTTTAAATAACTGGTTTTTGGTTTTTTATTGCTATTATTTCCAGTAGAGTTCGACCGAAATATATTTTGCGGCCGAAACAGCAACCGTAATCAAATTTTCGGATCTTCTAGTTTTGACCGAAACGGAAACTTACGAAATTTAGTTAAAATTTAGGTACATTTACGTTATATGACAAATCACTAGTGTTCCCATATTGTGCAAGATCCCCTCCCAATACTACGCCTCCTTGAGTGTGTGTAAGCCTAGCCAGGAGTCTGTAGAAGACGATATACGAAGCATACAGATTTACAGGCCTAGTATTTCCATCCGTAAGTTGTGCATATTGATCCAACCACTCCGTAAGTCGGACTTGTGAACCAGCACATACGAATATCTTGTTATATATGCTTTTTACAAATGTGTATCTAGGTGTGTTTGCATTTGGATATGTGTGAGTGTATGTGTATTTGTTTTCCTTCCTTTTTTTCCCCTAAGATAAGTCCTTCCACTCCTGGGATTGGAATGACTCCTTTTCCACTTCCTTAAAACCCATATCCTTCCCTTTCTCCTCCCCTCTTTTCCACTTATCCTGAAGAAGCGACCAATGGTTGCGAAAGCTTGTATGTGTGTTTGTGTGTGATTTTATTTGTGTTTATCGAGAAGCCAGTCCTTTGGGTAAGTCATCCGTTTTCTATTTTTTATATTTGTTTATCCCACCAGGAAAGTTTCCTTCTATAATTTATATCTGCGATAGAGTATTTCCTTTCACGCCGACCACCCACTTCCCTACCTAAAACCTCTTTTCTTAATACCCTAGCCAGCTTCATCCTAACCCACAACTTCTTCAATTTTGAGGGCCAGACATACCAACAACTAAAGCAAACAGCCATGGGAACCAGGATGGCCCCCTTGTATGCAAACTTATTCATGGGATGCTTAGAGGAAGCCTTCCTGGATACCCAAGCCTGTCAACCCAAAGTTTGGTACAGATTCATTGACAACATCTTCATGATCTGGACTCACAGTGAAGAAGACTCCAGAATTTCCTCTTCAACCTCAACTCCTTTGGTCCCATCAAATTCACCTGGTCCTATTCCAAATCCCATCCCACGTTCCTCGATGTTGACCTCCATCTGTCCAACAGCCAACTTCACACATCCGTCCACATCAAACCTACCAATAAACAACAGTACCTGCATTATGACAGCTGCCATCCATTGCACATCAAACGTTCCCTTTCCTACAGCTTAGGTCTTTGTGGCAAACGAGTCTGCTCCAGTCCTGAATCCCTGAACCAATACACCAATAACCTGATAACAGCTTTCACATCCTGCGGCTATCCTCCTGATCTGGTACAGAAGCAAATTGTCAGAGCCACTTCTCCTCATCCCCCCAAATTCACAACCTTCAACAGAACCCCAGAAGTGCCCCTATTGTCACTGGATACTTTCCAGGACTGGAGCAGACTCTGAATGTGGCTCTCCAGGAAGGATACGACTTCCTTAAATCCTGCCCCAAAATGAGATCCATCCTTCATGACATCGTCCCAACTCCACCTAGAGTGTCTTTCCACCACCCACCTAACCTCCATAACCTCCTAGTCCATCCCTATGAAATCCCCAAACCACCTTCCCTAGCTTGCGTTTGTGTGTGTGTGTGTGTCTGTGTGTTTATTTGTTGCTATCACTACCTGTGCTCCTTCGCCTGGTAAGTGGACTTCACCTATTTTTTACGTATATTTTTCCTGTTAGGAATTTTTCCTCTGAATATTAAGACGAAAAATTCCTAGCAGGAAGAATTAAATATAAAAAATAGACGAAGATTACTCACCAGGCGAAGGAGCACAGGTGTAACAGCATCACAAATAAATAAATGAATACACACATACACACAAATGCAAGCTTTCGCAACCCAGTTGCTTCTTCAGTATGTCTGCCTAGTGTACTTGCGTCTGTGTGAATGTGTGGGTGTGTGTGCATTTGTTTACCCTCCATTTTTACCCCCAAGGTAAGTCTTTCCTCTCCCGGGATTGGAATGGCTCCTTACCCACTCCCTTAAAACACTCATCATTTCCTTTTCCCTCTCCTTCCCTTCTGCCTGAAGAAGCTACTGGGTTGCGAAAGCTTGCGTTTGTGTGTATGTGTGTATACATTTATTTATTTGTGATGCTGTTACACCTGTGCTCCTTCGCCTGGTGAGTAATCTTCGTCTATTTAAAAAATAGATGAAGTACACTTACCAGGCGAAGGGGCACAGGCAGTGATAGCGGAAAGACACTCTCAGAGGAGTGGGGAGGATGTCATGAAGGATCCTCCCCACTCCCCGCCTGGTCTCAACCTCCGCTAAATTCGAATTCCCATCCACCATCTTAACATCTTTGCCTTGGTTCTCTGGACAGAGCCTCTGCCTCTAGTGGCATCTCTGTCTAACTTCTAACTTCTTTGCTTTCTACAGTTCTACAGTATGTCTGTCTAAGTGTACTTGCGTCTGTGTAAATGTGTGGGTGTGTGTGTATTTGTTTACCCTCCTTTTTTCCCCCCAAGGTAAGTCTTTCCTGTCCCGGGATTGGAATGACTCCTTATCCACTCCCTTAAAACCCTCATCATTTCCTTTTCCCTGTCCTTACCTTCTGCCTGATGAAGCAGCTACGCTGCGAAAGCTTGCGTTTGTGTGTGTGTGTGTCTGTGTGTTTATTTGTTGCTATCACTGCCTGTGCCCCTTCGCCTGGTAAGTGTACTTCATCTATTTTTTACGTATATTTTTCCAGTTAGGAATTTCATATATATATATATATATATATATATATATATATATATATATATATATATATATACACGTAAAAAATAGATGAAGAACACTTACCAGGCGAAGGGGCACAGGCAGTAATAGCAACAAATAAACACACAGACACACACACACACTCAAAAATGCTAGCTTTCGCAGCCTAGCTGCTTCATCAGGCAGAAGGGAAGGAGAGGGAAAAGGAAATGATGAGGGATTTAAGGAAGGGGGTAAGGAGCCATTCCAATCCCGGGACAGGAAAGACTTACCTTGGGGGAAAAAATGGAAGGTAAATAAATGCACATACACCCACACATTTACACAGACACAAGTACACTTAGGCAGACATACTGTAGAACTGTAGAAAAGCTGGCTTTTCTACAGTTCCTTCCACTCCTGGGATTGGAATGACTCCTTTTCCACTTCCTTAAAACCCATATCCTTCCCTTTTCCTCCCCTTTTTTCCTCTTTTTCCTGAAGAAGCTGCCAGTGGTGGCGAAAGCTTGTATGTGTGTTTGTGTGTGATTTTATTTGTTTCTCTCGACGAGCCGGTCCTTTTGGTAAGTCATCTCTTTTCTATTTTTATTTTTATATATATATATATATATATATATATATATATATATATATATATATATATATATAAAAAACCAAAAGGACACAAATAATCACACACAAACACACATACAAGCTTTCGCCACCACTGGCAGTGTCTTCTGGAAAAAGAGGATAAAAGGGGAGGATAAAGGGAAGGATATGGGTTTTAAGGAAGTGGAAAAGGAGTCATTCCAATCCCAGGAGTGTAAGGACTTACCTTAGGGGAAAAAAAGGAAGGTAAACAAATACACACACAGTCACACATATTGAAACGCAAACACACCTAAACAGACATTTGTAAAAAGCTTTGGGTATTAGTTCGTATGAGACCTAACTGCTTAGGTCATTGGTCTCTAGACTTAAAAACTACTTAATCTAACTTAAACTAACTTACGCTAAGGACAACATACACACCCATGACCACGGGGGGGAGGGAGGACTCGAACCTCCGACTGGAGTAGCCGTAACGTGGAACCTCAGACCGCTCAGCTACCTCGCGAGGTACCACATGATCAATGTTACCTAAACCCATATTGGTTATTAAAAAAAGCCCTCGCTTTCAAGGAATCACATTAATAAAACTTCTTAGCATAAGAATATGATAATACATTAAAACCTATTATTCCAAGTTACATAATAGGGATATGAATCGAATATACCTTCTCTTCCAAGAACAATTTTGGATGCTTTCTCCTTAAATGACACAGCATGTTTGTAGTACCTCCACCCATTTTCAGCTTTATAAAGCAAATGGAGCATCGTACCTCATTGCTTCCGTACTTCGTGAAGTACTTCCACAGTCGAGATGGTGCCATTTAAGATACAACCGATGTCTGGCGACGACAGCAAGAAACTGCCACACGACCAGACGGAGGCAAGTCTTGTACACTGCTGGTGCACACGCGTCGTCTAATAAGCCACGCCACACAGCAACAGGTGCATCAGTCCTTAAGTTCGTATGCCACGCGTTTGTTGCACGTTTATGACTGCCGGGATTGTTCTTAAATTATCACTGATCGCTTTTTTTAGTAACTGCGATGACCTAATATTTCACAGCAGTGGAAATTTTAGGAATAGTCCTGAATATTAAGGCCCACTAGTTTTAATTTTTTTTAATATTACAAAAAACAAATTATGAACTACTACTACAGGAAGTAGTCGTACCGGTGTTTTTACCTGGTCCTTGGCAATAACTTAAAAAAATAAAAAATAAAAAAAATAAACAGTTACATCCGACACCAAATAAATAAAAAAAAAAAAAAAAAAACGGTTATTCAAAACTAAAATACCAGTATTGGTTTTAACCGGTCGGTTTTTCCCATCCCTACGATATGCTGGACACTGCTTTGATCTGTGCAGTCAGTTGGTTGGATGGTCAACAGATGCGCTTTGTGAGGCATGGTCGCAGCATAAATGAGGGGCATGATCAGCTCAGACTGTATGTAGTAAATAGCCACCCAATCTGATGGAACTCTGATCTTGCCCCTATTGTAGAATTTATCACAAAAGACAAAATTTCCCTTCTCATAAGAATGAGTGTGGGGTTTTTTTTTTTTTTTTTTTTTTTTTTTTTTTCCATACGACAGGCCATGTACAAAGTGTGTGCCTTAAGTGTAAGAAATTCGTAAATAGTGAACTTTGAAGCCAGGCACATGCAGTGAATAGTGTTCATAGTAAGCCAATTTGTCAGGCATGCAGGAAACATTCCCAGAATAGTAAAATGACAAATTCATGGAATGTATGACATTAACTGCAAAATGGGCAAAGTTGAAAATATGTACCCAGCCGTGATTCGACCCCAGGTCTCCTGCTTTACAGGCAGTTGCACTGACCACTACTCCAGTGTGAGATACAGCAATCACCACACTTGCACCTAAGTATGCCTTCCATAAGATACCAATTCTCAAACTTACCCTGGCCACTATTACTCAAATTCGTAGTTGTGTAAACTGATTCACACAAGAGTAAGGTCCTTGGGATGCCTCCATGCAGAAGAAAGGATCATTACCATCATCAGTAATATATCTGTGGTGTCAGTTCTTTTGGAGATGTCTGAAAGAACAGACATTAATTTCATTCGTGCAATTATTATCTATTCATATTTGCAGAATAATATAATAAGGACAATTTACAACTCACTGCAAAGACATAACACTGAACAGCAGCAGGCACACATAAAAGACACACACATACATACAACACTTAAGCTACTGGCCATGGTCTTCTTCAGAATATAGAACATTCATGTAATCACACAGGCAGACTTCACAGTCACACAACCATCATCTCTGGCTGCTGCACTGCCATAGATTATGCCTGTGTGACTGTGAAGTGTGCCTGTGTGATGGTGTCATTGTTCTATATTCTGAAGAAGGCTGAGGCCAATAGCTTAAGTGTTGTATCTTTTTTATCTGCCTGTCACAGCTCATCATTATGTCTTTGTGGTGAGTTGTAAAGTTTCCTTATTATATTGTTTAATCCCAACCTGGAGTTTCATAGAATGTAGGACATTAACTGCGAAAATGGATAAGTTGAAAATGTGTACCCAGCTACAGACAAATGATGAAGATTAGATGGTTAGATCACATAACTAATGATGAGGTGCTCAACAGAATTGGAGAGAAAAGGAGTTTCTGGCATATCCTGACTAAGAGAAGGGATAAGGTGGTGGGACGCATTCTGAGACATCAAGGTATCATCAGCTTAGCATTAGAAGGAAGTATGTGGGGTAAAAATCATAGAGGGAGACTGAGGGATAAATACATGTAGGTTGCTGTTTGTATTCTCAGATAAAGAGGCTTGCACAGGATAGGGTAGTGTGGAGAGCTGCATCAAACCACTCTACAGACTGAAGACCACAACAACAACCATTTTGAGTTGCCAGATTGACACACTTGATTCAAACATGTTGATCGATTTTCCAATTGATCCCAAACAAACTTCCCAAGCCACAACAGCTGATTCTGATTTGCTACAGTTTGTATTGTATTTAGCCAGGAGGGTCCCATTTATTTGTAATAATTGAAGTATTTGATACCATAGTTGGTCGTAGTATTGTAACCTAATATTCCATGTTTATATTACATAAGCATTTTATGGCGCTTCTAGCTGGTCACACTGGTTATCACTTTCATTACTGGGATCTTTTAATGAACTAAATAAATAAATTAATTATTGAAAAGATTAATGTTGAACAATAATGTAAACATATATTAACACTGCGCTAATTGTTGTTTACTTACGATCTTTTGTTTTGATTAATTTTGATATGAGAAAGCTATTATTACATCTGTCATAATTTTGTGTATCTTTACATAAAGCAGGATTCATTAATGTTTATTGAGCAAATTGTTTTATATTTAAATATTGTACTTCCATGTTCTAGAAGGTTCTAGAAATACTATTATGTATTAATATGCGTGAATTGGCACGAACACATTCAGTATGAAGTTACTAATGGAATAGTATGGAGAGAGACTTAAGTGAGTCTTAGAAGAGTAACATCTTAGTTAGTATGGAAGTGTGTTGTGAACCAGTCTTACTCTTGCATTATTTTTGTGCTTCATCAAGAATGGATAAATAAATTTTTATAAAAATGAAACATGTCATAATGATGGTTCATTCCATTACATACAAGAACCCGACGTCTTATTATTTTGTGATGTATTATTGGCAGGCGAGCTACAAGACCACTGAACAAACGACAGATGAAGGTGATGTAAGGAAAAATAATGGCTTTAGTATATTAGTAGTATTATAATTATTATAAAAAAGTTGTTGAACTATATACCATTTTGAGTTGCCAGATTGACACACTTAATACAAACATGTTGATCAATTTTCCAATTGTCCCAAACAAATTTCCCGAGCCACAACAGCTGATTCTGATTTGCAACAGTTGTTGCTGGACAGCTAGCAAACTCTTTTGCTTGGCATTATTTCTCATGTCAACAGAATCTTTTGGTGCATCAAGTTATCAGGTGTCAGTGATTGTTCTCCAAGTTCTTCAGTCAGAAGTATTGCATTTATTTCATCACAGTCATTGGGGAGTGGTGTGGATCAAACAATTAGCTTGCCGTTATTGCATGTGGTGTGGTATGAATGCATAGATTGGGCATATGACAGCCTATATCGACAATCAGTCTATTCCACCTCAGACATTCTCTGACTGGCAAAAAGCCTACTGCACTTGGTCAATGAATTCATTTGGATTTCACTGGTCCATTCTCAAATTCTCACTGGCTTATCATTGTGGATGCATACAGCAAATTTACATTTGTGATTTCTATGCACTCAACAATGGCACATTCTACTAATCAAGCTTTTTATTCAATATTTTGTATAGAAGGACTGCCTGAACTGATTGCAACATACAATGGACCACAATTTGTTGCCACCAAATTTGAACAATTTTGTGTGGACAATGAGACCATTACAAGTGCCTCATTCCTCTCACAGTCTAACGGCAAAGACAAGTGCTTCATGTAAATGTTTAAGTCTAAAATGAATAGGTTTCGCATCACACACACCTGCCAGGAAACTTTACTGCCATTCCTTTTGACGTACTGCTCTCACAGCATAATGGACCATTGCCAGCAGACCTTTTGCAGGGCTGCTGCCACATTGCTGTCACTCCTGCAGCCTCCACAGTTTACGACACTTGCCCCACATGTTGCTTCAAATTTTTTGGTGCAAGAGTGTGTCCATTTTTGAACATAGAGTGGCTGCAAACATTGGCTGCAAGGAAAGATTCTTCATTAATTTGGACTATGAATGTATCTTGTGGAGGACTCATACAGTCAGCAGCACAGGCACCATTGGAATCAGATGCACCCATGTCAATTCAGTGATTCTGCTATTAGCTTTTCTATTCCAGATCCACCTGCCACTGGGATGCTACTTCCTTACTTCCTCCAAAGCCCTTGCCTACCATGTCACCCCAACCTGAAGCAATGTACATCAAAGTTCTGGCTCTCACATCAACAATGTGACCACTATCATCAGGGTCCACCCAGTACAGTGATGTCAGCCTTCATCGTGATGCCGAGTTAACATCTCAGCCGTCCAGTCGAACACTAGCTGGGAATGAGTGCCTGTCCAAGTGTGTGTTTTGTTCCAGTGATGTTTTATGAACTGCAGTGGAAACACTAGGAATGTGCAGGGGCTCATATCACTCACAGTCCAGCACCTGCCTCATCAACTATGTTCACCAGATACCCCTCATTTCCTGTCCTCTGCCAACAAGATGACTTGGTGCCATTTTAGGAAGGGGGAGGGGTGAAGAGTAAACAGGTATGACTCTTTGAAAAGCCCTCAGCCAGTGCCAGCAGAGCATATTGCTGGAAACTGCAGCCTCACCAGCAGCTTTGCACTTAGCCCATCGGAGCCTAAGCAGGCACAGCTCTCATGCCTCATGACATGCCAGTGCTGTGTACTAGTGAGCAGAGCCAAGTAGCTGACTTACATCAAGTGAGGCCTGACATCCAGTTCTTCACTCCCTCATGATCTGACACGTACCTTTTCACTGCATGACTCTTGTAGCATTTTACTTGTTATCAGTCATTGATGGTATGAATGTCTACTTTGTTATTTGCTACAGAGCAGGAGACTCATTTGTTTTGTACTTCAAATTGGAAAATATACCAAAGATAAGTATTGTCTGAGCTTTTCATTTCATGTATGTTACTAATTCCATGCTCTTGTCCAGCTTCTTCATGTGCGTCACCTCAGTTGGACACCTTGCTCAGATTGTGTTCCTCTTGTCCTGAGGGACACAAGACTTTTAACTAACATCTGGAGAAATGTGACATTATTTATGTTATTTAGTGTTTTCTTTATATTCTCATCATTTCCATAGTTTTCACAAAATAATTTAAACCCATTTCCTCCATTATACTTCAAAGTGATACAACATCAAAATCATCAAAATTACCCACAATGGCTCTAGCCTCATCAATGTCATCAAAGTAAACTGTTTGTATTTGACTCCTCAAACATGGCTTATTGGCTCTATAAACACATAAAACCTCCTTCTTCTGCATTAATCAAATAACTAAATATGCTGTCAGTGTCACTATCATCATCACCTTTATTTTTTGCCCAACTATGGAAATCAAATTAAAAATAAAATAAAATAAAGTTGTGCCAGATAAATTATTAAGTAAATTAAATTTTGTGTTCATTATAGCTTTCTTAAGTTTTGTGTGTGAATTTATCATCTGCTTAGCAAGGTCTTTCAATGTATTATTTACATCTTTCTCTACTGCTCATTGTTCTGTATTTTTAGTCATCTGTGTTTTATTTAAGCATTTCTAAAATATGTTGAAACATAGCACTTATATCAGTAGACATTTTTTCAGCAATTATAATGTCATCAAGCCCTCTTGCAGAGCAGAGCATCTTTCACTTCCAATTATGGGTAAAGCATTTTCTCCCAAAATCTTGTTTGCATTTAATCCAATAATTCAGTATAATCAATCATCTGGCTTTCATCTGTTTTCATGCTGTATAGGAGCACTTCTGCTGTTGCGTTATATTTTGTCACCATCAAACACAAAATAAAAATGTTGCAACTTCATCATCTGAAATGCAGAACATATTAACAACTGTTCCCAAAGATTCCATACAAGCCCACCTCTTGTCTGCTATAATAATATTGTTAACACAATCGCGTGTGTGACCTTAATACTGTTCATATATTCTGAGAAAATAGCATTAACAGTTTTGGGGAAATGTTATTTATCAATGTAATAACTTGATTTTATTTTTCTATTGTCTATTATAAAAAATATTGTCATTCCCCGTCATTTAAATTGAAGCACTATATATCCAGTAAGTGTAACACTGCAGATGCATGACTTTCCATGTTAGGCTATGGGAGACCTTTAACAACATAGTGCCTCCTCATACCATCTTCATAGGAGGTAAATATAACAACTTCCTGATAGCAGTTTTAAAATTCCAGATGTGGCTAGAATGCAAAAGTTTCTTTTTATAAAAGTAGATTTACGTTATTTAATTGCCACTAGCTCTCTAATTTGATACTTTTTAGTGTGTTTTAGATATGTGGATGGCTTCAAATCCTGACACTAAGTTTTAAATTATGAACACCATGCCTTTGAGAGGAGAGTTTTTAAAAATATTATATATAATTTATTGAAAGAAGCCTGTACTTGGGATCTTTGAAATGATTTGACATAAGTAGATGCAGACCAGTATGCCTTTAGATTAATGTTAACAATGCTTAAATCCTGACAGTCCTTATTGTAACACCTGAGGGCAATTTCATATGGTAATACTGATCTTGTGTCCTTCAATAAAGGATTTATCAGTTGCAGCAGACATGTCCTTTAAAATATGGAATCTTCCAACTGTGGCTTCCTTTGTGTTATTTAGTAGATTAACTGAGTGAATAAGATATGTAACACTGTAAAATACACTTTATTTTATTTTATTGAACAATGCATAACAACAGTTGAGAACAATTATATATTTTTTGATGGCATTACAGCATTCAATGAATGAAATAAATCACAATTTGCGATCAGTTATGGCTTCACTGTACTAGGTTTAGATGGAATACCAAAGTGCAGCGAATGAAAATTTGTGCCCGGCTGGGATTCGAACCCGGGATCTCCTGCTTACTAGGCAGATGCGTTGACCCCTCCGCCACCGAGGACACAGTGACCAGCCTGAGTGCAGAGGACTCTTCCCTGCATGTCTCCCGTCGCACCCAAATCTCCATTCGCCAATCTGTCTCTTTCCTATACCACATTGCAATTTATTTCATACAGCTGAGAACAGTCTGAATGCAACAAAAAGTTATTACCAACATTAGTGGTAATTCAAAAATCCTGCACCGCAGAGACAATTCTGTTGACTGTGTCTGTTGCAGTTGCCACAGGGCTCATTGCCAGTAGCATAAAGTATTGGGTAGCAGTGGAGTCAGTGGGCATAGTTTCTGTCAAAGCAGGTGTGGTTGTATTGTCAATGAAGGAATTTTGTCAGCAAGATGACATGAGCACCTTTGGTGGGTGATGGCTGGTGTGGATATATCCTCATTGGAGGATGTGCAGTGTCATATGGGTGAAGATGTGACATAATCTTGAAGGCAGGGTGGACATTAAATAGGATGTCCAGCTCAAGATATGACTGTAGGAGTGGCAGTGGAAGAATGGAATGGGGAGGATAGGAGAGGGTTTGACATGTATAGGATACTGTCAGCATTCAAGAAGGATCGTGTCTGGTTGGGATTGCAGCTTGGAGGTAAAGGCAAATGTTTCACCATGTGGTCATTGTTGATTCCAGGCAAGATGGAATAAACAGAGTACTGTCTCTGATGTGGATGGAGAGTACATCTGGTATAAAGGCTGAAACATTGATGTGAAATGTCGTGATGTACTGATCTGCATATGCAGAAATCAAAGCTGTGGTTGTGGGAGATATGGTGTCAATGATATAATTGTCAACAGACATTTCACTGTAAACACTCGTTCCTGAGATGTGCGGGGTGTCATTATATATGGAAGTATCAGCGTATCCACATGCATTTTGTAATAATAATTGAGATGGAGACTCCACTGAGTGCACAGTAAGTGAGTCGGAAATAGTGATGCCATTGATGGCAGTGCGTCATGCTGGTTTAAGTCTATTGATTGACACTGTTTGTGAGCATCTACTGAGGAGAATGACAAAGGTATGTGAACCCCTTTTGATAACTTTGTGAGGGCCAGAGTATGGCAGATGAAGGGGAACATGCACCGAGTCTTCTTATAGCATGACGTATTTGCAGGTGTCTAAATGTTTGTGGACATTGTGTGAGGGGTGGAGGAAATCCTGTGCACCTATTGTGTGTATGGACACAGTTGACCAATTTCAAATGAGCAGAAGGGGGAAGATCCTCAACAAATTCAAATGGAAAAATAAGAGATTTGCCATATACCACTTCAACCAGTGACACCTGCAGGTCATCCTTGACTGCTGTGCACACTCCGAGTAGTACCCATGGCAATGCCTCAGTCCATTTGTCGCTGTGACATGATAAGGCAGTCTTTAGAGTATGATGCCAGCATTCAATAAGGTGGTTGCTTTGTGGATGGTAGGCAGTTATGTCAAATTTAGCCACACCACATAGTCAACAAAGGATGGTAAAAATAGCTGACTCAAACTGTCTTGGTCGGTGGTGGTGGATAAAGGGCAACTGAAACATGTAATCCAACAGTTGACAAAGCCACAGGTGGTGGTGTCTGATGAAATGTCCCTGATAGGTATTGCTTCAATTCATCAAGTAGTATGGTTGATGACTAAGAGAATGTACCCATTGCCCTCTGAAAGGGAAAGGGGATGACCAGGTCAATATGGACAAGGCAAAAATGACTCTTCAGGATGTCAAATTTATGTAGAGGTGGTTGCATGTACTTGTTATGTCTACAAGGTATACAGACATGAACCCAATCTGATGACTACAATGTCGAGTGCCCTAATGCTCCAATAACAAAAACAATAATGAACCCATTCATTACAATTGTGCTTCATATGTTTCCAGGCAAAGCATTCAGAGACTAATCTCATTGTAGGTTAGTGTCTCGTTGCACCAAATCATGCAGTGAGTAGGGGACTGTGTGTCGAAGTGTTGCTGGCACAATAGAATGGGGTGTACTAGTAGAAATATCAAAATAGAGTGGGGTTTACCAGTAGAAACATCACACACAATGGGTTTGCATGTTCTAGGTAGCGAGCGGGTTTCAATCTCAAATGAAGGTGTGTTATCCGATAAATGACTGTATGTCCTTGTCAGTTTGTTGTATACTGGACAGTTCTTTGAAGTCCACTGAAGAAGTGATGGTCAAGGATTGTGACATGTAATCCATGACCACATTTTTCATGCCCCTGATCTAGTGGATGTCAGTTGTGTATTGGCATAATTAAGTCTGTGGTGGTGTGACCACATCTATCTATACTAATGTGTATCTTTGGGCCAGCTTCTCTGAGCTCCACAGGCCATGTTAAGTCAGTCTTGATCTGTACTCACAGCTGGTAACAATAAAGTGCATTTCTGGATCATACATCTGGTATATCTGGGGCTCAAAACCCTCACAATTTCCATACTGGCGACCCTGAGTTTCTTTTTCCACTCTTTATTTATTTTTTATTTTTATTTTTATTTTTTTTATTTTTATTTTTTTTATTTTTTATTTTTTATTTTATTTATTTTTTTTTTTTTTTTTTTTTTTTTTGCGGTAATATGAGGTGTCACCAACTAACAATCAACAGCCACAATGACTTAAAAATTCCAGACTTTGCCCAGATTTCACTTCGAACTTCTACATGTTCTGCAAGTGCCTAATCTACATGGTACAACAAGTGCTTCATCTTCGACATCGCCACAAGATCACAAGATTTTTTGCAAGATATTTTCACCACTCCATTTCCTATGAGTGTAGTCATGTATTGTAATGACTCTGGCTTTGCTATGCCCAATGTGCTTCATGATGCTTCGCCTTTATTTAGTGCCAACAAACAATTGAACATTTAACTGTGTGATTCTAATTTTCCAAATGTATATTTTTCAAGACTTTCAAAATTTGAACAATAAACATTCAACTGCCAGTTATGTAATCGGTCAACACAGTGGCACAGTGACTTTAGTGATTGTGCAATTTCAAGTTTTCATAGAAATTATTCTTTCAATTCGGATCAGTTTTGTCGTGCTCCAAGCTCACCTGCATGCACCACGAACACGTCAGACAATGCCGTTGCTGCAATTAAAAAATGTTTAGTTGCTGCAATTAAAAAATGTTTAGTTGCTGCAAGTTTCTCACAACAGTCTTTCCCATATGTGACAGGGAAAGTTTGTTTCTTCAAACTACCATCCTAGTTACTTTGTATTTTCAAGTCCTGTGGTAGTGTTTTAAATGTGCAGCCATGTGCTGTCACGTGATGCGTCTGCCACGCTCAACCACAACTGTCTGATCTGCACTTGCACATGACTGACACATTTGGACACATGTGACTACCTGTTTATGCGGGACATTCTGGTGCCTCTGCTGCATCAGTCTTCAACACTGTCGCCTCGCACTGCGCTTCTGATCTACCGCTCTCATTTCCTGCCCCCCTCCCCCCATTCTGGGGACATCTGCCGTGCCGCGTGAACTTCATACCTCACTTCAAGAAGTGTGCTGTGGTTTCACTATTGTTGAGGCTCTATTGCTGACACCCTGTGAGTGTGTTTGAGTTGCCAACAGAATCTGAGATGCCCACCTTGTGACGACCATCAAAATCTACTTGTGCCTACGCTGCATTACACACTTCACCTCCCTGCTGTCATTCGAGGTCACTTCTGCAACATAAATGACACACGCAAGTCACCTTACTCATCTCACCACCCACAGGCTGCCCGAGTTTCAGCCTCACCGCCTCCTTCTTCGCCAGTGTTCGAGCTGGCAACCCTGCAGCGAGTTATTACAACTCGTGGAGTAACTTCAAAGGATAATCACACCCAGATCAGCATTTGTGTTCCCCCTGCTAATGTTATTAGTTACCGGTGCTTGTGACAGTTCTGTTTCCCTGCGCTGCTACTACATGAGCACTTGTAAACAAAATTTGGTTGCTATGCCAATGCCTTGCTCGGACACATCTCCAGTACTTCGCTCTACTGCTGTAGCGGCCGCCTCCCACATTACTCTTTCTCCTCCTGCTCAACGATCTTGTCCTGTTTTGTGCCCTCCCCTCCCCCCCTCTCCCCCCCCCCCCCATTGGTCGAGCACAAATGTGAAACTTCAACTTCTCCAACTCACATGGCACTGTCCGAGGGTGTTCATCTTGGGAACTGCTCAAACACATCTCACGCGACGCCATCTTGTGCTCATTCAACAGTGCCTCTCTCACGCACACCAGTGGCTGACGTATCAACCACTTCGGCACTTCAGCTCGCCTCAGCTGCCTTGAGAGCTTTCCAGTCATCACCAGCTGCCGTGCTACCCTCACGCGCATTTCCTGTCGGTGTGACAACTACTTTGTCAGTTTCGCTCTCCTCAGCTGCCCTGAAAGCTTCTGTGCCATTGCTTTCCACCATGCTACCCTCATGCACACTGCCGTCCAGCATGATTACTACTTTGTCACCTCGACTCTCTTCGGCTGCCACAACAACTTCTGAGCTGTTGCCCACTGCTGCCCCTACACTTGTGTACACTGGCGGCCGATGCTGCTCGCTTGCCAGCTTGCTCAGTGCCACACCCTGTGCCACCTCATACTGTCACACCAAACTTCGTGCACACTAAGAAACATACACTTGCTACTGTGCCCGCTGATGTTTCAGTAGTTCCGAACAGCAGGGACAACAGACGATGTCCAATGGACTGCGACATTAAACCGTGGCCTCCGCCCACTGACATCACTGACCCAAGTTGTGCCTTGGTCACTCTCCCCCCCCCCCCCTCTCCTCCCACCTCATTAGAGCATACTCTGTACTGCAGGAGAGGGCTGTGTGGCAGCATGACCACATCAATCTATACTAATGTGAATCTTTGGGCCAATATCTGAGCTCTACTGGACATGTTAAGTCAGTCTGGATCTCTACTCATAGGTGGTAACAATAAAGTACATTTCTGGATCATACATGTGGAATCTCTGGAGCTCAATCCCCTCACAAGTCCATTTGATGCCAGTGGCATTGAGGAAGGTTGGATGCTGGATTGTGAATAGCATCTGCCAAAGAATGGTGGTCAGTGTTTATTGTCACAGGTCAGTCCTTGATAGTTTTGTGGAAATATTTTACCACCTCATAAATGGCTAACAGCTTCTGGTCGAAAGCAGACCATGATTTTGACTGGTTGAGAATTTTTTTCAGAAAAAGCAAAGGGATTGTGAAATGTCATCTACATGTTGGTGTAGTACTACATTGATAAAAGTATCACTAATATCTATTGTAATGGAGAGATAGACATCTGCATTCAAATGTGCAAGTGTGACTGATTTTTCCAGTGCAGTTATAAAGTTGAAGACATTGATTGTGTCAATCATCGCTGGAACTTTATGTGCACCAGAGGTGTTCTTACCTGCGAATGCATCAGTGAGGGGTGCCTGAAGTGAATCTGCATGAGGAATATGGCTATGGGAAAAACTTACCATTCCAAGATATCTGCATAAGTATTTATAGGTCTCCAGGAGTGTAAGCTCTTTAAACAAAGCGACACAGTCTGAGGTAGGACGAATACCATCAGCAGTAACCTCATGACCTGGGAATGTCACTTTTATGCATCACAGCTGAGACTTGTCATTGTTGATGGTGACACCATGGTCATGCAAAGCCTGTAAGACACATTAAAGATGATCTTTGTTTTCTGTCTCAGATGCAGAAAAGATTAGAATATCATCTAGATAAACATAGCAAGAAGAAAAAGGGATCTGAATGGAGTCAATGAAACATTGCCATGTTGTTCTGCATTTTTAAGTTTGACTGGCATGAAGCAGTGTTCAAATACTCCAAATGGAGTAATAATGAGTCTTACGTACATCCCCTTCCACCATAGGGATGTGGTAATAAGCTTTACAACAGTCTATCACATTAAAAACATGTGCACCATGAAGCTTCTGTGAGAAATCTTAGATATGTGGGTTTGAGTTAGATGCTATCCATAGAGGGTGGCAGTTTTTCACTGTGTTGTCATGTGTCACATTATACCAACACATTGGGTAAAAAAGTTGGGGGTTCTCTTTGGCTGTGTTGGCAGTTGACATAGCTCCACTGTGAATGCTGCTACCAACTTTGGTAGTGGAGGGGGATGTCGGAGGTGTTGGAAGTGCTGGTTGATAGACAAAAGGTAACAGAGTGTGGGGGTGGTGATGGTTGGTATGCCAGGGAAGTGTAAAAGGGTTGGGTGTGTATTGGATGGTTCTGACACCAAATGACGAATGTTTTACACCTAGACTTCATCTATGTCAGGATAGCGACACTTAGTTTCTTTCCACGTGTACTGTGAGCTCAGTACTCAACTTGGGAAATGGGGTGGAAATGAAACAGTGATACAGTCCACGTGTACTGTGAGCTCAGTACTCAACTTGTGATATGGGGTGGAAATGAAACAGTGGTACAGTGTAACAGAACATTTCCTTGACACGCATGCTTACAATACAGAAGGAGGTGAGTGGAGTGTGTGCATGTGCTGTATTGCTGTGAGTAGGGGTCCAGCTGGTGCCATGAGTCCCAAAGTGGATGACGCTGCCCTCTCACTGGTGCAGCTGTCTGCCGACTACTGCTGCTTCAGTGCTGTGTAAGGCGAGGTATTGCTTCCACACCCGGCCACTACCATCATCTTGCTTTGCCACACTGCCTCCATGACCGGCGATGTTCGAACAGTGCTCGGTGCAGCCTGGGAGTTGAACCCGGGTCCTCCTTCACCCACTGCTACTGATTCTCCCTCCAGATGGTCACAGAGTTCTTTAGGTGTGGCCGTGTCCTTTCGTCCACACCACACCCCTGGGTGAGCAGCTCACTTCTTGCTGCAGCCTTACCACACCATGCATTGGTTCGGTGCCCTGCTGCGTCGCTGTCAAGGCCGGGAACCCACTGCCTATTGTGTCAGGCTGTTCCGCCATTATTCCGCAGGCTGCATCTCCCGTCAGGGATGCCGTGTTGACTGTTATGATCGGCTGCTGGCCATGCTGCGTCGAAGTGCTTCCAGCCTGCGACTGACTCAGTTTCACAATAACAATAATAACAACAGTTGTTACAAGTAGCACAGTCTAGGCAACAGGTGACTGCCCAGCTGTGGCTGGCTCACTCTCTGCCGAACCTGTCTTTCCCACCTGTATTTATATGATAAGGTTGATCCCATCACCCTGTGTTTCTCAAGTGTGGCATAGCTGATTGTTGCTATACATGACCAGTTTCCTACTTCCGATTGTGTACGCCCCAGTCACTTGTTCCTTTAAGCAATACAATTGTTTGGCTGTTACGCAGTACGGTGTCCTTGCCAACCCACTTATGTCACCCGAAGCTCACTGAGTTGCTACACTTTACTTGCTGAAATCATAAATGTGCTTTACCATTTCTACTTTATGTCACATGCCTGCTTTCAATACAGCACCACTTCCATGTTCAACTTCTGTGTCAAAGTTCACTCGCTACTTGCCAACTTTTTCATATTAAATGTCTATATTCTCCCTACCTTCTACATTCCTCCACCCTCAGGGAAAATTTTTTCTGGATTTTAAACAGACACCACCTGCCTCATAACCACTCCACAGATAATATTACAGTCAAAAATATTGAAGAAGAAATATAACAAAATCATTAAATACATTCTTGTGACAATAACTGATTTATTTCAGATTCCTACATATTATGTTGACATTCGTATCCAGTCTTCCAGTCTACTGGGATTTGATGGACAGGGCTGTTGTTACTTTCATTCTTCTTACACTTACAGAAAATAAAACCTATGCAAAGGAGTATCAACAGAAAAAAATGAACCAGAAATACTAGTGCTCAACACTACAACTTTCATCTTTCTTTCTTGTTTAAGCTGCAATACATGGCAGATAATGGCATTGACATTATTTCTGCTCTGCTGGGAGCTGATGAAGTGATCTAAAGATATGAGGATTTCCAGATCAAGTGAATCGTTACAGAAGGTTAGGTTTTGTTGTGGTAACATCTTTAGGGTCGTGTCAGATCAGTAAACAAGAGGGTACAATATGTTCATTATAATATAGCCAGTCATGGATGCAGGTACATGAAAATTATTTCCCATGATTGCACATGAAGTGCCAATAAGAATCAAACCATTATTGTGAAGCTTTAAATGCTGTACAGAGGATACCACTCCATCCTTGAAGCATTGTGCAAAAATATTTGTTGGTTCTTGTACTGCATATAACCAATTGTTTCCCACCCATTTGAAAAAATAGTCTGTTGAAGGTAAAATTTCTTGTAAAATACCAAATTCCTGCCTCTAATCTCCTAAGCTCATTTCTCAACGCCCATAAGCTATAGTCCTTAGTGATAGTCCACCTACTACTCGTTACCAACATTGCTCCTTGTTTCAAGAACATAACCCCACTTTTTAATTCTAGTACTTTCAAACTATTGCTAACCCCAACTAAGCAGAGCATTAATCCTACTACTACTGATATCCTGTGAAGCTTGATCACACTAAATGATGCTCTCTAAAAAAGAACAATAATGTTATGTACTAAGCTGAGATAAACAAAAGAAAGAAGAGGAAAGGAAAAAAAACACACTACCGTACAAATTTATCTTAGATAATTTAATTAATCCCTTGTAAATTGTAAGGACCCCCTTGCCTCCTCCTTGGAACCACTAACTGATCCTGTTTCCGACGTCGTGTATTTCCTTTATAAATAGGTACTGTTGGTGGAGGTAAAATGTCAATTGTCCCCTTAAAAGGTCTTAACCTATTTATGTGCACAACTAATGTTTGTGTTGGCAATTGCAATCTTATATTTACTGGCAATGTCACTCCCACAATCTGGTAAGGCCCTCAATAATTAGAGAATAACTTTTTTGTCTTTCCCTTCGCCACATAAGGTGTGAATAGAATGACCCACTACCTGACTTTATAGTCCAGATGTCTTGCTCCTGTATTCTCCAGCCATTCCTGTTGCTCCAATGCCCTAATGTTTTTTCTTTCTGTACTCTGGACCATACCTTTTTCATCATCTTCAAGAAATCTGTCACCGTCTCACCGAATTTTCCTCCTTTTTGCCATAATACATCAAAAGGTGATAGCATCTTCCTTCCATACACTACCTTATAGGGTGACACACCCATTGCCTCAATTCATCTTCGCATTGTAGCAGGAGACAACCATTGGCAAGTACATATTCCAGTTATTGTACTGCTCATTGATGTAGTAGCTGAACATTTTACCAATTGTTCTGTGTACCCTCTCTGTCCGCCCATTTGCCTGTGGATGCAGAGGTGTTGTGTGCAGCTTTTTTATCTTCAATAGCTGACAAAGCTGCTTGAGCATGTTGCTCATGAAATTTGAGTCTTGGTCTGAAATAATAGCCTCTGGTATTCCAGATTTAAGTATCCAGTTATTTGCGAGTGCTTATGCAATTGTACTGGCTTGCTGATCTGGAAGACTCACCATTGCTAGGTAACGAGAAAAATGATCTATAATCAGGACATACTTGTTACCGACTGGTGTTTAGTGAAATGGCTTGTAGATGTCGACTCCACTTAGGGAAAATGGGGCTGAGGCTTCCACCAATTGTTGTAAAGTTGCATTCTGGCAGCTCAAGTCTGCATGCTGTTCACACTCTACACAGTTTCGTACGTACTGGACCACATCTTGTTTCCTGGTGCACCACCAAAACCTTTCTGCCACTCGTCTCTCCATGGTCCTCTGTTCACCATGTCCAGACAGGACATGATCATGTGCCTCCCTCATTACCTCTTGCGTGAGGTTTGAAGGTACCACTATTCTGGGCCCAAGTCTGGTCTTACGACATAAAACTTCATCTTCCTTGCAAAACTGCCTCTGAGAAGCATACTTCTGACCCTCAAGATCTCTTGCCTGTGCTCTCTGCCACTCTTCTGCACTCCTTCCCATTGCCTCTATGAATGCCACTGTCCCACTTAGGCCATCACATTCGTATGTTTCTTTCCTGATTTGTGGATCACTTCAAAATCCATCTCTGATAAACACAACAACAAGCAGATTAACCAGCTAAATGGACCCCGTAAGCCAAGGAGCCATCACCACCTTAAATTTCCTTCCATTTAAGTAGCATTGAATATACTTAATTCCGTATATAACACTAAGCAACTCTTTTTCAGTTGTTGAACTATTCCGCTCTGCTGTTGTCAACTGCTGTGAGGCATAAGCTATCAGATGTTCTGCCCCATCCACATTTTCTGATAACAACCATGCCCACCAAATGTCCACTCGCATCACACACTAAAATGAATTCTTTACTATAGTCTGGATAAGTTAAGACTGGGTTCATTACGAGTTTTTGTTTCAGTGTCTGGAAAGCCTCATCACATTCTGCCATCCATTGAAACTTGGACCCATTCTTTAGCAACTGCTTCTGAGATTGTGCTATCTCAGCAAGATTTTTTATATATCGTCGATTATAGCTTGTAAGCCTGACGAAAGATTGCACCTCCTAATGCATTGTGGTACTGAAAAATCTGTAACTGCTGTTATCAGACATGGATCTGTCTTAACCCCATGCTCACTAATCAGGTGCCCTAAATAAGTAACCTCCCTCAAAGCAAAATTGCATTTCTCCAAATTTAGCATTAACCTGACCTCCCTAAGCCTATGGAACACTTTACACATCTTAGTTGCATGCTCTTCAATATCCTTAGCAAATACAATTATATTATCTAAATAGACACAGCATTCCCGCATCTTCAATCCTCACAACACCCCATCCACCAAGCTTTGGAACATAGCAGGAGCGTTTTTTAACCCAAAGGGCATTCTCCTGTATTGCCAGTGCCCACCAGGCATGGAAAATGTTGTTTTGTACCTGTCTTCTTCTACCACCTCCAACTGATGGTAGCCACTGCGCAAATCAATTGTAGAAAAGTACCTAGTACTGTCTAAAGTATGGATAATATATGTAAAATTCGGCAGTGGATAAACATCTAACACTGTCCGACTATTCAGGCCTATAGTCACAGCAAAACCTATACCGTTTTGTACCATCAGTTGACTTTTTAGGCACTATTACTATATTCGCACTGTATGGGGAATCAGAATACTCTATAATCCCATCCCTAATTGCTGCTCAATAAATTCATCCAGCAATGGTTGCAAATGTCACGCCACCCTATAAGGTTTCTTATAAATCGGTGGGCTGTTACCCATCTGAATTCTATGTTGCATAATTGTTGTTGCTGACAAAGGCCCCTGTGTATTGAACAGTTCCTGATATTCATTTAACATGGCTTCAATTTTATCCCTATCACTTCCTTTTAAATGTGCAATTTTCTGGCACATCACAGTTTTATAGGCTGTTGGATATCCCATAGTTTCCCTCTTGAAACAGTCAAAATCTTCCTCCTCAAACGTACTAATTGTTATCAACAATATTCCTTTCTTCAACTCTGTGTCTTCCGTTCCAAAATTATCAACAATTACTGGTACTTTTTTGACGCCATCTACCTCCTCAATCTTTACTATGCTTCTCCGCACAAAACAGTGTGTCATATCTAACTCCTTGTTCGTTGCTAGAGGCTCTATTAATCACAATGTATCAGCAGGTAAGATGGTATGCACATCTGTCCAGAACACCTTCCCTGTACCCAAAGGTACTTTATCACGTGAACCTATTCTCAAGGGCATCGCCGGCCGCGGTGGCCGAGATGACTGAGGCGCTCCAGTCACGGTCAGCACGGCCACTACGGTCGGGGGTTCGAATCCCCCCTCGGGCATGGATATTTATGCCGTCGTAGTTCGTAAGTAGTTCATAAGTAGTTTGTAAGTTTAGGGACTGATGACCCCGTAGTTAAGTCCCATAAGCTTAACAAACATTTGAACATCAAGGGCATCACTTGCAGTGTAGGTGATTATTCCTTGGAATCTTGGAGGGGAGTCCTTTGCAGCTGTGCCACCTAGTGGAAACAATGCCCCACCAAGTTGCACCATTTGCTGACTGAGATTGATTATAGCATGATGTTTATTGAGAAAGTCAAGTCCCAGAATCGCGTCAGACCTGTCACTTATTCTCAACACCACTTCTACCGTTTGCTGAAATTGCATACCATTAACTGAAAACACCAATGTGGTACACATTAGTGATCATACCCCAATACCTCTGCCTCCACTTAACTTAAAACTGGGAGAGCAACACTCCCTACTTTCAACATACTTGCCACTGATAATTGAAACATCGGCACCTGTATCTATTATAAATTTTATCATCCGATCCCTCATCATCCCCAATATCCAACAATCCACCTTTGCATGCATTCTTACTGCATGGAAGTTTAACGGGAGCCCAAGACGCTGGCTTTTGGACCCCCATTGACATTTAACAGCCTCCTCCAGTCATTGTTCCGTCCTGCCCTACAATCCCTGCCCCACTCTGTGAGACAGTCTACATTGCGGTAACATGCAATTTTTTGCAATGTGACCCTGCCGGTCACACCTGAAACATTGTACCCCTGCTGGGAAAACATTACACCATTCCTTCGCTCATGTTCCAACATCGGTTTCCTCGAAAGCCTTTGCTACAGGGACAGCTTCATCCAGGGATTTAGGGACTTCTGCTCTCACCTGGTGTGACATTTCAGCCTACAGCTCCCGCAAAAAATTATCGAGTGCCCTACTTTCTGCCTCCTGTAAAATGATCTTATTTACTACATCATTATCAGTTAACTGATATGTATTGACATTAACCCTCATAATGCTATCTACATAACTTTCCAGTGACTCATTCTGACACTAATAGCATTCAACTTCTTCCTATAAAATCTACCATTTTTCTGTTGGAACCTCTTTAACAGTCCCTTCCTTAATTCATCAAAAGTCAATGCATTTCTTAATTCCTCATTGTACAGAACATGTGCCTTAGCCTCCCCTACCAGGTGCATTTCGTCATCTGCAAAATCTGCTCGTCAGACCACAATCCTAATGTAGCTGCTACCAACAAATCATCAAAAAAGTCAACATCTTCCTCTGGTTTGCCAGAAAAAGGAGTTACCAAAGTGGCCATGGAAGAATTGAGGGAGGGCAGAATTGTGTCTTCTTGCCGGGCAATACCTACCTGTTGAATCAGTCTATTATTATAATTTTTCAACTGTGCTACCTGGTTAACTAAACTTTGAACTGCTTCTAATGTTGTAGCATCCTATACTGTTGGAGCCTCCTTTTCAATGGCTTGCTTATCCATACTCATACTTATGAGAATAACAACAAAACAAAAATGAAGGCATATTACTATAAGAAACTTATTGAACCGGCTGTACCACTGATCGAACCCAAACAAATTACTACAGTTTCCCCTATCAATTATTTTAACCAACTACTCCATTCCCATCTTCTTACTGAGATGAGCCCTTTCTGACACCAAATGTAAATGGGTTGGATGTGTATTGGATGGTTCTGACACCAAATGACGAATGTTTTACACCTAGACTTTGTCTATTATAGGATAGCAACACTTTGTTTACTTCCACGTGGGCTGTGAGCTCAGTAATCAACTCGGAAGATGGGGTGACAATGAAACAGGATCCAGTATAACAAAACATTTTATTGACACTCATGCTTACAATACAGCTGGAGGCGAGTGAAGTGTGCATGTGCGCCATATCGCTCTGAGTAGACGTCCAGTTGATGCTACGAGTCCCAAAGTGACTGATGCTGCCCAGTCACTGGTGCGGCTGCCTGTCAGCTACTGCTGCCTCAGTATTGCGTAAGGTGAAGTGTTGCTTTCATGCCCAGCCACTACCATCCGCTTGTGCCCCCGTGACCTGCGATGATCGTACAGCACTGGGTGCAGCCCGGGAGTTGAATCCGGGTCCTCCTTCACCCACTGCTGCTGATTCGCCCTCCAGACGGTCACAGGAGTTCTTTAGGTGTGGCCACATCCTTTCGTTCACACCACACTCCTGGGTGAGTAGCTCACCTCTTGCAGCAGCCTTACCACACCATATGTTGGTTCGGTGCCCCGCTGCGCCGCTGTTGAGGCCGGGACACCGCTGCCCATTGTGCCAGGCTGTGCCGCCATTATTCTGCAGGCTGCATCTCCCGTCAGGGATGCCGTGTTGACTGTTATGATCGGCTGCTGGCCATGCTGCGTCAAAGTGCTTTCAGCCTGTGACTGACTCGGTTTCGCAATAACAATAATAACAACAGTTGGTGACGAGTAGCACAGTCTGGGTGGCAGGTGACTACCCACCCATGGCTGGCTCACTCTCTGCCGAACCTGTCTTTCCTGCCTGTATTTATACAATGAGGTTGATCCTGTCAGTCTGTTTTCCACAAGTGTGGCATAGCTGATAGTTGCTACACATGTCCGGTTTCCTACTTCTGATTGTGTATGCCCCAGTCACTTGTTCTTTTAAGCAATACAGTTGTTTGGCTGTTACGCAGTACGGCATCCTTGCCAACCCACTTGCGTCACCCAAGGCTTGCTAAGTTGCTCCAATTTACTTGCTGAAAGCATAAACATGCTTGTCCCGCTTTACTTTAAGTCACATGCCTGCTTTCAACACAGCACCACTTCCATGTTCAACTTCTGCATCGAAGTTCACTTGCTACTTGCCAACTTTTTCATATTAAATGTCTACATTCTCCCTACCTCCTACAAAAGGTGCTCAAAGAAAAGGAGTCTTCCAAGTGTGCTATGAGGTGTCGGTGGCGAACAATCTTGTACAAATGATCGGCATGTGCCAGCCGAAGTTTGAGGGGCTGGAGTGACATGGACAGCAGCTGCATCTAGATGTCTGCCTAGTGTTTCACTAACCTTATGGTCTATAAAGTTTTATCTGGAATGTCAGCAGTCTTAATGAGAGAGTAAAGACATCTCCAAAGTTGATATGGTGTTCTGTCACGAGGACGTGCTTCATATAGAATGTGATATAGAGCCTTCTTGGGAGTGCAGGTGAGCCATTTCAGTTGCATTCCTTTGGCATTGGCATATTTTAGGGGCCTGGAGGCATCAAGATGTGGTCACTAAACAAGTCAAGATGAAAATGCAGATGGCCAATCAGGCACACAAACCATTCCTCATCTCCAGTGACATCGTTGATGTCAACTAGGTTAAAATATGTCACTGGGTTGTCCCTATTAAGGTCCAGTAACTTAGAGAATTTGTCTGGTCCTGTTTATGCCTGGAAAACAGTCTGTGTGAAAGATACTCTTGCAGCATGGAGAATTAGATGCAATTTGTGTGCCCAGATCAAGTTGTACACTGTTGTGTGCATACATGTGCGAAATGTGATCTGTACCAGTCATGATGGGCAGCATAACAGGAGGCATTGCACTGGACACAAATGGTGCAGATGGCATCAATATCCAAGACATGGAAATGGACACATTCAAACAGTGTGACCTGTGCAGGAGTTGCTGGTGTAGAAAAGTGCAAACATTCAAGAACAAACTGTGTTATAGGACACATATATGTGAACAGGTTCAATGGAATGTCTGCTGTTTGTGAACACAGTGCAGCTGGTGTGGAAAATGCAAAAGGATGCATCTGTGATGTAAGTTTCTGATGCAAACATGGCTGTTCAGAAAATTTAAAGCATTTTTATTAGCTTAATGGACATTAATCAAATGTTACTAATTAATTAAATTGGAGAAATTTGCAATTTTAAGGAAACCCAACTGTATCATTAAAGATGTTCAAAACTCTAAGTATTACTTAAATAATCAATTAATGTACTGACAAATAATAATAATTAATCAAACCTACATATTATAATTTTGTTTGTTGTTGTAGTTATGGTCTTCAGTCTGGAGACTGGTTTGATGCAGCTCTCCACCCTACTCTATCCTGAGCAAGCCTTTTCATCTCCTCATAAGAACAGCAACCCACATCCACTTGAATCTGCTTACTATACGCGTCTCTTGGTCTCCCTCTGCAATTTTTACCCCACACACTTCCCTCCAATGCTAAATTTATGATTCCCTGATGTCTAGGAATGTGTCCTACCAAGTGATCCCTTCTTTTAGTCAGGGTATGCCAAAAATTCCTTCTCTCACCAATTCTGTTCAGTACCTCTTCATTAGTTATGCTATCTATCCACCTAATCTTCAGCATTCTTCTGTAGCACCACATTTCAAAAGCCTCTATTCTCTTCCTGTCCGCACTGCTTATCGTCCATGTTTCACTCCCGTACAAGGCAACACTCCACACAAATGCCTTCAGAAAAGACTTCCTTGCCCTTAAATTAATATGCGATGTTAGCAAATTTCTCTTTTTCAAAAATGCTTTTCTTCCCATTGCCATTCTGCATTTTATATCCTCTGTACTGCGACCATCGCATGTTATTTTACTACCCAAGTAACAAAACTCATCTACCACCTTCATTGTTTCGTTACCTAATCTAATTCCTTCAGCATCACCCGACTTTCTAAGACCGCATTCCGTTATTTTTGTTTTGCTCTTGTTAATGTTCATTCTATACGCTCTCTTCAAAACACTGTCCATGCCATTCAACTGCTCTTCCAGGTCCTTTGCTGTCTCTGCCAGAATTACAATGTCATCAGCAAAACGCAATGTTTTTATTTCTTCACTCTGAACTTTAATCCCTATTCCAAATTTTTCCTTGCTTTCCTTCACCGCCTGCTCAATGTACAAATTGAATAACATCAGAGAAAGGCTACAACCCTGTCTTACTCCCTTCCCAACTGATGCTTCCCTTTCATGCCCTTCGAGTCTAATAACTGCAGTCTGGCTTTTGTACAAGTTGTAAATAACTCTCCTTTCCCTGTATTTTACCCCTGCTGACTTCAGAATTTGAAAGAGTGTATTCCATTCAACATTGTCAAATGCTTTCTCCAAATCTACAAAAGCTAAAAATGTAGGTTTACCTTTCCTTAATCCATCTTCTAAAATAAGACGTAAAGTGAGTATTGCCTCCCGGGTTCCTGCGTTCCTCCTGAATACAAACTGATCTTCTCCGAGGTCAGCTTCTACCAGCTTTTCCATTCTCCTGTAGATAATTCGTGTTAAAATTTTGCAACCATGACTTATCAAACTGATGGTTCTGTAATTTTCACACCTGTCTGCGCCTGATTTCTTTGGAATGGGGATTATTACATTTTTCTTAAAGTCTGAGGGTATTTCGCCTGACTCATACATCCTACACACCATTTCAAATAGTCTTTTCATGGCTGGCTCTCCCAGAGACTTCAGTAGCTCTGAGGGTAAGTCATCTACTTCTGGGGCCTTGTTCCGACCTAGGTCTTTCAAGGCTTTGTCAGTATAGTATCTCCTACTACATCTTGATCTACTTCCTCTTCCCTTCCTACAACATCGTCTCTAAGTTCATTTCCTTTCTAGAGCTGCTCTATGTACTCTTTCCACCTTCCAGCTTTCCCTTCTTTGCTGAGAACTGGTTTCCCATCTGAGTTCTTGATATTCGTAGAGTTGCTTTTCTTGTCCCCAAATGTCTCTCTTATTTTCCTGTAGGTAGTATCTACTTTTCCCCTTGTTATACATTCTTCTACAGATTTGCATTTGGCCCTGCTTAGCCATTTTGCACTTCCTGTCAATCTCAGTTTTTAGTCATCTGTACTCCATTTTGCCTGTTTCATTTACTGCATTTTTATACTTTCTCCTTTCATCAATTAAATTTAGTATTACCTGTGATATCCAAGGATTTTTTGTAGGTCTTGCCTTCCTACCTATTTTGTCCTCTGCTGCCTTCACTATTTCATCTCTCAATGCTACCCATTCCTCTTCTACTGTTTTATTTCCCCCTGTTTCTGTCAATTGTTGCCTAAATCTCCCTCTGAAATTCTCCAGAACTTCACTTTCCTTCAATTTATCTAAGTCCCATCTCCTTATTTTCCTACCTTTCTGCAGTTTTTTCAGCTTCAGCCTACAGTTCATGACTAACAAGTTATGGTCAGAGTCTATATCTGCCCCTGGGTATGTCCTGCAGTTTATAACCTGGTTCCGGAATCTATGTCTTACCATTATAAAATCTATCTGATACCTTCCGGTGTCTCCTGGTCTCTTCCACGTATACAACCTTCTTTTGTGATTCTTAAACCACGTGTTTGTTATGATTAAATCATGTTCCGTGCAAAATTCTACCAGGCGACTTCCTCTTTCATTCCTCCTACCCAGTCCATATTCGCCTATTATTTTTCCTTCTCTTCCTTTTCCTACTACCGAATTCCAGTCTCCCATCGCAATTACGTTTTCCTCTCCCTTAACTGTCTGAATAATTTCCTTTAGCTCCTCGTATATTTCTTCGATCTCCTCATCATCGGCAGCGCTAGTTGGCATATAAACCTGTACTACTGTTGTCGATGTTGGCTTCGTATCTATCTTGACAATGATAATGCGATCACTGTGCTGCTCATAGTAGTTTTGTGTGCATTCCTATTTTCTTAGTCATTATCAGTCCTACTCCTGTGATACCCCCAACTGATTTTGTATTTATAATCCTGTACTCACCTGACCAGAAATCCTGTTCATCCTGCCACCGAACTTCACTAATGCCCTCTGTGGTGTCGCACAAGTCCAAAGTGCGTGCCACCTACTTTCGCCGCGCGCCGCCATGCACGCACGGCGCGGCATTCTTACGACGACAGCCACGAGCGCCCTCTGCGGCAACTCCGCTCGTGGCCACCACTGAACGACATCGTTGACTTGGGACTGAGTTAGGAACCAGTAAAGACTTCGGAATCCGATAGGCACCAGTGAAGACTTGGCTATCAGTTAGGCACTAGGCAGGACACTAGCTCAACTATGTATCAACATTCTGCAGTACTATGTAAAAGTTAAGTATTGTATAAATTCTGTGCAATATATATCTCATTCTAATTTACTCTAGTGTTTCTAGTTCTGGCTGCTCCCCTCCGTACCTGCACCAGCGTGCTATCTTTATTTCTGTGTCGGTCTCCTTCCACTCGGCCATCGACACCTACAACGGAACGACACACAAAAGCGGCGGCGAGGCTGGGACACAAAAGTGGCGACGAGGATGGGATACAAAAGTGGCGACGAGGATGGGATAGACGAACCGTGGACCACCCCTCTTACAGCAGCCAGACAGCAGCAGTCGGAGCACGCAGAAATTGCTCCCGCCCGCCCACCCTTATTATAAGAATTTTGGGGGACAATATCAGTTACGTGTTTTGTGGACTTTTTTGTTGCAGAGCGAGCCCTCCTTTCATATTGCATTTGTGTTTTGTTATAATTTACTTGTATGCGCGGCGCCTAATCGGTCAGCATGGCCACTACCCCGAACCCAAACTTAATGGAAATTATACAGTTACAGACGGCGCAAATAACACAACTCCTGCAGGCTGTGGCTCAGCACACAGCGCAAGCAGCTAACCAACAACAACAGCCGCCGCTTCAGCAGCCCACACCTGCCGCCGCAACACTTCCTACATTTCGCCAGTACAACGAACGTGAGGAAGAATGGAGCGACTACTTCGCACAGTTTCAAGAACTCATCGCGGCTCATCAAATTACAGGTCAGAAAGTGAAGCATCTGCTATTATCTGTGGTTGGCACCAACACCTTCGTGTTACTGAAAAAACTTTTCCCCGACGTATCTCCTCGTGATGTAGACTTTGAACAAATAGTAGAGGCACTAAATGCTCATTATGAGAGAAAAGTTCTCGTAGCTGCGGCACGGTACCGATTTTTCAGACTGAAAAAATTACCTGAGCAGTCACACCAGAAATGGATCACGGAATTGAAATTTACTTGCTCTTGTGGACTTTCATATAGTGACGTGATGTTGAGGGATGCGATTACGCAGAACATTCAGGACCCCAGAATTAGGGCAGCAATTCTAAAACAGTCAGACCCTTCATTAGACAGTGTACTGCAGCTTATAGAAGCGCATGATACTTTTGACTTAGCAGATGTAGAAATGCAAAGCCACAGTGTACATTCAGTGCGCCGTAACGGACGCTTTCCTAGCCGTAGTTCTCAGTGTAACACTAGTGATTCTTACAATAGTACAGGCCGTGCTGAACAGACAGTGAACAATAGCCAGTGTAAAAGTGCGACACAAAGGTCGCCCCGTCGTGTTAGAAACAGTAATTTGAATAACGGGCGCCAACACTCATTTCAGAAAAATGTTCGTAAGTCTTGCCCCCAGTGTGTGTCTCGCCACAAGCGTGCTCATTGCCCTAGTCGCAACGCAACCTGTTATCAATGTGGCAAATCGGGACATGTGCAGTTTGTGTGTATGCAAATTAAAAACTCGAACAGTAACGTTAGAAACAGTGCTTCGCAAAGTGCGAGAGCAGTGCATACAGTCAATGTCATAGACGCTGTGGAACTGAACAGTGCTTTCCTTGGATCTCAATTGCAAGAAAGTAGTTCTGCGCCTATGGCAAAACTATATAGTGCACCACGTAGCAAGCGCCGACAAGCGCGTAAAACAGTGCAACGGAAAAGGGTTCGGGACAAGCAAAATGACTATGAACAGTGCATTCCTGTAGTGAAAATAGTGCCTTCTGCAACTGCTCCTTGTAATAGTGCCCAGTACTGTGTAGCTAGTGACAGTAGACATCAAGTAGCTACTCAAAAGTGTAGTGCAGTAGTTAGTAAATCTGGAGTAGCTCCGCATGCTTGCGCGGACGCCGATCCGGCGGTAGTGCCATCTAGTGACAGTGTTGTTAATCCGCTGCGTGCGAGTCTGCGCTGCTTACTTCACTACGCGGCCCGCGCAAGCGCAGTAAACAAACCGTAGCAGACGTTGCCCACATTCGCGCACCTGTCGAGCGCCACGAGCAAAAACTTTTTGTGAATCTTTCCATTGACAATAAGACTGTGAAATTTCAGCTTGATACTGGTTCCACTGTTACGTTAATGAATAAAGACACTTATGAACTGTTGGGTTCGCCAAAATTGTCGCCGTGTCAACAAGTGTTAACAGCGTACACAGGTTAAAATATTCCCGTGCTAGGAACGTGTAGCCTGCCTGCCTCTTTTCAAGGTGTAACAAAAACAGTTTCTTTTGTAGTTCTTCAGGCCAAATCTACGCAGAACATTTTTGGACTAGATGCATTTGACTTGTTTGGCTTATCTATTCAAAGAGATGTACTTCAAATTTCGTCAGTAGTGCCTCAGGAAAAAATAAATGCATTGTGTGACAAATATAGTGACTTGTTTTCGCCGGAACTAGGTTGTGCAAAAGACTTCGTGGCACATGTAACTTTAAAAGAATCTGCAGTTCCAAAATTTTGTAAAGCTAGACCAGTGCCTATCGCCTTGCGTGATACAGTTGCCGAAGAACTTAAACGTTGGCAAGATAGTGGGGTGATTTCTCCTGTTTCTGCGAGTCGGTGGGCCTCGCCTATAGTAATTATACCCAAGCTGTCAGGAAAACTTCGTCTCTGTGCGGACTTCAAATCAACAGTGAACAGTCAAACAATTGTAGACACTTATCCCCTGCCCAGACCTGACGAACTGATGGACAAATTAGGACAGTCTCGCTTCTTTTCTAAGATTGATTTAGCAGAGGCATACTTACAAATTCCGCTTGATGACGAGTCAAAAAAGTTTTTCGTCATTAATACTCACTTGGGCCTTTTTCAATTTCAACGCCTACCCTTTGGCAGTTCTTCCGCCCCTGCTATTTTTCAGCGTTTTTTGGAACAGCTGACAGTTTCGGTACCTTGTTGCTCGAACTACTTAGATGATATTGTGGTATCCAGACGTACAGTTGAAGAACATTTATCAAACCTGGAGTGCCTTTTCAAAGTGTTGACTGCAGCAGGTCTACGTTGTAATAAAGAAAAGTGTTCATTTTTTCAAACTGAAATAGAGTACCTTGGCCATGTGATTAATGCCCAAGGAATACATCCCTTACAGTCACATCTTCGAGCAATCAAAGACTTGCCTCCTCCTAAGAATGTGCACGAATTGCAAGCAGTAATGGGAAAGCTGAACTATTATTTCAGATTTATTCCCAATGCGTCTCAGATTGCAGCTCCACTGCATCACTTACGTAGGAAGAATGTTCCTTTTGTATGGTCTAAAGATTGCCAAGTTGCCTTTGACAAATTAAAGTCTGCACTACTCAGTGATACATGTTTGATTCCCTTTGAACTCTCGTCGGGTTGCACAGGAAACAGCTGCGGATGCAGACCTAAGTGTGGTAGCACGTTTTGTTCGCTCAGGGTGGCCTGCCAGAGCCAAAGACATTGAGCGGCCTCTGGTTCGACGTTATTTTGCACAACGTCATGCATTATCTTTAAGTCAGGGTGTTCTGTTGTTACATACGGACGACGACCAAACACGAGTGATTGTTCCTCGTTCCCTGCAACGTGAAGTGTTACGCCTCCTGCATCAAGGACATTGGGGTATTGTTAGGACAAAGCAATTGGCCAGACGTCATTGTACTTGGGTTGGTATGGACGCCCAGATAGAGAGCATGACTTCACAGTGTACTGTTTGTGCGGAGCATCAGGCGGCTCCTCCGCAACGTTTCTCAGACTGGCCACGCCCCAAGGGACCATGGCAACGTTTACACATTGACTTTGCCGGACCTTTCTGGAATACGCGCTGGTTAATCGTTGTAGATGCTTTCAGCAAGTTTCCTTTCGTGATTGCCATGAACTCAACGACGGCATCTAGTACAATCAGTGCCTTAACATCAGTGTTTTGCATCAAAGGCTTGCCTGAAACTATTGTCAGTGACAATGGACCTCAGTTTGTTAGTGCGGGATTTCAACAGTTTTGTCGTGTGAATGGCATTCAACATATCACTACAGCACCTTTTCACCCTCAGTCCAATGGTGAAGCAGAACGTTCTGTTCGAACATTAAAGTCTCACATGGAAAATATGAAAGGTCAGCACTCCAGGCAGTAAGCTCTTCAAATTTTCCTGTTTACGTATCGATGCATGCCACGTGACGGCCCGTCTCCTGCCGAGCTGCTACACGGCCGCCGTCACCGCACTCTCATTCACCTGCTGCAGCCTCCCACACACCAAGTCGGTTCGTATGGCGCTACGCATTTTCAGGTTTCTATGCCGGTGTTGTACAGGGTGTTTGCCGGTATGAAGAAGACATGGTTGCCAGGCACCATTCAGCGCGTGCTCGGTCGCAATATGTATGTTGTACGTTCTTCCACAGGGTCGGAGCTGCGGCGCCACGCAAACCAATTGCGCTTGCACAGGCCGCGCGATCCTGTCTCCGGTTTCTTGATTCCAACCCAGTTCACCGCCAGGGAGCACAGCCACATCGCTCGCCGCCGGGCCCAGCTTCCCCGGGCTACGAGCTCCCGATGGATGTCGACGCGCCTCCTATGCAGTCGGCCCCTCTGCCTCCGTTGCCGCCGCAGATGACAGCGTCACCGAGAGGGACTCCGGGACCGTGCGGGCCCCCCCAGCTTGGGCCACGCACCTCAGAAGAAGATGACCTGCTCCCTCTGGGCGGGGGCGGGCGCCCTTCCGCTGGTTTTCGCGGGTTTTCCGGTGGATCGTAAGGTGTATACCGGGGCACGGACGGCGTCTCGATCCCAGCCTCAGCTACGACGCCCGTCCCACCAGTAACACCCCTGCCCAGGCCCTCCTCCCAGTGCCGTCGCCGTGGCCCTCAGCCCTACACCACGACGGCGCGGCGGTTTGGGGGGGAGGGGTGTGGTGTCGCACAAGTCCAAAGTGCGCGCCACCTACTTTCGCCGCGCGCCGCCATGCACGCATGGCGCGGCGTTCTTACAATGACAGCCACGAGCGCCCTCTGCGGCAACTCCGCTCGTGGCCACCACTGAACGACATCGTTGACTTGGGACTGAGTTAGGAACCAGTAAAGACTTCGGAATCCGATAGGCACCAGTGAAGACTTGGCTATCAGTTAGGCACTAGGCAGGTCTCTAGCTCAACTATGTATCAACATTCTGCAGTACTATGTAACATTTAAGTATTGTATAAATTCTGTGCAATATATATCTCATTCTAATTTACTCTAGTGTTTCTAGTTCTGGCTGCTCCCCTCCGTACCTGCACCAGCGTGCTATCTTTATTTCTGTGTCGGTCTCCTTCCACTCGGCCACCGACACCTACAGCGGAACGACACACAAAAGCGGCGACGAGGCTGGGACACAAAACCCTCTATATATAACTCCAACCTATCCATTTCCCTTTTTAAATTTTCTAATTTTCGTACCCGATTAAGGGATCTAACATTCCACGCTCCGATCCGTAGAATGCCAGTATTGTCTTTCCTGATGACAACATCCTCCTGAGTAGTCCCCGCCCGGAGATCCGAATGGGGGACTATTTTACCTCTGGAATATTTTACCCGAGAGGATGCCATCATCATATTTCCATACAGTAGAGCTGCATGTCCTCGGGAAAAGTAACGGCTGTAGTTTCCCCTTGCTTTCAGCCGTTCGCAGTAGCTGTGTGGCAAAGCCACATTAGCTGATGTTACAAGGCCAGCTCAGTCAATCATCCAGACTGTTGCCCCTATAACTACTGAAAAGGCTGCTGCCCCTCTTCAGGAACCTCACGTTTGTCTGGCCTCTCCACAGATACCCCTCCGCTGTGGTTGCACCTACGGTACGGCTATCTGCATCGTTGAGGCACGCAAGCCACCCCCCTCGGCAATGTCTGTGGTTCATGGGGGTGGTTTTGTTTGTATTCTAATTTAATCCCTGATAATCACTTTGAGATATGCATCTAAAGTTTCTATAATTGATGAATGTATCGTTTAATTTCCATCTGTGTACGTTTTTATTATTTGTGTGTAGCTAACAGTGAATAATTACACAAATATTGTTAGCACACTTATTTATAACAGGTGCTGCATGCCAAATATTCATTCAGTTACTTAGCCTGTCTCAGTAGTTAGTCTAATGTCTGTAATCAGTCTAGCCTGGAACCAGCAGTATGTAATTGTCAATTGTACATTTATTATTAATAAATTTCATGAAGATGAAATTAGTCTGTGTCACATTTCTACTGTTAGACCACCCAGAAATTTGTAAAAGATGAATGTAATAATTTATGATGATTCCACAGTAACAAAAAGGATCATTAAAAGCTCCAGCATAATGAATGTCTTGATGGGCTTCATTCACCATTATTTAAAGGTATTGTCAGTGCACCAAATGTGGGTTTGGCAGTAATGGTATTCCAAACCATCAGAAACATGAAGGGCAAAAACTACACAAAGTCCCAGAACCCAACACAGAAACAGTTTGGAGAAATAGATCAACATAATTAGAGTTAACAGAGTCACCACTCTGGTATTTAGCAGGGTAGCTGAGAGAATAAGCCATTTAACACCATAGAACCCACTTTATTTTGCAACTGAACATTGCATTAACAGCTATGACCTACAATAGTAGTATATAAAAAAACTTGCACTATGGAGCTAGTTCTGTCAACCCTGTCTCTTGCAGACACTACACTCTAGAAACAAATATACTATAAACTAAATTTGCTTGAGCTTTGAGGACTATCTTGAGGCCAAAAAAAAAAAAAAAAAAAAAAAAAAAAAAAAAAAAAAAAAAAAAAAAAAAAAAAAAAAAAAAAATAATAATAAATAAATAAATAAATAAAATAAAAATAAAAAAATAAAGTTTTGGTCTGTTGTCAGAGGCAACAGAAAATTAGTACTATGGTTTTCCTATAGACAGCAGACAGATTTGTTAGTACATATGCTGGCCATGTGAGGCTCTGTTCTGGTTTGTTTCTTACAGTGGAAAATTATTGTTTCAATTATTACCCAACTCAGTAACCTTTAATTACTTTTTTACACTTCAAATGCAATATCAATGTCAGCTTAAGCAGCCTGTAAAATACATTAATTTGTAAAAGCACATATGTTGAAGAAGAATGAAGATTCTTAGGGTTTAAGTTGTTGACAATTGTGGCACTAGAGAAGGAGCTCACATTTGGATTTTTGGGTAAGAATAGGGAAGGAAATTGGCAATGCCCTTTTGAAGGAACCATCCTGGCAATTGCCTACAGAGATTTAGTAAAATCACAAAAAACCTAAACCTGCATGGCCGGAGGTGTATTTGAACCACCATTGTGCAGTGTGTTACCACTACATTTCCTCACTCAGTAAGCATATTACTGTTTCTAAAAAGTAATGAACAGGTTTTCTAGTTATTCTTAAACAGAAGAGGAGATTGCTCTCATCAAATGCATGTAATAAACCAAATTAGCCTGGAAATAGCCAGCTATGAAGGATATTTTATTCTCTAAAAGACACCATGGGGAAAATGAAATTTCTAGAACTTGCGGATAAAAGACTTTTTGTGGTTTCTTTGAAGAACAATAAACGAATGCCTAAAAGACTATTTCTCTGACAATATTTGTTGCATACAGTACCCAAACATTTCAACATAAAATGTGTTAAAAAGACCGTCTAAGATCTTTTTTTATAATTTCCCACAAAAATATAATGTGTTCACTTCTTGTTTTTTATCCTGTTTCATATTTTTAAGCATCTTACTTTGTATTTTTTTTTTTCTTTTTTAACAGACCTATCTGCCTAAAACAGAACCAATGGTTACTGAATCATGTGGAAAAAGGATTGGGCGTATGTTATCAACTGTACAACCATCTTTACAATCAAGGGAGCACAAGTGAATGTGTAACAACAAATGAGAATCTTCTCTCATGTAAATGCTGGGCAAATGGCATTCAGTCTTATCTATAGTTGTTTGTTCATTTTCCTTTAATTGTCAGGTTTTGGCTCAGTGAATTAATAATCTTTGTAAATGGAAGGGACCAAACTTGCTATGTTCATTAGTCCCTATATTTAAAAATACTTAGACTAACTATGCTAAGAAAAACACACACCTATGTTGAAGGGAGGACACAAACCTCCAAAGGGGAGTGGCTGTGCAATCCGTAGCTAGGTAATTTAGACCACATGTCCATTCCCGCATGGCTCAGTAAAACATCAACTTAACTTTGATGCTAGTAGTATGGATAGCTTTTGTTAACTATTAAATTGTCACATGTCAAAAAGGTACAAAGAGAATTTCTGCAACTTTGCTGCTGCATCCATTTTTTCATCATTTTCAGTTGCTATTGTAGTAGTAGAAGTTCTGGAATTTATGTAAACAATGAAAAAAGTTCTGATTAAGATGTAAGAAATTTTGTCTTAAAATATTGAAATACTGAATTCAATTGCCCTTTCAATACACAAGCCAAGCAACATTATACTTTCTTGAGAAGTAGGAATAAAGTACATTTCATTCCCTGCAGCATCAAAGGAGACAGATTTTGATATTATGACTTTTGCTCTGTAAAGCAAGAGCTCTCCAGATTAGAAAGTAGATGTCATGATTATTGGGACTGCACTAGAGCACACTACAATAGTTAATTTTAACATGATGGAATCAGGCTTGAAGTGACAGAAAAGAAGATGCAGTTTCTATGAACATGAATAGTAAGTGAGATACTTGTAGTAATTTTTCTGCCAATAAGCTAGCTCTCCTCTCTCCTTAACAGTGACAACTACACAACATCAACAACAAATAGATGAAGATTAACTAACATGCTGAATATGAAATGACAGAAAAGTCAAAAAGGGAAACTGATTGAATGGAAAAAGCATTTTTAATTAACTGAAGTGCCAAAGAAACTGATACACCTTTGTAATATCATAAGTGCATGAAGGGATGGAGATCTCTCCTGAACAGAATGTTGCAAGGCAAAGGCAAAGTTCCCAGGTGCAAATCTCAGTTCCAACACACAGTTTTAATCTACCAGAAAGTTTCATATCAATGCACATTCCACTGCAGACTGAAAATATCATTCTGATATGCTCAATAATGGTCATATCTGGAGAGTTTGGTGGGCAGCAGAGGTCTTTGAACTCAGAAGGGTGCTCCTGGAGCCACTCTGTCACAATTCTGGACATGTTGCTTTGCCCTACTGGAATTGTGCAAGTGTGTCAGAATACACAATTGACATAAATGGATGCAGGTGATCATCAGGATGCGTAGGTACACAGTAACTGTCAGAGACATATCTAGATGTATCAGGGGTCCCATATCAATGCAACTGGACATGTCCCACACCATTACAGAGCATCCACCAGCTTAAACGGTCCCCTGATAACATGCAGAGTCCACAGATTCATCAGGTTGACTCGATACCTATACCCCTTCATCCAGTCAAGACAACTGGAAACTTAACTCATCAAACTAGGCAACATGTTTCCAAACATCAACAGTCCAATTTTGCTGTTGATGAATCCAGGTGAGGCATAAGGCTTTGTGTTCAGGCACTCAGCAAGAGTACTTGCTGGTTGGGGATGCTTTCCTTGTTTGCCCTACATTGTTCATTGCACGTCAACTTCAGCAACTAGCAGCTCTCTCAAGAATTTTTGCTGTCAAAGCGTTTCTACCACAATGGTCTCAAATAACGGATCTCAATTTGTGAACATGGCTAGGTCCATTCCCAATGTTGCCCTGGATTAATTTCTTGCTTCTTATCACTTCACAGCATTCAGGGGAAAAAAGTCCAGTGGAGCTACTCCACAGCCCTCAACCCTGTAAGTTGCTCCATCTCCTCCAGCTGACCGAAGGACACTGAACCATGCTACCGTCAACCTATTCCCATCTGGGGATGGCTGTCTGATCTCTTGGGTTTTGCCATTGCCCAAATGGTTTCCCATCATCATCTCCAGATGACACAACTGTTGTCACTGTAATGTGTGCATGGAGGACAGCCTCTTTGCACGTCACCGTGAACATCTGTCCATTTGCATGGAAAAGTGGACAACCCCCATTGATATATTGACGTTACACCTGTCTGTGACAGTGGGGCACAACCTGCAGATGGGCTCCTGCCACTACCTGTGGGTAGGCAACAGTCACCTGTGACAGAGCGAGGCACCCCTCTGCTGGCACATACACAACTACTGACACAGCCTCCATGCACACCAAAATCGACACTCCTTCTACGCTGCCTCCAACAGGAACACCGTCACCAGGCTCAGGATCCAGTGTGGAAACAGAGCCTGAGACACAGTCACCAGCCCTGCTGTATGGTTTTATGTAGTAAGGAAAATGGTGATGATGCTCACACCCCAAGTAAGTTACTACAGGCCTTATGGTCCTGTTTCTGTCCACACACACACACACACACACACACACACACACACACACACACATACAATGGGAGTCTGTCACAAGAATGTGCTGTGAGAGACTGTTACAAATGCCAGAGCCCACTATGGGCTGGAGCACAAAATAAACAGTGGTGAACTGTGCTGCAGTCATTCTGTTCCAATGTTACCTCTCTCTCAGTGCATTACTGCCTATAATGAGTTAAGTGATTACCTACTCATGCATTGTGTTCCTAGATACAACATATTTCTGCAACCAAACATTTGTATTGTGAGAATGTGATTGTCTATTCTACATGCCTGTCACAGCTTAGTCGCCATCTTTATGTTAATGTTCTCAATGTTCACTACTTATCTGCATTAATTTGAATCAATAACACCATACAGAGGAACTGAAAATTCTTGCCTCTTCATCATAGTGCATCAGCATACTTTCCCCATAATCACATGTATTTTCACAAAATAGAACTGGTGACCACTAAAATGTCTTAAGCTTTGTTATGAAAAATTGTAAGAAAAATAACACTGCAATTATTGTGGACTCACCAGTTCAGTAATCTTCATAAAGAAATGCACCCTTGTACATAGGGCTGTTCTGTTGCTTCTTGTTCTTAAATCACCTTCTTCATCTGAAAGAAATAAGAAGAGAATGGTAAGCATATTTTAAGCTTTCGTATTTAATATTATTATGTGGCAAACAAGGTTATAGCAGAATACTGATATATAACAGCACTTATAGCAGCTTAATTCATCTGACAGCCTATGTCTTGTACTGTAATTAGGGTTGCTAATCAATCCAAATAAATTTGCACTTTTGTAATCTGAAATGTAATTCTGGCAGCAGTGACAACAGATGGGTCATCTGGAATTTTGTCAATATTATGTGGAACTAATAGTTCTCTAAAATTCACAAATTGTTAGGAAAATTTTAAATTACAATTAACTTTTTTAATTAATGAACAATCAGTTCCTAAGGAAACATTGTCAGTATGACAACAGTATCAAATCTAAGTTTAAGAGGATAATCAGTAAGGAAAAAATAGATCATTTTAGAAAACTGCTCAAAGACATGAATTACAGAGATGTTTACAGTGCTCATAGCATGAACTTGTGGCGACCGCTCAACCTTTTCTTCAATAGTTCAAGTGTGAATTATCTTTACACCTGGTTTCTTTGGGAGCCAGCTTCCCTGACTCCACCATGTTATTCTCAGTCATGTATTACTTCTTGTTGATTTCACAATAAAGTGTGCGAGATTAAGTACATGCAGTTTTATTGGAGCTCCTACCCCATACCAAACCCATAGTCAAGTACACCATTGAATTGTGCGAGTTGTGCAGCAGAATCCTTTCTTGTGTGGAATTTCGCTCTGCCTAATAGTTCCTATCTCTGCAACCAACCCTAGTGCGAGACCTGTTCCATGCATCCTCCCACAACTACCTACTCTAGACCTGTCACAGGAAAAACCTACACCATTCCAGGCAAGGCCACATGTGAAACAACACTGCCATATACCAACTGCCATGTATTCACTGCACAGTCTTTTATGTTGGTGTCCCACTAACAAATTGGCTGAAAGTGAATGATCACAGAAGGGCTGTTCACTAGGTGGACAATCTATATCCTGTGCCAGAGCACGCACGCCAACTTGGCTCCCATGAGCTTCACATAACCCGTATGTGCCATGTGGATACTTCCACCTAGCACCACTACCTCAGAGCTAAGTAGAGGGTTCAAACAACTTAAAGGTATGCTGCTGGGTGACATCGTCGATAACTGCCGATATTTTGACAGGAAGACACACAGCCATTCTCAAGGCACAACTGCAGTTGTAGCGTTACATTGAACACTACTATCTCCTACGTCGACTTGAGGTATCTACATATTGATTAAGATGTTATTAGGCTGGACCAGAACAGAAACTGCCACCATAATCAATGTTTGTTGCAGATTCTGGGGGCAAAGGCCAGCGCACAATAATCACAAACGACATAGAACATAATACGAAGATGTTTCTCCATGAATTAGGAATAACACTGGAAAAAACAATTGAAGAATTGTTCTTGTTAATTTATATGTATGTTCTTGGAACTATTGTATTATTATTCATTCATGGTTTGACTGATGTCCAATGTATTCGTCCTTAAGGTGAATAAATTAATTTAAGAAGTTTCTCAAGAAAATGGAGTGCTTCTTTGTATTTTATTTATTGTGGACATTTTATATTAAAGATTGAGTATCAAGAAGAAGTTTATTAATTATGGTTATACGTTCTAGTAATGACAGAGGCACAGCTAAGACTGGATCTCTTAATTAAACTTTTCACAGATACGTTAAAGTTACGTGCTTAACCTGATTGAGGAAGACTTTTAAAATGAAATGTTTGTTCTTGCCATTTGAAGAAGAGATTATAAACAGCATTGAGAATATTTCAATTTGTACATTGTGAAATAGTACATGATTGCAGATCCACGACAACAAGAATCATTTCACACTCAAGGAAGCAATGTGCAAGCGTATTTAATACCTCAGTGTGCAGGGTAAACAAGGAAGATAATACACACAGTACAAGCCACTGCAGACTCAACACAACTAAAGATGATCAAACATAAAAAAAATATTGATAGTGACTGTTAATCAACAGGTGAGGCAGTATTAATTTTGTCCCTCTGTTTTTTGATGAGAGACAGTGCCAGATTTCAAGTAGAATTTAAACAACAACCACCATCTCTGTTTATAAGGTCACTTGCTAGTTTAATTTCAACAGCTTCCTTAATAACACTATTCCAATAGGTGGAAGTGCATGCCAGAATCTCCATGTTGTTGTATTCCATCGGATGACCATTGCCAAGACAGTGTTCTGCAACAGCGGATTTGTTTGGCTGTTGGAAGCACATGTAACATTTGTGTTCAATAGACTGGTTTCCACAGTCCTGATTGTCTGACCAATATATGACATGCCACAACTGCAAGGAATACGATATACACCTGCCTTACACAAACCAAGATCATCCTTGACAGACCCCAACAGGGCCTTTATCTTGGAAGGTGGTTGAAAAACACATTTCACATCATATTTCCACAAAATATGACCAATCTCGTTGGAAATGCTTCCCGTGTAAGGCAAAAGGCCATAGATTTAGGTGCCACTTCATTACTATCGTCACTCACCCATTGCACAGTAGGCTGATAGCGCAACACATGTTTTATCTGTCTCTCACTAGAAACATTCTGATAAAAGGTCACCACAAGGTGGGACAACTCAGCTGACAAAATTTCAGGGTCTGAAATGACATGGGCCCTGTGATTCAAGGTATGAAGAACTCCTTCAAGCTGAGCTGGATGGTGACAACTGTCAGCCTGCAGATACAAATCAGTGTGAGTATGAGCTGATAGTTGTCACCATCCAGCTCAGCTTGAAGGAGTACTTTGTACCTTGGTTCACAGGGCCCATATAATTTCAGACAAAGTTTGTCAGCTGAGTAGTCCCATCTTAAGAGGACCTTGTGTGTGTGTGTGTGTGTGTGTGTGTGTGTGTGTGTGTGTGTGTGTGTGTGTGTTTCTAAACTTCCCTTGATTTTAATTTTTATTTTTTATCAACACCCCCACCCCATCTCAACTTTATTACGTTCACTATTTGAACCATCCTCTTTGGTTTGCATTAGCCTGGCTCAGTACTTAACATGCAATATCTCTGACATCCACTTTCACTGAACCCTAGCTCATGGCCTAGGTTGTGATTAACCTTTCCCTTCAGTCCTCTTTCCTTTCTCTCCTCTCCCTACTTGATGAAGAAAATACTCATTTCTGAAAGTTAATGTAAACATTTAGTTTTGTTTACTATTGGCAGTATCAAGGTAAGGTAAGTATTGGCCAGCTTCTTTTGAACAATATTTTCACATCTCATAAGAGAATTTTCTTAATATTAAAGAAGCAAAGTCCTCTTGAAAACTACGCATAAAAAATTTAAATATTAGCTAGAAAATAAAGATTACAATACAAAATTTTTGCATAATAGACTAAGTAAACTAGCTACAAATAAAACTGTTGCCATAGGTCAAAGAAAAATTTGATTAAAGAAAATGTAAAAATAAAAAATCACACTTGCCTGTTTTATACCCCACTTTTGCACCTATTTCAGACAAATAGTTAATAAAGATGTAAATAATAAGTAATATAAAATTAAATATATAAAACATATATAAAATAAAGATTTTTGACTTACCTAAAGTACAGGCTCATTGATAGAAACATAAAACACACACAAAACCACACAAACATTCAAGCTTTCGCCATCACTGGCAGCTTCTTCAGGAAGTTGAAAAGGAGTCATTCCAATCCCATGAGTGGAAGGACTTACCTTAGGGATCAAAAAGGAAGGTAAACAAATACACACACACTCTCTCTCTTTACCTTCCTTTTTGTTCCCTAAGGTAAGTCCTTCCACTTCTGGGGTTGGAATTACTCCTTTTCCACTTCCTTAAAACCCGTATCCTTCCCTTTCTCCTCTCCTTCCTTCCTCTTTTTCCTGAAGAAGCTACCAGTGGTGGCAAAAGCTTGAATGTTTGTGTGTTTTTGTGTGTGTTTTATGTTTCTGCCAACGAGCCTGTACTTTAGGTAAGTCAGAAATCTTTATTTTATACATATTTTTCCCACTAGGAAAGTTTCCTTCTATAATATTAAATATATAAAATATTGTATATTATGATTATTATTATATATTAAATTTTGTATTATTTACATTTTTATTATTTTTTGTCTTAAATATTGGCAAAAATCATAAACTACAGAAAAACCTATATAGGGCTGTAAAAAACAGCAGCGTGAAATTGTCACACTGAAATGGAAGCAGGCTTGACTTCGAAAGCGGGGTTGTCAACTGAACACAGCACTTATACTGAAAGTAGGTTTATTGCGAACTGGAACATACATGCAGCACTGACTGCCTCTTGGGCAGAGTGCTCTGCTATTTATACACAGACAAAATGTAGCAGAAATTAGAAGAATATTTAACATAAGAAACAGGTAGAAATTACAAGTGAACATAACAAACATGTAGAACATTCTGAAAATGATAAATACAAAGAAATAAATTTTTGCCGGTGGGCAGGATTGAACCAGCAACCTTCAGCACTGCAATCGGTGACACTATCCATTGCACCATGCCGGCAGTTGGATAACTTGTGGTCTTGCGGCATTGCTCCCTCTCCTGACAAAACAGCAACCCACTGTTGGGTTCCCTTTGGAGCCATCTGCAATGTCTTGGATAATGATCTTGTCATGGGTCCTCTGATGGCAGTTCTGGAGAATCCTTACCTTCTGCACGATTACCGATGACAGATGTTCCTGTCATGGCTTCATCAGTATTATTACTGTCCTTAGAGTCCTTGAACAAGAAGCCATTTTTGCCCATCTGCTCTTTAGGATCGTAGTAAGGCTTCATGCAGAGGATGTGAACGTCTCTGTTTTTGTCATTTCAATGACACATGATACAGACCAAAGTATCACTTCAGTAACTTTTCTGATAGCCCAACTTTCCATACAGTGGTAAAAATCCACATCAGATCTTCTGGGCTGTACACAACAGGTCAGTGCTTGTCGTTATACCACTGAGGGTCCTTCTCCTGGACATCTATTGTCCATATGCAAGCCAGCTGTCTTGCTTCTTTGACCCTGATGATGAGCTGTTTCAAATAGTCATCCTGAGTGTCGTCCAACTGAAATGGGAACAGAGTATCCATTGTTGTCTCAGCTTCACAGCCATGGAGCACGTAAAACAGCGTGAAGCTTGTGGGTCTTGGCTTGCAGTATTATAAGCAAATGCCATGACTGGCGGTATTGTATCTCAATCCTTCTCCTCAACATTGACGGCATATGTGCTAACATCTTGTTAAAATGTTCTGTAAGATCATTTGTCTGAGGATGGTATGCAGTTGTCATTCTGTGGACAATGTCACATCGTGACATTACCTCTGATAGTAGTTTTGACTGGAATACTTTTCCACAATCAGATATCATCACACGTGGTGCTCCATGCTTCAAAATAATGTCTTGTACAAGGAATTTTGCAATCTCTGGGGCTTCTGAAGTCGGCACAGGTTTGGCGACAGCGTAGCCTGTGAGGTAGACAGTGCAGACTATTATCCATTGGTTACCGGTTGTCAACTTTGGGAACCTAACTAAAAGGGGTTGATTCCAATTCAGTGGAATAGAGCTGCTGCATGTGGAACTGGTATGAGATGCACTGGAGGTAATTGCGGCACATGCTTCCGTTGATGGCACTCTTTACAGTAACTCACGTAGGTCTTGTCAGATCGGTAGAGACCTTTCCAGTAATACCTGCATCTGAATCTGTCTAGGGTCTTCACGAATCCCAGATGACAGGATATTGGGCCATCGTGAAAATACTTGAGAACAGCTGGCTGGAGATGAGCTGGAATGACCAGTAGCCATTTGGGGCCAGTGGATCATAGTTGCTCTTACACAATGTCCCGTTTATGAGTTGGAACTCTCCATTGGTCAGTTTTCCTTTCTCCAAGGCCTGTTTGGTCTTTAATAGTGCTGGATTTTCCCTCTGTTCAACTGCAATGTCACCTAATTCAGTGAGGGCTGAAATTTCATTCATGCTGTTGTGTTCCACTAATGGATTCCTCAAAAGGCAGTCAGCATCCTTGTATTTGCACCCGTTCTTGAATACCACTGTGACGCACTCTTAGAATCTTAGTGCCCATCTTATTAGTAGACCTGATGGATCCTTCAAGCTAGTCAGCCAACACAAAGAATGGTGGTCTGTCATGATGGTGAACAGTTTGCCGAATAAATATGGCCGGAACTTGTTGATAGCCCAGATAACTGCAAGACATTCTTTTACAGTTATAAAGTAATTTATCTCTGACTTTGAGAGTACTCTTTAGACATAGGCTATCACCTTTTCAGCACCTTCCTGAATTTGCACAAGCACTGCACCAGTCCCATACCCTCTAGTGTCAGTGTGAAGTTCAGTTTCTGCATTCTCATCATATAATGTTAGAACTCGTGTGAAAGTTAGAGCTGCCTTAAGTGCCCAGAAAGCTCTTTCTTTTGTCTCATCCCAATAAAACTTGGTGTGTGAAGGAAGCTTAGAGGAAGCCTTCCTGGAAACCCAAGCCTATCAACCCAAAGTTTGGTACAGATTCATTGATGAAATCTTCATGATCTGGCCAACAGTGAAGAACTCCAGAATTTCCTCTCCAACCTCAACTCTTTTGCTCCCATCAAATTCACCTGGTCCTATTCCAAATCCCATGCCACTTTCCTTGATGTCAACCTCCATCTGTCCAACGGCCAACTTCACACATCCGTCCACATCAAACCAACCAACAAACAACAATACCTCCATTATGACAGCTGCCATCCACATCAAACGTTCCCTTCCCTACAGCTTAGGTCTTCGTGGCAGAAGAATCTGCTCCAGTCCCGAATCACTGAACCAGCACACCAATAACCTAATGAGAGCTTTTATATCCCACAGCTATCCTCCTGATCTGGTTCAGAAGCAAATTACCAGAGCCACCTCCTCATCCCCGCAAATCCAGAACCTTCCACCGAAGAACCCCAGAAGTGCCCCTTTTGTCACCAGATACTTTCCGGGACTGGAGCGGACTCTGAATGTGGCTCTCCAGCAAGGATACGACTTCCTTAAATCCTGCCCCGAAATGAGATCCATCCTTAATGACATCCTTCCCACTCCACCAAGAGTTATTCCGCCACTCTCCTAACCTTCGTAACCTCCTAGTCCATCCCTATGAAATCCCCAAACCACCTTCCCTACCCTCTGGCTCCTACCCATGCAACTGCCCCCGTTGTAAAACCTGCCCTATGCACCCTTCCACCACCACTTACTCCAGTCCAGTAAACCGGAAGGTGTACACAATAAAGGGCAGAGCCACTTGCGATAGCACCCACGTGATTTACCAACTGACATGCCTGCACTGTGAAGCGTTTTATGTGGAAATGACCAGCAACAAACTGTCCATTCGCATGAATGATCACAGGTAGACAGTGTTTGTTGGTAATGAGGATCACCCTGTGGCTAAACACGCCTTGGGGCACGGCCAGCACATCTTGGCGCAGTGTTACACCGTGCGGGTTATCTGGATACTTCCCACTGACACCAACCTTTCAGAACTCCGGAGATGGGAACTTGCCCTTCAGCTTATTCTCTCCTCTCGTTGCCCACCTGGTCTCAACCTCCGCTAAATTCAAATTCCCGCCCACCATCTTTAGCATCTTTGCCTCGGTTCTGTGGACAGAGCCTCTGCCTCAAGTGGCATCTCTGTCCAACTTCTTTGCTTTTTACAAATGTCTGTCTAGGTATGTTTGCATTTGGATATGTGTGAGTGTGTGTGTATTTGTCTACCTTCCTTTTTGTCCCCTAAGGTAAGTCCTTCCACTCCTGGGATTGGAATGACTCCTTTCCCACTTCCTTAAAACCCATATCCCTTCCTTTCTCCTCCCCTTTTTTCCTCTTTTTCCTGAAGAAGCTGCCAGTGGTGGAGAAAGCTTGTATGTGTGTTTGAGTGTGATTTTTATTTTTGTGTCTATCGGCGAGGCGGTCCTTTTGGGTAAGTCATCCATTATATATATATATATATATATATATATATATATATAAAACGAAAATCATAGATGTAAACTTTCCCCGTGGGATAAACAAAAATAAAAAATAGAAAAGAGATGACTTACCAAAAGGACCGGCTCGTCGATAGAAACAAATAAAATCACACACAAACACACATACAAGCTTTCGCCACCACTGGCAGCTTCTTCAGGAAAAAGGGGAGGAAAAAGGGAAGGATATGGGTTTTAAGGAGGTGGAAAAGGAGTCATTCCAATCCCAGGAGTGGAAGGACTTACCCTAGGGGAAAAAAAGGAAGGTAAACAAATACACACACACTCAGACAAATGTCTGTCTAGGTGTGTTTGCGTTTCGATATGTCTGAGTGTGTGTGTATTTGTTTACCTTCCTTTTTTTCCCCTAGGGTAAGTCCTTCCACTCCTGGGATTGGAATGACTCCTTTTCCACTTCCTTAAAACCCATATCCTTCCCTTTTTCCTCCCCTTTTTTCCTCTTTTTCCTAAAGAAGCTGCCAGTGGTGGCGAAAGCTTGTATGTGTGTTTGTGTGTGATTTTATTTGTTTCTATCGACGAGCCGGTCCTTTTGGTAAGTCATCTCTTTTCTATTATATATATATATATATATATGGTAGGAAACTTTCCTGGTGGGATAAATATGTATAAAAAATTGAAATTGGATAACTTACCCAAAGCACAGGCTTGTTGATAGATACAAATAAGAACACCCACAAAACACATAGAAGCTTTCGCAACCATTGGTAGTGATTCTGATGGGACCAAATATTCACCTGGTCCTATTACAAATCCCATGCCACTTTCCTCAATGTCGACCTCCATCTGTCCAACGGCCAACTTCACACATCTGTACACATCAAAACAACCAATAAATAACAGTACCTCCATTATGACAGCTGCCATCCATTTCAAATCAAACATTCCCTTCCCAACAGCTTAGGTCTTTGTGGCAAATGAGTCTGCTCCAGTTCCGAATCCCTGAACCAGTACACCAATAACTTAATAACAGCTTTCACATCCCGCAGCTATCCTCCTGATCTGGTACAGAAGCAAACTTCCAGAGCCACTTCCTCGTCCCCCCCCCCCCCCCCCCCCAAATCCAGAACCTTCCACAGAAGAACCCCAGAAGAGCCCCTCTTGTCACTGGATACTTTCTGGGACTGGAGTGGACTCTGAATGTGGCTCTCCAGCAAGTTTACAACTTCCTTAAATCCTGCCCCAAAATGAGATCCATCCTCCATAACATCCTTCCCACTCCACTGAGAGTGTCTTTCCGCTACCCACCTAACCTACATAACCTCCTAGTGCATCCCTATGAAATCCCCAAACCACCTTCTCTACCCTCTGCCTCCTACCCATTGTAACCACCCCCATTGTAAAACCTGCCCTATGCACTCTTCCACCACCACTTACTCCAGTCCCGTAACCCGGAAAGTGTACATGATCAAGGACAGAGCCACTGGGATAGCACCCACGTTATTTACCCACTGACATGCCTGCACTGTGAAGTGTTCTATGTGGGAATGACCAGCAACAAACTGTCCATTCGCATGAACGGTCACAGGCAGACAGTGTTTGTTGGTAATGAAGATCACCCTGTGGCTAAACATGCTTTGTGCATGGCCAGCACATCATGGCACTGTGTTACACCATCCGGGTTATCCCGTCTGCTGCAAGAGAGAGAGAGAGAGAGAGAGAGAGAGATATGGCCAGTACAAAGAAGAATGAACAAGAATGGCATAAGATTGTTGGAATTCTGCATAAACCATGAGCTGATCTCAAAATAAACAAATTGTATGAGAAGACCAAATAAGCTTAAAACCTGGTAAACTCAGAATGGAGAAAAGGAGATTGGCAGCTGGGCCACATCTGCATGGCTAAGAATTACCCCAGGGAAATCTATAATGTGAAAGTCCTGAGAGGTGGTACAAATAAAAGTTAAATTCACCCCACTGACAAAGAAAAAACTCCCATACAAAAAAAAGAGAACCTACAAGCTTCGTAAATTGTTAAATGACAAGGAGTATGAAGAACAAACTAGGAATATCAAAATAACAGATAATCTGGATGAAATAATTCTCCAATTGAAACAAATAGCAGAACAAGTAGCCCTGAAAATGCAAGGAAAAAACACCAATGGTGAAGTGATGAGTGTGATAAAACAGTGGAAGATAGACACCAGCATGGTTAAGGTATCAGAGCAAAACAACAGAAGTACACTTGGAACTCACAAAACAAAGAAAATTAAATTTCAATATCAAAGAGATATACTGGTACTTTTAATGTTAGAAACAAATAATGAGAAAACAAACTCACAAGATTACTTCAATATATTTAGCAGACAACTACAATGCTAGAAGATAAAAACAATAAGAGTGCATAGTGATAGAAAAATGTAGAAATTTTAGCATAAGAATTTAACAAACTCTTGAATTGTACATTTAAAAACTTGTCAGAAATTCTCTACAGTTGCTGTCAAGATCGACTTGAAAAGGATCTAAAAGAATACCAAGGAGAATTTAGAACCTGGAGAAGTTTCTTAGAACAGATAATCACTTTAAAGTTAAAATTGATGCCTACAAAAGAAGACAGAAACAACAAGTCATAACCTTTGTAGACTTCAAAAAAGTTTACTTATATATTCACAGATCCTCCACATTGGACTTGTTAAAAAATTTGGACTTCATCCTAAATTAATGAAACTGATAAAATTAACCCTCTCAAACACCAAATCCAAAGGAAAATTCAGAGATGAACTGTCTGAGCCATTTATGATTAAAACAAGATCAAGACAATGAGATGGTCAATCACCACTGCCCTTAAACTGAGCTCTTGAATACTTGTTGAGAGAGTGAGCCAAAGAAAATGCTAAAAACATAAAGATTGGAACCAAGAAAGATCAAATTAACCTGAACTGCTTGGGATTCACAGACAACTTAGCATTATAAACTAATAACATGCAAGAAGCTAGAAATCAGATAGTTAACATATATCATATAGCACAAAAATAGGACTCCATATATCATTTGAATAGACTGAGATGATGGTAACAAAACCACTAGTAATAAACCACCTAACAGTAAACAACAGAAAAATAAAAATAGTGATCCAGTTTAAATACCCAAAAGAAATTATAACATACAACCTGGTCATAAAACCTACTTGGCAAGAACTAACTAATAAAATGATAAAAGCTCAAAAGCTAACATGATCTACATACAATAAAAATGTTTATCAGTGAAAACACTACAAAACACTGATTCAGCAAGAGGTAAAATATGGTGGCGAAAATCTTTTTAAAGGCACTCAGAAATACAGTACTGACAAAATACTAAAAGTAGAGAAAAGAATAGCAAGGACATGTACAAATAAAATGTACCAAAAAGAGAGTCATTGGTAGATAGTGCCTTATGAAGTAGTGTACAGAGAACCAGAGCCCATCACAGATACTATACATAAGAAAAGGATTTCTTTCTTTGGCAATATCTTGAAGACATAACAAGATTAACAAGAAAAATTATAGAGAAACTGTGAAATCTGAAGCACCAAGTAGGATGGATCAAGGAAATTAGAGATGACATGGAAGAACTAAAAATAACCCTGGATGACCTGCAAAACAAAACATAAAATTTCAGGAAACTTAAAAACAATAACAGAAGACTTAAACCAAAAATAGACAAATGACACGCAATGCAAAAAAATGTCCAGATTGTCATATCTAATATGAAAACTGAGAGATTTAGTCACATCTGAGTATTCACAGCTGTCATATTTTGGTCTGTTCCACTCTCACATGTCTTATATAGGGGCACTCAGCACATATAAATGACCTATTAAAAATACAAAAAAGTCATAAGAGAAATGTGCAAGGCTGGACCGAGAGATCATTATCGACCTCTTTTTATAAAACTGAACATACAATTGTCAACCTCTACATACACCTCTCAGCATCATACATTAAACAAAATATGAATGAATTCAAATAAGAGAGGACATTCACAATTACAAGACTAGGGTAAAAAATTGCACCCAGACACAGACTGATAAAAACAGGCCACTTACCAACAGTCAGCTTTACAAAAAAAATTAACAAATTACCACCATCTGCAGTTACAATGCCTTTGAAACTATTTCAAAGAAAACTGTACTGCTGGTTGGCTGACAATCCATTGTACAATATAGCAGAGTGTTTTGATGTTCAAAATGTGAATATAGCTATGAATAAGATTGGGAATATACAACTAAACACACTAGTAATCAAGTAAGACTGTATGTCTTTGCATAATGGTAAATGATGTAGCCTATTCCATATTAATTATGGTAAATGGTGAATAAAGATGAATATTTACAGATGAGGAAAAACAGAATAGATCAGAACAAATGAAAAGATACTGGTCAATTCAGAAAGAACGAATCATACACTTATCAAAGAAGAGGATCAGAACGTGATTAACTAAAATGGCCCAATGAGGCTGTAAAAGTAAATAATAACAATGGAAAATCCAATAGTAATATCAATAATAGATGATAGGTAACAACTCACCATAAAGAGGCTCAATGAGCTGCTGACAGAGACGAAAATAGATAATCACTTTCACAAAACTTAAATTTTCAGCCATGGCCTTCATCATAAAAAGAAACATATACATTCACACAATCACTCAGACAACTGTACACACACAACTATCATGTCCAGCCATTCCACCAACACAAGCTACACTGTGAGTGAGGTGGGGAGTGGAGGGGGAAGGATGCTGGGTAAAGGTGGAAAAGGAAGGTTCTGTATTGCATGATGGATTTTAAAGGCTCTAATAGGTGGGAATTTGAATTGTGGCAATAAATACAGTGAAGGGAAGGGACAGGAAAGGATAAAAGGGAGATGTAGAGGAGTGTGGGGAGGGAGTGGGGGAATTTGAAATGATAAAAATAATAAGGAAAAATAAAAATAGGAAAAAAAGGAAAAATAAAGTTAGGAAAAAAATGAAGTTAGGAAAAAATAAAGTTAGGAAAAAAAGGAAAAATTGGAAAAAAATATGAGTAAAAATAAAAGTAATAAATGAAGGAGATGTTGTAAGTGGTGATACACAGTTGTGAGGAAGACATAGAAACATGATACTGGGTGGGGAAGGAAAATTGGGGGGGGGGGGGGGGGAGAGATGTTAGGCACAGGGTGCAGGGATGGAAACTTATCTTAGGTTGATGTCATGATGGTTGCGGGACCATAGAATATGTTGAAGGGACAACTCCCATCTGTGCAGTTCAGAAGATCTGGTGGTGGAGGGCAGGATCCAGATGGCTTGGGTATTGAAGCAACCATTGAAATCCAGAGTGCTGTGTTCAGCTGCAAGCTTTGCCACAGGGTGGTCCATCTTACTTTTTGCCAAGTTTGGCAGTGGACATTCATTCTGACAGACAGCTGGTTTGTCATCATGTTGTCGTTGTTGTGGTCTTCAGTCCAGAGACTGGTTTGATGCAGCTCTCCACAATACCCTATCCTGAGCAAGTGTCTTCATCTCCACAGAAGAACGGCAACCTACATCTGTCTGAATCTGCTTACTGTATTCATCTCTTGGTCTTCCTCTGCGGTTTTTACCCCACACACTTCCCTCCAATGATAAATTCACAATTCCTTGATGTCTAAGAATGTGTCCTACCAATAAATCCCTATTTTAGTCAAGGTATGCCAGAAATGTCTTTTTTCCCCAATTCTGTTCAGTACCTCCTCGTTAGTTAAGCGATCCACCCACCTAATCTTCAGCATTCTTCTGTAGCACCACATTTCAAAAGCCTCAATCCTCTTCCTGACTGCCCAAGTAACAAAACTGATCTACCTCCTTTATTGCTTCGTTTCCCAATCTAATTTTCTTACACTGCACTCCATTACCCTAGTTTTGCTCTTGTTAATCTTCATCTTATATGCACATTTCAACACACTGTCCATTGCGTTCAACTGCTCTTCCATATCTTTGGCTGTCTCTGACAGAATTACTATGTTGTCAGAAAAACGCAATGTTTTTAATTCTTCACCCTGAACTTTAATTCCTTCTCCAAATTTCTCCTTGCTTTCCTTTATAGCTTGCTCAATGTACAAATTGAATAACATTGGAGAAAGGCTACAACCCTGTCTTACTCCCTTTCAAACCACTGCATCCCTTTCATGCCCTTCAACTCTGACAATCACTGTCTGGTTTTTGTACAAGTTGTAAATAACCATAGGCTCCCTATATTTTACTCCTGCTTGCTTCAGAACTTGAAAGAATTTATTCCAATCAACATTGTCAAAAGCCTTCTCCAAATCTACAAAAGCTAGAAATGTAGGTTTGCCTTTTCTTAATCTATCTTCTAGGATAAGCCGTAAAGTGAGTATTGCCTCCCGTGTCCCTACATTTCTTCTGAACCCAAACTGATCTTCCCCGAGGTTGGCTTCTACCAGCTTTTCCATCCTTCTGTAAATAATTTGTGTTAATATTTTGCAACCATGACTTATTAAACTGATGGTTCTATAGTTCTCACACCTGTCTGCACCTGCTTTCTTTGGAATGGGGATTATAACATTTTTCTTAAAGTCTGAAGGTACTTCACCTGTCTCATACATCTTACATACCAGGTGAAACAATTTTGTCATGGCCGGTTCTCCCAGAGACTTCAGTAGCTCTGAGGGAATATCATCTACTCCAGGGGCCTTGTTTCGACTTAGGTCTTTCAGTGCTCTGTCGAATTCATTTCTCAGTATAGTATCTCCTATTTCATCCTTATCTAGTTCTTCTCCCCTTTCTACAATATTGCCACTAAGTTCATTTCCTTCATAGAGCCTCTCTATATACTCTTTCCACCTTTCAGCTTTCCCTTCTTTGCTGAGAACTGGTTTTTCATCAGTGTCCTTGATATTCATAGAGCTGTTTTTCTTATCTCCAGATGTTTCTTTTATTTTCCTGTAGGCTGTATCTATTTTTCGCCTATTTATACATTCTTCTACTTCCTTGCATTTGCCTTTTAGCCACTCCTGCTTAGCCATTTTGCACTTCCTGTCAACCTCATTTCTTAGTCGTCTGTACTCCATTTTGCCTGTTTCATTTACTGAATTTTTATATTTTCTCCTTTCATCAATTAAATTTAGTATCTCCTGTGATATCCAAGGATTTTTTGTAGGTCTTGCCTTTCTACCTATTTTGTCCTCCGCTACCTTCACTATTTCATCTCTCAATGCTACCCATTCCTCGTCTACTGTTTTATTTCCCTCTGTTCTGTCAATTGTTGCCTAAAACTCCCTCTGAAATTCTTAAGAACTTCAGGTTCCTTCAATTTATCGAGGTCCCATCTCCTTATTTTCTATCTTTTTGTAGTTTCTTCAGTTTCAGCCTACAGTTCATACCCAACAAGTTATGGTCAGAGTCTATATCTGCCCCTGGGTATGTTTTACAGTTTAAAACCTGGTTCCAAAATCTATGTCTTACCATTATAAAATCTATCTGGTATCTCCCGGTGTTTCCTGGTCTCTTCCACGTATACAACCTTCTTTCGTGATTCTTAAACCAGGTGTTTGTTATAACTAAATTATGTTCCGTGCAAAATTCTACCAGGCAGCTTCCTCTTTCATTCCTTTTGCCCAGACCATATTCCCCTACTATCTTCCCTTCTCTTCCTTTTCCTACTACCGAATTCCAGTCTCCCATCACAATTAAGTTTTCCTCTCCCTTAACTGTCTGAATAATTTCCTTTAGCTCCTCATATATTTCTTCAATCTCCTCATCATCTGCAGAGCTAGTTGGCATATAAACCTGTACTACTGTGGTCGGTGTTGGCTTTGTATCTATCTTGACTATGATAATGCGATCATAGTAGTTTACCTGCATTCCTATTTTCTTATTCACTACCAGACCTACTCCTGTAATACCCCCAACTGATTTTGTATTTATAATCCTGTACTCGCCTGACCAGAAATCCTGTTCCTCTTTCCACCGAATTTCACTAATCCCCACTATATCTAAATTTAACCTATCCATTTCTCTTTTTAAATGTTCTAGCTTCCTTACCCTATTAAGGGATCTAACATTCCGCGCTCCGATCCGTAGAATGCCAGTGTTATCTTTCCTGATGATCATCATATCAATATGAAACACTGTGCAGTGATTGCAGCAGAGCTTGTAGTAACTTGACTGTTTTCACAGGTGGCCTGACCTCTGATGGGATAGATTAAGCCTGTTACAGGACTGGAATAGGAATGCTGGGTGGGTGGATTTGGCAGGTTATGCATTGGGGTCTTCCACAGGGATATGATCCCTGTGGTAAGGGGTTGGGGTTGGGAGTGGCATAGGAATGAACTAGGATGTTAAGGTTGAGTGGGCAACAGAACACCACTTTAGGAGGAATCGGAAGGATCTTGGGTGGGATGTCTCTCATTTCAGGGCATGATGACAGATAGTCAAACACGATTCTCCATCTGATTCAATGATGCTCAAGCCTGTCATCAGCTCTGGCTAACATAAACTGATAATAATAATAATGATAATGATAATACTATATAAAGTAGCTTCCTTGTTGTGAACTAAGTAAGAAACTGTAGATTTTGTTAAGCTGAGAATTACATTGTAGTGTACTGAAAGTTATTTGTTAAGAAGTTTCAAGTAACTGCTTCACTTTCTTAATCTACAATTTGACTTTGACTTTACTTCATAAAAGGCAATGAATGGATAGCTCCTGTGCTTTTATTTTCAAAGCAGTTGTCTATAAATTTATGTGCATATAGAAAGCAAGTTTCTCCAAGGGTGAATTTTAATCACAAGTATCAGTTGATGTAGAGATGTTACAATACCAAAAATTGTACAATAATATGTTTCATGAAAATAATTGTAATGTTAAATTAGTTTAGGTGATTTTTTAGGTTAGCTTATTACTGATGCATTTGTTAATTATTTTATACCTACTTTTCATAAATTCAGTTGCTGAGCCACACACAGGAACATGGAAAATATAATCACATTCACACAACTTAAATTTTCAGCCACAGCATTCATCAGACAAAGAGCATACATACCTTCACACGATCTCACAGACAAACTCATGCACACATGCCCCAAATCCCAGAGAAGATGGTTATGTGTGGAAGAGTAGTACCTATGTGATTGTGTGTTGGCTTTGTATCTATCTTGACTATGATAATGTGATCATAGTAGTTTACCTGCATTCCTATTTTCTTATTCACTACCAGACCTACTCCTGTAATATCCCCAACTGATTTTGTATTTATAATCCTGTACTCGCCTGACCAGAAATCCTGTTCCTGGTGATAACTACGATCAAAATACTAATTTGTGTGAATGTGATTGTCATTTTCTAAGTGCCTCTCTGTGGCTCAGAGATCATCTTTACAGTGAGTTGCTACCTATCCTCACATTATTTGCATTCTAACTTTTTAGTTTATATCTATTATTCTTATAGCAAATGATTGTCTTCATACATCTTTAGTAAACTTAAAACTGCTTCAAAATGACTCCTTCTTTACCTCACAGCCTATGTTGTGAGTAACTCAAAACCACTTTCCTTTCTATCCTTTTTCTCCTTCTTCCTCTGACCTATCCGATGAAGGAAATTTGTTTACCAAAAGCTCATTACCCTGTTTAGTTCCTTTTTTGATGCTCAGAATTATATAGAAATGTATTATTACAAGATACATTTGTTATAGAAATGTGTAATAAATATATATTTTAAGATGTATATGAAATAATAAAATAAAATAATGAAAACTCATCTACAAAATTCACACAGATTATTATTGTGACAAACTAGATCAATTTTTTGTGCATAAATGGCACAAATTAAGTTCTTACCAGTACCAATAAGAGTTTTTTCCATACTTTAACGAAGGTTTAGTGTCAGTAAATGTAAATAAAAATTTTTATTGTCTGTCATTCACTAATTCATCCATCTGTAGACTGCTGTAGATGCTTATTGCATCATTGTAGTTACAAGATTTATATTGTCCCTTCAAAGTAAACAAAATATACCTAAGACAATCAAAATATACATACATGATTCTCCATCTGATTCACTGATGCTGGAGCCTGTCATCAGCTCTGACTAATATAAACTGATAAGAGCATTTCACAGCTGCAAAGACAGGATGCTGATAACATGTTCTTATCAGTTTTGGAACAAATGCTGTGTGTGAGATTTAGTCCAACATTAACTGTAGCAAATAAAATATTTTCAATTAAATTGAAATTTGGTATCATTAGTATATTAAGCTTTCCACTTTACATTTCCATGAATCATATTCACTGAGAGAAGCATCCATAACATGGAAAGAAGACAAAAATGGATATTTTATCTTAATGAAACACAACATAATTATCTTTATTTATGTAACATTTGCAAACTAAATCAGTGGTATTAATTACAGCATAATCAGAAACTTTGTAATAAATGATTAATTTAGTAAAAGTTTTTTATGAATTCCTGTGACAGTACTCATCAGCGAATTATAATACATTTGATGAAGTCATTAGTTTCCATTATGAAGACTCATATTAATTTTCTAGTTTTCACTCTGATTAACAGAATCTTTTGAATGGTCACGTCATTGCTGTACATTGCTATACCTTCAAACATAAACTAATATAGAAAAGGCTTCATTTGTATAACAAATACTATAAAAATGCAAAATTGTGTGATTACTAGAAGGTAATGTACAATGATGCTTCTCCAATTGAAGAAGAAATACATTTTATTGATTGTTTAGCTGTTAAAATACTGATTCATTCACTCAGTAAGGAGAACTTTAATTGTTGTGAAATGACTCAAGATAGGTACTGTTATACATTGACACAAGACAAAGCTTATTAGAAACTAAACCTGTATTAACTCCAATACTAAATGCAATTCATGCTTATGTATTCTATAGTTACCTGAGAAAATTAATGGGAAAGCTGTTGTTTTAAAAAATTTTAATCTATTTTGTGTGTCAATAATGAAGGATAGATAACAACTCACCATAAAGAGGCTCTATGAGCTACTAACAGGTATGAAAAATAGACAGTCACATTCACATAACTTAATTTTTTGGCAATGGCCTTCATCAGAAAAAGAAACACATTCACACAATCACTCAGGTAACTATAAAGACAATTTTATTTTATTTTTATATTTTAGCCCCTCTGGTTCATGGTTTGGGTTCCTGTAGTCATGTCCTAGTTCATGAACCACAGGCAACATCTGAATGGCCAAGTAAGTAGTCTAGATAATTGGGATACCAGTTACTCTGGAATAAGGTTTGGCATCTCAGACATATTCTGACTCATGACCACCTTTGTGCTCATGTGGCAAAGACTACCAAATCCATCGGTTAGTTCCTCAATTGTTACGGGTACCACCCAGTGGGGCTCTGGGCAAGTAAGGCTAGCAACCTGTTTTCCAGGTATTTCCTTATGATGCTGGCAGAGCAAAATGTCTCGGACCTTTGGAGGTGATGGAGTCCCACCTCTAATTGACAGACCAGGGACTTCTCAGATACGACTTGGCAAATGACATGGAATGAGATGGGCAGCTATTAATATCAATGGGGATTACACTGGGAAGAAGGTAGAGCTGGCAGAGGCTTCAAGTAAGATGGGGTTAGATGTTTTAGCTGTTAATGATGTTAGGGCAAGAGGAGAGAAAGAGGATGAAGTCGGAGAATACAAGATCTACCTCTTCAGAGTAAAAGCAGGAAGAATACAGTGGGGTGTAGGGCTTTATATCAGGAAAGCAATCTAACCCAGCATAATTGCAATAAGGTATGTAAATGAATGACTAATGTGGATAGATTTGGGCATCTTCAGCAAGAGAATTGGGATTGTGTCAGTGTATTCACCATGTGAAGGGACAGATCAAGTTGAAATGGACAGATTTTACAATGCACTTAGGGATGTAGTTGTTAGAGTGAGGGACAAGGACAATGTTTTGTTCATGTGTGATTTCAACGCCAGGATAGGAAATCGAACAGAAGGGTATGAAAAGGTTATGGGTAAGTTTGGAGAGGCCAATAGGAATGGAAAACAACTCTTGGATTTCTGTTCAAGTATAGGCTTAGTTATCGCAAACTCCTTTTATAAGCATAAGGACATTCACCAGTACATTTGGGAAGGCAGGGGAACCAGATCTGTCATTGACTGTATAATAACAGATCAGGAAGGCAGTCAAGGACACTGGTCTTTTCAGAGGGTTCTTTGATGATATGATCATTATTTAATCTGGAGTGAAATTGGTTTTGTGTGGCCAAAAGTGCAGAAAGTCAGGTCCATAAGTACAAGGATAAGAGTGGAGAAGCTTCAAGACAATGAAATTAGGCACAAATAAATAACAATGATCCCAGAAAGGTACCAGTTAGTTGAATGTACTCACTTACAGACATTGGAAGAGGAATGGACAAGGTACAGGGACACATACTAGAAGTAGCTAGAGAATGTCTTGGAACAGTAGTGTGTAAAGGCAGGAAGAAGCAGGTAGCTTGGTGGAATGACACAATCAAGGAAGCTTGTAAGAAGAAAAAGAAGGCATTTCAATAATGGCTCCATACTAGAAACCAGGCAGACAAAGAAATTTATGTTGAAGAAAGAAACAAAGCCAAATGGATAATTGCAGAATCCAAGCTGAAATCATGGGAAGACTTTGGAAATAAACTGGAAATTATGGGTCAAGCCATGGGAAAACCATTCTGGAGCTTAATTAGCAGTCTTCAAAAGGGACAGAAGAAGGAATTAACAAGTGTTTTGGGCAGGTCAGGAAAACTGCTAGTCAATCCTGTGGATGCCTTGAGCAGGTGGAGGGAATATTTTGAATTGTTCAATGTATGTGAAAATTTCAATGATGTGTCAGATTTTGAGGTAGAATGGGATAGGAATGATGATGGAAACAAGATTACATTTGAGAAAGTGGAGAGAATGGTCAATAGATTACTGCACAATAAAGCAGCTGGTGTGGAAGAAATTAAGCCAGAACTCATCAAATACAGTGGAGATTCAGGTCTCAAATGGTTACACAGGATAACTGAGAAGGCGTGGGAGTCAGGACAGGTTCCATCTGACTGGACGAAAGCAGTAATCACAACAATTTTCAAACATGTAAACAGAAAAGATTGTAACAACTATTGAGCTATATATTTAATTAGCATTGTAGGCAAAATATTCTCAGGTATTGTTGAAAGGAGAATGCAAGTATTAGTTGAGTACAAGTTAGATGAAAATCAGTGTGGGTTTAGGCTTCTTAGAGGCTGTCAGGCTTTAGCTTATGGCAGATAATGGATAAGTGTTATGAGTGGAACAGGAAATTGAATCTATGTTTTATAGATATAGAAAAGGCTTATGACTATGTTCCTAGGAGGAAGCTATTGCCAGTTCTACAAGATCATGGAATAGGAAGCAAACTTCTGCGGGCAATTAAAGGTCTTTACGTAGACTGTCAGGCAGTATTAAAGTAGACACCAAATTAAGTTCATGGCTCAGGGTATTTTCAGGGTTAAGACAAGGCTGTAACCTGTCACCACTGTTGTCCATACTATTCATGGATCATATGTTGAAAACATTAGGATGGCAGGGTGGGATTAAAATAGGTGACAACAAAATACTTAGTCTTGCATATGTGGATGATTTAGTTGTAATGGCAGATTTTATTGAAATGTTGCAAACTACTATTTCAGAGCTCGATCAGAGGTGGAAGGGTTATGATATGAAGATCAGCTTCTCCAAATCAAAAACAATGTCTGTGGGAAAGAGATTTAAACAGCCTGAGTGCCAAATAGGAGGAACAAAGTTAGAACAAGTAGACAGTACCAAGACTAGGTTAGCAGTGCACTGCTCTATCTTTTGACCAACTTTGTTGTATGGAAGTGAAAGTTGGGTGGATACAGGCTACCTAATCCATAAGGTAGAGATTTCTGATAAGAAAGTAGTAAGAATTATTGCAGGTACTAATAGATGGGAACAATGGCAGGAGGTTGTCCATAATGAGGAAAAAAGCTGTGAATGAATGCCATAGAGGAAGCAGTTAGAGTGAACAGGCTGAGATGGTGGGGTCATGTTACATGCATGGGAGAAGCAAGGTTACCTAAGTTGAATGCAAACACACCTAGGCAGACATACTGTATGTATGTGTGTGTTTGTGTCTGTGTAAATGTGTGGGTGTGTGTGTATTTCTTTTTCTTCCACCAAGGTAAGTCTTTCCTCTCCCGGGATTGGAATGGCTCCTTACCCCCTCCCTTAAAACCCTCATCCTTTTATTTCCCTCTCCTTCCCTTCTGCCTGAAGAAGCAACTGGGTTGTGAAAGCTTGCATTTGTGTGTATATGTGTGTGTATGTGTGTGTGTGTGTGTGTGTGTGTGTGTGTGTGAGTGTGTGTGTGTGTGTGTGTGTGTGTGTGTGTGTTTTATTTGTGCTACTATCACCAGCTGTGCTTCTTCGCCTGGTGAGTAATCTTCATCTATTTTTTATTTATATATTTTTCCTGCTAGAAATTTTTTGTCTCTTAAGTTTCCCCATAAAATGGTGAACATTGGCTCTCACCTGTTTCAGTCAATGAAAGGCTCATAGCCTTCAGAATAACTCAAGGCTCATACAGCTTCATCACCTTCATCTCTGCATAAACTCTACTTTAGATAGAAACGAAGCTTCAAAGAATCATTTATACCACTAACTGAACATTATTCTTACTAAGATTCCTATTAAAGACAAAGTAATCTTAGTTCATGACTTGAATGCCAGAGTGTGAAGGGACAACAATTTTTGGAGAGATATCATGAGTAAACAAGGGGTCAGAAACTGAAATGCGAATGGGTATTGCTTCATGGTCTATGCACTGAGCATGAGCTCTTCATCACCAATATGCAATTCCACTTGCCTAACCGCTATAAAACCACCTAGGTGCAGACATGCTCCAAACTTTGGCATTTTATAGACAGCTTGACAGGAATGACATTCTCATCACAAAAACAGCTCAAAATGTCAATGATTGCTGGGCAGATCATAAACTCCTAGATAGGTATCTGAGGTTACCAAAGTATCATAAGGCACAAACCCACTTTTCAAACCAACTGTGCAGAAAATACACTAACAACTTGCAGAACAAACATGTTTGCTCACTCTTCCAAGACAATCAGAACAACTCCACAGATCCCCAGCAATCACAGGTGATATCGAACAAGAATGGACCACATTAAAGAACATAATCAAAGAGACTGCAAAAAATATTATTGGTTTCAGTGCATGGAAGAGAAGTGATTGGTTTGATGACAACAAGGAAGAAATCTAAGCCATCATCAGTGCAAAGTAGGATGTTTACTTATCCCTCACTCAAGATCTGTCCTGTGCAGAAAAGAAAGCACATTTTCAAAAGGTCAAACAAAAATGTCAGAGTGGAAAATAATCAGGAACAAATAGTGGCAACAAGAAGCTTCAGAACTCCAAAATATTTCTGATAATAGGAACCTGCATGGCTGCTGACAGCACCGCTATCCTCAATGACTGCCAGGACACCTTAAATAGTTGGAAAGAGGACTTCAGCTCACCGTTGAAGTGCACTCTATTGCCGATCAAGATTTTCTCAATTGTGTTCCACAGCATCCTCCACAACCCTCGATGGCTGACCCTTCAACCTTTCAAGAATTTAGCAAGGCACTTGATAGTATAAAACCAAGAAAGGCTCCTGGACCTGACAACATCCCGATGGAACTTATCCAGGGTGGAGGGCAGCCTCTAAAAACTAGGCTCTTCTTACTCATGCTATTAATGTGGAAAACCTGCAAGGTACTAGCTGATATGAAGAACTCAACAATTGTCATCATTTTCAAGAAAGCCGACAGAAGCATCTGTGGTAACTACCGTGGAATATCCTTGCTCTCTGTCGCTGGTAAAATTTTTGCTAGAATCCTTTTAAATTGCCTTCAGACACTTTCAGAATCTGTGCTGCTGAGTCTTTGCAGGTTTCAAGAGGTACGATTGACATAATTTTCTGGGTAGGACAACTACAGTAAAAGTGCAGCGAGCAACAAAAGCCTTTACTATTAGTTTCTAATGGCCTAGAAAAGGCCTTTGATACAGTTGCTATAGAAGCAATGTGGATGGTTTTAGAATGCTTCAGCTGCCCAGAACATTTTGTTGACCTGGTTAAAGCTCTCCATGATGACATGACTGGACAAGTCCTCTGTGAGAATGAAACATCTAATGAATGAGTGGGCTCAAACAAGGATGTGTTCTTGCACTGACATTATTTGCCTTGTTACTGTCAGTAATGCTTTATGAGACACCATAAACAATGCTGGGGTAGAACTAAAGTACAGGTATGATGGAGGCTTATTTAACAAATGAAGACTCCATTAATAAAGTTTACAAATACCACTCATGTAACAGAGCTGCAATATACTGATGACAAAGCTTTTCCAGCTCATTCACCCAAAGAGTTGCAGCTGTCTGTTAACTGTTTCAGCAGGGCATACGAACGATTTGGCCTTTCCATCAATATTCTAAAGACAAAGATGCTTGCACTACCTGTTTTAGCTCTTCCATTTCTGATTTCACTATATCCATTTCTGATACATCCTTGGGACAAGTGGGCCATCTCCTTTATCTAGGTATCATACTGTCATCTAACTGCTCATCTGAAAAAGATATGGAGTACAGAATACATGCTGCCCATGTAGCATTTGGTCATCTCACAAAACATTTTTTCCTGAATAAAGACCTAACACTATACACCAAACTCATAGTGTATAAAGCTGTCATTATTTCTACCTTCTTCTACAATATGAAACCTGGGTAGTGTATCACTGTGATCTGAAGATACTGGAACTCTTCAACTAACAGAAGCTAAGATATATCATGAACATAAAATGGGATGATTTTATATCAAATACTACTGTTCTTGAGAAACAAAAATGAACTGCATAGAAGCTTTCATCATTGGGCACCAACACAGATGGGTTGGACATGTTCAGTGTATGAGAAATGACAAGACTTCCACATCAAATGAAATACAGTGAAGTGAGCACAGGTACAAGGCCACAAGGTGCCCCTCATAAACACTATAAGGATCAGTACAAGAAAAATCTGAACATCGATCTAACTAGTCCATCATTGCAGAAGATTTCAGTCTCTGGTGGTAAACTACCTCAACTGCTCTTCAGAACTAGGAACAGGAATGTTGAAGACTGGAGAATGACAAATGCCAGAGGCATAAACTCCTCCAGGCCCAGCCACGCTCACCACCTTCCATTATTTGTAATGTCTGCGGTCACGTGAAATACAAAGCCATCCAAGACACTTCCATACCTGAGCCACGACAAGTGAACTATCAGGAAGAAATGAAAGCTGGGGTAAGAGTATCAGCCACCACCAATGCCACCGACTGATGATTTGTTTATTTATTTATCTTTGAGCTCTGGGGATCCTAGATAAGTGAATCAGAAGGATGTAGAACATGGCAGGTAAAATAATTACATAAATAACCACATGAAACTAATTGTGTGGCTCACAATCAAAATAATATATACCGATAATACAGACATATAATACATGATAGGTAATAATGTGGATACTCCGTAAAAATGCAGATAATATCACAATTAACTTTACAACAACACAAAAAGCTTGAAATTTTTGTAACAATTGTTCTGTCAACAATACCACAGCTAATTATGTAACTACACAAAGATTGAAATTAATTAAACAATTGTTCTGCCAACAAGTGAAACACCAATGAGGCTTTCTCAGTTTTTTGGTACCATAATGATTAAAATTAAGGATATTAGATAGAGTACTACACATCAAAGAATTCCTGTAGATAATAGAAAGAATTATCTAAAAGATAAAGTTTTAGGAGGTTTTTGAATTTGGCTGATTTGTATGAGAGGAAAGTTTATTGAAGATTTTTATGCTTCAATTATGCATTCCTTTCCACACCTTCTACAAACACACACACACCTCAAAACTACCGCGCTGCAATGAGGTCGCTGGTCAAAGCTGACTGGCAGTATCCCCATCTTCAGGTGAGCTGAGATTTTTTAGATACTTGTGAGTATGAGTCTTATTAACGAAGCACATTAGAGAAAAAATGTACTGACATGGCATGGTGATGATACCTAGCTGCTTAATTAAATTTCTATGAGAGGATCTAGGATGCACTCTACTTATAATTCTGATGACCTTTTTCTGTTTAATAAAACGTTATTTGCTTGGGTCTGGTTTCCCCAGAAAGTGATGCCATACATCATAAGTGAATGGAATGAAAATATTGCCTGTGAATAATCCATTCCAGATGATGTAATTGTTCTGAGTAGGTGTTCTTTTAAATTATCACTTTTAAAGAGAAGAAGGAATAGTAGGGAAAGGAATTACCCTAGCTGCATTAGGGCACTGAAGTAATTCCATGGCAGTAAGTGAAAATTTGTGCCAGGCTTGAGAGTGACCTGTTCAGGCCTGTGAACATATTAACCTATTGGCTACCCATACACACCTACATTGGCTACCCCAAATTCCCACAAGTTGCACTCTATGGAAGCAGTGACTCTATTGCCCATGTCCTCTTATGCTCACGATTTCAGATTCCCACACAAGGTTGAAAGGTTGAATGTTATTATTGTATCTGTGCTACCATCGTGTGGAAGCAAGATGCCTGGAGGTGGGTTTGAATCATCGTCCTGATGGGTGCCTAGTGTGAGTAGTTGCCAGATGGTGAAGGGTTTCTAATGGTGTAACAAGCCTTCTCCTTGAGAGTGGGCTGGAGTCTGGTAAATTTTGTTTTTTCATTCACAATTCTGACCCTGGCAAAGATCTCATCAGCATGGGGAAACCAAACCTGAGTATTAAACATGGAAAGGAAGGCGGAAGTTCTGCTTAGCTGATGGGATGTAGTGGTGCTCATGTGTTATGTAAACTAGGTGAGAAACTAACTGAAATTGTGGACAGACTTGGTATGGGAGTATGAGCAGGTGAAGTACACTCAACTGCAGATAATATTGTGGAGGTGTGCTCTTTGTAGTCATTGCCTGGTGTAGGTTGCATTTCAGTTATCAATGTAGGGCGTTAACATAAACATGAGTAGAAGAGCCAAAAATGTTATGTACACATGCCACTCATTAGGTTGCAGGCATGAAGGATTGGATGTGGAGGTGATTGTTGAAAGCACAGGTTCATTAGTGACCAGTGTGGTAATGCAAACTAAACCAACTGTGTTATGTCCTACATATCCAATCATACAGCACAAGCCTGGAGACAGTTCGCATTGCATATTATGTGCAGTTCCACAGTGTGATGCAATATGGCATCATATTCTGGGGGAACTCCCCATGTAGCTCTGACATTCTGGTCACCCAAAAGAGAGCTATGAGAATAATGAATAGGACAAAACCAACAGATAGCTGTAGATCTCTCTTTCAGAAATCATCTATCCTACCCCTTGGCAGCCTTTACATATTGGAAATATGCAAATTTGTTAAAACAAATATCACACATTTCAACAAAAATTCAAATGTCCACTACCATGATACCAGGCAGAAAAATAAGCTCCACGTTCAAAGCACCCATATTTATGCATTCAAAAACTCCACATTCCACCAAGGCATCCATCTTTACGATAGCTTACCATCAGCAATAAGAAATAGCAAGTCTCAGTCCCTGTTCAGCAGAACACTCAAAACCTTTTTGCTTGACCATTGCTTCTACACTGTAGCTGAATTTTTGGACCACATGTCTGAAAATAAATTTAAGACAACAAAATGCAGGAATGATCTCTGCAAAGAAAGTGTACAGTAGTGGAAGGATATAACCACAAATATCTATTGTGTATAACTTTCATCACTTTATCTCTGTAATTTACTTGCTGGAAAAGTACTCTTTTTGTAGTTTAGGTCTGTGTTTGAACTGCAAACTTCCATACCTAATTCTAAAATTCTTGTATCTGCTGGAATAACAGTGTTGTTATATTACATTTTATCCCTGCACTTGATGGGGGAAAACCTGTTTTTGTAATTTATGTGTCTGTACTTGTTTAAAAGTACTGTTTTGTAATTGGACAAATAAATAAATAAACCTGCATTGTATGAATATTGCTGTGGAATGAGTGTTTCCACTATAGAAAAGGGAGAGAATCAGAAACAGGGGAAGTAGAAGCAGAATGACATGAGTGAACAGTGTACAAGTAGAGGGCTGAATGATGATATTTATTTCACAAATCATTCAAAGAAAAAATTCAAAAGATAAATTTTCATTTACAGTGATTGTGAGACATTGTTGACAGGACTAAGACTACTGAGACCAAGCACGAAGCAAACACACAACTAGTCCTAGATAGGGTATGGATTGCACATGTAACAGAGCCCAACAAATGCTAAAAGTTAGTTCTTCTCAGAAGCATGGGGCAACTACAAATTGCACCATTTTCACATGCCTAAGGCCAGCTCTGACTGTCTGCATTAATAATAAATATACTCACAGCTGTCACTTATGTGTGTGAGTGTATGTTTTACAGAATCTGTGACAACAGTGACAGAAAAGAGCTACCAAAGGCGGGTTTAGTTGTGTAAGTGTGATTGTATTTATTTTCTGTGTGGCGTTTTGCAGTTCAGTGATAAGCTTTATAAGATGCAATTCATCCTCACACACAGGTATTTGTATTAAGTGCCTGATTCCAGCTAAGACTCATTGATATTAATTTATCACATTAATTAATTTTTCTGCTGCTACGATAACCTCGTAATCAGTAGTGGCCAGTGGGGAACAGTAAATCTGTCTATTATCTGTAGTAAGAATCATGACATAACAATTTCCAGAATTTAAAGGGTATTATATTTCTACACGCGCTCAAGAAGTGATGTAATTTTTTCCCCAGGCTGAGTCGTACAGAGAGTAGTGCAGTGATAAATCTATAGATTTGTCACTGAAGCAACTAAATTATTACTAAAATATGTTAATAGCTGATGCTGATTCTAAACATTTTGATTTGAATTGTGCGCGCAATCTACTGGCGCGGCGTTGGCAAGCGGATCACTAGGCTATATGCAGTGCTACGGGCTACCTGATTGGCTGACTGTGAAATAACTTGTGATTGGTGGGTGCACTGTGTTATGTTGGTTTGGTTGTGCTGATGGATGGTGCTGCGGGTTTGTGCGTGTTTCTTGCGTCGGCCCGGTAGTTTGTGAGAATTAGTTCAGTTTTTTTTTTAACCCTTACACTGAATGCGATCTCAGTATTTTCGTAAGTACTCTACCTATATTTTTATTATAATTGAATATTATCATCATTAATACTAAATCACTAAACCTTCGGTGCGTTAAGTTAACAGCATAATAATGTCTTGTTCCTTCTCTTTACTGTCGCCTTGTTATTTTATTTTCACTAACGACTAACAAAATGTTTCGGCGAACACTCAGAGATGTGAATATATCGAATAAATGTTGGTTCTGAACTTTCATGCAGCATCCATTAAGTAATAGGCTTCGTTTGAATTGTGGCCATGTCGGAGGCTTGTCAAACGAGTTAGCCACAAGGCATTTTTAACTTTTCTATACTTTCGTATTTGTTTGTTGTCAAGTGAACTAAACACTTGTTTCCTGATTTGTTTCAGAAGTATAGTAGTGTAAATAAGATTTAAACAACAAATTACACGAAACATTCCGGTTCAATCGGCATTATAGTAAGAACCCCTTTGTGTTTTTGAAGTTCAGTAGAAATGCGGTTCATCGGTCTCTAAAATAGGTTCATATCGGGTCTTCAGACAGTAGCCGGAGCGTCAATATTTTCAGAGTGAAAGTAAGTTTGCAAAAGTTGACGGAATATAGGGAAAATTGTTTGAGGAATTGTTTTACGACGAAAGACTTCTCTAACTCTTTCATCTTTTCTACTTCAGTACTGTCTTTTACATCAAACTATTGTTAATTGTGGCGAAAAGCATTCCACGCATCAGGTCGATAATAACCCAAATTAATGGTTTAGTGGGATCGTTATGTGCAGGTAGTAATACATAATTTTAGTACTTCATTACGAAAGTGATAAATAACAAAGGAGCCTTATACATATCTCTGCGTCGTAGAACCGAGTTGCTGCCAATGGCAAATTAGTGTTTCCGTTGATGGCCAAAGTTCGCCTGTAACGTAATTAATCAATATGGAAACGTAGCCTAGTTTATGGCCATAATTTCGCTGTCGGAGGTTTTGCCTGACCATTGCAACATAATTATCATGACACAGTGATCTTACAGGCCTATCGTTGGTTATACATGCTGGAGATTGTGCCACTATGAAACTGGTGTGCCAGCCACTATTCAGCTCCTTTCTGTTCTGTACAAATCATGTTTACATTTCTCGCATAATGAAATTACTATTGTTTAGTAGCCACCAGCAAGCTTTGATTTCAATATGCATTCATAACAGTGCTTGCTTTAGGATTTGTTTCCATAGTAGGGTCTGTGTACAGTTTACCTCTGTATATTTACTAGTGAGTGTATGTTGGACACAATTCATGGGGATACATTGGTTATAACTGCATGAGGGAGGGGGGGGGGGGTTTATAGGCCTATATGGAAGTAGGCTAGTCATTATTTTGGTATGACCTACAATTTGCTTACATTTTAAAGCAAATCACAAATTATTTTTCCTTATATGGATGCCTCATATTGTTTACTGTAATTTTTCTTTTATCAAATTTATAGTTGAACATTTTTTTATGTTATTCTTATAAACCGTCAATTTTAAGTAGTTAATGTTCCTGAATTGTGGGTGTCCTCCACCATCTCTCTTTCGGCATGGCAGTCTTCTTCCTCACACAGTAATACTTACCCCTCTCATAAATTTCAAAGTTGGACTTTGACTGAATTATGAATTTCAGTTAAAATGGTATATTTGCTATAATACTAATATTCATTTTTCAGGGCTTTATGCGTATGAAAGGCACAACATAAAGACGCAGGATGAACCGAAGGAACAGAAACAAGTCACGCTCGGAACGTGGTAAACCAACATTCAAGGCTACAACTAAAGCTAAGGCATTCTCGCCTAGGAAAACCAGATTATCAAAAAATGACAAAAAGAAACTTGTTGAGACTGTCAAGGCAGAAGTTGCAGAGAGCTCAAAGTCAAAGCCCAAGGAAAAGAAACGGGGAAATGCAAGTACGCAGAATACAATGAATTTGAGGTTAACAGAGCATGGAGCTGGAATAACAGAGTATATTAGCAAACATGAAGGTTTTAGTGCAATTATCAAACAACGGTACTCAGATTTTCATGTTAATGAAATCGATTGTGATGGAAATGTTGTTACATTGACTACCTTAGAGGCACCAGAGGCTCCAGGTAAACTTTTCTGTTCTTGATTTTGCAGTAGTAGTTTTTTTTTTAGTGCATGTGATATAGTAGTTGCATATGAGTAAGCATGTGCTCTTTGGGCAGGTGCAAAGTCAGTGAAGTTCTTAATTACTTCTAGCAGTACGATCTTATAAAACAGTTTTGCCCATACAGCAAAATTTTTAAAGCAGCAGGTAAGTGTGTGTGTGTGTGTGTGTGTGTGTGTGTGTGTGTGAGAGAGAGAGATAGATTTGTTTTGATTGCAATTTTCTTTAGTGTTGCTTTTATAGCTAATGTTATTTATTTTTAGTTCCCTCTCCATCCCTTTTCCTTTGTTGTGTTTTGGTAGTAGCCTTAAATATCAAGAGAGTAAAGTTTTGTATTTTTTGTTTCTGATCTCATTGCTCTTCTTGGCATCTGGTTGATCACTGCTTAAGTGTTTTTGTTATCTGTATAATACTGAAAATAACAGCAGATTCAAGCATGTTTTTGTATAAGAATGTGTTAACTTCTTGTTGATTCAAGCAGAGATCAAATTGTGAAAATCCAGTGTTGTGATTGTAATTTTCATTTTTTAAATTGATTTTTTCCTTCAACAAATGTGCTGTTGTAAGTTATTTGTGAGGAACTAGTCATGTGTTCAGTAATGACAGTGATGTTTACCATAGTAAATTGTAAATTATATCTACATGAACTGTAAGGGATAAACATTTGTAATTTGTTAATTGAATTTGTTGACATTAAAGCTATTTCAAATAAAGAATTTTTATAACCAATTGTGTTCATTTGGTTTATGACATACCAAAAACTCCCATGACTGCACATAGTCTTTGCAAACACATCATATCCATGCACTTTAAAGAGAGACACACATTAAGTTTAGAATATTATTCTCTGGACTTGAAATAAGGGTTTTCATACACTTTGTAAATGATTGGTTCATAAAAGCCCTTGTGTGTGCACTTCCATATTATAACTGAGATAACTTGAAGTATTTTACATCAGGCAAGAGTTGTGCAGTAGATAGAATACTCTAGGTGGTTCAAATGGTTTCAGAAAAAGTATTAAGATCTTTTTAACATGTCAGTGGCCTTGTGACTGCTGGCAGTCGCAGCAGAAACACACACACACACTACACTGTGTGGCCAGTGGTTGGCCACAGCTGAGTCTGAAGTCCGGGTGCCTAGCCTAGGCCAGGCTATCAAACACCCATCTCTAGGCATGCGGCAGTCAACATGTCAAAAGTATCAGTATTCATTTTTGTGATTTGCATTCAAAGTGGCACTGTTCATGCTACATATATTTTAGTAATAATTATATGAACTTATACATATAAAACAAATCCTTATGAAGACTCCAAACTGAAGACTGAAAGTGGTGCCGAAGGTATATTGACAATTTCTTTTGGTGATTTCAGAAGATAATATGAAGTGTAAAGGAATACTTTTCTCCGTTTTCTAAAAATGCCTTCCTGCAGTTGTCACTTCCAGAGTTTATGTATAGTACTTGGCTAAACTGCAGAGTCTGTTGCCCACACGCTGCAAGTCTTGGCGACACTACAAAATATCTGTGTATACACTACAGCAGTCTACCATAGGGAAGGTATAGCATGTTTTATTTTATGATCTGTGCAAAACTGATCATTTTAACTGAAAGTTAGGTATAGGTTAAACAAGAAGTTTCTTTGTAGTATGTGAGGGCACGAAGCGCCCGAATCTCCAGTTCAGAAACACTCATTATTGTTTTCCCACAGTTGCTCGCGGCAAAGTTGCCAACATAAGCACCATTCTAATAACAGGGGCAACACGCACTGCAGTTTTACCGTAGTACTTTGTGACCAATATTTTGGGAAAAGATTGATGTATGCTGTATTCAAGTGGTTTGGCAAAAATATGCCAGGTAATTACGTTATTGCAGTAAAGTATTGGTATACGGTCAGTGGATATCCTTTCAGTGAACATGGTCAGATGATGACAGTATGTAACACCACACAAGAGTATATGAGATGATGAAACTTAAGAATGCCTGCCCAACTACAGTGTGAAGCTATGTTTGTTGTTGGGCTTTCCCCCCTTTTTGTAACACATGCTTACTTGTTTACACATTTTGTGGGGAACGTTTAATTTACTTAAGATAAAATTAGGAAAATTCTTAATGTGCAGATAGTTCATATCTTCTGCAACTGCCATATGTATTTTGCCTTTATTTACAAATAAACTACAATGGCAATTCTTGTAGATGCTATTCTACATGTAGTGTTGCCTGTGGTTGACTGTTCTTTGTTCATCCTTTATCTCATTGGGATGTTTCTTTCCAGCACTAAGCACAAATTGAGGTGTGCCTAGCGTTGGAAAGAAATATCTGAATGAGATAAGGAAAAAAAAAAAAAAAAAAAAAAAACCAGAGACAACAACACATGAAGCTCAACATCTGCAGAAACTGCCCTTTAAGATGGGTATGGCAATGAAATTTTATTTCAGTTGCACAGACTAGTCATATAAACTTACATAGATGGTTCATGTGAACAAATATCAGCATATTGGTGTAAGCAGCTGTGTAAAATGACAGCAAACAACTAACAATGATTTTTTTTCTTTACTTTACTTTTTGTCTTGATGCAAAGTTTGGATTTATTTCTCATTTTTGTGAAATATACGATGATTACTTTCACCAGTGTAGTCGCAGTATCTCAAAGTGCTCAAGTCTCCACCATCTCTCTCTCTCTCTCTCTCTCTCTCTCTCTCTCTCTCTCTCTCTGAATTTTTTTTTATGCAGGTTGGTTGTGTTATGTTTTGTGTACAGGCTTTCCTTCTGACATTTTCTTTTTTCAGAAGCTTTGATGTGGTAAGTGTCATTACTCTTTAGACCTACTTGAACATCCTTTCTCTTTAATGATTATTGTAAAAAAATTTCATACAGTAAAGTTCACATCTGATACCTCCTTCGTTAGCACCAGTTATGGAAGAGAAGTTACATTGGTAATCTTCAACTACTGTTGTGTATCTGTCTTTGTTTGTACATGGTTTTCTTTCTGTAGTGACTGATAGTATCTATAGGGCTCAAACTAATCTGTACTTTTAAGTAGATTTATATATATGATGATCATAATGTATTATACTGACATTTCTGTGATGTTTGATATAGTCTCTTCGTGGATTTCATCTGTGAGAGTATGGATATTAAAAATTCTTTTGGTTTTCTTCCTGGTGGTTCAGTATGGCACCTAGTATTTATACGATTTAAAATACATGAACCTGTGTGTGCAAAAATTGCTAATTATTTTGGTCACACACATTAATTAAAGCAAAGACAGAAATATGATGTGCTTTTTATCATTGCTCTTATATGCTTGTTAGTCAAATAACTTGGAGTGTAACACATTTTACATAATTTTGTTAAACATGTATATATTGTAGTTTTCTTATCCAATAGTGTTTAGAAATATGTGTAATACATGGCAATTTTACATGCAATTTTCTTTTTTCTTTTAGGAATTTGTTGCAGTTGTTGGTATGTAATACTTTGGTTGAATTTTTTTCAGTCTTTTACCTGGATGTATTGCTTTACTTTTGTGTACGAATGAATATGTGGAATCTCATATTTCATAGTTTGTCCTGTGTTAGAAATTTGTCTTTTTGAATGACTTAACTGGACTATTTGCATTCTGCATAGTTGCTGCAGCTGCAGAGACAAAGGAAGAAGTAGATGATTACCTCAAAACAACGCTACCTGAAGAACAGTTTAAAAAAATAATGGAACTTATTGACTCTAATGGTGAGGAAGTTGAAATTGAGGTAAGCTTACATTGACTGTTTTTAAAAGAAGGTATTTGCAATTATTCCACTTTCACAGGCCAGTGCTTATATGGACAGGCTTTCTAAACGGTAACATGTTAGTACTAGCCTGGGAATCTTTCTTTTTTTACTATCTTCTGAAGGACCAACTTACACTTGTATGAAACATTTTGTGACTTTCAGTGCAACTGGATGCAGTGAAATGATGTCAAAGCAAATGGGATGAACTTCGGTAATTATTTCCATGTCAGAAGTGTATTGCAATACTTGCCTATCTAAATCCCTTTTTACACCAGAGAAATATTGTTTGAAACACTGTTCTCAAATAAATGCTTTAATATTTCAACATTTCTAAATGAACATGGATGGTTTTGGAGCTTTAATAGATTTGTAGTACTTTGCATCTAATAGCTCACTATCAGTATGTCACTAATTATTCGCACAGATCGAGTACTAATACCTTTTCAATTAATATGTTGTGGTGAAAATGTAGTAGAAATGATTGGTAAGCTTTTAACATGTTTCCTCTTAATATTTGTATGAAAACAGAAATGTGGCAATTTGGCAGAATTTTTAGGTGTGTTAAATAAGTAAACTGTCGCATGTTTCATATGTAAGTTTTCATTTCTAAGAGAAATTGTAAAGTATGGAGATTCTTGATTGTATATCTTGTGCACTTGACCTCTGTAGACTCTTTGGTGATTCTTTCTCATTCACAGGCCACTGACATGAGCAAAGAAGACAGGCGTAAGCTGCACACTGCCATAGTTAAAAGTGGAAAATCTCGTTTAATTAGCAACACTGTTGATAAAGATGGCAAAAAATACATTGTTGTTAAGAGATCAAGTAAGGCTGGTATGTAAAAGTATTTTTAATTATTATTTTTGTTACTTTGTAAACCACCTTATGTAAACACAGATTAGTTTAATTCTTGTTTCATAGATCATGAATGAGAGATATTGCAATCGTGTGGAATGTGTCAGTTTACCAATAAATAATATAGTGAGGACATTTTACAACTCACCGCAAAGACGTGGCGACGAGCTGCGACAGGCACACACAAAAGACACACACATACAACACATTCAGCTATCGGCCATGGCCTTCTTCAGAAAATAGAGCACTCACACAATCACACAGGCACACAACACAGTCATACAACCATCACCTCTGACTGCCACACTTCGAATCACGCTCTGCAGCGAATCGGGGAGGGGAGGGGATAGAAAGGTTACGTCACGGTGGTGGGGATGGGTTAGATGGGAATAACGAGATGCAGCTTAGGAATGGAGTGGGGAGGCGGGTATATATATATATGTGTGTGTGTGTGTGTGTGTGTGTGTGTGTGTGTGTGTGTGTATGCAGTCTTGTGTACTTGCAGTGTGCATGCATTTTATATATATATATATGTTATTTTACTTTATTTTATTTTCTCCGCTCACCCGCCTCCCCACTCCATTCCTAAGCTGCATCTCGTTATTCCCATCTAACCCATCCCCACCACCGTGACGTAACCTTTCTATCCCCTCCCCTCCTGTCCCCGATTCGCTGCAGAGCGTGATTCGAAGTATGTGAAAGCTGGTATTAGGTTATTGGTATACTGGTTCAGGGATTCGGGACTGGAGCAGACTCGTTTGCCACGAAGACCTAAGCTGTAGGGAAAGGAACATTTGATGTGGAATGGATGGCAGCTGCCATAATGGAGGTACTGTTGTTTATTGGTTTGTTTGATGTGGAGGGATGTGTGAAGTTGGCTGTTGGACTGATGGAGGTTGACATCGAGGAAAGTGGCATTGGATTTGGAATAGGGCCAGGTGTATTTGATGGGACCAAAGGAATTGAGGTTGGAGAGGAAAATCTGGTTTTCTTCTTCACTGTGAGTCCAGATCATAAAGATGTCATCTATGAATCTATACCAAACTTTGGGTTGACAGGCTTGGGTATCCAGGAAAGCTTCCTCTAAGCATCCCACAAATAAGGTTGCATACGAGGGGGCCATCCTGGTTCCCATGGCTGTTCCCTTTAGTTGTTGGTATGTCTGTCCCTCAAAGGTGAAAAAGTTGTGGGTTAAGATGAAGCTGGCTAGGGAAATAAGGAAAGAGGTTTTAGGTAGGGTTGTAGGCGGTCGGCATGAAAGGAAGTACTCCATCACAGCGAGGCCCTGGGCTTGCGGGATGTTTGTGTATAAGGAAGTAGCATCAATGGTTACAAGGATGGTTTCTGGAGGTAATGGTTGGGTAAGTATTTCCGGCAGCCGAGAAAGTGGTTGGTGTCTTTGTTGAAGAATGGGAGACTGCACCTAATGGGTTGCAGGTCTTGGCCTATGTAGGCAGAGCTTCTTTCTGTGGGGGCTTGGTAACAGGCCACAATGGCCCGACCTGGATGATTAGGTTTGTGAATCTTAGGAAGTAGGTAGAAGATAGGGGTGCAGGGTGTCAGTGGGGTCATGAGATTGATGGATTCAGGGGAAAGGTTTTGTATGGGGCCTAAGGTTCTGAGGATTCCTTGAAGCTCTGCTTGGACATCAGGAATGGGGTTGACTTGACAACTTTGTAGCTAGTGCTGTCTGAAAGCTGACACAGTCCCTCAGCCACATACTTACGCTGATCTAGATCACGGATAGCTCAGGATTCAGCTGCAATAATGTTGGGAGTTGGATTCATGTTTTTCAGGAAAGACTGAGAGGCAAGGTTGGAAGTTAGGAATTCCTGGAAGGTGTGAGGGAAGAGGGTGATATTGAGGAAAAGCGGGTAGGTCTCGCTGTGACAGAGGATGGAATTGTTCCAGGCAGGGTTCAGATTGAATGATGTCTTGGGGAACTGGATCATTAGGAGTAAGATTCTTTTCTTTGTGGAAAAGTGATAACTTCAGCAATGACTAAGAGTATAGGACAGTAAATCTTTGACAATGGCTGTTTGGTTCAATTTAGGAGTGGGGCTAAAGGTGAGGTTTCAGATTGGTAGGGAGGTTGACTACTGAATTGGGATGTTGTAGTTCAGGATTGTGTGGCTTAGGATTTAGAGGTCTTTAGGGGTGGGGTGTGGATCTGGAAGTTGGAGAATGAGTAGATGGGAGAGACTGAGTTTCTGTGAAATAAGAGGAACTTGAGGTTTATCGGAGAGGTTGTTGAGGGAGAGTGTATTGTCTTCCCGGAGGTGGGTCACAAGGAGTTTGGATAGGTTTTTGTGGTGGAGAGTGGCACGCTGTTCCAATTTGCGGCTGGCCCTTAAGAGTATGTTCTGAACTTTAGGTGTGGACGTGGGAGTGGAAAGGTTGAGTATTTTGATTAGGGACAGGAGGTGACAGGTGTGTTCATTGGTGGAATTGATGTATAGGTTAAGGATTAGGCGGGTCAGGGCTGTGGATTGTTCTGTTTGGAATTGGTATAAGGCAGGATGAAAGGATGGGTTACAGCCAGAGATGGGAACTTCTAGTGTGAGGCCCTTGGGGGTGATGCCAAATGTCCGACAAGCCTGAGTAAATAAAATGTGGGACCTTAATCTGGCTAGGGAGAAAGCATGCTTGCGGAGGGAATGTAGATAAACCTTGCTGGGGTCATTGTAGGGTGACATAATGTATGGGATGGAAAAGTGAGAAATGTGTGCTGAATAACAGACTGCAAAGTAATGAATTAAAAAAGAAAATAATAATATAATAAAATATATATGGGAGCGACATAAAGGTTAACAGACAGGAACAGGAATTATTCAGCTAGGAAAAAAGAAATAGAAAAAGTTGTTCAAGAGAGTAGTTGAAGATACGCGTTATTGAAACTGTGGTCAATTACAGTTAGTCAATAACATAATGCACAAGGGTTTGGTGGTTGTATAAGCATCCCAAACAGGTTATGGGGTGGAGCAAGTTTGGGCAAACCATGTGAGTATGAAAGGAAAGCGTGTTATTAGGATTTATTATGAAGTGGCAGATTACGGTTAAGAGGGTAGCAATAGTCTTACGAATGTATAATACAATTAAAATGTGTAGAAAAATGATTGCAAATGTCGAAAAAATGAACAGAAATGTGGAACAACGGGAATGGAAATAATCACGAAGTTGGTAAGAAACGCCGAAAATGGTTATTTAAGGTTATAATAAACTGAAGTTGTGAAATACTATTAATGCAGTAAAATGAGAAATACAGATGAATGGTGAATATTATAGAGGAGATGCAGTGTTGAAAGCGGTAACTATAAAAATATGAATAAAAAGAAAAAGGACATTAGTCGCACTTTTAGGTTAAGCTTCGGAAGTCAATACTGATTGTTGTATGTAGCCTATTTGGCCAGGAGAAAAATGAATTGTAAACTAAGAAGGGAGGTAAATATAAAGTGAAAATATTATGTAAAACATAAACAGAAAGAGAAAGTAAGATGACAGAAAAGATTTTGAAAGGCAACAGAGCAGTAACAAATGTTGTTAATTGTTAATTAAGTACCAGTAATAATAAGAAATAGGTCAATTTATTGTCCAACAATGTCTTGTTTTTTTCTAATACACCTTATCAGTCTGCAAATTATCTTTAGTTCCCCTCCTAGAACAAAATCTTGAGTTTTGTCCTGCTACAATAAGCTTCGGCAACTTTTGGTATTGAATCAAGCTACTCAGATTTACTAGTTAGCAGCAGTGGACGGAATTACTGTATACCATACTGTATTTGTTAGTTGCATTCACTTGTGTGAATCAGTTGTGAGAAATCTTACAGTAGGGAAGCAGGACGACATGGATGAATGGGAGTGACTGGAGTATGTGGCGGAATAGAAGATTAAGTGAGGCTAGAGTGTGGACAGGGAGGGGGAGGCCAGTAGGGGCATGAACTAGCGAAGGTTTAGGTCTGGAGGATATGTTGTAGGGAGAGTTGCCACTGCCCAATTCTAAAGAGCTGGTGTTGGTGGGGAGGATCCATATGACACAAACTATGTAACAGTCATTGAAGTGAGCCACACAATGCAGGGCTACATGCTCTGCAACAGGATGATCCAGCTGTCTTCTGGCCACGGTTTGATGATGGCCATTCATGTGAAGACAGCTTGTTACTGGTCATGTCCATGTAGAAGGCTGCACTGTTGTTGCATCTCACTTTTTGCAGCTCATATGACTCCTTTCACAGGTTTCCCTGCCTTTTATGGGCAGGATATTCTTGTAATGGAACTGGTATAAGTGGCGGTGGGATGGTGGATAGGACAGGTTTTGCAGCAGGGATATGAGCCATGGGGCAAGAGGTTCGGTGCAGGGATAGAGTAGAGATGGACAAGAAATTATGTAGGTTTGGTGTGCAGTATACTACTGTAGGAGGGGTGGGAACGATAGTGGGTAAGGTATTTCACATTTCAAGACAGGGTGAAAGCTGGCAGAGTTTTTTTTTTTTTTTCTCTTGATATATTATAATTCTTCTTCTTATTGTTCACATATGGGCGGAGTAGGTTCACACTAAGTACAATTAGGCAATATGGTCTTTCTTTTTGCCCAGATTGGTTTCATCCTTTCAGAATGAAGGCTCTTTCTTCAGGCTGAAGTGCTCCTTCCATTTTCTATTTTCCCTCTGACCAACTTTCAAACAAATTTCTATTATCTGAACTTTTATTACCTTTAATGTCTGCTTGAGTTACTCCAGCTCGTTTAGGGTCCTACTTCATTGCATCAATGATTTTCATTAGTGCAGTTTTGGTCATTTGTTTTCATACAGTTATTTTATTTTTGTCATCCTAGTGGGAGCCATTCATTTAGTTTGCACATAAATTTTAAGTCTTATTTTTTTCATGTCAACATTTATGTCTTGGGTTTTATTTTCTTATTACTGCTCAGGCTGTATGTTTCGTCAGTAATTTTGTTGCCTAATATTTTCCTAATAAGCTCTCTTTCTTTTGAAAGTCTTCAATATTCCTCTTTGTATTTAAAATTAATGTTTTTGCCCCATAAAGACATTCAGGTTTGATAACAGTGCTGTAATGCTAAAGTTTACTGAATTTAGACAATGATTTTACTTTTTCTTTTTCTTCTTTTTTATTAGTGTTTCTGCTTTCTTTTTTTTTTTCAATCTGATCATAGATGCCATTTTTTGGAGGTAAACTTCATTTGCAACTTTTTCAGGTTGCTTTCTTGTAAGTCTTCCTCAAAGTATTTAAATTAAGAAACCCTTTTCATTGTTTCGTTTTTCGTGTTCAAAAGCTTTGGTACTTGTTTCTTGCATTTCACATATTAAGGTTTTATGAATGGTATTTGTGGTAACATCCTTAGTTAAAACTGCTAGATCTGCAAAAGTGAGGCAATCTAATATTACTACTACCGAAGTTAGTTGGTTGATCTATATTGTGACTCGATTTTTGCTGTCACCAATCTGTTATTACCTTTTCCAAAACACAGTCAACAATAGTCCATATCTAACACCATTCTTTTATCAAATGGTTCAGAAATTTATCCCATGAATTTAGCTTTCAACTAGTGTGGTTAATGTTGCTTTAATCAAGTTGTTATCTAGCTCTTGTTCGTTTAAAATTAGGAAAAGAGATTCACAATTAACTGAGCCTAGGCCTCTTTTAAAATCCACAAATGTGCATCCATTATTATTAGAAATCCTATCTACATCCATACTTGAAAGCCACCTCAAAGTGTGTGGTGGAGGATACTATGTGTATCATTGTCACTTTTTCCTCTTCCTTTCACGTATGAGGGGGGGGGGGGGGGGATGATTGCCTGTATTGTTGGGTGTGGGATCTAATCTCTCTGATCGTAAACATGTTATCTTGAAATGGGGGCTTCCACAGCCAAATGTTGTCATTATGAGAAGTCCACTCTGACTGCAACAAGCTTTTATTTAAAAAACACAACTGGCTTCACGACTTACAGAGTCATTAGTTGTTCTGTAAGGTATAATAAATGAAATTTTTTACAAAATAAAAAAAATAAACTGTTAAATGTAAAAATAGAATGACATAAAGAAAAGTACTCACTAAAGTATACAAATAAAAAAATGAATAAAGTAGAAACCTGTCTGGCGTTTCGCCACTCCCCAGTGTTGATGTCGGATATTTAAAATATTGAAGGTTACCTGATTTTATCCTTGTGGTCACTTCACAAGATACGTAGGAGGAAGCAATATTTTGATTGAATCCTCATGAAACATACACTCTCATGAGGTGACAGAAGCCCATAGGGCATGATATAGGACATCTTTCTTCCAGCATGTGTCACTTGAGTGATGGAATGAGAGTTTTGTAACCCCTTTGTCGACAGACTACACTTCTCGAGAATTCTTCCAATGAAACTTAATCTCGCATCTGCCTTACTCGTGGAAGACTTCATATGGTCGTTCCATTTCAAATTGCTCCTTATGTTTATTTTCAGGTATTTTATGGAAGTTACTTATTGCAGTCAATCTTCCTTTGTGAAATAACTTTGGAAAAAGACATTTAATATTTTGTCCTTCTGTGTGTTATCCTCTATTCTCACATCTCATCCACATTGAAAATATTTTTAATTCATACCAGGAAGTTAGTCTCTTCAAACTGGTTTCTTTCCTGTCTTGAACTGTCTCTGGATTGACACTTTGGCTTTCGCCACACATGTTGTAGCAGCTGAAGTTGTATGTGGCCTTAAATTTATGCAGCCAACCTGTAACGTCTTCATACTTCCTGTCCTGAATCAGTGTCCACTTACTAGCAGAAAGTCCAAACACTTCACTCTCTTCTATTTCCTTCGCTACAATATTTTAATTTGGTCACTGGAAGTCTTAATTCTTTGGCCATGTCCACACACTTTCTATTTTTGTTTTCTTTTACGGCAGTCAGAATACTCAGCTTTTCGGCGATAGCAATGCTGGGCTTCTTTCTTACACTCATCTTAGCTCTCAAGATAACCACAAGCACAGAAATTATGAAGCAGTATGTATAAATAAAATAGCTGTCCCTGATATGTTGATTCACTCACTTCCCTGCATGGGTGTATACTATTTCACTACTGTAACTACTTTGTGCTTTGGCAGTCATGTGCTCGTTTGGCAGAAAACACACAACTGCTATGCATAACACCAACCTTAAGTGTGGCTATCGCCACTGATGTAAACATAACTTTCATACTTTTGTTCTTTTGTATACTGTACAGTATAACATCTGATTTTTGTGATGACAGTTTTTGCTGTTTATACTGTTGTTATGTATCTGTCAATACATAAAGTGTGTCGTGTGTCACTGTGCACTCTGTTGATATTTCGATGGGACCAGGGAAAAAAAAAACAATGTCCAAGTAAGAAAAATTTATGTGAAAAACTTATAAATGAAGTTTTACTGTGTATCTGGTTTTGACCCATTTACCGATTTGATGTAGGATCAAAATTTCTTAGGATTTTCTGCCATGTCAGTACACAAACAATGTTGTTGAATTCCTCTCATCGAACCCCTTACACTAATTTTGGCATCATTTAATTTATGCTTGCCTACTAAAAATGGCATAATTTAACTTAAGCTTGTCTGCTAGACTTCGGGTACACTTATATTTGTGGTGAAGTTCTCTTTGCTTTAGTTACAGTATCCTATATCGGTTTTTGAACCACAATTGAACTTTCCAATCTTACTTAATGATACTTGGCACCTATTTATTTGAAACACATTGTATGGTACACTTGAACTTCATCCACATTTGCTCAGCATTGTCAATGCTAGAGGAAACTCGGTCTTGTTGAGCAGTCATGTACTGTGAAATCTCCCCCTTTTTGCTTTTACTAAATAAGATCTTTCTTGATATTTATATTTGTAGCTGTAGCTATTGATACTGTAATGGCATTATGATGGCTGATTCCTGATATACACTTAATTATTAAAAAATTTATCATCATCTGATCTCTCAAGTTATATCCATGAGTCAACACACTATTTAATTGCTAGAGGCGATTTTAGGATACAGTACTTAGAACAAAATTGCTCGGTTCTCTGTCCCTGCTACCCGGCTTTGTTACCAAGAATATATTTTAATATGAGAAGTAACAATGAATATTACCTTTATCATAATAACTTGAAAAATATTAACAACAACATTTGTGTAGTAATGGAAACCCCAGGTTGGAATTTAACATTATAATGAGGACAGTTTATGACTCGCCACAAAGATGTAACAATGAGCTGTGACTGTTGGGTGTGGAGAAAAGGGGTACTGTAAGTTAGGGCCTTAGTAATTTGAGGATTGGATGATGTACTGCAAGGATAATTCCTATCTTTATAGTTCAGTTTGGGTGGGAGGATCCAGATGGCCCGGGTTGTGAACAGCCATTATAAATGAAACTTACTCCACTGTATGTTGTGGCATAGGGTGGTCTACCTTGTTTTTGGTCACAGTTTGATGGTGGCCATTAATTATAACAGTTAGCTGATTAGTGGTCATGAAAATATAGAAAGCTTGCACAGTCATTGCAGCACAGTTGGTAAATTACATAGCTGCTTTCATAGGTGCTCCAGTCTTTGACTGGGCTGCATAAGCCTGTGATGGACCTGGAATAGGACATGCTGGATGGATGGGTGGACAGTCTTTCAGTGGGGTCTTTCATAGGGATCTGATCCCTGTGGCAGCAAGCTGGGTTTTTGGAGTGGCATAGGGATGGGCTAGGATGTTATGGCCACTAATAACAGTGTTAATTTGAAAGTGAAATATATTTGGTAGAAAAGTGAAAGTGAATCTAAGATGCAGTGCTTATTAACACGCATTTATGTGTATAATAGTTTCCATTTTTAGACTGTGGTCAGTCTATTGATACAGAAAAGCAACAGTTTTGTTTAGTTGTAGAAATAGTTTACTTTACCCACAGTTTTTACCTTATTTATTTTCGACACACAAAGATCTGTGTTGTTTTCAAAAAACTAAGATACATACTAGAGGACCCGTGCGAATATTTCTCACCATTAGTGGAATGTCAAAGAAAGTTGGGAAAAAGTGGAAGTAGAGTTAAATGTTCGCACATAGCTTTCTTGAGAATTAATCAATGCAAGTGTTTAAAAGCACACATGAAAGAGATCTCCTGAATGTTGTTAGGTCAAAAAGAACTGTGTACCTTAATTAGAACCGAAGATATTGTAAAACAAACCAATTAAAATATTTAATCCAAGGACAGAAGAATACCATGTTTGAATAAAAATAAAGGATGGAGAGACTTAAGTTAATTCTGATACTTGATGACAAATTTGCGAATGAATACCTTTCGTTTAAAGCAAAAATGAACTGTTAACTGGCTACAAGTATCACACCCTGCAGGAAAAGTTACAAAAGTAATAATGATGATAAAAGTTGTGTGTATCATTGAAAAATGTTTGGAGAGCCCTAACTTGCATGAAAAAGTTTTCTTTCTATCCTGCAATTTTTCTGGTAAAGGGTCGTATTATTCTAATGTAAGCAAATGATGAAGGCATTAGGTGAATAATTTGTATTCAGGCACTTTTTGCTCTATAGTAAGTGGTCATACTCAAACGATAGTAGTACATAGAATTAAAACTTCTAAAATTAGCATTTATGTTAACTGTTACAAGATGTCCCCATCTAAGGAATCAACGAAGATGCTGAGACACTAGATCCATTTCGCGATCATAAAACACGAAATAATTGTCAGCTCAAATTAATTTCAATCTTAATCTGACGAAGAACATATCGCCATACAAAATATTGTGTAGAATCGCATACACTGTACACTTTAAATTCCATAATGAAATCTGAAAACTTGAAAGTTGTTAAACCGACACTCATAATCCCTTGCCGAAGGTAAAGGCCCAACAAAGTGGCCATTTGCTTTGCAGATTCTAAAACTGCCACAAATGAATCACTTCACTTAACCTTGCAGATCTTCCTTTCAAGACAAGAAAAGTGTTTCTATACCTTCAAGGAGCTGTCCTCGGAATAGTTTTCGCCATAGCCTCCTCTCTTTGGCAGATTGCCATCCCCTCCAAAAGTAGCACAGTTCTTAATATAAAAGGCTTATTTTGGCTTAACCGTGACAAATTCCACACTACTTAATATTTTGATGAGCCACGGAAAATCACAAATAATAGAAAACAACTGCAAAGCTTTTGGTCGATTCGGCCTTCATCAATTGGTGAAACACACACACACACACACACACACACACACACACACACACACACACACGCACGACTGTCGTCTCTGGCCACTTTTATAATATTAAATAGAGAAACTTATAAACAATGTCACATTGTGACTATTTATCAGCAGTACAAATAATGTATGAAATAAATCAACAAGCCAGCTTTCATGAACTTCACCATTCACACTACACAATATTTACCTAAAGTTACTGACAAAAAAGAAAAAAAAAAAAAAACATTAAATACTAACATGAACTTGAGGCCACGAGAGGCATAGCATGCTTCTTATAATTGCCGACCTTCTGTGGAGGATATGATTGAATAATTTCCATAATTAATTCATATAAGAAGTGTGATAAATTATCAAATGAATAGGTAAGTGTGTTGTTTTCAAGATAACACAATCTCTGACATAGTTTGTTTAATTGTCCTGTAACATTATCATAGATGATTACGAACTACAGTTACCTTAGTATCCTTCAAAATAGTTACCTTCCATACTTTGCATGACTTCTTACTTTGGAATGGTGTTCAAAAGTGTCATGTTTTATTGGATGTCAAGAATATTGTCAAATTACTTTCCTCTCAAAGTGAATTTGAGTTGAGGGGAAAAAGTTGTAGTTTGGAGGATTTAGATATGGTGAGTATAGTGGATATGAAAGTTGCACCACCCATTTCTTGCCAGGAACTGCTTATGGGCAAATGTTGTCATGTATCATGAACATCCACCATACTCACTGGCTCTCAATCACCCAATCTTCCTATTTCCTTGACTCAAACTTGCTTTGAAAGGAAAGGGATTTGACAATATTTCTGACATTCAACGTAATGTGGTGAGACCTTGAACACCATTCCAAAGGAAGACTTCTTTAACAATATAGTAATAAGAACAGTTGACAACTCACTGCTAGGACGTGGTGAAGAGCTGCAACAGGCACATACAGAAGACACACACATAAAATACTTTCTGCTATCACCCATGGCCTTCTTCAGATAATAAAACATCCACACAATCACACAGGCACACAAGACAGTCATACAATCGTCACCTCCAGCTGCCGCAGTTCGAAGTGCAGCAGCCGTAGGTGACAGTTGTGTGAATTTTCTATTATCTGAAGAAGGCCATGGCCGATAGCTGAAAATGTTGTATGTGTGTGTCTTCTGTATGTGCCTGTCACAGCTCATTGCCGTACCTTTGCGGCGAGTTGTTAACTGTCCTTATTACTACAGCATAACCCCGATTTTGCGTGATATCGATTTAGCGTAAACCCCCATTTAATGGAAGAATTTTCAAGTCCCAAAAATTATTCCAGAAGTGCAATGCAATTTTATATTCAATTTAACGTAATACGTATTATGGCAAAACCCCCATTTCATGTTAGGAAATGTTGAAATTCTCAAGTATTTATTTCTGTTTGTTATGGTTATGCGACAATAAAAACCTACGAAAAAGATGATGTAAGCTTGTGAAGGAACAGTTAAAGCCGATAATTGACGTTTTCCTCCTCACATTATAAATAGCAAATTTTATGATGACTTATCCTGTAGGTGGAAAATGGATCTATGTGCTCATAACAAAAAGCCGAAGTACGTAACACACAGAGTACAAAATTGCTGAAATGCTATGTGTCAAGTCCAGATCTGCGGCATGGTCATACTGTACTTACGTGATATGTTGGCAGTGATCGTTGGGCATGTTGGCAGTCACTTGTTTGTTAATGTGCGTGAAGTGATACACCTGTGTTCTAGTGAAAAATATTATGATATTAAATTTCTACCACACTATAATTTCCGTTGCAAATTATCAATGTTGTAAATGATTAGTCTCGTCCAATTAAATCATGGGCTCAGTAGGTGGAAGCGTGAATGTAAATGGTTCAGTTTGTATTGTGAAAAGAAAAGATGCATACAAAAATTGCAAATCATCCTTGTGTGAAATTATTAGTGTCTTTAAATTAAATCATGTGGTTCAGTAGGTGGATTGATGAGTGTAAATAGATCACATGGTACTGTAAAACATAATGACACATTAGTAACAAAACAAATGCCCATGTTCAAACACCATTCAATGACATCATGGTTGAGTATATATTCTGTCAACCTCATCTATTTAATGCCAAACCCTCATAATCAGCCGCAGCAATATCTCATGAACACAACAAACTGGACTGTAGCTTTATATCTGGCACATAAACAAATTTAAGCATTTCTTGCTTCTCATTGGCCCCATCAAAGTGGCACGTCCTTGGCTACACAAAGCATTGTAGGTATGTTGCCAACCTAAGGATGCTACAGAAGCACCGCAATGTTCTCCTTATCGCTGATAACGATTTTTTTCTCCCATAATCAGATCTCCCGATACACTGAACTAATCCCGATAATGTTTAACTTTGTGTTTAAATGTAGATGTCCTGCCACCTAGTGGTAGAACAACAAACTATGATTTTAGCAGACAGTTTATTTGCCGCTGAATAATATAAGTCATTCTGTAATTAAACTTTCCGAAAATGTATTAGTGCGGCCTATATTCGAGATTTATTTTTTTACAATAAAAAGTGTTGAAAGTGTAGGTGCACCCTACCTTCACACCATACATATTCACTTCAATACAGGCAAACAGTTCTGAAAAAGGTTTGCTTTCTATCCAAACCTCAATTTAAGGTCCCTAGAAGAACGTTAAATAGGGGTTCTACTGTATATTGTTAATTCCAATCTGGACTTTGCATCATTAAGACTTCTTTAAAATTGTTATAAATGAAAAACCTCCAGCCATTACTTTTGGATTTATTGACTAGTTTTGATGATAAACTATTATCTTCTTCAGACCCTTTAAGAATGCACACTTGCCTTCCATTGCATTTATTCCATATCAGCCTATCACTTAGAGATGTTGCCGGCTACATCTTGAAGTGATAAGTTGACAAGCAATAAATGCAATGGAAGTCTAGTATGCATTACAGTGTGGATTCTTAAAGGGTTTGAAGAAGAGAATAGTTTATTCTCAAACCTAGACAATCAAATCGAAAAGTAACGGCTGAAGGTTTCTCATTTATAATAATAATTAAACGCCATCATCCCAATGTCTATCAAATAAAGATGCATACACAAAGACTTCTTTAAAAGTTTCCGGGACATGTATTGCAGAGCTCAGCAGTGCATAGTTATGGGAGGTGTCTATTTCAAAGCATATAATGTAACTATAGTTCTTAGTTCATACACGTTAATGTTACAGGACTATTCACTGAACTTTGTCAGGCATTATAGCATGCAGTAATAACTTATCATCTATCATAGTTTGTTGAAATTGCATAACAATTTCAAAAGTTGATAATTTTAAGTTGTCATGTTCAGAATTGTGAAAATTAACTTTTGTGGTTTTGAAGATTGTAAAGTATTGTTTGTTCATGAACTGTGCCTAATTTTGTTGATATCAGGACTGATGGGAACATATCACTGATTATTATTTATTTCTAAGTTACGAGAGTGTCCATCTTGCAAGTATCTGACAGTGTGTCCACCTTAATATCCACTGTCGCCTGTTGTCCTTGCTCAGCTCCCCCCCTCCCCCCCCCCAAATTCTGCATGGTTTTTCCCCATTTTTTGCCAGTTTGCTATTGTTCACTAGTGTCTACCGTGGTCTTAAGCAGTTGCTGAGGGCAAACCCAGTGTTCCCTGATAGCTGGTTTGGCTCTTCAGAACCAGAAGGCCTTCTGCACGAGTGCCACTCTGCCTCTCATACAATTCCAGCAATTTGAATAAGTTTGTGGCATATGGAGCATGAAATCAGTTATGTTACAAAAAGCAACATTTTATTGCATGGTTTGTTGTGATGAAATCCTGATGGGAAGCACTTTGATTTACTGTCAGCATTTGGAACCCAAACAAAACAAACCACTTCATTGCCACTCGTACATACAAAGAAAATTTTTGATGGTAATTGTTCATTGGCCTAGTGTGTACATATCTTACGTAGCATTTTTGCCTTATGTGTAACTAGCTGAAAACACGACATTGCCCGGCTATTTATATATTTGTTTGTTTATTTATTTATTTATTCATTCCTACCTTGAGTTAGTACTTCTCTTATCCCTTCTCTCTGTCCATCTAATTTTTTCTAAATACATGCTACATTTATCAGAGAATAAATAAGAAATAATGCTGTCTTGCATAACATACAAAGTTATATGTGCAGTATCCAAAGTAAGATAGTAATAAAAATACAAATGGCATTTATTGGGTTATATGTTGTAAAATTGTATAATTATTCAGGTATATATTCATTTGTATAAGTGTTGTATGTCTGTAGAATCTGTTGCAAATACAATTAGTAGTAAAGAATTAATAGTTTAAAACTTGGTGCGTGATGGGGCGATTTTCCATAAAAGTTATTGTTTTATGTTCTCTATGAACTGCATGTCTTGCTTTGATACAATTTCAAAGGTACATTCAGCTGTATATGTATATACTGTCCGCAAATTTTCCTGCAGCTACAACTTGTAGTGTAGAAATTATAAATTGTTACATTATAGTTTTAGTCCATGAACAGCGAAAAAGTATTAAGCGATAAGCTTTTTCCTTTTAGTATTTTGATGTGGTTGTCAATGAGAAAAAGTGTAATAAAGGTTCGAAATGTTTAAAGTTTATTGCAAGTCACTAAGTACTGTCATTCTCGTAGAGTGTATTTATAAAGTCTCATCGCATTATGTGGCAAGTTTCTTGGAACACATATTGCTTATGATGTTATAGCTCCTGAACCATGTGTCGTATGTGGTTCCTACTCCTACAGCAATTGTTATCTCATGTAAGGAATATATGTACCAAATTTGGTTGAAATTGGTCCAGTGGTTTAGGAGAAAATGAGCAGCTTTGTCGCTTAATGCAGCAGGGTTTTTTTTTTTTTTTTTTTTTTCATCTCATTGTTTGACGTCACATCTTGTGAACAATGTGTTGTATGTGATTCTTACACTTAAGGTGACTGTCCTCTTGGATTGAAGCTTATGTCTACAAAATTTCGTAAATATTGGAACAAAACTGTAGATTTGTATGCAACACATACACACAAACACATGGACACTCTTCTTTATATATTAGATGTCATTTCTCAAAGCACAAAGGTGGTACAGACACTGGAATGTAGTATATTACAAGATACAAAGAAGTTTTGGCTTGCTTTTTCCTATTCAAAAAATTTGTTCCATTAAATTTTTACAAGCAATGCTAATGTCAGCATGAAGATGTTTGAACTGAAATTAAAATTATTACAGGAAAGCAGGAGAGGCGTCCACCATGGCCAGCTGATAGAGGTGGAGAGTATGTTTACTTCGTTTTACATAAGGAAAATATGGACACTGTGGAAACTGTCAACCTTATTGCAAGTAGACTAAGGTTTGTATTTTTGTCAGTGCGTAGTTTGTAGTTACTACTGTAACCAAGTATTTAGTTTCATGAAGAAATATGCAAAGATATTTAGTAATTAATGGATTCAGGGGAATGCAAATTTACCAACTGACAGGTGAAACATTTTGGATTGAACACAAATAAGAAAGAGAAGTAATGTTCCAGTTAAAAGAAGTACTGTTTACATAAATAGTAATCACTGGAAAGGGAAAAAAATTGGATAATTTATGCATAAGAAGGTTATTTTGCACTTATTCTGTACGTGGGATATTTGATACTGAAAGAGCATTATGAAACACCTTTAGTAATGTTTTATAATCAAAAAAATCATTTGAGATGGGTCAAATAAATGAATTGGTTCCTAATGTTCAAATTGATAAGTGGAGGGGTGGCACGCGATTTTCAGATTCTAGCATAAGTGTCTGATGTACATCATCATCATCTTCCTTTAATACTGCTGTTCAAACAGATCTTTATTCTTTCCTTACCATGCATATATCAGTACTTACCACTTTTTAATTCTATCATGGCCATGTTTGTGCTCTTACACTCCTACCTAGTTTGCAATTGATCTGACTTAACTGGAATAATTCATATAAAAGTTGGTCTAGATTGCATATTTTATTTCTTTGGTGACCATTTTCAGCCACTTAAACGGCCATCTCCAGACAACCTCCACCATAGTGTTAGGCACTGGTTGTTCTGTACGAGCTGCCTAAAAGGTTGAATGTCAACTGCTTTAACCTTCCAGGCAGCACCCACCGACAACAACCGGTGTCCAACTCTATGGTTGTTGTAGTCTGAAGTTGGCCCTTCAAGTTGCCGAAACCAGTTAACAAAGAAATAAAATATGCAATCTAGACTTAATTTTGTATTAATTAAATATTATCACCATTATTCCATGATGTTTTCAAGAATAATTCTTCGTAATAACCTAATCTCGACTCTCATTTGTAAATTTTTGGAAGTCTTGCCTGATTTAAGCACCAAAATTCTCAAAGAAATCAGCTCCTGTTCAGGATCTTCACTACTGGAGTAGTGTTTGACGCCACTAATTAAGGACAGGAAAAAATTGGTGTTATCGTATGGCCAAAATTGGTGTTATTTTTGCTTTTGTCAATGTTATTTTCTGGTAATTTTCCATTTTTGTACTACATTTTTGTCATATTTAACAATTTTTCAATTATATGCTGAAAGCACACTATTCCTGAGATAGGGTGGTTCAAATTTGATATAGAAGTTGGAAAAATAATTTTAATACAAAATATTGATGCTAATATGTATCTGAAATTTTTTTATACACCAAGTATTTTAAGTACTATGAAAAAATTGCCAACGATTGTATCCAGCAGGTTACCCCCCCCCCCCCTTTTTTTTTCAGACCAAGAAACTGTTTTTTGACACAAGAACTTTTCTTTCTGACTTAAATATTTGTGCTATATTGTAGCAGTTTATTAAAGAATAACAATATTGGAAAAATAGAAGAATATGTTTTAATGTAGGCTAAAGAAAAGTTTTTGCCTTTGCAGCGGTATTGTAAATGAATAAAAAGTCTTTGCTACATGAGAAAGTTTTATATAAAAATTACCAAAAAATGGGAAGGTTCACATGTTTAAGTATTTCTTAGCAACAAAATATTTATAAATATGTAGAAAAGGTATTTAACTTGAAGTTAAAATCTGAGAAAATTGTTAATGTTTAGTCACATCTGGCTTGAAACTAAGATTATAATATACGTTTACTAAAAGTTTGAGTTTTAAATTTAGTTTCCAGTCAGTAATACAGACTTTTAAAATTTCTTTTAAAGTTCACTTATTTTTTGTACATAAAGAAATGTTAGTAGGGTGCATGTATGCTCTGCATTTTCAGGTGTTTTTCAGTGCCGGATCTTTGACTCCGTGACACACTCTGTTCCTCCTCTTCGCCCCCCTCCTGCTTGGCGTATTTTTGTTGTGCCCACCTGTGTCATTTTTACAAACGTCTGGACAAGTGGCATAAAAACAGACAAAACACACATCCATCTTGAAACAAAAGAAATTTTACGTGTGACAGCGGTGGCGTTGCTGTAACGATGGCAACAAAATGTTCGTTTTCGAGGATAGTTTACTGACCGGACAAGGGTTCTCAAAAGAACCTGTCGACAATGCAATTATTTATTTTGGGTCAACACAAAATATTATTTCCCCCATTCTATGTTATTGACTTTTCAAAGAGCATTCAAAGATAATTACAGAAATTAGCAAAATACACCAGCACTTTCATAAATAAAAGTTTACCGACTAGGTTTAAATGCACAAAATCCAGAAGCTGATAAAAATGATCATCCAAAAATGAAAGTGTTTGTTTAAATCCAGTTGCAATGAATATAAGCGTGAGAGAAATCAAACATCGAGTCTGAAAGTAGTAATCCATGTCAGAGTGAAACAGTGAAGGCTAACAATAACAGTGCAGTCAAGGAATATAACGAGAAAATTGCTTAACTTTGACGCTGTTTAAAGACCTTGTTAAGATGCAATTCTGCTAACCAAACTTGCGCTTGAGCAATATGTCAAATTTACAAACTGCCAGTCGGGGTTTGATCACGAAAAATAACCACAAACGGTTTCAAATGCTATAAACATTTCGGCGAAGAAATCCATCGAAATTTTGAAAAACAATCATATCAATATTAATTACTGTAATATCTTCATAACTTAACATAGAGAGAGAAATGCACTTGCTGACAGTTACCGATTGGAAATCGTACTACTGTCAATATGCGCGTCTAACAATGAGTGGCGCTGTCTTATTACGCCATAATAAAATAACCACTACATTTGGATGTGGAACATTTCTACATTAAATATATCACTGAAATAATTAAACTTAAAACGTTTCTTACCCACATACAGTGTAATTTTGTTGGAAACCTCAGATTACATGTTAATTGGGGGTAAAAAAACCGCCGAATTCGTATTATTCGTGGCGTTATCGTTGCAACGAATTTTTCCTGTCCCTACCAATAAATCATTTAGACTCCTCTCAAATTTAACTTTATTATGAGTTAAACTTTTTATGGCTGCAGGCATGTGAACGTGTATTGCGGAATAGTGTTCAGCTTTCTGAACCAAAGTGAATGGCTTAAAAATTTTTGTGAAAGTTGTTATGTCTATTATTGATTCCATTAAATGAACTGTTAGTTTTTCATGTTGGTTGCTTAAAATTTGGAGTATTAGCAACTCTAAATTAAATGTTACATCAATATGTTCTTATTGTTAAAATATACTGTATTTGAGGGGTAGAATCTGTGTTAAAATTTCAGATTCCTAGGCTTTTATCTCCTTAATATAAATCATGGTATAGCCCACAATAGTCAACATGTATTTAGTTCCTTATACAGCTCTCTGCAGGACGTTTTTAATTTCAAACTACAAATAATTTGTATTGCATTTTTGGTCATGGAAACTTTAGCTTGGCTTGAAGAATTGCTCTAGAAAATGAAACTGTCTGACAATATGAAAATTAGTACATTAGCTTTTATATTTACAAATCACCTTTGCCTGACAACATTTTCATAGCAAATTGAGATTTGTCACAGTGCTTCAGCCTTTCTATGGCAAACTCCTCCCAGTTAAACTTATTATCAAGCTGTAATTCCAAGAATTATCACTGCCAATTTCTGTTTGCGTGTCATATTTTAGGCACATACTGGAAGGATACCTTTTACAAGCTCTAAATTGTATTTGTTGCCGATAATATAGTTAGCCGACCTCTCCAAGACTGTGCTTAAGGTATTGTTTATTGCATTGTTTGTTTCATCAGCAACAAAAGAAATTTGGCATCTTGCTAATGTCACTGTTGAAAGGTCATTGATATAAATAAGGAAAAGGGCCCTAAGATGGAACGTTCAGGGACCACATGTTGTCAGTTCCCTGTTGGATGATGTCTGATGTCTTTCATATGGACACCTCTTGTTTCCTGTCGGATATATAGAATTTGAATCAGTTGTCAGAATTTCTTGTTACATCATAATATTTTGTTTATATTCTAATATTTTATTATCATTAGTTACTACAAACACATAAATCAGGTTTTTGCAACAATTATAGTCTAATTAACACAGGCCTTCCGTCCAGAAGGATGACGGTAATATGACAAAATTTTCAAAATTTTGACAGCACCCTAGGATCCAGTGTGGAAAACATGATACATGAAGAGCTAAGTCACACTTTCAGTATTTAGTTGTGAATTTCTTCTTGCAGTTGCAATTGAATTTTCTTGTTTGTTTCAACATTTGCCGGCAATTCACCAACATAATGTTTCTTTCCTTCATAACATGAATCAATTTTATATATTCTGGTTTTTCGTTCTCTGCTTTGGACAACATCTTATTATCTTCAAATATGCCAATGACAATGCGGCGTCTAAATGCGAGGTGATCGCTTGGTCTCTCATTGCGCCTGTAAACCTCTTCATCAAAAAATTGTTCAAAGTATTCTAAAGGACTTCTGCATGGTTGGTTACATACAGTTTACATTAGGGGCCATTCTACTGGATGTCTTTTTTGATTACTATCAATGTTATCCTTGATCTTACTCCCCATTGAAGATATACCAGGTTCTTATCTTTCTGAAAAATTTGTTTCCATCGGCGAATCTTGAGTCAAAGCTCTAATTTGTGGAACATTAGTAAATATGTTCGCATTTAGCTGACTTTCAGGTAAATTGGTATACAAGGTTTATCCTTAGCACGTGAATTTTCATTAGTTATGTCATCTATGTCATTCAGAGGAGGAGTTACGGTAACATTTACACCATTATTTGGAAAATCATCATTGCTGTCTAGAATTTCATACAGTTCATTTAGTGTAATCATTTTCCTGCAACCCCCCAGGGGGCCCACAGTTCTTTTGTGGGTACGTGTGTGGCGCACACGGGGCCCCGAGCTGGAGCAGCCTTTCTTCTGCCCCAGGCTGCTTCACTTTCCCTCCCGGTTTATGCCTTCGCCCGGAGACGGGCATATTTCGTGAGATACGGTGGTTCTTGTTGTGGTTTTTCTTCCTTCGTTCCTTCCGTTCTTACCCTTCGTTTTCTGTCTTTCTCTCCTTGTACTCTCCTAGCCTTCTTCTCCTCATTAGTCTCCGCCTCGGCGTTTGAGACACTTCTTTCCTTCTTTCTCTTCATTTCCTATCCTCTTCTTCTTTCCTCCCTGTGCGTGTCTGAAGGCCGACCCACGCATTATCGTGCGTAGCAGGTGACGGGGTAACGCGTAATTCCCCGCCCCGGGTAGACAAGTAGGGCACGTACATACCCCCTGGTAAAGGCCAGGCCCAGGGAGGGGTGATTACCCGAGCTGGTACCTTCCGAACGTGCCGATTGGTCCCTCCGTCAGTTCTCGGGAGGTGTGACCTGAGGTGTGAACAATCACCTAAGGCGGGTAAGCCCTCGGAGAGGGCCCCCACTAGGAAGGAGCGCGCCATCGGAGACGCCGGTAATCACGGGGGACACTTCCGCAATGACTTCCTTATCTTCTTTCGTGACGTTGACCCAGAAACGTAAGTTAGACTCGCCTCAGCCTAAAAAGACTGTGCCTAATGTACCTAAATTTCTGGTTGTCTCTCGCACCGACGGAAAGGATTTCAATTCTGTCAATCCTTTCGTTATACAGAAAGGTGTAGATGCAATTGCTGGCCCTGTTAAAACTTGTTCACGTCAGCACAATGGCACATTGTTGCTGGAAGTGGAAAGTGCCTTCCAAGCCCAAAAACTGATACGTACTACGTTGTTGCACACTTTTCCAGTTAATGTAGAAGCGCACCGCACACTCAACTCGTCACGGGGGGGTAGTTTTTACGAGATCCCTTGACGGGTTGTCTGATGACGACATCCAATCGTATATGTCCGATCAGGGTGTGACAGCCGTCCACAGGGTGATGAAAAAGGTCGATAACCAGCTGACACCGACTCGTACTGTGTTTTTGACGTTCGACAAAGTTGACCTCCCGTCGAAGGTCAAAGCAGGGTATGAAGTCATCTCCGTCCGCCCTTATGTACTTGACCCAACGCGCTGTTTTCAGTGCCACAGGTACAACCATACCCGTGAACATTGCCCAAATGCAGCAAAGTGTGTCACTTGTGGTAGGGACGCCCATGAGGGGGATTGCCCACCTCCGTCCCCTAACTGCCTAAACTGCAACGGTGACCATGCGGCTTCCTCTCGCGACTGCCCTGTATATAAGGATGAGAAGGTAATCCAGCAAATTCGGGTTACGGAGAAGGTATCGACATCTGCCGCTCGTAAGTTGTTGGCGAGTCGAAAGCCCACTGTCCTCCCAGCGGGTACATACAGTAAGGTACTCACCTCAACTCGACCTACCAAGGATTCCAGTACCCAGACATGTGACTTCACTTTCGCTGACACAGTTGTGCGATCTGCCAGCCCGAAGATTGCCCGTTCCACGTCCCCGCTTCCTCCTGCTGCTTCTAGGGTACAGTCTTCGTCAAACTCTAGTAAACCACGAGCACCTAAACAAGATGCCCGGACCTTGAAAAAGGAACCCGTCCGTGAGGATTTTCTGCGTTCTCAGGCTTCCCAACCGTCAACTGCCTCTTCCCGCCGTCACTCTTCCAGAAGAGCTGACAAGAAAAAGAGTTCCTCTCCTTCCCCGCCGAGGCGTGACCCATCCGTCACGCCATCCAACAGTTGCCGGCCTCGGCCGTCTTCTGTTTCACCGGGTCGCTCCATCTGCCGGGCACCCGGCCCTCTACCAGCGGTGGAAACTGCCCCTCCTGATCAACTCAGGGAGGTGGCAGGCGCGTCGGTCGAACCTATGGACCACGACCCTTTGCCCCTGGACAGCGATAGCAGTGCTCCCTCGAAATCGGGTCCTCAGCGGCCGTCGAGGTGACCCCGCTTGCTAGTTGGTTTTTATCCTTATTTCTTCTCTCATTTATATCATGGCACTCCTTCAATGGAATATTCGCGGCATTCGTTCTAATCGGGAGGAGTTAAAACTACTCCTTCGATTGCACTGCCCGCTTTTCGTCTGCCTCCAGGAAACTAAGTTGCGTCCGCGTGATCGTGCAGACTTTCCACACTACACCTCTGTGCGGTTCGACTTGCCACCCATGGAAGGTGTCCCAGCCCATGGAGGGGTTTTGATGCTCCTTCGAGACGATGTCTATTACCATCCCATTTCATTGCATACTCACCTACAGGCAGTTGCCGTCCGCATCACCCTATCCACATTTACCTTTTCCCTCTGTAATATTTATTCGCCATCGTCATCTGCCCTTACTAGGGCAGATGTGCTACACCTTGTTGATCAGCTCCCTTCACCCTTCGTATTGATAGGCGACTTTAATGCCCACCACCCCTTATGGGGCTCTCCGGCACCTTGTCAGAGAGGCTCCCTTTTGGTGGACCTTCTCCAACACCTCGATCTTGTCTGCATCAACACCGGTGCACCGACCTTCCTTTCTGACACAACACACACTTACTCCCATATAGACCTCGCAATATGCACTCCTCAGCTTGCCGGTCGGTTTGAGTGGTATGCACTTTCTGACACGTACTCAAGTGACCATTTCCCCTGTATCATCCACATTCTGCATCATTCCCCATCTCCTCGTCCCACCAGTTGGAACATTTCTAAAGCCGACTGGGGGCTTTATTCTACCATGGCTGTTTTTCACGATCGGGATTTTCCCACCTGTGACAGTCAGGTCGACTACCTCACAGAGGTTATTCTCACAGCTGCCGAACGTTCCATACCTCGTACTTCCTCATCTCCACGTCGTGTCCTGGTCCCTTGGTGGACTGCAGCCTGCCGCGACGCGCTCAGGGCCCGGCGCCGTGCTTTACGCACCTTCCGCCGCCACCCGACTTTGGAGAATTGCATACATTATAAACGTATGAGAGCGCAATGTCGTCGTATCATGAACGACAGCAAGAAAGCTTGCTGGACTGCTTTTACTAGTTCTTTTAACCGTTTTACTCCCTCCACGTTTGTTTGGCGTGGTCTACGCCGTCTATCCGGCATCAAGGTCCACTCCCCGATTCCTGGCCTGACCGTGGAGAACGCAGTCCTCGTGGACCCCTCTGACGTTTCCAACGCATTGGGCCATTTCTTTGCGGAGGTTTCGAGCTCTGCCCATTACCACCCTGCCTTTCTCCCTCGCAAACAGGTAGAGGAGGCCCGGCCGCCTTCTTTCCACTCTTCTAATCGTGAAAATTATAACGTCGCCTTCACCATGCAGGAGCTAGACCGTGCTCTCGCCCTGTCCCGATCTTCTGCTCCCGGGCCCGATTCCATTCACATTGAAATGCTGAAGAACCTCTCTCCTGCGGGCAAGTGCTTTCTTCTCTGTACCTACAATCGCATATGGACTGAAGGTCATGTTCCCACAAGTTGGCGTGAAGCCACTGTTGTCCCCATCCCCAAACCAGGGAAGGACAAACATCTTCCTTCCAGCTATCGTCCTATTTCTCTGACGAGCTGTGTCTGTAAGGTGATGGAACGCATGGTTAACGCTCGGTTGGTCTGGCTCCTCGAATCTCGCCGCCTCCTGACTAATATCCAATGCGGTTTTCGTCGACACCGCTCTGCTGCTGATCACCTCGTTACGTTGTCGACCTTCATTATGAACAACTTTCTCAGGAAGCGTCAAACAGTAGCAGTGTTCTTCGACTTGGAGAAGGCATACGATACCTGTTGGAGAGCGGGCATTCTCCGCACATTGCACAGATGGGGCCTTCGGGGCCGCCTTCCTCTTTTCATTCAAGCGTTTTTGGCGGATCGCAAGTTCCGGGTACGGGTGGGTTCTGTTTTGTCAGATACCTATTGCCAGGAGAATGGGGTACCACAGGGCTCCGTCTTGAGTGTGGCGCTCTTTGCCATTGCAATCAATCCGATCGTGGATTGCCTTTCAGCCGACGTCTCCGGATCTCTTTTTGTTGACGATTTCGCAATTTATTGTAGCGCCCAGCGGACGTGCCTCTTGGAGCGTTCTCTTCAACGCTGTCTTGACCGTCTATATTCCTGGAGCATCGCAAACGGCTTCCGATTCTCCACTGAGAAAACTGTGTGTATAAACTTCTGGAGATACAAGGAATTTCTTCCACCCTCTCTACATCTCGGCCCTGTTGCTCTCCCTTTCGTGGAGACCACGAAATTCTTGGGACTCATGTTGGATCGTAAACTTTGCTGGTCCACGCACGTGTCCTACCTGGCTGCCCGTTGTGCCTGATCCCTTAACGTCCTTCGTGTCCTCAGTGGCACGTCATGGGGAGCGGACCGTACCGTCCTGCTTCACCTTTACCAGGCCATTGTTCAGTCGAAGCTCGACTACGGAAGCCTTGTATACTCTTCTGCACGGCCGTCGATTCTCCGCCGTCTCAACTCTATCCACCATCGGGGATTACGTCTGGCGACCGGTGCATTTTATACTAGCCCTGTTGAAAGTCTGTATGCCGAGGCTGCTGTATTACCCTTGACCACTCGGCGTGACATACTTTTGTCTCGGTACGCATGCCGCCTGCGGTCGATGCCCAACCATCCATCTTACCGATTATTTTTTGACGACTCACTCGATCGCCAATATCAGTTGTCTGCGATTGCCTTGCTTCCACCTGGAGTTCGGTTTCGCCGCCTACTACAGCGGCTCGATTTTACCCTTCCTTCCACCTTTCGGATGAGCGAAAGCCCATTGCCACCGTGGCATAAGGCCCCGGTTCACACTCACCTCGAACTTAGTTCGCTCCCCAAGGAGAGCACTCCGGATTTGGTATACCGCTCGAGGCTTGTCGAACTCCGTTCGCGGTTCGATAGCGCCATATTTATTTATACTGATGGTTCCAAGAGCACTGTCGGTGTCGGATCTGCCTTCGTCGTCGAGGACAACCGTTTCCAATACAAGCTCCCTGACCGGTGCTCTAACTTCACGGCTGAGCTTTTTGCCCTCCACCAGGCCGTTTTGTACACCTGCCGCCACCGCCAACCTTTCTATGCCATCTGTTCGGACTCCCTTAGTGCCCTGCAGAGTCTTAAGGACCCTTTGTCGCACCATCCTCTCGTGTATCGGATCCAACGCTCCCTCCAGTTGCTAGCAGATGACAGCTGTCACGTTTCTTTCCTGTGGGTCCCTGGCCACGTAGGTGTGCCCGGGAATGAGACGGCCGACATAGCGGCCAAGGCCGCAGCTCTTTTACCTCGCGTGGCTACCTTTTGCGTCTCATCTGACGATGTTCAACGGGCTCTCCGCCGGAGTATCGTGTCGCAATGGCACAGTGCGTGGTTTTCAATGTCCAACAACAAATTGCGAACTGTAAAACCGATCCCGACCGCTTGGAGGACCTCCTCACGCCCCTCTCGGCGGGAGGAGGTCATCCTAGCCCGGTTGCGGATCGGTCACTGCCGTTTCAGCCACCGTCACTTGCTGTCCGCCGACCCTGCACCGCTGTGCCCCTGCGGTGAACTGCTGACCGTGCGACATGTTTTACTGTCTTGCGTACTTTTTAATCATCTCCGTGTAGCCCTTCACTTTCCGTCTACTCTGGAGGAAATTTTAGCTGATGACACACGAGCAGTTGCTAGAGTTTTGCGTTTTATCAACTTGGCCAACTTATCCAAGGATATTTAACCCTTTTAATTGTCTTTTATATTCGTTTTTAGCCTCTTCTGGATGTTCTGACAGTCCCTATTTTTTTGAGGCCATAGCGAATCTATGTTTTTGACTGGGCGCTAATGACCATAGAAGTTGTGCGCCCTAAAACCACAAAAAAAAAAAAAAAAATCCTGTAAATAAGGAGGAGAAATGTAACATAATCCTATGATCCTTCTGGAAAAATGTCAACAAATAACACTAAAATCTACCTTATAACATTTATCGTAAGTAATATTTTTGTGACTACATACAAGATTAAATATTTAAGATGTTACTTACATAAAGATAATATCAATAATTAACATTTCTAATAAAGTTTACTAGTCCATGCAAAACAATGTCGGTCAGTTAATCCATTGCTGCAGAAGAGTGATTTTTAGTGCACAACACAAACAACTGTGGATCAATATTATGCTGCTTAACTGAACTGTGTCAACAATGGTCTTCAAACATATGTTCATCGTTGCAAAAATGTTCTGGAACTCCGACAATGGTAGTTACATAGACTCTTATATTCATATGCATACAATCCTTCTGGAAGGATCACAGGGTCAACTAGGTTAAAGGATATTATGATTTTCACAGTCAAATACTAGTAGCTTGTATTTATTGTGTGTAGATATCCTCAATGTTGGAAACCTGTAGAAATTTGAATTGTGATGTGGTAAGTAGAGGAAAGGTAGCAACTCACTGTAATGATCACTAAGCTGCATATAAGCACATAGAATAACCAGTTGCATTCAAACCACTTAGGTTTTCATCCACTTCTCTCCAGCCCAGTATCTATACTCAAAGGATGGAAAGTTGCACAGGTCACTCCAATATTCAAGAAAGGAAAAAGGCATAACCCACCCAATTTACAGGCCAATATCATTGCTTTTGATCTTGAACAGAATGAGCTATTGGCCCTAGGTCAGCACAGGTTTAGAAAATATAGTGAAACAACTCCTTAATCCCATGAAGTGATGGATGCTATGGAAAAAGGATTTTAAATTGATTCAATATTTGTAGATTTTCAAAGGGTCATTGACATTGTACCTCACAAATGGCTTTTAATCAAATTGTGTGGTTATAGCATATAGTTTCATGGGGTTTTCCTGTCAGAGAGGACACAGTTCATATTAATTTTGGGAAGGCATTGATTGAAACAGACCTGATATCTGGCATTCCCCAGGATAGTGTCATTGGTCCTCTTAGGTCATTTGCATTATGATGCTGTCAGATCATCAACTACAGTAATTTTGAAGATAACTATTTACATAAGGTATCTGTATGCTACATCTGTATGCTACAAAAATTGCCAGAGGACCATATGTAATGAAAAGTGTATAGGCATGCACATGAGTATTAAAAGGAATTCACTACACTTATAGTTGTATGAACAGCTCTTCTAGTCTCAGGGAGCATCTCAAGAAGGCAGCGAGGTACGCAGCTGAAGTATTGTGCCAGAGCGATACAAACAGAAGACCCGTTCATACATCAAGTCAAGTACTTATTCAGTTGTAAAAGCTAAGGCCGAAAGCACATCATATTCAACCATATATTTAATTGCAGTTTATTTGATGGAACAAAACATAAGATGTAATTGGCACCATCTTTACAGTAGAACCTCATTTTTACTCTTTTCAAGGGAATTCAAAGAAAATAGTGTAAAATACAGGAAAACGTAGAATGCTGGAAATTACTTTTTAAAAGGTATATTTGCATTTTCGTAGTTTATTATGATATATGTACTCAATAATCTTTGAAATATTTATCAGAAAGTTTGTTAAATAGATTTAAATAACACTTCTGCTGCCAGTCAAGATTTTATATTTTGTCTTGAACAACACTTTTGCAAAATAATTCATTCCCGTTTTCAAGTGCTATTACTTCCCGAAATGTGTTGTGTGACACAAAATATAAAATTGTGACGTGGTGGTGGTGGTGGTGGTGGTAGTAGTAGTAGTAGTAGTAGTAGTAGTAGTTGTGACTGAGAGATCAATAAATATAAATAACACAAGATTTCTAAAGCCATTTTCAAATGGCTAAAATCAAGAAAGCTTATTATGTAAGAAAGGTTTTCAGAATTTTGTACTTTAAGTGCCAAGCAGACTGGTGACTTTCTATTTCATATAAATTTTTGGCACGATTTCATTCATCATTATCAGTGTTTTCAGCATGTCTTTAGCTGGCATTCATTATTCATGTAATTAAATATTGCACAAATACTGTATATTTTTGTATTTTTTAATATTTCACATGGCAGTATTCGAGACTTTATTCACATTCTCAAGTGCAAACATATATCTACCTATTCCTCTTTTTTTGTGACATTTAGACAGGGTCGTAATCATCTTTTTAAAGTTATAACATAACTGTGCCCCCTTCACCGTGCAGAAAAACACGAGAAAAACAGCCTTCTCACCGTTTATAAAATGTCACAAAAAATACATAAATATTTACACTTCACAATAAGAATAAATTCTCAAAACCCATTATGTAAAGCATGACAACTACCAGTCACATAATCTAAGTGTAGCTGACACTTGATGGTCTCTGGATGGGATGCTCTCATCAGTCACTGCATTGTGAATCAACTAGGCGCATATTGCAAACAACAAAACTTGAAATTTACTTTCGAATAAACACAGTGTCAAGAAACTTGACTGAATAACCTTTATAAACACTATAGTTGAAGGCGAAATCCATGTATCAATTTATGTTTGGTTTCATAAAGCATAAAAGTGGGGAAAATGTAAATATGTTAATGCAAAAAATGGGGGCAATCAACATTGTGAACACAGGAAATTTTTCGGAACCAACAATGGTGAGAAAATGTAAAAACGGAGTTATACTGTAATTCTAAAAAGTAGGAAAAGGAACTATTTGTTCAAAGAAAATTGTTAAATTACACCACAAGTGAATACGGGAATAAAGTCATATTCTAGTTTCCAAATAATATAAGAATAATAGATTCCTGATGGAAATTCTCCACTTAGACGTTAAAATATTCTTGAAAAGAGGTAGATTGGCTAGCAAGTTTTTAGTTATGTACTGCTGGTATTAACACGATAAATAAAACGAAAATGGAGCAAAAAACAGGACAAGCATTCAGAACTGTGTTTCTTCATCAGTTAGGATAGGAGGGAAGACAAAGGGAACATGGGAACATAAAACCCATTACCTCATGGCCTAGGTCGTGAATAACCTTCCCCTTCTGTCCCTTTTTTTCCTCCTCTCCTACCTGATGAAGCAACTCAGATCCGAAAGGTTGTCCTATTTTTTGTCCCCATTTTCCTTTTATTTATTTATTTTTTGACGATTGGTGGTATAGAACTAAGGCAAGTATTCTATTTTGAAGAATATTTTAACTAGGGATGGGTCAAACCTCAATGTTTGCCAAATTGAATCCAAATACCGAACCTCAAATAAAACATGTACCGAATTCCGAACCCGAATCAAATCTTCCGAATCTCGAACACAAATAATCTATCAACTCAAGTACATGTATTTAAAAAGAATTTCTACTCTATGACAGCCAGTGATGAAGATAAAGCCTTTTGGGGATGGATCCCAAATGACAATATTACAGTAAAATTTAAGAAATTAAAATTTGATTTAGATTTTTATTTTAAATCTTAAGTATTTTTTAATACCCCCTCTCCCCATAAAAGAAATTTGTATGAAACATTCCTAGATAAATGTTGTTTAGATACTCTAAAAGATAATGAAAAAACTTTTTTTCTCTATTACAAACTGTTTTGTTTTTTATTAAATAAACAATAATTCCCTAATGAAGTGTTAGAAAGGAAAGCATTATGTATAATTTCTTTCTTCAAAGGGGAAGTGTCCAAAATGAAACCTTGAAAAGGTGAGTAGATATTTTGGAAATTGGAAAAATAGATTCTTAAAAAAAATAGGCTGTGTAAATGTTAAATAATTTTATAGTGACATGTCAAGCATTCCATGAGTGACACAGGACATTCAGACACAGAGGAATTTGCGTTAATTCGACGTGTGTGTAATTGTTATTGGCAGGAAGACATTTCAGAACTGTGCAAAAGTACTTAACGTGCAGATTGCGCATTCTGGAGGGTTAAACAAGGGTGTTTTGTAGATTTATTTATTCTTTCAAACATTTAAGATCATGTAACTTCTCTGCACAGAATTTATATTCGTTGAAGATTTAAAAATCAGTACTAGAAGTCAGTTGCTGTGCTTAATTTCAACTATTCCCATTCAGCATAAGAATAATACAAATGTAAACAATAAAGTGGTAAGTATATTCCCCTGCGTTCGCCGATGTGTTTTGGGTTTGTTAGGCAGACGTAATTTAAATATGGTAACAGATAACGTGGAAAATTACATGGCGTAATGTTTACATTTGTGTTATTCATATGGAGATGTGTAGAATGTATGAATTAAGATTCATAGTGACAATACCAGAGTTTTACACAACCTGTCACTTTTCGAAAGGCAGTCAGTGTACATGTGTTCAAGCTTGACCTTAAACAATTTATTGAAACAGACGTCAAGTGGTTGCTGAATTGATGTCATTCCACCTGGATGGCGCACGAATATAACTTTTATTTCCACACAATAAATAACTTTATTCTTGATATTCTAGTGCTTCATTAAAGTTCACACACTGTAGTACTTCACAAAACTAAACAATATCTGAAATCAGAATGAGGCAACTCATGCAAGAATCGTAAAGCCGGATATATTGTTTGTATTTAAGTAAAGAAATTTATTTTTGTTGCTACCAATATTTGAAAGGCTGCTACATTTGAAGTTGAGCAATACTAAAGTTCTATTTGCTTCTGTGGATGGTGTATTAAAATTCAATAGTCAAAAATAAAAAGGAAATTAGACTTGTATTCTGGTTTTTAATTTTTACGACCACAAAAGTATCAGCACCAGCATTTACATTTGCGCCTGCAAAGGAAGCCTGCTTAGCACTGCTTATATTAGATGGGAAAAGTTACTTGTGGAAGCTCCTAGCACCGTTTTTCAGAACTTCGTTCTCTTTATATTCGGTGCCACTTAGTTATTGGTAAATACACTAGATTGTTTTCACAAAAGCCACGCCATTAAATTTCGTAGTGGTCTCACTTGAATAAATTCAAAGTGAGATCATTTTGTTTTATAACGTCACATCTTTCAGTGGATCTATGAAAAATAATGCAAATGAAAGTGCACTGTTATGCAAAGTAAACAACAACATTCAAAACTGAAAGTTTCCATATAACACTTTGGATTTGGTAGTATTCGGTCATTATGCATCAAATCTTGAATCTGAAGCCAGTGTGCTAGATTCGGTGAATAATGGATTCGGCTGTACCAATCGGACACAACCCTAATTTTAACATAAGAATAAGATAGAAAGAGGTGGGGGCTATGGGGTGTGAGGGTAATGTTTAACACTATACAGTATATATAATTTATATACAGGTTGGAATTAATAATATAGTAAGGACAGTTTACAACTCACCACAAAGACGTGGCGACAAGCTGAGACAGGCACGTACAAAAGACACACGCATACAACACTTTCAGCTATCGGCCATGGCCTTCTTCAGAAAATAGAACTCACACAATCTCACAGGCACACATCACAGTCATACAATCATTACCTCTGGCTGTTGTGCGGCAGCGGCAGCTGGAGGTGATGGTTGTATGACTGTGTTGTGTGCCTCTGAGATTGTGTGTGTGTTCTATTTTCTGAAGAAGGCCATGGCCGATAGCTGAAAGTGTTGTATGGGTGTGTCTTTTTTTACCTGCCTGTCGCAGCTCTACGCCACGTCTATGCGGCGAGTTTAAACTGTCCTTACTATATTATTAATTTTAGGATTTAAGACTAATCATTAGAATTCATTGAAAGACTTTCTAACGTCCATCACCCCTTTTCGGAATGACTCAAACTGAGCCCTAACATTTTCCTGAATCACGGAAATTTTTATTAGTTCACAGTCTATAACAGTCATTCCACTGTAGGTGAAGTTGAACTTACATGCTGGCTGAGGTCCATTGCGTTGTGAGCTGTCTTCGGCATTCACTAAAACATTTGATTTTACAGGATCTTTTCGTAAATTAAAACCATGTCAGTTGATATGGAAGCGATTTTATTTCCACTTAAACATTTCACAATTAAAAAATGCAGCAGCAAGCTAACAGAGCTGCTTACAGGTTTCTGGCCACTAGAATACCCTACAGAAGACTCAATAAACAATGGTTTCTGCGTAACCATGTAATAAGATTGATGACAAAGTTTTGTAATTCACAATTAAACAGTATTCTTTTACATTAAATATGCCAATATACAGAAATTAAAACATTACATTTAAGCTTTGACTATTTATGTCAATGTATGTACTCGTTTCATGAAATTTGTATTTAAATGTAGTACACAAATTTAAAGTCATCCTTTTGACTAGTGTTTACTGTGCTCAAATTATTTACATTATTTGTGTTTTCGAAATGCACACACATTTGTTTTGCCAATATTGTGTAGGCATACTATTATTGTGACATGGAATTTTAATGAGTTTCAGTTTGCGGTCAAATTATTTATTAATACGGATTTGTATATGGTTGTCGTAGTTTTGTTAATTTCGAAGATAGCTTCTTAGTACCAAATGGATTATTAATTTTAGTGCATGAAAAATTATCAGTTTTTAATTTAGGATCTAGTGATATATAAAACATGGTCTGCCCTAATTTATTTAAACAAAACGTATATATGAAATCATGTTGTGCAATAGTTATAATATGTAGTATTGTTGTTTTTATACAAATTAGTATCTATATAGGTTCAGCAATATCCGAAACTAAGTGTAATAAATTTTTAGTGTTTGCAGCTATTATTTACGAAAGTATTAAAAACTGAAAATTACGTAAAAGGTCAGCCAAAGTTATATTTAAATCAACGTACTATTTCTTAAAAGCGTTTTACTAATAGTGTTAATAGAATTTCAAACAGGAGGCGAAAATGTAATATTTTACATGTCTGGTAATGAAGTTTTATTTTAGGTGTCAGATATTTCGTGTTTCTATGTTGCCGACTGATTTTTAGGAGTTTGCAACATAGCAGAAACGTTACAACTTGTACCAGGCCAATGAGCAACATGGCATTATTATTATTATTATTATTATTATTATTATTATTACTATTACTACATACAAGGACTACAATGCAGTATTTTGTGCTTAATAAGAGTAGAGGCCCAGAGGTCACATATAAAATTATGGTATATCCATCATAAGCAGTTGTCTTACGATAGTAAACTCAGGTTGAAAAGCTGTGGCGGATTATCAGTGTGCACTAGGGTGCCGTGATTTTGTGTGCGGCCATTTGCGTTGGGGGTTCAAATCCCCACTAGGCCGTGGGTGTTCTCCTTATGTTAGTTTACCTTAGTTTAAGTAGTTTGTAAGCTAAGGACTAATAACCATGCAGTTGAGTCCGATAGATTTACAAACATTTTTTTCAGGTTGAAGACTCATTATCAACCACTTGATCAGTACTAGAATGCTCAATGTGAGACCATGTGGTCTGATGGCATATCTCTTATGATAGTGCATCACATTTGTTCACCTACCTTCAAGGCTACTCTATACATAAGCTGTTTGCTTGCCATGTGCATGAATCAACTTGGTTGCATTTGGAGAAGGTGGGGAGCAGTCTGCATGCTGAAATTGCATGGTTAATAGTAAGTTTTTTTAATTAAGTGAACCTATCTTCAGAACATGTAAAAGGGAGAAAATACTGTATGTCTTCTCTTGTATTAAGACAAGAACATTCAAAAGATGTTGTACACATTAATAATTCTGTACATTTCAATATATGGCTTACGGAAGATGCCTTCTAAAGTAGCCAGGAGAAAAATACACACACAGCCGACAAGTCACAGAATAGCTGTATTCACAGAGACGGATGGTGGTAGTATCTCAGACAGCGAAAGTATAATGTATGAAAGGTATGAAATAGTGGTACATTGACAGACCTGTTATTTGTTTGTGAGGTGATTATCACCATACAATGGGAATTAACGCTTTTAATGCAGAATGGTAGTATGAGCTATTCACATAGGACATTAAGTTTTAAAATTGTTAGGGAATTGAATATTCAAAATCCACAGTTTCAAGGGTGTGCTGAGAATACCAAATTTCTCTCCACAAACTACACAGTGGCTGATGGATGGTAGCATGCAGCTCTGCATAAAATAACTGAGAAAACGATGTGGGACATGCGATGAATGCATCTGATATGACAGTTCATTGCAATTTGGTATTCATGGACTATGGCAGCAGATTACTAACTTTCAAGTCTTTGTTAACAGCACAGTGGCTCTCCTGGGTTCAATACTGTAATTGTTGGACCATAGATGTCTGGAAAACCGTAACTTGGTCGGATCAGTCCCGATTTAATTTGATAAGAGCTGATGGTAGGTTTAGTGTTGTTACACAGAATAGATTGAGTCATCTGGTCCCACTGAACTGCTAATTGACGGAATGGTTATGTTCGGCTACTTGGAGACTGTTTGTGGCCATTAATGTGTTTATGTTCCCTAACAATGATGGAATTTTTATGGTTGACAGTTCACTGTCACAGAACAATAATTATTAGGATTTGGTTTTGTCCAACATGAAACCTATTGAAAATATATGGAACATAGTCGAGAGGTCAGTTTGTGGATTAAGTCTGCACCAGCACAACTTTTGGAATTATGCTTGGGTATAGAAGCAGCATGACTCAAAATACTTGCAAGGGACTTCCTGGAACTTGTGTATGCCATTTTGTTTCTGCACTTAGTGAGGCAGAAAGATCATTATTATTTCCATTTTTAATTACCATATATACTCGAGTAATCTGTGCAAATTTTTTTTTCGAATTTATGAAAACTGGTGTGCATGGATTAGTCGAATATACGTTGGTATTACTCCATCTGCAACAACAAAACGCACTAGGTGGGTATTACTCCACTTTAAAAAACAGATCCCTTTAGGCTGGTATTTCCGATCAAATCTTTGACAAAGAAATATCAAATATTAGTAATATTTCTGAGACAAAAATCTTCATTGTAGTATTTAAAAGGGGTATTATGGTTGTTATATTTAAGATAGCAGATACCAACAACTTTTTATTGTGTACTACCTTAGCACCATCAAAACTGCATATCATTTACTTGACAATGACAGTGAGACAATGTATCAGTAATTTCACTGTAAATGGTCTTCTCATGTCACATATTGCTGTGGCAGAGTAGCGTCTTTTCCGCCAGTTTCTTTGGCAGCGTGGATGGTTGCTAGTGAGTACGAATAATTGCATTGTTGATGTAAGAATGACTAGTTGCATCTGTTGTGATACCACCTTTCTGAGTAATAAAGTCCGTTATCTACTTAATTTGGGTATTATTCGGTTCAGCGCCACCATATTACCCACACCAGTATCAGCACGTGACAAAGACTATCAGGAGAAAACAGGGTTACAGCAATTTCTTGCCACTGGGGTTAACGTTAATTATGGCGTGTCGTTGCAGCTATGTTGAAACACATGCACACATTGATTAGCAACAGCAATGCTAGCACTAAGAGTGGTTACATTTAGCATTGCAGCGATCAGAAGACAAGCAACATTTATAATCAAATATACGATGAGGCACTACATTTGATGACATTTCTTTGATGAAAGATACCTGTATGTCAGTCCCCTATTACACTATCAAATATCTTTGATGTAAATACATGAGATATCGACTTTGTCAAAGATATATGACTGAGCTGAAACTGGTATTACACAATCTATTTATTGACTCTTCAGATACTATGTGTTCATTTCAATGTGTATTACTGTGAGTATGTTTTCACAGTAATACATTATTACGAATGAAATATTTCTCAATTTTCGTTCTCTGGGGCCCGCGGTGTAGAATATGTCTTTGAGCGGCAAGTTCAATACCACGATAATTATAAATTATTTTTACACTGCTTTAGAACTTTTATCATCTCACTATAAGCTTATTTCGACCTTAGGGCATCATCAGGTGCTATTACTTATAATACTGTTGTTTATTTGCTGCCCAAATGTTTTAAAAGCTGTGTTAAGCTTATCTATTGCTGATTATAAGAGGTAATCTGTCTTATGCTGACTGCAATTAAGAGGTTTGTTTTTACACCAGACGCGTTTCGCTTTTTTATTTTAAAAGCGTCTTCTGTGGTCTGTAAATGATACAAAGGTTTGTACAATTTGTTTTTGATAAATAGATTAAAAACAGTTTTTAAAAACATTTTGCACGTTAGGCCTAAGTGTTTTTAATTTAATATTCGGTCTACTCATGGTGTTGATGCCTCTTCTTTACATGTTACTACTGCTTCTCCGTCTTGTTGGCTGGAGTTCGTTGTTTCCTGGCATGTGTTTCAGGGCTGTGTACAGCACTTTTCGTGTTTTTTTTTGTTTCGTTTTTCCTTTTCATCTCAGCACATCACAGCACTTCACTTATTGAAATGTATACTGATTAAATATCGCCTGTTATATGTGGAATGCCTGTCTGTTCATTTGTCATTAGTGTGGCTATGTTTTCGTGTGTTCATTTGTTTTTCGTTTGGTCTGGAAGTGTTGCCAATGTTACATATTTATAATATAAATACGACTTTATTCTACAGGAGTGTCAGAGAGAGAGAGAGAGATAGAGAGAGAATTCCCTCCCCCCCCCCCCACCTCGTGAACAGGGTGTTAAGATGTTTTTTCAGATGAGTAAATGTAGGTTTTAATGGCACTTCAAGAATATATTCCAAAATCAATAGAATATACATATCCATACAGAAAACCAGGAATATACCAACTGAAATGCAACACATGTGATGGAAGATACATTGGTCAGACTAAAAGAACATTTGACACCAGATATAAAGAGCATGTACGAGCCTGGAAGTATAAAACAAGTCACTCAACATTTGCAGAACACTTATACCAAACCAAACACAAAATCACCACCAGAGACACAGACACAGACATGGAAATATTAAGAATAAACAACAACAAAAAACACCTGCTCACCCTTCAAGAAAACTATCATATCCAAAAAACAATAACAGAAAAGAAACATCTCATAAACGACCAAACCAATCTAGCAAACAACACATTTTCAAGCTTATTGACCACCTAACATAAATATAAACATTATGAGAGTCAACCCCCTTTCATAAAAACACACATCACGGTACCCTCACCTCCCCCCCCCCCCCCATCATTACAACCAAATTAAACCTACATTTACTCATCTGAAAAAACATCTTAACAACCTGTTCATGAAATCAAATCTCTCTCTCTCTCTCTCTCTCCCTCCCACGCACACACACTCACTCATGTTGCCATTAAAACCTACATTTACTCATCTGAAAAAACATCTTAACACCCTGTTCACGAGGTGGGGGGGGGGGGGAGGGAATTCTCTCTATCTCTCTCTCTCTCTGACACTCCTGTAGAATAAAGTCGTATTTATATTATAAATATGTAACGTTGGCAACACTCCCAGACCAAACGAAAAACAAATGAACACATGAAAACATAGCCACACTAATGACAAATGAACAGACAGGCATTCCACATATAACAGGCGATATTTAATCAGTATACATTTCAATAAGTGAAGTGCTGTGATGTGCTGAGATGAAAAGGAAAAACGAAACAAAAAAACACGAAAAGTGCTGTACACAGCCCTGAAACACATGCCAGGAAACAACGAACTCCAGCCAACAAGACGGAGAAGCAGTAGTAACATGTAAAGAAGAGGCATCAACACCGTGAGTAGACCGAATATTAAATTAAAAACACTTAGGCCTAACGTGCAAAATGTTTTTAAAAACTGTTTTTAATCTATTTATCAAAAACAAATTGTACAAACCTTTGTATCATTTACAGACCACAGAAGATGCTTTTAAAATAAAAAAGCGAAACGCGTCTGGTGTAAAAACAAACCTCTTAATTGCAGTCAGCATAAGACAGATTACCTCTTATAATCAATTTTAACAGCTGCTGCGGAATATGGCCACACAAAGAAACATTGTTATATATTGCTGTTTATCTGTATATGTGCAGCAGCACTGGTTATATTAATTGAGTTTTTTCATCAATGTTTGTAGTGGCAGCCTAGCATAGACCTACGATGAATGATTGGGGTGCTGAAATGAAAACAAAGTATATAGTAATGGCCAATATCATATATTAAAAGAATCTATGAAAACTAAAGTCAGTTGGCCAGACCAAACTAACCGGCTGATTGCCTTCATTTTTGTTTTAAACAATAGGTATTCATCCTCAGATTTGTCATAAAGTATCAGAATATACATAAATTTTGCCTTCCTTTGTCTATACTCAAATGTGATTCCTTCTGTATATTTCTTATGGGTATATCTTTAGTTTAAAGCAAAGTGAGTCGGTCAATCCATTCCATCAGACTAATTTTCTTCATTTTTGCTTTAAAAGAAAGGTATTCATTTGCAGATTTGTCATAAAGTAGCAGAATTAACTTAAGTCTCGCCATCCTTTATTTTTATTCAAACTCAGTATCTGTTTGTCCTCGCATTGAATATTTTAATTCAGTTTGTTAAACAATATCTTTGGTCCTAATTAAGGTCTCCATTCCTTTTTGACGTAGCCACACTCAACAGATCAAGCTCTTTCATTTGTGCTTTTAAACACTTGCATTGATTGATTCTGAAGAAAGCTATGCGTGAACATTCAACTTTACTTCCATTTTTTCCCAACTTTTTTTTGTCATTCCAGTAATGGTGCAAAGTATTCGCACAGGTCCTCTAGTGTATGTAGATTTGTGAATTATGATAATGTGTAAAAAAAAAAATTAAAGCTTAGATATTCACATCTTATCAGATTTCAGTTTTATTAGTCATTTGGGAGACTGCGGCAGGTCTCGATCCAGCGTGTGATCTTCTAGATCCATTGCAGCACCTTCAACAACTTCCTCATCCTGGAACATATCTTTGGTGTTGAACTATTTTCTCCCACTGCTCCCTACTTGCAATTGTTATATTGAAACACTTGTTGAAGCAGTATGGGGTTATAATAAAGTTGGCCTGCATTTCCCCAACCTTTCCTGTATTTACCTCGCTCACTATTTTAGTGTGAGAGATTCTGGATATCCCAAAGGTGTAATGGGGGCATATCCAGCATGGTTTCCATTCCAGCAGTTGGTGTGCTGCTAATTCCACCTGTTATGGCTAAGCAGGCTAATCTCTGCACCTTACCAAGTTCCTTAGCAGCAACCTGCTGTTCTACCTTCATCCACCACACGACTGCCTCATAGGTGATCCTGGGTCTAATCACTGTGGTGTATATCCAGTACATACCCTTGGGGCTCAAGCCCCAGTTTTTGCCACAAGCTCTCCTGGTACTTACCAGAGTACCTTTCACCTTGGAGCCTTTCTCATCTAAGGTAACCGCTAGATATTTCACTGTCACCTTCACAGGTAGAGCTTCATCAAAAAGCTTTAGATTCCAACTTGAATGTTGGATATGCTTCTTTGTGAATGGTACAACAGTAGTCTTCTTAGGACTAACCCCCAGATCCTGTTTTCTGCACCAGTCTTGCACAATGTCCAATGCACTTTGTGCCATTCCTGGCTGTCAGCAAATTTGCAAAGTATTACTATGGCAAGGTAATCTGTGTATCCTTGGCAAAAGTACTGCCTAGTGTTTAACTCTCCAATGAATTCATTCACCACTAGATTCCACAATAAAGGGGAAGAACTCCTCCTTGCAGGCAACCCCTAAGTGGTCTTGATTACCATTTTTTTTTTTTTTTTTTTTTTTTCATTCATCATGGTTGCCTCTACCTTTCTTCCGTTGAGCATGGCCCTAGTCCACTTACATATAGTGGTACCTAGGTCATGCATCTCTGCTGCCCTAACCGTGGAATCAAAGGTCGTGTTGCTAAAAGCCCCCTCAATATCCAGGAAGATACAGAGGGCTATTTCCTGAAAGTGTAGTGCTTTCTCCACCTCCCCAACAAGTTGGTGGAGAGCTGTCTCCCATGATTTACTTGGCTGATATGCATGTTAGTTTGAATGTAGAGGAGCCCTACTTAACCTCATCTCTCCAACATGTACATTAACCAGCTTTTCCAATGTCTTAAGAATAAAGGACAAGCTGATTGGTCTCATTTCCTTCGCCTTGGTATGGTCAATTCTCCCTGGCTTTGGAATGAAGCCAACCTTCACTGCCATCCAGGTATTGGGAATTATTCCTGCTGCTAGGGTAACCCTAAATAACCTGCATAGGAATCTTATTTCTCCTGCTTGTTGCAGGAGAGCTGGAAAGATTCCAGCAAGGCCAGGTGACTTGAGCAGTTGAAAAGTTCCCACTGCCCATTGGACCTTACTGAAATCGACACACTCCTTGGCCAATTCCCAGTCCTCTTTGCGAATACCTGAGAACCGTTGTTTCTCAGGGATCACATTCTGGTCTGTGTTATCCACCAGAGGAAAGTGAGTCTTGAGGAGCAGTTTCAGCATCTCATGTGCGGTCTTTGTATACTCCCTATCTTCCTTCCTCAATGTTCCTCCTGGATTAGTTGGTACCCTAGGGAGAATTTTATTAAGTCTGGCTTGAGCAGCTGTGCCCTCCACTTTCTCACAGGATGCCTCCTTTGATCGTCTGATGGCAAGGTTGTAATTGACAAGGGCCTCACAATATTTTGCCAATTTTCCTTTGCGCCTCGCATGGGTAAACAGTCTTCTTACCTGTTTTCTTTGCATTTCCAACCACACCAGTTTCTTAAAAAGAATTAAAAATGCAAGCATTTGTGGCAAAAGTAATTTTGTTTGGAAGGTAAGTAACTAGCCGGATGCATGGGTGAAAAAGTTAAAGCCGACAGTGAGAAATGTCGCAGAGCTCAAAGAAAAGATGTGATACTGCTAGAAAACACTTAAATTTCAGACTACCCAGATGCCATATGAGACCCCCCCCCCTCTCTCTCTCTCTCTCTCTCTCTCTCTCTCTCTCTCTCTCTCTCTCTCTCTCTCACACACACACACACACACACACACACACACAAAATATGGTTTGGGAGATGCCACCTCAGTCTTTGAAAGCCCTGATGTCGCTCTCTTTGATTTTCATTTGTTGGGTCCCCACAAGATGGCATTACATGGCAAAAAGTTAAACAATAACAGTGTTCAAAGAATTTGTCAGGGAGAGATGCTTATGCCACAAGTGTAAAGACTTCATCTGTTATTACAATAATAATAATAACCTTACTTCCTCATGAGAACAAACATATTAATGTTATTATGTTGAACAGTGGAATATCTTGTTTTGGAAAAATCCCCCCCCCCCTTGCAAATTTACCGCATGTCCATATGTGCATGTGTAGTTGTTAACCTGAATCAGTTATTTTAACCTTTTTTTTTTTCAAATTTCTAACAGGAAGAATTTGCTAAATTCCTGGAAGCAAGTATTAGTTGCAAAGATTGTTAGAGGTGATAGCAAGTTGAACCATTGATAAATTTTAAGTTCATCATTAGAAAGTGCACATTTAATGATACTTCAATGCGTATTTGGCTGTGGCTCATATCTTGTTTGTACATTATTTCAGAGTAAAACCAAATATGATAACATATGCAGGAATGAAGGATCGTCGTGCCAAAACAAGTCAGTTGATGAGCGTGTGGAAAGTGGAACCTCAGCGACTGGTAAATGTTAGTCGAAGCCTGCGAGGTATTGAACTGGGTAATTACAGTTTTCACCAACGACCACTACGACTAGGGGATTTGCGTGGCAATCGCTTCCGCATTGTTCTCAGGTATGTTGTAGAATAACCACTAAATTTTGAAAATTTTTCCCATTACTCTGTCATGTTTCATTAATGTGAAAATGTGCTTAGAATGTGTATTTTTGTCTGTATTAAGCTATTTAACAAGTAAGTTAGCTTCATAATAGAGTCAAAAACAAAAGAAGTATGTGCAGTTACTGCACAATTACACTAAAATGAAATTTCATAGAAACTTAAAAAATTGAAATACTCTTAGTTTCAAGCTTCTACTATTTTCCTTGATTTTGTATGAACCTTTTAGATACAAAATTCAAATACTGTTGATACATACATTAAATATAGATAAAGGAACCATACTTTCTGATTATAGAAATGATGGTTATGAAAGTTAGAAATAGTGTTTGTTTGTTATTGAGAGTAGAGACCACTCACAGAGAAGCTGAGGCACTGTTGTTAATAGTAGAGATGTGTTGTTTGTTTGCAAATGGATCCAAGGGAGCGGTTCACAGATGTGAACTGGAGGACTGAGGAACTAAATACATGTAACGACAGATCACCATTCACTTAGATGCTTCTAGGCAGACCGTTCTGTGGTGACTTCAGCTTGCAGGAACTACCGCATGGACATTCCAGTTCCAGGCAGGCTGTGCACTCAGTCCCATCCTGGACACTCTGTTTCAGCTCTTCCTTAGTTTTAGCTCACTGCTTGTTATTAAAGTGTTTTCCAATTGTTCACTGTGCTTGGCTATTCTCAATGTGTTTCGTACTCTTTTTGAACTTCATATTACTGTTTATTTGTGTATTCTGTTTAGCATCCATCACCAGTAATTTACATTCCACAGATATTTTATGATTTTGTAGCTTTTAACACACAAGAATTGCAGTCTTTGTAATTCATACTTTCTACAGGCATCTTAAAGGCAAATATCCTTATTTCCTAATAATTTTATCAATGGCAGAAGATCCAATTCTCGTGAGGGTGTTGTTATTATTATTCCTAAATGTTTAGATTTCATCTGCTTGATTAATAGTGGTAACTCCAGGTAGGGATTCAAGTATATTATGAGGACATTTTACAATTCACCACAAAGACATAATGACGAGCTGCGACAGGCATATACAAATGACACCACTACACCTCTTAAACTATTGGCCATGGCCTCCTGTATAAAAGACATTCACACAGGCACACTTCAGTCACACAACCGTCATCTCTGGTGGCTGCACTCCGATCGAGAATTCAGCATTTATAAACCATTTACTGGGATTATAACTATTTCAATTATCTATTATTGGAGAAAACAGGAACAGTCCCCAAAAAGGAATGATCATCTGTGAACTAGTTCCAAAAAACTATTTTGCCCATCTGTAGTTCTGACAAAGGCTCTGAGCTGGAAACGGAATATTAACATGAGGTCTTTTAAGTGGGCCTTTCTGTGACTTGCGCTGCCTGTGTGGTGATTAGCAATCCTTTACAAAATATTTTACTAAATTTATATGTTTTTATTAAGTATATGATGATGAATACCACTAAAAGGTAGAAATTTAGATCAACTTAGTGAATATTTATAAGGAATGTGCACCCTTGTTTTATTATATGGAACTTAACTGTAAAAGTTAGTTATGAAAATGTCCATCAGTAAGTAAATGCAAACACGCACATGTGCATGCTTACACACACACACACACACACACACACACACACACACACACACACGAGTTATTTAATTTGGATCAGTGTCATAAATTGTAATTTTTTTTCCAGGAACGTGACTGGTTCAGATAAACAGATTGAAGAGGGATTAACATCACTGAAGACAAAAGGTTTCTTGAATTATTATGGCCTTCAGAGATTCGGGAGCTCATTGGCTGTCCCAACGCATGAAATTGGGAAAGCTCTTTTACTGGGTAACTGGCAGAAGGTTAGGATGATATTAAATACTAGTATACTAATTAACTTTTTATGTTGACAATAAAACAGATTAGTCAATCAGCTGCTTTCATGCTGATTGGTAATAATGTGGAATATAGTTCAAAATAATCAGAATTTTCCTTTTTTCTGATAAACTGCAAATGATATATCTTTGTTTGTAGTTAAACAAAGGAGTGTCCTCCTTGTCAGCCAATAATACCACCCTGGACTTTCAACACTTAGATTGTTTGTCATGCCCTGAAATGAGAGACAACCTACCCAAGAACCTTACAACCTCTCCTAGAGTGGTTTTATGTCCCCCACCCAATTTCTGCAACATCCTACTCCAATCCACTCCCAATCCCAACCCTTTACCACAGGGATCGTATCCATGTGGAACACCCTGATGCAAAACGTGCCCAATCCACCCACCCGGCACTTCTTATTCCACTCTCGTCACAGGCTCATCCTACCCAGTCATTAGAAGCTTGTCCACCTGTGAAAGCAGCCATGCAGTTTACCAACTGTGCTGCAATCACTGCACAGCTTTCTATATTGGCATGACCACTAACCAGCTATCCATTACGATGAATGGCCACCGTCAAACTGTGGCATAGAGCAAGATGGACCACCCTGTGGCTGAGCATAACACTCTTGATTTCAGTGGCTGCTTTACTACTTGCACCACCTGTACACTCCCCTCCACTACCAGGTCTTCCAAACTGTGAAGGTGTAAGTGTCCATCAACACATTCTATGGTCCCACAACCATCGTGGCCTCAACCCAAGATAATTTGCCAGCCCTGCACCTTATGGCTAACGTTTCCCTCCACCCCTTCCTCACACATTACTCTGAATCCTTCCACTTCATGTCTTCCTTCCAACTGTCTCTCGCCCTTATAATACCCCCTTAATTATTTTTTATATATATTCTTTATTTTCTATTTTTTGTAATGTTTTTATTGTTTAACCCCCCCCCCCCCCACTCTCTCTCTCTCTCTCTCTCTCTCTCTCTCTCTCTCTCTCTCTCTCTCTCTCTCTCTGACTCCCACCACCTCTGCAGTTCCCTTTTATTCTCTCCCGCCTCTTCACTTCACTGCATTTAATGCTGCATTGCACATTCCTGCCTGTCAGAGCTTCTACAACCCCCCTCAAGCAACACGGATCTTTCCATGGCAACCTTCCCCCTCCACTTCCAGCATCACTCACTGTCAGGACGCTCGTAGTCCTGGAGCAGGTGGTGATTGTCAGGATGCTCGTAGTCCTGGAGCAGGTGGTGATGGGGTGTGTGTGTGTGTGTGTGTGTGTGTGTGTGTGTGTGTGTGTGTTTGTGTGTTTGTGTGTGTGTGTGTGTGTGTGTGTGTGTGTGTGAATGCATGTTTCTTTTTCAGATGAAGGCCATGGACGAAAATTGGAAGTTGTGCAATGTGACTGTCTATTTTACGTGCCCATCAGTGGCTCAGCAAGTATCTTCGCTTGTAGTTTAAACAATATAATGACAGTTCACAACTCGCTACAAAAACGCAACAAGAAGCTGCAACGGGCACATAAAAAAAGACACACACATACAGCTCTTAAGCTATTGTTCATGGCCTTCTTTAGAAAATAGGACATCCATGCAATCACAAAGGCACACAACACAGTCACACAACAGTCATCACTGGCTGCTGCACTCCAAATTACTTTCTGCAGTGTAGAAACGGGAGGGTAAGGGGGGATTGGAAGGTTGTGTCACAGTGGTGGGGATTAGAGATCACAAGACTATTGGGATATGGTCATTTCGGCACAACTTGTAAGTGCAAGAGTCAGAGTTGGCGGAGCCCTTCTGCTAGGTAATCACTGTGATCCATAACTACAGTGGTGGGACCTTTATCTGAACGGATGATGATTGTTGGGATTTGTTTTGAGGTTGTGGATGGCTCTACTTTCTTCTGCTGAAAGGTTTGAGTTGATGGTATGAACTGGAAATGCAGGGTTCAATGTTGGAACTAGGTTGGCTGTGGTCAGAGGGGTTGGTGGCAAAGTAGTGATTCCATCATAGGGATCGGGAAAAGGAGAGCAAGTCTTTGATGAGAACAACAGGATTGAATTGGGGTGTAGGGCTGAAGGTAAGACCTTTGAATAAAATGGAAACTTCAGAGGGGTTGAGGTTTTTTTTGAAGACAGGTTAAGCACAGTGTTCTGGGGGTTGTTTTGACATTGTATGTTGTGGAGTGTTGATAGGGAGTTTGGAGGGTTGAGGTAGATTCAAGAAGTCAGCTAAGCAAGGTCTCTGTGCTATGAAATGTTCATATGAATGAACACTGTGGGCTGGATAAGGATTGGATATTGGTGCTCAAAGGCAGCAATACAATGTCAGCAGGTTGGGAAAATTGTGTAGGTGGTGTTTGGAGTGCTCCTCAAGTTGCTTGAGAGTCAGTGATTCAATCTGAGAGGTAGGTAGTTTGGATTACACAATAATAGCATGTTGCGGGCAGATAGGAGCTAGTTAAGGGATCTATGAGCCATGGAGAGATGATTTTGTAGAACTAAGTTCACGAGGGATAAGTATTGGTGGAAGGAGGAGTGGGTTCCAGAGAGTGGAATTTTTATGGTTAGACTGTTGGGAGGTATTCCATGATTTAGGCAGCATTTTAGGAATTGGATTGGGTTTTGGCCAGGGAAAGGGATACTTTCCTGGAATTGTACAGATGGATGGAGTAGGGATGGTATAAGGAAAATTGATAATGATAGGAGAGATGGTGTCACCATTAAGAAGGGGGGCCCCACAAATCTTGGCACCCAACATGAATATTGGGATGTCGTAATAAGTCTTCCCACCTTATCTACTAAAAAAGGTTGGTGTATAGCAGGTTTTTCTAATTTGTAAATATTAGTTGTCATTAACCCTGTGTATAAGAAGTTGTTTTATTAATACAGATACCTGAATATGCACCTTTAATGGTGCGAAACCAATCATGACCTAATAGGGATATAAAAAGACACCTCAGGCGGGTTATGAAAATTCAATGAAAGGAATCCTGGCATAATTGTCTGTGTTACCTTCTGGAATTTTTGTACAAACATTTCTTCATATTTCATTAAAGAATTTCTTCTAGTATTTTACAATGACAAAATAGAACAGAAAGAGAGAGAGAGAGAGAGAGAGAGAGAGAGAGAGAGAGAGAGAGAGAGAGAGAGAGAAATTGAAGCTCCACTTAATTTCTTCCACCGTGATTAGAACTACTGATGCTCATACTGTCCTTACATCACAAGGCAGAACCAAAGAGTCATTATCTGCTCCCCCCCCTCCCCCCCCCCCCCCCCCTCTCTCTCTCTCTCTCTCTCTCTCTCTCTCTCTCTGTGTGTGTGTGTGTGTGTGTGTGTGTGTGTGTGTGTGTGTTGCTCCTCGTAACACACCACGATAGATAACAAAAGTTGTCACGTAAATGAAGAGTGGTGTTCCTCGAGTCCATCTCAAGAACAAGAGTAGTAAATGTCAAGAGCTAATTCAATACCATTTGCAAACATAACTACACAGTCACTGTGTTGCCAAATACTTGCATTGATGTTGCCAGTTCTTAGCTGTGCTAGGAAGAGTTATGTAGTGATAAGCAATGTGCAGCCCAAGTTCCTCTCATTTGGAATCCTCGACTACAGTTGCAAGTGTATTTAATATGCACTTTTCAACTTCAGTTTTTCAGGCAGTTGACATTGAAATAATTCACTTAAGCTTAATCAAGATATCAGTTTTTTTTTTTTTTTTTTTTTTTTTTTTTTTTTTTTTTTTTTTTTTTTTTTTTAAAGATTTGAAGAAATGTCATATAATTTCACTGTAGGGACAGCAAAGTTAGTAATACTAATAGCATTCCAACAACATAGGGCATGTCAGAGATGAGTTACATAATCTTCCCTTACAAAAACACTTTCCCCAAAAATACAAATGAATAAAACATTTACTTTGTCAGATTGCAACAAAAGCTTACAATTGAGTAACGAAGAGTTACTGCAAATTATACTTCCACAACAGTATAGAAATGTGTTGTTGTGGATGGAAGCAAGAAGTAGTGTTATTATTATTACAAGATTAATCAATACAAAGATTAATTAATAACATCATCTTGTCGAATTCCTGTTGTTTTCCTCCAAGCCTCTTCTTCCAGCGCATCTTCCTTGTTAATGTTGCGATGTTCCATTACTCCATTTATTTGGTCTGCCCAAGAATGTCCTGGTCTTCCGTACTTACGTCTACCAGGTTGTTTCCATTCATAAACCTTCTTTCACCATTGATGATCTGACATTCTCATCATATGTCCATACCATTTCAGTGACTTTCTTTCAATTCTGTCTTATCACTGTATCATTTGCCTTCATTCTAGCTCTTACTTCATCATTAGTTTTTCTATCCATTCTTGATATTGTGGCACTCCTATGCAAATAGTCAATTTCCACAGCTATTAGTCTTCTTTTCAGATCTGCATTTCATATCCATAGTTCTGACCCATAGCATAGCACTGATTCAACCATCATCTTACCTACTCTTTTGTTATTGTTGTTGGAAATATTTTTATCCCACAAAAAAAATTTTTTTAGCAATATGTGCCCCGAGATATTTAAATTTCTCTAACTGTCTCATAACTGCTTCATGATTGATGCGTACTTCAGTCTTTCAAAGCTAAAAATGTGAGTGTAGATCAGTTGTGGGTTACTTTCAAAGACATAATATCAGTAGCAATCGAGAGATTTATACCAAATAAATTAATAAAAGAGGAGGCTGACCCCCGTTATATACAAAAAAAGGTCAGATCACTGTTGCAGAAGTAAATAAAAACACATGCAAAATTTAGACAGACACAGAATCCCCGAGACTGGCAATCTTTCACAGAAACTCGCAATCTAGCACGCACTTCAATGAGAGAAGTTTATAATAGTTTCTACAATGAAATCTGTCTCATAATCTGGCAGAAAAATCCAAAGAAATTCTAGTCATATGTGAAGTACACTAGTGGCAAAACACAAACAATAGCTTCACTATGCAATAGCAATGGTCATACTACCAATGACAGTATTGCTAAAGCAGAATTGCTAAACACAGCTATCCAAAATTCTTTCACCAAAGAGGACAAAGTAAACACTCCAGAATTCGAACCAAGAACGGCCGTCAGCATGCAAAATTTAGAAGTAGATGTTCCTGGAGTAGTAAAACAACTTATGTCACTAAACAAAAACAAATCTTGTGGGCCAGATTCCTCACCGAATAGATTCCACTCAGAGTATGCTGATGCAATAGCTCCATACTTAGCTATCATATACAACCGATCACTCAGCGAAAGATCTGTACCCAAAGACTGGAAAGTTGCCTAGGTCACTCCAATATTCAAGAAAGGCAATAAGAGTGATCCCCAAAATTACAGGCCCATCTCATTTACGTCTATATGCAGTAAGATTTTTGAACATATACTTTGTTCGAACATTATGAACTACCTCGAAGAGAACGATTTATTAACCAATAGTCAACATGGATTCAGAAAGTACCGCTCTTGCAAAACACAGCTTGCCCTTTATTCACATGAAGTGATAAGTGCCATCGACAACGGATCTCAAATCGATTCCATGCTCCTGGATTTCCAGAAGGCTTTTGACACTGTACCTCACAAGCCGCTTCTAATGAAATTGCATGCTTATGGAATGTCGCCCCAATTGTGCAATTGGATTCAAGATTTCCTATCAGAAAGGACACAGTTCGTAGTAATTGACGGTAAATCATCAGGTTAAACAGAAGTGATATTTGGCGTTCCCCAGGGAAGCGTTAAAGGCCTCCTACTCTTCCTTGTGTTTATAAATGATTTACGAGACAATCTGAATAGCTCCTTTAGACTGTTCGCGGATGATGCTGCCGTTTATCGGTTAGTGAAGTCAACAAGGATCAATAGATAGATAGATAGATAGATTATTTATTTGTTCCGTAGATCCATATTGAGGGGATCCTCGTGGATGTGGAACATGTCAAGAAACAAAATTTACAAGTTGAATAACAAATAATACTAATAATATAAATACATACACTTATAATAGAAATACAGATACATAATTTTTTAAGGGTTTTTTTTGCTGATAATATAATAATACTAATATAGTATGAGTGCATGCATCATTTGGTACAATTTAGAAATTCACTAATGGAGTAGAAGGAGTTGGCCACTAGAAAGTCTTTTAGGTTCCTCTTAAACTGATCTTTATTTGTAGCTAAATTTTTTATACTTGATGGTAAATTATTGAAAATGTGTGTTCCTGAGTAGTGGACCCCTTTTTGAACTAAGGTAAGTGCTTTTAAATCCTTGTGTAGATCATTTTTATTTCTAGTATTGTATGTATGAACTGAGCTGTTTGTTGGGAAAAGGGATATATTATTTATGACAAATTTCATTAAGGAATAAATATACTGAGAGGCAGTAGTTAATATACCCAGTTCTTTGAAGAGGCTTCTACAAGACGTCCGTGAATTTACTCCACAAATAATACGTATTACACGTTTTTGGACTCTGAAGACTTTTGACTGACTTGAAGAGTTACCCCAAAATATTATACCATATGACATTAAGGAATGAAAGTAAGCAAAGTATGCAAGCTTTGTTATTTTTATGTCTCCTATGTCTGATAACACTCGTATTGAAAATACAGATTTGTTGAGTCGTTTCTGCAGTTCTGTGGTGTGCTCCTCCCAACTAAGTTTATTATCAAGCTGTAATCCCAGGAATTTAATTCTGTCAACCTCTTCTATCTGCTCTTCTTCATATTTAATGCATATGCTGTCAGGAAATCTCTTACATGTTCTGAACTGCATGTAGTGCGTCTTTTCAAAGTTTAATGACAATGAGTTGGCTTTAAACCATTTATTAATGTTCATGAAAATATCATTAGCAGACTTTTCTATCAATATACTTGACTTACTCTTTATTGCAATACTTGTATCATCTGCAAACAAAACGAACTCTGCTTCTGGTAGTGTAACTGATGAGAGATCATTAATGTACACAAGAAAAAGCAATGGCCCTAAGATGGATCCTTGTGGGACACCACATGTAATTTCTTCCCAACCCGATGATGACTGTTGGCCTAATTCACTAGTCACTTGCAGTGACACCCTTTGTTTCCTGTTAGTGAGGTACGACTTGAACCATTTTGCAGCATTTCCCGTGACCCCATAGAATTCTAATTTACTTAAAAGGATGTTATGGTTCACACAATCAAATGCCTTTGACAAATCACAGAAAATACCTGATGCTTGCAATTTATTATCTAATGAATGAAGTACATTCTCACTGAAAGTGTAAATAGCCTTCTCGATATCGGAACCTTTCAGAAATCCAAACTGTGTTCTAGACAATATGCCATTTGTGGTTAAGTGGTTGAGAAGCTGCTTGTACATTACCTTTTCTATAATTTTTGAGAATGCTGGCAAAAGTGAAATGGGTCTGTAGTTTGATGGTATCTCTTTATCCCCCTTCTTGAAGAGAGGTTTAATATCTGCATATTTTAGCCAATCAGGAAATGTTCCCGTTATAACAGACTGGTTACACAAATAACTTAAGATTGTGCTAAGTTCACAAGAACACGCTTTAATTAACTTTGTTGATATTTCATCATATCCACTGGAATTCTTTGTTTTTAAAGATTTTATTATGGAAGATATTTCTTGTGGTGAAGTGACTGACATATTCATGTGTGTGAAGTTATTTGTAAATGCTAGTTTCAAATATTCAAGCGCATTATTTACTGACCCAGACAATCCCATACTATCAGTAACGGATATAAAGTACTTGTTAAATAGATTTGCCACACTATGCCCATCAGTTACTAATGTCTCAGCTACTCTTAACCGTACCTGCTCTTGTTCCTTTCTGGTTCTACCAGTCTCTTCTTTCACTATATCCCATATTGTATTTATTTGGTTTCCTGATGTTGCTATCTTCTTTTCATAGTGCATTTGTTTAGATACCCGAATAACTTTTTTTAATATTTTACAGTATTCCTTATATTTAGTTAAATCATCATCATTGCAACTACTCTTGGCTGATAGATACATACTCCTTTTTGTCTTACATGAAATCTTTATTCCTTGTGTAATCCAAGGTTTTATTATAGACTTCTGTTTAATTCGCGTTACTTTTAGAGGAAAACAGTTTTCAAACATGATACTAATATTATTAATGAATACATTATATTTTTCATTCATGCCATTAGCACTATATACATCTTTCCAGTTCATGTCTTTGAGGAGTTTTCTAAAATTTTCAATTTTTGGTGGGTTGACTACTCTCCTGTATGTACATTTTGCAGTCTTCATAGTCTGTTTAGAATCTATACCTAAAACAAGGAGCTGCATATCATGATCTGACAGGCCATTTATTATTGGTTTTATGATATGATTTTGTTCCTTTGATTTGTCTATAAAAATATTATCAATTGCTGTCCTAGAGGTTTTAGTTACCCTAGTTGGAAAGTTTACGGTGTGTGTTAGATTGAAAGACAAAGTTACTGACTGCAATAAATTTTTACTGGAGGACTGCATAAGAAAATCTGTATTAAAGTCACCAGCAACCAGGATTTCTTTATTTCTTCCTGTTAAATATCCCAATAGAGCTTCTAGATGATTTAGGAATAGATTATAATTTCCTGCAGGTGCTCGGTAAATAGTTACTATTATATAGCATCTGTTATGGAATTCTACTTCTGTTGCACAAGCTTCTAAATGCTGCTCTAGACAGAATTTATTTATATCAATATTCTTGAATTTATAGCAGTTTTTAATGAATGTGGCAACTCCTCCTCCCTCCATATCTACTCTACAGAAGTGTGAAGCTAAATTAAATCCTGGAATGTTTAACATATCTATACCAGTGGCCACATGATGTTCAGAGAGGCAAATTATGTCAATTGGGCTAGAGGAATCTATTTCATCAATACAAATGAGTAGTTCATCAAGTTTATTTCTGAGTCCTGGAATATTTTGATGTAATAAAGATAACTGATATTGCATACTAATGGCTTGAGTAAGATTTACTGGAAGTTTCTGACTACTTTCTGTTAAACATTGTTTGCTAAAATCTATCTCCTGTTTATCTGCTTTTCCAAACTGAGGGTGTCTTACAAGCTCTCTCAAAACTGGTTTTCTTCCCCCCCTCCCTATCCTAAAAAAGGCATCCCTCTGACACCTGTAACCACTGGTATTTTACCATTTGTGACAGTGCCCCCCCGTAAGTTACTTGCAATCAACCCAGACAATTTTCCCTTCCCTTTCCTGTTGAGGTGAAGGCCATGCCTAGTATAGTCCCACCTACAGATATCATCCACAGGAATCAAACCAATATGGGACCCCATATCTGACATGAGTAGCCGTTCCAACTCCAAGTTTACTCTCCTGACAGAAGAGTTCAAATGAGGCCGATCATGGCGACTCAAGACAGATACAAATCCCACACTAGTATGCTTCGTTGCCGATGATATCTTCACCAGGTCACACTCTATAGAATATTCACAGTTTCTGTCAATGCTGTTTCCCGGACCACCCACTATAACCACGGTATCCTCCATTGTGAAATCCTTACATAAAGAACCTATATCCTCTGTTACCTGACCCAGGCCCGCATTTGGTTTGAAAACGTTTGTGACCTGGTACCCTGGTCCTAGCTCTTCCTGCAGTAGTTGGCCAACACCTCTACCATGTGAACTACCTAACAACAAGACTTTCTTTCTTTTCTCAGTTTTCCCTACCTTTTTCAAGTCCTTTTTGAAAGTCTGTTGTGTCCTTTCTACAGTTACAGCTACATGAGGCTCATCCGATCCTGACTGAGGCAACAGGTCAAATCTATTTTTCACATTAAGGACAAAGCTGTCTGAAACTGTCCTAAGTCTGTTCCCCCTGTTACCTGTTGCCACTTCCCACCGCTGTTCACCCTTCTCCCTCCTTAACCTGCTCAGAGTCTCTCTTGCCTTATCTAATTCAGCTTGAAGAGCTGCAATTTTCCCCTCCTGTTCCATTATTTTCCTATCTCTATTGCAGATCCTACAAAACCACTGATGAGCCTCATTTACATCCCCATTTCCCACGCCACTACATTCGCCCCAATGAAAAAAACCACTACAACCATCACACCACACCCCGGAACTAACGATCCTACGGCATGTCACGCACTTCTCACCCATGGTAAAAATAGAAATCGTAAAAAACTTGATTAAGTACTGACTAAAACGTAAAAGTTACACCAAGAGAGATTAAAATCTGTTCACGCAAATATAATTAACTGAAAGGGCACTGGATATAAAGAAACTCGGTCACGAAAACAAAAATTAGGCCTAAAAAAACACGCTCACGAAAACAAAATTTAGGCCTATAAACACGGATTACTATATTCACTTTTGATAAATCACGAAATTTACGTCTGACAGACTTTATAAATCCTAAATACTGTACGCCGCGAGTGAAAAATAGAACAATCGGTAATTAGAAATAAGTTTTAGTCACTGTTTACAATGATTCGCGCGAGTTAAATTAGGCCTACAACTACGTGCTATAGGCGCGATAGGTAAAATAAACTTTTTACACCGTTTTTCCTTATTTAACACTACACTAACACTTCCACTAATGTAACAACACTTATATTATATTTATAACAACTGCAAACGATTAAATATAGCTTAAAAACAACGATTTTTGTAATTATTTACTGGAGCAAATACTCGAAACGTTCGCGCGGGCGCAGTGTTACCAACTGTGTGTCAGTGTTACCAACTGAACATCAAAAGCAACTGCAAAGCAATTTAGACAAAATTTCTACATGATGTGAAAATTGGCACCACTGAACTTCAATTACACGATAAATCAGTCAAACAATAAGGTCGTAAATTCTACCAAATACCTAGGAGTTATAATTACGAACAACTTAGGCTGGAGAGAACACACAGAAAATATTGTGGAGAAGGTGAACCAAAGGTTATGTTTCATTGGCAGAATGCTTCAAAGATGCAACAGCACCTCTAAAGAGACTGCCTACATCACACTTGTGCATTCTCTCCTGGAGTACTTTTTCCCAGTGTGGGATTCTCACTAGATGGTACTGATGGAGGACATTGAGAAGGTTCAGAGAAGGGCAGCACATTTTGTTTTATCATGTTATAGAGGCGGCAGCGTCTCGAAAATGTTGCATGATTTGAGGTGGAAACCATTAAAAGAACGATGTTATTTGTTGAGGCGGAATCTATTTGTGAAATTTCAATTATCGACTTCTGAATGTGAAAATATTTTGCTAGCACCCACCTACATAGGGAGACATGACCATCCCAATAAAATAAGAAAAATCAGATCAAAAATGGAACGATTGAGGTGTTCTTTCTTCCCGCGCGCTATTAGAGAATGGAACATTAGAGGAAGGTTATGAAAATGATCAACGAGCCCTCTGCCAGGCACTTAAATGTGATTTGGAGAGTATCTATGTAAATGTAGATATATCCACTACAAGATACTCTGTTTTTGTTAGACTCATTTGTAGCCCACAACTGTTATATTCATGATATAATCGTCGTATCATGAACTCAATGTCATAATCATCTTGTGCTATAATAGCTTGATGGTCAGCAAAACTTAATGAAAATGTCTGTACATCGTTATCAGTGATTTCCATTCCTCTGCAGCTGTTTTTCCAATTTCAGAGAGCCACTTCTACATATAAATTGAACAAGATGGGTGACATACTGCTAGCTTGTCACAAACCTTTAGTGACATTGATAGGTTCTGATAACTTGGAACTTCGTTTAATCTGTACCACATTATCTCTGTACATTTCAATAATAATTTGTAAAAGGTGATCATCCATACCTATATCTTTCATAGCTTCCCACAGCTTAGATCTAGGGACTATATCGTAAGCTTTTTCTAAATCTACTCAGGCAATGTGTAGCTTCTTCCTTTCTGCTATAAATTTCTCCATTAGTTTTAAAATAAATGGTTATCTGTACATGATCTGTTCTGCCTAAAGTCACTCTGGTCTCCCCCAATATGGTGGCCAAAATTATGTCTAATTTTTTCAAACATTATCTTGCCAAATAAGTGGCTCATTGTACCGTTCACACTAATGCCTCTATAACAGTTTGTGTATTTTCTATTACCTTTTTTGAAAATGGAAACCATGTATGACTTTTTCCATTCTGAGAGAATTTCAATAATTTTACAACTATTGTTCATTAGACAGGCTATTTGCCTCTTCAGATATCTTCCTCCATCAATCAATAATTCAACAGGAATGTTTCCTGGATCAGGTGATCCGCCATTTTTCATTTTACTTAATGCACAATTTACTTCCTCTGTTGTAAAGTATACACAGGGACCTGAAAAATTCGCAGGTTGCAATAAATGTGAATATAGAGGTGAATTCTGGCTCAAAATGCAAAAACACAAAATTACGTAATAAATGCTATCTTCCTGTGAATTTTGTGATACCTTCTTTTGCCAGTATTTTCAGCCTATAAAACTCATTAAAAAGCAATCAGTTTTCATTTGTGTCGTATCACATGATTTGGAGTGAGAGAAAAATGTCCGGGAGGGGGGCGGAGAGTGCACCTGTGCATATATAATTGAGCCTTCAAGCAGGAATTCCATGTTAACTGTTGCGTTGGAATGGAGGTCTGTGCAAGATATATGCCACAAGTGTTAGATGGGGCCTGACACCTAACAAAGAAAAGAATTTGCACCAGTGTGGAGTTTGACATCAGTTTTGTTTTTATTGCTTTCAATTTTGTTATTGTTGTGTAGCGCTGCCGAATATGGGTCGCAATGCTTTGAATGCGTTTGAAAGGGCTCAACAGTATGTTAGTGAGGGCTTGTATGCAACTGATGTCAAAACTGTGTTTTGCAAATTTGCAACTGTTGAATAGGATGAGAAAATAAAAACAGTATTGAAGAATACATTACATCAGAGAAGCACTCTGTTCATGTGCGAGAAAATACTGGTGCATCTAAACCAAACAGTCATCAATTGTTGAAATATTAAACAGTGCTAAAGTAAGAAAATTAGAAAAAAGACAGTTTTGCAAAAATACTATTGAATTTTTTGCAAAAGTCAGCATTCCAATTGAAAAGCTTGAAAATCAAGCCATACTGTCATGGATTAATGAAATATCTAACGAAGATCTACCATGTGTAAGGACATTGCATGAGAAATATTTGCCAAGTTAGTTATTTGATTTTGTGACTTGACAGCATCGTGAATGTTACAAATAATAAAATAGTCTTTAGTTTTGGTGCTCTAAATGTGATCCGTGAAAGATCCAATATTTGTGTGCAATGAGAATATCACGTTATTTGCAACAAATGAAAGTTCGCAGTTCAAGTAATGTGTACAGGAAACGCGTATTCCGAACATGTAATTCATGCCCTTTTTCGATACTCTTCAAAATTAGTATGGTAGTTTTGACTTTCAAAATGTTTTTGCTGCCAATCGCGACTTTCTCAACCTATTTATTTTTTTGTGAATAAGCCCGTTGGAAAGTGTTTCTGTTACTGTATTTCTTTGCTAGTGTTATGTATATGGATTGCTGCTTTTAGTCAAGATAAATTGACGATTCATGCAGTGGCTGTAGAGAGTGGCAGGGGGCATGCCTTGCTGTGCCGTTTAAATTGCTGGGCGAGTAGCGGTGGGAGGGAAGCTGCGAGTATTACTTCCCACAGTGGTTATACAGAAATTAGGGAGATAGAAAGAAAATTGGTAGTGGTCGGGGACAAATGAATATTATCTTACCTGTAACAAGTGCCGAATTTTCCCCACAACTAAAACATAAAGATCCTCAACTTATTGCAGCTAACGAAATTTTGAACTTCCTTTTATGCAAAAAATTGTAAGTTTCATGTGTTCATAGTCACTTTTTTTGTGAGTACAATTACTTTTATTTTTGGCACTAGCTATAAAACAAGATACATCAGTATGCCTACTTAACTGGAAACTTTTTGCATGTTATAGTTACCATAATATTGCAACAACTCACACACAACAGACCACATTTAAGATTACATGTTATAGTCAGAAATATGGCTTGAGAAACAAGGTTTTGTCTTAAATGAGTCTCTCACAAAGTAAAAAAAGTATTGACTGTTGGATATAATGAAAGTATGGTATCAATTTTTATCGTTGCAAGCTTATTTTGTAGCTAATGAATAAAATTAATTTTAAAATCAGATCTGCTCCAATTTTACCCCACAAAATAACTTGAAGAGTAAGAGAAACTATTATGACAATCTTGTGATTATTATGTCTTTTGTGTTATATGATTTTATTTCTTTATTCCTAGAAATTGCTTCTGACCACAAACAATCAATCACTTAAGCTATATGTGGCAAAAAGAAAGAAAGAAAAAAAAAATCCTTTGTGATGAAGCAATTGACATAATGGGAAGCTGTGTGTTTGTTGTTGTTTTCCAACTGTCTGATGAAGAAGAACTGAAAATATTCTCTGCTGCTGTGAAATTTCTAGAAGCAGCAAATGCCATAGACTGTTGCAGAATAATATTAGAGACACTAAATGAGCACAAAGTGCCATAAGATGCTGTTCGTGTATTTGTTAGTGACAATGCTCCATACGTGACACTCTTGTCATGATATATTAAAAGTGATTATTGACCATATGATTCATGTGCACTCTTGGGCACACAAACTGTTTAATTGGCAAATGCTTCACAGCAGTTAGGTGTGAATTGAATGAAGTGGTGACCATGGTACAATCAGCATTTCTATCTATGAGGAAGTGAAAATACAAATATATCCAGTTTCTCAAGGTAAAGAATGATTCCAAGGAAACTAAACGGTTTGGATTACTAGTAGTCACTCAGTGGAACAGCTGGTTTGATTCAGTGTTCTATTTAGAAAATTATTTCCTTAACATTGTAGAGTTCATTAAGTTGCCAGAAATGAGAGGCAAATAACTGTGGTTTGTGGGATTTTTTCAGCAATCAGTTATAAAATATTCATTTACTGGCAGATACAGATTTCAACCACATCTCGACCGCCATTTTGGTTGCGTTTGTACTGTTTTAAAGTATTTTAATCATTTTTTAGCATTGATAATGACCACACAGTGGTCGAAATATGGATCTGCAAGTAAATAAATATTTTACGACTGATTGCTGAAAAATTTCCACAAGCCAAAGACAGTCATGGAGCACATATTCCACCATGGAATCAAGCCTGATAAAAAAAACTGTGGTGTAAATTTTATAAAAAGTAAAAATAAAAAAATTAACAGACAAAGATGTGAAAAGAATTAACACACACAAGGTGTTTGTGAAAAATCATGACAGGCAGCTTGTGGAGCTCTTAACTTTGCTTGAGAGCTTAAAGTATCCTACAGCTCATATTCTGTACCCAAAAGTGGCCAGTCTAGAATTAAATTTGGCAGTTGTATATGAATGACAGTTCTCAAGAAGGAACAACACAAACATTGCATGCTCTAAATACTTTAGAGCAGGCTGAATGTAAAGAGCAAACTGGCTTTACTGAGAAGCAAAGACCCACATCATAAGGGATTTGAGTCTGTAGCTTAGACGCTTTTTCAAAGAATGTCATTTTAAACAATCCCGATAAAGCTGTTGTAATGGAGACTATGCCTTCAAGTTTATTAAGACAAGCGGTGTCTAAAGGCTGTGCTCATTTAAAAAGAATTTTAAACAGCAGCTTAAAGAAAGTGATAGTGTTGATATCAAGAATGTTTTGAGTGCCATTCACACTGAAAAAGAAATGTTTGCAAAACATTGTTTGGCTTTGTTGTGGACTCCACTAACAATGTTGACAGTGAGTGTATTTTATCTCACTACAACACAGTAGTGACAGATAGGAGATGCAATCTCAAAGAGAGCAATGCTGATATATGTACAATCTTTACTTTTGAAAATTAAAGAAAAAATCTTAAAATACAGTAAAACCTCGTTTTTACATTCTCAGTTTTTACATTTTCCTGCCATTTACACCATTTTTTGTCAGTCCCATCAAATTTCCTATATTTACAGTGTTAATTCGCCCTCGTTTTTGCATTAACATATTTACGCTTTTCCCGCGTTTTACACTTTTTGAAAGCATGTTCGTGAAGAAAAATGACGTAATGTACATAAATTGACACTAGCATGGCTTTCCCCTTAAAGTATAGCACTTAAAAATTATTCGCATTCGAGTTTCATGACACTGCATTTATTCAAACGTATATTTCGCGTTTTGTTGTTGACTTAAAGATGAGCCGATTTGTGGCAATGTAGTTCTTCTTTTCACCAGCTTCTTTGGCAGAGCGCCTGGTATGTACTCAGACAAACATAACGGTTTCTTAATGAGAGAATAACGCTGATTTGTGGCGGTGTAGTTCGTCTTTGCGCTAGCTTCTTTGCCAGAGCGGCTGGCGAGTACTCAAACGATCAGAACCAGTTGCTTTGTTGAAGTGAGAATAAATAGTTCTGTTGTTTTGTGATACACATTTCTGATTAATAAAGAACGTTATCTGTCACAGTTGGGTATCATAATACCTACAACTTCAAAAAAACGATAATAGTGAGAGATGTCGATCCTATGCAAACGTCACAAAAATACTTTTGCATATGTTTGTACTCGAGAACGCGAATAAATTCTCGAATATTGTCGTGTGAAACACCTAAAAATACAAAACAAATGGAGCTGTAGGAGTTTTACTATGTAAATAATTAATTTCGGTAAAAGGCAGTAATTTTGAAGATGTTACATAGCCTGGCAGCGGCGTCCAAACGATATCTATCGAAGCGGTTCAAGTAATTTTGAAGATGTGTTACAGCCCAACAGTGGTGTCCTCGATTATAATGAATGAAATTACGTAAAAAATGTCTACTTCCCATAAAATTACCAGTTTTGCCTGGCGCTTAAAATAGTAAAAATTTGGACAATCTTTATTGTATAATCAACTACCTGGCGAGTATTTAGATGTCTATTATGTACATATATCACACATAAACTACGAAAATGCAAGGCTGATCCAGTAAGCATATTTTACCATTTAATACATTATTTCCTGCATTTTAAATTTTCCTGCATTTTACACCATTTCACTGAAGTCCCCTGAAAAGCGTAAAAACGAGGTTCTACTGTATGTTGTAAAATAGTTTTATTTTCTTCCTTAAATAGAGTGATTAAATAATAGTAGCATTTAGCACATAAAAGGTATGACATACAGTACATTTGTAAGAGGAAGTAACCAGATACTTATTAAAATAGGCTATATACGTATAATGTCTGAAAAATAGATGCTAGTTTTGCAAAAAATAGATGCGAAATTATCCAGTCCCTATGTATATATTTCGATCAGTTACTTCCATCTTCTCTTCATTCCCTTGCGTGTAATATGGCCTATCTTCAGTTAAAAGGTCTGCATAATGTTTTTTTTCCATTCTTTTAAGGAAATTAGGTTGTCTACTACTTTGTTTACTTATGTTTTCTTCATACTGGTAATTGTACTCAACACTTGTTATTTCTGATCCACCTATTAGACTATCAATTTCAATACATTTCTGTTTCTACATCTTGTTTTTTTCTAATTTAATTCTGTTTCTTAATTTGTAATTTGTTGTCTGGTAGTTTTGCCTGTCCTTTTGTGATTTAGTTGATAACCATTTTGTGTAGAGATTTTTCTTTTCCCTAATCATCTTCAGGTTATCAGACATTCATGGAGGATCCCGTTTATCCAGACTCTTTCTTTCAGTCCCTAATACCTCTAGAGAAATTTGTGGTTTTTTTTATACTCTTTCAACATTGTCATCTTAGTTCATTTTCTAATCTACATTGAAATAAATCCTTGATGCTGAAGTGCTTCAGAAGAAAGAGCTTATACCTGTCTGCTCTAATGTCTCATGATTGCTGTGGTCGGCCACTTGTCCAGTTGTTGACGGTATGTCAGCTTTGCTAAAACTAAGTAGTGATCAGACCCACAGTTGGTTCCCCGCATGACTCTACAGTCTTGAACTACCATTTTTGGCCCTTGCTTGGTAATGATGTAATCAATTATTGATTTCTGCTGTAATCTCCCATGTATATCTGTGGATATCTTTATATGAATAGTGTGTGTTAAGGATTTTCAAGTCAGATTGGTTACAGAGTTCTATAAGATTTTCTCCACAACTATTAATGACATTGTCTCCCTTCCTACTACTGCAGTATTTACTTGTGAGCCAACCATCAAATTAAAATCTTCTTGTTGCTTTTTGAATTGGTTGAGTAGACAGTCTAATTTCTGGTAGAAATCGTCTTTGGTCTGCTGTGCTGCATCATCATTTGGTGCATACACCCCTATTGTAACTGTTTCAATGCCATATAACTTTATGGTAATAGTGACAATTCTTTCGCATATAAATGCATAGTCCTTGATGTAAGCACACAGAGCTTTGTTAATTAGAATGGAAACGCCTGCTTTTGCTCATTTATCAACTCCAGACCAAAAATGGATGAATTTCCAAATTTCTCATTCCCTTGTCACTTTTTTTTTCTCTAACAGAATTATTATGTCCACCTCCAGTCGACTAATTTCATTCTCTATTTCGGTGTATTTATTTGTAGGGCTTTCAACGTCCCATGTACCAACTGTCAATGTCCTTATTTTTGCCAATAATTGTTGTAAAGAGTTTCTATCCGATTTCTAATGCTCCACTTTAGATTCTTGAGCTTGTAGAAGTTTTTTGTGGATAATGGGGTGCTGGCCCAATGATCCAACCGCCAACTTAGAGACCAGGATTTGATATCAGAGTTTACTCTCGTAGGAGGGTGTAAATCACACTATTATGCCTTCTATCGTGAGTTTTTTTATCTATGTAGAAAGAATACTTAAGAATTATATTTGAAATCAAATGTCACAAGTTAAACTTGCAGTATATTTCCATGAATTTACATATTGGTTTACGTAGGTTTGTGAATGAAATTAAGAAGGAACTCAAATTTGTCCGTTGGCATAACATATTTGAATAGCAGTAGAATAATACTATCAAAACATAGTGTCCCCCTTACAATAACACTCCCATCAGCAACCAAGCCACAAATGTACCATGGTCGTTGCCACAAATTCTTACCTGGCTGTAGCAAGTGACATATTTCACATTACTGTATTTACTCGTATCTTAGCCACACTTTTCTTCCTGTTTTTGGAATGAAAGAAACTGCCTGCAGCTTAGAATTGAGTGCATAGCAAATGGACGGTCTGAAAAATGGTGTTAGGAGCCGCCACAACTAACTTTTGCCATCGAACATAAGCAGCAGTAGGTGTGCTTTGCAGACTCAAGGATAAGTAGGCCTACTGTCACCAAAATTTTGCACTAATAAAAATACCAATATAGCAGATGATGTGTGTACTTTTTCCGAGTTTTAGCCACTAAACCAACACAATGTAACTGAATCAATGCAACTAAGAAAAGAGAAATACTGTGTTGTTGATTTTCAAATGTAGCAGTGTTTTAAATAAATGTAGCAATAAAAAATAAATATCTGTACATCAATACCAACAATGCAAGGCTTCTGGACTTTTGTTCAAGTTGGTAGTTGCAAATTTGTCAAGATTTTCAAGTATGTGGTTATGCAGGAACCTAGTAGCACAGCATTAAAATACACAGTTTTGCAACTCAGAATTATTCACATATGTTATTAGTCATTTCACAAGACTAATGAGATGGTAAGAAAAGATGGAGTGAATTTATAGCCGAAATTGAAGTGACTGTTTGGTTTGGTGTTTTTTTACAGTGCATATTAACACTGAAGATCTATCAAAGATTTAATATAAAAACGCTAAACATTATAAACAACACTTATTTGACATTAAGGTTGATTGGCAGAGATTGTGCCCGAAGGAATATTTTCTTCTTGCGTAATCAAAATCTCGTATTTCATCTCATTTTGAGCGTAAGACAGCTGATACATTCACACACTTGTAAAAAATATATTGATATTTTCTATGAATATTTCATGATTTTTAAGTTTGTGGTTTGGTTCAATGTAGTAATACATCCAAAATAAGATGGCAACACAGATTAGTTCACATTCGGAGACTTAATGGCTGCCTGCAACTCTACGATTGGCTACACGTTGCTTCCCATGGTTCTTTGTAAATTAGATATATACCCGGGCCACTGAAACTTTGCACTTGACGTTTACAAATAACAAGTGAAGAGCAAAAAGCGCTAGTCACTAGGAACAATCCAATCACAGTGCGATAAAGACTTGCATTGATCACGTGGCGTGACGTCAATGTTCCCGCGTTGCCGGCTTTGTTCGGTTCTACCGTGAACAAAGTTGTGTATCGTGTTTATTGTGTGCTTATGTTGTGTGTGCTTTTTCGCTGGGATTTGTTTTACTGTGAGTGGTTTAACTTCACTTTCTGAGTTCAAGTAATTGGATGTCACTGAAAAAACGTTTGTCTAGTGACGTTTTCTGAGCAAGTTCTCAATTTCGTATGAATAAAAACTTCAAAGCTTATGCTCTGAGCAGGAAGTTCATTCTCGCTTCAAACGATTGGAAAAAAGTTATGGTGCAGTGGTAACAAAAAAGAAATATTGTTGCAGATATGTCAATGTCAAAACTTCTTTTATAATCGCCCGTGAAACAAAATAAGCCTATTACACCCACATATGCAGCAGACGAAATCACAAAGGAGCAGCGTCACAATAAAATAAATCTGCCCCCATTTCACTGCCGTTTTAACCCTATAAAACTGGTGTGGAGTGACGAAGAATTACTTAAGGAACAATAAATCTTTCACAATAACAGAGGTGGAAAGGCTGTTGCATGAAGCTGTTGCCAATGTGGATGCTGCATCTTGGAAACAAAAGTGTCGAGCATGTTGGAAAAACCGATTCATGCAGCGCAAACAATGGAAGGAATCATCAGTAATCATGAACGGTTAATGATTTGTCTTGGTGATGACGACAGTGAAGATGGGGAGCTGGAAGTAATTGTACTATTGTTGCCGTAAATTGGTGAGTGAAAAGCATTCTGATTATAAAACAGAGAGAGAAGTTACTATCTTGGTTATTGTTTATTTCGTATCTATCGTGATCCAATACTTATTTTCTATATTGCTTTGCTCCGTTCTTGAAAGCGTTTGCATTGTTGTGCTTTGGTCTTCATTAATATGTCGTTAATTAATTGCTGCTCAAGAACGAATTATTATATGCACTTTTATTTCTGTTTATTTTTCCATGTCAAAACTTCCATTCTTTCTGGTCCACTGGTAACTTTCAGGAGTAATTATTAAGGCACAGGAAAACTTAAAATAGAGTAATCAAATAACAATTATAATGGTTGATAACAACAAAACTAGTAAAAATGAAGGATCTTTATTACATTACAGAAAAAAAGTTAACAATCAGAATGATAAATTAAAAATGCTGAACTGTTTTTTAGGTGCATTGTAAGACGTTCGAAGCCTGAATTCCAAAATACATGCAGAAGAAAAGAAAAGGGGGGGGGGTACCTAAAGCCATACATGTTGTTAGTCTGAGATCTTGAGTAGCAAATATCTTTGATTTAGATTACAAGATGAACATAAGATCACAGAGTTAATATTGAACTGCTGTGTTCAGCTGTCTTCCATTCCTTTATTGGCAGTTATTGCAGTTAGTTTGGAACATGACATACAATATGTTTGCAAATTGAGCATGAAATGAATCCTTGGGTCGATTAATTAATGTCATATAAAGACTATTTAGCTTACTTTATCATTTAGAAAGGGTAATAATATAAATAGTTTTAGCTGCATATAACACAGCATCAATGCTGCCACTGATTGAACAATCACTGTTGACTAACATTGTCAGCAATATTGCCAAGTCTTATCTTCACAAGCAATAGGGACACTGTTGGACAGCTCACAACAGCCTTACTCTAATCCACAGTCTGTCCAGCTGGCCAAATGCTGATGTAAGGGAAGACTTCAAACTGACAATGGATTACACCGTTGAAAAAATTGACGAATTTCAGACTTATATTCATTAACATGCAGGAAAGTTTCGTTCAACAAAACAAAGAATGAACAACCACTTTAGCAAAATTTGAAGAAGCAGAAAGATACTATACACTTTGGACCTCAAATGGTGTGCATTTTCATCTTGCCACATTTTTTATACCAAGATGATGAACAAATTACAAAACCGTGTTCTTTGCAGTTACTTCGAATATTTTCAGTAACAGTTTGTTTTGTCTGTTACACAAGTTGGTATTAGCAAAATAGATGACTGTGACATAACGCAATTCACAGACTACAGTTGTGGCAGTTAGTGGCTAAATTAAGAAGTAATGAGAGCAGTTGATAATATAGCTTTTTCAGAAAAATTTGAAATTGATTTCAAAAGCAGTTACCATTTCAGAACAAGGGACAGGGCATTACTGTGCAGTAAACATCCTCTTAGTGCCATACTCATAGCTGAGGTATGTTGTTTACAATGTGAAAATTTAATAGTAGTTAATATGTGTGAAAAGATCTTCTTGAGTTCAAATGCTTTAATTTTACTAATTATATCACTATTTTTTAATGGGAATCATTCAGAATATTTCACCAAAATGACAAAACAGTCAATGACTATAAGGCCGTATCAGTTTCACCCCTGCAAACCACTGCTGACTAAGTTGAGAAATAATACTTGGAATGATGCAAATTCTTGGGAAAATGAATACATTTCTGTAGTTAGAATCCTGTATGAGGGGATCCTTAAGTCCAGCTCTGGACACTGTGCTTTCCAAACTTAACTTGCTACGTGGACAGGTGTATAAGAGTGGGAAAAAACTGAAAGTTTTGTTCCCATTCTGTGACTCAATTTATTTGTTAGCCTAGATAGGGCTAATTTTTTTTAATTATAGTTATTGTCACATATAAATGCTATAGGAAACACAAAATATGTTCCAAAGCCAGTTGCTTCTCAGAAAAACAATTTTTTAATGTACTTCCATCAGACTACCAATGCACTGTTAGTTTTTGTGTCCTGAGGCGTCATTTTCAAATGCCTTTGATCACAAAAATATTACAATGATTCAATCACATTAAACAGTGTAAATTTTCTAAATTTACCACAAAATAAAAAGAGACAGAGAATTTAGAGCCTGAATGCCTTGTGTTCAGCTGTGGGCACAGTTGTTTCATCCTTCATCATCATAAAGATTGAAACACTTGCCGAAAGCTGAACGTGGGGCATTCAGGCTCTGAATTTAATTCCAATGTTTCTGAGCCAAGTGGATATATTCTAATCCCTATACAGAAGAAGCCATGTGAAATTGACATAAGTTTCTCTACATATTTACAACTTTGGAATAATTGGACTATTAACACTGACCACTTAAACATTCAAACAGTTGTACAGTATGGTATAAAAATAACAGCTTTTTTTATATTAAATGAGCCAAATCACTTATTGGTGATTCTACAAAAACCTAATGCAAATGGTTAAAAAAATGAATAAAATATAAAAATAGTTCAAATGTTTGTAATCTGAAGGAACCAAACTGCTGAGGTCATCGGTCCCTATTGTTACAAACTACTTCTATTCTTCCACGCCCGAGGGAGGACTTGTACCTCTGGTGGGATGGCCACGTACTCCGCGACGTTGCGTCTCAGATCACACGGCCATTCACGTGCGGCACACGTGGTTTGATTGTCATTTTGGTAAATATACTGTTTCATTACTCTTATTTTGTGGTAAATTATTAAACATTTCACTGTTTAATGTGGTTGAATCATTGCAATATTTTTTTGTAATCATAGGAACTTGAGAATGATGCCATAGTGCACTGAAACTAGAAGTGCATTGGTATATAGTATATGGTAGATGGAAGTATATTAATTTTACAAGTGAAGACAATTTTACTTGGTGATGTCAGCAGCAGAAAACATCTGCACTACTTGAAGTATATGCATATATTTCGGAGCACTGCCAACGTTACGCTGCCCCTTAGATGCGAAATATTACTGCACACATTGTTACGGGTAACATTTCCAATACTGTGATGCTACCTTCTGCTCGCTGATGCTCGCTCCTCGGCAGCCACAGTACACGGCTTCTGCCACTGCCAACAGCCACTGCACGAATCAACAACTTACCATGGATGAATAGAACAGTATCCGAAACAGTTGAGTCATTATCAAAGAATGCAGAAATTGGAAAAACAGCGTAACCTAAAAGGCCGCCCAATTACAGTTCAGAAACAGACATACAGTAAATATATTGCGCTAAGTTTGTTATTCCCTCGAAACCTAAATTCAGATTTCCTGTGTTTGGGTTGTACGGAATCAATTTCTTTTTTGTGCTTTGTAAAGTTGCTTTGAGATAAGTTTTCAAGAAAGAATTCAACAAAATTACTCTTGAAACTTCTTGGCAGATTAAAATGGTGTGCCAGAAACGGGATTCAAACTTGAGACCTTTGCCTTTCGGGGCAAGTGCATCTGAGCTACTCCGGCATGCTTCATGGTCTGTCCACACAACTTTACTTCTGCCTGTACCTCGCCTTCTACTTTCCAAACTTCACAGAAGTTCTCCTGTGAACCTTTCAGGACTAGCACTCCTCATTCTGGAAACATCCTTTAGGCTGTGGCTGAGCCATGTCTCCACCACATCATTTCTTCCAGGAGTGCTAGTCCTGCAAGGTTCGCAGGAGGACTTCAGTGAAGTTTGGAACATAAGAGAGGTACTGGCAGAAGTAAAGTTGTGAGGATGGACTGTGAAGCATGCTGTGATAGCTCAGCCGGTAGAATCCCTGCCTGCGAAAGGCAAAGGTCGCAGGTTGGTATCCCATTTCCAGCACAGAATTTTAATCTGCCAGAAAGTTACATATCAGCGCACTCTCTGCTGCAGAGTGAATACTTCATTCTGAAAATTTCACTTGACTGTGTTCCAAGAAGAATTTCTACTACCATGAAAATCTTTTGTATCTGATGTGTAGAAAAATGCCATTGAAATTTCTATATTTGCTCCAATAACTGGAAAATCGAAACTTGTAGCTTCAAATAAAATTGTTTATAATGGGTGGCTGTACTATTTCTTAGTGCCTAGGAAAAGAATCCAGAGAAATAAACCATTTATCGAAAACACTTGATGCGCCAGCCTGAATGCAGTTCTTGAAATTCAGTTTTTTCACATAGTTAAATCGTTTCACTTTGTATAGGAATAAAATATGCACAATAGCTCGTTTATCTCCAAAGCAAACACGATACAATAGAAAACTTGTTTATTTTTATCATAAATTATTGACAAAAAAGAGCAAGAAGCATTTAAATAGAAGAATAACACACACAAAAAATGAAATTACATTATATTAATTACAGGGAATTTACATTTTTAAACTCGCAATTACATGCTGCCCATATTGTTGTAATGCTGAGATTCTTTTCCCTCCCTTCCTCACCCCCTTTCTCCCCCCCTCTCTCCCCCCCGGCGCCCTCCTCTCTCCCTCCCCCGGCGCCCTCCTCTCTCCCTCCCCCGGCGCCCTCCTCTCTCCCTCCCCCGGCGCCCTCCTCTCTCCCTCCCCCGGCGCCCTCCTCTCTCCCTCCCCCGGCGCCCTCCTCTCTCCCTCCCCCGGCGCCCTCCTCTCTCCCTCCCCCGGCGCCCTCCTCTCTCCCTCCCCCGGCGCCCTCCTCTCTCCCTCCCCCGGCGCCCTCCTCTCTCCCTCCCCCGGCGCCCTCCTCTCTCCCTCCCCCGGCGCCCTCCTCTCTCCCTCCCCCGGCGCCCTCCTCTCTCCCTCCCCCGGCGCCCTCCTCTCTCCCTACCCCGGCGCCCTCCTCTCTCCCTACCCCGGCGCCCTCCTCTCTCCCTACCCCGGCGCCCTCCTCTCTCCCTACCCCGGCGCCCTCCTCTCTCCCTACCCCGGCGCCCTCCTCTCTCCCTACCCCGGCGCCCTCCTCTCTCCCTACCCCGGCGCCCTCCTCTCTCCCTACCCCGGCGCCCTCCTCTCTCCCTACCCCGGCGCCCTCCTCTCTCCCCCCCCCGGCGCCCTCCTCTCTCCCCCCCCCGGCGCCCTCCTCTCCCCCCCCCCGGCGCCCTCCTCTCTCCCCCCCCCCGGCGCCCTCCTCTCTCCCCCCCCCCGGCGCCCTCCTCTCTCCCCCCCCCGGCGCCCTCCTCTCTCCCCCCCCCGGCGCCCTCCTCTCCCCCCCCCGGCGCCCTCCTCTCCCCCCCCCCGGCGCCCTCCTCTCCCCCCCCCCCCGGCGCCCTCCTCTCCCCCCCCCCGGCGCCCTCCTCTCTCCCCCCCCCGGCGCCCTCCTCTCTCCCCCCCCCCCCGGCGCCCTCCTCTCCCCCCCCCCCGGCGCCCTCCTCTCCCCCCCCCCCGGCGCCCTCCTCTCTCCCCCCCCCCGGCGCCCTCCTCTCTCCCCCCCCCCGGCGCCCTCCTCTCTCCCCCCCCCCGGCGCCCTCCTCTCTCCCCCCCGGCGCCCTCCTCTCTCCCCCCCGGCGCCCTCCTCTCTCCCCCCCCCGGCGCCCTCCTCTCTCCCCCCCCCGGCGCCCTCCTCTCTCCCCCCCCCCCGGCGCCCCCCCTCTCTCCCCCCCCCCCCCACTGCCACTCCTCCCTCCGCGCCTCGGCCCTTCATTGTATAATAAACTTCCTGGCGAGTATTTTGATGCCTATTATGTACATACACCCGAGCCACTGAAACATTGCACTTGACATTTCGCATTACGGCGAGCCAAGTTGGCTACATTGCTTTAGCGATGTTGCTACACTAGCCTCTATACACACAGCAGACGAAATGGTTTTCAGCTGCATCTCGTAAATGTAATCTATTGATCAATAAAAGAGCATTATTGAGCTGCTACCACAAAGCAGCAATTAATTAATGGCATAGTAATGGGTAAGTCCCTTGAAAAGTGAAAAAAGGGGGTGAACTATATTTGCTAGGCAGCAACACAAATAAATAATGAATGGAAAGATTTGAATTATCCATCAAATAGTATGGGTAATTTACATCATTTAGTGACAAAAACATTGTGAAGACAATGAATAAGCAAATTAGTAGTAATGTATACCTTATATTTATAGGCCTAAAGATAAGAAAGACAGGAGAATTGCAGTTTTGTTTCTGTGGAATTTTTAGTATCTTCTCTATTAATTCTCAGATGAATTTATCACTGTGTGCCAGCGAATAATTACTTTACAATTTTTTTTCTTTCATCCACACCAAACATATTCGTATACTGTTGTGGAAGTCAAGAAATTCCAGTTCACGGTTTGCCGTAACTCATCATTACTCGAAAGTAAACTTTCATTGCATTCTAAGATAGATTATTAAAAATAAAAAAAATAAAAAATAAAGTTAGTGGCTGGCCAATACTTAGCTGATTATGCCATTAGTAACACACCACCTTTCACTACACCTAATTGCCTAGATGGTGATTAAACCAATCCACGTGTCCTACTCCGTTTCTCCTGCTCTTCTGCCTGGAGGAGGATAGATTCCGAAAGCTACCTATGTTTCTCCCTGTCCCTTTGAGTGTTACTGTGAGCAATACTGGGTAAGATAAGTACTGGTCAGCCACTCTCTCATTATTACATAAACACATCAGACTTACTTTGTGGCTTGACGAAACAATACAAATTAATTTGAGTTCACGGCAGTAAAAATTTATTGAAAGATTTCTTTGAAAGAAAAATGAATATTATAAAGTATTGCTAATAGTGTTAATCATCATAGAAAGAATTATGATTAGACCACTAACTATAAAATTTATAAAAACTACTCACTACCTCCATTGCTACTGAATGTGATACTCAAATCATAGACTTTTGGACTTGATCTAGGGTGACCAAATGATGGAAAATGAGAGAGAGAGAGAGAGAGAGAGATATTCCACTATCCAGAGCGATGAGCGGTAATCATCCCTTCCAACAAATGCCGACATATGCAGTGCTACCGCAGCTTTTGGTGCTGGCTGCCAGCACATGGGCCGTGGAGGTTTTTGAGATTGTGATGTCTAAGAGGCAGAAATTTCTCTGAGAAATCTTTCACAGAAATGTTATGAATAGAACTAATATTACTGGTGTATAATAGAGTGAAATATGTTATTAATGTGAGAATATGAGCAACTCACGATTGTCGAGTCACTATTTAATTGCTGTAAATACAAACATCTTCAGGTGTGATAGACACATAGCTGGGCTGTGACCAACACATTGTAATCTATGTCTTTCTTGGGAGGAAACACCACCTTTGGACTCTGAACTAAACATTTCAACACATGCATGAAACTGTCCACTGTACTGTGTGATGCCGATGGCTGTCAAAGCGCCCTCTTCTGGATACCACTTGCCGATGTACAGTGCGCGCATCTGCACTGACCTGAGTTCAGGTTTACCATACTCACCCGATAAAAGTACGTCACTACTGAAGCCGCTTCACTTGCACAGCAAGTCATTCTTCTCTGTGGTCATCATGATTTTAAAATGCTCAGTCTGTTCCGTGTTAAGCAGATTCATAGAGCTTCAAATTTTTACCAGCTCTTGAATAATACTGTCACTGTACGAGGTCAATGATGAAAGAATTTTGGTATTCTTGCAATCTGTACTGTGCTCCATATTGAGACAGTGTTCAGCCACAGCAGATTTCTCTGCTGGTCCAGACTTTTCCACGGTACGACAAATCTGTCCAATGTAAGATTTCCCACAGCTACAGAGGATCTTGTATGCAAGGGGCCTTTTAGAGACCAAGGCAGTGATACTGTTAATCTTTTTCCTCCTTTCTGCCCACACAAAATAGAACCAAATAATTTTGCTGGGATACCAGTTTTAGTAATTTTAACTTGGTAAGTACCTACTGTTTCGTTTAGCAATTGATGGTATTCTTCTTAGAATGTACTTAGCTATTTTAAACAGATATATTTGTCAAAAGGGGTTGTTACAACCTCAAAAATATGATGCCTACAAATATCACCAAAAAATATGTCAATACATATTTGCACTTGAGAATGCGAAAATGTGAACAATTTCTTGAAGATAGTCATGCAAGGCATGGAAAAATATAAAACTTGTGCATCAATTAATTATTTAAACAATGGATGATACACTCGCTTACAACATAGATTATGGTTAATGAAATTGTCAAAAGTTTATAGGAAGAAAAAAGTTACCAGATTAGGATTACCTTTATTATTTAATTAGCTGAAAACCCAGCATCGCTCGGTACTTATTTATTCCAGTCCATTTCTCCTTACCTTCTCTCGCTCTGTCCACGTTCTCTTTCCTTCTCTCTGTCCGTCTCTTACTCTCCTCCCCACCCCCATCTCTGTCTTATTCTCTCTTTTGATCTCCTCATGTCCACTTTCTCATGTTCTATCCCTCTCTCTACTCCTCTCTACTTTCCCCTCTCACTGCACCATCTCCCTTTGAACTCCTCCTCCAACTCTTCAATCCAGTGTGTCCTCCATCTGTAAAACTGTTTAACTCTTGTAACTTTCATGGTTTTCAAAGTCGTAAGGTACCCTCTGCTATGCTAAATTCATTTGCTTCCAGATCAGATTATAAAAATCTTCTTCATGAAAACATACTTTCACAGTAAGCAGCAAGCAATTACAATGTCTGTTGCTACATTCCCTCCGTTATGTACCTTCGGAGTCTTACGAAAGGTATCACACATATTAATTCGAGGTATAAGCTATCTTCATTTGACATTTCATTCAATTCCGACCAGCTGTTACAGCATGAAGAGTAACAATAGTGTTAACACACTGTAAGGTGCTCTCCATCATGCACCGAACGGTGGCTTCCCAAAGGTATCTCGTGCATTAATTCAGGGTATAAGCTATCTGCATTCCAAATTTCATTCAAATCCTCCAGCTTTCTCTGCATGAAGGAGTAGCAATCATATTAACCCACAAGCTTATATGCCCATGCTTCGCAACAGTTGTTAAAGAGGGACCTGTGTTTATCATTGTTTTTTAGGGTTCTGGACCTAGGTCAGCAAAAACACAGTCCTTCTTCGATCGCTCTGTCAATAAACTCAATTCTCCTAGGCAAAATGTCAAATGTAAGTAGAAGTCTTTGTCGTAAATGATGAATGTACATAGTTTTTCATACAAAATGTGAAATTAAGTCCGTACTCCAGAACGATGTAAATTCAATGTTAGGTTGTGTTCATACAGTGAAGACTGTGGTGTGTAATTGTCTGTTTGGCGTAAACTCTGAAAACACTTCTATTGTTGAGATGAGAAATAGTAATAATAATAAAGCGCCATGTATTGGTTCTATGGTGTAGTAATAAACTGTTTATCTCTCACAGTAAGTGCATGCTGCATTATTAGTGTGTTGCACTAGGGACAATGTACTTACTCTGTATGTAGTGCTTCCTATTATCGAAAACTCAATGAATGCTAGAAGTCTGATAATTAACCCAGATAGAGCGGAATTAATTTTCGTTTAAATTTCTTTCAGTGCTTATTAATTACCCTCATATGACTGCACAATATCGTTACAAGTGATTTTTCACTTCATTAGTTTTGCGATACAGCTCTTCATTCTGGAAAGATGCCAAAATGAATGTTTTAAAATTTTAATCGAGTGGATCATTATTATTAAAAAATCCTTTAAAATGAAATATATATGTATAAATGTCGCAAAAATTAAAGAAAGTTCAAGAAATACAAACCCAAATAAGAGGAAGTCTTCAATGTCTTCTGTACGAACCTCAACTTAGAAGCCGTATCTAAGCACATTGCAGTCAGCAACACGAGGTACAATTGATCTTCAATGGGAGCAGGCTACTCAAAGAAATAAAATACCTCACTGTGCACGAATTCTTAAATACAAAAATGAAAAAGAAAGTTGCCGTTCTCGTCCTTCTGGAAGGACGTCAGCCCTATCTGGGTTAAATCAATAGAGCAGTTCATGTCTGTTCAAATAAGACTTCATGGTGGTGTCAATGCGTGATAAAGGAATGGTGTCAGTTGATCATCTATATAGAACTTTCCATTAAATATAGTATTCCAGGGCGTTGCTTGACTGTGTAAGCAGCATCGGCCACTCTTTCAGCTAATACATGTATACACATATTAAAGCATGAAATTGAAATTGACCTTTTGTAATAGAACTATATATTCAGAAGCCAGTTTATAAATCTAAGTACAGTTGTCTCTGAAGACATCTTTATCTTAATGTAGTTCGTACCAAATGTAAGTAATTACAAATTTTAATCACAATTTAGTACCAAACAGTTATGAAAGCAGAGAGGTTTCTGATGAGTTTGTGGCTCGTGTGTGTATATCATCTCTACTGGCATGCACAGAGCAGAAATATCTCTGGATTGAGCATTCAGATGCGCAGAAAAGATATTGTGTCCTCAACAATGAGATGGAAATGTCTTGTGATATTGGGAAAAATCTACTAATCAATGACTTTATCTTAATCCTTTTTGTGTTCAGTTAAGATGGATGACTGCGTAAATGGCCCTTTTAGCGACGCTTCCTCAACTTTCTTGTTGCTTCTGTGAAACATTTATTTAGATGTTATTTCATGTGATGTGGTTGCTTTGCAAAAAGCATGTTGGGCGTCTTTGCAGCCAGTGTGGTACAAACCAATTGCAAGAGCAAATAAATGTGTGGGAAGAGTGGATTTCTTGCAATATCACATGGTAATGCCATCTTAATGTGGAGAAGATGCACAGATTGCAACGCTCATAGATATTTCTACTCTATGTACCATTTAGTGGTTATACCCACCGTAAGATGCTCTTCTTTTCTGTCCATGATATTGCAAAGCATACGGGATACAGCTAGGAAGAAGAAATATTTTTTGTCCTACCTGGGTTAAATTTTACTTGCAATAGCAGCGGTTTAGTTCTCTATCATTGGCAATGAACTATTCACTTTAGGATGATGATTAATTTACTGACCAGAACAGCATAAATTATTTATTTCATTGTGAACTTAAATATATCACTACATTCTACGTGACTGATTTTTGAAAAAGCATTCAACGGCCATTGCCATCAGTACACAAGGCCGCCACCGTAAGTAAAATTGTACCCCTTATTGTAGTGTATTACTCCATGGTTATGAGAATGAAAAAAAAAAAACCCCTCAGGAATCCCATAATTAATTATTTGGTGTACTATTTAAATGATGTCGCCTCACTTTGTCATTTCCTGTATTATGGCGTTTTCGAGTATTCCTCAACAGAACGCACTCAAAATGTAATGAGGATACACCGAAATCAGAAAGGGAACTACAAAAATTCCATTTTCCTTGCAAAGAATTCATAGTAAATTAAAACGACGATATACGTGAAGGAATGTTATGTTTTAAATTCAAATGATACCCGTAGAAAGAAGCACATTTTTTCTTTCCATGCCATTGCAAGGCATGCGCGATTCAGGTAGTAAAAAATTATTTTTTGTGTCGTACCTGAGTTAAATTTTACTTGCTGTGGCAGTAGTTTAGTATGTTTATGTTGGCAACAAAATATTCGCTTTAGGGGATCATTAATTTATTGATTGGAACAACATTATTTATTTCATTATCAACATAAAGAATTATTTCCCTTTATTGTGCGTGACTGATTTTTCAAAAAGGATTCTAAAGTAGCATCGCCATCTATTAATTATTTGGTATGCTATGTAACAGCGCCTCTATCGCTTCTTTGTTATACTACAATGCAATTCAAGCGTAGCATACACCAAAAACTAAAAGTTATGATATATCTTGTGCCAATGATCCGATTTTGATTAAATGAAGCTTACATGTTGCCCCTAAGTACTCTGTTGACGTATGAAACCCCATGCAATTTCGTATAGTACTCTTGGAGATTTGCTGTACTACACCATACTTATAAGCATAGTATACACATAAAACTTCAAATTACGATATCTTTCTTTCCTCTGATCAGATTTTGATGAAATGACACCTATGTTACTCTCCAAACTACTGGAAATTTACCTGAGGAAAGCCTTGAAAGTTCGTGTAGTTCTTTTGGAGATTACATTCATCAAATAGACGTACACAGTGACTTTTAAACAAATGATTACATTATTATATATTTATTTTCTCTGATCTGATTTTAATTATTGAAGCCTTTATGTAACCACAAGATATGCTTAAGTTAAGTGTGAAAACCCATGAAAATTCATCAAATAGTTTAGGAGATAAAAATCTTCAAAGACACAGACATGTCAGTAGTTGATAAAATATTTCAAATAACAATATTCTTTTTTTCCGTGATCAGATTTTTATGAAACGAAGTCTATATGTTGTCCACAGTTACACTCAAGTTACCTGTAACAACCCCATGCAAGTTCATGAAGTAGTTTTGGAGATAAGTGGTTCTTAATAGTTGAACAAACAGACACGATGGTTACTTAAAACACTTAAAATTACAATATCTTTTGTTTCCGTGATCAGATTTTGATAAAATTATGCCTATATGTTGACCCAAACTTTTCTCTTGTTTCCTGTGAAAAACACATGAAGATTCTTCCATTAGTTTTGAAGATTGAAGTGAACAGCAAGAGGTCTACATTTACAGATTTTTTATTAGTATAGATAATCAAAGCTCCTGATGAGTTCTTTCGCGCCTATTGTGTGTGTGTGTGTGTGTGTGTGTGTGTGTGTGTGTGTGTGAATAATGGAGGGAAGATAACAACTCACCGTAAAGTCACACAACTTAAATTTTCGACCATGGCCAAAAATTAAAGAGTTATGTAAATGTGAGTCTATTTTTCGTGCCTTTCAGTGAACCAGAGAGCTTCTTTATGTGGTGTTATACAAATTTTTCAGCATTAATAATTATTTTACATTTAATTACAAAAACCTTGAAAAGTGTAAAGTGGGATTCTACTGTAGTTCCAGACTTCATAAAGTTACCAATTATATGAGAGAAATTACATCAAATTTTTCTACAATCTATAAAGCTTCCAGTTAAAATTGTGCCAACAGCTAATCACAGTAAAAATTTCAGATAACCTTTATTTTTGTAATAAAAATGCCCTTGAATATTTTGATGTCTATTATGTACTTGTACAATGTGTCAACAATGAAAATGCAAGGAGGGTCCTGAAAGCAGATTTTACTGCTTAAAAAGGTTTGTAAAACTCCTTTGAAAAATAAAATAGCAGTTTTGCACTGTATTTAGTAGTTCCTACTTAAGGAATAAGTAACCTTACAGTTGTGGGGAACTGAAAATGAATAAAGTAATGAATTTAATGTTAAAGTAAACCACTTGGAGAACTACCTTACATGGGATTGTCATGAAATTAGGCAGATGAATATACCTCAGCTTTATCTAGCATTGCCAGTTAACGATTATTTTGAATGTTGGTAAAAGTTACAAAACAAGAAGCATCTGTTTTTACTCTAGAATATGGTGCGGTACTTTTCCAAAGAAAATTAGTGCTTCATTAACACATACGCTGCAACTGACGCATATAAGTGTTTCCGCGATCAACACACCAGAGCTACTGATGCTTATAAGCGGCGCGTTCGCTAACTGAGTATTCAGTTTAGTTTGTTCGGCTGTGTACTCATGTTAGTACAATCGACCAAAAATATCGTGTAATGTTTTTTGTCTACAGTTGTGTTTTTGTCTGTAGTGGTTTGCTATAAAAACTTATTTGTTGTATGGGAATGGGTTTCCACAGCACCACATTGTGCATGAGACTTGTTCCTTTTTCTCCTTTTGATAAACCTTTTGGTGTTTTCAGACTTTAATTTTTTTCTCAATAAAGCACGTTAATCGAATAATTTGTAATAAAATCAATAAATCGGATGCGTTATTAGAATTCTTTGCAATAAATATAAGCGTCAGACAGCTTGCAGCATTTATCACATAATCAGCATACAGCTAAAGCGTCCTTGTATTTCTATATCTAGCACCACCTCTTGTGCATACATTATATTCGCTTTCAATATTACAGGTTTTGCTGGAATATGATTTCAGATCTCAGCGCATGTGCGCTTACAGGCGTCCGCCTAGAGTGTTAGCGGCCCGCACAGGTGATCGCAGAGGACATGTAAATTAAAAAAAAAAAAAAAAAAAAAAAAAATGTTACAATAAAATTTCAAGATAGTTTTTTAACCTAACTCTTGGTGAAAGCCATTATCAGTAAACCATTTAGGATTTGGGGGGGGGGGGGGTATAAAATTGGACATTTTTCATGTGTTACAAAACTTGTCATTGCTGATGAATGCCTTTTTGATGTTGTAGAAACTTGTAATGACAAATTTGTTGATAAGATTATGAAATATATTTTGTAAAGTAAGAGAAAAGAACCAATAAATTACAGCAATCAGTCTCTCTCTCTCTCTCTCTCTCTCTCTCTCTCTCTCTCTTATACATACACACAGACATGCACACAGGGAAAGAGAATTTTTTGGAAGCATGAGAGATACTGTTTTACTCCAGTTTTCATGGTTTTACAGGATTAGGTTGGTGAGGGCTATGAGTTGACGGAATCTGAATAGGTGGCGGTTATTATGGAGAGGAAGATTGGTAATTTGATGGTCAAGCCTTCGGGAGGGGTGGGGGTTACCATGAACTAGGCATTTCCTTCCCCATCCTTGACTAAAACTGTTAGTGTGTCCTCCATCTCTAGTGACCATAATGTTCACAGGACCTTGAACTCTAACTTACCTTCCTTTCTCCAAAGTACAGGTTAGAAGGTTGCAACAATACTATTTCGTTAAGATGGAGGAGCAATAAAATTATTTAAAAAAGTTAAAATTATTGTAGAACATTTGCTTTGTTGATTTCATTAGTAGAACTACCACTTCTGCAGAACTTAACTGTGTTTATGTTAGGTACCAAATGCAACCCATTGTCGTAATTTGCAGGCAGTGGAGCTCATCTTGAAACCTAGGGATGGTGAGCCACTACGATTCTTAGCTGAAGCACGTAAAGTTTGGTGGGAGACCAGGGATGCAGCTAAGGCAATAAAGATCCTGCGCAATAAGGACAAGATGATTGAAGGAAAATTGCTTCTTGGACTCAGCCGACATGGACCTAAGAACTATTTAAATGCTCTGGATAATGTAAGTGCACTTATTAGAAATTGTTATTGCTAATAATTTAAATTTTTTATTCTGGGGAATTTGATGTACTGTTAAGTGACGCTGAGCTACAGTTATTTGGTAAAATTTTCTTTGTTATTTCAACAAGTAATATTCATGTATATACAAGACAGTGCAATTTTCATGAATCTTTGGGGAGCCACATATTTTTGTCCTTCAACAGCAGTGTTTTTTTAATGGATATTTTTTCCAAGTATATAGTAGACATCATTCAGAAAAAAATAAAAAGTTAGTTTGGATGCTGTAAGTGCTGTTTAATAACAAATTTACAAATAAATACCATGCACACTCTCTACATAAACTGATCATGTAATTCATTGTGATTATATAAGGATCTAAAAATTTCACATTCACATACAAAGATGTGCATCAAAATGAGAAAAAGCAAAATAATCTAATACACTTATCAGACAGAATATTATGCTCACCTACCTAATATTGATATAAATATGTCCGAACGTAGTGTCATGTCATGATTGATTGAATGACTGACACACACACACACACACACACACACACACACACACACACACACACACACACAGTGAATGTACTGCCCTTGTGTAGAAGGGAGAAAGCACATGATCCAAGTTTGACAAGATTTTGAAGCCCTGGAGGCTCAACATGAGCATTTTGGAAACTGCACAAGTGTTCGAAGAATGCTGTGGTGAGTGTTTTCAACAAGTGTTGAAACCATCTCCAAATGTTGAGGAAATGGGTGGTCACCCGTCAGTACAGATGTTGGATGTCATGGACTTGGTAGACATGATAAAGGAGAGGTGGCAAACTGTGGTGGAAGTAACATCAGACTTCATTGTTGGCCAGAATACTAACGCGTCTGAATTAAATGTGCACTAATCACTGCTAAGGATCGTTCTCCACAGCTGGTGACCCATGCAGTTGCCAATGTTAACACATTGACTGAGCCAGACTTGTTCAGCAGTAGTCAATCCGACAGAGGGCGCCCGAGTCTAAAATTTGTAACTGCCATTTTGCAAGCCCTCTGTTGCTAACCACGTAAAATGAAGTAGGAAGTTTCTCTGTGTTGTGCTACCAAATAGTGAGTGGAGTTTTAACTGTTTGTACCATGCAAAAAGGCTTTTATTATTATTATTATTATTATTATTATTATTATTATTATTATTTCTTGCTCTGTTGAGACCTACACTGCTTCTGTGTGCTACCTGCATTGCTCAAACTCTGCATATTCTCAGTACAACAAATTTGCACAAGAGCAATGTTTTCAATGCCCTGGAAGAGGAAATACATGATTCTGATTCAGAATTATATGTAAGAATCATATGTACAAGGTTTTTTTAAATAAAGAGTTAACAAAAATTTTGTGTATCTTCTAATTTTAATACTTAATAATATATTTTTTAATTGATATATGAGATTTCATTGTTTCAAATGAGACAGCCAACTCAGTTATTGCATTCATAGTTAGAAATTGCATGCTTATGGAATATCGCCCCAATTGTGTGACTGGATTCAAGATTTCCTATCAGAAAGGGCACAGTTCGTAGTAATTAACAGTAAGTCATAGAGTAAAACAGAAATGATATATCTGGCATTTCCCAGGGAAGCATTATGGGTCCCCTACTCTTCCTTGTCTTTATAAACAATTTAGGAGACAATTTGAATAGCTCCCATAGACAGTTTGCGAATGATGCTGTTGTTTATCGGTCGGTGAAGTCAACTGAACATCAAAAGCACCTGCAAAGCTATTTAGACAAAATTTCTACATGGTGCGAAAATTGGCAATTAACACTAAATAATGAAAAGTGTGAAATAATACACAATACCACTAAAAGAAATCCACTGAACTTCAATTACACGATAAATCAGTCAAACAATAAGGTCGTAAATTCTACCAAATACCTAGGAGTTACAATTACGAACAACTTAGGCTGCAGGGAACACACAGAAAATATTGTAGGTAAGGCAGACCAAAGGTTAAATTTCATTGGTAGAATACTTCAAAGATACAACAGCTCCACCAAAGAGACTGCATACATCACACTTGTGCGTCCTCTCCTGGAGTACTGTTGTCCAGTGTGGGACCCTCACCAGGTAGGACTGACGGAAGTCATTGAGAAGGTTAAGAGAAGGGCAGCTCAATTCATTTTATCAAATTATGGGGGAAAGCATCTCAAATGTTGCACGATTTGAGGTGGAAACCATTAAAAGAATGACATAATTCATTGCGGCGAGTTCTATTTGCGAAAGTTCAATCACCGACTTTTACTTCTGAGTGTGAAATAATTTTGCTAGCACCCACCTACATAGGAAGACATGACCATCCCAATAAAATAAGAGAAATCAGATTGAAAACGGAATGATTCGTGTGTTCTTTCTTCCCTCACACTATTATAGAATGGAACAGTAGAGAAAGGTTATGAAAGTGGTTAATGGATCTTCTGCTAGGCACTTAAATGTGATTTGCCGAGTATCTATGTAGATGTACAAGCTGTAATTTTCAAAATACTTGTTAGAAACAGCAGACCAGCTCCTCTATCCAGGGTTACTTATGCCAGTCTTGGATGTGTTTAACACAATAACATTGGCATCTGGGGCTGACATGGGCAAATGTGTTCAGTGAATGTTGGCACAGTGTGTTGCTTGGTCTGATGAATGCTGAATGCTGACACCTTCATCAGGCCAGTGGAAGGGTGAGGATCCTTTGTCTACCGGGGGAACAGTTCCTAAAATCCTTATTGCAAAGTGGAGACAAACTTCAGTTATACTCGAGGAACAGTCACTTGGACATTCTTGGATCTAGTGGAGCTCGTTCAAAGCACCATGATGGCCAAGAAGTTCTCTACACTGGTTACTGACTACATACAGCCCTTTGTGTTGATCATCTTTCCCAACGGCAGTGCCATTCTCAACAAGATAATGCCCCATGTTGCCAAAGTCAAGGGGTAGTTTGAGGAACACAGTTGTGTTAATCCCCAACTTGATCACATACTTGGGATGTGATTGAATGTGATGTCAGAGCACATCACCTTCCTCCTTGGAATTTACGGAAATTAGGTGATGTGGACACAAATGAGGTGTCGGTGACCTAACAAGGCCTTGTAGCTTTCATTCCGATAGGCATCATTGCTTTTATCTGTGCCAAAAGGAGGAAGTACTGGCTCTTAGGTTAGATGGTTTTAATGTTCTGCCTGATCATTGCGTATGTTGTTACTTTAATTGTATCCAGATGAACCTTTAGGCAGAATTTGAATTTTTAATGTTCTACATTTACAGTTACATAATGTTGGTATTTACCTCATTCTCTCGCATACCGTATATAATACTGTAAGTTCCAGTTCCAGTTGCATGAAATGCAATTTAAGATTCATTTGGATGGTTTACCTTCTTGTTTGGCACTTTAAAATCTAGCAACAAGGTGGTGTTAGACCATTGCAATTTTTCCTACTAAACATGGTGAGATAGAATGTTTTTGTTTGCTGTATATAAAAAGTGTAAGGAAACAATGCTGGAAACATTGCAAGCCAACCAAATCATTTAATTTGGTAATAATAATAATAATATTAAAAAACAGAAAATGCAGGAGTAATTCATAAAGGTTGACAGTAGTTACAATGACTTCAGAATTCCACAACTGCAGAATAAGGAACTGAATATTGTGTGTTTTTGTTTGTTTCTGTGTGTGTGCATGTGTTAGTGCCTGTTGCACGCCATTTTTGCAATCACATCACAATATTTTTGAAATTCTCACTGCCTGTGGTACAGAGATCATGTAAACAAATAATAATTGCCATCGTATCTCGTAGTGTCTCAATGGAAATGGAGTTGAGTGCTGGAAATGGAGTTGAATTCTTTGCAGATTCAAACTCGTCCAACATTGTGGGTTGGTTCTGGTAGACAGTATGTTTCGATGTACCCCACAAAACGTAGTTACACACTAACTTGCAATGATCATGTTGCCAAAATATTCATCAACAAAACGAAACAACAGTTTGATGGGAAGTGGTCTGGCACCATCTTGCACGAGTCATTTGGTGGCTAGTTGATCCTCGTATGCTTACCTGTATGGCAACAAATTGTTCCAAAATTGCGATGTAAATTCACTAGTGATTGTTTCTAGCATTAAAAAAAGGGCCCATAATGCCTCTGTTGCATACTGCATCCCAAACTGTAACTTTGGAAGAATGTAGTGATTTTGCTTCACACAACTGGAGACCTTCATTCCTCTGTTGCATACTGCAGCCCAAACTGTAACTTTGGAAGAATGTAGTGGTTTTGCTTCACACAACTGGAGACCTTCAGAACCCCAAAATTGCAACGAGTTTTCCTTATTCATGGCTTTATCTGGTGGAAATGTTCATCTGTGAACCATATGCACCAAACATCAAAACCTTCATAATGAACCATTATGAGATGGAGCCCAACCACATCGAACTGAACAAGTGTTTTGCTTTCTTGAGGAATACTTTGGGAATCGAGTCATTGCTTTGGAATATCCCAAATTTACTGGTGCAGTCATGGGTTGGCCTCCATATTTGCTGGATTTGACTCTCTCTGACTTTTTTTTGTGGGGCACAGTGAAAGACATGGTCTACCCCAAGCATCCCGTCACTCTGGACGAGCTTGAATCGGTGATCTCTGTGGCATGTGAATCCATTTTGGTTGAGACACTACGAAATGTGATGGCTAATTTCATTCTTCGTTTCTGCCACCTCTGTAGTGCCAATGGTGAACATTTTGAAAACATTGTGATGTGATTGTTTGCACAAAGAGTGTTTTCATACGAGTATTTCACTTATGCATGCTGATATGAGCTGTAAAGCGTTCAGCGCCCTCTGTTGGCAGCTTTTGGAACTATCATTTCAAACTGCTGTATAATCTTCTCACAGCTTTCACAATAAACATACCGTTTACTGCATTCCTCTATCGATCTTTTTTTTCCAGATATTTAATTTTGAAATCAGGGAGCCCTTTTCTGGACACCTTGTAAAAGAGATATTTGGAGATAAGAAAATCAGCTCTATGAATATCAAGAACACAGATGGAAAACCAGTTCTCAGCAAAGAAGGGAAAGCTGAAAGATGGAAAGAGTATACAGAGAGGCTCTACGAAGGTAATAAACTTAGAGGCAATATTGTAGGAAGGGGAGAAGAAGTAGATGAGGATGAAATAGGAGATACTATACTGAGATATAAATTTGACAGAGCACTGAAAGACCTAAGTCGTAACAAGGCCCCTGGAGTAGATGACATTCCCTCAGAGCTTCTAAAGTCTCTGGCGTGCCTGTGTGTGTGTGTGTGTGTGTGTGTGTGTGTGTGTGTGTGTTTTTATGTGCTTGTCAACTCGTCATTATGTCTTTACGGTGAGTAGTAAACTATCTGTCACACACACACACACACACACACACACACACACACACACACACACACACACACACACACACGCCAGAGACTTTAGAAGCTCTGAGGGAATGTCATCTACTCCAGGGGCCTTGTTAAGACTTAGGTCTTTCAGTGAGAAACTGGTCAGCAAAGTGAGCCCTCTGTCACATTGCTTGTATGGGTAAGGCCTGGTGGCATTGGATTTTGAAATGGAACAGGTGTAGGCTCTGTTTCACAAGGAGACAACATGGGTATCAGATTTTAGAATTTTTGATATTTATGGTACGTGAAGCAAATAACAATCAGGCAAAGTCATTCAACACACATCTAAAAAATTCTCGAGAAAATTGACTTTGAAGTTTTGCAAGTAAGTGTAATTACCAATCATTAAAAAATAGTAGCGTGTGTGTGTGTGTGTGTGTGTGTGTGTGTGTGTGTGTGTGTGTCAACTCGTTATTATGTCTTTACGGTGAGTAGTAAACTATGTCTTATACAGTTTAATTCCAAACTGGAGTTTCCATTATTAGATTATACTTTGGATAAATCTACACAAATGTCTTACATATACTTCACAATTACTTTTTTGTGGGAAAACTTTGGAAGCAATTTCTGAGTTTATTAAATAAAGATAGTTGAGTAGGTTAGCTGCTTGGAAAGCCATTAGAAGCTCTGGAGATGACTTTCCGAAAACAGCATCATAGCTCACAAACTGAAGAATCAAAGACAACCATCGTCAACTAACAGTGAGCCAATTCTGTAAAAAATGTAATTTATGTTGTTTTGATTGAAACCATCACTATTAACAACATTCTATAAAATATAGAAAATTACAGATAAACAAAAATAGTGCCTTTTTCATTAAAAATTAGCATTAGATATTAAATTTGTGTATGTATTCGAACACAACGGAAAAATAAATAAATTATCTGCCGCGACAGGATTCGAACCACCCACCTAAGGGTTGTGAAGCCAGAACGCTACCACCTGAACTACATCGACAGATGCTACTATTTTTTAATGATTGGTAATTACATTTACTTGCAAAACTTCAAAGTCAATTTTCTCGAGAATTTTTTAGATTTGTGTTGAATGACTTTGCCTGATTGTTATTTGCTTCACGTACCATAAATATCAAAAATTCTAAAATCTGATACCCATGTTGTCTCCTTGTGAAACAGAGCCTACACCTGTTCCATTTCAAAATCCAATGCCACCAGGCCTTACCCATACAAGCAATGTGACAGAGGGCTCACTTTGCTGACCAGTTTCTCACTGAAAGACCTAAGTCGTAACAAGGCCCCTGGAGTAGATGACATTCCCTCAGAGCTTCTAAAGTCTCTGGCGAGCGCGCGCGCGCGGTTGTGTGTGTGTGTGTGTGTGTGTGTGTGTGTGTGTGTGTGTGTGTGTGTGTGTGTGACAGATAGTTTACTACTCACCGTAAAGACATAATGACGAGTTGACAAGCACATAAAAACACACACACACACGCACAGGCACGCCAGAGACTTTAGAAGCTCTGAGGGAATGTCATCTACTCCAGGGGCCTTGTTACGACTTAGGTCTTTCAGTGCTCTGTCAAATTTATATCTCAGTATAGTATCTCCTATTTCATCCTCATCTACTTCTTCTCCCCTTCCTACAATATTGCCTCTAAGTTTATTACCTTCGTAGAGCCTCTCTGTATACTCTTTCCATCTTTCAGCTTTCCCTTCTTTGCTGAGAACTGGTTTTCGATCTGTGTTCTTGATATTCATAGAGCTGATTTTCTTATCTCCAAATATCTCTTTTACAAGGTGTCCAGAAAAGGGCTCCCTGATTTCAAAATTAAATATCTGGAAAAAAAAGATCGATAGAGGAATGCAGTAAACGGTATGTTTATTGTGAAAGCTGTGAGAAGATTATATAGCAGTTTGAAATGATAGTTCCAAAAGCTGCCAACAGAGGGCGCTGAACGCTTTACAGCTCATATCAGCATGCATAAGTGAAATACTCGTATGAAAACACTCTTTGTGCAAACAATCACATCACAATGTTTTCAAAATGTTCACCATTGGCACTACAGAGGTGGCGGAAACGAAGAATGAAATTAGCCATCACATTTCGTAGTGTCTCAACCAAAATGGATTCACATGCCACAGAGATCACTGATTCAAGCTCGTCCAGAGTGACGGGATGCTTGGGGTAGACCATGTCTTTCACTGTGCCCCACAAAAAAAAAGTCACAGAGAGTCAAATCCAGCAAATATGGAGGCCAACCCATGACTGCACCAGTAAATTTGGGATATTCCAAAGCAATGACTCGATTCCCGAAGTATTCCTCAAGAAAGCAAAACACTTGTTCAGTTCGATGTGGTCGGGCTCCATCTTGCATAAACCATTCACTACCTGGTTGATCCTCTAACGCTTGCTGTGTGGCGACAAATTGTTCCAAAATTTCAACGTAACGTGCACCAGTGACCGTTTCTCGAATGAAAAGAGGGCCAATAATGCCTCTGTTGCATACTGCAGCCCACACGGTAACTTTAGGAGAGTACAGGGGTTTCGCTTCACACCACTATGGCTTTTCGGAACCACAAAATCGCCAGTTCTGCTTATTCACGTATCCATTCAGGTGGAAGTGTGCTTCATCTGTAAACCAGATGCAGCCAACATCAAATCCTTCACTATCAATCATTGTGAGCATCTGATTAGCAAAGGCAACCCTTTGTTGCACAGCTTGTACGGGTATGGCCTGGTGCGTTTGAATTTTGAATTGAAACCTGTGTAGGCTCTTCCTCAGTATTTTCTGCGTGCTGGAACGCTTCAAACCAGTCTCAGATGCAATTCTACGGATGAATGACATTGGATTTTGCTGAATAATTCCAGAAACTGTGGCGATATTTTCAGGTGTAACTGCGGTTTGCTTGCGGCCAACATGCCCCACTAGATCATCAGTTATGCTGCCTGTTCATTGAAATTTTGCTAAGTGCGTACGAATAGTTTTCGCATCGAGTCGTTTTGGAACATTAAATCGTGCTTGAAATTGTCGCCTTGTTGCCGTAGGACTCTCTTCTAACCTGTGGTACTCTAGTACCAGAAAAACGCATTGTTCAATGGAGTACATGGTTTTAATCTCTTCCTTTGGTACGCTAACCTCCTTTCACGTTTCACTAGTGGAACTGATCGCTCTGGGCTTCGGATTACTATTTATACTAGGCATTATGTATGGCAATTACAGCTCCACCTGTTAGCAGGTTTTGTAACTATTATTTCAAAATGCTGTATAAACTTCTTACAGCTTTCACAATAAACAGACTGTTTACTGCATTCCTCTGTCGATATTTGTTTTTGAGATATTTAATTTTGAAATATTTAATTTTGAAATCGGGGAGCCCTTTCTGGACACCCTGTATTTTCCTGAATGCTGTATCTATTCTTCGCCTATTTATATATTCTTCTACATCCTTGCAATTGTCTTCCTGCTTAGCCATTTTGTACTTCCTGTCAATTTCATTTCTTAATTGTCTGTACTGCATTTTGCCTGTTTCATTTACTGCATTTTTAAATTGTCTCCTTTCATTGATTAAATATAGTATGTCCTGTGATATTCAAGGATTTTTTTTGTAGGTCTTGCCTTCCTACCTATATTGTCCTCTGCTGCCTTCACTATTTCATCTCTCAATGCTACCTATTCCTCCTCTGCTGTTACAGTTTAATACCTGATTCTGAAATCTATGCCTACCATTATAAAATGTCTGTGGTTCATGGGAGTGGTTCGAAAATTTAGTATTTAGAAAATTTAGCATTTACCTGTAGAAAGTCAGATTTAGCATTTATTTAGCATTTTTGTTTTTAAACATATTCAGGCATTTAATGTACTTGGTAATTTTGTTTCTTTTAATATCTAGGCCTAGTGACTTTCATTTTAAATGTGTCATTGTAAATTGTGAGTCTCCCAGTTGAGTTTCACATTACAGAAGTATTACAAAGGATTTTTTGTAATGAACATGGAAGCTAAAATCTTTCAGATAGGCACTGCATTGCTTCTGCAATATCAGTTCATACTTATCCATTTTTAACAGTCTTCAATCAGTGTAATCGTAGGCTTTTGCTGAATAAAATTGTGGTGTCGCACAAGTACAAAGTGCGCGCCACTTACTTTCGCCGCGCGCCGCCATGCACGCACGGCGCGGCGTTCTCACGACGACAGCCACGAGCGCCCTCTGCTGCAACCCCGCTCGTGGCCACCACGGAAAGACACCGGTCACTTCGGACTGAGATAGCAACCTGTTAGGACCTTCGTAATCAGATAGGCACCAGTGAAGACTTTGCTATTGTACAGGCACTAGGCAGGCCTCTAACAACTATGTATCAACATTCTGCAGTACTATGTAAAAAATAAGTATTGTTACATTCTGTGCAATATATATCTCTTTCTAATTTACTCTAGTGTTTATAGTTTCTGACTGCTCCCCTCCATACCTGCACCAGCGTGTCGGTCTCGTTCCACTCGGCCACCGACACCGACGACGAGGCTGGGACACACAAAAGCGGCGGCGAAGTTGGGACACAAAAAAAAATGATTTAAAACAGTGACTGATTGCTGATTTGTCATTCTATTTAATAAAAAGTCATTTGTTCTAAAAAGATCCAATATAGATAAGTTTAATGTAATGAGTTATTTCGAAAAGTTACCCCATATGACTGTAATATATTTTTCATGGCTTGAAGTTAGGCATAGGAAAAGTTCACATATTACAATAAATACAAATATAGATGTGAATTTTGCATCAAAATCCAAATGCAAAATAATCTCAAGTGATATTTTAGTAAAGCATATTGTAATAGCTTTATTTTCTGAGTATTATTATCGAAAATTTAACCAATTTTCATTTACTGACATTGCAAATAACCCAACAAAACCTAATTTGGAAAGTGTGTGCAAAATAAATACTGTATATTTCTGCACATAAGACTGCCTTCAGATAAGACAAGGTACAAAGTTTCATACAACATTTTATAGTTTAAGCATATATCTGGCCTATAAGATGACCCCCAAGTTACCGTATCTTCCCGAATGCAAGCCGGACTTTTTTTTTCCAGTTTTTGGGATCTAAAAATACGCCTGTGATTTAGATTCGGAGGCAAAGCTCTAGAAAGTTCTGAAAAATGTCGTTAGATGCCGCAATAAGTAGATTTTCTTTTGTAAATGGTAGTTCCGAAAAATGCTTAGCTGATTACTCGGCTATTTAAGCATGTTTTGTTGACAGTCATAGGAACTTATATTATTGGTTTCTATGGTCTTGAGTGAAGGAAGTTTCTTTTATTCACTATGATTTAAAAGACTTCATACGCAAAGCTAAGCAAAGTATAAGTGTCATACGTTTAGAGACTAGTTCTCGAAGTAGTCTCCTGAAGACATTCTGCAGCGATTTATTATGCCTTGAAAGTCGTATCTATAGTTGTCATTTATTTATACAGATAAAACTGTTGATCTTTTGTCCTTGCTCACCTCAAAAAATATATACTGCATGGATACCTAACACATATTCAACATTCAACAAATTTTTACAGAACTGTTGCGTAGGTTCGTACTACCATAGCTTCAGATTTCTTCTATGACATTTGGAGTAATGACATTTACACTGAAATTCTTCAGTTGAGCTATTTCCTATGAATGTTTCATGATTCTGATGTAAAAATATTCTTGTCAATGCAACTTTACATTACCACTCGTCAAAATAATTAATATGTAAACATTCACATTTTCTCATCTCGCGCATCAATGAATGTGTAATCGATTTAGAGTTGCACGTTCAATAAATATCATTTCAAGCCAAGCTATTTTGATTGCAAGCAGTCTTGGAAATTGCCTGGATTTCACCCTTTGTTGCAATATTTGCAGTCTGCTTTTTTACTTTTGTGCGCGTTTGTTGTATCCAATTGTGAAGAAGCATGTTTGTTTCTTTTTCCTTTCTTCTTCTTCTTATTTTTCTGTTTTTTCTTCCCTCTGCAAAGTTTAAGAGAAAAGTAATTTCTTTTGCTGAGACGACATTTAATTGCGCCGATGCACATATTATGCAGGTGAAAACACACGAAATTGCCCGAGAAAAGAAGATAAAGGATTGCAAAGGAAGCCACAATTGTTGCATGTAGCTCCAAAATATTGTAACCCTTTCAGTGCTCCGTATGTAAATATGCAGTAATCATTTCAGTGTGGCTCTAGATCAGCCATACTCAACATTTTTCCTCCTCGGGCCAAATTCTTGAAATTTTTATTTCAAGTGGGCCACAACATTATCACAGGAAAAAATAACACTGCAAATAACTACACCCATTTGTTTTATCATCAAACTCTATTTTAATTTATAATTGTTAATAGAAGAGTATGTTACTTTTTGAAATATAGCTGAACATGTTTGCATTTCGATATGTCTGAGTGTGTGGGTATTTGTTTACCTTCCTTTTTTCCCCCTAAGGTAAGTCCTTCCACTCCTGGGATTGGAATGACTCCTTTTCCACTTCCTTAAAACCCATATCCTTCCCTTTTTCCTTCCCTTTTTTCCTCTTTTTCCTGAAGAAGCTGCCAGTGGTGGCGGAAGCTTGTATGTATGTTTGTGTGTGATTTTATTTGTTTCTATCGATGAGCCGGTCCTTTTGGTAAGTCATCTCTTTTCTATTTTTATTTAATTTAATTTGTGTGCTTGTTCTTTAGACAAATTACAATTAATTTCAAAGAAACATACGTAAGAACTTAAAAAGTTTGAATGGACATCTGAAACTGCGCTGCAAACTTTTGACAGTCATTTCCAAGCAGTTACGTTTTTGTTAATTATCTGTGTTCGTAAAGCACATTAATCAGTGGAAAAATCATTTTCCCAAAGGCAGACATGGCGAGTGATTACTGTGGACTGCCACTATGGCACTTGCCGTTGCTGGACAGCGTTGGCCAAAAAGATAACTTTATTAATTGCTAACCCGTTACTAAAAATTAATTTGCTTAAACGGTAAAGTGTCACTTTACGGACAATTTAAAGGAAGTTAACGTTAAATGTTGGAACTGTATGTTGCAGCCATGAAATCTCGCCTTCAGTCTCTAAATTTATATTCGTGCGTTGTCATTCCATTGAAATAGAGCAAATTAACTAAAACATATAACCCTACCTGATATAAGAAAACCTGAAACATTTTAAGAAAAAATTAATATTCATTACTACACCCTGTGATCATAGTGCTGGAAAGACCTGAAGACTTCGGGATAAAGATAATATATTACGTTAATGTGTGTTAATCGGTTACAAACTTGGGGCCAGCAGTCGCTTTAACTTCACGTCTATCCGGAGTGCGTCTCCCGTCTGCCCAAAATTCTCACCTATCCCACGCTACGAAAGTAGCGTCCTTTGACCATATTCCTCATTGTTCGCCATCAGGGATTCCCACACAAGGTCCAAGTGTTTTATCACATTAGCGATGAAGACTGGAACCCTGAACACCATCACATGTGAATACTACTTCTATATTGGTGTGATGTCTGTTCTTTCGAAAAACATCACACCAGTATGTATTTACAATTAATGTTGATTGTGTGAAAGAGTGTTGCAGAAATGGTAATTTCGGTAGGCAAACTGGCATATATGTATTCCTCTGACTTTTTGGAGCAGGAAAATTGTCCAAATTTCTTTATTGATGCTGACTTTAAAAAAGCAAAAGTTGTAATTTGAAACTTTCAGTGCAGTCATGCATAGTACCGATTAATATATTGCCCCTCGTGTGTTATGGAGCATTTATTTATTTATTTTTGTAGTGACAGTGCACTGCTGATGCTTTGATATTTACTGTTGAGTTCCATATTAAGCACAGTGCTTTCCCAACACTCTTCACAAACACATACTAATCTTCGTAATAAGCATGGAAAATGGCACACTTATATCCGAACCTTTTTGGCTTATGCTGAATGCTCGCTAGACAGATTAACAGTGTCACATTTGATAGGATTCAGAACAGATACTTCGAGCCCCGAAAAGGACGTGATTGCAAGCGCTGTCCAAGCTGCCACAGCAGTAGGGAGGAGGAGTGCAAACACTTGAGTGCTCCAGTCAGAGGGGCCTGTTTTACAGCAAACGACATGCGTTCTGGAGAACCGTGCACCTCGGTCGTACAGTGGTAGAGTGCAAATCCAAAGGCCATGGGTTCGATCCCCGCCAGGTCCTAGGATTTTTATCTGTCACTTTCCACTTCTTTCACCTCTGGCAGTATTGCTCATGTGAAAAATACCGAGTAGCACCGTGGTTCGGAACCCACATTACATTGTAGGTCCTCCTATAACTGGCCAGGTAAGTCAGTTCGAAGGTCGGAGGAATACCACCTCCGAACAGGACCATGCCTACTAAAGCACTGTGGTGCTCAAACCAATCTTTGGATTGTTGACTGCTTTACCTTGTGGAGAATGTATTGCTCAAATTCGGGGCACTGGCTTTGTCGATTTCGCTGTAGGCATCTTGACTATTTTTATCAGCCAGTCATTAGAGATATTTATTGCGAAATTCTGAATGCTGGGTGACTAGCTTGCCGGGCCACTCAAAAAAGCTCGGCGCAGGTTGAGTCCCGCTGCTCTAGATGTATTGAGAAATTATTTTTGACAAGCGATATTGTAAAGTCAAGCTGCATTGTCAATAATTAATTCTATTCCTGCTCTCTGGCGTGTAGGTTATCGTATGTACTATTGTCTGCTCAGTAAATTAATAAAGCTCGTTAAGGGAATTTTTTTTTTAAATTACACAAACCCTTGTTTTCGTAAATCTTTCCTCCACGGTGTAAATTTCAAACTAAATTTCAATCTAATTCTTTCGTGCCGTCGTATTAGACGACCTCAGATTTTGGGGCCTTCTTTTATTATTCAGACATCGTCTTATCTGGGGAAATATACAATAATTAAAAACAATATTGGATGAATGCTACAACAAAAAAGTACATTAGATTCTTATATGCCAAGCCAGTTGTGGGTCGTTGAATTGTCTGTATAATGATGCATACTGCATAATACAATGTAATAGTCTTCAGTGGGACCTGGCATCTAAAAAAGTGCTGTAAAACCCTGTTTTTACATTCCCACATTTTATGTTCATTTTTGCGGGTCCCAACAGATGACTTATTCTCACAATACACTGCATTCCCATCAATAACGTCTCCATGATTCAACATTTACTGCATTTTAGGTTGTTGTTGGTGTTTTTTGTTCAAAATTTGATATAAATATAAATGTGGAAACTTTTAATATAAGTGTATTGAGTGGTGGGTTTGGACCAATTGTTTCATTAATTATCATTAGAAGTCAGGCTGGAACATCCTTCGTCACTCTGTGATCACTCTGACGTCAGCATCAGCAAGCAGTTGTGCAGTAGCCATTTCCATGTTTGTCGTTGTCGTATTTTGAAATGAGTCAAAGGACTAAGTTTGGTCCATTGTTGATTTTGATTGACACTCTCAATAACAAATGGCTAGTGAATCATGTGTGCTTTTGGAAAACACAGTTTTAGGTTTTTATCCTGAACAAAGAAGGCAAGATGAGTTTCCTTGCACTGCTCCTATCTTTTTTGGTAGTAAATATTGTGGATTGTTTATGCTTATGGCCGTTTGCTTATTTAGGCCTATAATGTCAACACTGAGTCCTGCAGTGACTGGGAAACAAAACCTATCATCATATTTAGAAAGTGCATTAACTAACCTTTTAAAAAGTCCAGTAAAAGCCAGTCTCAATTCAATTGTTACAATAAATTATTTCCCAAACATGTTGACACAGTTATTTTCAGTTCTAAGTGCCTTGTCACAGTGTGTCGCAATGAGGGAACTAGAGCTGTGAATTCCTTGGAAAGGATGAGATTGATATTTTTCTGGTTTTCGAATAATGAAATTTAGAAAATGAAGATGAGTAACACTTCAAATCACACATACAGTTCACCTGCAGGAAAATGTTGCTGCTTCTCATCAGAACTAGCACTTGTTTTAAACTTGAATACTGCGACACGAAGAAAACTAAAATGGTTTTGGAAAGAAAGTTGACCTTTTTGCAAATGCAAATGTTGGGCTTGAAAAGTTCACCAATCACAACTTTGCTGAAAATAAATGAGAATTTCACAAGAAATTGGTGTTACAATGTCCGTTTCCTATTCAAATTTATTGGTCTCTAATTAAAAAACTCAATTTTTTTACAGTAGTTTTCGCAAGTAATATAAGGTGTATCTGAAAAGTTCAGTGAATGCTCCCTTATTTTACAAACTGTGCTGGTGAGGTTCAGGTGCCCATACATAACACATTGAGATACATGTCAAAAAGTGCATGCAAAGCACTGTGGTGAAGTGGTGGCACATGCTGTGACCCAGCTAACAGTGTCAATGTGAGAACTTGGGTCACTGCAACATGGAGCACAAAATGTAGCCACACGCTTACATCAATTTTTGTTTCAAATTAGGCAAAACAGTGACGGAGACTCGTGGGACGTTAATGTAAGTTGTTGAACCAGTGAATAAAAAGTTCATGTTTGAGTGGTTTAAAATGCTTTAGAGATGGAATGGAAGGTGTCAAGGATGAGCCACGTTAGGGTTGATGGTCCCAGGCAACATTGAAGTAGTGTGACGGATGCTGTGATTCCACAAGAAACGTTTGCTAACAGTTTCCGACAGCTGTACAACCGATGTCATAAGTGTATTTTAGCCAGTGGCTACCTTAATATTTTTGTGCTATTACTCTAAATACTGTAGTTGAACAGGTTGTACTTAAAAATAAACACTAAACTAATTTTTATTTTATTTGTTAATACTATTTCTTTTTATTGGGGGATCAGATAAAAATCTGAAATTTCACATTTATAGACCTTCATTGTATCAAACATGAGTATAAATGTCAACTTTTAAATTCAGTTGGAAATTGTAACAATTTTTGTGGTATCTGTCCTCTTCCAATAACATTGTCCTCTCACACTTTGTGCTCTTGAAGAGTGTCATTGAAAAATGGAGTTTATGTATTCTGTTTTTCTTATTAATGAAGCTTCTCACTTACATGGAGTGTTTCCTAAAGACATTACGTTAATTGGAGATTAAACTGGATAAGAATACAAAAAGGTGTTTTTTAATCGAGAGTTGGCTCAGAGGTTATATCAACTTTTACGTATAGTGGAGTGAAATTTTTAAACACATCTCTTCATCTTCATAGTCAGGCTTGCTTAAGAAACATCTGAAGAGCCTCAAACAAAATGTATGAGAGAAATAACATTTGGACATTATTCAAAAAATAAATGCTCTTTTATCAATAACAAGAAAATGGTTGTGTCCAAATACTCATCATGCAAAATCTTAATTTTATTCCCTGCTAATAAAATTAGAAAATGATTTGAAGAACAAATAAAATACTGCCTTCTAGGAAAAAGAGACAACCACAGTGAAAAAGAAAGAAAGTTTTATTTCAAAAGCACTTTATTCCATTAGTCTCAATACTGCAGGTGTTAAAAATATATTTGACTCTTTATTTTATACGCCCCTCTGCCCCCCCCCCCCAAAAAAAAACCCACACAACAACAACAACAACAACAACAACTTTCAGTTGGGTCTCAGTCAAAAGTTTGCCATCATAAATGTATATGAAGTGTGTGTAATTCTCAGATTTTTATCTCTTATGAAGGGAACGCAGGCAAAAAATGGGGAAAAAAAAGTTGTTATATCTTTTTTCAGTATAGGCATCTTACCATTACTAAAATGTAACTAGCCTACCATATAGTATGTCATTAATAGTATAGAAATATTAAAACTGAGAAACACTCCTCATTTAACAAACTATTATAAGTTTTTAAGGTTTTTTAACCATTAATCTTGTGCATTAAAATATACTAAAGGATATATTCTGTGAGGTGATAATGGTATTTATTTTAGGACCATTGTGTGCTAAACTAAATTCTTCTTATGTGAAGTGCCTTTGCCAATGTATTTCTGACTAATAAAAAATTATCTGACAGAATGATATCAAATGTGCCTCAGGAGTTGTGTCCAACTATTATTCTATTTCTTCCGCCCCAAACCTTTTCTATCAGTTGATGCCATTGTGGAAAACATATTAAAAATACTTTGAAAGTTTTATGGAAAATGTGTTCTTATTAGATTCCATAGTATGTTTCTTTACATTATTGTTTATTTTGCTGATATAAGAATTAATTTTGGTTGCTTGTTTTTATCCTAACAGATACCTCGCAATACCCGTCTCATGTACCTGCATTCATATCAGAGCCTTATATGGAACAAAGTTGTTTCGCGGCGTATGCAGAAGTTTGGTTTGCAGCCTATAGCAGGTGACCTAGTGCTTCAGGGTGAAGAGAGAGCAGAACCAGTTGAATTAATGGAAGTTGGTGATCATGATGCCACAGCTACTCACCCAGCAAGTAAGTTCTATAGAAGCATAATAAGTAGTTGACAGTCATTAGGTTATTACAGCGATAGATTAAAAGTCAAATCCCTAATAGAAACAGTTGATGATATAAGACAGACTACAGTTGTCATTCTCCTCATGTGTTTTCATAAAGGTTTTTGAAAATTTGTCAAAATTTTATGAGGTGATGCAGTGTATTTAACAAAAGTATGTCTATTTTTTAACATGTCTATCTCCAGTTGTTTAAGTGTTTTATAATGAAATAACAGGTTTTCGCTTGGTAGGCGATGTGAGATGTTTCTTTTATTTAGCTTCAAAACATATCGATTTCGTCCCTATGATGGGACATCATCAGTGCAGAATTGCAAATCATGATGACCTATGTGCTCTGCTTAAAAACATTTAAAGGTGACTTGTACCGGCAAGACCTTTAAATGTTTTTAAGCAGAGCACATAGGTCATCATGACTTGCAATTCTGCACTGATGATGTCCCATCATAGGGACGAAATCGATATGTTTTGAAGCTAAATAAAAGAAACATCTCACATCGCCTACCAAGTGAAAACCTGTTATTTCATTATAATTCTGTGGTGGGCTGGCACACAAAAATGGAATCTAGTTACATGTTTAAGTGTTTGTTGTCTTTCTCTTTTTCTCAGTACTATATGAATTTTTTGAAATGAAATAAATCAGAATTAATTGTTTTGACATTCAGCAAATTTTCAAAAGGATAAGTTGCTACCCAACACAGAGACGTGTTGCTGATTTGCAGAAAGATACACATAAAAGGAAACAAATAAACTCAGCTTTCAGCCGTTCTGCCTCCTTCAGACACACACACACACACACACACACACACACACACACACACACACACACACACAACCATAGTCTCCAGCCACTGTGGCCAGACTGCAGAGTTGTCCAATGCGAGAGCAGTAACCAGTGGTGAGGGTGAGGAGGCAGCATGGAAATAGGAGGGGAGGGGTGCAAGTTGTGTGTGATGCCAATGCTATCTGACACACAAGGAGGAAGGGAAGGGGAGAGACTGGAGTGTGTGGCGAAATAGAAGATAAAAGTGACACTAGAGAGTGGAGAGGGAAGGGAAGGGAGGGTGGTGGAGGCAGAATTGGGTCTAAGAGTTTACAAGAGCATAGAATACATTGTAGGGAGAGTTTCCATATGCACAATTCAGAAAAGCTGGTGTTAGTGGGGATGATCCATATATCACAGGCTATGTAGCAATCGTTTGTCTGCCACATAATGCTGGGCTGCATGCTCTGTAACTGGGTAGTCCAGCTGTTTCCTGTCTGACAGTAGCCATTCATTTTGGACAGACCCCTTGTTTCTGGTTATGCCCACATAGAAGGCTGCATAGTGGTTGCTGCTCAGTTTGTAGATTACATGTCTTCTTTCACAGGTTGCCCTCTCTTTTATGGGATAGGAAATGGCAGTGACAGGATTGGAGAAGGTTTGGTGGGAAGAGGGATACAACAGGTTTTGCATCTAGGTCTATTGAAAGGATATCAGCCATGGGGCAAGAGGTTGGGAGTAGCGATTGATGTGGATATCTTGCCCTGAAATGGGAAATACCCTAACCACTATCCTTCCCATCCCTCCCCGCTGCCCACCAAACCTACGTAATATCATTATCCATCCCTACTTCATTTTTTATCCCATAAAATGCAGGGCAATCTGTGAAAGCATTGTGTGAGCTACAGACAGAGCTGCAACCACTGATCAGCCTTCTACTTGGGCATCTACATCTACATCCATACTCCACAAGCCACCCAATGGTGTGTGGCAGAGGGTAACTTGAATACCACTATCAGTTCTTCCTGTTCCAGTCACGTATTGTTCTTGGAAGGAAAGATTGTCAGTATGCATCAGTGTGGGCTCTAATCTCTCTGATGTTATCCTCAAGATCTCTTTGCGAGATATACGTAGGAGGAAGCAATATACTGCTAGACTCCTCGGTAAAGGTATATTCTCGAAACTTCGACAAAAGCCCGTACCGAGTGACAGAGCGTCTCTTCTGCAGAGTCTTCCAATGGAGTTTAGAGATCATCTCCGTAACGCTTTCACGATTACGAAATGATCATGTAATGAAGTGCGCTGTATCTTCTCTAGTTCCTCTATCAACCCCACCTGATATGGATCCCACACCGGTGAGCAGTATTCAAGCAGTGGGCGAACAAGTGTACTGTAACCTACTTCCTTTGTTTTTGGATTACGTTTCCTTAGGATTCTTGGAAGACCAGTTACAAGCTGTCGGTCCACATGAATGGTCACTGTCAAACAGCTGGACCATTCAGTGACAGTGTGTGCAGCTCTGCGTGCTGTGGCTGACACCTATATAGCCTGTGATGTATGTAACATTCCCACAAACACCAGCTTTCCTGAATTGTGCAGGTCAGAACTCTCCCTACAATATATCCTAAACTCCCACAATCCCAAAGGCCTAAATCTTTGCCAGTTCCTGCTCTGTCTCTGTCACCCTCCCCTCCTCTCCCCTGGCTACACTCTAGCCCCACATATCACCTCCATTTTTCCACACACTCCAGTCTCTCCGCCTTCCCTTCCTACCTGTGCATTAGACACTGCTGTCGTATTCCCCCTCCCCCACCTCGCATCCCTCTCCATGCTGGCTCCTTACCCCTGTAACTGTTTGCTGCTCTCACATCAGACAGTCCTACAGTCTGGCCACAGTGGCTGGAGAAGGCAGTCATGTTTGTGAGAGAGAACAGATTTCTATTTCTGCAGAAGGCTGTAATGGCCGAAAGTTGAGCTGACTTGTATCTTTTTATGTTTGCCTTAATGTGACTCATCGAGACATCTCTGTGGTGAGTAGCAACATAATTTTCCAAAAATATTGTTGAATCCTTTCCAAAATTTCTCTAGTTTGATTTTGTTTCGACATTCATCTATTGGCTTTTTAATATGTTCATTGTAACATTTAGTAATGAATGGAAAGTCCAGGTTGGAATAAATAATATAGTGAGGACAGTTTACAACTCACCGCAAAGACGTGGCGACGAGCTGCGACAGGCACATACAAAAGACACACACATACAACACATTCAGCTATCGGCCATGGCCTTCTTCAGAAATAGAGCACTCACGCAATCACACAGGCACACAACACAGTCATACAACCATCACCTCCGACTGCCACACTTCGAATCACGCTCTGCAGCGAATCGGGGACGGGAGGGGAGGGGAGGGGGAGGGGATAGAAACGTTACGTCACGGTGGTGGGGATGGGTTAGATGGGAATAACGAGATGCAGCTTAGGAATGGAGTGGGGAGGCGGGTGAGGGGAGAAAATAAAATAAAATAAAGTAAAATAAAATAAATATATATAGAAAATTCATGCACACTGCAAGTGCACAAGACCACATACACACACACATACACATGCACGCGCACACACACACACACACACACACACACACACACACACATACACACACACGATCACACATTCACACACCACTCAAATCTAACTTCTTTTGGCAGCACAAGAAAAGCCAATTTTTCGTAATTCACAAGTCTCTTGTCTTATTCTTGCTATTGAAGTGAAACTAGTTTTAGAGTGGGATGGAGGGTGTGGAAGGCATTATGTTCCCTCCTAGCCACATTTACTTGCATAAAAATACATCTATTTTTAATGACACTATAAAAACTGCCACAGTAATTTCCATAACAGAAACCTGGTAGGTATTTGACAGTAAAATTATTCTGGCTATTAGACCGCATCGTCACTATGTCAAAATTCCACAGTGTTTTGGTCACTATTGCAAGTGGCCTTCTTCTGTGTGTTGTGTTTATTGGTAGATATGTGTTAATTGAGTTTCTAGCTTTTCCGTGCAGTGTTAGCCTCAAGATATTGATAAAATGAATTGCTCTTTGTTGTTTTTTCTCTGTCCTCATCTCTGTGAGGGTAACTTGTATTTTGAGACCTGTCCTCATTACATTTTCTCCATCAACTTCTTCTTGTTGTTATTATTATTATTATTTATAATTTATTATTATTATTGTGCCCTTCCTTTGCCACTCAGTTCACACATGGCAGTATGTACACATAAATATCTTTCTAACTTTGTCAAACAAGTAAAATCTTTTTCTCAATCAAAAACTTGCCACCATATTAAATATTAATAAATTGTAGCACAAAAACGAAAGACTGAATGCCATGGGCGATAAGCAACATTTTCCAAAAAGCAATACATGGCATCTCAAACAATGTGTGGAGCATTGTTAATTGTATCCAAAGAAAATGAATTTTGCAATTCTCAGTAGGATACAATATACTGATATACATTAAAACAGTGTAGAATTGATTGTCATGGATATTCAGATTTCATTGACCCAGCTTGAATCCAGTTCCGCTGTTAAATTCAAATTATGTGATTGGACACCATTTTGTTGACTATTATGCAATATTGTGTACAGGTAAATAATCTTTTTGTTTTCAGCAAAATTTGTATGATTTTTAACATGTAAATGGTTGTGTTCCCCTCGGTTGTGTGTATTCTGTTTGTTCCTTTTCCACAAAAAATCTATATATAAAAGGCTTGTGTGTGTACGTGCTGACAGACTTTTCTCCATGACTACATACTGCCACCCACTCGTGGTTGTGGTGGTAGATAGCCCTTGGTCTAATGATGTTAGTAAGGGAGTTTGGTCGCGGTGCGTGGCAGTGGGTGAGTGTGATGAGCAAAAATTCGTAAAATATCTTCGACCATAGATACTGCTAGACTGAGCATGGCATCGTTTTCATGGCACAAACATCTCTGCAGCCAAAACATTGTTTTGCCAACAGTCACGTGGTAGTGTATACAGTTTTGCCTCGATTATACAGAGCTTTTTGTGATGGAAAGTGACATTAAATTTCAAATGACAGTATTATTATTTTAAAATGGTGGCATTTCTTGAAAACGGGTGAGTCGTTTATTATATCTGGATAATGTTTGCCAACAGTCACGTGGTCATATGTTTGAACCTTGCCATGTGCATATTTACTCTACTGTTTGTCCGGTCTTTTAGTATCTATGGTCGAAGTAAAATATGCAATAAATACACTTAGGAAAAGCTATATACTCTGTGACTTACGAACTTTACGGTACGAGTCAAAATCTGTTTATTCTTTCGTCAGACAATGCGGTCCTTTCAGTCTTTAATAACGACGAGGAATATCAAATACGCTATTTTTTTAAAAATAGATCACATGTTTCTGTCAACCACACATTACCGACTATGAACAGAGACACAAAACAAAGATAAAAATCCAGATAGACTCAAAGATAAAAATACTCGTGGAACATTGATCACTGTCGTGGAAGCGTGGTGGAAACACAGACATACATTAATGATATAGCCGCGACACTTTCTGCTGTGAAAGGTGTTATCGTTTGACAGCTAGGTCAAGAAAAACTGTGCGACGTAGTCCTACTCATATCCCGGCTGTCTCCTGTGATAATGTTGGCAACAGATGTTGAATAACGAGAATCATGTGACATCGTCATAAGCCAATTGCGTGACACGCAAATATTTTGTCTTGAAATTAAGCATACAGCAGGAACAGCAGTATTTATCTACACACTATGTGGTTCGGTCATCTTTGCAACGATTTTATATCGTGTTATTGATGTTGCCAACATAAAAACACGAGGCCGCCAGGATAGAAAGTAAAATTTTACCGAATCAGATACATCCGTTGTTGTCACATCTCATTATGACCAGCGCTTTCACGCGAAACTCTATACAAAAGAGTCTCATGATTCACACAGTCTTACAATTCATTCCAAATTCCTATTCAAGAAGATATTTGTGAAAACTGTTACAAATCAATATTCGCACTTATCCAATATCGTTTTCAGAAATGTAATTTGCCAGCCGCTTTCGGCGCTGCTGTTGCAATGTGTAACTTTATGAACACAACCTAACATTGAATTTACATTGTTCTGAAGCACGGACTTAAATTAATTTTACTCTTAATATGAAACTGAACATTCATAGTTTTCGACAATGACTTCTACTTAAATTTGACATCTTTGGCAAGGAGAACTGAGTTTATTGACAGAGAGATCCAACAAGGATTGTGTTTTTGCTGACCTTCGTCCGGAACCCAAAGAACCATGATACACACAGGATCTTCTTTAACAACCGTAGCAAAGCATGGGAATATAAGCTAGTTTTTCTATATTTGCCATCATTTGCCTTTCATGTACGCATTCATGAGCCCAATATGGAAGATATGCTACCTTCTCCTTACTCACTGTTTAACGTTCATTACTTATTTTTCTGTGTATCTCTCATAAAATTCCTTCTAATTTTTCTATCCTCTCATTTTTCACATTTACTTATCACCATTCCATTGCACTTCACTCTAATATAACTTCAACATGATTTGGACCAGTACAAGGTATCCAACAAAGGACTGCATGCTTTTAAAATTAAATAAGATGAAAATAAAGGCAGATGAATGCAAGGTAAGGTACAGTCAGTGACATTATTCCAAAACTTGTGCCTTTTCATTACAACACACTGTCTACAGATGCAAAGTTAAAAAAAAAAAAAAAAAAAAAACTATTGGAGCTTTGTTACATTTTATCTCCTCTGTTTGTCTGCTGTGTTGAATAAAATAACAAATGCACTACTTACTATGCATTGTAACTAACTGCTACTTGTTGTAAGAACTTGATCAGAGTTATTTAAAAGAAATAAATTTGTCATACTGTAGAAACATTACAGAACTACCATAAAAGTACAGAAATGTTGCAATAGGGGTGGATACATTATACAGTTAACAAATCATTCAGTGCCACAATTAAGTTGCAGGAAAAAAACCATTAACAAGTGCACAAGATTTTAACTAGGGATGGGTCGAATCCCAATTTTACCGAATCGAATCCGAATACCGAATCTTAAATATAACATGCGCCGAATCCCGAATCCGAATCGAATCTCGAACCTACATAATCTGTCAACTCAAGTATATGTATTTAAAAAGAATTACTACCCAATCACAGCCAGTGATGAAGATAAAGCCTTGTGTGATGGATCTCAAATGACAATATTACAGTAAAATTCAAGAAATAAAAATTTCATTTAGGTTTTTATTTTAAATTTTAAGAATTTTTTAATACCCCCTTATCCTCTTAAAAGAAATTTTTATGAAACATTTTGAGATATATGTTGTTTAGATGTTCTAAAAGATAATAAGAAACTTTCTTCACTCTATTACCAACTATTTCATTTTGATGAAATAAAAAATAATTGCATAATGAAGTCTTACAAAGGAAAGAATTACTTTTTTTCCTTTTTCAAAGGTGAAGAATCAAAAATAAAACCTGAAAATGTGAGTAGATATTTTGGAAGCTTGAAAAATAGGTTCTTAAAAAAATAGGATGTGTAAATGTTTAATGATTTTATAGTCACTTATATAAGCCATTATAAAATTTATGATACTAATATTATAGAGGAAAAATTCCTAACAGGAAAAATATACGTAAAAAATAGATGGAGTACACTTACCAGGCGAAGGGGCACAGGCAGTAATAGCAACAAATAAACACACACACACACACACACACCCAAAAATGCTAGCTTTCGCAGCCTAGCTGCTTCATCAGGCAGAAGGGAGGAGAGGGAAAAGGAAATGATGAGGGTTTTAAGGAAGGGGGTAAGGAGCCATTCCAATCCCGGGACAGGAAAGACTTACCTTGGGGGAAAAAATGGAGGGTAAATAAATGCACACACACCCACACATTTACACAGACACAAGTACACTTAGGCAGACATACATCTAAAGCTAATTTATTTTGTGGGTTAAATTGTACGACGCTTCTCGCCGGGCTGCAGTGGTTATGTTGGCACCAATGGTAATGATGGCAACTCAGATGAACAATAAATATTTTTTCGTGGCAACTTCAATTAAAACAAAAATTATTTTTTTCTGAACGGGCAAGGGTACATACAAGAACCTGTCAACCATAGAGCAGGTACAGTATTAATTTAGCTGCAAGTGAAACGAGCAGCAATAACACTTATTCTGTACCTCGTGAAAAATAAACATTCATTGGTCATCTGAGTTGCCGTCATTACCACTGGTGCCAACATAACCACTGCAGCCCGGCGAGAAGTGTCATACAATTTAACCGGATTTATTGAAACAGACGTCAGATGTTTGTTGAATTGACGTTATCCCGCCTGAATGGCGCACGATTAGAACTTTTTTTTTCCACATACGGTAGTAAACAACTTTCTTCTTGAAATCCTAGTGCTTCTCTAAGGTTCACATACCCCAGCACTTCACAAAATTTGACGAAAGAATACGCGAAATTAGAATGAGACAACTCGTGCAAGAATCATAGGTGATGTCCTAGGAGCTGTGTACACAGAATGAAGCGGCAGTACGATCAATATATATCGGATAGTGTTTCATATAGAAACGATAGGTTTGTGCGATAGGTATCGAAGAAGCTAATGATATGATTTTTACTAAATATGTCATGATTTTAAAGGATGTGTTTAGTCAGGAACCTAAGAGTGCAACGTAACTTGTGAGTGAACAAGTTGTACTTTTAGGTTCCTGCCAAGCCACATCCTTTAAAATCATGACATATCGTAAAAATCATAACATTCACTTGTTCGAATACTGGTACCTATAGTCTAACGATCATAGCTTTGACTGAAAAGTCCATTGACAACGAATTAAGGCCGATTCACACTGTCCGTCACGTCACTTCCCTTTTTCTAGTACTCCATGTTGAAAGTGAGGTTATGAGTGGCGACATGTTATGTAGAAAGTCATTTTATAATACTGTAATTGAAGAAACTACAATGCTAAATGTTATTGATTGCCAAAATCAACTTTAGAATGTATGTTTTGGGCTAACTTAATGTGGTCAAGTACTGGGAACTGAAACATGTCAAAACATCGACATCTATTTTAAAGCGAAAAATATAAAGTTCCTTGCTACTGCTAGCGGAGCAAGAGTTGAATGTCTGATATATATCGATTGTATTGCTGTTTCATTCGATGTATACGGTTCCTAGGAAATTACCTGTTACCAACGTGACCTGTTACATTTGAAGTTGAGCAATACTAAAGTTCAATTTCCTTCGTTGAATGGTGTGTTAAAATTCAGTAGTCGAAAATAAAGTGGAAATTAGACCCGACTTCCTTCTTTTTATTTTTACGAGTGCAAAAGTTTTAGCGCCAGTATTTACATTTGCGACTACGAAGCAAGCCGCTCACTACGTTTACATGTAACACATCTTCCAGAAGACGAAAACCGATTTTTGTAAACCGTTTTTCGCTTTTGGAGTGTTTACATGACCAACCAAAAGCGGAATTGGGAAATCTGTTTATGAAATCCGGTTTTGGGAGCCCATGTAAACGGGGTGTGTGTAGCACTGCTTCGACGAGACGGAAAACTTAACTTGTGGCGGCTCTTGGTACCATTCAGAACTTCGTTCGTTTTGTACTCTATTTAACCTCGTTTTATGACGTCACGTCTTTCAACGGATCTATGAAACAATAATGTAAATAATGCAAACGAAAGTGCACTGTTATGCAAAGTTAACTACAATATTCGTAACTGAAGGTTTCCATATAAACTTTGGATTCGGGATTTGGTAGTATTCGGCCATTATGCATCGAATCTCGAATCCGAACCCAGTGTGCTAGATTCGGCGAATCTGGATTCGGCCGAACCACGCGGACACAACCCTAATTTTAACCTTATCTACCAATTTAATAAGGGCAGTGGAAAACGAAGTGGAATTAGTTTTCCTATAAATTTCTTTATTGATTGTCATTGTGTCAACTGGCAGCTCTTTCGCAGAAGCTATAAATTGGTAATTAAAAAATGTTTAATATAATAAAAAAAATTTAAAATTTGCATATCTCCTAATACCATATATTTTTCCACAGATAAGACAACCTTCAGATAAGACGAGGTACAAATTGTCATTGAAATTTTATAGTTTAAGCACAAGTTACCGTATTTACCCGAATGTATGCCACACTTTTTTTTCCAGTTTTTGGGATCTAAAAATATGCCTGGTACTTAGATTAGAAAGCAAAGCTTCAGGAAGTTCCAAAAAGTGCTGTTAGAAGCCGCCATAAGTAGTTTTCTTGATTGGCACACCTAGATTTCACCCTTTGTTGCAGTGTTTGCGATCTGCTTTTTAACTTTCATGCTTGTAGTGCTTCATTGTATCCGATCATGAAGAAGCCTTTTTTTCCCCTTTTTTAATTACACCGCAAAGTTGAAAAAAAAAAAAATTTCTTTCGCCCATACCATATTTAATCGTGCCGATGCACATATTATGCGGGTGAAAACACGCGAAATTTCCCGAGAACAGAAGATAAAGGATTTTTAAGGAAGCTGCAATTGTTGCGTATAGCTCCAAAATATTTTAACCCATTCACATCTCCGTACGTAAATATACTCTAATTGTTTCACTGTGACTCTGGATACCTATTTTGAGAAATTATTTTTGACAAGCGACATTGTAAATTCAAGCTGCATTGTAAATAATTTATTCTATTTCTGCTTTATGGCATGTAGGTTGTCGTGTGTACCATTGTCCACTCAGTAAATTACTAAAGCTCGAAAAGTGAATATTAAAAAAAAATAGCGCAAAACTTTGTTTTCATAAATCTTTTAAAAAAAGTTATCTGTAGCATAGTGTTAAAGGAGGTTAGGTAGTTAAATAAGAAGTGTGGTTTTTTTTAGTATCTGAGGCCGCGTAGCATCCGAATCTAGTGTTCAGAAACACTAAATTAGTTTACAGTTGTACATTCGATATATATCATTTCAGGCCGAGCTACTTCGATTGTAATCTTACTTGTAAATTACCCAGAAAGTTGTAATCTTAGGTTCCTACGTAACTACAACCTTTATAATCACGACATATTCATAAAAATCATAATATTCGCCTGTTAGATACTTAACTGCACAAATATATAAAAAAAGTCTAGAAGACCTACTATCCTATACTCGTAGCCTTGGCTGGAGATATCACTTTGCCACGAAGAAAAATAATCCTACTCCTGATGATCCAGTTCCCCAAGGCATCATTCAAATTGAACCCTGCCTAGAACAGTTCCGTCCCCCATCACAGCGAGACCCACCCGCTCTTCCTCAAAATCATCCCCTTCAAACCTTCCAGGAATTCCTTCCTTCCAACCTTGCCTCTCAGTCCTTCCTGAAAAACCTTAATCCTACTCCCAACATTACCCCAGCTGAATCCCGAGCTATCTGTGATCTGAAGGCTGACCATTCCATCATCATTCTCCCCGCCGACAAGGGATCCACGACAGTGGTACTTGATCGGTGGGAGTATGTGGCTGAGGAACTGCGTCAGCTTTCAGACAACACTACCTACAAAGTCTGTCATGGTGACCCCATTCCTGATGTCCAGGCAGAGCTTCAGGGAATTCTCAGATCCTTAGGCCCCCTACAAAACCTTTCACCTGAGTCCATCAAACTCATGACCCCACCGACACCCCGCACCCCTACCTTCTACCTACTTCCTAAAATTCACAAAGCTAATCATCCAGGCCGGCCGATTGTGGCCGGTTACCAAGCCCCCACAGAACGAATGTCTGCCTACATAGACCAACACCTTCAACCCATCATGTGCAGTCTCCCATCCTTCATAAAAGACACCAACCACTTCCTCGATCGCCTGAAATCCTTACCCAGCCTGTTACCTCCTGAAACCATCCTTGTAACCATTGATGCCACCTCCTTATACACAAATATCCCACATGTCCAGGGCCTCGCTGCATTGGAGTATTTCCTTTCACGCCGACCACCCACTTCCCTACCTAAAACCTCTTTCCTTAATACCCTAGCCAGCTTCATCCTAACCCACAACTTCTTCACCTTTGAGGGCCGGACATACCAACAACTAACGGGAACAGCCATGGGAACCAGGATGGCCCCCTCGTATGCCAACTTATTTATGGGTCCCTTAAAGGAAGCCTTCCTGGAAACCCAAGCCTGTCAACCCAAAGTTTGGTACAGATTCATTGACGACATCTTCTTGATCTGGACCAACAGTGAAGAACTACTCCAGAATTTCCTCTCCAACCTCAAATCCTTTGGTCCCATCAAATTCACCTGGTCCTATTCCAAATCCCATGCCACTTTCCTTGATGTCGACCTCCATCTGTCCAACGGCCAACTTCACACCTCCGTCCACATCAAACCAACCAACAAACAACAATACCTCCATTACGACAGCTGCCATCCATTGCACATCAAACATTCCCTTCCCTACAGCTTAGGTCTTCGTGGCAGAAGAGTCTGCTCCAGTCCCGAATCACTGAACCAGTACACCAATAACCTAACAGCTTTTACATCCCGCAGCTATCCTCCTGACCTGCTTCAGAAGCAAATTACCAGAGCCACCTCCTCATCCCCCCAAATCTAGAATCTTCCACTGAAAAACCCCAGAAGTGCCCCTTTTGTCACCAGATACTTTCCGGGACTGGAGCGGACTCTGAAAGTGGCTCTCCAGCAGGGATACGACTTCCTTAAATCCAGCCCCAAAATGAGATCCATCCTTAATGACATCCTTCCCACTCCACCAAGAGTGTCTTTCCGCCGCCCTCCTAACCTTCGTAACCTCCTAGTCCATCCCTATGAAATCCCCAAACCACCTTCCCTACCCTCTGGCTCCTACCCATGCAACTGCCCCCGTTGTAAAACCTGCCCTATGCACCCTTCCACCACCACTTACTCCAGTCCAGTAAACCGGAAGGTGTACACAATAAAGGGCAGAGCCACTTGCGATAGCATCCACGTGATTTACCAACTGACATGCCTGCACTGTGAAGCGTTCTATGTGGGAATGACCAGCAACAAACTGTCCGTTCGCATGAATGGTCACAGGCAGACAGTGTTTGTTGGTAATGAGGATCACCCTGTGGCTAAACACGCCTTGGGGCACGGCCAGCACATCTTGGCGCAGTGTTACACTGTCCGGGTTATCTGGATACTTTCCACTGACACCAACCTTTCAGAACTCCGGAGATGGGAACTTGCCCTTCAGCTTATTCTCTCCTCCCGTTGCCCAAATGGTCTCAACCTCCGCTAAATTCATATTCCTGCCCACCATCGTTAGCATCTTTGCCTCGGTTCTGTGGACAGAGCCTCTGCCTCAAGTGGTATCTCTGTCCAACTTCTTTGCTTTTTACAAATATCTGTCTAGGTGTGTTTGTGTTTGGATATGTGTGAGTGTGTGTATATTTGTCTACCTTACTTTTTGTCCCCTAAGGTAAGTCCTTCCACTCCTGGGTTTGGAATGACTCCGTTTCCACTTCCTTAAAACCCATTTCCTTCCCTTTCTCCTCCCCTTTTTTTTTCCCCTCTTTTTTCCTGAAGAAGCTGCCAGTGGCGGCGAAAGCTAGTAAGTGTGTTTTCAGTGTGATTTTTATTTTTATTTGTGTCTATCGACGAGCCGGTCCTTTTCGGTAAGTCATCCGATATATATATATATATATATATATATATATATATATATATACATAAATTATAGAGGGAAACTTTCCCGGTGGGATAAACAAAAATAAAAATAGAAAACAGATGACTTACCAAAAGGACCGGCTCGTCGATAGAAACAAATAAAATTAATAAAATCACACACACACACACACACACACACATACAAGCTTTCGCAGCCTAGCTGCTTCGTCAGGCAGAAGGGAAGGAGAGGGAAAAGGAAATGATGAGGGTTTCAAGGGAGTGGATAAGGAGTCATTCCAATCCCGGGACAGGAAAGACTTACCTTGGGGGGGAAAAAAAGAGGGTAAACAAATACACACACACCCACACATTTACACAGACGCAAGTACACTCAGGCAGACATACTGTAGAACTGTAGAAAGCAAAGAGGGTCTTTAAACTGACATGTTCCACATCGTTGCGAAATGTCGTATTCGTGATCTTTCGAACAAGTACTGATCTAGTCTAATGTATGTTTTGCATAAATGATTAGTATTGATTCATGTCAGCCCATGAGTCCAAGGTCAACGTAAATATTGTCTCACACCAACTACTACTGATAAACAATATCTTCAACTATTTTTGTCACTGTAAATCGAAAATTAATTGATCAATTTAACATTAAAAATGTTGTCTGTAGTCACATTCAGTCCATTCTTTTGAAACTGCTCCATCGACTTCATTATTGCACTTTCAGGAAGTGTTTCGTCACGTGGTCTCAGGTTGTCTTTTCCTAGATAAGGAAACCCATTGCACAGAAACTTAGTCACTTACCGTAGGTGCAACCACAGTGGAGAGGTATCTGTGGAGAGGCCAGACAAATGTGTGGTTCCTGGGGAGGGGCAGCAGCCTTTTCAATAGTTAAGGGGGCAACAGTCTGGATGATTGACTGAGCTGGCCTTGTAAAATCAGCTAAATTGGTTTTGCCACACAGTTACTGTGAACGGCTGAAAGCAAAGGGAAACTACTTTTCCCAAGGACGTGCAGCTCTACTGTATGAAAATATGATGATGGCATCCTCTCAGGTAAAATATTCCAGAGGTAAAATAGTCCTCCATTCAGATCTCTGGGCGGGGACTACTCAAAAGGATGTTGTCAGCAGGAAAGACAAAACTGGCATTCTATGAATCGGGGTGTGGAATGTTAGATCCCTTAATCGGGTAGGAAAATTAGAAAATTTAAAAAGGGAAGGGGATAGGTTAAAGTTAGATATACTGGGGATTAGTGAAGTTCAGTGGCAGGAAGAACAGGATTTCTGGTCAGGTGAGTACAGGATTATAAATACAAAATCAGTTGGGGGTATCACAGGAGCAGGACTGATAATGAATAAGAAAATAGGAATGCAGGTAAACTACTATGAGCAGCACAGTGATCGCATTATCATTGTCAAGATAGATATGATGCCAACCCCGACAACAGTAGTACAGGTTTATATGCCAAGTAGCTCTGCCGATGATGAGGGGATTGAAGAAATGTATGAGGAGTTAAAGGAAATTATTCAGACAATTAAGGGAGAGGAAAACTTAATTGTGATGGGAGACTTGAATTTGGTAGTAGGAAAAGGAAATATGCGGCATCCGAAGGTGATGGTTGTATGACTGTGTTGTGTACCTGTGTGATTGCGTGAGTGTTCTGTTTTCTGAAGAAGGCCATGGCCGATAGCTGGAAGTGTTGTATGTGTGTGTGTCTTGTATGTGCCTGTCGCAGCTCGTCGCCACATCTTTGCAGTGAGTTGTAAACTGTCATTACCATATTATTAATTCCAACCTGGACTTTCCATTATTATATTCAGGTAGATTTTATAATGGTAAAATATAGATTCCGGTACCAGGTTTTAAACTGTAAGACATACACAGGAGCAGATATAGACTCCAACCGTAACTTCTTGGTCATGACCGTAACTTCTTGGTCATGACCGTAACTTCTTGGTCATGACCGTAACTTCTTGGTCATGACCGTAACTTCTTGGTCATGACCGTAACTTCTTGGTCATGACCGTAACTTCTTGGTCATGACCGTAACTTCTTGGTCATGACCGTAACTTCTGGGTCATGACCGTAACTTCTGGGTCATGACCGTAACTTCTGGGTCATGACCGTAACTTCTGGGTCATGACCGTAACTTCTGGGTCATGACCGTAACTTCTGGGTCATGACCGTAACTTCTGGGTCATGACCGTAACTTCTGGGTCATGACCGTAACTTCTGGGTCATGACCGTAACTTCTTGGTCATGACCTGTAGGCTGAAACTGAAAAAACTGCAGAAAGGTAGGAAAATAAGGAGTTGGGATATGGATAAATTGAGGGAACTTGGAGTTATTAAGAATTTCAGAGGGTGCTTTAGGCAACAATTGGCAGAAACAGAGGGAAATAAAACAGTTTAAGAAGAATGGGTAGCATTGAAAGATGAAATAGTGAAGGCAGCAGAGGACAAAATAGGTAGAAAGGCAAGACCTACAAATAAATCCTTGGATATCGCAGAAAATTCTACATTTAATTGATGAAAGGAGAAAATATAAACATACAGTAAATGAACATTTGGGGACAAGAAAAACAGCTCTATGAATATGAAGAACTCAGATGGAAAACCAGTTCTCAGCAAAGTAGGAAATGCTGAAATGTGGAAAGAGTACATAGAGGAACTCTATAAAGGAAATGAACTTAGAGACAATGTTGTAGGAAGGGGAGAGAAGTAGATGAAGATAGGAGAGATACTGTACTGAGAGATGAATTTGGCAGAGCACTGAAATACCTAGGTTGGAACAAGGCCCCGGGCGTAGATGACATTCCCTCAGAGCTACTAAAGTCTGTGGGAGAGTCAGCCGCGAATTATCTTCAGGAGAATGGAAAAGCTGGTAGAAGCTGGCCTCGGGGAAGATCAGTTTGGATTAAGAAGAAACGGAGGAACACTGGAGGCAAGACTTACTTTACAACTTATCTTAGTTAAGATAGATTTAGGAAAGGCAAACCTACAATTTTAGCTGTTGTAGATTTCGAGAAAGCTTTTGACAATGTTGATTAGAATACACTCTTTCAAATTATGAAGTTAGAAGGGATAAAATATAGGGAACGGAGAGTTATTTACAGCTTGTACAAAAGCCATACCACAGTTATTAGACTTGAAGGGCATGAAAAGTTAGTTTTGAAGTTAGTAAGACAGAGGTGTAGCCTTTCTCCAATGTTATTCAATTTATGCATCGAGCAGGTAGTGAAGGAAAGCAAGGAAAAATTTGGAATATGGATTAAAGTTCAGGGGGAAGAAATAAAAACATTGCATTTTGCTGATGACATTGTAATTCTGTCAGAGACAGCAAAGGAACTGTAGGAGCAAGTGAACGGAATAGACAGTGTGTTGAAAGGAGCATATAAGATGAACATTAACAAGAGCAAAACAAAGATAATGGAATGCAGTCTTGGAAAATCAGGCAATGCTGAAGGAATTAGATTAGGTAACGAAACAATGAAGGTGGTAGATGAGTTTTGTTATTTGATAGTAAAATAACATATGGCAGTCGCAGTACAGAGGATATAAAATGCAGAATGGGAATGGGAAGAAAAGCATTTTTGACAAAGAAAAATTTGCTAACATCGAATATTAATTTAAGTGTAAGGAAGTCTTTTATGAAGGTGTTTGCATGGAGTTTTGCTTTGTTCGGAAGTGAAACGTGGACGATAAACAGAGCGGACAGGAAGAGAATAGAGGCTTTTGAAATGTGGTGCTACAGAAGAATGCTGAAGATTAAGTGGGTAGATCATGTAACTAATGAAGAGGTACCGAACAGAATTGGCGAGAAAAGGAATTTTTGGCATACCGTGAACTAAAAGAAGGGATCGCTTGGTAGGACATATTCTTAGACATCAAGGAATCGTAATTTTAGCATTGGAGGGAAGTGTGTGGGGTAAAAATCGCAGAGGGAGACCAAGAGATGTATATAGTAAGCAGATTCAAATGGATGTGGGTTGCCGTTCTTATGAGGAGATGAAAAGGCTTGCTCAGGATAGAGTAGGGTGGAGAGCTGCATCAAACCAGTCTCCAGACTGAAGACCATAAAAACAACATATCTGAATAATTGCTTTCAGAGTGGTCATTTGGTTGTCTATGTAAGGTGACAAGCCTTGTGAAGCTATGTTGCCAATGGAGTTCTGCATCACACACGCGCACTCAATTGGTCTGCGTTACGACAGTTTGCAAAAAGAAGGTAGTCATGTGTCAATCTGACAGGTGAGTCGTCAGAGTTCAGGAGCTGGCCAACAGATGGCAGCACCTCTGGTGAGTATATCGCTTAGGCATAATCATCATGTGACAGGAAATACTGGCAGTTAGAACTGTGTAAAATGGTGGCCATTGTAGAGGATGCATTTTTGGGTGAAATAATGACTTATATACTATTTAAAAATTAATAACAGCTGACTCCTATACGATCAAAGGAGCTTGTAGGCTCATTCTGAAGTTAAAGAATAGCTGGTTGTGCTCATATAAACACACCTCCAGTCACATTAATAGTTTTTTAGGTATATTAAATCGAATATTGTCAGTAAAGAATAATTTTTTTAAATTTGTATTTTGAAAATGATTTGAGAAAATTGTTGTAACAAGGGCTCAAATTAAAGCCCTCATTCATTAATGTTAAGTGCTGTATATTCCTTCTTTCTCAAAACCAAGGAATTTGAATAAGCGACCAAATGTAATTTTCGGCCATTAAGAAAACTTGGTATTTATTAAATAATTTAAAAACCAAATCGCATATATAAATTCTGATGACATTTCCGAATTCAGAGGAAAGTTTCTGTTTTATTGATATGTAACATATTTTCTTTATTATTTATATTAAGTGTAAAATGAGTATTTTTATTGAATAGACCAGGGGTCTCAAATTTACTAGGCCACGAGGGCCACATTTCAAGTTCCGAATCGCGTTCCGAATCGCAGTGCGGGCTGCATAGCATATTTGGTGATTACTGATGAATGTGATAGTAACACATACTTTGACCTCTGACACGACTGGTAAGGGGGAAATGCCATTTTAACCTGTATACTACTTTATCACCATCATAATACTCTTTACATCCGCAAACAAATCTCAATAACATGTGAACTAGGTTAACATACAGTTTCGGTGACGGGTGCTTCTGCTTAACACGTATACTTTGTTGGTGGTTAAAGTTCAGATCACCGGCAGTGGCGTACTACACTTTAGTGACAATGGAGACAGTGGTAACTGTGCAGCACACAGGGACAGCTGTGCTGGTCACTTGTTTGTTTACAAGTGTCAAGGGAAACAGTCGTGTTCCAACGAAATTTATGACGACATATTTTCAACACAGTGTAATGTCCATTGCAAATGATCAATATTTCAAATTCTTAGTATTTTGTAATTAAAACATGCTACTCTGTATATGGATGTGTAAACAGACAGTCGCTTCAGCTCCTGCATTATAAACACGTTCAGTCGTTTCACGCCAGTATTGGCACTGGCCCGATATGAATAATGTGAAGGCAGCCAATCAGGTGTGGCTTTCAGACAAACAATAACAATGTCACAAGAATGAAACTTTCACTCTGCAGCGGAGTGTATGCTGATATGAAACTTCCTGGCAGATTAAAATTGTGTGCCGGAACTGGGACTTGAACCTGGGACCTTTGCCTTTCGCGGGCAAGCGCTCTACCACTGAGCTATCCCAACTCAACTCACGGTTCGTCCTCACAAGGTAACTTCTGCCAAAACCTTGCCTACTGCATTGCAAACTTGACAGAAGTTCTCTTGCGAACCTTTCAAGACTAACACTCCTGGAAGGAGAACATTCTGTGAAGTTTAGAAAGTAGGAGGGGGGTGCTGTCAGAAGTAAACTTGTGAGGACGTACGATAAGGCGTGTCGGGATAGCTCAGTGGTAGAGCGCTTGCCTCCTAAAGGCAAAGATCCCAGGTTCGAGTCCCGGTTCTGGCACACAATTTTAATCTGCCAGGAAGTTTCATAACAATGTCTTTTTTCTCTCCCATGGCATGAATTAATCACGAAATTATCTGTTGTGGCAAAGTATGTACAACAATGAACAAAGGAAACAAACAAGACGAAATCAGTAAAGCAATATACAGCCGGGAACCTACTTGAAACTGTTGGGTGGGCCGGATCCAGACCGCGACCCGTATTTTTGGAGATCCCTGTAATAGACCATGATTTGACTCCAGAGTGTTGCTACAAGGGTATTTAAGGGAGAGGGTGTGCATGTCGTTCAGAGTATGGCACCGAGCGTGTATGTTGAGCGACAAGGCTGTCGCTGGATATTTGGATTTTTCACTGAAGTTAGTGAACGTAGAAGAATTTTCGGATTCGTGTTTGAGGAACTTAAAACTTTCTACACCACGTGTGGAACTTCGAAATATTTCGTTTGTGGAACTTGTGATTTTCAGCTGATTCGCAGGGGTGGACTTGGACACATTTCTGGTAATAAACTTTGTTTTTGGTTTTCTTCTGTTGGTGGCTTTAGATAACTTAGGCATACTCTGGAGTCAAGTGAAGGTCTTAAACATTAATGTTTATGAAAAGTTGCTTGCATAAACCACACTTAATAGAGAAGAAATAAAAAGTAAAACTTCAGCATACTTTCAGTGAACATTTCTGCCTGTTAGTATTAATATTTTGTTATGTATTTTGGGGATATTGTGGCGCCCTCTGAGACTTGAACATGGCCAATTCATTATTAGCCCAATCATATTTCACGGAGCCCTGAAGGAAATATATATCATTTTGTGTGCGTGATTAGTAAAATTGTTTGTTTTGTGCATTAGGGCATGGGGGTTCGAGCTGTGTGGTTATAAACATTTATATGAACCCCTGACATTTTCTTATACCATTACTCAATGCAAAAATTTTCTGTGTGTAAGCTTGCAGCAGTAATCTTCATCCACAGCTGATTCTTTGTAGTCCTCTTCATCTAGGTCACATTTTGCTTCAGACATATCATCTAGAATATCATGTAACAGGGTGAAAAATTGTGAATCAATAAGTGGCGGTGATCTACGAGCCTTCCATGCCTTGCCACATTGATTTATGACAATGCTACAGAAGTGCAGAAGAAAACAATAGACACAAATAAACTATAGAAGTTTCATTGTTGTGCATATTACTGCAATTCAGAGAATAATAGTAGTGGGTTTACTACCTCGCACAGAGGAAGTAGCATATACAGTGCAGAAATGATCTATATTTGTCATTCTGTATAAAATTTAAGTGCTAATTTTTAGACAAAATAGTAATGTAGTATACTAAGGGTTTTTCTATATCCTCAGATATATTGCAAACTTCAAAACCAGAGCCATAATGTGTTCCCATGAATGTTGACAGCAGTCTGCCACAGTTTGAATGCTGTTAGACAGATGATGCACCAGAAAATCATACCACAATGGGAACGTGTATTATAAATACGTGTTAGGCAAATATTGTAATTCTTGAACTATATGACATATTTCAGTAAATTTCCTTTTACCTTATTTACCCTAATGCAAGCCGCACCCTAGAAATTAGACTTGGCAGATAAAAATAGAAATCCGATTACAAGCCACACTAAAAAATGTAAACAAATATGGATCATTGTGATGGATAAAATGTCCCTTTACTTGTGATTTTCACTACACTTAAATTACTATTACATCACAAACAGCAACAGCAGTAAAAATTCACAATATCTAGTAACCCTTGCACTGCACATTTACTTATCAGTGGTGCCAGCCTCGTGCGTGTAATTATCGCGGAATGCTGCATTCGAGGATCTGTGTGTGTGTGTGTGTGTGTGTGTGTGTGTGTGTGTGTGTGTGTGTGTGTGTGTGTGTCAGTCGGGGGGGGGGGGGGGGGCACAATCTACTGTAGCAGTCCATCATGTTATTGAGGCAAAAACGAGGCGCAAAATCCAGTATTGTAGTATAAAATAGTTTCCTTTTCAATATTTGTAGAGAAAATTGCATATATATGGTATGCCTTCAGCACTGAAATGAAAATTTATGTCTGGAGTAGTGAAAAGGTTAAAGTATTTTGGATCTACATATAACTCTGCAAGTGGTGACATCAGATGTGAGCTGGCTACACTGCGTATTGGAACGTGGGTAAAAATTTTCGTTTATTATATGGTCAGTGAAATGTTAGCATGAAGCCTCCTAAGAATGTCAATCTCTTCCACCATGTAGGAGGGCACACACTTTTTTCTCCCCTGTTAGGGGAGGCTGACACAGGCTTAGACCAAATAAACGTTATGCTAAGGAGAAACCTCCAATAACATGGCAAGCAAGAATACATATTTGCAATACAGAATTAAAAAATCTGTTATGACTGTTTTTAATCAATTGATGGATTCCTTGGATTCCTCGTCACTGCTGTTGTAGACAGCATTATCCTCTGTGTCATCAAGAATATTGGAAATACAGCATTTTTTAAATGCGCGGTCACCAGTTTTCGGGATACATTTCCATGACTGGCTGATCCACTCACGCTCTTGGAACAAACTTGCACGCTTAACAGGCCCTGTGGGCATTCATTGCCTGTCTTCTTTAGCAAGCCATTGAGTGTAATATTCCTTATTCTGTCTTTAAAAGCTTTTTTTTTTTTTTGCCCATGTCTACTGACTGAAGAACTGAGGTAATTTCTCCTGAAATCACAACTAGCTCTATCCCACGCTCTTCTAATTTTGCCTTTACAACAGGAGTTGTGTGACATGTAAAAGAATCCAAAATGAACATATTTGGCAAACTGAGCAGGGCACCAGGACGACGTTGCCATGCAAGTTTGATCCACTGCAGCACTATTTTTTCCGTGAACCAGCCGCTTTTGTTAGCAGGTTTAATTACATCTTTCGGAAACACTTCAGACTATGGTAACGTATTTCTGTTAAAAATAATGAAAGGTGGCAGTTTATGGCCATCAGCTGTATAGCACAGCATTACTGATATGCACTGTTTTTTGCCACCTGTGGAAAACATTTTCACCTCTTTTTTCCCTTTTACTTCCACTGGGTAGTTTGATTGCATATCAAAATACTCTGGTGTTTGATCCATGTTTCCTATCTGGTCAACCAGATAATTCTTCTGAGTGCGCACTGTAATAATGTAGCACTGAAATTGTACTAGTTCCTCTTCGTAGCTTTCAGGCTGCTTTTGTGCAATTGAAGTGCACCTATGAAGGGAGAATTCCCAACATTTCGTGAAACACAGAATACAATTGCAGCTTCCTTTAAAATCCTTAATCTTCTATTCTCGGGCAGTTTCGTGCGCTTTCACCCGTATAATATTTTTACTAACTTGTAAGCACTTCTGTTGCTCCCTGACAAAATCATGCAGCACAACTTCCAAATCATAATGGTGGCCATGGTTTGGTCCAGAAAATGCCTTTTTGTCGTTGGAACAAGCAGAAAGTTGGTTCTTCTACTGTCTCCATCTCGCATTACTTTCGTCAACCTGCAGTTCGATTCAAAGTTGTCTTGTCGAAAGAAATAACTTCTCTTAAAATTTTGCAGTGTAAGAAATGCACTTCATCATGAATGGAACAAAGTAGCATTTCACTCATGACAGTTCAAAATCATACTGAAACAAAGGATGAAATCCGAATGTACCATTCATAAAATGTACTTACAGTGTCATCTAGCAGCTTCTTTCGGAACTTCTTTAGGTTTTAGTTCTCTCCATAATCTATTAAGGCTTTGTTCCTGATCCTATGCTGCATGCACTTAAAGTGGCTACTACCAGCATTTTATTTATTTATTATTTTTTTCCTTTGCCCTCGATCTAAGTTGCTAGCGTATTTTTGGATTCCACAAACTGGAAAAAAAGGGTGGCTTGCATTTGGGTAAATATGGTATAGCTTGAGTCAACATCATCCAGTGTTGCTACAAAACCACATATTCCTCCACATTGAAAATCAATAGTAATATGCACTGAAAGCGAGGTATAAAAATCCAGCCTGTTCATGTCCAGGTCCTCTTACACAAAATGACACCAAAACATCGAGAGAGTTTAAGAGGATTATTTTGAACCACTCCAGGAAGTAAATCGTTGTTCGTGTAACTGTCAAACAGCAATTTCTGGGTTCTCTGCCCCTGTTGCCACTTTCTTCTTTCTTGACTTCCTTCAATGTTCATATTGCACCATCATCGTCACAATCTTCTCAATCATGGATGACCTTATTTCCTTCTGCTGGGATGGAATTTATTGTAGCATTCTTATCAGCTTACATAATTTCTAGGGTCGTGTTCGGTTGGTAAAAATAGAAACTTACTGGATCATTTTGTCTGTCTTGTAATTCTTCTTATTATTATTCTTCTTCTTAAATATGGTTAGACTGTTAGTAAGATCATTGCTCTCTTCATAATAATAAAAGTTAAAAGTTATAAATCAATGTAAATAAAATATATGGCCATCCATGTACACTACTTTTTCTTAAGTATGACTAGAGGTGTAGTACCAATTGTAAATTTGTGAAATACTTGTGGTCCATAGTCCCTTGGCTGTAAATAATTTTAAGCTACCAACTTGATGCATTCGAAAGATATGACCTCATAACCATGTCACCTCTACTATTATACTTTGCTCAATGTTGTACATCTTAAGTTTGAACCATTCACTTTTTGTATTATTTATTTATTTTCGAATTTCTGTGCACTCCTCTGTTTAAATGGTTGAGCTACATTCAGTTTTTGATGGGCTGTCCATTGGGCCATCTTTTTATTAAATGTGGAAAAGGGGTGTGTGTGTGGGGGGGGGGGGGCAAGGGTGTGTAATGTGCAGTTTCTCTGGTAAGTAAAAGATCGTGAGCAGATGCTTCATATTGACAAGAAAGAGAACTAGAGCCTCATGAGAGCATTGAGTGAGGTAGGATAATGGTTATCACCTGGACTTGCACTTTTAGAACAGTGGTTCAAATTTGTATCCATCCACAATGAGGTTTTTTCCCCTAATTTACCTAAAATGTTTCAGGTAAATGTTGGAATGATACCTTTGAACGGACATGGCCAATTTCCTTACACACCCTTCTAACATTCTGTGATCTTGCTCTATCTGTAATGAGTTGGTGTCAATGGGACGTAAATCCTTATCTTACTTCCTTCATTTATAATATTTCAATATCTTTAATCCTTCAGAGATACTGATTCTGATCCAACAAAAACATTATTAAGCATTTAATTTAAAAAGGGCATTATCTCTATTGTGTAGTGTGATTCTAAGCTTGAAGGAATAATACATATCCATGTATATAATATTTTGTATTACTTCTCACTTAGGTGATACTGCTGAGGATAATGTGAGCAACAGACAGAAACCCTCTGTGCGTGTACTTTCAGAAAGTGATCTGAAAGACTTCACAATTTATGATGTCGTTTTGCCATTACCTGGCCATGATATAGAGTATCCACAGAATGAAACGAAGGAATGGTTTGAAGAACTTCTCCAGGCAGATGGGCTATCACCTGCCAAATTGAAACAGAGCGTAAGGTTTGTAGTCAACAAATTTAAAAGAAATCATTATATATCCCATTTCAAGCTAAATCAATTATTGATTTTAATGTGCATAGTTGCTGTTATTGCTTGTAAATTTCTTAGTAAGTAGAGCACATACAGTAAAACCTCATTTTTACATTCTTGGTTTTTAAGTTTTCCCGCCATTTACACCATTTTTTGTTGGTCCCGTCAAATTTCCTATGTTCACAATGTTAATTCGCCCTCATTTTTGCGTTAACATATTTACACTTTTCCCGAATTTTATGCTTCTCAAAAGCATGTTCATGAAGAAAAAATTACGTAATCTACATAAATTGATGCTAGCATGGCTTTCTCTTACGGTATAGCACTTAAAAGTTATTCACAGTCGTATTTCTTGAGACTTTGTATTTATTTAAACGTATATTTCGAGTTTCGCTGTTGGCAGTACGCGGCGATTTGTGGCGATGTAGTTCCTCTTTCCACTAGCTTCTTTGCCAGAGCGGCTGGCGTGTATTCAAACAAGCAGACCGAGTTGCTATGTTGATGTGAGAATAGAGAGTTGCATTGTTTTTGTAATACATATTTCTGATTAATAAAGAACGTTATCTGTCAAAGCTGGGTATCATAGTACCCACAACCTCAAAAAAGCGATATTAGTGTGAGATGCCTATTCTATGCGAGCGTCACAAAAATACTTATGCATATGTTTGCTCTCGGGAATGCAAATAAATTCTCTAATATTGTCCTGTGAAACATCAAAAAATACAAAAAGAATGGAACTTTAGGAGTTTTATTATGTAAATAATTAATGCTGGTAAAAGGCAGTAATTTTGAAGATGTGTTACATAGCCTGGCAGCGGCGTCCTCAATTATAATGAATGAAATTACGTCAAAAATTTCTACTTCCCATAAATTAACAGTTCTGCCTGGCACTTAAAATAGTAAAAATTTGGATAACCTTTATTGTATAATAAACTTTCTGGTGAGTATTTAGAAGCCTATTGTGTACATATATCACAAATAAACTATCAAAATGCAAGGCTGATCCAGTAAGCATATTTTACCATTTAAAACATTATTTCCTGCATTTTACACCATTTTACTGAAGTACCTTGAAAAGCGTAAAAACGAGGTTCTACTGGAGCTAGTAATTAATTATTGTCAAAATAGATTTTTGTTAAGTATGAGTTTGTGCAACTTTTTTGGATACTGTCACTGGGAGGCTGGAATCTCGTTTGTTCATTTCATATTCTGTAGTTAATGTGAGCAAATATGACTGACAATGAATTACACTAATTTTAAATGAGTGACATATCTTCTACATACAATATAATTGGCTCAAAGTAGGCATATTCCATTTCAGATCATCCTTGTAGTATTCACAGAGGTTCCATCCATTATGATTTAATCGTAATTGTTACAAAAATTGTTTAAAATTACGAGTTTATGATTGGTGTGGTTTGAATTCAGATTTTCGGGTTTAAATAACTAACCGGTGTCATTTGTTTTCTGTCAGTTAAACTGAGTTCCTTCTGAAATTCTGGTTATGAGCAACACCTTCTAGCATGTCCTTGTGGAAATCACCAGTATTGAAAGTAACTTCTACAAACTTAAAAATTTTGTAATACAACATGCAGGATAAATCCACAGGGTGTGCCATTGTGAAATCTAGCAGCAGCCACATGCTTAGGTAGCTGATATATCCGAAAGGAAGAGGAACACTTTCGCTTCTGTGGAATACATCTTGGCTCAGTTTCCAAGTGTCTTCTAGTGAGATTGAAGGTCTAGAAGCGTTCAGCAATTTTCAGTTTTATCCTTTGGAAGATGTATTTCATAAACAAGCAGATATCACATGGTGTATGATTTCCTAGTTGGACGATTCCTTGGGCTAAACACATTTTGCAGGATTGTCCAAAGTTATTATTACAACACTGTTGCTGTCCCACAGTAATGCAGCCACTGAAAGAGTTTTTAGCATGGTGCATAAAAACAAAATAGAATTCTGACAAACACTTAGCACTTTAAACATTGAATTCATTACTATTGAAAAAAATTGATTTCTTAAAAAAATGCCATCAGTTAACATTTACTGAAAAGCAGTTGAGTGATGCCAAAAAGTGGCCAGGTCGTACTATTAAAGTTTTAAGAGTGCCCCTGTCACTTCAGACACTTTCTCTCCCAGTGCTGGAACTTTCACAGATGTTTCAAAAAAAAGAAAGAAAGAAAGGGGGGGGGGATAGGGAGAATGATTTTATTAGGCCTAGTAATAATGCTGGGAGAAGAGGATGTGGATGGGGACATCAAAATTGGAACATTTATTTAAACTTTCTTAACCTGATTCAAAGCTTCACATTAATATTTAATGACTCATTGATTAGTTAATATTTTCAGAACAGAGTGACATATTGTGGTAATTCTAAAATGGTAAATTAGTCACACTAGTGACCATGCTGTATCCATCCCCACCGCCCACTTGCAGCCTTTCTTTCCCCCTCTCCCCTCACCTTCCCTCTCCTGCTATCCGCTCACCACAGAATGTAATTTGGAATGCGACAGCTGAAGATGATGATTGTGTGCCTGTTAAGTGTGATACTGTTGTTTCTCTTTTTTTCTGACAAAGGCTCTTGGTTGAAAGCTTCAGTGTTGTACGTGTGAGAGAGTTTTTTTTTTTTTTTTTTTTTTTTTTTTTTTTTTCTGCATGTCACAGCTCGCCAAGTCTTTGGGGTGAGTTGTAAACTATCCTCCTCATAATGTTGTCCCACAGATTAAATTGATAATGAACATGATGCACACTGAGACCGGCCATAAAGGCATCTCTCATTTACAATCGCTCCCATAGCCACCACACAGTGTATCAACTTACTTTGTGTGACTAGTAATGGGATCTGTTGTTGGAGGCGTAGCAGTACCAACCTTATTTCAAACGATTTTACACCCTCGTTTTCCATAAACAAATTTGGGGACACAATGTGCATGTCTTATTTGAGTATATCTAGTATATAATGATATTCACCTCCTCTCGGATCCTTCTGACAGCTTCACTCCTTCCTGCTCCCCCCCCCCCCCCCCCCCCCCCCCGAACCTATCCTCTTTCCTAAATCACATTTACATTTGAAGTTTAGTTTGTATCGTATATTCACATATTTCTCCCCATGTTCACGAAGTGATATAAATATGAAAAGTTTGCAACTAATACTATAAATTAGGAGCATTTATCCAAAAAATATTATGCCAGAGAGAGGGGGAGAGAAGATATTACAGGAGAAGCAAAAAGCTGATTGTTTGGCTTAGAGGCCTACTTATAGGTACATGAGAAAGTGAAATAAAATAATTTGCAATTGTGTTGTTAACTTTCTAGAAAAAGTATTAGATTTGATGTACTTTGATTCAATAATCAGTAGAAAATTCATTTTTTTTTTTCAAGTTTACTGAGTTAAATACATAACTAATCATTTATCTTTTGTTGTCATAGAACAACATTATCTACATAAACAAAAATGTAAATTTTCTTTTGTTCAAAATTGATAATTTCTGGGCAAAGAGATCCATACCTTTCAGTGCATGTAAACCATTGGCTCAATGTCTTTATGAGAATCTTAACCCTGGCTTTGACTAAATGAAAATAATGGTTAAGGGACACTACATTTATAGTGCAAGTTATAAGTTGAGAATTTGTGTCTGGCCGAGAGTGTGCCTGGGTAGTTCCTGTAGCTGCGATATCAACCATGTCCAAGTGGCCTAGTGGATAGAACATCTTACTAGTGAGTAGAAGTTGCAGGTTTGATTGGGACCTGGGCACAAATTTTCAACCACCTTATTTAATTTAATTACATGCCCACAATAAGTAGGTAAAACATCTGTTGTTGTTGCTTGTAACAAAATTTTTACTAAACAATTTTGATGTGAATTGTAGTATCTGCAAATATATATATATAATATTTTCATGTAGGATAGGTTGCTTAATCACCACAGAGACATCCTATGAGTTGTGGAAAAGCACAAATAATAGAAAACAACTTGATAGCTTTTCGCCATTAAGGCTTTCATCGCACGCGCACGCGCCCCCCCCCCCCCCACACACACACACAGAGAGAGAGAGAGAGAGAGAGAGAGGGGGGGGGATGCACGGCATTGGTGGGGCAATACACGAGTGTTGTCTGATGGACGACTGTATGTAAGGATGGAAAGGGGCTGAAATGTGTGGCAGGATGGCAGTATGTAATGATACAGTGTGGACAGGGAAGGGGAGGAAAGGCAGGAACAAGCGAAGGTTTAGGCCTGGGGGATTGCCGGAGAGTAGGATATATTGTAGGGAGAGTTCCCACTTGCGCAATTCAGAAATGCTGATGTTTGTGTGAAGGATCCATATGGCAGAGGGTGTGTAGAAGTCATTGACATGAGCCACATTATGCAGTGCTGCAACAGGTTGGTCTAGCTGTCTCCTAGCCACAGTTTGACGATGGCCATTCATTCGGATAGACAGCTTGATGCTGGTCATGTCCATGTAGAAAGCTGCACAGTGGTTGTAGCTCAGTTGGTAGGTAACATGACTGCTTTCACAGGTTGCTCTGCCCTTTATGGAATTGGACATACCTGTGATAGGACTGTAGTAGGTGCTGGTGGGATGGAGGATAGAACAGGTTTTGCATCTAGATCTATTGTAGGGACATGAGCCATGGGGCAAGGGCTTGGGAGCAGGGATGGAGTAGGGATAGGCAAGGATATTATGTAGTATGAAAGGTAGGCCAAATCCTGGCGGCGAATTGGGTTTAACTGCTCGAGTCCTGGGTGGTACTTGATAACAAGAATGGTGCTCTTTGTGGCTGGACGATGAGTGTGTGGGAGATGATGGATGACCAGAGAGACAGGGCCTGTTGGATCTGTTTCTAGACAAGGATTGGAGGTAATTACAGTCAGTGAGGTGTTTGGCATATTTGGAGAGTGAGTGCTTGTCACTGCAAATGCAATGACCATGGGTGGCTAGGCAGTATGGTAGGGACTTTCTGGTGTGGTGGCAGCTGTCAAAATGGAGGTATTGTTGATGGTTGGTAGGTCAACATATAGGAAGGTGGCTTGTTGGGTTGAATAGGACCAGGCGAAGCAAATGGAAGAGAAGGTGTTGAGGAATGTGTGTAGTGTGTTGTCGCCTTCAGTCCAGATTATTAAGATGTCATCAATGAATCTGAACCAGATGAGAGGGGATTCTGTGTAGTCAGGAAGGATTCCTCTAAGTGACCCATGAACAAGTTGGCATAGGAAGGTGCCCATGGCTTTGCTGCTAATTTGTTTGTAGGTGATGCCTTCAAAAGAGAAGTAATTGCGGATGAGGATGTAGTTGTTCAAGGTAACTGGAAAGGAGGTTGCGGGCTTGCAGCCGGTTGGGCATTGTGAAAGTAGTGTTCAGCAGCGGCAAGGCATTGAGGATGTAGGTGTAGAGGAAGGTGGCATCAACTGTGACAAGGATGGTACCAGGTGGTAAAAGTGCAGGAATTGTGGAGAGTCTGTGGAGGAAATGGTTGGTATATTTCATAAAGGAGGATAGCTTGTGGGTAATAGGTTGAAGGTGTCGATCCATGAGAGCAGAGATTCTCTCAGTGGGAGCACCATACCCAACCACAATTGGACGTTCAGGGTGGTTGGGTTTGTGAACTGGGCAGCACGTAGAAGGTGGGTTGCAGGGCGTAGAAGGGGTGAGGAGAGAGATAGACGCTGGGGAGAGGTTCTGGGATGCTCCCAAGGATATGAGGAGGGACTGGGGATCATATTCGGTTTCAGGGATGGGGTAATTGTAGCAGGGTGTGTAGGTGGAAAAATCAGACAGTTGGCAAAGCCCTCTGCGACATATTCCTTGTGGTCTAAAACCACAGTGGGGGAGCCTGTGTCAGCATGTAGGATCATTAGGTTGCAATCAGTTTTTATGTTGTGGATAGCATTTCTTTCTGAGGGTAAGAGATCAGTATCTATTTTGAGGGATTTGGGTAAAGATGGTGAGGCCAGGTTAGGGGTTAGGAAATTCTGAAAAGTGAGAAGAGAATGATTTGTGGGTGGCAGTATGGGTAGATCTTGTCTGGATGAAGAAGTGAACTGTGTCAGGTAGGTTTCAATTTTGGTATTGGTATGGAACTAGATGGAGTTGGTAGCAAAATGGTGTTTCTATTGAAAGTACCAGGAGAAAGCAAGAAGATCATTAACAAGTTTGGCATGGTTGAATTTGGGAGTGAGGCAAAAGGTATGGCCTTTGGAATGAACTGACACTTCTGTGGGACTGAGGCTTTTGGAGTAGAGGTTCATGACTGTGTGTCTGGTCTGTTTAGGTTGTGAATTTTGTGTGGTTGTGTGAGGGGAGTTTCTGAGAGTGTGTGAAATGTAAAAAGGTCTGCTAGGTAAGGTTTGTCACCTGCAAGGGGCTGTGGGTTATTTTTGGACGCTCTGGTTGACAGGGTGGATAAAGGTAACCCAAGGCGGGAGTAGGAGGTGAAAAGTTTTGAGTTTTTTGAGGTTGCATTGTGAATGCTGCTCTAATGCTTGAAGGGCACAGGCATCGGTCTGGGAGATAGGATGCAGGCATTTGGAGTTACAGAGCAAGAGAATTTTTTGGACAGAGGTGAGGTGTTGCAAGGATGTGTGGGTCTGGTTTTCACAGTTTTGTAGGATTAAGTTGGTGAGTGCTACAGACTGTCAGAATCTGAACAGGTGGAGGTCGCAGTAGAGGGAAGAATTACAGTCAGAAGTGGGTAATCTAATGGTTAAGAGATTTGGGGGGATACCATGAGCTAGACAGCAATGTAGGAATAGGACTTGGGACTTGGTTCTAGCTAATAATAGGGAAACATTTCTGTTTTGTCACAGATAGAATGGGCAAGGTTTCATGGTGGGGTATTAGAAATGGGTAAAATTCATGCTAAATTGCCCTCAGAAACAAAAGATCACAAATAAGCCTCTATGTGAACATAGACTTATGCAAATAAAATGAAAAGACTGCAAAATTCGCTTGCAGAATGTGTAACAACACATACGAATGCATGAAAATCCTGTGAGAAAGCATGAAAAACTGGTGGGAATGGTGTAGAGTTTTGAATAATATTTGAAACTACAGCTGCTTTTCACATGCACTGAACATTTAATGACTTTTGGTTTGTTACATATTTGACATCACAATATGAAAGATAGCTATAGAAATTATATGAAAATGTATGAAACTCACAAATGGACTCATATTTCAACTCATTGACTGCTATGAACAAGCTAACTTGGCATGTCCTGCCACTTCTCAGGTGCTGTAGATGCCCAATGGCTCTTCCGTGAGCACTGTTGACGTGTTTACATATACCATTTTGCTGTCCACACAACTGTGAACAATCTGAAATGCTCTGAACAAAAAGTACCTGTGTGTTCTAGATGTGTTTATACGCTGTGCTAAATATCTGCATTTTTCTAACAGAAATTTTTCAGAGCTCATGGTTTACAGTTCAAGCATGTATGTGTGCTATATATTTGAACTTCATAGCATTTTTGGTCAGTATTAGTGTTCGATGTGTGATTGTGTAGAGTATCTTGGAGATAAACATCAGTGACTGGCGTATTCTTTGATGTTGAATAGAATGACGGGTCTTCAACTTGATCTCAGAGTCCACAGCCCTGTACATGTACTGGTACAGCAGACTGCAGCGAAACTTTGATTTTTCGTTCTCAGATTTTACGTTTTTTGCAATTTTACGCCATAAATTCATAGCCCCTGTGAATAGTCTATAAGATCAATGCTAAAAATTCCCCGATTTTACATTTCTTCCTAGCAAGTTTTCCCTTGATTTTACGTTTTTACATGAAGTTTTGCTCTCAATTGAAAGAGCAGACATGAAGCGTGAGAGAGGAAATGCTGACAAATTCCACGATTGGTTTTGCCAAAACAACTTGCAACATTTGGCTGTACCGCACAAAGTCTGCCATGTTGCCGCATTATAGGAGAAACAGGACTGTACTCTGTAGATGCCAAGTATTCCGGACTGAGCCGACAAGTGATAAACAGCAAAATATGAGTTGTTAGATGTTCTTTCATCTGTATACTGTTGCAAGTCAAAAACTTTATTTTAATCATGAACAATAATTCTAACAAAAAACGCGGAGCGTATTAATGGGAAGGTACTCTGCAGGACAGTTTAAGATTTTTTTTGAAATTTACGACTTTTTAATCAACAATTTGAGTTTCTATTAAAAGCAAAAATTGCTAATAAGCAAGAGAAGACCCAACCATCTACAGAAAGATGTTGGTTTTCTACTCAGAAACGTCAGGATTTCATCACTAGAAATCCAGCCAAATGAAGAAGTGTTGAACATAAGAAACTTATATGAAATGCATTACCTACATTATTAAATGTACCAGATCAGCCACTTCAGCTGAAGCTGAAGGGAAATCCTTACAAACATGAAAATAAAATATCAAAAGCAAAAGCACAGTTTCCCAACAAAGCGGAAAACAATTCTACAATTGTTACTACATCTGAACAACAAACAACAAGAATTTTAAAGACATTCGTTTTATAATCAAAAGTAATTATACTCAAAAGCATATGGGTTTATAACAAAGACAAGTGAAGTATAAAAATGTTGGAATCATTAGACTCCATATTGAATTTTTACACATCAAATAAAGTTTGTCATATAGGAACAGACCACAACAGGAATTAATGTTTCTCGTTTGTTTATATTCTCTCACTTTCAGTGGAGTATATATTTCCTCATGATTAAGTTGTTGCTTATATCACAGAATCAGGAAAATTTGTCTTCATATTTTACTAATGTTTGGAATGCATAAATTATAGAAACCATTTGGTTAATTACATAGAAAAGTAATTACAAACAAATATTTCTCTTACAGCACCTTGTGCATCACTAGGAGCGCTAGTGTTGTTGCAACTGTCAGTTAGTAACAACTTTCACAGCAGTGAGTGTCACGACTGTGTATGTTAAACTGTGGTATTGCATTCTGTCTTCTCGAGGTTCTGTGGTATTGCATTCTGTCTTCTTCTGGTTCTGCACATATTATCAACATTAAGGTAGTATTGTCACGTGATATCATTATATAAACATGCGGACTTGAAAATTCAAGTACAGATTTGGTATGATAATTTTATCCAGAGGCTAATGAAACTTATAGAATTCGAAAGATGGTTTGCTGTAGATGTGAACAGTACCATAATCATGAGTGTACATAGCCTTCAAGAGTGGTAAAACAAAGTAGATGTTTTCAAATCTATAGCTCGGATCACAATTTAAATTCTCCAACTCTAATACTAAGTGAAAGTTAAAAATTGAAGTGCTACCAACTATTGCCTCAAGGGATGATCGATACTAGAAAAACATTGATGGTAACATCAATTCAAAGAAATCTTATGTACGATGAACATCTAAAAGAAATTGTCGACTTCCGAGAATATCAATGTTAGATGCCAAAAGAAACAATAGAAGACTGGCACTACCTAATACAATATTATTGCTCTCCCTATCACTTTAAACAATCAACAATTATTCGTGTACGACTAGAACATTTGCAAGAAATAGAGGTAAACTGATATAATTTCACCACATATACAGTTTCGATGTAAGGGCTAAATTTACTTAAGACAGTGTCGTAGTTTGCAAATGTTGCCAACAAAATGTACTGTGGTAAAGTAATTTTACTGAAAATGACTACCTGTGAAAATAAATGATGTCCCATCAAAAAAATAAAATGCACAAAAATGCAAGTCCCATGGCGAATTCCTTCCACCATAAAAAGTAATGAGATCTCATGGGAAACCAAGTCTGTTATTTTAGTTAGCATTTATGGAACCAACTTTTCAACACCTTGTCATCATTTTTTATCCAATAGTTATGTACCAACATCTGTAGTGAATATTGAAATTGTACATCTTTATTTCTATAATACATATGACGACTTCACAATCACACCATAATATAATGAAATCGGAATACATATAATGATTGGGCAATTACACATTGACATATAAAAATAATTAATATTCCACTATGTAACCAAATGTAATCACATAGGAATTTTTTGTTGCCCTGTGATTATCAAGTAATAATATTTATTATAAGAATAAAGATGTATAATTTTGATATAGTCACTGCAGATGTTGGTAGATAATAAATTAGATAAAAAATGTATAAAAATAAAGATTGTTTGACTTACCCAAAGCACAGGCTCGTCGATAGACACCAAAGAAAGACAAATAAAAACACACACAAACATCCAAGCTTTCGCAACTGCTGGTTGCTTCGTCAGGAAAAGAGGAAGGAAGGAGGGGGAAAAAAGGAAAGGATGCGGGCTTTAAAGGAGTGGATGTGGCGTCAGTCCAATCCCGTGAATGGAAGCACTTACCTAAGGGGAGAAAACAGAAGGTAAACAAATACACACCCACACATATACACACACACGTACAAACACACCTAGGCAGACATTTGTAGAAAGCAAAGAAGTTGGACAGAGATACCACTCTCGGCAGAGGCTCTGTCCAGAGAACTGAGGCAAAGATGTTAAAGATGGTGGGCGGGAATTTGAATTTAGTGGAGGTTGAGACCAGGTGGGCAACGGGAAGAGAGAATATGCTGAAGGGCAAGTTACCATCTCTGGAGTTCTGAAAGATTGGTGTTGGTGGGAAGTTTCCAGATAATCTTGACCATGTAATACTGTGCCAAGATGTGCTGGTCATGCACCAAGGCATGTTTAGCCACAGGGTGATCCTCATTACCAACAAACAGTTTGCCTGTCATCATTCATGCGAATGGACAGTTTGTTGCTGGTCATGTTTCATCAATATTAATTAGATGAAAATTATGAAAAGGTGTTCAATAGATGGTTCCATGACATCTCATGAATTTTTATGGTGGAAGGAATTCATCGCGAGACTTGTATTTTTGTACATTTTATATTTATGATGGGATCTGGTTTTAAAAAAAGATAAAATATCCCTCACAACATATAAGTAACATGTAAACAAGACCATACTTCTGAAAATGTACCCTTGACGTGCTAAAGTGGAGTTGCACATGTTAGGTTTGTCTTGTAATAGGACGGACTAAAACATTGGCAATTCCAGACTTAAACGTTTGGAGTGCTGGTGCAGGTTTCTCTACGATAGGAGTGTCATGTAATAAAGGCTTTATAGCATGGTCTAGTGCCAATTGCTAGCTTACGTCCTTGGCTCTGCTGCTCACCTGTCAATCATCGCATCTTTTGCGCTACCTACTGTTGACATCACGCACATTGTGCGCCAAATAGATGTTATTATGTCATATGATAAGGAGGAAGAAGAAGAAGGGAAGAGAACTGACCCACACAATTACAGGCCAATATCGTTGACATCAGTTTCTTGTAGAATTTTAGAGCATATTCTCAGTTCGAATATAGTAAATTTCCTTGAAACGGACAAGCTTCTTTCCATGAATCAGCACAGGTTTAGGAAACATCGTTCATGTGAAACTCAGCTTGCCCTTTTCTCACATGACATCTTGCGAGCCATGGATGAAGGGTAACAGGCGGATTGTGTTTTTCTCGACTTCAAAAAGGCGTTCGACGCAGTGGCACACTGCAGACTGCTAACGAAGATACGAGCTTATGGAATAGGTTCACAGATTTGTGACTGGCTGGAAGACTTCCTAAGTAATAGAACACAGTACGTTGTTCTCGAGGCGAGTGTTCATCAGAGACGAGTGTATTGTGAGGCGTGCCCCAGGGGAGTGTGATAGGACCGCTATTATTTTCTATCTATATAAATGATCTGATGGACAAAGTAAGTTGTAATTTGCGGCTGTTTGCTGATGATGCTGTGGTGTATGGGAGGGTGTCGTCTGTAACTGACTGTAATAGCATACAGGATGACTTAGACAAAATTTCTAGTTGGTGCAAAGAATGGCAGCTATCTCTCAATGTAGAAAAATGTAAGGTGATGCGCATGAGTAGAAAAAGCAATCCCATAATGTTCGAATACGGCAGTAGTAGTGAGCTTGATGCTGTCGCGTCGTTCAAATATCTAGGCGTAACATTGCAGAGCGATATGAAATGGAACGAACATGTAAGGACAGTTGTGAGTAAGGCAGACAGCCGACTTCGGTTCATTGGGAGAATTTTGGGAAGATGTACTTCACATGTAAAGGAGACCGCGTATAAGACGCTTATTCGGCCACGTCTTGAGTATTGCTCAAGTGTTTGGGACCTGCAACAGATCAGTTTAAAGGAAGGCATAGAGGCGGTTCAGCGGCGAGCAGCTAGATTTGTTACCGGTAGGTTCGACCAATGCGCGAGTGTCACGGAAATGCTCCGGCAACTCAGTTGGGGATCGCTGGTAGAAAGACGACGTTATTTTCGTGAATTTGTGTTAATTACATTTCACGTAAAGATCACAAAGGCAAGATAAGAGAAATTAAGGCTCGTGCGGAGGCATATAGGTATTCTTATTTTCCTAGTTCAATTTGGGAGTGGAATAGGAAAGAAAATACCTAGTAATGGTACAGTGTACCCTCCGCCACGCACCTTAGGGTGAATTGCGGAGTATGTATGTAGATGTTGATGTAGAAGAAGAATATGAGGTGGTAGTGGATGAGAAAGAATTGTAAATATTTTGTGTGTAAAACAAGAATACAACAGGCCTATCATTTAATAATATAATGTGAGTGGATTTTGATTCTGTTTGTATTTTCATTAATCATTTGTGAGGTAGAAAAGTATTGATTTTAAAAATTGCAGTAATGCTCCAGGCTACTTTTCATGATTAGAAAAATATATTTTTAGATTTTCCACCTAACTTGATTATTTTCATTTAGAATAGTTTTGATTTGTGGAAAATATTTATGAATGGAAAGTGTCAAAAATATAGCACTTAGCAGTCCGTCAGGTTCGGAATTTTTAAAATTTTTTGGTAGTAAGTGTGCCCGCCCCCCCCCCTCCCTGTTCGGTCTGATGCGGGATTACTAGCAGTCTCTTTTCAATGTTGGCATCTAACCATGGAGCATTAGGCAAGGATCCACTGAAATGGTTTAAAGTAATACAGTAGAAGCAAAGTGGGTAACTTCTAGAGATAAAGTAGTATATAGCCACAGAGGATCATACAAGTAGAAGGACAAGGCCTAGTAAAAATCCTTGAATAACAGAGGAGATACTAAACTTAATGTATGATACTAGAAAATATACAAATGCTGCAAATGAAGCAAGGAAAAGGGAGTATAGATGTCAAAAATTAAGTTGACAGGGAGGGCAGTTTTGCTTAGCAGGACAAATGCAAGTCTGTAGAAGAATGATTAACTAAGGGAAAGATAGATTCCATCTACAAAAAGATAAGACACATTTGAAGATAAGAGAAGCAGTTGCATGAATATCAAGAGCTCAGATGAAAAACAAATAGTAAGCAAAGAAGTGAAAACTGAAAAGAGTATGTAGAGGGCCTATACAAGGAAAATAGAGAGAATATTGTAGAAATGAAAGAGGAAGCAGATGAACATAACACATTTCTGTAAGAATAATTTGACAGAGCTGTGAAATATTTGAGTCATAACAAGGCCCCTGGAGTAATCATAAGCCTTTTACACATATGCGGTTTTCAGCCGCTCTGCTGAGCATTGTACCCTCCCCTCCCCTTCCCCATGTTTTTTTTTTCCCTCTCTGTGATTTGCATCACACCTTCCATGTGTAATCAGTGATGCTTCCTACTTAGTCAGTAACATAGATTCAGACATAGAAATATTGACTCTAGTTTTGTATAGGCCGTAGGATTTTTATTTTCTATTTTATTTATTTTTATTTTTTATTAATTTACTTGTATAATCGAACTTTTTCGTAATCAGAAACACAATGTTAATGAAATAATGTTCTCTTTTCAATAAACTCAAAACAAACATGCAAAACTGCAAATCAACTAATAAGAAAGCTAGCTGACAGGCCGATCAAGGCGCCCCAAGTGAGGGGACGCCAAACCAAGGTGTGTTACCGGGCATTTCAAGTGTTGTATAGTGTAGGCATGTGCTGCGAAAATATATTTTCTTTGGGGTGTGTGTGTGTGTGTGTGTGTGTGTGTGTGTGTGTGTGTGTGTGTGTGAGAGAGAGAGAGAGAGAGAGAGAGAGAGAGAGAGAGAGAGAGAGAGGTTGCCTAGTCACCAGTAACAGACATGGAAAATGGAAAGTTCGACGTAAATCTGTCGCTGATGAAAAAAAGTTCGACGCTAGGGTGTAAGTGAGGACCAGTGATCTCAAATATAAACACTTCATTGAGCTCACTGGTGAGGACAAACTATTAAAATGTTCGAAGAATCATTGTGCATTTCTAGGGCTAAAATGTAAATATCCCTGTGTTTGCTTGACTTCATAATTTGAAACAGGAACTGTGATTTTGCAGGTACAACACAAATGATTCAGTTGCAAGGCTACAAAATAGCTCAGAGTTCCATTTACATTGTTTCATGGAAATAACCCCCAACGAATTAAAACCAGTGAACACATGGTCATAGTAAAATACATTAATTTAAAACGTAGCATCGGAACTCATCAGAATTAGCTACACAAATCAGTTGTTCCGCTATCTTAACCTCCCATTACCGCTCGTGGTAGGTGTTACTGTATCAACGTAAATGTCACGGTAAAATCTCTTGCGACACCCACTAAACTTTTATCGCGAAGACTAGCTTCATTGACTTCATCAAATTAAAATTATTTGTGTGCTTAGGAAGTGTGTGTTACGTACTATTTTTGTTTTAGGCCGCGCAGATGTGTTAAAAAACAGTCGTCAGCGTTTGTATGCTGTGGTACAGAATGACACCATTTGATTTATATCCAAATATCGACATCCATGAATTCCCGCGCCATTTCTGTAAACGTGTACAAAAACGTATATCCAATTCTTTGAAACTGTTACTGTAGCATTTTTTAAGACTATCTCGTTTATTATGTTTCTCAAACCAAAATAAAAGTGACCGTGAAATTTTTGAAACTAACGACTTTGAAAAAAGGAGCGGTTGTTGGTGGGGTGGAGGGAGGGAGGAGGATTGACTCTATTATAGGCCGCATCACGATTTCTTATGCCAAAATTTTGGGGAAAAATTGCAGCCTATATTCGAGCAAATACGGTAATATTGTTTAAAACATTTTTTTTACTTTTTGTAAGAAACATAAACAATTAGTATGGCAGATTCTCACATTCAAAGAGAGAAAAGGCAACAATGACTTTCAGAACTGAAATGAATGTACCAACTCAACATAAAATGACTATAAGTTACACTTTAAGGATCAGTCTGTCCATTATGCTTGTTCATGTATCCTCAGTAAAGTGACCCATACTTCATCACAAATATTCGACAGCCCTAAAGAAAAGGTTTTTTTTTTCTCAACCTTGCTTTAGACGAATGCAAAGGTTAGATGGTATGCATAACTAATTATGTGGGTACTGAATAGAATTGGGGAGAAAAGAAATTTGTGGCATATCTTGTTCGTTTGTTTCTGTGTCCGGTCAGCATTTCCAGAAAATAGCAGCTGTGGTAGACTTGTCCTTTCCTTCATAAATATCGTGCTTTGTGCATGGGTTGTCCAGGAGAGGGCATGTAAGTAGATGGCTTGGTTCTTGTTTGGCTCCACATTCTCAAAAGTTATATGTGTTTGCAGAAAGGAATCTTCCGTTTCTGCAGGTTGGTCTTTCATCGAAGGATGCCCAATCTTAAATGGTTGAGGAGCCTCCATACAGGATACATTAGGTTTGCGCCAGGAGTTAATTCTTCCTTTGGTGTCATGTCTGTGGGCAATGAGCTCCTCCAACTAAGACAAGATGGCTCTGGTACTCCCTGCAGTGGCCAAGTTCTAGCAAGGAAACTTGCGTTGGATTTGAGGCGAGATCTTGCTGCTTGGTGACCATATAACAGGTCTCGGTGATCATTGTCCTGCTTTGTTCTCTCGCTGTCTGCAGCAATAGCCCTTTGGGCGTCGTGTAGGCTATTCCAACACTCAGATACAGTTTTTGTACTGGTGTTGGCTTCAGACATTCTGAGATTATCCTGACAGTATTGTTGACCTTAATGTCAACCTGTTTAGCATATGCTGAAGTGTTCCACACAAGGGCATCATATTCGGTGACTGACACACAGAGAGCAAGTGCGGAAGCCCTCAGAATTTGCGGGCTCACTACCTAGGTGCAGCCAATCAGCTTCTTTAGTATTCTATTGCGAACACTGACCTTCTGTTTCACATTCAGGCATTGTTGCCTGTACGTTAGAGTGCAGTCTAGTGTGACACCAAGGTAAACTGGTGTCGGAATGTGTTTCTGATGTTCCCCTCGCTGTGTGATGTCCAGCTTTCTTTGCACTTCCTTGTTTCGTAGGTGGAATACACACACTTGAGTCTTACTGGGATTTGGCTTCAGATAATTGGCATCATAGTACTTTGAGGGTTTAACCATCACCGGACGCAGTGTCCAAGCAGTCTGTGGCACGCCAGTCACTTTCTGCATGGACACTACGGTCAGGGGTTCGAATCACCCCTCGGGCATGGATATTTGCGCCGTCTTTAGTATTAGCTAGTTCATAAGTAGTTTGTAAGTTTAGGGACTGATGGCCCCGTAGTTAAGTCCCATAAGCTCTAAAAACATTTGAACAATTGGTTCATCCATCACTAGACAGCTTCCCTCCTACTTCTTCAAAGGATGACCCCAGGACAGCTACCACGGTGTCATCGGCGTAGGTGAAGAATTGTCTTTTGCTAGCATTCGCTAGTTGTTTGTGTAGATATTGTACAACACTGGAGCCAGCACACTGCCTTGGGGTAGATCGTTCTTCTGTGTTTGCCATCTGTTTATCTTACCCTGAAGTGAAACTTGATTTCTTCTGTTCTGCAGAAAGATTCTGATAAGGGTTGTTAGTTGGTAGGTCATACACTTTCTTCAACAGCTTCCTATGATTCACTGTGTTGTATGCTGCAGTTACGTCAACAAAAGCAACTCAATTTATCTTACCACGCTCACTACTATCTTCGGTGTGTTGTGATTGCTTTCAGATTTTCCAGCACGAAAGCCTGCTCATTGTGGAATAAATTTCTCTTTGAGAATGGAACTGATTTGATTGAGTATCAGGCATTATAGTATTTTGAAGGTGTGGCACAAAAGGGAGATTGGATGAAATTTTTTTGGGTCATTTGGTTCCTTCCCGTAGTTCAATGACTAGAGACTTCCTCCACATTTTAGGGATGTTTAGCTTTATGACACATGTTCATTAGGATTAGCAGCCATTCCTTTGTTTTACAACCAAAGTTCTTTATCTGTTCCACTCGTACGTCTTAGACACCAGTAGCCTTAAACATCTTCAAGCTGTAGATTGCAGCTTCGAGTGTAGTTATGGAGAAGGGATCAAGAAGAAAATAATTCTGTGTGTCCAAATTATGCTGGAAATCTTTGGTCGTCCTCCCTTTTATTTTACCGTTCTGCAGTCATTGGGTCACCACTTGATTAGGTGGCCCTTTGCTAAAATCCTTCTGTCGTTTATCAGGGTCGCCACTCAGGTTTTTAAGCAGGTTCCAGGCTTGTCTACTGTTCATCTTCATGTCGGGTTCTCTACCAGGTTGCTTTACTTGGCATTGTGAGTTGCTGCAATGGCTTCCAACAGCCTTTCACCAGAGTGGATGGTATCTTCAACAAATGGATCCTTTTCGTACAGGCTTGATACCTATCTAACAATAATTTGCCATCACCGGACATGCCTGGGATGTGTTTGGTTCTGCATCCTGTATTGTATTCTGAATCCTCTCGGAATAGTTCTTCACTTAACTACTTCTAGTCGGCCCTCTTGAAGTTGAACTACCTCTTAAACGGTACCTGTTCAGGTGCCACCACAGAATTCATGGTGGAAGTGACAAATCTATGTTGAGTGCTAGGTATGGGTTCTACTACAGTCTACACACATTGTCCAAAATATTGTCTGGGTTCTAGCCTCTTTCCACCTGCTGCTGTTGAATGAAGGTGGGAGCTTTGGGTCATGGATCAAATGTAAGTCATGAGCCTCAGCCCATGTTTCTAGACTTGCCCCATTTGCATCAGAATCTGGATATTCCCAAGCTGTGCTTTTACAGTGAAATTGCCAGTGACAAAGCTTACATCCTGATCATTAACGTTCGCTGAAATTTACTTCGGGTGGTTTGTAGACCGACGTAATTGAGAAGGATGGATTATACACTGTGAGGATCTCAATGTCAATTATCTTTAGTCGGCGAGATTGATTTGATATTCACATTATGTCTGGCAATGATGACAATATTAGCTTCATATCAGCAATTATTGGGTGATTTTTGGTACTTCCCCTGTGTGTTTCCTGGACTAAGAGGATGTCATATGAATGTTTTTGGCACAGATTAGCCAGTAAAACTTCTTTCTTGTGGGAAAATACCTCGATGTTTAGGGAGATAAAAACAAGTGGTCTTGAAAAAGACTGGTTGGAATGCATTTGATTTGGATTAATTCCGGTTGTGAAAGGATCTGCTGTCAGCACGCTTTGTGGCGTGTTCTGACATTGCCTAGGGTACACCTTGTAGTGTAACATTCCATGCTAAGAGTTTAGTTCATGGGATGATTTTAAAACAATATTTAAAGACTTGTATTGGTCAGCCAATACTCAAGAAAAATTAAAGGCAGAATTATATGACCCACTGATTTATTCAAGACAAAATGGTAGTATAAAACAAGATATTCAAACCCACCTGACTAAAGCAAAATATTTAGATAAACCAATAGATGAGGAATATTTGGCAAATGTCTTAATTAGACGTCTTCCATTTTATGCACAACAAGAAATTTGCTGTAGAGGGTGGAGAAATGTAAAGGACCACGGTGCTACTCGGTATTTTTCACATCAGCAACACTGCCAGAGGTGAAATAAGTGGAAAGTGACAGAAAAATCCTAGGACCTGGTGGGGATAGAACTCGCAACCTTTGGATTCATAATCTACCACTCTACCGCTGTGCAACCAAGGCACACAAAATATGTGTCAACAAGTTTTTTCAGATAAACTGGGAACGTTAGGAGGGTATATGAGTTCGTTTAAGATGAAAGATATGAAAACTTTTTTCTGTAAACCATATTCCGTTCCTTTGAGTTTACGGATAAAAGTACAAGACGAAAGTTATAAGATGATTGATATTGGAGTAATAGAAAGAAGTAATAGTGTGTTTAACAACCCATCAGCTGTTATTAGAAAATCCTGCGGGGGTGTACGAATAGTATTAGATGCACATACACTAAACAAACATGTACAGACAGAAAGAGATAGGCCAGTAATTATAGACCATTTGTTAACTAATTTTGAATCTGTACTTTTTTTTTCAGTTCTGTAGATGTAACAGCTGGTTATCATCAAGTAAGTGTGCATGAGGATTCACGTAAATATATGATGTTCTTATTTGAAGGGAAAGCATATCATTACAAGGTTTTACCTTTTGGATCAAATGTTTCAGTTTCACTGTTTATAAGAGCTCTGGATGCTGCGTTAGGTAGAGACCTATTATACAAATTAATAATTTATGTGGATGATATCCTTTTAATATCAAAATCTTGAGAGTAACATTGTACATTACTAGAAGAGACGTTGTGAAAATTCTGGGAAAAGGGTATTACAATTAAGTAAATCACACTTTGGTAGAGAAGTTAAATTCTTGGGTCATTATGTGGGTATAAATGGTATTAGACCGAACCCAGAAAGAATTGAGACTATAAAAAATTGCCCAGAACCACGTACAGTTAAGCAGTTAAGTTTTTTTGGGATTAATCGGATATTATAGGCGATACGTGTTAAAGGTCAAGTGTTGAACAATCCATGTTTACTTAATCTATTGAAAAATAATACTATATGGAAATAGGACGAAGAGGCAGCAAATGCATTCCAAGAAATAAAAGAAGATTTAGTAAATTCTTCTGTTTTGCAACATCCTACGATGGACTTACCATTTAAATTAGCTACAGATGCCTCCAGTTATGGGATAGCAGTGTCAAGGGTCTTGGGATCCAGAGTTGGGAGAGCACAGAACAATTGCATTTGCTAGCAGGTGCCTTAGTAATCATGAAAAAAAATTATACATCTACAGAGAAGGAGTTGTTAGCAGTTGTATGGAGTCCGGAAAAGTTTCAGAACTTAATATGGAATTTTAAAGTAATTATAATCTGATCACCAAGCCTTGTCTTTTCCTTTAGAGAGTAGGTTACTACACAGTAGATTAATGTGGCAGATGTTATTTGTACAAAACTTCCACATAGACATAGAATATATAAAAGGATCTAAAAATATTGTCCCAGATGCCCTTAGTAGACTTCCATTAGGATTGGATAAGGTTCACATTCGTGAAAACAAGGGGATTCTGTTTGGTATACATTTTATGAAGGTAAGGAGATTAGCAAATAAAATTCGTATAAAGGTAAAAGATGACTCTTTCTTTAAGGAGAAATTTGTTGCTTCTGCTAAAGGGAATGAAGAATATTTTAAGATTATTGATGGAGTATTGTTTTGGTGAAAAAATTCTGACAGTAGTCATTGGAAGTTATGCATTCCTGAGAGTGTACAGAGAGAATTAATGTGGTATATTCATGAAGGATAAGGACATTTTGGAATACAAAAAATGCATAAAACATATGATGAAATTTTATTATTTTCAAAAATTTAAGTAGAAAGGTAATAAAAAACTTAAGATACTGTGTTTTGTGTCAAAAAGTAAAAGATAAAAATCAACATGCTTATCTTTGTTGTATCCTGTCATACCTAAACATTTAAATAACATTACATCCTGTGATTTATATGGTTCCTTACCTTCTGGAAGAGGGGTGTAGATCATATTTTTGTAGCAGTTGAATGTTGGTCTAAATATGTGAAATTATATCCTGTTGACTAGGACAGTTATATCCAATGTTTAGAAGAGTATTTCGTAGATGTTGGTATTCCTAACTGGATATTAACTGATAATGGCCCACAGCCGCAGTGGAGTAGCCGAGCGGTCTAAAGTGTCTCGCTGCGGAACGCGTGGTTGCTCGGCGTGGAGGTTAGAGTCCTCCCTGGGGCATGGGTTTGTGTATTTGTCCTTAGGTTAGCTTACCTAGGTTTAAGTAGTTTGTAAGCTACGGAGTGATGACCACGCAGTTTGGTCCGATAGATTTACAAACATTTGAACATTTTGATAATGGCCCACATTTTAGTAGTTCAGAGTTTGAATATTTTTTAGCTTGGAAAGGAATAAGACATATAGCCATTTCTAAATATAATCCTCAATCGAATCCATCTGAAAGAACTATCACATTTATTTAGAACATATTGTTCACATAAACATACAACTTGGGCTACTTTAACACCTGAATTCCAAACGATACTTAATGAATTGCCTCATTTATCAACTGGATTGACACCTTTAGAAATACTAAATAAGAAATTTTTGCCACCAGGTTCTAAGGAAGATTATTTAGAACTTAGATGCAAATGCTTCGCAACGGTTGTTGAAGGAGGGCCTGTGTGTATCATGGATTTTTAGAGTTCCGGACCTCAGTCCGTAAAAATAGAATCCTTGTTGGATTGCTCTGTCAATAAACTCAGTTGTTTTAGCCAAGATGTCAAATGTAAGTAAAAGTCATAGTCCGAAATGATATATCTTCACGAAGTTGTTGATACAAAGGGTGAAACGTGCCAAAAATAAGCAAAGAAATGTCGTTAAATACTTACTACACAAAGCGAAATCAGTAACACTATGTTCCACATTTGTTGGTATTCGTAGACATAAATTGCTTAATTCTGTCACAGACGTTCGCTTCCTTGTTGTACTACCCAATACTTAGTATGCAACAGCGGTGTTTATTAGTTCTTTGGTGCACAACAGAGCCTCTATAGCTTGTTTGCTTTACTACACAATCCATACTTAAGCGTAACCTACATCTAAAATAATTTCCCTGATTCCACTTTTATGAAACGAAGTTGCCCCATGCAATTCCGTGAAGTAGTTTAGGAGATTAATTATTTCTAATAGATGAACAGTTACTGAAAACACTTAAGATTGTGATGTAACTTTCTTCTGTGATCTGATTTTGATGTAATCATGCCTATATGTTTCCCCAATCATAGCTCAAATATCCTGTGAAAACCGCATGAAAATGTCAGTAGTTTTTTTTTAATAAGTTTGCGAAACATGTTAGAAAATAGGCATATCTTCCTGAATATGATGTAGCTTACATCATACATCAGCTATATTCGCCATTTTAAACAGTTATTATCATTCATATCTCTGGACAATGGGCTGAAGCATGGAAAGCTGAAATATAATAAGTAATAAGTCTTTCCTTAATGAAGTTTAAAATCACTGAAAACAATCATTATTCTTACGGTTGGCTCTCTTTCCGTTACATGCGCTATTGTCACTTAAAGCATGAGACTTAAACTTCCATTGCAGTTGCACATATACGTTAGACTGCAATATCAGTATGTAAATATATGGATTAAACACGGCGAGGTTTTATATTCATCGCGTTGAATCATATTTCGTAGAACATAGAAAGCAAAAAAATGATTTTCAGAAATATGGTAAATTTGAAAAGTCAAAGAGTAAGTAGTATTTTAAAGGGTAATAATCCGATCACTGCCCCGAACTTCACTTGAACACCCGCAGTGCTATCTATTAGTTCTTTGCAGCATTACGTCGTTCTTTCTAAGCATGAAATACACCTAAAACTTCAAATTACGATATCTTTTAATTTCCTGATCTGATTTTGATGAAATGAAGCCTATATGTTGTCCCAGGATATTCTCTACTTATCTGTGATACACACCATGAATATTCATTTAGTACTTTTGGAGATTACTCTCTACAAATAGAGACATGCGAATGCTTTCAGAGAAATGTTTAAATTGTGATACTTTACTTTTTCTGATTCGATTTTGTGAAATGAAGCGTTTCTGTAACCCCAAGATACCCCACATTTCCTGTGAAAAAACCCGGAAAATTAGTCTATTCGTTTTGGATTTGAAAGAGAAAGATAGGCATGACGGTTGTTAATGAAAAACATTAAATTGTGATGTTCTTCTTTCCGTGATCCGATTTTTATGAAACTAAGTCTGTATGTTGTCCCAAGATATGCTGAAGTTATCTGTGAAAACCTGAAAACCCCATGCGAATTCATGAAGTAGTTTTGGAGAAGTGGTTTCTAATAGATGAACAGGCAGACACAACGGTCTATGAAAACACTTCGTGATTCTATTTTGATGAAATTATGCCTGGATTCTGAACCAGTCTTCGCCCATGTTTCCTGTGTAAACCGCAAGCGAACAGCAACAGTCCTACATTTACAGATTTATTATTAGTGTAGATATGTTGTACAACTGTAAAATTTTGCAGGAATGTATTGATTTGTATAAGTTGTGTATGTCGGTAAAATCTGTTGCGAGTATGGTTAGTAGTAAAGAAGTAATAGATTAAAATGTGATGCTTCATGGGGCAGTTTTCTATGAACATTACTCTTTACGTCCTCATATCTCATGAACTACATGTTGTACTGTGATACAACTTCGAACTTACATTCAGCTTTAAGTGTGTATTCTGTCTGCAAAATTTCCTGTGAGTACCATTGGTAGTGTAGAAATTATAAATTGTAACATTATACCGAATGCCATAGTTTTGCTCCATGAACAGCGGAAAAGTACTAAGCAAGAAACTTTTTTCCTTTCATTACTTTGATCTGCACATTTGCTCCTAAACCACTGGACCGATTTCAACCAGATTTGGTACACATATTCCATACATAAGATAACAATTGCTGTAGGAGTAAGAACCACATACGACATATGGTTCAGGAGATATAACGTCATGAACAATAGGAATTGCCAAAAACTGCTACATAATGCGACGAGACTTTGTAAATACACTACATGAGAATGACAGTACTTGGTGACTTGCAACAAACTTAAAACATAATTTCAAACCTTTATTAAACATTCTTAGAAATAGCAAAGTTTACAGGGCCAGCAGTCAAAGTGTTAAATGTAGTCTCTGTGCTATGGAATTAGGTGTTAGAGGATGTTGGCGACGGTATGTAGACCCACAGAAGTGGCTACTACCCAGGGTTTAGGTACCTAATGAGAGGGCCTAACCCAAATAGATATTGGGGGTGGGCAGTGAAGTAGGAGCTTAAAAAAATCACTAGTTGATTGGAGTAAGAGGACCTCACCTTACCCTTTTCACTTTGTAATGTTGCTCCCTGGTTCCCAGCTGGCTGATTCACATAGTAAACTGAAGGGATGACCTCAATTTTGGTTACATGGATGTGCATACTCACATATATCTAAATGTTGAAAGTACCAATGAAGTTCAGGTTTAGATATGGGTTGAACGTTTTTTTCATTTAACATAAAAAAAGAGAATGTGTTTTAACAATAAGATAATTCTCCTACTATTCAGAATAAGGTATATTTAACAGAGGTGCTAGGCCTATATTTCTTTGAATCAAATATTTATGCTTGTATGCATACAAAGTCTTGTATTTAGCATAATCAACTGTAAAAGATGGTACATCATAATATTATCAATACTACTCAGGTTTATGAAAAACCTGGTGAAATAAGGTTGTTTGTAAAGTATCATGGGAAGGGATGTAATAATAATTTGGCATCTTGTGTCTGATCAAAATGTTCAAATGTTTGTATAGCTTATGGGACTTAACTACGGGGTCATCAGTCCCTAAACTTACAAACTACTTATCAACTAGCTTATCCTAAGGACGGCACAAATATCCATACCTGAGGGGGGGATTCGAACCCCCGACTGTAGTGGCCGTGTAGACCGTGACTGGAGTGCCTCAGTACCCTCAGCCACCGCAGCCGGCTCTTGTGTCTGAGAAGAGGGGTATGTAGTGTAACAAATTACACTACATTCCTACTGAACGATCCAAGATTGCCAAATAATTTATTTTTGGGGATAATTTAATAATTGGAAGAATGTGTACTGCCCCGGATATTTTGTTTGTCCAGGTAGATGTCCAGGCAGTCGAATCACAAATCCCAGTGATATTGTAAAAGCTGTCAGGATCCAGAATAACTGTGAAGTCTAAGAAGAAATATTGTATGTTATATGTGATCCGTGAACTTAAGGACTGCCATTTGTTATTGATTATTGGGCTGTGAGGAGTTTTAGACTCAGAACTTATATATTGAGCTTGAATAAGAGCTGTTAAAATGGTTTAATATTGATGAAATGTATGAGTTGGGTACAAATAAACCCTTATGGTTTGTTCAGTGTAAAGTTATTTAAGATTTTTTTTTTTTTTATTTAAATGGTGAGATGATTAATATCTAGTTAAAAGTCTCCTTCATTATTATCTGTTGGATATCTTCTGTGAAGATTGTCTGAGCAAATAGAAGAAGAAAGTGTTATAGAGGAACAGTGTTACTGGGCCTCGACAAAAAAAGGTTCTGTTCCTAAGTTTGAGCCAACCTACAAAACGGTCATGTGGTGGTCATTACTAAAATGCTAAACGGTCACACCACAACTTGATTGCTATTCATTTCTTGTTCCTTTGTTCTTTTCCTTCTATAATAGCAATCTTCATGGAGGTTTGTTTCAGGTACTCCACATATCCCGATTAAAAGATGGGACTGATTGATGGGACACATTCTGAGACATCAAGGAATTGGCAATTTAGCATTGGAGGGAAGTGTGTGGAATAAAAGTTACAGAGGGCAGCTAAGAGACCAATAAAGTAAGCAGGTTCAAAAGAATGTAGGGAGTTCTTTCTTAATCAGAGATGTAGGGGCTTGCAGAGGCTAGGTAGTGTGGGGAACTGCATAAAACAGGTCTTCGGATTGAAGTAGGTGGCAACAACAATGTTGAGATGATTCCAGAGCAATGTCATTGGTTTATCATAGAAGTAACATCTGTTTCTGTGGGTGAATAACATTTCTTGTTTGTTTGTTTTTGTTTTTCAGGGCTTATTCTGTGGGAGGTGCTTACAGACGTATTGCAGTTCGTCCCACAAATGTGAGCTGGAAAATAATGCATTATTCAGATCCACAAACCACTCTTGTACTTTCTGATCTTGAGGAGATGCAGAAAGTTTCACCACCAGAGGACGAAAAAAGTATGTCTAAATGGAAAATATTATTTACTTATTATGTTGAAATATATAAAATAAGAATTGTGTGTTCATGAAGTCACAGTTTCTTCCATTGCTGTCTCTTATGATAAACTTTTTTATTATCAAGTCAGAAATCTAAATTTGCTGGTAATACATAAATTTAACTGCAAAAAATGACATGTGACATTTAATAACTTTTCCTTCATATTACATGAGCTCACAATTCCATTGTATCAAAGTCTTGATGGCTTGTGAAGAATTATTTTCAGGTTCGCATATTTATAATTCAAACATGGCATAGTTGTTATTCCACAGTAAAAATTCATTTCACCTGTATTGCTCATATTCTCCTTTGATTTTCCATCTCCTCATTGTGGAATTTTCTGCAACTTCCACGCCATCCAACTTTTGCTGCGGTAAAATAGTTGCTGTTTGGCAATCAACCATCCACAGAGGTGAGATTTCCTTTATTTGCCCAGTTCTAAACCACTCTTGTGGGAAAGTGATTTTTAGGAACTGAAATTTTAATTCTGATGATACACATTTAATAGGGATAAAACTATTTTTAACTTTTGGAACTTCTAGGCACTTGTTTAGATAATGCTGCAGAAAGTTAGAAAGGAAGAGTATGTCACTTAAATCACACCAGTTGTCAGGATGAAAGAAAATCTAGATCTCTCACTAAATTTGTACAGCTTATGGCAGAGATCATTCTGTTTAAAGATATCTCACTCCATTTCAGATATCTCATTACATTTGAGTACAGCACATGTTGAAGATTCAACAAGAAGTGAAGTATCATTGGCCTCTTTTGGGGGAGGGGAGGTTAAGCTGGGGAACTTTATTTTCAAATTTATATGATTAATTTTGGAGGAAAATAAAATACTTAAATCTACTGTCCAAACAACATACAAGACATTTAAAGATTCATTGAGACACTATCTTTGATTAAATGTCCATTGATAGTTGTGCATTTTGGTTTCCCTAGGTGATTTGATATATGAGCCACAAAATGTCGCAGTAGCTATGGCTTATACTAGGGCAAGCAATGTAATTGACAATTTGAGTCAAATTGCTTTCTTTCTTCATGCTGTTTTAGCAGAGGAATGAGTTGAATATTCCTGTCTCTGAAAAGCATTGACAGAAAGAAGTAAGGTATAGAGAGGAGGGGCCTGAGACCATGATGTTCCAAGCTATTGCGGCAAATAACTCCTTCCCAGTGTTGCACACTCTCATCTTCATCTATCAGTTGTTGTACTTCATATTGATAGACTTGACCTGGCTTATCCCTAGCTTCCGCTTTCATTCCTCAACATAGTCATTCATTTACTACAGATCCCCAGTTGATGTAATTTTTAGTAACCAGAGTTCGTAAAATTATACTGAAGTGTGGAGAGATTTTGTTATGTTGGTACATATGTTCCAAATATACGTTCACAGTTTCAAGTGTACAGAATAAGTGGTTTGTTTTTTACAGATAGAAAGGTTATACATCTTTTAGTGTGCTTGGTAATTTTCTATTACAAAAAATGGAGCAAAGAATTTGCATCAAATTTTATGTGACAAATGGAATCATGTTCTCAAAAACATGTGAAATGTTAACAGTGGCATATAGTCTGCTCTCATTGGAAAGAAGAAAAAAAGTTTACAATTGGAAAAGCTCTTCCAAGGTGGCCAAGAAAATGCCAACAATAAAACTTGCTCTGGATGCCCCAGCAAATCAACAACAGATGATAACTTTAAAGATGTGAAAAAATTGTTTTGAAAATCGTCAGATTACCTTAGGAGAAGTGGCTGTGAGGATGTTGGCATATCATTCCGCTCATGCCATACAATTTTTTCGGATGTTTTGGGCATGAAATGTGTGTCAGTGAAGTTTGTTCCAAAACTTCTCAATTTTCACCAGAAGAACCACCACATGAGCAATGCTAAGTAGCTCTTGAATGACGTAAAGGGTGATCATGATTTGCTCAAAAGGGTCATAACTGTTGACAAAATGTGGGTTATGACACGAAACCAAAGTCCAACCATACCCGTGGAAGCATCACAGAGAACAAAGACCATAAAAGTATGCAAAGTTTGATGAAATGTAGAAGTTCCTCTCGCTCTCTCTCTCTCTCTCTCTCTCTCTCTCTCTCTCTCTCTCTCTCTCTCTCCTCTCCCTCTCCCCTTGGAATAGACGGTAAGTATGGAGTGCCACCTTGGTGTTATGCTTCATTTGCTAGAAGGAATGCAAAAAAAACATCCAGAATGAACAACAATTCCTGGCTTTTGCATTTCTGCAGCTACTAATTTATCATTGTTTGTGGGAGATTTTTTGGCCAAAATCATCGTGAAATCCATGCCTTAGTCACCAAATTCAAAAGATTTGACCCCTTGCCACTTTTTTCTGCTTCCAAAACTGAAGAGAGACATGAAAGGATGAAGATTTTCAGTGACTGACGAAATAAAAACTGCATCCCTGGAAGTACTGAAGGCTGTACCAAAAAATGCTTGTAAGAAGTGCTTAGAGGATTGGAATAAGCATTGACACAAGTGTACTGTATCTGTGTACAAAAAAATTTTCAAATATATTTCTTGGTGGTTTAAAAAGTTTTATAATTATAGGTTATGTATTCCGATATCTATTTCTGTGTTTATCTCAAAGTGTTGTTTAACCACGCGACTCAATTCCTTACGATGTATGTCGAAGAGACGCGATGTTATCGTAAGGCGCGACTACAAAATCACAGCTAGAATGAAAGGCGATATTTATTTGTACTTCATTTTAGCAATTTTCGTAATTGACCCCCCCCCCTCCCCATGACACTAATCAACACAGATCTCGTTTGTCTGATTCTGTGTTGAAAAATCTCTTCACGGAAGCATTTTATTGATTTTAACTGTAAACTCCATAAAAGTTGGTATTTTTTCTTTAGGTTATATTTCTTGACTGTTATTAAAATCGACTCTCTCATCCCATTGATGGCTGGCTGGCTTTTGTAAGACGCTACTCTAAATAGATTACTTTAAACAGGTAATTGAATTCATAGGCATTAAAATCCACGTTCACATATGAGTGAAGTGACTGTTTTCTAAATAGTCTGAATGTCAATGGAATTCCTCTTGTTAAGTCAATATTGTAAACTGAAGGTGGCAACCTTTAATTGTATTAAATAACTAGAAATGAAGTGGGTTTGGTACGACACATTGAAAATGTTTACAAAAATTTAATTCCCGGTATCTCTTAAGATAACCTTCTGACCATAACTTATTGGTCATGAACTGTAGGCTGAAATTGAAAAAAAACTGTAGGAACACAGGAAAATAAGGAGTTGGGACTTGGATAAATTGAGGGAACCTGAGGAAAAACAGAATGCCTATATGTCTCCGTACGAGCCCTAATTTCTCTTATCTTATCTTTGTGATCTTTACGCGAAATGTAAGTAGGCGGTGGCAAGATCGTACTACACTCAGCTTCAAATTCCGGCCCTCTAAATTTACTTAACAAAAATTCACGAAAAGAACGTCGTCTTTCTTCCAGCGATCCCCAATTGAGTTGCCGGAGCATTTCTGTGACACTTGCGCATTGGTCGAACCTACCGGTAACAAATCTAGCTGCTCGCCTCTGAACCGCCTCTATGTCTTCCTTCAAACTGATCTGCTGCGGATCCCAAATACTTGCGCAATACTCAAGACGTGGTCGTACAAGCGTTTTATACGCGGTCTCCTTTACAGGTGAAGTACATCTTCCCAAAATTCTCCCAATAAACCGAAGTCGGCTGTCTGCCTTACTCACAACTGTCCTTACATGCTCGTTCCATTTCATATCGCTCTGCAATGTTACGCCTAGATATTTGAACGACGCGACAGCATCAAGAAGCTCACTACTAATGCTGTATTCGAACATTATAGGATTGTTTTTTCTACTCATGCGCATCACCTTACATTTTTCTACATTGAGAGCTAGCTGCCATTCTTCGCACCAACTAGAAATTTTGTCTAAGTTAACCTTTATGCTATTACAGTCAGTTACAGACGACACCCTCCCATACACCACAGCATCATCAGCAAACAGCCGCAAATTACAAGTTACTCTGTCCATCAGATCAGTTATATAGATAGAAAATAATAGCGGTCCTATCACACTCCCCTGGGGCACGCCTGACGATACACTCGTCTGATGAACACTCGCCGTCGAGAACAACATACTGCGTTCTATTACTTAGGAAGTCTTCCAGCCAGTCACAAATCTGTGAACCTATTCCATAAGCTCGTATTTTCGTTAGCAGTCTGCAGTATGGCACCGCGTCGAACGCCTTTTTGAAGTCGAGAAAAACACAATCCGCCTATTGCCCTTCGTCCATGGCTCGCAAGATGTCATGTGAGAAGAGGGCAAGCTGAGTTTCACATAAACGATGTTTCCTAAACCCGTGCTGATTCATGGAAAGAAGCTTTTCCGTTTCAAGGAAATTTACTATATTCGAACTGAGAATATGCTCCAAAATTCTACATGAAACTGATGTCAACGATATTGGCCTGTAATTGTATGGGTCAGTTCTCTTTCCTTTCTTATACACGGGAGTCACCTGCGCTTTTTTCCAATCACTAGGAACTTTGCGCTGAATTAAAGATTCGCTTAAATGCAAGCTAAGAAGGGGGCCAACGCCGCAGAATAGTCTTTGTAAAACCGAACTGGTATTCCATCCGGACCAGCAGACTTTTTCGTATTTAGCTCTCTCAGCTGCTTCTCTACACCGGAAATACCTATTGCTATGTTCCCCATTTCGGAATTAGTACGTTGATCAAATGATGGTATATTTGTGTGGTCCTCCTGCGTGAAAGATTTCTTAAAGGTTAAATTTAGAACTTCAGCTTTCCGTTTGCTTTCTTCTATTACTGCCCCGGAATGATCAACTAGTGACTGGACAGTGGGCTTTGACCCGCTTATCGATTTTACATAGGACCAGAATTTTTTCGGGTTCTCGGAAAGATCTTTTGCTAAGGTATGGCTGTGATAATTATTGTATGCTTCACGCATCGATCTTTTTATAGACGCACGAATCTCTATTGCCTGTCATCATTTGCGTATTCTTTTTTTAATCGAGAGTGGAACAGCCTTTGCTTTCTCAGCAGCTTTCTAACATTATTATTATACCACGGTGGATCTTTTCCATCCTTAATCGTCTTTACTGGCACATATTTCTCTAACCCTTTATTAACAATGCACTTAAATTTAGTCCACAATTCCTCTACATCCATAGTCCCGGAATTAAACGATGCCCATTCATTTTCTAAGTGCGATCGTAACATTTGCTTGTCGGCTCTTCCCAACAAAAACACGCTCCTAGCCTTCTTGATTGGTTTATGAACTTTGGTCACCATCGACGCTATGACGATATCATGATCACTAATTCCTGTCTCTACACAGTCATCGTTAATAAGGTCAGGCCTGTTTGTGGCTATAAGGTCTAGAATATTTCCATTGCGCATGGGTTGTCGGTTTAACTGCTCAAGACAATTTTCGGAGAATGTGTCCAAAAGTAGCTGCAAGACTGCTTGTCTGTACCGCCTGAAATGTAACTAGCGAGGTCCCAATCTATACTCTTAAGGTTGAATTCACCTCCGACTAATATTACTAGTTTTGCCTCATAATATTTCAGCCAGTCAGCACCTATCCATGAACATCTACAAGAGGCAACTAACTACTACCCAGGTATGTCACTGGTGGATGTGATAAACGTCCGTTCGGTCCTCACAGCTAGCCCACAACATTGGTGCTCTTATACCGCATCCTCATGCTGTGCAACTGAGGTTAACATAGCCCGAAGCTGAGAGCAAAATTTACATCCGCTTGCAGCAGTCACTCCCTATCCATGACTACGGTACCCAAAAAAACTCTACATTAACTAATATTAAGACGAAAAATTCCTAGCAGGAAAAATTATATATAAAAATAGACGAAGATTACTCACCAGGCGAAGGAGCACAGGTGTGACAGCATCACAAATAAATAAATGAATACACACACACACACACACACACACACACACACACACACACACACACACAAGCTTTCACAACCCAGTTGCTTCTTCAGGCAGAAGGGAAGGAGAGGGAAAAGGAAATGATGAGGGTTTTAAGGAAGGGGGTAAGGAGCCATTCCAATCCCGGGAGAGGAAAGACTTACCTTGGGGGAAGAAAAGGAAGGTGAACAAATACACACACACACACACACACATTTACACAGACGCAAACACTCCTAGGCAGACATACTATAGAAACCAAAGAACATTAACTAAGGTAGACAAAAATGACTAGTGCTAGTACTACTTCTATGAAAACAAAATAAATCACTGCACGATAAACGAGATGCAATAGATAGAGTGGGCCTATGAAATACAAAAACAAGCAACAAACGTAAAACTGTAGAGCAAACAAGTAAATGAAAATAGCATGTTGGTACTTAACGTTTGTGCGCTCTTGGTGCTGCCTGCTAGTGCTCTGTTGTTTGACAAGTTTCCATACTGAATATCACACTTTTCCTCCTCATTATCAATAGTCCGGTGACTTAATGTCTAGTCACTGGTAAACTCTGCACTGTACAATGTGGGTCAAAAAGATTACCCGACGCGAATAATTTGAAGTCCAAGAACAGAGCAATTCCGCAATTCCTAGTTCCAAAGTACAGGTGTTGCCAACTTCAGTAGTCTTGGGAGCTCCAGCTTGGGGCTTACATCATCAAATAGAAGCAATGTAATAGTTAGGATACAGTACATGTTAAGATTCATAGCAGCTTAACTCACATATCATTTACTTCGGAAAACATTATTTGAGCACGTAGAAGCGGTTGAGGTATAAGAACTCTATGTGGATAAATTTACTACAACAAACTGCTTCTTACATAATTCGCTGCAAATCATGCAATTATAGGCTTTTCTAGATTCCATTTTTAATAGCCTAACCTTTAAAAAAAAACAGGACTAATCATAGTCATTGAGACAAATAATAGCCATAGTCAAAATGTTGAAAATGAATAAATGTATTTGTAATTACTTTGACTGCCACATAGTGAACCTACAGTGTTAAGCTAAGATAATGTATCAGCAGATAGGCATAATTTTCTAAATCCTTATACATGGTTTACATTAGTGAGTGCTGTGCCTTCCATTATATGTTGTTTTCAGTTTAATATTCATTCTTCAATTTCGGTATGACTATTCGACCATTACACTAACGAGAAAGAACAGGTAGTTCATTGATAGTGTTGACTTTCCTGGTTTAGTGGCGTGCATCAGATTGGATGCCACCAAAGCCTTTAATTTTTTATTTTACTTCTTTTTTTTATCACTTCTTTTTTTTATCACAGTGCAAATGTTACTTACTTTAGTTGCATTTTGTTATGAATATATATATATTGGTTTTACTTTCTTCAGTAGTCTCTTTAGTAAATAACTAATTACAGTTTGCCAATTTGATATCTAAAAGTAATCTTCCTTGGAAGGTAATATTTATTTGACCACCCATAACAAAAAATAAATAAATGAATAAAAAGGAACATCCTTGGAGAATGTTATTCACCTGGCATCTCATAAAAATAAAAAATCTCATGTGCTACAATTATCCATCCTTAGAACAGCAGTAGATGTCTAAAAAAAATTCACAGTTTTGTGAAATATTTATATGGAAAACTGGAAAGATTTATCCACCCTCCCAGTCATCAGTACTAATTCACTCTTCCACAGAGTGCAGTGCCCTGGTGTTAAAAGGGGAGCAATTTCTTTCATATCTTCATACCATATCTATAATCATATTTGTATCTGTACTCTCACTAATCTGGCAGTTTTTCTAATCTATCACCCACGTATGTCAGGAATGGCTGGATTAGTGAGAGTCCAGTGTAATCAATTTTTGAAAATATACTCACTGAGCAGTGGCAGGAAACAAAGAAGGAATGGGGATGAAAGATACGAGGTGGTGAGATTTCTGTTCATTTGCTCTCCAGATATCTTAAACCTTGTGCTTTTTGTGTTTTGTTCATTACTGTTCCTTTCACTTTAACCGTTCTAGAAGAAGAAGCCACTGGCACAGTAAGCTCATACATTTTCAGATCTTTTGTGTGTTTTCTTCTGGTGCCACATACCAAGTAGTTTTCTATTGACACACTATATTTAATTTTTGTATCGACAATATATTTTCATGTGCAATGATGCAAAAGTTAATAATTTTATTACAATAAATGATGGAGGGTACATTACTGCTCACCACATATAGGAGGCATGAAGTTCCAGAAAGGAACAGTGGAAAGACTGCTAATGCTTAGCATTTAAAGTTTCAGACTAGAATGCCCCTTTGAAGCACTTGCTTTAGTCAACCCCCCCCCCCCCCTTTTTCGACACACACACACACACACACACACACACACACACACACAGAGAGAGAGAGAGAGAGAGAGAGAGAGAGAGAGAGAGAGAGAGAGAGAGAGAGAGAGGGGGGGGGGGGGGGGGGGGGAGCTACCACCTCGAGCTATTTGGGGCCAGTGATGGTGGACATGGAAACCTCTATGTGGTGGGTAGCAGTCTTATCCTTTTCATATTGTTTTTCCTTCCTGAAAGTCATAATGTTTGATTTAGTTGTAATGCATGCAACTTGGTTGACACTTGTGATGACTGATGTGACCAATGTGGCCTCTGTAATGATAAAAAATTTAATTTCCTTCAATATAACTGAGAAACCAGTACCTTCAGCAAAGTAAGAGCTTTCTTTCTAATTTAGTTAATTAAATTTGTGATCTAAGCATACAGTATAGTAGTAGATTATTGTTATTCATGTGCAAGTTGAGATTGTTACATGTTTGTATTTTATTAACATACACATTCTAATTCCATGTCCCTGAAGTTTGTATTTTGTGGTAGCTAAGGTTTAGATGAGATTAAATTATATACTCTACAATATGAAGTAATAATACTAAAAGTATAAAAAGTACATTACATAATTTGGTCATATATAAAAACTCGTCAGTGGACTAAAGGGAGTTGGCCAGTAGCAAGACTTTCAGGCTCCTCATAAATTTTTTTATGGTTGCTTGAAAACTATTGAAAATGTGTGCTCCCAAGTAATGGATCTCTTTTTGGACTAAAGTATGTGCTTTTAAGTTCTTGTGTAGATAATGTTTGCTCCTAGTTTTGCATGTATGAACTGTGTTATTTGTTGCAAAAGGGGATATATTATTTATGGCAAATTTAATTACGGAATAAATATACAGAGGGGCAGTAGTTCAGTGAAGAGGCTTCTACAGAATACCCGTGAATTTACATCATAAGTAATACATATTACACACTTTTGGACTCTGAAAACTTTTTTTGACTTAATGAGATACCCCAAAACATTATACCTTATGACATTAGGAAATGAAAGTAAGGAAACGATGCAAGCTTTGTTATTTTTATGTTGCCTACTTCTGCTTTCACTCAAATTGCAATTACAGATTTGTTAAGGTTTCTGCTGTTCTGTGGTGTGCTCCTCCCAACTGAATTTATCAATTTGTAATAGAAGTTTAATATCTCCATTTTTTTTTAGCCAGTCAGGAAATGTTGCAGTTACACAAATAATTTAAAATTGTACTAAACTCATTAGAACACACCTTCATTAACTTTGTTGATATTTAGTCATAACCACTAGAACAGTTTGTTTTTAAAAATTTTATTATATTCAGTTATTATCTCTTGTGGTGAAGAAAGTGACCCATTCATGTACCTGAAGTTATTTACAAATGCTAATTTCAGATAATATTTATTCTAAAAAATAAGAAGTGTTATGTCTTCCACATGACTACGAAAAGAAATCCATTAAACTTTGTTTACAAGATAAATCAATCAAAGGTGAAGGCCGGGCCGTAAACTTCACAAAATATTCAGATTAAACTGGAAAGGAGACGTAGATAATGTCGTGAGAAAGGCTAACCAGAGACTGTATTTTATTGGCAGAAGCCTTAAAAGATGCAACAGAACTACTAAATAGACTGCATACACTATGCTTGTCCGTCTTTTTAGTATTGCTGCCCAGTGTGGGCTTCTTATCGGACGGAGGACACCGAAAGAGTCCAAAGAAGGGCAGCTCATTTTGTATTGTCACGATACATGGGAGGAAGTGTTATGGAAATGATACAGGATCTGGGATGGGAATCATTACGACGTCACTTATCGCGGCGGCGTGGGCTACTTACGAAACTCCAATCACCAACATTCTCCTCTGAATGCAGGAATATATTGTTGACTGCCACTTACATAGGTAGAAAAGATCATCAGAATAAAATACGAGAAATCGAAGCTCAAATGGAGAAATTCAGGTGCTCTTTCTTCCCATGTGCTATACCAGAATGGAATGGGAGATATAGTTTAAAGGTGGTTCGATGAACACTCTGCCAGGCACTTAAGTGTGATTTGCAGAGTATCCCATGTAGATATTAAAGGGTATTATTTACTGACCCTGAAAATCCTGTACTGTTAGTAACACATAGAAAGTACTTCTAAGATGTGCGAAACAGATTTATTTTACACTAAAGGTATAAGAGATGTAATGTAAGGCATCGACTGCCTATTGTTTTCTGCTTTAAGCACACACAGAGAATAATCAGCATTTTACATACATATAGTGTCTCTTATAACATTTTACTTTTTACTAAACGAATTATTGGATTTTAACATTTGTATTTTGTTTTAACAGATGGAGTTTATAAAGCTCTCATATTGGACTTCTGTCTACCATCATCTACGTATGCTACAATGGCAGTCCGTGAAGTACTGAAATCGGACACATCTTGCTACAATCAGGCTTTGCTGAATGATTACCACATACCCACAGGCTCAAATGGAACTCCCAAAAGGCGAATGTCATCTGCAGAGAATGGCGATACAGTTTCTTCTTCTCCGAGTGAAGATGTGAAAATGGAACCACAAGATCAAGTAACTTCTACGAAGCATCAAGTGTCATCTATATGTACAAGGGCTGCAAAGAGGGAGAAGAAGACTGCAGAACCAGGTGAGAAATCATCAGATAGTTATTCTGAAGATGGTGTTCCCAGTAAGAAAAAAATCAAGACTGAACAGTGTTCGTCTGCATCCCATAATACTAACAACGTAAAAACTGAAGTTACCACTAAACCAGAAAGGATAACTAGGCGCAGCAGCAGACTGGTTGCTAGTGATAGTGAGAAAGATCCATCCACAGTAAGGAATGTTACAGACATAAAGAGTCAGAGCTTTGGAGGTGGAAGCAAGCAACGCCATGTAGATAAGGTATTAGAGGCTAGTTCTCAAAGTGCTGTAGAGTCTAAGCAGTGTAATTTAAAAATTAATCAGCCTACAGAAAGAACTTATCTAGATGTGGTCCCACTAGATAATACATTAAATGTCCCATTGCAAGCCCATGTTAAATCTCAGTCAGATGTATTGGAAGAAGTTACTGTAAACAAAGACATAGAAGCTGAAGGAATTAAAGTTGAAGTAGGTTATGACAGTGGTGTAAACAGCCAAGACCATGAACCAAGTAGGAAAAAGTTGAAAGTTAGTATAAGTAATGATGATGAAGTAGCTACAGGGCATGAAACTGGGTCAGAAGGTTGCATAAATATTCCAGCTCAGACCATTAAGGTAGAATTTTCAGCTAGCTCTAATGTGAAGACAAAGGATTCTAGTATGTCATCAGAGCCCTTGAATGTAGAAAGTAGTACTACTAATACTCAAACTAAAAATAGCATCACCAAACCTCAGATTCCCAAAGAAATGCCTCCATGTACACAAGATTGCAAAGCAACATTGCAAGAAAAGACTGTTAGTTCAGTATTATTTTCCAAATTAAATGGAAGTGAAACTACAGATCTGAAATCCACTGTTGGTACTGTGGATAATGTAGTTTGTAGTTCATCTGAGAAGACTGAAATTTTGGCCAGTATTGGCTGTTCACATGAGACTGATGAGAGCTGTGTAACAAGCTCTGTGCTAATGGAGACTGATAATGTTAGTGAGAGTCAAAAGACTGATAGGTTGCAAATCGAATTGGACATTTTAAAAAGCCATCCACATGAAAGCACAAAATGTGAACTTCCTTGCAGTGAAAGTTCCACCTGTAATGAAGAAATTAGTAACATAAATAATACAATAAAGGAATGTACAGAAACTTTAGTTCCTTCTCCATTGCAACATTCAGATGGAAGTACAGTATCTGATTTGTGTAAAAGAGAAGAGAAACAGAATTTGAAACAAGCTACTGGAAACACTCTTGCAGAGGAAGGAACTGAGAATTTAAAGCCTTCAGTAGCAGATACTGTTAACCAACCTGATAGACTGACTGAGTCTGAGACTGAAACACAGATTTCATCTGTAAGTGAGACAAAGACTGAAACAATTGCTATTCTTCCACCAGTTGAAAACATAGACAATAGTGAAAGTGGCTATCAGAGTACTTCAGAGTCAGCTGTTTCAAGTACTGTTTTTTCATCTGATTGTAAAGAGGACAAAATGCAGCCTCAAACCCTACTTACTGCCTCAAAAAAAGAATCCCTTTCCAGCAATACATCCATCTGCAGTACAGTGTGTACACCTGCTGTGAGTGGTCCCAAGCATAAAAATATAAACAAAGGATCACCCGACTTGCACAATGCTCCAGATTGTGAAGGCGATGGGAAAGAAAAGTTGAAAGTGGATAAAGAGAATTTGTTTGTAATAAATAAAGTATCTGTGGACTCTACTGATGATGGGGGGTCAGTGGAGGTGGATGTAAAGCCAGGGGTTGGAAAGCAGGTTCTTTGCAAGTCTGACCTTGCATTAAGTGTGGGTGCAGATGAAATCCAAAGTATAAAGCAGGGAAATAAGGAAGAACAGAACTGTGCAGAATCTAATGTAAATGATGCTGTTAGTTGTAAAGTAGTTTTAGAATCTCAACAGCTGGAAAAAAAATCATTGAACTTGGAAGTAGAACTGAATGAGAGTAATCCTATCAAATCTCCAGATTCAGGCTATTCACCTCCATTGAGCAAAGAGAATCTGACATCGAAACAGGAACTAAGCACAGCAAGTGATGAATGTAGTTTTTCTACATCAAAGATTGTGAGGGAAGGATTTGAGAAGAAAACTGACACTTGTGAAGTTCAAGAAGAAATAAAAACAGTTCTTACAGATTTAGTAAGTGGTGCTTTGAAGAATGAAATGGAAATTGTAAATGATGGTAGGCCTGATATGTCAACTCCAGATATCATTTCAGACCTGCATGATAAGAATGAAAAGATGCGAGAAGAAGCAAGTCTGCCTGAGGAATATATTCAAATGGAAAGTCAATCATCCGAGTTAAAGCGAAATGAACAGATTAAAGAAACAATTGTCAAGAATAATTTAGTTGAGGAAGGGACCAAACAGGAATTGCATAAAATCATTTCAGATGTTGAAATGGATGTGGAACCGGTAAAACCACTGCATCTGGAGTCTGCAGCTGCAAAGCAAGGTCAGCTGGAGTCGGCAGCTGTCAAGCAAGAGCCAGATACTGGCCGATACAAACCAGCAGTTGAGGACCAGACCAAAATCAGTAAGAATCCTAAGGAACAGAGCAAACTAGATACTGCGTCTAAGCATCCAGTGAAAGGAGTGGCATTACCTGAACCAGGGAAAACAATTGAAGTTTGTGAGGACCGAGAGCAAACAGTAATAGATAAACCAAAGAATATATTTGGTACTGCTGAGGAACTTGAGCAAACAATGGCTGCAGCTGAAACGTCAGAAATTCACAAGACAGAGGTGGAACAAGGAGACTCGCCTCAGGAATTACAGCAAAAGGGGACATCTGCTGAAGAGGGAAACCAAATAGGGGGTGCAAGTATAAAGCAAATGGAAGCCATTGCAGTGTCGGATGACAAGTGCCTGCAAATTGTGTTTGCTAGTCAAGAGCAAGAGAAAAAGGCTGCCACTTTCGAGAAGACTGAGCACATGGCATTTGCGAACAATACCGAGCCAATGGAGCTGGTGACCGAGAAGGCCGAGCCGTCGGGGACGGCAGCCGAGAAGGCCGAGCCGTCGGGGACGGCAGCCGAGAAGGCCGAGCCGTCGGGGACGGCAGCCGAGAAGGCCGAGACGGCGGGGACGGCAGCCGAGAAGGCCGAGACGGCGGGGACGGCAGCCGAGAAGGCCGAGCCGGCAGCTGAGAAGGCCAAACAGGAGGAGTTGATGCAGGTCGGAATGAAGCTCGTGGTCCCGATGGTGGATAAGTGTGGTGGACCAATGGAGTCTGAGGCCAAAGCGGTTGATCAAATGCAATTAATTGCCGACGAGGCTGAACCAATGCAAACAATTGCCAACGAAGTCAAGCCAGTGGAATCGGCGACCGATGAGGCCGAGCCACTGCAACCGGCGGCCGACAGGACCAACCCAGTAGAGCAGATGTCAGAGAAGACTGACCCTGTAGAGCCGGTGGTGAAAATGAAAGACCTAGTGGAGCCAGTGGCTAACAAGAGCGAGCCGATAGAATCGGCGTCAGACAAGACAGAGCCGACAGACAAGGTAGCAGACAAGATCGAAAAAAATTACCATTTTGAACTGGCCACGGCCATGTGCAAACCAGTTAATCTAGGGATGGATAACAGCGACCAAGGGAAGCCAGAGATGGGCAAAAAAAATCCAATGGAGCCAGAGGCGGACAGGTCCGAGGCGATGGAGCCAGAGGCGGACAGGGCCGAGGCGATGGAGCCAGAGGCGGACAGGGCCGAGGCGATGGAGCCAGAGGCGGACAAGGCCGAGGCGATGGAGCCAGAGGCGGACAGGGCCGAGGCGATGGAGCCAGAGGCGGACAGGGCCGAGGCCTTGGAGCCAGAGGCGGACAGGGCCGAGGCGATGGAGCCGGAGACAATGGAGCCGGAGGAGAACAAGCCCAATGTGGACAATCCTTTGACAATGGAGCCAGTGGCTGACAAGCCCGAAACAATGGAGCCGGAGGCTGAAAAACCCGAGACAATGGAGCCGGAGGCGGACAAGCCGGAAACAATGGCGCCAGCCGCGGATAAGCCCGAGGCAATGGAGCCGGAGGCGGACAAGCCCGAGGCAATGGGGCCGGAGGCGGACAAGCCGGAGGCGGACAAGCCCGAGGCAATGGAGCCGGAGGCGGACAAGCCCGAGGCAATGGAGCCGGAGGCGGACAAGCCCGAGGCAATGGAGCCGGAGGCGGACAAGCCCGAGACAACGGAGCTGGAGACAATGGAGCCGGAGGCGGACAAGCCGGAAACAATGGCGCCGGCTGCGGACAAGGCCGAGGCAATGGCGCCGGCTGCGGACAAGGCCGAGGCAATGGAGCCGGAGGCGGACAAGGCCGAGGCAATGGAGCCGGAGGCGGACAAGGCCGAGGCAATGGAGCCGGAGGCGGACAAGGCCGAGGCAATGGAGCCGGAGGCGGACAAGGCCGAGGCAATGGAGCCGGAGGCGGACAAGGCCGAGGCAATGGAGCCGGAGGCGGACAAGGCCGAGGCAATGGAACCGGAGGCAGACAAGCACAACACGGACAAGCCGGAGACAATGGATCCGGAGGCGGACAAGCCGGAGACAATGGAGCCGGAGGCGGACAAGCCGGAGACAATGGAGCCGGAGGCGGACAAGCCGGAGACAATGGAGCCGGAGGCGGACAAGCCGGAGACAATGGAGCCGGAGGCGGACAAGCCGGAGACAATGGAGCCGGAGGCGGACATGCCGGAGACAATGGAGCCGGAGGCGGACATGCCGGAGACAATGGAGCCGGAGGCGGACATGCCGGAGACAATGGAGCCGGAGGCGGACATGCCGGAGACAATGGAGCCGGAGGCAGACCAGCCGGAGACAATGGAGCCGGAGGCGGACAAGCCCAATATGGACAATCCTTTGACAATGGAGCCGGAGGCTGAGAAGCCCGAGACAATGGAGCCGGAGGCTGAGAAGCCCGAGACAATGGAGCCGGAGGCTGAGAAGCCCGAGGCAATGGAGCCGGAGGCTGAGAAGCCCGAGGCAATGGAGCCGGAGGCTGAGAAGCCCGAGGCAATGGAGCCGGAGGCTGAGAAGCCCGAGACAATGGAGCCGGAGGCTGAGAAGCCCGAGACAATGGAGCCGGAGGCTGAGAAGCCCGAGACAATGGAGCCGGAGGCTGAGAATCCCGAGACAATGGAGCCGGAGGCGGACAAGCCCGAGACAATGGAGCCGGAGGCGGACAAGCCCGAGACTATGGAGCCGGAGGCAGGAAAGCCCGAGACAATGGAGCCGGAGGCGGACAAGCTGGAGACAATGGAGCCGGAGGCGGACAAGCTGGAGAAAATGCAGCTGGCCGCAGACAAGCCCGAGGCAATGGAGCCGGAGGCGGACAAGCCCGAGGCATTGGAGCCGGAGGCGGACAAGCCCGAGGCATTGGAGCCGGAGGCGGACAAGCCCGAGGCAATGGAGCCGGAGGTGGACAAGCCCGAGGCAATGGAGCCGGAGGTGGACAAGCCCGAGGCAATGGAGCCGGAGGCGGACAAGCCCGAGCCGGAGGCGGACAAGCCGGAGGCGGACAAGCCCGAGCCGGAGGCGGACAAGCCCGAGCCGGAGGCGGACAAGCCCGAGCCGGAGGCGGACAAGCCCGAGCCGGAGGCGGACAAGCCGGAGACAATGGAGCCGGAGGCGGACAAGCCGGAGACAATGGAGCCGGAGGCGGACAAGCCGGAGACAATGGAGCCGGAGGCGGACAAGCCGGAGACAATGGAGCCGGAGGCGGACAAGCCGGAGACAATGGAGCCGGAGGCGGACAAGCCGGTGACAATGGAGCCGGAGGCGGACAAGCCGGTGACAATGGAGCCGGAGGCGGACAAGCCGGTGACAATGGAGCCGGAGGCGGACAAGCCGGTGACAATGGAGCCGGAGGCGGACAAGCCGGAGACAATGGAGCCGGAGGCGGACAAGCCGGAGACAATGGAGCCGGAGGCGGACAAGCCGGAGACAATGGAGCCGGAGGCGGACAAGCCGGAGACAATGGAGCCGGAGGCGGACAAGCCGGAGACAATGGAGCCGGAGGCGGACAAGCCGGAGACAATGGAGCCGGAGGCGGACAAGCCGGTGACAATGGAGCCGGAGGCGGACAAGCCCGAGAAAATGGAGCCGGAGGCGGACAAGCCCCAGAAAATGGAGCCGGAGGCGGACAAGCCCCAGAAAATGGAGCCGGAGGTGGACAAGCCCCAGAAAATGGAGCCGGAGGCTGACAATTCCGAGACAATGGAGACAGACATGCTCGAGACAATGGAAGTGGAGGACAACAAGCCCACCACAGACAAGCCCGGGACAATGCAGCCGGAGGTGGACAAGCCCGAGACAATGGAGCCGGAGGAGAACAAGCCCAATATGGACAATCCTGTGACAATGGAACCAGTGGCTGACAAGCCCGAAACTATGGAGCCGGAGGCTGAGAAGCCCGAAACTATGGAGCCGGAGGCTGAGAAGCCCGAGACTATGGAGCCGGGGGCTGAGAAGCCCGAGACTATGGAGCCGGGGGCTGAGAAGCCCGAGACTATGGAGCCGGGGGCTGAGAAGCCCGAGACTATGGAGCCGGGGGCTGAGAAGCCCGAGACTATGGAGCCGGGGGCTGAGAAGCCCGAGACTATGGAGCCGGGGGCTGAGAAGCCCGAGACTATGGAGCCGGGGGCTGAGAAGCCCGAGACTATGGAGCCGGGGGCTGAGAAGCCCGAGACTATGGAGCCGGGGGCTGAGAAGCCCGAGACTATGGAGCCGGGGGCGGACAAGCCCGAGACTATGGAGCCGGGGGCGGACAAGCCCGAGACTATGGAGCCGGAGGCGGACAAGCCCGAGACTATGGAGCCGGAGGCGGACAAGCCCGAGACTATGGAGCCGGAGGCGGACAAGCCCGAGACTATGGAGCCGGAGGCGGACAAGCCCGAGACTATGGAGCCGGAGGCGGACAAGCCCGAGACTATGGTGCCGGAGGCGGACAAGCCCGAGACTATGGAGCCGGAGGCGGACAAGCCCGAGACTATGGAGCCGGAGGCGGACAAGCCCGAGATAATGGAGCCGGAGGCGGACAAGTCCGAGACAATGGAGACAGACAAGCTCGAGACAATGGAACCGGAGGAGAACAAGCCCAACACAGACAAGCCCGAGACAATGCAGCCGGAAGCAGACAAGTCTGAGACAATGGAGTCAGAGGAGAACAAGTCCAACACGGACAATCCTTTAACAATGGAGCCGGTGGCAGACATGGCCGAGACAATGGAGCCGGTGATGGACAAAGCCGAGGCAGTGGAGCCGGAGGCTGACAAGGCCGAGGCAGTGGAGCCGGAGGCTGACAAGGCCGAGGCAATGGAGCCGGAGGCTGACAAGGCCGAGGCAATGGAGCCGGAGGCTGACAAGGCCGAGGCAATGGAGCCGGAGGCTGACAAGGCCGAGGCAATGGAGCCGGAGGCTGACAAGGCCGAGGCAATGGAGCCGGAGGCTGACAAGGCCGACGCAATGGAGCCGGATGCTGACAAGGCCGACGCAATCGAGCCGGATGCTGACAAGTCTGAGACAATGGAGCCAGAGGAGAACAAGCCCAACACAGACAAGCCTGAGACAATGGACCCGGAGGCCGACAAGTCCGTGATAGTGGAGCCGGAGGCGAGCAAGCCCGAGACAGTGGAGCTGGAGGTGGGCAAGTCCGAGACAATGGAGGCGGGCAAGCTCGAGTCAATGGAGCCAGAGCCTGAGACAGACAAGTCTGATTCAATGGGTCCGGAGGCTGACAGGCCCAATACAATGGAGGCAGACAAGCCTAACACAATGGAGCCAATGGAGCTGGATACGGACAAGCCTGAGAGAATGGACCCAGAGGCGGACAAGCCCGAGACAATGGAGCTGGAGGTGTACAAGTCCAACATGGTCAAGCCTGAGACAATGGGGCCCGAGACGGACAAGCCTGGTAGAATGGAGTTGGAGGTGGACAGGCGCGAGACAGTGGAGCCGGGTGCGGACAGGCGCGAGACAGTGGAGCCGGGTGCGGACAGGCGCGAGACAGTGGAGCCGGGTGCGGACAGGCGCGAGACAGTGGAGCCGGGTGCTGACAGGCGCGAGACAGTGGAGCCGGGTGCTGACAGGCGCGAGACAGTGGAGCCGGGTGCGGACAAGTGCGAGACGGTAGAGCCGGAGGTGGACAAGGCCAACACGAACAAACCTGAATCAATGGAGGTGCAGGCTGACAAGCCCGGTACAATGTGGTCGGAGAGGGACAAGCCCGAGACACTGGAGCCGGAGTCGGGCAAGCCCGAGACACTGGAGCCGGAGTCCGACAAGCCCGAGACACTGGAGCCGGAGTCGGACAAGCCCGAGACACTGGAGCCGGAGGCGGACAAGCCCGATACGGATAAGCCTGAGACAATGGAGCTGGATGTGAACAAGCTCGAGACAGTGGAGCCAGAGGTGGACAACAAGCCCAAGACAATGGAGGTGGACAACAAGCCCGAGACAATGGAGGCGGACAACAAGCCCGAGACAATGGAGGAGGCGGACAACACTGAGAAAATGGTGGCAGGCAAGCCCAAGACAATGGAGCCAGAGGCTGACAAGCCCGAGACAATGGAGGCGGACAAGCCCGAGACAATGGAGGCAGACAAGCTCGAGACAATGGAGCCGGAGGCGGACAAGGCCAAGACAATGGAGGCAGGCAAGCTCGTGACAATGGAGCCGGAGGCGGATAAGCCCTACATGGACAAGCCCGAGACAATGGAGCCGGAGGCGCTCAAGCCCGAGACAATGGAGCCGGAGGCGCTCAAGCCCGAGACAATGGAGCCGGGGGTGCTCAAGCCCGAGACAATGGAGCCGGACGCGGACAAGCTGGAGACAATGGAGCCAGAGAAGAACATGCCCAACACGGGCATGCCTGTGACAATGGAGCCGGAGGCGGACAACAAGCCCGAGACAATGGAGGCGGACAACAAGCCCAAGACAGTGGAGGCGGGCAAGCTCGAGACAATGGAGCTGGAAGCGGACAAGCCCAACATGGAGAAGCCCAACACAATGGAGCCGGAGACGTGCAATCCCGAGACAATGGAGCCGGAGGCGTGCAATCCCGAGAGAATGGAGCCGGAGTCGGACAGGGTGGAGATGATGGGGTTGGACAAGGCCAAGACAGGCAAGTCTGAGACAATGGAGTCAGAGACAGACAAGCTTCAGTCATTGGAGACGGACAATGGCGAGTCAATGGCGCCAGCGGCCAACAAGGCCGTGGCAATGGAGCCGGCAGACGACAAGGCAGAGACAATGGAGCCGCTAGACAAGGCTGAAATTAGCGACCCTGTGCAACCAGCAGTCAATAGGTGTGAACTGGCAATGCTGGCGACCGATAAAAGGGAGCAAGTGGAGATGAAGCCAGTAGAGATCGAGCCAGTGGTGGATATTGAAGAGCCGATGAAGATTGTGGCTAACAAGGCCGAGCCAATGGATTCTATGGCTGACAAAGCTGAGACACTGGAGCCGGCAGCCATCAATACCAACATTAGTTACCCGGTGCAACCAGCTGAAATCAGTTGTGAACTGGTGAAGCTGCCAATAGACAAGAGTGGGCCAATGGATCCGGAGGCGGACAAGAGTGAGCCAATAGATGTGGTAGCGGACAAGAGCGAGCCGATAGATGCAGTAGGAGACAAGAGCGAGCCGATAGATGCAGTAGGAGACAAGAGCGAGCCGATAGACCCGGAGGCGGGCAAGAGCAAGCCGATAGACCCGGGGGTGGGCAAGAGCGAGCGCATAGACCCGGAGGTGGGCAACAGCGAGCCAACAGATCCAGAGGCAAACAAGAGTGACCATATTAGTGGGCTAATGGTGGATATTAGTGAGCCAATGGAATTGGCAGTTGACATGAGTGAGCCAATGGAACTGGCTGTTGACAAGAGCGAGTCAGTGGAGCCAGCTGTTGACAAGAGCGAGTCAGTGGAGCCAGCTGTTGACAAGAGCGAGTCAGTGGAGCCAGCTGTTGACAAGAGCGAGTCAGTGGAGCCAGCTGTTCACAAGAACAAGCTAACGGAGTTGGCGGTGGACGAGATCGAGCCAACGAAGCCAGCGGCAGCCGAAACCAAGGCATTGGAACCGTTGGCAGATATGACCAAGAGACTGGATCCAGCAGCCAACGATACCAAGCCAATGGAGCTGGCAAATGACAAGAATGAAATAAGCGATCCCTTGGAGCCAGCCATCGACATGCACGAGCCGGTGGTGGACAAGAGTGAGCCAGTGGAGCCGGCGGTGGACAAGAGTGAGCCAGTGGAGCCGGCGGTGGACAAGAGTGAGCCAGTGGAGCCGGCGGTGGACAAGAGTGAGCCAGTGGAGCCGGCGGTGGACAAGAGTGAGCCAGTGGAGCCGGCGGAGGACAAGAGTGAGCCAGTGGAGCCGGCGGAGGACAAGAGTGAGCCAGTGGAACCGGCGGAGGACAAGAGTGAGCCAGTGGAACCGGCGGAGGACAAGAGTGAGCCAGTGGTGCCGGCGGAGAAAGAGAGTGAGCCGATGGTGCCAGGAGAAGACGAGAGTGAGCCAGTGGAACCGGTGGTGGCCAAGAGTGAGCCATTGCAGCTGGCAGTGGACAGGAGTGAGCCAATGGAACCGGCAGTGGACAGGAGTGAGCCAGTGGAGCCGGCGGTTGACAGGAGTGAGCCAATGGAGCCGGCGGTGGACAGGAGTGAGCCGGCTCCGAGACTAGTGAAAGACCAGAAGGAAATAAGTGACTCCTTGGATCCAGACATCAAGAGGTATGACCTGGTGGAGCCAGCGGTGGACAAGAGTGAGGCAATAGAGCCGTCAGTGCACAGGAGTGAGGCAGTGGATCCGGCGGTGGACGAGGCTGGGGCAGTGGAGCCGGCACTGCACAAGGGTGAGGCAATGGAACCGGCACTGCACAAGGGTGAGGCAATGGAGCAAGCAGCAGGCAAGAACATTCCAACGGAGTCCGAGATAGACAAGTGTGTGCCAGTAAAGCTGGCAGCAGCCAACAGCAACATTAACGAACCTGTGGAGGTGGCTGCTGACAGGATCGAGCCTCTGGATCAGACAAGCGGCATGGTTGAGCCCGTGGTGCCAGCAACTGGCATGATGGAGCCCATGGTGCCAACGACAGGCATGATTGAGCCTGTGGTTCCAGCGATCGGCATGATTGAGCCCATGAAGCTGGCAGCTGACATCATCGAGCCCACAAAGCAGGTGTCTGACGTGAGTGAGCCAATGGAGCTGGCAGCCAGCGACATTGAGCCAATGGAGTCGGCATCTGACAAAAGTGAGCCATTGAATCCGGAAGCATATGCAAGCAAATGTAAGCTGTTGCACGTGGCTGCAGTTAATGAACAGACTGAAGCTGCTTTGGTGTGTTCAGACCTAATAGAAAAGGTGGTAGTTGCTCCACATCATGAAGTAGCAGACGCTGTTTCGACAAATTCAGAGAAGACTACTCCAGTAACTTCACAATCACTGACTCCAGATAAATCTGGAGGAGTAGGTGTGAAACAAGGTGAAACAGAGACAGCATTTTCAACTGTTGAACGATCCCACAGTGAAACAGATTTAATTGATTCAGAACCATTCAAATCTGTAGCCTCGGTAGAGTTATCTATAGTAGGCCTGTCTGTTGACAATCAAATGGAAACAGCTGTTGAGAATGGCAATCAGGTGCCAGTTGCTGAGCAACAGGTGGTATCAGCTGCCGAGAATGCCAAGCAACACGTATCAGCTGCCAAGAAACCTGAGCAACAGATGGTATCAGCTGCTGAGAAAACCGAGCACCAAACAGAGGGAGCCCCTGAGCGACAGGCGGAAGCAGCCACCAAAGATGCCGAGCAGCAATTGGAGGTAGTTGCCAAGAAACATGTAGAATTAGCAATAAAACAAAGTGAAACGAATACAGCATTATCATCTGTTGAGCAATACTGTAGTGAAGTGCAGTTTGCTGCTTTAGAAACAGCTGAAACTGGGCCAATGGCAGTGTCTTCAGAAGTAGACCTGACTGAGGCAGCAGATTCTCTGAGACTAGATCCACCTAAGGCTACTCCAGAACAAGTCAAAACTGCAGCAGTAACAACTGAGTTTCTAGACCTGACTGAGATTACATCTGCAGCTGCCCCAGAGTCAGATGAAACTGAGTCAACAGCTGTTTCTCCTGGACTAGATCAGTCTGAGATAGTGGCAACAAAGAAATCTCTTCAACCAGGCAATACTGAGGTTGCAGAAGCTGCAACTGCTCAAGAACCAGTTCAAAGTGTGGGGAGAGGAGCATCAGTTCCAGATGGAAACCTGACTGAGACTAAGGTGGCTGTGGCAGCAACTCTGGATTCAGACCAAACTGAAGCAATTGTGACAGATTTAGAGATGCACAAAAATGAAGCATTGGAGGAAACTTTGGAAACAGGTGGAACCAGTACAGTAGTGTCTCACACAATGCAAAGTAATACTAAGGCAGTTGAGATAACACACAATCTCAACACAATTACAGCACCTTTGGAGAGAGACAGCAAGAAAGTAGACACAACTATGGAATCTAGTTTTGTAGAGGCAGTTGTGGAGCCTTACCTAGTAGTTGAAGCTGCAGAGTCGAGTCCAGTAGCAACAGAACTTACGGGGCAAGACATTGTGGAGGGAATGGCAGCTGTTGAAGAGTCTGGCCAAAATGAGGCAGTAGAAGCGGCTGCAGAGCACGACCAAACTGAGGGTGCTGACGCAACTGCAGAGCACGACCAAACTGAGGGTGCTGACGCAACTGCAGAGCACGACCAAACTGAGGGTGCTGACGCAACTGCAGAGCACGACCAAACTGAGGGTGCTGACGCAACTGCAGAGCAAGGCCAAACTGAGGGTGCTGACGCAACTGCAGAGCAAGACCAAACTGTGCTAGTGGGAGCAGCTGTTGAGATGGGCCGAACGGAGGCAATGGGTGTGGGTGCAGAGCCAGGCCAATCTGATGTAGCGGCAGCTGCTTCTCAATCAACTGTGGATGCCGATGTAACTGAAAAAGTGGTAGAAGCAGCAAAGACATACAAATATGAAAGAAATATTACAATGGATGAAAAGGAAACATGGCAGAAGAAACAGGGAGGACACACTGTGATTGATGGGGCTATGGATATGGTACGCATGGTTACAAGTGTATCTGAGGAACTGCCAGCAGCCACGGAGACTGAGGCAGCTGTGGTGTCAGAGCAGGCTAAGGCAGCTGTGGTGGCAGAGGAGGCTAGGACAGCTGTGTCAAGAGAGCAGGCTGAGGCTGCTGCGGCAATGGAGCAGGCTGAGGTTCCTCTGGTGAATGAACAGGCCAAGGCACATGCTGTCGCAGAGGTACCTGCAGTGACAGAGCAGGTTGAGGTACCTGCAGTGACAGAGCAGGCCGAGGCACCTGTTGTGGCAGAGGCAACTACAGAGTCAGAGCAGGCCAAGGAACCTGCAGCGAAAGAGCAGGTTGAGGCGGCAGCTACAGAGTTGGAACAGGCTGAAGCTCCTGTGGCGACAAAGCAGGCTGAGGCTCCTGTGGCGACAGAACAGGCCAAGGCATCTGCTGAGGCCGAGGCACCTGTGGCTACAGAGCATACTGAGGCACTTGTGGTAACAGAACAGGTGAAGGCATTTGCAGAAGCAGAGCAGGCTGAGGCACCTGCGGCTACAGATGATGCTGGAAAGTCAGTGTGTACTGAGGCATTTGCTGTGACAGAACAGGCTGAGGCACTTGAGGCAACAGACACAGCTACAGAATCAGAGCAGACTGAGGCAGCTGTGGCAACAGACCTGGCTGACGCAGGTGCTGCAACACAGGCAGCTACAGAGTCAGAACAGACCAAGGAAAGTATGGTGACAGAGCAAACTGAACCATCTGTAGTGACACAGCAGGCCAAGGCACCTGCTGTGGCAGAGACAGCAACAAAGTCAGAACACACTGAGGCACCTGCAGAGGCAAAAGAGCAGACAGAAGCAGCTGCAGTGACAGAGCATGCTGAGGCACCTACAGTGACAGTCACAGCTACAGTGTCAGAACAGGCTGAGGCACCTGCAGAGGCAACAGAGCAGGCTAAGGCACCAACAGTGACAGACACAGCTACAGAGTCAGAACGGGCTGAGCCACCTGCAGAGGCAACAGAGCAGGCTGAGGCACCTATAGTGACAGACACAGCTACAGAGTCAGAACAGGCTGAGGCACCTACAGTGACAGACACAGCTATAGAGTCAGAACAGGCTGAGGCACCTGCAGAGTTGACAGAGCAGGCTGAGGCACCTACAGTGACAGACACAGCTACTGAGTCAGAACAAGCTGAGGCACCTACAGAGGCAACAGAGCAGGCTGAGGCACCTACAGTGACAGACACAGCTACAGAGTCAGAACAGGCTGAGGCACCCGCAGAGGTGACAGAGCAGGCTGAGGCACCTACAGTGACAGACACAGCTACAGAGTCAGAACGGGCTGAGGCACCTGCAGAGGCAACAGAGCAGGCTGAGGCACCTATAGTGACAGACACAGCTACAGAGTCAGAACAGGCTGAGGCACCCGCAGAGGTGACAGAGCAGGCTGAGGCACCTACAGTGACAGACACAGCTACTGAGTCAGAACAGGCTCAGGCACCTGCAGAGGCAATAGAGCAGGCTGAGGCACATGCGGTGACAGAGCCAGCTACCAAGTCGGAGCAGACTGAGACACTTGGGGTGACAGAGCAGTGTGGGTCACCTGGTGCATCAGAGAAGACTGAGATAACCGAAGTGACAGAGAAAGCTCTGGCAGCTGTGGAGTTAGAGAAGGCTAAGGCCTCAGAGAAGGCTAAGGCCTCGGAGCAGCCTGCGGGAGCTGCAGCAACAGAGCAGGCTGAGGCTTCGGAGCAGATGGAGCCATCAGAGAAGGATGATGCAGTTGAGGCATCAAAGCAAGCTACAGAGTTAAAGCATTCTGAGGCAACTGCAGGGCCAGCTGACTCTCCACAGGCTAAAGCTGCCACGGAATCTGTCCAAAATCGGGCACAGGTGCCAGAATCTCATTCTTCATCACTGAAGAGGAAAGCAGATTCTTCCAACCTTGAGGCAGATAGTTTAGAAGACTATATGAAACCTTGTAAACTGGTGAAACCTCTTGATGTGTCTGCTCCATGTGAAATTGAGAAATCGTACAGTTTCCAAAAGGGCCTACAGGATGTTAAAGTATCGAACATTGCTGTCTGTCAATCTGACCTGGATGAGAATAAAGACAGTGAAATTTCTTCCACTGTCATTTCTACCTTATGTAAAGATGAAACCCTGTCTTCATTTGATACAGAAAACAATGGTAATGAAAGAACAGTTTTTGAAATGGAGGCTAAAGAAATAGAACAACTTCCAAAACTGGTCACTGATAGTTTATCCAGTGAAATGGCTGCCACAGATAAGGAAGAATGTAGTGTCCCAGATCATTCAGATAAAACAAAGGATAATATAGTTCATGCCAATGTGTGCTCACAAGATTCACCTCTACAGATGAATACAGCTGTAACTCATAGTATTCCTATTCATTTACACAAAGATGCACCTGAGGCTATTGGGCGTCTAGTGGATGCTCCTGTTATTGTACCGACTCTGTCAGCTGATAGTGATACTCATAATACTACCTCACAGACTTATCATACTGTATCTAACAAGAAATTACAAAATGATAAAACTGAAGAGCTGTCTGTCTTGAAAGAAGGATTTCAAGATGGTGTTTCAAATTCTTTGCCATCAGTAAGGCAGGCTGTTTCAGAGAGTGATATTGCTTGTAAAGCGGTAAATACTGTGTGTGACAAAGATGGAGTTTCTGCTTTAGAAGTGTCTTTAAATGTCACAGAAGTTAAAAATGATGATTGCCCTTGCACTGATGATTTTAATGTAATTACGGTTTGCCATGATAAGTCTTACAAAGAACAGAGTTCTTCAGGTGTCACAGGTGAGCTTGATTCTGGTATGTCTGAAAGAAGTTTAGGGAAGAATAAAACAGCAGACAGTTTACAGTTATTGGAGAAATCGGGTGAAATAATGGATCTTGAGTCTCAACCTGTCTGTGCTGCAGAGATTGAAAAAACTAACAGTGTGGCTTCTTTAACCTTTAAATCTCAAGAAAACTATCAAAGTCAGGTAACACCTAATGAGGATATGTGTACAATTATTCAAACTTCTGGTAGTAAGAACTCATTTTCTGAAATTACAGATGGCCAGATGGAGATTGAAAGCATGCCTGGAGGGGAAACACCAGAAAAATCTGCTTCAAAGATAGAAGACAAGGATGCGCCCTCTTCAAAGGTAACAACAAAAGCTACAGTGGTTTTGCCTGAAGGCCGACTTACACCATCTGAAGAAACAGTTCCTATGGATGTTGATAAAAATGATCACCAATTACTAACACAAAGAGAATGTGGTGCAGCTCTCGCACCTAGCTCGGGAGACAAATCAGACACGGAAGTAGCAGCTGTTACAGTTGAGAATGATGTAAAATGTGAACCAAATGTAACAAAAGCTATTCCTGACACACACAGCAAAGTTAGTGCTGAACAGGAGCAGTTACCTGCTGTGACATGTTCCACTGCAGATCTGCAAGGACAAAGTACAGCAAGCATACAAACAAGAAATTCAGAGTCTATAGTTTGCTCTAAAACACACTCAAAAGAAGAAACGGTGAAATCTGAAATAACAGATGGAACCGAATTAAATGAGGAACGTTTTGTTAATGGAACAATGAGTAAAGCAACTACATCTACAGAGGATGAGTTGTTGAACAAACAAAATATTGCAACTGATAGTCCACTGACAGCTAATGCAGCCTTTATAGGTGAAGACACAATTGCTCTGTCATTGCCATCAGATGATGTTGCAACAGCACATGAAAAAGCTGCAGTAAGCAAAACTGCAGAGAAAGAAGAACCAAACTACATTCTTGCAGGCAGTTCTCCAGAACCACCAGATAATTCTCAAGTTTTGGATAGCACAAAAGCACAAAATGAAGAACTTACAGTGCCAGAAGTAGCACCTTGTTCAGATAAAGTATCAGCTGCAAGTCCTGGTGTTGGAACAATAGTAGATAAAATGGCCATAAGTGTTATGACACACATACCTGAAGCAGACAGGTTGTCTAAAGAAACAAACAATGAGCCAGTAACAGATGTGAAAGATAGGAAGGAAGCATCAGTTTTGGAGGCAGGTGAGACACTAGTGGCAGAGACAACTTCTGTTCCTGATGATGAATCTGAAGTCAAGTCGCAGAGGCCTCAATTGTGCAGATTGGATGAAGATGATCGAAAAACCTCAGAGGCAATAGCTGAAACACCTGAAACAATGACAGAAACAACCCAATCCATGAAAACACTGACACAAGCTTCATCACTTCCTGGACCAGAAACTCTTGATATAGAAGTAAAGACTGAAGGTGTTAAATCAACAGCACAGATTGTTTGCAAAAACCAGGAAAGTGTGGTGTCACAAGTAAATCAGTGTGTGGATGTATCATTACCACTGGGTTCTGAAAAAATACCTTTAGCAAGGACGTCACTCACTGCAGATGCACATGAAACAGAAGCACCACACAGTTCAACAGTCATGTCTGAAATAGATGTTGCCAATTTTGTGGATCCTCTACCAACAAAACAGGATTGTGATGACAAAGTTAAGGTGACAGAAGAAAGGTCTTCAGAACAAACAGAAAACTCTGTGCCACTAGAGCCACATTGTCCACGATCAAAAGAAGCAGAAACAGAATTAACTTCAGAATTTGACATTTTAAGAAGTACAGAAATGATGGAAAGGAGAGAAACTGGTGTAGACCAGATGGAGAAAACAGATGGAGTAGAGCAACCTTTGAAGGAGAATGAATCTCAGAATGTAGAAGTTTCATATAAGGAATCCAAGAATATAATTTCAGAGGAACCTACATTAGAAAAGACAGAAGAATCATTAAAGTCTGCCAAAATTGTCACACTGTCAACTGTAATTAATGAAGAATCAGCTGTAAAAGAAAAAGATTATATTTCTGAATTGCCTCCAAAAACCTCTGTTAATCAGGAGATTATGATTATTTCAAGTGTATCAAGGACTTCCAAAGAAATAAATTTGTTTGAAACAGCAACTACAAAAGGAACAGAAAGTGCCGAGAAAACTGATTCAGAAATCGCTGAAACAGTGGTAGCACATGAAACTTTGCTTAAGTTAAGTGATCAAGCAGCTACATCAGAGCAACATTTTGTGAAAAAGAAAAATGAGGCTGAAACTGTTGAATTGTGTGACACAAGTAAAAATTCTACCCGGGCTGAATTGTGTGGGGCCACTGAAGATTTGACTGACTGTGTCAAACGGATTGAACAGAAGTCGTCAAAAGAAGACAAAGTGCAGGATAACAAAACAGATGGTGACTCAGCATTACTTTCCGCATCTATTCAGCCATCTGAGGAAGTGTGTGAAGAAAAAGTAATTGAGAATTCTGAAAGTGATTCAGTTAGAGCTGTTTCTCCGTGTACTCAGGAGCAGCAAAATCTGGAAGTAAAATATGTCAGTAGAGTGGCTGAAGGTAGGTCATATGAAAAGGAAGGTACAGAAGAGAATCAGACGTATTCTCTAACTTCAGATGCATTGATCAATGAAAATAAAAATGATGTGCAACATTGTGTTGAACACAAAGTCAACAGTAAAGCTGATAGTGAAAGAACTGAGGTTTCAATTAAAAGAAAAGTTTTGGATTGTGAAAATGAGACTGAAATTAGCACTAAAAAAGTAAAGATAGAGGACTGTAAAAGTGTTTCGCCATCTTCCGTTTCTGATGCTCAGTGTTCACAAAGTCCAGAATCATTGAAAAGGAAGAGTGCAAATGATGATACAGAAACTAATGAGCAGGAAAGTAATACTGAGAAGAAAAAACTTAAAGTGGAAACAACAGAGTAGTGATTTTTTTCCCTTCTTTTATTCTTTTCCGTTGTTGGTAATGACAGTTCTGAGGAACTCACACACATTCCAAGTTAATTTAATTTACTTTGTTCTCGTGTGTTGTGAAACAGTTAATTTATTTATGTATAGAATTCATTCGTGTGTTTGATGTCAGAAGTTACTACATTTTGGTGCTATTTTGCACGCACATTACTGTACAATCATAGGATTCTTTCCTGTGGAATATGTCAATAGTATTTAAGGGACTCTGGAATTCTTTCCTTCTCTGTGGGTAGTTGGAAAAGATTAGCAAGGGACTGGAAAGTGAATGATGTGAAATAGAGGTGCTGTGGTATTCACAGGTTTTATATAAAAGTATATATATATATATATATTGTATAAACTATTGAAATTATATATAATCCATCAGTATTCACATTTCAAGTGAAGATCGGGCTGTACTAGAAGTGTATTTGTACTATTGCAATAAGAATCAGTTCAACACTCCCCACCACCACCTGCCACTGTTTTGCTGTAATAAAAATTTGGGTTTTATCCCCATGTCATGTTTTATGCAGCACCCAAGTACAATGTGTCTATCTTTTTGTAGTAGTTTCCATAAAGATTGTGTATTAAAAGTTTTAGGCATATTGCATTTGGACTATTGTGATATAATTTAGTCTTCCACTGGCAGAGTTTTTAATTATTTTTTGTATGTTAATGCAGGTTCCTACAGTTCCTATGTCTTCAGTTTTGTATCTGAAATAATTTCAGGAGTATCACCTTGGTCACTAGTCAATCTTCCATTTGTGAAATAGACTGATTTAATAATTGCTTTTATATTTTTACACATTGTTCAAACAACAGATTTTTGAAGCAACTTGTATTTCTCTGTCAATCTCTTCATTGAAACTTTTCGTAACACATGTTTATATACAAACCTCTGCATTTATGTAGCAAACAAAAGAATTGCCGTTTATAATTATTCATATTTTTCTTTATCTGCTTCGTATATTTCGTTTTTTGTTTGCCATGTACTCTGTTTGTAATTAAACCATCTTGTGGAAAGTTTATATGTAGTACAATAATACATTCTGTGTAATGTGATGGATGATTTATGTTGTACAGACTACTTATGTTCAGACACTTTACATCTGCTTTGCTGCAGATAATTGGTCAGGATAAATAAAATAAATTTTATACCAATAATTGGTTATCATTAATAATGCCTGAAATTTATATTTTGTTTTCTTGAAATATCCTTATAAATATATGAACAAAATAAGACACACACACACACACACACACACACACACACACACACACACATACACACACAACTCTTAAATTTTCGGCTGCAGCCTTCCTCAGAAAGAGAACACTCATCCACACACACTAGCCATCTCTGGCTGCCCAACAGTCTCACTACACGGCAAGTGAAAGGGTTTGGGAGTGGAGGGGGGGGGGGGAATTGGAGAGGGAAGATAAGGGTGGGGATACAACAAGCAGAGGTGATGTCAGGCGGAAAATGAGATGCAGTATGAAAAAGAGGGGGGGTATATAATTTTTTTTTAATCAGGATGCACACAGTAGAGAGAGGGGCATGAATCAGAAGGAAATGTAGGATTGGGCCGTGGCGGTCTGTGGGGCATGGAATGTTAGATTATCTGAAGTTGAGGCCAGGATGGTTGCGGGATCATAGGATGTGCTGTAGGGACAACTCCCATCTCCGCAGTTCAGAAAAACTCTTGGAGGAGGGCAGGATCCAGATTGCTTGGGTGGTGAAGCAGCTGTTAAAGTCCAAGGTATTGTGCTCTGCTGCATGCTGCACCACAGGATAGTCCATATTGCTCTTGGCCACAGTTTGACGGTGGCCATTCATCCTGATGGAGAGCCGGTTAGTTGTCATTCCAATGTAAAATGCAGAGCAGTGATTGCAGAAGAGTTGGTATATTATGTGGCTGCTTTCACAGGTGGTGTGGCCTCTGATGGGGTAGGACAAGCCTGTGACGGGACTGGAATAGTAGGTGCTGGGTGGGTGGATTGGGCAGGTTTTGCATCGGGGATATGATCCCTGTGGTAAGGGGTTGGGATTAGGAGTGGCATAGGGATGGACTAGGATGTTGTGGAGGTTGGGTGGGCAACATAACACCACTTTGGGAGAGGTTGGGAGGATTTTAGGTAGGATGTCTCTCATTTCAGGGCATCTTGATAGATAATCAAACTCCTGACGTAGGATATGGTTCATTTGTTCCAGTCCAGGATGGTATTGGGTGACAAGGGAGGCACTCCTTTGTGGCTTGTTAGTAGTGTTGGAGGGAGTGCTGTTGGTGTGTGAAGATATGGCTCAGGAAATCTGTTTATGGACTAGGTCTGGTGGGTAATTTCTGTATGTGAAGGGTATGAGGGTTTTGGCATACTGGTTAAGGGAGTCAGGTCGCAGTCACCAGCTTACTAGCTGTTTGCTACGAGGCAGGGGGCGTGCCCCAGCGGCCAGCCATTCAGCTGGTAGCCGTGGCCTGGTCAGTGTGATGTAGCATGGGCTTTTTATGAGGCCTTGTCTCTAGGTGGTGTTGGTTTGATGTTGACATATGTGTGGATGGAGCCGTCAGAGAGATGCAGATAACATCCAAGAAGGTGACATGTCGGTTGTTTTTTCTTTAATAATTATGTATAAAAAAATAGAAATTGGATAACTTGCCCAAAGCATAGGCTCGTCGACAGATACAAATAAAAACACACACACACGCATACAAGCTTTCACAACCGTTGGTTGCTTCTTCAGGAAAAGAGGAAGGAAGGGGGGGAGAAAGGGAAGGATACGGGTTTTAAGGAAGTGAAAAAGGAGTCATTCCAATCTGAGGAGTGGAAGGACTTACCTTGGGGGGGGGGGGGGGGGGGGAAGGAACAGTAATCAAGCTCTCACACATACACACGCAAACACAACAAGGTAGACATTTGTAGAAAGCAAAGAGGTTGGAGTAAAGCAGTCAACAATCTGAAGATTGGTTTCAACACCACAGTGCTTTACTAGGCATGGTACTGTTTGGAGGTGGTATGCCATTGCCTTCCTTTGAACTGACTTACCCAACCAGTTATAGGGGGACCTATAGTTTAACGTGTGTTCCGAAACACGGTGCTACTCAGTATTTTTCACATCAGCAACACTGCCAGAGGTGAAAGAAGTGGAAAGTGACAGATAAAAATCCTAAGAACTGGCAGGGATCGAACCCATAACCTTTGGATTTGTAGTCGGGCACTCTACCACTGTGCAACCGAGCCACGCCAGAATGTACACTGAAGCAACATGTTATTTGAACAAATGATTTGGGCTAATTATTACTTGTCTTATATTTGTAATACCTGTTTTAAGCTATTGCAAGAAGAGAAATACCAGTATAGATCAGTAATCAAATAATGGAATGGAATAGTAAATGGATGAAGAAGAATTGAATGACACATTAATGCTCAAATATTAAGACACCTAAGCAAAGTTATTGTTAGTCATGACGTGACTAAACAACCATTTAATTCCTTGAACATGAGATTGGAAACAATGTTTTAATTTGAAGTCCTCGCAAGGAAATTTATAATTAACTCATCATTGTGTGAAAATAAGTACAGGATACTCAAATTAACATTTCCCAAACTTCACTATTTACATTGAACTTCCAAGTAAAAATAGTATACAAAAGAGATACCTAACCTCAGCCCAATTCCGCAAATAGTCACACAAAAAAAGATGAAAATAAACGTGGACACAAGCTTTCAGAAATATTTTACTTCTAGGAGGAAGGAGAAGGGACAGGTTACTCACAATCTAGTCTTAGGTAAGGATGAGTGTATGTGGTAGTCAGAAATATTGCATGATGAGTACGAAGGAAGAGTTCAGAAAGCTTGGGTCCACAATTATGTTCATCTTCATTTGCATCTTGTGGTGTGACTATTGGTGATACATAGCTGGCATAAGTACTGGCCAGCCACTCTTCTCTTTTTTGTACATTTTTTTCCACATATTGGTGGTTAATTCCCATCAGTTTAACTTCTGAGTAATAACATTAACGGTTTTAAGTGAAGTACAAAACCAATGGTGTAAGTAAAGACAACCACTTGCTATAAAGGAGCATTGATACGGCCGGAAGCATATAAGTGAGGAAAGAAAAAGATGATCAATTATCAAGACATAAAATTCAGGATTAATTAAATTTTACAATTGTCATATATTTGTAATTTTCTGACAAAGTGCTTGAAAATACCTCTAATTCAACAACTCCATAAATTAATGCATAGCATAACACACAAGTTTTTAGCATTTGAATGCCCTAAGTTTGGTAAGCAACAGTTACCAAATTTGCTTGTAACAGTGGCAAGTTAATCTTCATGCAACATGCCAAAACGTTTGCCTCTGAGTTTTTCTAGTTCAGTGGCTGGAGAAGTTGGAGTGCTTCATATTTTAGAATGATTCCCATGTTGAATTTTAAGTCCCTACACCATAAATTATATTCTGAGAGAAAGAAAGAAAGTAATTTCTTGTAAAACCATCCAGTATTTAGTCTTCATGTCAATAGCTAGAAGAGTTACTTTTTGTGTGACACCTTTAATGTTGTGGTCTTCAGTCCAGAGACTGATATGATGCATCTCTCCAAGCTGCTTTATCCTGTGCAAGCTTCTTCACCTCCGAATAAGAAAGGCAACCCCTACCTTCATTTGAGCCTGCTTATTGCATTTGACCCTTGACCACACTGTGTGAGCTTTTTCCCTCTCCAACATTAAATTGACAATTCTTCAATGTTGTAGGGTGGTTTATTTATTTTTCCCCCCCCCAATGAATCTCCTATTTTAGTCAAGGTACGCCAGACATTTCTTATCATGCCAATTCTGTTCAGTGCTGCCTCATTAGTTATGCCATCTACCAATATAATCTTCAGCATATCAAAAGCTTTAATCCTCTTCTTGTTTGAACTGTTTATTGTCCATGTTTTACTCCCATATTAGGGTACATTTGAGATACATGTCTTCAGAAAAAAACTACCTGACACTCAAGTTAATATTCTATGTTAACAAATTTCTTTTCAGAAATGCTTTTGTTCCATTGCCATTCTGTATTTTACATCTTCTATGCTTCGGCCATTGTAAGTTATTTTACTGCCCAAGTAAGAACAACTCATCCACTACCTTTATGCTCTCATTTCCTAATCCAATTCGTCCAGCACTGCCTGATTTAATTTGAATACATTCAGTCCAATTGTTCTTCTGATGTGTTTGACAGAAAGTCTGTCATTATAAACTGCTAAGTTTTTCTTTCTTCTCCCTGAACTTTAATTCCTTTTCCAGATTTATCCTTGCTTTCCTTCACAGCTTGCTCAATGTATAGATTGAATAACATTGGAAAAAGGATACAATCCTGTCCAATTACTTTCCCATACGATGCACCAGTTTCGTGTACTTCAACTGACTATAACTGCTGTCTTCTTTCTATATATGGTATAACTTTCTAATAATGGAAAGCCCAGGTTGGAATTAATAATATGGTAATAAGGACAGTTTACAACTCACCGCAAAGATGTGGCAAGGAACTGCAACAGGTACATACAAAATACACACACATACAACTTTTTCAGCTATCTGCCATGGCCTTCTTCAGAAAATAAAACATTCTGCAATCACACAGGCACACGACACAGTCATGCAACTGTCACCTCCGGCTGCCGCACTTCGAATTGAATTCAGTGTGGAAGCTGGAGGTGACGGTTGTATGACTTTGTTGTGTGACTGTGTGATTGCATGAATGTTCTATTTTCTGAATAACGCCATGGCCGATTGCTGAAAGTGTTGTATGTGTGTGACTTTTGTATGCGCCTGTTGCAGCTCGTCAACACATCTTTGCAGTGAGTTGTAAAATGTCCTTATCGCTATATTATTGATATAAGTTTCTGATTCCTATATCGTATAGACATCAAAATTTGAAGGAGTGGGTACCAGTCAATACTGCCAAAAATTTTCTTTAAACCTATAAATGCAGCTCATGTCATAAATTCCTTTGTTCATTGATACGTGCTGCAGGATCACACATGATACTCTTATACCTCTTGTCATCCACTCAGACTGCCTGTTAGTGGTAAACCCAGTTTGAGTATTATGGAAAGCAACTTTCAAAGAGCATGAGAAATGAGTTGCGGACAGCATTACATTCAGTGTCTAGATTGATGGAACTACAGTATAAACATCCTGCCTTTCTTGTTCCATAATTAGATTTAAAAGGCCACTACTGCAAGTGGGTTAGCTTTTCTAAATAGTTAATAATTATGTTTAACAGATATTTAAGCACAAAAACCTATGAGTTAAAAATACTGCATCATAAACTGAAAGGTCATTTTCTATTCTGCTAACAAAATGCCTCTCTAAAAACAAACAATTAACAAATATGTCAACATTTCTGGTGTTTACACTCTTGGAAAGAATAGCATCCTGTTTTTTATCAGATTATAAGAATTAGAGAGATATATCAGCATCCTTTTTGTTGCACAATTAATGTTGAAATCTCCACATAAAAATATGAACATGGAACTCCTTCAGTCTAAGCAGAAATGTTGTGAACCTAGTAAAGGAAGCCTTTGAATTGTGACATTATTTTAGTAGTAGTCTGAAAAAGCAGTAAGCCAAGAGTCAAAATCTATAAGCAGTTCACTAACTTTATTACCTAGTATACTTTGATGAACTATTACTTGGGTTCCTGACCTTTGTTGAAAGTGTTTGCTTTGTTAGAGAGCCTGCCTTTAAGCTGTAACACCTATCAGCTGACTTCAGTCTTTAAAAAGTACAGCTGTAACACCCATTACTACAGGAATTTTCCCTCGAGTTGTGGCGTACCTGGTCATAGTTAGATGTTCCTGAATGTCCCCATTGATTGGCACTCTCGGTAGCAGTTGGCTGAAATTTTATGTGGCGAAACTAATCCACTACAAATTATGTAGGCAACACATAGGATTGCAGTTCATTGACATTTTAATTCATTATTAGTGCCCATTTGTCCCCATTTAAGACCAGCATACAAGTCCTGAATCACGGAAAGTTTTATTAGTTCACAGTCTATAACAAAGTCATTCCACTGTAGGTGAAGTTGAACTTTAATGTTTAAATCAATCACATTGTTGCACAATAAAAAAATGCAGCAGCAAGCCAACAGAGCTGCTTACAGATTTGTGACTGCTAGAAGACTAACTAAACATGGTTTATCTCAAACATCTTTTTACATAACCGCGTTATAAGATTGATGACAAAGTTTTGTAATTCACAATTAAACAATATTCTTTTACATTAAATATGCCAAAATACAGAAATTAAAATATTACATTTAAGCTTTGACTATTTATCTCAATGTATGTACTTGATCCTGAAATTTGTATTTAATGTGGTACACAAATTTAAAGTCATCCTTTGACTAGTGTTTTCAGTGCTCAAATTATTTACATTATTTGTGTTTTCGAAGTGCACACATATTTGTCCTGCCAATATTGTGTCGGCGTCCTATTATTGTGACATTGTATTTTAATGTATTTCAGTTTGCGGTCAAATTTTTTATTAATACGGATTTGTATATGGTTGTCGTAGTTTTGTTAATTTCGAAGATAGTTTCTTAGTACCAATCGGATTATTAATTTTAGTGCATGAAAAATTATCAGTATTTAATTTAGGATCCAGTGATATATAAAACATGGTCTGCCCTAATTTATTTAAACAAAAGGTATATATGAATTCATGTTGTGCAATAGTTATAACATGTAGTATTGTTGTTTTTATATAAATTAGTATCTATATAGGTTCAGCAATTACCGAAACTAAGTGTAATGCATTTTTAGTGTTTGCAGCTATTATTTACGAAAGTATTAGAAATTGAAAATTACGTGAAGGACAGCCAAAGTTATATTTAAATCAACGTACTATTTCTTAAAAGCGTTTTACTCATAGTGTTAATAGAATTTCAAACTGAAGGCGAAAATGTGATATTTTATATGTCCGGTAGTGAAGTTTTAGTTTAGGTGTCAGATATTTCGTGTTTCTATGTTGGCAACTGATTTTTAGGAGTGTGCAACATAGCAGAAACGTTACACCGTATACCCTGGCCCCAACGCCTTGGTCTGATTTTGACCCGTCAGTGAACCAGACAATATCCCCCGTACGCTGTCGAACTATTTTCTCCCACTGCTCCCTACTTCCAATTGTTATATTGTTTCCTATATTTAGCTCACTCACTATTTTAGTGTGTGATTCTGGGTATCCCAAAGAGTTCCAGTTGTTGCCAGTTTTGAGTCTGTATGCACCAGCTGCTGCCTCCATCTTGACCCAAAGGTGTAATGGGGGCATATACAGCATGGTTTGCATCCCAGCAGTTGGTGTGCTGCTAATTCCGTCTGTTATGGCTAAGCAGGCTAAACTCTGCACCTAACCAAGCTCCTTAGCAGCAACCTGCTGTTCTACCTTCTTCCACCACACGACCGCCCCATAGGTGATCCTGGGTCTAATCACTGTGGTGTATATCCAGTGCATACCCTTGGGGCTCAGGCCCCAATTTTTGCCACAAGCTCTCCTGGTACTTACTAGAGTACCTTTTGCCTTGGAGCAAATATTCCTAATGTGAGGGGTCCATGTCATTTTCTCATCTAGGGTAACCCCTAGATATTTCACTGTCCCCTTCACAGGTAGCGCTTCATTGAAAAGCTTTAGATTCCAACTTGAATGTTGTATATGCTTCTTTGTGAATGGTACAACAACAGTCTTCTTAGGACTAAACCCCAGATTCTGTTTTCTGCACTAGTCTTGCACAATGTCAAATGTACCTTGTGCCATATTCTTCCCTATGTCAGCAAATTTGCCAAGTATTACTATGACAAGATCATCTGTGTATTCTTGGCAAAAGTACTGCCTAGAGTTTAATTTTCCAATGAGATCATTCACCACTAGATTCCACAATAAAGGGGAAAGAACTCCTCCTTGCGGGCAACCCCTAGTGGTCTTGATTACCATTTTTTCATCCATCATGGTAGCCTCTACCTTTCTTCCACTGAGCATGGCCCTAGTCCACCTACATATAGTGGTCCCTAGGTCATGCACCTCTGCTGCCCTAACCATGGAATCGAAAATCGTGTGGCTAAAAGCCCCCTCGATGTCCAGGAAGATACAGAGGGCTATTTCCTGAAAGTGTAGTTCTTTCTCCACCTTCCCAACGAGTTGGTGGAGAGCTGTCTCACATGATTTACCTGTCTGATATGCATGTTGGTTTGAATGTAGAGGAGCCCTACTTAACCTCCATTCTCCAACATGCACATTAACCAGCTTTTCCAATGTCTTAAGAATGAAGGAGGACAGGCTGATTGGTCTCATATCCTTGGCCTTGGTATGATCAATTCTCCCTGGTTTTAGAATGAAGACAACCTTCACTGCCCTCCAGGCATTGGGAATGATTCCTGCTGCTAGGCTAACCCTGAATAACCTGCATAGGAAAATAATAAGACTTTCTACCACTTGTTACAGGAGAGCTGGAAAGATTCCATCAGGGCCAGGTGACTTGTACGGTTGAAATGTTCCCACCGCCCATCGGACCTTACTGAAATTGACACACTCCTTGGCCAAATCCCAGTCCTCTTTGCGAATACCTGAGAACCGTTGTCTCTCAGGAATTGCATTCTGGTCTGAGTTATCCCTTAGAGTATATTGACGAAAGTGAGTCTTGAGGAGCAGTTCCAGCGTTTCATGTGCTGTCTTTCTATACTCCCCATCCTCCTTCCTCAATGATCCTCCTGGATTAGTTGGTACCCTAGTGAGGACCTTATGAAGTCTCGCTTGAGCAGCCGTGCCCTCCACTTCCTCACAGAATACCTTCCAGGATGCCTCCTTTGCCCGTCTTATGGCAAGGTTATAATTGACAAGGGCCTCACGATACTTTGCCCATTGTTCTTTGCACCTCGCAAGGTTAAACAGTCTTCGTACCTGTTTCCTTTGCATTTCCAGGTTATTATTCCACCAAGGCACACTCTATTTGTGCACTTCTTGGCAATTGAGCAGTCTCATTAATTACAACCATTAGGACCAGATACATACATTACACACATCAATAATACGAATTTACACAGTTTGTGTGTGGAATGCAATAGGTCCAGGTGTACAGTGTGACAAAAATATGGATTAATCGCGGTAGATACACTTTCTACATGAGTAACACTGATGAACTTTTAATGTTCTGCTCACAATTGAAGTTCGAAGTGACGTGGATTATGCCACAGATACATCACAAAACATGACTTAAAACAAGACTCTGAACTGGGGTGGATTGTGCCTCAGATCACAGACAAAACAATACTCCTCTACATGGCATGAAACAACGCCCCATTCCCTGAAAGTGAGCTGCTTAGCGCCTTGGCCAATTGCCCTGATACGGCTCCCGGCTCCGACCATGTTCATGCGCAGATGCTGAAACATCAATCGCAGGATTCTCAGCGCCATGTACTTGCCATCTTCAACCGTATTTGGGGTGGTGGCGAGTTTCCGTACCAGTGGTGGGAAGCCGTCGTCATACCGGTGCTGAAGCCTGACAGGGACCGACTGGAGGTTGACAGTTATCGCCCCATCTGCCTGACCAACGTTCTGTGCGAGTTGCTCAACAGTATGGTCGCACATATCTTGAATTGGGTGCTCGAGTCACAGGGCCTTCTGGTGCTATCACGGTGGATTTTGTCAGGGTCGTTCTACAACAGATAATCTGGTGTGTTTAGAGTCTGCGGTTCGAACAGCTTTTTCCCATCTTCAGCACCTCATTGCAGTTTTCTTCAACCTTCAGAAGGCCTATGATACCACATGGCGGCATCACATCCTCGCTACGCTTCACGAGTGGGACCTTCGAGGGTCACTCCCTATTTTTATTCAGACACCGCACTTTTTGGGTCCGAGTTGGTGTTGCCCATGGCATCACATCCTCGCTACGCTTCATGAGTGGGGCCTTCGAGGGTCACTCCCTACTTTTATTCAGACTCCGCACTTTTTGGGTCCGAGTCGGTGTTGCCCATAGTTCGCCCCACATCCAAGAAAATGGGGTACCACAGGGTCTGTTCTGAGTGTCTCGCTGTTTTTGGTGGCCATTAATGGCTTGGCTGAGGCTGTGGGGTCATTGGTGTCTCTTTCCCTGAACGCCGACAATTTTTGCATATCTTTCTACTCCACCACAAGTGCTGCTGAACGCCAGCTCCAGACGGCCATCCGCCAGGCTCACATGTGGGCGCTGCATCATGGCTTCCAGTTTTCCACCGGCAAAACAAGTGTGATGCACTTCTGTCGGCATTGGACAGCCCACCCCCACCGTGAACTATATCTTGACGGCCAACTACTTCCTGTTGTGAACACTCACCGGTTCCTAGGACTGATCATGACTGACTTGGCTCCCTCATATTCGTTATCTAAAATGGGAGTGCGGTCGCGATCTCTACGCCCTTTGATGTCTGGGTCATACCGCATGGGGGGCTGACCGCTCCACCCATCTGCGGTTGTATACAGCCTTGGTGCAATCCCGGTTAGACTTTGAGTGCCTCGATTATGCCTCTGCGTCGCCTTCCGTGGGTTGCGCTTGTTGGATCCCATCCACCACTGTGAGGTTCGCATTGCGACGGGAGCCTTCCGCACTAGCCCTGTGACGAGTCTCCTTGCTGAGGGCAGGGTCCCCCCTTCATGGGTCCACCGCCGACAACTGTTGGCAGTGTATGTAGCCCGAGTGTATAGTTCACCAGGATACCAAAAACTACTGCCTTCTTTTTTCTACTGTGGCTGTCCGTCACCAACATCAGCGACCCTGGTCAGGACACACGATAGCCATCCATGTGCAGTCTCTCCTGTCGGAGCTGGAGTCGTATCCTCTCCTCTTCCACCTCCATTTCGGGCCCGTTCACACACACCACCATGGTGCCTGCCACAGCCGTGTCTTCATTTAGACTTGGCCCATGGGCGCAGGGACTCAGTTCCCCCTGAGGCTCTCCATCGCCAGTTTTTTGGTCATTGCTGAGCACCCCGGCTATGACATTGTTTATACGGTTGGCTTGTTGTTCAAAGGCGGCGTTGGCTTTGTCTGCGTCCATGGCGACCACGTTGAGCAGCGGTCTCTGCCAGAGGGCTGCAGTGTTTATACTGCGGAACTGGTGGCTCTCGAGCATATGAGTTCCTGCTCAGGTGAGTCTTTTCTTCTCTGTAGCGACTCCCTGAGCAGCCTACGCACTCTGGACCGGTGCTACCCACAATCACCATTGGTAATGGCCATCCAAGAGACTGTTTTTGCCCTTGGTCGATCTGGTAGATCACTGGTGTTTCTTTGGTCTCCAGGTCATGTTGGCATCCCAGGAAATGAACGTGCCGATGGGCCTGCCAAACAGGCTGTCAATGCCCCTATCTTAGATATCGGCCTTCCGGCCTGTGATCTATGGTCGATGCTGCGACGTAGGGTCTGTTGGACTTTGGGCTACTAAGTGGCATAATCTGCCCATGTCCAAAAAACTAAGGGCAATAAAGGAGACTACTGCTGTGTGGCACTGCTCCATGCGGGCCTCTCGCCGGGACTCGGTTGTCCTGTGCCGGCTCCGCATTGGCTACTCTTGGCTGACACATGGCCATCTTCTCCGCGGTAAGGACCCACCGCGTTGCCGCTGTGACTCTTCCCTGATGGTAGCCCACATTTTGCTGGGCTGCCGTCCTTTAGCCGCCCTGCACCAGGGTTTTAACTTTCCTGCAGTTTTATCTGAAGTACTACGTAACGATGTCATAATGGCTGACTCTGTTTTAGGTTTTATTCATGACAGTGGTTTTTACAGCTCTATATGAAGCTTAGCTTCATCCCATTGTTTTTATGTCCTCCGCTTGAAGGTTTCTTTGTATTGCCCTGTAGCTGACCCTTACTATTTTAATTTCATGGTCGGTCAACCACAAACTTCGGCTTTGTCATTCCATTTGTACACTTGTTCGTTGTTTCCATGTGATTGTCTCCTTTCGTATTGTCTCTTGTCTAATTTGTTGATATTTTATTGATTGAGTGGGTTTTTCCTTCCATTGCTGTTTTAACTGTGTGTGTATTTTTCAGTATTTACACACTTATTATTTCGCCCTTTGATGGAATGGGGGACTGATGACCTCCGCAGTTTTGTCCCCCTAAAACACCAAACCAACCAACCAACCAACCAACAACCAACGCATCTTATTTATACCAACCAAAGAATGTCACTGAAAATTATGTATTGTTTATTGAGTTCATTACATTAATTAATAATGAAAAAGTAAACAACTACAGACAACTGGCTATAGTAAAAGGTAGCGTAAATAAAATTGAGCAAATTACTGTGCAAATCTCAGATAAATTAATAGTGTTTCATTTATGTATGTAACGAAATAGGTTTGCAACAATATTTTCATAATTAATGGTAAATAAACAAAAATTAATGAGGGTAAGGCTTTCCTAACATTAATTGTGAAACACAATAATACGTACTTTAATATTATGGAAAAAGAATTTACTTAGTTTTATCAGAAATACTAATTAGCATACTATCTGAAATATAGCAATATACATCTGGTATGAAATAATTAATATTTGCTAATTAAACAAGTTTCTGTGACACCAAATAACTTCATCTAGTCATCTTAGAAAAAAGAGTAACAAAAGTTTTGGAAAAGAAAATAAGACCTACTACATTCATATCTATTATAATGCAACAGTGGTATCAGGAGGTTCCATATTGCAAGCAGATGGGAATAAATCCCAACATTCTTCATTACATCACCCCCTCATTTAATTATCCAGATAGTTATTTGAAAAAATAATTAACTGGTTAATTAAATGATAAAAACAAAGGCATTTTGTTAATCATATTGTTACAACAGGGTATCCAGCATCCTGGAAAACCTCAGGGAATTTTTTTATTCTAGTAATCTTGGGGAAAACTCAGGGACTTTTTTATTTTTCACAAAAACCCTGGAAAAGTCGCAGTACTCGATATGCTTTTCAGCAGAACACTTGTTTGCCTTCTGCTTGGCTCTATGAATTTCCCCAAAAATAGGTTTGTTCAAGTTGCGAGAAATTTACCAAATGCCAGTTTCTTACTACATTTTCACACGTTGGCTGCCACGATGACATCAGAGGCACTTCAGAGTCGCCAATGTGCTACTGCACATGTGCGGCCTCCACCAGTTGGAACTGCAAATGCCAACTTGAATGCCTAATAAGGCACTTCGTGTTTTGGCCACCTGTAGAGCTAGCTGACTCGTTTACTCTCTAACCTGCGTTGATGAAAGGTTTACACAAACCTTTCTTTGTAGAACCGTTATAGAGTGGTACTGCGGCTCTCGTCTCAGGTGTACTGTGTAATGCGGCCTAATATGACATATTCATAGAAAACGGAAAAGTACTTCTGACAAGCTACACTGTAGATGACTATTCTGACTGACAAAAGTACTATTTTCTTAGTAATATAAATGATGTGGCTAGGTAGGAACCTAAGAGGACAGCTTAAAGTGTTGCGAGTGAACAAGCAGCGATGACATCTACAGTCTAGCTTGTCAAAAGTACTTCGCCCTTTTCTACAAATATCTGAAATTGGACCTTATTATACGATACCCCTGAGGCGAGAGCCTCGGTACCAGTCGAAAACGGTTCTACGAATAAAGGCACATAAGGTTTATGACTTAAATAATGAAACACTGCAACAACACTTACCATTATGCCTTTCGAGTGTTTACTGGATGGTTAAGTACAAATATTTATTTGACGTTCATACATGTGGCATTCTGTGTATTTTGATGCGTGCTGTATAAGGTACAACACCACAGAAACTTCCATATGGAAAACAGTGTTGATGAGTGTGTGTGTGTGTGTGTGTGTGTGTGTGTGTGTGTGTGTGTGTGTGTGTGGTGTGTGTGGGCACGCACATGCCATACTTTGCAATCTTAAGCCAATTACAGTGAGATAGAGGCAATTAAATCCCAGATATAGCCTACATTACATACATAAATGTTTGATCTTCATCTCGAAAAGTTCTCAATATGTTTTCAAGTAAAGCATAACATGTGGAACTCTTTCAGTGTTTCATTAATCTAGTACCATAATAGCTATATGAAAACATCAATTATATTTAATGAAATTATGTGAAATTGTTAAAGCTCTTAATAAATACATCCAGACACTAGTTTCCCCGTGATTGTCCTGATTTACTGTACATATTTTGATTAAAGGACTGGGACAAATTTAATTAAATTGTGGCACATATTTTGTCAGAAATTTCGCCATTGATTGGTACTAATTATCTGCTATTTATTGTCAGTGTTGATAAACTAAAATGTTGTTCTTGCCCAAACATAACCAATGCTGTAAATTCTCTCTTTCCAAGAAAGATTTAGAATTAAGGTTCTAGAAAGAGGCTGCAAGGTGTCCAGTGTGCTAATGTAGGCTGATGCTAGAGATATTAGGTATATAGACGAAGTTGTTCACACGCTAGGGGCTTTCACTATGAAAGCTATTTGTATTTAAAAAGAAACAGTGGTCAGTACCATACATCAGAATGGTTTGCAGAGGTACATTTTTTCTTTCAAAATGTGGTCTTCGCATAGAGCAAGCTTTTTATAGTAGTACTGTAATTTTGAGCAAAACATTTAGCACTTCGGATTCTTCACAAGTAGGTATTAAAAGAACACAGGTACATATTTTTGCATACCAAGACTTCACAGTAATAGTGGCTGTTAGTCTGTATCCATGTTAATTTCGTCGATTTAAATATGATGATGCAGTTTGCCACATACAGTGAGTGCAAAAAGTATTCGTTTAGCTCCATATCTTTTTAAAACCTCTATAACAAACCCCTCAATCTCAAGGTGTGCTACGTGCCGAGGAGATGCATGGCTGTTGAGGTTGAACAGCCGCTAGCGAGCAACCTCTGAGGAACCTGCTGCACCTCAGTTGTACAAGGCTCACCCAGGCAAGCGGGGCTCTGCCTGGGTGGACCTTTAGTTCCCTAGCTGCTCGTGGGACAGACATGAAACGAGCAATAAATAGCGTCGCCACACGCAAACCTGGCATCTCTAAGCGTGGAAGAAACGAGCACAATGCTGCAGAGTACGATCCCCAAACGTTCCCTTCCCTGGCTACACCATGGGAGGAACATCGGGCAAGAAAGCAGGGTGAGGCTTATGCCCCTAAATATCTAGTTTGCTCCCGCACTGATGGGGACTCTTTCAAGACGACTAAGCCCTTGTTCTTCGTCGAAAACTTGGAGGACAAGTATGGTGAGGTGGAAGGGATGTCTAAGATGCGGTCAGGGTCTGTCTTAATAACGACGTCATCCCCAACTCAGTCACGGGCACTGCTTGCCTGTGACAAGCTGGGTGATGTTTCCGTTACCATTACGCCGCACAAGACCCTAAATATGGTACAGGGTATCATCTTTCATAAAGACCTCTTGCTGCAGTCATATGACGAATTGCGTGCCAATCTAGAACGGCGGGGAGTACATTTCATTCGGCGAGTCCATAGGGGTCCGAAGGACAATAGGGTCGCGACCGGTGCCTTCATATTGGCTTTCGAGGGTGATTCATTGCCCGAGAAGGTCAAGGTGATGGTCTACCGGATCGATGTAAAGCCCTACGTTCCTCCCCCTATGCGCTGTTTTAAGTGCTGGAGGTTTGACATATGTCCTCCCGATGTGATGCCAATCCTACATGTCGGGAGTGCGGACGTGCTGTCCATCCGAACGTCCCCTGCACCCCTCCTCCAGTATGTGTTAATTGTGGCCAAAATCACTCCCCTTGTTCGCCTTTCTGCACAGTTCTGCACCAAGAACGAAAGATCATAGAATACAAGACCAGAGACCGACTGACATACTCAGAGGCAAAGAAGAAGTACCATAAGCTCCACCCTGTGCGCCAAGTCAACACCTATGCCACAGCAGTCTCACAGTCATCCACCACTGTGCCTTCGATTCAGCCAGTTCAGTCTGTACCAGTGGGCTCCCAGCCCCAACAAAATATCCCTGCCCCCTTACCAGCTGGGGGCACTTCCTCTTCGGTGGCTCCCACACTTTTCACCGTGGGAGCAACACCCGCTAAGTCGTCGGGGACGCGAGTCCCCACCTCTAAGCCGGAGAAGGAGAAGCCTTCTCCGGCCCCTCTCGCTGACAAGGGGTCCCTTGGGACAGCCCCTTCCGCGGCTACTCAGAGCGCTCCGGAGGATCCTGGCCACCGGCCTACAGATCCACAACCTGCCAGTCGAAGAGTTTCTTGCTCTTCTTCCGTCCCGGATGCCGCTTCTGGGAAGCCCTCACGGCCCAGCAAACCAAAGGGCCAGCGAGAGGAGAAGAAGAAGAGATACAAGAAAAAAGAATGTTCAGTGGCTTCAAAGCCACAACCACCCACATCCTCTTCTTCAGAGGATGAAGTCGAGATCCTCGCGTCTCCTGAGGTTCTCGCAATTACTGATCCCCCAGACAAGATCTCTGGTTCTGTGGATTCAGAGCGCATGGTAGCAGACGATCCAATGGAGTGATCTGCTCCTTTATTCATCATGGCAGTACAGCCAGGAGATAACATCATCCTCCAGTGGAATTGTGGTGGCTTTTTCCACCACCTGCCTGAGCTACGACAGCTTCTCAGCCAAACAACTGCTTTCTGTATCGCTCTTCAGGAAACGTGGTTTCCAGCGATGCGGTCCCCTGCCCTTCGAGGCTACCGGGGCTATTTTAAAAATCGCTCTATCTATGGCAGAGTTTCCGGTGGAGTCTGCGCCTGTGTCCTAGCCACTGTCCCGAGCGCTGCCGTGCCTCTTCAAACGCCAGTAGAGGCGGTTGCTGTTCGGCTCCGGGCAGTGCAAGACATTACCATATGTTCGGTCTACCTCCCGCCTGATGAGGTTTTGTCTCCTGTAGACCTCGCTGCCTTGGTCACCCAACTTCCCCCACCCTTTCTTCTTTTGGGGGATTTCAATGCCCACCACACTTTGTGGGGTGGCACACAGACTTCCGCACGGGGTAGAGATGTTGAGACTCTACTGACGCAGCTGAACATCTGCCTCCTGAACACTGGTGCTGCTACGCACTTTAGCGTGGCACACGGTACATTCTCTGCCATAGATCTGTCTGTCTGTAGCCCAAGCCTGCTTCCGCACTTCACTTGGAGGGTCCACGATGACCTGTGTGGCAGCGACCATTTTCCTATCTTCCTGTCGCTCCCACAGTGTCCACCTGCTGACCGTCTGCCTTGCTGGTCCCTCCATAGGGCCGACTGGCCAGCATATTCCATAGCCGCTGTGCTTCCCTCTCCTCTTCTGGCTGATATCGATACCACTGTTCAGCAGGTCACACGTGCCATCATTTCTGCTGCCGAGAACACCGTACCCGTCTCACGTGGAACACTCCACCGTAAGTCAGTGCCCTGGTGGACGCCGGAGATAGCTGAGACCATCCGGGAACGTCGGCGAGCACTACAGCGCCACCGACGCCACCCTTGTGTCGAACATCTTGTTGCCTTCAAGCGGCTCCGTGCACGGGCACGGCAATTGATCCAGCAAAGCAAGAGGGCCTCCTGGGAGCACTATGTCGCCTCCATTGGCTCCCGAGCATCACCTTCACGGGTATGGTCGCAAGTTCGACGCCTCTTTGGCCACCACCCACCAGTTGGAATTCCGTGCCTCAGCATTCAGGGTACAATTTGCACTGACCCTCTCATAATAGCTGAGCATTTGGCACACCACTATGCTCGCTCCTCAGCGACTGCTGCATATGATGAGGATTTCCGCGCCCTTAAAAAGCCCACAGAGCAAAAACAGATATCCTTTCGAACGCGACGCCAGGAAATCTACAACATCCCTTTCACCGAATGGGAGTTCGAAAGCGCACTTGCCGCATGCCCAGCCACGTCCCCTGGACCCGACCGCATTCATAGTCAGTTCCTCCGACATCTGTCAGCAGAATCTAAACGCCAACTTCTCTCCTTGCTGAATCGTCTCTGGGTTGAGGGTGTCTTCCCATCCCAATGGCGGGATAGCATCATCATCCCAGTGATGAAGCCTGGGGCTGATCCACAGGTGGCTGATAGTTACCGCCCAATCAGCCTCACCAACGTTCCGTGTAAACTCCTCGAACGGATGGTGAGTCGGAGGCTTATGTGGATCCTTGAGGACCGGGGACTCCTGGCCCCACAACAGAGTGGGTTCCGTCGTGGCCGCTCCGCTATCGATAATCTCGTGTCACTGGAGTCGGCCATCCGTACAGCCTTTACACGCTGCGAACATCTGGTTGCTGTATTCTTTGACCTGCGAAAAGCGTATGACACCACCTGGCGCCACCACATACTGTCTATGCTGTACGACTAGGGCTTACGCGGTCCGCTTCCTGTATTCATACAGAATTTTCTCGCGCAACGGTCTTTTCGTGTTCGTATTGGTTCCTGTTTCAGCTCCCCTCACTATCAAGAAAACGGTGTCCCACAGGGATCCGTTCTTAGCGTCCCTTTATTTTTGGTCGCTAGCAATGGTCTTGCTACTGCTGTGGGGTCATCGGTTTACACCTCGTTGTATGCCGATGACTTCTGCATGTATTTCAGCTCCACTAGCATCGGCGTTGCTGAACGGCGGTTGCAGATAGCTATTCGAAAGGTGCAGTCGTGGGCGTTTACTCATGGTTTTAAATTTTCCGCTACGAAAACCCGGGTGATGCATTTCTGTTGGCGTCGGGCGGTCCATCCTGAACCCGAACTGTATCTCACTGATGACCTGCTGCGTGTGGAAGAGACGCACCGTTTTTTAGGCATGTTGTTTGACAACCATCTCACCTGGGTGCCACACCTTCGCCAGCTCAAACAAAAGTGCTGGCGACACCTTAATATTCTACGCTGTCTAAGCCATACTGTTTGGGGAGCGTCACGCCCAACGCTCCTGCAACTTTATAAGGCGCTCATCCAGTCGCGCCTAGACTATGGCTGCGTAGTATATGATTCGGCTGCACCTTCAGCACTGCAAACATTAGACCCAGTCTTACATTGTGGAGTTCGTTTGGCGACAGGGGCTTTCCGCACGAGCCCTGTGATAAGCCTACTAGTTGAATCTGGTGTCCTTCCTCTGCGGTTCTGCCGGCAGCACCTGCTGGCTTCATACGTTGCCCATGTTAAGGCCTTGCCACACCATCCGAACCACCGGCTTCTTTTTCCAGGCTCTGCACTCCCTATCGCTCCAAGACGACTTCGGTCGGGTTACCCAATATCGGTCCGCGTTCGTTCTCTACTTTCGTCCCTCGAATCCCAACCACTCCCTGCCACTTTCCACTATTCCTTTCAAACCCCTCCTTGGTCCATCCCCCGTTTGCAGCTTTGTCTGGATCTGTCCAATAGATCAAAGGACTCCGTTTCTCCAACGCAACTCTGACACCAGTTCCTGGATCTCATCAACTCTTTCCGTGGTGCTGAAGCCATCTATACTGATGGGTCCCTAGCTGATGGTCATGCTGGGTATGCATGTCTCCATGGTGACCATGTTGAACAACATTCATTGCCCCGTGAAAGTAGTGTCTTCACTGCAGAGCTGGTTGCTATCCTCAAGGCTCTAGAACACCTCCGAGCCTGCCCCAGGGGGTCATTTGTCATCTGTAGTGACTCCCTGAGTGGCTTGCAGGCACTCGACCAGTTCTTCCCTCGTCACCCGTTAGTGCAGTCCATTCAAGACACTACTTACTCTCTTGGCAAATCTGGCCGATGTGTAGTCTTCCTGTGGACCCCTGGCCACGTCGGCATACCGTGGAATGAACGTGTTGACCAGTTGGCCAAACAGGCCACCACTGCGTCTCCCTTCACCATTGGCGTCATGGAATCAGACCTCAGGCCTCTGTAATTGCACAAGAAGGTGCGTGATGCTTGGAGTGCCGAATGGTCTACCATGAGTGGAACAAACAAGCTCCGAGCAGTGAAGCTATCCACAACTCTGTGGAAGTCTTCACTGCGGCCCATACGTCGAGAGTCAGTTGTCCTCTGCCGCCTCCGAATTGGGCATACCTGGCTGACCCATGGTCATCTCCTCCGCCGTGAGGCCCCACCTGTGTGTCGGTGTGGAGCAGCGCTGACAGTAGTCCATCTTCTGATGGACTGCCCAGTTTTAGCTACATTGCGCCAGTCTTTTAACCTACCAGAAGCGCTACCTTTAGTTTTAGGCGACGATGCCTCCACGGCTCATTCTGTTTTAAGTTTTATTCGCGCAGCTGGTTTTTACAACTCCATCTAGTGGTGGGTACTATAGCCTGATTCTTTAGGTCCCCACCTATCCAGCTATTTTAAACCCTTTTAAGACCCTTCTGTAATTTACCGAGGGGTTTTTAGTGTGTGAAGTATGGCTGGCTCATCCTGTTTTTTCTTTTTTTTTTTTTTTTTTTCTTTTCTCTTTTCTCTGTGATCAGCCAGCCGTGTTTTTCTGCTGTCCAGCTTTAGCTTAGATCTCGACTTCATTTCCCTATTGTGTCTCTTCCTTTTGTGTTGTCAGCGAATTCTCCAATGTCAGCTTACCCCATTTGTGAGTTTTCATCTTCGAAGCTGTGTTTTACTTTTTATACTCTTGACAGAGGACTCTTAGCTAGGAACAGGGGACTGATGACCTAGCTGTTTAGTCCCCTTAAAACATCAACAACAACGAAATGAATACAAAATCTGAACAGTGCAAAAGTACTTCAGTAAATCTTTTTATTGAAAAGCAAGGTAAGAAAGTACATTCTAATCAATAACAAAATAGAAAATGTAATACAATATATAATTCATAAAGTATTCGACCACCATTTGAACATGCCTAAAATTTTCGGCCAGTGATTAAACTATAATGCTGGCCCATGGTACATACTAGTGTCAACCAACAGCAGCCCCAGTCTACCGCCTACTGTTGTTTTGAATCGTGCCACCACAATGCAGTTAGTGTCAAGGGCCATTAAGGGTAGTGAGACGACCCTGACTGAAAAGAAATTATTCTGAGCCTGCACGATAAGTGCAGATCCTATTAAGATATTTATAAAGTAGTAGGTGGACCCAGATCGACGATTCAGCCGATAACAGAGCGCTGTTACATAACAAAAACAATTAGAAACCAGCCACAGACCAGACGCCCTCACACATTCACTGAGGCAGACATGAGATTTATAGTGAAGTAAATCAAGGAAAAAACCTACAATCAGCACTTGTATGTTGGCTGGGGAGTTAGAATTTAGGGGCAAGAAAGTATGTGCCACCATAATCAGAAGTACCATCAAGAAGGACGGGTATCACGGCAGGATAGCTTGCTAGAAATTTTGGGCTAGCAAACAGAATCGGAAGAAACAACTTGAATTTGCCCAGAAAGATAGATTCTAAAGGGAAAAAGACTTCAGGAGTAATGTAATATTTTCCGATGAAAGTAAATTTAACATATTCTGGTCAGATGGGACGTGAATAGTGTGTCGTAACAAAAATGCGGAGATGTTACCGCAGAACATAATGTCAATGGTGAAACACAGTGGCGGCTCCCTGAGGGAGTGATGGTGCAAGAGTGCTGCAGGTGTTGGAAAACTACATTTGATAGAGGGTACACTGAAACACAAAATGTATACAAACATCTTACAGGAAAATCTAAATGTTAGCTCCAAAAAATTAAGATTCCAAGGAGATTTCATTTTTCAACAAGACAACGACCCAAAGCATACAGGTTTAAATACCAGGCTGTGGCTGCTGTACAATACACCGAAGCAACTAAACACACATCAGAGCCTACATATTAATTCCATTGATCACCTTTGGAAAGTACTGGAAGGTAACATCAGAAGACATTTCTAACATCAAATACTGAAAACAAGCACTTTAAGGAGAATAAGACAAAATTCTGTCCTCTCTTACGCCAAACTTAGTCAAATCGATGCCCAGACAATTACAAGCAGTAATGGGAAACACCACCAAATATTAGTTTTTGTAATATAAATATTTTCAGGCTGTAAATGTAAAAAGATGTGAGTGGATGAAAACTTTTTGAAGTAGTTTTTGTATACATTTTTTTCATTTTCTTAACTTTACTATTGCTATTGATGTATTTATTTCTTTGTTTATCAATAAAAGTGATGTACCGAGTTCTTTTTCACAGGACTAGTAGTCCACATTTTATGTTCACTTCTTTTCATGTGACAGACATGGTTATTTTAAAAAATTACAGCTAGGCAAATACTTTTTGGACTCACTGTATACTGACTTCCCTCTAAAATAAGGGATGTTAATGTGCACTCGTCACTTATAGTGACAAGTGTAGCTCGTGATCCACAGTTGTTGTATTTTGTGATCCAATCCCTGTGTATGACAGATATCTGCAGAAAATCCTGTGATAAATGGTTGAAATTCGTTCGGTACCTCAAATGGAATACATATTTAGTTTGGAATGGTGGTGACCAAAACTCAAACTCCTAAGGCACTATTCACATGAGTATACTCAAGTCTCAGAGCGACTGAGATACTGTACGACTATGAGACACTGCATGTGTAGTTAAATTGGGCCATTCACACACGGGGATAATTGAGTAGCGGCATCGCGAGTCGCCACGACTCGGATACTACATGACCCAACATGCTGGTCACAGAGTTTCCCAGTCTCTTGGTTGCAATCGCAACATTTGGTTGTGCAACATATGAAAAAATGTTTAATTTGAAATTTGAGGTAGAAAATGCTTGCTAGCTTCCCGATGAGTTATAGACTTATAACATTCAACAGCTTGAAATGTGTAACGGAGTTCTCTTTCTGTACCACTGCTAGGATGCCTTCACGCTGCCGACTGGGCTGAGCCGAGCTTGGATGTGCGGAACCGGCTGATGCCTAGTCGGCACATACCGCCAGCCTGGGTGTTCACACTGCGTGCCAGGACAGGCTGAGCCAAGCCGATATTCATGTTGTAAAAAATTTTGATGGTATATAAGACCACCCCACATTGTTTTATCAACTTTTCCCCCATCTTACAATCTTCTGTTTGCCTGTGAAGAAATGTCTAATTTTCATTCTACGCGAGGTTTTAGCTTCTTAACATTTCTCACTCGATTTTTATGAAAGTTTGTGGTTAAAAAATCTGATTGTTGGACACATGGTAGTAAAACATTTCAGGTTTCTAATAAATCATTCACCTTTTTATAATTCATAACAGTCATTTTCAAATGACACTGTTTGTCAAGTGTGTGTGCTTGATATACAAATTGTATTGTGAAAGTTGGATAGTGGGCAATTTACTGTTATGTGCATTTTAGACCATACATTACAGCAAATGAAATGGAGCTAAAAGATCATGAAAGTTTTTGAAATGGTGGTCGCACTGATATCTACCACTTTTCACAAGTAAGTGCGAGAGCCTCTGCCTCAAGTGGTATCTCTGTTCAACTTCTTTGCTTTCTACAGTATGTCTGCCTAGGTGTGTGTGTGTGTGTGTGTGTGTGTGTGTGTGTGTGTGTGTGTGTTTGTGTGTGTGTGTGTGTGTGTGTGTGTTTGTGTTTGTGTTTGTTTGTTCGCCCTCTTTTTTTTCCCCCAAGGTGGGTCTTTTCTCTTCCGGGATTGGAATGGCTCCTTACCCACTCCCTTGAAACCCTCATCCTTTCCTTTTCCCTCTCCTTCCCTTCTGCCTGAAGAAGCAGCTAGGCTGCGAAAGCTAGGGTGTGTGTGTGTGTGGGTGTGTGTGTGTGTGTGTGTGTGTGTGTGTGTGTGTGTGTGTGTGTGTTTTATTTATTTGTGTTACTATCACTACCTGTGCCCCTTCGTCTGGTAAGTAATCTTCATCTATTGCCACTTTATTTCTTGTTGTGTTTTGCATTTTGCTTCTTGGTGGGCTTGTCCCCAGCAACAAGGTACCTTCACCTGCTGTCAGCTGAAGATCAAAGGAAACACGGTGGTGACCAAAACTTATTCACTTCCGTCTATTTAGAGCCAGCTAACAGTTCATTGATTTTGTTTTTTTATGCCTGTTGTCCTCTCACTGTAGCGACCCATCGCATTTTAAGCACATAACAAACAAGTGTTAATGGATTTGGCTCATGAATTTCGACTGACATTTTGGATTGTTTTTCCTTATGTGAACAGTTAAAAAACCATGTTGAATTTTTTATTTGTTTTATGGAATTAATAGTAATACAAGAAAAAAATAAACGAAGCATGTTTTCACAAGTGTTATATTAAAAAAAAAAGAGAGAGAGGAAGAAGAAGAAAAGCTATTATGCAGAGAGGTTTGTATTGGAAACAGGCTGGAGACGTGAGATACTTGTGCTGCAAAAGCAACATCGTAGCCCAATCAATATGCCTAATTCTTTCTTTCCCTATTTCTGTCACTAATGTTTCGTGGTAGGAACAATTGCTGGTAAACTCCATGTGAGCTCGAATCTCTCTAGTTTTTACCTTTATGGTGTTTTCGCAAGATATACATAGAAGAAGGCTATATATTGATTGACTCACAGACGAAAACTGAAATTAACATGGAAGTAGTCACACGTCTGCTGTAATCTCAACAGAATGTCTGAAATTGATTTAAAAATTTTATGTGCACTACTCCAAAAAACAAAATACTTCTTTAAATATTAAAAAACATAAACCTGTTTTTAAAACCGAGTAAAAAGTATAATATAATTTCTCCTAAGTGCATACAAATTCCTAACCCAATGCAGTAGCCTAGACCTAAAAATTTGTGCTTGTGAATTTTAAATAGCTACAACAATACTTGTACAACTGAAAAGAAAAACGTTGGGTACATGGAATAGATAATAGTAGGAGGTAGACATGCTTAGAGAAATAACACAACAGTTCATAGCATATATAATGCAACAAAATCATAAGTGTCTTTGGTGAACTATTCGTATCTCAGTTATATAATAGAAGTGCCTCACATTTTTCGTTTCAAATACCGGTATTACTAATATTGAGCTAGCTATTAAAAATTGACTGGCACAAATTTCAGTCCTGTTTGCATATACTGGTGGTAATAATGAAACTATTATAATATCGCCGTCACTGCTAGAGTTACTAGATATTGTACTATAGGCAGCAGAGTAAACAAAAAGTGCACTTATGTCATGCTCAGGCAATAAAACTGATTTAATTTTCTTTCACACCGCAAGTGGCTCAGCAGTATGGGAGACAGGAGTCGTGCCTGTGTGAAGTGATTGGCTACTTGAGTTGTGCAGTCTCCTAGTCATGAGGTAGCTGGAGAGACAATTTACATATCCCCATGTGAGTAGGGCATAAGCATCGTTGCAACTACAACTCGAACGAAGCTAAAGTTCACTCTTAGCTCTTTGTGAAGTGCGACAGCTTGCCGTTCCTGGAATTCCCTGCCTCCCTCCCTCCCTCATTCCAATGCTATGGGCAGACAGCTGTGACTTTCCCAAGATTACTTGTTATTTGTAACAAAAAAGAGTAAAAACAAACACAAACAGCTATACACAATAACGGTCTTCCAAGGAGACTTACAATTTGAAATCATGTATTGAATTACAGTATTTATCTGTCAATAAATACATCTGTTTATTTTGTAAGGTATTTAAAGTACTCATATTAAAATCAAATCGTGGTCTTTTTCTATAGACTGCTGGGGTTCCACACCCACTATCAATACTATACCATACCGAATATGCTGAAGTATCAATGTGAAATATATTTGCTTTAAGGTTTTATAGTCTGAGGAGATTAAGACATGTTTAACTAAATACATGTTTATGCTGAATTTCTTAAAAATATGTTCCACACGTATGCTTTCCATAACAGGTGTTCACTCACAACGATACAGTACCCAAAAATTTGTTTAATTATTTAAGGGCCAATGGAGATGTAAATGGAGTAATATTTATATGTAGATTACAGCTAAGCAGGAAGTACATTGTTACTGCCTTGTTTTTATTTACAAGGTTATTATTTGTAGTAAGTAACTTGACAGAATATTTTAATTGATTTCACTACTGTTGGCAGCAGTTCCAAATAGTCTGTTACTGTTCTTTCCATAGTCTTTTGCTCAAATTAAAATTTAAATTCATTATTAGTTCTATTTCTAAAAAGTGAAATTTTTTACTGAAGTTGGTAATGGTATCTTTATGTCAGTGAGTATGCTCTCAACGAATAATTGTTCCTAATGGAAACGTTTTGTTAATACTGCTTCACCTCATTTGCAACCTAGTTCATTCCAATTTTTTTGTACTGTTTTGTTCGTACTACTTTTGACATGTAGTTCTGATGTCAGATTCTGGTATGTTTGTGTGAATGCCTTATTTCAATAGTGTTGCACCAACTAATGTTGATATAATAAGGCTTAAACATAACTGGGTGGAGATAGTTCTGCAATTAAGACACCTGAAATATTACAAGCAATTGACTGCAGTATTTCAGGTATCTCAATCACAGAATTACCATCACAGTTATGTTTAAGCTTCAATATATCAACATGAGATGAAGTGATGGTGTACCACTATTGAAATAAGAGTTGATATCTTGATTAAAATAAGCCATGTTAGATTACAGTTTTTCTTTTTAACTCAGAGTAAAACACTAATTATGTTCTTATATATGAACAAAATGTGTAGATTCTGTCACAAAATGAATCAAATGTGGTTAGCGACTAAGCAGAATATGACCCTGGAAAAATACAAAAATTGACCTGGAAAACCTGAAAAACTCAGGGAATTTTATTTTTAAGAACCGCTGGACACCTTGTACAAATAAATCATATGCAAGACATACAAAAATAACCTTATCCCAGATAGTGCTGACATCCTTCCAGAAGGACAACAATGCTGGCTTAGTTTTTCATAGTCGTAGTTATGAATTCACGCACAGTGTCATATTTAATTTCTTTGAATCTCCTGCTTCCATTTAGGATAAAAAACATAAAAAATAAAAATCACTTATAACATTTTTGTGCAGTCATATGATTGTAATTTATGCCTTTTGAAATAAAATTGAAACCAAAAATAATTCCGTACTCCCTGGGTTAATCTACATTACACATTGCATTCATCCTATGCTGGTCATAAAATTCCCAATAAATAATCATTTTTAACATAAATATACAGAATATTTATAAAACAAGTGGAAAATTTACATTTCTTGCATATAGAAAACGTAAAACTGTAACAAGATAATAATTGTATTTCAAGGGAGGAACACTAATCTCCCAGTTTTTTTCCTGTTTAGCACAAAAGAGGAGTACACATTGTCTCCCGGTCCTCATGCCCCACTTCACTAGAGCACTTAAATTTACATCATTGGCATCACCCCCAAGGGTCTCACACTGAAGGTTCCCATCTCTAGCTGTAACCCATCCTTTCATCCTGCCTTACTGTAAAACCTGCCCCATGCAGCCTTCCACCACCACTTACTCCAGTCCAGTAACCCGGAAGGTGTACACGATCAAGGGGAGAGCCACTTGCGATAGCACCCATGTGATTTACCAACTGACATGCCTGCACTGTGAAGCATTCTATGTGGGTATGACCAGCAACAAACTGTCCATTCGCATGAACGGTCACAGGCAAACAGTGTTTGTTGGTAATGAAGATCACCCTGTGGATAAACATGCCTTGGTGCACGGCCAGCACATCTTGGCACAGTGTTCCATTGTCCGGGTTATCTGGATACTTCCCACTGACACCAACTTTTCAAAACTCCAGAGATGGGAACTTGCCCTTCAACTTATTCTCTCCTCCCGTTGCCCACCTGGTCTCAACCTTCGCTAAATTCAAATTCCCGCTCACCATCTTTAGCATCTTTGACTCGATTCTGTGGACAGAGCCTCTGCCTCAAGTGGTATCTCTGTCCAACTTCTTTGCTTTTTACAAATGTCTGTCTAGGTGTGTTTGCGTTTGGATATGTGTGAGTGTGCGTGTATTTGTTTTCCTTCCTTTTTTTCCCCTAAGGTAAGTCCTTTCACTCCTGGGATTGGAATGACTCCTTTTCCACTTCTTTGAGACCCATATCCTTCCCTTTCTCCTCCCCTTTTTCCCTCTTATCCTGAAGAAGCTACCAACGGTTGCGAAAGCTTGTATGTGTGTTTGTGTGTGATTTTATTTGTTTCTCTCGACGAGCCGGTCCTTTTGGTAAGTCATCTCTTTTCTACTTTTTATTTTTGTTTATCCCACCAGGAAAGTTTCCCTCTATAATTTAAATTTACATTTAGCTACACAGTGGATCCATGCCTTCATCAGGTCCAAAAATGTTTGTCCCACATGTCCTCATCCTGGATGTGGCTCTCCTCCACCAGAGTACATGAAAAATATGCAAAATTCCCTACATTAGTACCTCAACAAAAGTGTCATTAATTACCATACCTAAAAATATCTCGCGCATGTGCATCCATGCGTGTGTGTTTTTGTGTGTGTGTGTGTGTGTGTGTGTGTGTGTGTGTGTGTGTGTATGCAGTCTTGAGTACTTACACTGTGCACACATTTTGTATATTTATTTTACTTTATTTTGTTTATTTTATTTTATTTTTCTCCCCTCACCTGCTTTCTTACTCCATTTCTAAGCTGCATCTCGTTATTCCCATCCAACCCATCCCCACCACTGTGATGTAACCTTCCTATCCCCTCTCTCCTTCCTTCCCCTCCCCTCCCCTCCCGTCCCCGATTCACCACAGAGCGTGATTCGAAGTGCGGCAGCTGGAGGTGATGGTTGTATGACTGTGTTGTGTGCCTGTGTGATTGCGTGAGAGTCTAATTTTCTGAAGAAGGCCATGGCCGATAGCTGAAAGTGTTGTATGTGTGTGTGTCTTTTGTATGTGCCTGTCACAGTTCATCGCCACGTCTTTAGGATTAGACATAAAGTAATTCTGTTATGATTATTTACACAGGACCTATTAATTTCAGTAAATTTCATATTGATATTTTCTTCTATATTTTTTATTTTAATCCCACACCTAGCTTCCACTTCTATTTTATTATTGAAATCTACTAAAGTATTTAATGCAGCAAATTTGAGACATAAATTCCTATTTTTTCATTCTTCTCTGGTTTAATTTTTGATTCAAATTATCAATTTCACTATTGATTTTACTATCAATCTTTTCAATCTTACTATTGTTATAATCCATTTTCTGATTAAATTCACGACTGTTTTCATCCATTTTGTGACTCAAGTTCACAATCAAATTTAATAACATTGCTCAACCATCACCACCTGGTCCAACTACATTACCTATTACAGTGGATGAAGCTTTGGTTTCCCATCCATTATTCCACATACATCAGACAAAGATTGATCTAATTCAGATTTATAACCACTGTTTCCTACAGTATCTGATTCTTCGCCAATTCTGCCCACTTTATCAAAGCAAACTTCTTTCTTTATGTCATTTGCTTCCTGCTGTCCATCATCCACCAATACATTAATTTTCTCGCATTTACAATCCCTCGTTGATTTTTAAGAACTTTACCTTAGAAATACAATGTTTTCTTGGCAGTGTAACAGTTCTGATATGTTGCACATCCCATACATCATGAGTTGTTTGGTGTTGCCAGTATCACAAACATTACAGACGTAAACACTTCAGACACCTAAATAAAGGTTTTCCACTGCACATGTAAAATATCACATTTTTGCACTCTGTTTAAAATATTATTAACACAGTTGGTAAAGCAAGTTTAAGAAATAGTATATTGATTTAAGCTTAACTTTGGCTGTCTCTTTACGTAACATTCAAATTGAATACTTTTGTAAATAATAACTACAAACACTAAAAATTCATTACACATAGTTATAGAATATGCTGACCCTATAAGTATGCATACTGATATAAAAACAACAACACTACATGTTAAAACTATTGCACAAATTATTACATATTTACCTTTTGTTTAAATAAATTAGGGAAGACCATGTTTTTTATATCACTGGATCGTAAATCAAATACTTATTATTATTGCAATACTCGATTTATTAATCCATTTTGGTACTAAGAAACTATCGCCGAAATTAACAAAATTACGATAACTTTATACAAATCCAGGTAATTTGGAAGAATCCATGTACATCGAAGGATATGGCATTGCAATCAATATATATTGAACGTTTGACTCTCACTTCGCTACCAAAGACGAAAAACTGACATGGCACAATAGCTAATTTATATAGCTAATTACAATGTTGTTTTTTATGTGATGATTTTATGAAATTTTGGCTTATGAAGACTGGGATATCACCCATTAGATTTGACTTGTAGCATTGGCATGTTGTTGTGTACGTGTGTATTTGTAGGTAGCGTGAGTAATTATGTTGTGGATGAGTTGTAGACGATGGTATGTCATTGATGGTGCATTCTGTTATAATATGTAATTTATGAAGAAAACCACAGATTATTTATTATCTAGAATACATAAGTATTTAGATTTTTTCCATATAAGTGTTTTCCGAGATTGTGATTAAATCTGACAAGTGGTATCCCTGTCTTCAGTTATGCCAATATTTCGGTAATTTACAAGAATGCTTGCAATCAAAGAATCTTGGCCTGAAATCAGCTTAAATCAATCTGGAATGTGTGAGTGGATTATATGTGGTGCCATGTGACCAGGATTTAGTGCATTCACTAATAATATATATGCTTCAGATGAATATAATTTATATGACGGAGGTGCAGTGAAACAGTGATTCAAAAACTATAGTAAACTATACAATGCCATCCACACCTAAGACGTAAAAATGGAATGAAGGAAGATGGCAGAAATTTGAACAACCCTATTCCAATATCACTGCATCCTTTTGACCAGCTAAGTACTTTATCTAACATTTGTAGTGACTTTGTGTGATATATGCACTGCATAAACTGTTTAGAAGTAGACATAACTTGATGTCAGATGACAACAGTGTTGAAGTGTCTTGCACGGAAGCAGTTAACAGGGCATCAATTTCAGAAACATGTGAAATAGGACCAAGTGTATTAGACCTATAGTTACAAAAGTCTGAATAGATAAAGCAAAACATTATTCAGATGGACAAAACACTAAGTGCTAGTCTTGACAGTGTAGGAAGAAAATATATGCTAGCTACTTCACAAGTTGCACAAACAAATGATCGAGTGGAAACAATAGAAGACAATGCGTGTAATGTAAATTCTCAGAGCCAGGATACTAAAACAGATTTAACTGGAAAGATTTGTGATGTTGTTGAAGAATGTAATAGCTAACTTAACAGTTTTGAAGATAATCATGAGATGGAAATAAAAACTAAATGTACAGCCTCAGAATTACCACAGTGTGTAAAATCAAATGCAAATTACATGCAAAAACTTTGATTATTCCAAGATGTACTAGTTTAAGTAGTTTACCAGCAGTGTGATTACCTGGTAATAAGAAATTTCATCCTGTTTATTTTATGCCACAGGACAATGATATCTTTTTGCCAGACTTGAATGACACATCAGAAATAATATTGCTTAAGCAAAAGTTTAAATGTAAAGTATGTTCTTGGACAAGCCAGATACAACCAAATGTATTTAATTTTGGACCTAAATGTAATTTTCTACCACCTCTCCTACCAGACGATAAAATGAGATACTACATCAGGCTATGTATTGATGTAAAACCTCAGGGGCACAATTACTCTTTTAATTGCAAAGTCGTTGACACCAGCTCTGGTCCCCAGTTGTGTGCTGTGTTCTTCCTGAATCATTTTCACAGTACACAACAAATTCTAGTCTTTAAGTTTGTCTTCAATGTAAGTATTTATGATTATTTGAAAAACTTTTGAGTGATACTGATAATTAGAAAAAAAAAAAACAGCTGAGACATACCTACTGATATATACATTTTTGCTTTATGCCTATTGAAATTTCAAATGCAGATCCTAAACTTTATTACCAGTTAGAATTTTTGAGAAAATATAAATAAATGTGTAGGTGGAATTTTTACCTTCAGTTCAGAAGAACTTTATACCTAATACTAATAGTGTACCTAACCTGAGACACTAGTCATCTTAGAAGGGGTTTTCGATATGAGATTTACTACTCATGGCAGTGTATAGGCCAATGGGTGTATGGGCCAATGGGATTAAGAATTAACAAGTAAATATACTGATATACATTTTCAACTGAATAAAGAGTACATGTTTACAGTTAATTCAGTTGCAGTGAATAACAAACATTGAGAAGGATTTTGAATTTAAATATTACGTGAAATTAAGTACAGAAAATGCATATCAGATAGATGAGGGGGGTTTATTAAATATGTTTTTTCAGGTATTTGGAGTCTATGTTATGATGTTTATGAACCACCAACTAATGTGAAAGTCTTTGTGGAGTCAAGATATGACAGGTTAGAAAAAACGTTTAGTGATGTTCATGAGAAAAATGTGTTAGGTTAAGAATTGTCAGCGAAAATACTGAACAAATAGTTATTAAGTAATAAAAGTGAAAATACTTCATATGTTGAAAAATAAGAATGAATATTTCACAATGAAAATGAAAAATGAATATTTAATGATGAAAATAAATGATGATAAGAAGAAGTTGTTGTAGTGTTAAGAATAGTGTATTATCTGAACTGATGCTTTACTTGAAGTCTAAGATGTTAAAATTGCTTGAGATATAAATGTTAAGTCATCTACTGGAGTATTAGTTAGAGAAATAAGTGAAAGTGAATATGAAAGTATACTTTCTGTCTAGGTCAACTTAAGTTGTGATACTAGTAACATGAATAAATTTGAAGAAGTTAAAGAAATCTATTAAATGAACCTGAAAAAACCAAGTAATGTTTTATTATGCATGTAGTCCATTGTTAAGATCACAGCTGAAGTTTATATATATGAGCTTCTTGAAGTCATTGAAACCCTTAGCTATATGCTTATAGTTTTGTTTGTCCATGATCCACAAAGTTGATCTGTCTTTGAAAGATTAATACATTTAAACCCTATGTACAGAAAACTAACTGATGTCTTGTAAATTATATCTTGCTCTTACTCTGAAGCCAATAGGGAAGATATTGTGGATAATTTTGATACAATTTATGAACATGAGACAGATACTGCACATACCATATCTATATGTACAGATTTTTGTAACCTCATGCATAAACAAAGGTATGTTGAAATGTTTATTATTTGTCTATGTCTTCAAATGTTAATGTATACAAGTAATGTTTATTCCTCAGAGGGATAGGTCACTGTTTGACCTTTCAAGCTGTTAATGCCAGCTCAGGTCCTCAGTTATGTACTGTGATCTTTCTGTTAATCACATCCACAGTGCATTACAATTCTAATTCTTTAGTTCCCTTCAAACTCTCTAACTGCTAATCAATCAGTAGTATTTTTGTGTTGTTGGTTAATTTTGTGTTGTACTTTGATGTGTCAAGAGGGACTTGCTATTAATTAGTACAAAAGTGACTAAAAGCATTGGAGGACACACAAGTGTTGACTGATGTAAATTCAGTTTCTATCCTTGAGCTTACAGGAAAATATCAAATACTTATTTAAGACAACCAAATTACAGTGTCTTGTACATATGACACAGCTTTGGCTGATGCAAAATTTAATTTCCAATTTTACCTTTCAAGTTTACAATCATAATAAATTTGTTGATTTATGACATGAAAAAGCTATGCAGGTTTTACGAGTTACATACAGTACTTAGAATGTTTTGTCATGCATACTTGCATATATTCATGATGTAAAATCATACTGTCTTGTGTACAGAAGTGCAAATGGTAAATGTTATGCAAAGTTAATATACCTTAATACGCAAGAGTGCAGTATTTCTGTTTATTTTTCATCTATGTTATTTACTATGAAGTGTGAAAGACATTTAAATAGTTGCTGGACATTTGAATTCAGTTATGATACAAACAATCAACCATTATAGATTACATATTACTCTTTATTATTATTGTCAAACTTTTATATTTTCATATGGAACACCTTTGTTTAGTTCATGTCACACTTGTTTGGATTGCTTATGCATGCAAGCTCAGTGTAACAACTATCAGTGGAATACATGGTGTCTATTTCTAATATCACACTGTATCTGAAAATGATCAGACAGACTATATGTCCATTTTGCATTTTGAGTAGAATATAATTGAGGTTTTACACTGTTGTCTTATTCATGTACAGACTTTCAGAATACTTAAGATAACTTTTTTATTTGTGTCCACTTCTACTATATGATTGCCATCCATTTTCAACCACTACTATAACACCATTACTAGACATTGTTGTTGTTGTTTTTTTTTTTTTTTTTGTTTTTTTTTTTTTTTTTTTTTTTTTTGACAACACAGTGGCACTCTGGGCAGTGTTAGGTTCATTGGACCAGTTAGTTCAAATATGATACCTTCACTTCTGCGGAACTGAGGAATCAAGTTGCCAGTTGCATCTTGTAGCTCTTGGTAATGAGTTTACCATTAACACATATGTTCCGTTTAGAAGTTGTATTTATGAAAACTAAATGGTGTATAATAATACCTGCAATACCTTATGAACACTAAATTGTCTTAATCAAAAATAGTAAATGCAACCAGAGTCTGTTCCTGCTTATGTAGCCATTTGCAAGTCAGTTATCTGCCCGGGCCATGGGTGTAATTTAATAGCAGTATACTTTTCTGCCACTCTATCGACTTCTGCCTCGTAGAGTGGGTGTATTTGGCAGCTTTTATTTGTTTTTCATTTCATGAGAAACATATTTTTTTATTCAGCCTTGGAAAAAAGGATTTAGATGTTTCAAAATAATTTTTGATTTTTCAATGGAAAAATGATTTTCCATTGAATGTTATATGATGGTAATTAACCATTGCCACTGCCAACTACTCACAGGGGATTGTTTTTTGAACTTTCATTTATGCATATGTTTTTATCAATAAGCAAGAAATTGTGTAATATGTTTCTATACTTTACTACTGCTCAATCTCAGTCTCTCAAACTGCATATTATGAAAAATGAGAAATATTCAATACACACAATACCTGAAAAATTTTCAAAAACCATGATTACATTGTCTGTCTTTAAAACCATTTTAACTATACCACAGACTTGGGTGATAGATATTTGTGGTGTTCACTGAGAGCTGTTCCAGCCACTGTTTTACTAATTAATTCAAATGTTCAAATGTTTGTAAATCTAGTGGACCAAACTGCATGGTCATCAGTCCGTAGCTTGCAAACTACTTAAACCTAGGTAAACTAACCTAAGGACAACACACACACCCATGCCCCAGGAAGGACTCGAACCTCCACGGCGAGCAACTGCACGCTCCGCAGCGAGACACTTTAGACCACTCGGTACTAATTAATTATCTCAGACATTTCACTCAATTAATTTGAATATAAATTTTGAAATCATTACATGTACTCAACACCATTTCATGAGGAATTAGGAGCCTAGTTCTTACATAATTGAATTTGCACATACATACGCACAAAAAAAACATTTTTCTGAGAATTTTTTTTTTTTATATATGAATTCACACCATGCATTACTGTTTGTTTACAATATAAATATCAATGCTCTACTGAACAAAAATTTAAGTTGTAAAAACTTGCAAATTCATTAGTCGAACTAAAATAAATTTGAGAGATTTCTCGTTAAATTCATTAATGTTAAGGGTTGATTTGAACCCATAGTTTGAGTTTTCTTAAAATACCATATTTAAAAAATTGATAACTCTTTCCAGTAGTCTGATAACAGTGTGCTTCTTTATGTATGTGGTTGGGGTAAAATATTTCTGGATTCTGAAAAAGAAATCACTTGTAGGGTTAACCCAAAAGTTCCTGAGTCTTCAAGTGAATATCCCCTACACAGTCAGCTGATCCCCTACACCATCACCATCAGCTGATCACCTACACCTTCAGCGAGTCAACCTTCAATGACATCTAATCATCCCTTCACCAATGACCTCTGTCATTGCAGAAGAAAATTTATTGTAACCTGTACAGTTATATATATATATAAATAACTTGATGAAGATTACTTACCAGGCGAAGGAGCACAGGAAGTGATAGTAGCACAAATAAATTAATAAATTCAAACACACACACATACACACGAACGCTAGCTTTCGCAGCCTAGCTGCTTCTTCAGGCAGAAGGGAAGGAGAGGGAAAAGGAAATGATGAGGGTTTTAAGGGAGTGGGTAAGGAGTCATTCCAATCCCGGGACAGGAAAGACTTACCTTGGGGGTAAAAAAAAAGGGTAAACAAATACACATATACACCCACACATACACACCAACCCAAACACACCTAGGCAGACATACTGTAGAAAGCAAAGAAGTTTGACAGAGATACCACTTAAGGCAGAGGCTCTGTACAGAGAATTGAGGCAAAGATATTCAAAATGTTCAAATGTTTGTAGATCTATCAGACCAAACTGCGTGGTCATCAGTCCGTAGCTTACAAACTACTTAAACACACACACACACACACACACACACACACACACACACACACACACATGTCCCAAGGAGGACTCGAACCTCCATGGCGAGCAACTGCGCGCTCCGCAGTTAGGCGCCTTAGACCGCTCGGCTACTCCATCGCGGCTCAAAGATATTCAAGATGGTGGGCGGGAATTCGAATTTAGCAGAGGTTGAGACCAGGTGGGCAACAGGAAGAGAGAATATGCTGAAGGACAAGTTCCCATCTCCGGAGTTCTGAACGACTGGTGTCGGTGGGAAGTATCCAGATAACCCGGATGGTGTAACATTGTGCCAAGATGTGCTGGCCATGCACCAAGGCGTGTTTAGCCACAGGGTAATCCTCATTACCAACAAACACTGTTTGCCTGTGACCATTCATGCGAATGGACAGTTTGTTGCTGGTCATTCCCACATACAACACTTCACAGTGCAGGCATGTCAGTTGGTAAATCACGTGGGTACTATCGCAAGTGGCTCTGCCCTTGATTGTGTACACCTTCCGGGTTACGAGATTGGAGTAAATGGTGGTGGAAGAGTGCATAGGGCAGGTTTTACAATGAGGGCGGTTACAAGGGTAGGAACCAGAAGGTAGGGAAGATGGTTTGGGGATTTCATAGGAATGGACTAGGAGATTACGGAGATTAGGTGGGCGGCGGGAAGATACTCTCAGTGGAGTGTGAAGGATGTCATGAAGGATGGATCTCATTTCGGGGCATGATTTAAGAAAGTCGTATCCTTGCTGGAGAGCCCCGGAAAGTATCCGGTGACAAGAGGGGCACTTCTGGGGTTCTTCTGTTGAAGGTTCTGAATTTAGGGGGGGTTGAGGAAGTGGCTCTGGCAATTTGCTTCTGTAGCAGATCAGGAGGATAGCTGCTGGATGTGAAAGCTGTTATTAGGTTATTGGTGTACTGGTTCAGAGATTCGAGACTGGAGCAGACTCATTTGCCATGAAGACCTAAGCTGTAGGGAAGGGAACGTTTGATGTGGAATGGATGGCAGCTGTCATAATGCAGGTACTGTTGTTTATTGGTAGGTTTGATGTGGACGGATGTGTGAAGTTGGCCGTTGGACAGATGGAGGTCGAGATCGAGGAAAGTGGCATGGGATTTGGAGTAGGACCAGGTGAATTTGATGGGACCAAAGGAGTTGAGGTTCAAGAGGAAATTCTAGAGTTCGTCTTCACTGTGAGTCCAGATCATGAAGATGTCATCAATGAATCTGTACCAAACTTTGGGTTGACAGGCTTGGGTATCCAGGAAGGCTTCCTCTAAGCATCCCATGAATAAGTTTGCATACGAGGGGGCCATCCTGGTTCCCACGGCTGTTCCCTTTAGTTGTTGGTATGTCTGGCCCTCAAAAGTGAAGAAGTTGTGGGTTAGGATGAAGCTGGCTAGGGTATTAAGGAAAGAGGCTTTAGGTAGGGAAGTGGGTGGTCGGCGTGAAAGGAAATACTCCATCGCAGCGAGGCCCTGGGCATGTGGGATATTTGTGTATAAGGAAGTGGCATTAATGGTTACAAGGATGGTTTCTGGAGGTAACAGGCTGGGTAAGGATTTCAGGCGATTGAGGAAGTGGTTGGAAGACAGTATATCTGCCTAGGTGTGTTTGCGTCTGTGTAAATGTGTGGGTGTGTGTGTGTTTGTTTACCTACCTTTTCTTCCCTCAAGGTAAGTCTTTCCTCTCCTGGGATTGGAATGGCTCCTTAATCCCTTCCTTAAAACCTCATCATTTCCTTTTCCCTCTCCTTCTCTTCTGCCTGAAGAAGCAACTGGGTTGCGAAAGCTTGCATTTGTGTGTGTGTTTGAGTGTGTTTTATCTTTTTGTGTTACTATCACCACCTGTGCTCCTTGAGTAATCTTCATCTATTTTTTATATATATATTTTTCCTGCTAGGAATTTTTCGTCTATAATATTCGTATCAGAAACATTAATATATTTTGAAATGAACATTTTTTCACTAAATGCACCTCTCATTTTATTCATTATTAATTGCATCCATGCAAAGCTGGAGTGGGTTGTGTGTTTATAATGTACTGGTAAATACAGATCAGCAAGATTTGTAGTTTCACTTTTACTCAACAATTACATATGGAGTTTGGTTTGCAACATTTCAGACTTTCAAAAAGCAGTGGGGCTGTAAAAATAATTACAGGCAGGACCCTTGCAAATACACTTTGCCACATCACCCAAAGTATCACACTGATGATCAAAATATTGCCCAAATTGCAACGGCCGCATTTATTTTAAAATAAAGTCACAATATTCTGTCATTAACACCTCAAAAGGCAACACATTGCCTAATCTGATCTTATGTGTAATTATAATGAAGATGATTGTTAATTAGGTTATTATTGGTTACTGCTGTACAGGTCAAACAAGGACTCTGCTCTCACAAACTTGTTTACTTTGAATGAAAATATCAATGTGCACAAAGCTGCATTTTGAATGTTATAGTTTTTCCCCCTTCAGAATTAGCTGGATAATGCCCCTTCGGTGAGTGAACACCATTTAATTTTAATCATTATTGAAGATCACTGTTCTCCATTATGCTTTCTAAAATTACTATTAATTTGTCTAGGCTTATCCTCAAGGAATTACACAGGCCATGCTTTCCAGTTGGAAGTTACCTAGATAATAGACACGACTCTGAAATAAGGTCATGGGGTGTAATCATGTTTTTGAGTACAATTTCTGCCCCATGTTCTGATTCAAAACTATGTAGTTACTGTTTTTTTTTTTTTTTTTTTTTTTTTTTTTTTTTTTTTTTTTTTTTTTTTTTGCTGTCTTTGGAGCAGATAATGTATATTTATTATTAAATAAATTTTAAGTGGCCAGAGGTTAGAGTCCTCCCTCGGGCATGGCTGTGTGTGTTGTTCTTAGCAAAAGTTAGTTTAAGCAGTGTGTAATTTTAGGGACCATTGATGACAGAAGTTTCGTCCCTTAGAAAATAAATAAATAAATATAAACAAAAAATATCTCTGAGCTTCCATCAATCTGCCCCTCCCCACCTCATTGTCAGAAGTCTCAGTAGTCTTGGGGCCTCCGCAATCTCAGTGCCGCCGCCCCCCCCCCCCCCCCCGCCGTCTTCTCCCATAGCTGCAGTTCTTGAAATACCCTTAAATCGGCCATGGGTCTACTCAACTCCATGTGACCCATCCTGCTGAAATCATTTGATGATTTTTTTTTCTACTTGCATACTTTCACAAGTTTTGTACAATGATATCAACTTTGAGACAATTTTTTCCTTTTGTTAAATAGCTCGACACATGCATATTGCACCCAAAACTTTGCTTGTATGTTTAAATATGGCACTGGGACTGGAGACAAGGAAAGCTAAACAGTTCATATCTGTCCTTTGGTGATCTGTTTTTCAACTTCACAGAAATGTTTACGCCATTACTGATGATATGAAACCTACTCTGCTCTACAAGTGTTGAACCCTGATGGAGTTATGTAAGTCTTCCTCTGGTTTTAAGTCAGTCATAGTAAAGAATAAATATTATTAAAAATCATATTAGTGGTAGAAAAATGCCATTGTATCTAGTGTAAGTCCAAACATATCAATGAAGACCCTGTGCACCTCCCCCCCCCTCTTGTGTGTGAGCTTCACCATTATATCAGAAGAAGATGAGTAGAGACAAGGAGGTGGATAAGGGGGTGGGAGAAGGAGGAGGAGGAATATTGATGGGAAGGGGCAGAGATAGGGACAGAAGGAGAAGAAGGATAGAAAGAGGAGACAGAACAAAATGAACAGAGAGAGGCAGGACTAACAGAATTTGGACTCAATAAATACGTAGAAACTGCTGGGTTTACAGGTAGTTCTTCATAAATTTCACTCAGTTTACTGAGTCACCCATTTAAACTGATAGGCCATGAAGTTTCATTACCTCTTTGACTGTCTTGTTAGATTGTATATTTAGCACAGTGTATGGTGTAAAGAGATACAATTCAAAGGGGAAGGTAGATAAAGACTTGCTTATGATCAAATGTGGGAGAGACAACATAATGAAAGAAGTCATGTAATTCTCTTGGAAACAAGATAATGCTGGTTGGACCAACCAAGAAGATCAGGTTAAGGAAGTTTTCTTCAGTAAAAGAGCAGTAGGACTATCAAGTGTTAATATGAAAGTGATGAAGAGATTTCTGAAGTACTGCATCTAAAGCACAACATTTTATAGAAGTAAAAAGTGGACTACTGCAAATTCAGAGAAGATAAAACTGGAAACATTTGACACGATGTACTGTTGAAGAATGTACAAAATCAAGTGATGGGTGTAGTATTAAAAGAAGAAATAATAAAAATAATAATTGAAGGATGAAGTTATGTATCACCATTACAATGTAAACGGACACACCAGCATCCAAGAATAGTTAACTGCATACTGGAAGGAGCAGTTGAGGGAATAAATAATAGGGGCAGATCAAGACTGGAAAATTTTATACATTTTATAGATGATGTTGGGTGTAATGGTTAAATAAGTATGAAAAATCAACATAGCGTACTAAAAGATTGAAGACACCATCATACCAATCAAAAGACTTAGGACATAAAAGAGATAAAAGTGTAGTTCTCACATGTCAACAACAAGATCATTTAATATGGAACATATAAGCTTGGATTGGGGAAAAGGTGAGACATCATCAGTGCCTTTTGAAAAGAAATCTTACCATTATTTTCCTTAAGTGATTTAGGGAAATTGTGAACCTAAAAATGGGTGGCTGAACTTCGATTTGAGCTGCAGTCCTTACAAATATGAGACTTGTATACTCTATAATGTCTTAGTTGGTCTCACTATCAATTACCACATGTTGGCCATGGGCCACATTGATCTCTAGATATATGAGTTGTACATTTTTTGTATAAGGTTAGTGTCTTTGGTGTTGGCATACGTTTTAGATTGATTCAAATTCATTGTCCCACATGAAGGTACAATAGCAGCCACATGGGTCACTGAAATATTATTCCAAGTGGATTGTAGGATCTGGTAACAAACCTGAAAGGATACCATTGACTGGTGCTCTTTTTTGGGATTATGATTGTATACTGAACTTTGTAAGCATTTACTCATTATCTAAGATATGTGAGACATGTTTGTTACTCTTTGGTCCCCATGGCCACAGTCAATACAAAAGACAAGGGTGATAATTATATCTTGCAACATGGACACTTACCTAGTTTTGGGGCTGTTAAACAGAATCACACTGGTAAAATAAGGTTGCTGATTGAGTGTTAACTGTCTTTAACTGCCTTGACTTAAATTTGTACAGAGTCAATATTTTCTTGCACTATTCACAGTAGCAATGCACATAATAACAGCTGGCTTGTAGTACATTAATTTTATGTAGACCGTTAGTAGAACATGGAAATTTAGCAATGATCATTTTTCTTTTTGATCTATTATATTTGGCATCTTCTATTGTGTATATTAATATTATTGTGTGATAATGTAACCTGTTTAAAGCATGTATCATTACAGTTTTCATCAGCATTCTTTTTGTCTAAATAACAACTTAACCATACTTCTGTCAAACTTTTGCACCTATCTGTGGGTTCATTCTCTAGTACAGCTTCATGTAGATATGCACTCCACGATCCACACAAAAGTGCATAGTGGAGGTACCACTCGGAATGTTAGAAAATAATCACATGAGTCATTTTACATTTTGTACTTTAATGTATCTGTAACTTATCATATGGTCCAATTTAGTTAGTGCAACAAGTGGGACTTCATTTGGATTTTCTGAGTTTATTTGAAGATTTCTATTTCACTCTGAAACATGACACTTCATATCACTGTCTGAGTCACTAGGTGCACACGTCTCTTAGTCATGGTATATATAAGTTCACTTATTACCAATAAGGTCCAGACAACTAGTCAGTGCACAAAGGAACTATTCTTTTGTTAACAATGGAACTATGCTAGTGGGATATTTTCTCATTGCACTTGTGGGTTGTGTATTGCAACACTGTAGCCAATACAATTTACACTGTACATCTGTTGTTGACCACACTGTAACCTGGAATCGGTAATTAGACATCAGCTGCCATGATCATTGAGTCAATAATCAGCAGAAAGTATTAAGTCATATAATGCTGTCAAGCAGACTGGTGGTTTATATGACTGCCTCATAAGGATTGGTCCAGATTTGCTTCAGGCAGTAAGCGGGTGAACACACTCGGCCTCACTGTCAGTGACTGCGACGGTGAGAACTGGCTGCGACATCGCAGGCTGTAGTGGCAGTGCTTGCAGAGCTCGTGAAGTGGGCGGTACGCAGGATGTGACGGCAGCTCTGCGTAAAGCAGCCAGGTTGGCTGCCTGCGCCAGCAGTAGTGCCCGCAGCTCTGCCAGTGACTGCACACACAAGACATTGCTCTCACTTTACATAAATTCCAAATAGTGACATTACCTCATTCATATGATGGATAAATTACACTGACAGAATCTTTTGTGTTACACCACAAATACCTTAATCAAATGATACAAAACAAATATTTATGTATTTCTTTACTTGTGAGATGTGTAAATTGAAATTTTAACATTGTGTTATGAAAAAAGTCTTTTGTGACACAGAGATTGCTTTATTTGTACAAGGTGTGTCTGATAAGTTTGTTGAATGGTTCCATATTTTACAAATTGTGCTGGTGAAATAAATGGAGCAATGGAGCAATGCATTAACATCAAGTTTTATTTAAAATTAGGCAAAATGGCAATAGAGACCCGTGGAATGTTAGTGTATAGTGTCAAAGCAGTGAGTAAAAATTGTGTGCCTCAGTGGTTTATATGTTTTAGAGATGGAAAGGAAAGTGTTGAGGTTGAGCCATGTTCAGGTCAAACGTCCACAGTCACGGTCCCAGACAACATCAAACGAATGTGACGAATGCTTGCAGATGATCAGCAGCTATCTTTGAGAATGACAGTAGATGAGTTAAAGATCAGCACAGACAGTGTAAGCACTACTGTTCACAAACATTTATGTTGTGGAGATCCAAAAATGTGTGACCTCAATGCAATCAAGCAATTCCACAAGAAGCATTTGCTGACAGTTTTCAACAGCTTTACAACTTATGCCAGAAGTGTATTGTAAGCAATTGTGATTATTATGAAGGCCAGCTAAGATATTTTGTTTGTAACTCTAGACCCTGTATTTCCTGAGACCATTCACCAAACTTTCCAGATGCACTTTGTAGATAACATCTTACAAACAGACCATTGGCAGATGGATCCAATGGGGGCGGGGGGGGGGGGGGGACGAAGGGTTATTGGCTCCCCCCCCCCCCCAGCAGGTCAATTTTTTTATTTTATTATTATTTATTTATTGTTTTGTTAGAATGCGAAGCTAGTGTGCTATCAATGCACTGAGTCTTCAAAACTGTGAGACTTTTTGTTTGTTTGGGTGTGGGGTTAAAAGTGGGTGGCCAGTACTAGGGTCTTTCTACTGAGCCAGAGTTTAGGTGACAATGAGAATTCTTTCACCCCCCCCCCCCCCTCTTTTAGGAGGCCGTCCTGGTTCCGCCCCTGAAACAGGCACAGGTGAGCAAGAGGATACTGTTTTTCCAGATTATAGTAAGATATCGACAGTGTACCACACAGTGATTGTATGGAGTATGTACAGGATGTTTCATGAGGAATAACCGGTATTCAGTGATATGAGTGACAGAAAAATTCATTCAAAATGAAGAGTCTTGTAAACATGGGCTGTAAAGTGCATACCTTCAGAGCTAAGAGCTCTTCTTGAGAAGAAGAGATATGTTTTATAGTTGCAAAAATGACCAAGTGGTCATAGATCTCAAGGTATGTGATTTTAATTCTTGATTGTAAGACTTTTCTACTTATATATATACTGATCCTGCAGTTGTTATTATTTAATATTCATAGAATATATGACATCAACTGCGATTGGGCAAAGCTGAAAATGTGCGAAGCTTGGAATTTGTATCAGACGGGAGGCGTGCCTAGGTAGTCCTTGCAGGTGTGGTGATCACTGTGTCCCCAGTGGTGCAACTGCCTAGAAAGCAGGAGACCCGGGTTCGAATCCCGGCTGGGTACACATTTTCAGCTTTGCCCAATCGCAGTTGATGTCATATATTCTATGAATATTACTTTTCTACTTGTTTTGGTTGGCAGTATGAAGTCTCAAAATGTAGCAAGGAGTAGAAAAGATTTGTTTCATTGTATTGAAGAGGAAGATATTCACAGCTCCTTAAAGCCCATATCTATTGGGCTTTTTTGATTCCATTTATTATTCTTGTTGTACTGTTGAATACAGGTTGTACATAAAGTCTAGGATCACATTCAGTTACTTATTGCACAAGAACCAAACACTGTACAGATATCATACATCTCATTTTGAAGAGAAACCCAAAAAGATTTTTTCCAAGTATACTACTACAGCATAGCTTGGTAATTTGCTGACAGTCAGCGCTAGTCGCAAACATGGTGAGTTCAGGTGCTACACCAGCCATGGAGCAACCCCTGTCTACAGGCAACACTCATGACACAGTGGTATACTGGGAAACACACTCAACAGGCTGCAACATGTTCAAGCAGGAATATTCGGCGACTGTGCTCTCGGTGAAGAAGAATGGTCCATACAGTATTCAACATGACAAGGCGCAAAAATATTTACCTTTAGGGAATCATGCTCAAATTCAATGCATTTGAGCCACTCCATTCATTCAATTTCCTCAGCTTCAGGCATGATGTTGACCACAAGCGTAGCTCTGTGGGGATAAGCTTTATCATCCACCAGAAGGAACCCATCTCCTACGGCACCAGCATAGGGCAAACAAAAAGTCAAACTATCACGTCTCTCTACCTATGAGCAGTCAAAGTGCCATTCTGAATAACTTAGAGATCCGTATGTCCACCAATACTGACTTTTACCACACCATTCATCCACCATTATGATATGGTGATGTTCCCTACACAAACGCAGGATTGTTCCGAGTTCCTCATTCTCTCCAGATGAGGGAACAAAGATTGTCTGGCTGAACACAAAATCTGGACCCATCTGTGAACAGAACATGGTGCTACTGCATGACTTTCCACACACTGTAATTGGAGCCATTTCAAGTTCACGGGATGCACCACACACCGATTTCTTTGGACTCCTTATGAATGTCTCTCTAAAGTGCTCCACATATATTTCACTCACAATGGGATGTCCACTTCTCTTTGCTTGGCATAAACAACCTATTGTAATGAATTTGATGTGCCAGTGGTAAATGGCCTTCTTTGTTGGTGGCTTCCTGCTGTACTTGGTTCTAAACATCCACTGAAGAGATGTAGCACACTTGTTTTTGTCGAGCTCCAACACACAGAAAGCTTGCTCTGCACCTGAACTCGTCATGTTTGCAACTAGGGCTGACTATCAGCAAATTACCAAACAATGGTGTGGTGGTATACATGGGGGGGAAAAAAGAACATTCAGGGCTTCTATTCATAATGACATATGTGTGATATCTGTACAATATTTGGTTCTTGTGCAATAAATAACTGAAAGTGTTCCCAGACTTTATGTACCATCTGTATCGACTATCCCTCCTAGAACACCCTACATATTGCTGAATGGCTTTTCTGGAAGCCGTAACCCATTACAGTAGCAGGTTTCCTATCCAGTGGCTTCCAGGGGCAAAATATTTTGACTAACAATTAGCATAATTAGGCACCAATTAAAATACTATCATTATCTAATCATTAAAAGGTATAATCTGATGTTTAAATTTTAACACAATAATGTATACTGTCACTCAAATTACTGGCGGTCAGTGTTGCTAGCATTTATTCAAGCTGACTTCACGAGACAATACATGTAGCTACAAAACTGACTACACTAACAAACATGGCACTTAATATAGAACAACATATGGATGATGCTTGGTTCTAACTATATGACTGAGTGCAACATTGATCATACGGTAATTTATATTGGAGTATAATATTACAGTTAGTAGGTGTGTATTTGTGTTGATGCAGTGCATATACCTGCAGTCCATTCATCCAACACCATCACTACCATAGGCTGTATGAGAATGAGAGCAAATTGCAACTTCTAGAATATCTGTTAACTTAATGTAACTTTTCTTGCTACACTCCCCCCAGTCCCAACTACCCCCCCCCCCCCCAAGAAAAAAAAAAATAAATAAAAATAAATAAAAAAATAATAAAAAATTAAAAAATCCCCTCCCTCTTCTACAAAGTGATGAAAGGTAAACAGTATATTGTTACTATTTATTGTACACTACTCAAAACACTTAGGGTGTGGCGGCAATAGCACTTGAACTATCAAGCACTTGAACTATCAGTGTTATATCTGTACGAACATCTTTGGGTAACCTGCCTCTCGGTCGCCATGTTTACTTTGCCTTAGTGAGCGTCTGTGTATGTTCTGGTTCAGAACAGTAATAAAGTCTAGTCAAATAGTAGTGGTGGTTTTTCTGGGGTCACAATCCCTCTAAATCCTATAAGGGGATCAGGTAGGTTATCATACACTATATATACACGGTATAATACTTTATTCAGATACTGGCTACAACTGTAATTTGTGTGGGATGTAGTGTGATATTTTGCTATCTCAACTCTTTACTTGATATTTAAATAACATTTACTTAGAGTGAGGCACCGTGGGGTTACCATTAAAGTCAAAAAGTTATTCTCATTGCTCTGTATTATGGTTTGTACTCATCTCAGATGGCCAGTACAATTCCACTCCTAAATGGCATCGTCATTATATGGTTGTCAATAAGCTCTTGAGGATATTTGGCCATTCTGCCATTGTGGTGTCACACAAGTCTAAAGAGCGTGCCACATACTTTCGCCGCGCGCCGCCATGCACGCATGGCGCGGCGTTCTTACGTCGGCCACGTGTGCCCTCTGCTGCTATCCCGCTCATGGCCACCACTGAATGACATCGTTCACTTGGGAATCAGATAGGCACCAGTTAAGACTTGGCTATCGGATAGGCACTAGGAATCATCAGTAGGCAGACGTCTATCTATACTATGTATCAACATTCTACTAGTCTGCTGCTCTCCAAGTTAAGTAATGTATTTCTATGAAATATATCTCATACTAATCTAGCTTAGTGTTTCTAGATTCTGCTGTCCCACTGGCTGGTCACCTCCGTACCTGCACACGCGTGCATCCTATTTTCCTGTGTCGATCTCTCTCTCTACTCGGCCAACGACACCCAGGACAACCGGCGGTAATGAGACACAAAAGCCATGAGTGCAATATTCATCACTGCAACCATTTTTGGAGGTATTCATCTGGCTGCAGTGCATCTGCCAAGTGCATACCAGACATGCTCAAATGGGTTTAAATCAGGTGAACAAGCTGGCTGCTCCATTCATTCGATTCCCTCAGCTTCAGGCATGTTGTCTGTCAGTGTAGCTCTGAGGAGATGAAATTTATTGCCCTCCAGAAGGAATCCATCTTTTATGGCACCAGCATAGGGCACAAAGAAGCTCAAAGCATTACGTCTCTCTACATATGAGCAGTCAAATTGCCATTCTGAATGACACAGAGGTTGGTATGTCTACCAATACTGACTAGTACCACACCATTCACACACCACTATGAAATGGTGATGTTCTCTGCACTTACGCATAATTCTTCCGAGTTCCTCACTCTCTCCAGATGAGGAAGCAAAGATTGTCTGGCTGAATAGAAAATCTTGGATCATCTGTGAACAGAATATGGTGCCATTCATTACAACTCCAATCCTGATGAACTTCTGCCAAGTTTCTGTAGGATAAACATGTCATGGCTTCACTGGGATACACACTGTATGCCTCCATGTATAGAGACCACATTCCTGAAGGAGATTTTAGACTGTTTGTGTTGTGGTGTAAAGTCAGTATCACACGCCAGACGTAAGAGAACGATTGAGGAGAAGGCAGTGTACGACTGAAAGCCAATCGCAAGCAGGCCCCGCGCATCCTGGAGGGAGTAACCAAAGAAGTGTGCCCTCTACAAGCGGCTATATCTAGGCCAACATACGTCTGGACAGCCCGTCAGTTACTAGTCAAAACTCAGGCAGTTACTAGGTCAGAACTCGGCTACGAACCAAGCAGTCACTAGGTCTCAGCGCAGATAGCATCATATGGACGATGCTGCGAGAAGAGAGAAGAAACAGACATATGTTTTAAAGTTGAGTATCATTGTAATTTTCAGTCAGTAAAACTTGTAATACTAATCTCTATAGAAATATTTTAGCTGACCATCAATTCCTGCACCAGTACCTTTCCTGACAACTACACCACGACGAGCACTAAACTAACGACAGAAAGAATGAAACAACAAAAGGCGACGAGGTCACAAAAAATTGCAATGAAAACTACCACACGCATTGTGACGTGTTGTTAAATTTCTGTCCGCTGCGCTATTAATTTTGCTTTATTCCAGGTATCGGCGGATCCAGTAAATCTTTTGATTATACTGCAGGAATTAGCATAAATTTCTATATTTTTGCCTTGTTTTAAAAAACAATTGCACAATGTCAGTTCCTACTAACACAAATGTCCCTGCCACTGCGGCTCAGCTTCCTGTGCTTGATGCACAGCAGCTAATGCAGATGTGTCGGGGCTTGCTTGGCACTAAAGCAGTGGTGTGTCACCATTTTATTTTTGACCACACATTATTGGCCGCGGTGGAGTAGCCGAGCGGTCTAAAGCGTCTCGCTGCGGAACGCGCGGTTGCTTGCCGTGGAGGTTCGAGTCCTCCCTGGGGCATGTGTGTGTGTGTGTGTGTGTGTGTGTGTGTGTGTGTGTGTGTGTGTGTGTGTGTGTTGTCCTTAGGTTAGTTTACCTAGGTTTCAGTAGTTTGTAAGCTATGGACTGATGACCACGCAGTTTGGTCCGATGGATTTACAAACATTTGAACATTTGAATTTGAGCAGATGTGTCAGTTTCAGAGTCAAAAAATTGCTTCGCTTCAGACTAGAGTACAACAACTTCTGGCCGCACCTTTGTCTCAAAATACGCAAGTTCCATTGCAGTAGCCAGCACCAATAATTCCACCATACCGACAGTATGATGAAAAAGAAGAGGACTAGTCAGACTGACTACAATAGTTCGAAGCCTACAAGGTATGCTTAAACTTCATTTTCTGTTATCGTGTGTAGACCTCCTAATGTTCCGTCTTCTGAAAAAACTTTTTCCCACCTCGGAACCTTCTGAACTTTCTTATGATTCAGTGATAGGAGCTCTCACGGCATATTACTGTTTTGTGTTGTTATTGTTGTTTTGGTCTTCAGTCCGGAGACTGCTTTGATGCAGCTCTCCACAATACCCTATCCTGAGCAAGCCTCTTCAACTCCACATACGAACGGCAACCTACATCTGTCTGAATCTGCTTACTGCATCCATCTCTGGGTCTTCCTCTGCGGTTTTTACCCCACACACTTCCCTCCAACGCTAAATTCACAATTCCTTGATGTCTAAGAATGTGTCCTACCAGTCGATCCCTTCTTTTAGTCAAGGTATGCCATAAATTCCTTTTCTCCCCAGTTCTGTTCAGTACCGCCTCATTAGTTACGTGATGCACCCACCTAATCTTCAGCATTCTTCTGTAGCACCACATTTCAAAAGCCTCTATCCTCTTCCTGTGCGCACTGTTTATCGTACACATTTCACTCCCATAAAAGGCAACACTCCACACTAATGCCTTTGAAAAGGACTTCCTTAGGCTTAAATCAATATTCGATGTTAACGAATTTCTCTTTTTCAAGAACGCTTTTCTACCAATTGCCATTCTGCATTTTATATCCTTTGTACTGCGACCATCATTTGTTATTTTACGGCCCAAGTAACAAAACTCATCTACCTCCATTATTGTTTCGTTACCTAATCTAATTCCTTCAGCAGCACCTGATTTTCTTAGACTGCACACCATTACCCTTGTTTTACTCTTGTTAATGTTAATCTTATATGCACCTTTCAGCACACTGTCCATTCCGTTCAGTTGCTCTTCCAGGTCCTTTCCTATCTCTGACAGAATTACTATGTCGTCGGCAAAACACAATGTTTTTTAATTCTACGCCCTGAACTTTAATTCCTTCTCCAAATTTCTCAAAAATGTTAAAATGTTTGTATAGTCTATGGGACTTAACTACGGGGTCATCAGTCCCTAAACTTACAAACTTCTTATGAACTAATTAAAACTAAGGACGGCACAAATATCCATGCCCAAGGGGGGATTCGAATCCCCGACCGCAGTGGCCGTGCAGACCGTGACTGGAGCGCCTCAGTCCCCTCGTCCACCGCGGCCGGCTCCAAATTTCTCCTTGCTCTCCTTTATAGCTTGCTCAATTTACAAATTGAATAACATTGGAGAAAGGCTACAACCGCGTCTTACTCCCTTCCCAACATCCCTTTCACGCCCTTCAACTCTGACAACTGATGTCTGGTTTTTGTACAAAATGTAAATAACCTTACGTTCCCTATATTTTACTCTTGCTTGCTTCAGAACTTGAAAGAGTTTATTCCAATCAACATTGACAAAAGCCTTCTCCAAATCTACAAAAGCTAGAAATGTATGTTTGCCTTTCCTTAATCTATCTTCTAGGAAAAGCCGTAAAGTCAGTATTGCCTCCCTGTGTTCCTATATTGCTTCTAAATCCAAACTGATCTTACCCGAGGTCAGCTGCTACATGTTTAACCATTCTTCTGTAAATAAATCACGTTAAAATTCTGCAGCTATAACTTGTTAAACAAATTTTTAATTCAAATTATTTAATTATCGACTGCTGTTGTTGTGGTCTTCAGTCCGCAGACTGGTTTGATGCAGCTCTTCACGTTACCCTGTCCTGTTCAAGCCTCTTCATCTGACAAGGGAATAGTCAGACTTAACATGGCGAAACCTGTGTTGCTAGTTTTACCACTGTGAGTTAACATTGAAGGAAGTCTGTATGCAGACTGTTAGCTGCTGACATGACCTGGAAGTCTGTAAGAACTTTTACGAAGTATGACATTATTGCCGCATGGTTTCCGCGCTTATAACTGCCTGTTGTACATAGGGTTGCCAGATTGAACTCGAGGCAGGCCCGGAGACTAGACGTGCCCCCCTCCCCCTTGGCCAATGACTCCCCCCCTCCCCCCCCCCCCAAATGCGACCAACTCCCCCCCCCCCCTCAAACAAGGATTACACGTGAATTCTAAAAGGAAAAAACTAATCATCTCATTCCTCCCAGCAAGAAGTATCCTCCCTCCCTCCTCCCCCGCCCTCCCCCCTTCCCGGCCCTCCCCCCCCCCCCCGGTGGAAGAAAAGACTGAATATATTTTAAGGAGTTTCTACATCATATCTTAGAAGCTTGAATCCAAACTTAGCACAGTTATGTAAATTTTGACAACAACAATTGGCTTTAGTTTTCATTTTCTTCTTTCAATTTAGTAAAAGACAGAATTGTGTTTCCCGAAATTAACTGATGCATTGTCAGCTGAATACGAAACTACATTATTTAGTGTCAAACCATTTTCCAATAAAATGGATTTTAGTTTGTTTGAGATGGTTTCTGCAGATTCGTTAACATCTTCGTAGAAATCAAGAACTTCATTATATTTTCCCATATCATTGGAGAAGTATGTTACAACTATCGGATAATGTTTTTTATTGCCCTTGTTTGAAGCGTCTGAACCTAATGCCAGCGGAACATTTTGCTTTAATTCGCTTAGTAGCTTCTCTTTAGCATAAGGCAGAAGCATATTTTTTTTTTTACTAATGCCTCGCTTTTTGTTCGGCCGCATCTTATTTTCGTTGCCACCGAGGAATCTCTAAACACATAAGGATATAGCTTATTACCACAATCTTGAGAACTGTAAGATTGGTGGTGTTTCACACCATGGTAAGTCAAAGTTAATTCCGTTGCAGTGACTTTGTCGTCTTCTGCAGAAAATTGTTTCGGCAATAATTTAAGAAGCGACTGATTCTTCTTTTGTGTAGTAATATTCGCTTTGTGTCTTTCTGATTGTAAATATTTATTCACAGCTTTCACTCCGTCGTACTTAACAGTAAATGAGATATTGCATATTCTGCACTTACACATACACTCATCAGTATCGACTTTTTGTAGCCACTCTTTATAATTTTCTTCCTGCAACCTTTCTTCACGGAACGAAGTTAGATATCGTCTCTTCATTTCACTGTTATTACTCACTAATCTGAGTTAATGTAAGCTTGTCTGTTCACTTACGATCCGAGTATTCCAAAAATTGCAAGTAAACTGATAACAAACAATGAACGAACGAACACAAATAATAGACGTCGCCAGTTGACACGTTGCCGCAACAGTGTTTGCTTAATAATGCGCTAGCCGATTACTACCGACGCAACAATGAAAAGTTTTCAGAGGAAGAATAGAAAAGTAGCGTTTTGTTGCAATAAGAAATTGACATTTATATAAAGTTATTTATTATTACTAGAGAGGAGCCGGCCGGGAATGGCCGAGCGCACTGAGGCGTCTTGCCACGGTGCGCGAGGCTGCTCCCGCGAGAGGTTCGAATCCCCCCACCTAGGGCATGGATGTTGTGTTAGTCTTTAGTTTATGTTACGTTAAGTTCGATGTAGATCGTCGCTACATGAGCATAGTACTTAAAAAGCGTCGTAAAAAAAAATAATAAAAAGTTAAGATGAAGGTTACATTCAAGCCCGGAGATGAGAGTGATTGGCCCGTAGACCCGGAGAACTCATTCCAAACCCGGGCACTCCGGGCGGCGCCCGGAGATCTGGCAACCCTAGTTGTACATCCCTGACCGCTCTCGCTACGTTATACCGACGCCATCTAGGGACAAGGTGGCGTTAGCTACGTGCCGCTCTCCTGCCACATCAGTGAGAGAGCTGATTCGCCCAGTGAAAGCGATCGTACGGTAATTAATAAATACGATAATAATAAATTCGTTGACAAATGTGGCTGGTATGTTATCTACAACAGTCTTTCCAAATAGCTATGAAATAGACACAAATACATATACGGTTTAGAACATGCCAAACTTTTATTTCTTGTAATTAACGCAAAAATGCGAAATATTGATACAATATTCAAAACATAGGTTTTTTTTGTGCACCAAGAACTTACAAGCAAAGACGACATATGACATCCCTGCGAATCACAGATGTTGTTAGACGTCCGTAGGCAAAACTCGGCCGGTGTTAGGAAGGAATCAGGCCTAATATCAGTATATTTGGAGGCGTGTCACGCATATTTCATCACATTTTGAAACCATGTGGAGGAAAACTGATAATGTAATACTGATTGCAACTTGAGAATATTGTCACGGTGATAGACAGGAAACTGCAGTAATTTGCATACTATAATTTTCTCTGTTAGTTTTTGTTGTATCCCATCCTCGTCGCCACTTTTGTGTCTCGTTTCCGTCGTAGGTGTCGGTGGCCGAGTGGAATGAGACCGACACAGGAATAAAGATAGCACGCTGGTGCAGGTACGGAGGGGAGCAGCCAGAAACTAGAAACACTAGATTAAATTAGAACGAGATATATATTGCACAGAATTTATACAATACTTAACATTTACATAGTTCTGTATTGCTGAATGCTGATACATAGGTGAGCTGCCTAGTGCCTGTCCAAGTCTTCACTGGTGCCTATCTGAATACGAAGTGTTAACTGGTTCCTATCTCAGTCCGAAGTGCCCGATGTCGTTCAGTGGTGGCCACGAGCGGAGTTCTAGCAGAGGGCGCTCGTGGCTGACGTCGTAAGAACGCCGCGCCGTGCGTGCATGGCGGCGCGCGGCGAAAGTAGGTGGCGCGCACTTTGGACTAGTGCGACACCACAGTTTTCTGTAAAATGCTTTCCACTGGCGGAAAAATTCTGTCTAACGGTTGAATTTCGTTCGTCGTGCCGGGTGAAATCTGAAGTATCTCTACTTCTTTGCCAGGGTGATCTTGAAATACAGATTTTAATGAATGAGAACTTTTATGACCAGACCACTAATCTAGAAGGGGAATTGTTCCCGCAGAACGGAAGAAAACATGACGCATGAAAAGTGTAACGTTATCATTTCTCATTTTTCCAGACTTCGATGCATCTACTACAAGGTTGTCTGCGTAGAACATTGTTTGTTTGACACGTTGTCCAAAACGTCCAGTTGGTTCTTGAAGACATACATATAGTTTAGGCAGCAATGAACGATCCTGACTAATTATGGGCATTATAGAGTATGAGTGGGTGAGTACAGTCATGGACTGCGCAATTGCCTCGTTATGTCTTTCCCCTTTGAATGACAGTGTTCTTTTCGCGCGCATTTCTTTTTGAAAACCTGACTGATCTGCATTGTAAACGTAAGATTCACTAAAACTGGCGATCTTATTTTCTGCAGTCGTAAGAAAAGCGTCTATCATTTCCATTTGAGTCATTTCTTTTTCCGACCTGTTTCTCGATACAAATTTTGTTATTTTTCGTGCCACAATTTTATGTGATCTTTTGAAGCGACTAATCCAACTTTGAGAACCTGTAAATTCTTTAGCGCCTATGGCGTTGGTAATCTCTAACGCCCAATCACACAAAGTTGTGTCGCTGGCACTCAATGACGTCGTCTGACATCGGTAAATTGCTCAAAAAGTCGCGCATTTATCTCCGTCGCAATTTCCAGTCGACTCTTACGTCGTCCACTGACTTCCTTTTTCCATCTATACAATTCACGTTCAGAACGGATAAAGCGATACCTATTTTTAACAGTACTGACACGTAGGCGTTTCTTACCACTTTCGTTCAACCAATACTTCACCGCTCTTTCTTTGTCTGATAATGTAATTGTGGTTGCTGGTGTTGCTTTCGGAGATAATTGATGATGGTACGTGGCACTATCACTCGAAGAGTCTTCATGTGTGCAGCTTTCAAAAAATGTTCAAATGTTTGTATAGCTTATGGGACTTAACTACGGGGTCAACCGTCCCTAAACTTACAAACAACTTATGAACTAGCTAATACTAAGGACGGCACAATTATCCATGCCTGAGGGGGGATTCGAACCCCCGACCGTAGTGGCCGTGCAGACCGTGATTGGCACGCCTCAGTCCCCTAGGCTACAGCGGCCGGCCATAGTACAACTTTCTGCAGTTTCTTAGCCGTCTGTAGATTCACAGTCTGCAATATCGAGTGTTTCAGTCGTTTCTAGCCACATGTTTGCGCTATTTACATGCTCGTCTAGAAGTGTAACTACCATGTCGCACATCACATAGTCTCACTCGTGGTTTTTTTTTTTTTTTTTTTTTTTTTTTTTTGGCGTCTGTGGTATATCCCCATGGCAAGCAGCAAAACATTATTTACAGGGTTTGCCATCACCTGTGAGGGGAGATTGAATGTTCACCGTAAAGTGGCTTGCGGAGTATAGATCTAGATGCACATAATATCTTTCACATCTCTAACCAATTCGAGGACGGTATTTTTCGAAATACGTACCAGAAATGATAAGGAAGTGCATGCCACAGAAAACCTTTCCACCAAAACCGTGCAACGATATTCATCTTTAGTGAACGCAGCGATAAGACGGCCGCACCTCCCGACCATGCGCACAACGCTCACCATAACAACAGCTCGCGACTCGCCATTGCCATTTCCAGGGATGGCCAGCCTTCACCGCAAGCGCCAAGCAGGAAAAACAGTCATTTTCGTGATTTTTTTTTATTTTTTTTTTTTTTTTTTTGTGACTTCCAGGTCATGTCAGCAGCTAGTATTCTGCATACAGTCTTCCTTCTATGTTAACTAACACTGCTATAAAAGTCAATTCATGTTTCGGCATGACAAGTCTGACCATTTCCTTGTTAGTTGTGCAGTTTGCAATATGGCGTCCGCAGTCTCAACTGATCACGATTTGCACAGCACATGTCACTCGCGGTCAAACGACTGTTACACTTTGTTCCCCAAGCACATGAATTGTTTTCTTTGTTTCAAAATGCTCAAATGTTTGTCAAGCTTATGGGTCTTAACTACGGGGTTATCAGTCCCTAAACTTACAAACTACTTACGAACTACCCTATACTAAGGACGGCACAAATATCCATGCCAGAGGGGGGGATTCGAACCCCCGACCGTAGTGGCCGTGCAGACAGTGACTGGAGCGCCGCGGCCACCGCGGCCGGCGTTCTTTGTTTATTCGACATTTTAGCCGCAAACTACGATGACAAAACTTAAACCTCGAACACAAACACACTGATGTGAAGTAAAATGGTTTGAATCACATTTCAAATAGGTATCCGAAGCATACTGTTATAATCGGTGGCGACTTAATTTAGCCTCGATATGTTGGCATAATTACGTATTCAAACCGGCGGCAAATATAAAACATCGTCTGAACTAGTTCTGAATGCTTTTTCTGAAAACTACTTCGAACAGTTAGTTCATGAAGCCACTAGAATAGTAAGTGGTTCCGAAAATACCCTTGATCTCCTAGCAACAAATAATCCTGAGCTAGTAAAGAGCATCAAAACAAATACAGGGATTAGCGAACATCGAGTTGTAGTAGCGAGACTGAATGTCGAAATTCCCAAATGCACCAAAAATAAACGAAAGATATATGTATTCAGTAAAGCAGATAAAAATTCGCTTTGCCGGCCGCGGTTGCCGAGGGGACTGAGGCGCTCCAGTCACGGTCTGCACGGCCAGTACGGTCGGGGGTTCGAATCCCCCCTCGGGGTTTAAGGTAGTTGATAAGTAGTTTGTAAGCTAAGGGACTGATGAGCCCGTAGTTAAGTCCCATAAGTTCTACAAACATTTGAACATTTGAACAAAAATTCGCTTCACGCTTTCCTGAGTGATAGTCTCCAGTCTTTCAAAACTAAAAATGCGAGTTTAGTTCAGTTGTGGCTTACTTTCAAAGACCTAATATCAGTAGCAATCGAGAGATTTATACCAAATAAATTAATAAAAGAGGGGGCTGACCCCCTGTGGTACACAAAACAGGTCAGATCACTGTTGCAGAAACAAAGAAAAACGCATGCATAATTTAAAAAGACACATAATCCACAAGACTGGCAATCTTTTACTGAAACTCGCAACCTAGCGCGGACTTCAATGCGAGAAGCCTATAGTAGTTACCACAACGAAATCGTGTCTCGTAATCTTGCAGTAAATCCAAAGAAATTCTGGTCATATGTGAAGTACACTAGCTGCAAAACACAAACAATACCTTCACTACGCGATAGCAATGGTAATACTGCCGATGGCAGTACTGCTAAGGCAGAATTACTAAACACAGCTTTCCGAAATTCGTTCACCAAATAAGACGAAGGGAACACTCCAGTATTCAATCCAAAAACAGCTGACAGCAGGCGAAACTTAGAAGTAGATGTTACTGGAGTAGTAAAACAACTTAAGTCACTAAACAAAAACTAATCTTCCGGGCCAGATTGTATACCGACTAGATTCCTCTCAGAGTATGCTGATGCAGTAGCTCCGTACTTAGCTATAATTTACAACCGATCACTCAGCGAAAGATCCGTACCCAAAGACTGGAAAGTTGCCCAAGTTACTCCAATATTCGAGAAAGGCAATAGGAGTGATCTTCAAAATTACAGGCCAATCTCATTGACGTCGATTTGCAGTAGGATTTTGGAACATATACTTTGTTCGAATATTATGAAATACCTCGAAGAGAACGACCTATTAACCAGTAGTCAACACGAATTCAGAAAGTATCGCTCTTGCGAAACACAGCTTGCCCTTTATTCACATGAAGTGTTAAGTACCATCGACAAGGGATCTCAAATCGATTCCATATTTCTGGATTTCCGGAAGGTTTTTGACACTGTACCCCACAAGCGGCTTCTTACAAAATTGTGTGCTTATGGAATATCTCCCCAATTGTGCGGTTGGATTCATGATTTCCGATTAGGAAGGACACAGTTCGTTGTAATTGACGGTAAATCATCGAGTAAAACAGAAGTGATATCTGGCGTTCCACAGGGAAGCGTTATAGGTCCCCTACTCTTCCTTGTGTTTTGTAAACGATTTAGGAGACAATATGAATAGCTCCCTTAGACTTTTCGCGGATGATGCTGTCGTTTATCGGCTAGTGAAGTCAACAGAGGATTTGATCCTCTACATGGCAATTGACACTAAACAAAGAAAAGTGTGAAGTAATACACATTACCACTAAAAGAAATCCTCTGAGCTTCAATTACGCGATAAATCAGTCAAACCTTAAGGTCGTAAATTCTACCAAATACCTAGGAGTTACAATTTACGAACAACTTTGACTGGAGAGAACACATGGAAAATCTTGTGGGGAAGGCGAACCAAAGGTTACGTTTCATTGGCAGAGAACACTTCGAAGATGCACAAGCTCCACCAAAGAGACTACCTACATTACACTTGTGCGTCCTCTCCTGGAGTACTGTTGCCCGTTGTGGAACCCTCACCAGGTGGGACTGACGGAAGACATTATTGAGAAGCTTCAGAGAAGGGCAGCTCGTTTTGTTTTATCACGTTAAGGGGGGGGGGAGGGGAGCGTCATGGAAATGTTGCACGAATTGGGGTGGAAATCATTAAAAGAAAGACGTTAATCATTGCGGCATGATCTGCTTGCGAAGTTTCAATCACCGACTTTTAGTTCTGAATGTGAAAATATTTTGCTAGCACCCACCTACTTAGGGAGATATGACCATCTCAATAAAATAAGAGAAATCAGTTCGAAAACGGAACGATTTAGTTGTTCTTTCTTCCCGCGCGCTATTAGAGGATGGAACGATAGAGAAAAGTTATGAAAGTGGTTAATGAACCCTCTGCCAGGCACTTGAATGTGATTTGCAGAGTATCTATGTAGATGTAGATGGACTTTTCAATCGGCCCTTGTATATAAAAATAAAAATCTTTCAATTAATTTTTTGGGAGGGGAGTCATGACCGCCATGACCCTCCCCTCAAATGTTCAAATGTTTGTATAGTCTATGGGACTTAACTACGGGGTCATCAGTCCCTAAACTTACAAACTACTTATGAACTACTTACTAACTAGGACGGCACAAATATCCATGCCCGAGGGGGGATTCGAACCCCCGACCGTAATGGCCGTGCAGACCGTGACTGGAGCGCCTTGGTCTCCTCGGCCACCGCGGCCGGCGACCCCCCCTCCCCTTGTATACGCCACTGGGCTAAATCATCATCATCATCATCATTAGAGACTGATTATGCCTTTCAGAGTTCAGTCTGGAGCATAGTACCTCTAATAAAATTCCTCCATGATGCCATATTAAATGCTAACAAGGATGCCTCGTCTGATGTCATGCCTTTTACTTCATAATCGTTTCTGCATCGAATCTAAGTACTTTCTTCTTGGTCTACCTCGACTCCTCTTACCCTCCACTGACGAGTTCATGAGTCTCTTAGGTAACCTTGCTTCTCCCATGCGTGTAACATGACCCCACCGTCTCTGTTCGCTCTAACTGCTTCATCTATGGTGTTCATTCCCAGCTTTCCTTTTATTTCCTCATTATGGACACCCTCCTGCCATTGTTCCCATCTATTGGTACCTGCAATCATTCTTGCTACTTTCATATCTGTAACCTCTATCTTATGAATAAGGTAACCTGTATCCACCCAACTTTCACTCCCATACAACAAAGTTGGTCGAAAGATAGAGCGGTGCACTCATAACTTAGTCTTGGTAGTTACTTCCTTCTTGCAGAAGAGAGTAGATCTTAGCTGAGCACTCACTGCATTAGCTTTCCTGCACCTCGATTCCAGTTCTTTCGCTATGTTGCTGTCCTGAGAGAAAATTCATCCCAGGTACTTGAAACTGTCTACCTGTTTTAACTTTGTTCCTCCTATTTGGCACTCAATCTGTTTGAATGTCTTTCCCACTGACATTACTTTCGTTTCGGGGATGCTAATCTTCATATCATAATCCTTGCACCTCTGATCGAGTTCTGAAATACCACACCCTTTCACAAATCCGGTATATATAAATTAACATGCGACAGCAGCTCCTGCTACTACATAGGGCAAACAAGAAGAAGTTTTAATATCCGATACAAAGAACATACAGATGCACTCCGTTTAAACAACTTATAAAAATCCTCATTTGCTGCCCACCTTGCAGAAAACAAACATTCCATTACAGGCATAAATTCCAACCTCAATATACTACACTCTGTAGACAAGGGACTAAAAATGGATCTCCTTGAACAATTAGAGATTTTCATCCACAAACATAAATCACCACACAAAATTCTAAATGAGCAGACAGAATTATCAAATACCTCATTCTTCCAGTATTTTGAAGACTCTTTAAAATTGAAGAATTAGGCAATCATTCACAAATACCTCCCCCCCCCCCCAAATTTCACACACACACACACACACACACACACACACACACACACACACACACACACACACACACACACAAAACACCAAAAAATCTCCTTGCACTTACACTCTTTCTTTCGTCTTCTTCTACTTCATCCCACTCCACCCCACCCCTTACACCACCACCCACACTACTCCCTACCAAAGCCCAAAATTATTTTGAAATTTTCGAATCAATGAATAACACACAAATTCAAATGTCTTATATGCCACCTAAAACAACACATGTGACGCCTGTAAACAGATGTTATAGTAATCACAAAATCAATACTCCTAATATTAATGTAACTATCATTCTGAAATCACATTATGTACATTTGTTAACTTTGAATACAACTTTTGATCTTATGTAATCTAAATTGGCATCATATTTATATTCTATAATAAGATAGGCTTTTGTTAGTCTTTGGTTTCACATAGTTCTTATCTTGTGATATAAACATACTCTTTGGTTTGTTTACAAGCTGAAAGTTGTGCTAGTGGATATAAAGTCTTAATGTGTGTGAAGTATTTGTTAATTTTACCACTTAAAGGTCGTGGGAGTTGTTGTGGCGTGTCGATGGAAAGGAAGTGTAGTGAAATCCTATCCATAAGCGGACCAAATATGGACAAACTAAATGTGAAGTGCATAACTGTAAGTAACGTCTTGAAGACAAACTTATATTGTAATTATTAAGTATAGCCTGCCAAAATTAGTGTTTACTATTTTCTCGTTTTCTGCCCTGCCATAGATTCAAATGTAACTTGAAATAATTGTATACCATCTGAAGATGAGCTGCTAGGCAGCTTGAAACCGGTAATGGTCTAAATAAATCTTCATTAAGAAGAAACAAAAGGCGACTGGTTGCAGTAATTTCTGAAACCTATTTCAATAAACAGTTGCAGGTTCCAACACAATGGATAAAAGTTTCTGAAATATTAGTTTGCAACCTTTCAATCGAATCGGCCATTACAATCAAGTCATCCGCATATGCTAAATAAATAAATAAAAACATTATGCAGCTGTTGGCTCAAGGGTACTTTTTTTTGTAAGTTTTGTTGCATGTGTAAACCTAGTATTCCGGTGTTTACTCGTGAGGGCCTCTTACCAGCGACAGGAGCGGCGGCGCCGACGGCGGAAGGTGCGGTGGCCAGAAGCGCAGCGGCGCCGGCAGGCAATGGCTGGGCTGCGGGGGCGGCGGGGGCGGTGGGGGCGTGGCGGCGGAGGCGGCGGCGGCGGAGGCGGCGGCCGGGTGGTGCGTCCGCGCGTGCGCGCGCAGGTTGCACGCCAGCGCGAACTTCTTGCCGCACAGCGGGCACGGGTGCGGCCGGTCCCCTGCAGGCACCAGACGCGCTCCGATGATACACGTGGTAGATGTCCGGAATGTAAGGTTCAAAATTGTTTGTATAGCTTATGGGACTTAATTACGGGGTCGTCAGTCGCTAAACTTACAAACTACTTATGAACTAGCTAAGACTAAAGACGGCACAAATATCCATGCCCGAGGGGGGATTCGAACCCCCGACCGTAGTGGCCGTGCAGACCGTAACTGGAGCGCCTCAGTCCCCTCGGCCAACGCCGCCGGCTGTTTGTAAATCTATCGGACCAAACTGCGTGGTCATCAGTCCGTAGCTTACAAACTGCTTAAACCTAGGTAAACTAACCTAAGGAGAACATACACACCCATGTCCCAGGGAGGACTCGAACCTCCAAGGTAAGCAACCGCGCGCTCCTCAGCGAGACGCTTTAGACCGCTCGGATACTCCACCTCGGCGGAATGTAAAGGACAGCTAGTTAACCTCATTTAGTAACTCTGTTGGTTTCAATGTACTTTCAATTTTTCTCCCTTTTTCCTGGTTATGTATAATTGCATTCCTTTTCCTCGTGTGGTTTGTGTATAAATGTAAGTCCTTTAACATGTGATATTTCATCAACAGACGTATGTAGGAATGTTTTGTTTATGTTTTTTTGAACTGCAAGTATCTCAAAGGTAAAACAGTAATTTCTTTACGGATTAATGTGGTAAGCAGACACATTGAGGTATTAAGATCCACAGTTATTCAAGATTCTGTTTTAATTTTTTTTAAAGTATACACTTACTTTATTAAAAGAATGTATGATAAGAAGGGATTGAACAAGCTATCTTGCTTTCTAAGTAATACTTCTGCCTCATGGGTCTTCCATTAGCCGGAAGTATGGTGGCGGATGTGATGATACAGGTGGTACATGTCCGGAATGTAATGCCCAGTTAGTTAACATAATTTATTGATTCTGTTGGTTTCAATGTTGTTGTTGTTGTTGTTGTTATGGTCTTCAGTCCGGAGACTGGTTTGATGCAACTCTCCACCCTACTCTATCGCGAGCGAGCCTCTTGATCTCCTCAAAAGAACGGCAACCCACATCCATTTGAATCTGCTTACTATATGCGTCTCTTGGTCTCCCTCTACGATTTTTGCCCCACACACTCCCCCCCCCCCCCCCAATTGCAAAATTTACGATTCCCCGATGTCTAAGAATGTGTCCTACCAAGCGATCCCTTCTTTAAGTCAAGGTATGCCAAAAATTCGTTTTCTCACCAATTCTGTTCAGTACCTCTTCATTAGTTATGCAATCTACCCACCTAACCTTCAGCATTCTTCTGTAGCACCACATTTCAAAAACCTCTATTCTCTTCCTGTCTGCACTGTTTATCGTGCATGTTTCACTCCCATACAAGGCAATACTCCACACAAATGCCTTCAGAAAAGACTTCCTTACACTTAAATTAATATTCGATGTTAGCAAATTTCTCTTTTTCAAAAATGCTTTTCTTCCCATTGCCATTCTGCATTTTATATCCTCTGTACTCCGACTACCCAAGTAACAAAACTCATCTACAACCTTCATTGTTTCATTACCTAATAATTACTTTCAATTTTTTCCCCCTTTTTCCTGGTTATGTGTAATAGCATGTGTTTTCCTCGTGTAGTTTGTGTATAAATGTAAGTCCTTTAACATGTGATATTCCGTCAACAGACGTATGTAGGAATGTTTTGTTTATGTTTTTTGAACTGCAAGTATCTTGAAGGTAAGACAGTAATTTCTTTACGGATTAATTTGGTGAGCAGACACGTTGACATATTAAAATCCATAGTCATTCAAGGATTTTTCCAAGTATACACTTACTTTATTAAAAGAATGTATGATAAAAACGGATTGAACAAGCTATCTTGCATTCTAAGTAATACTTCTGCCTCATGGTCTTCCATTCGCCGGAAGTATGGGGGCGGATGTGATGATACAAGTGGTAGATGTCCGGAATGTAAGGGATAGCTAGTTAACATAATTTAGTAATCTTACTGGTTTCAATGTATTTTCAAATTTTTTCGCTTTTTCTAATTGTTCTCACGAATAATTAATTTATGCTTCAGTGATTTTTCCTCTGATGTATCGAAATGTATTCGTGAATTGAAGTATTATCATTGATAGAACATATTTGAGGTTTGAGCTGTTCGTTTGTTTCTTAAAAAAAAAAAAAAATGATAGTACGAAAAACTTACGGGTGTGCTGCTAGGTATCAAAATTGACGACGACCGATATTTCGGCAGGAGACCACCCTGCCATTCTCAAGGCGAAACTGCAGTGAGAAAGCAATGTGCAACGATCTTTAAAACCTCGGTTTTCAACGAGTTAACAGGAAAGACAACACACACCGAGCAAGCAAGCACACAGCGCCGACATGACCAAAGGTGAAACCGGTCAGAATGTCGATAATAAACACCAGTTCTCGACGGGAGAAATTAAGGAAACACAATAAGATATTTACTTAGCCTTCTCCTCCAACCTAGTTACGACGTGTTGGATTATATGAAATGTACATTTGTTTGTCAGAACATAAGTACGTTTTTTTAATGGTGTTGTAATTCATTTCATTTAAATCAACGTCTGAACTTAAAGTGACCCACGGTCCGCGTAAACTTATTGGGAAGAAAGAAAAAAAAAAAAAAAAAAAAAAAAAAAAAAAAAAAAAAAAAAAAAGGTAGGCTCACAAAGGAAACATTCTCATGCTCTACAGAATTTATAAAAACTAATTCCTGTGAAAGTGTTTCAGGAACTTACCGTTATGACATTAAATCAGACTGTTGAATGGAACTTTAGTGAAAATACGTAATCAGTTACATCTAAGAAAAATGCAGATTCTCTTTTAAAATAAATAATTATTTTATATGTTCATATTACTGTTGAATAACGGTTGTTATGTTACAGCACGCTTCTGCTCAACCACGCAGACACACACACGTAGGCAAAACAAGTGTTGTGACACACGTAACGGCGAAAGTTGTCACTGCATCTGGGAGTGCAATATAACAGTGATAACGTTCCAAGGAATCAGCAGATAAATAGTCTTCGGTCCTAACTCTCCACAATGGGGATCTGGGTACGTCTTCAGGAAATCATTATTTTCCATGTTCCACTTCGAATTAGTGACTATTTCATTTAGCTTCTCTTACAAGGATACCCCATGGGTATCGGATTTTAGATTTCCTTTACATTTGTGGTACGTGAAATTCACAGCTTCAGTAACAATCGGCCAAAGCCATTCGACGGAAATCTAAAAAATTCTCCAGAAAATCGACTTTGAAGTTTTTCAAAGTACACGTAAGTATGATATGTAACAGGCAAGACCCATAACAATATTTAAATAAAGTTACCACCACATTTTCTTAGTTAAACAGTCAACATTAAAACTGTAATATTTTGTCATAGTAGTGGAGATCGTAAACAAATATAAACATAATATATCAGAGTACACAGTGGATCATCTAAGTATTTTCAAAAGTTAATTACCAATATAAAGTATCCTATCCATTGGTAGGAACATAAACTATGCAATAGTTTTATGTAAATCTTCAAATATAGATGAGCACATGGCTGACTAAATAGACGTCATGTATTTTACCTTGCATATCAATTTAATATTATGTAAGGTAAAGAAGAATATATGTGATCATGAAAATTTTTTATTTATAATCAATTTTAGATTAGCTTTTGACAGAATAATAAAATAAGTCATAACAGGCGAATCCACTGTGTCGATAAGCTCGGCAGATACACCATTCTTTGCTTACTGTTATGGCGGTGAGTGACAACGCCTGGTGGTTAGATTTCCCTCCAGTAGCAGTTGGTGAGCGGGACAGCCTGTACGCCTAGGCGAAGCGAGTCGCCAACAAGTCTGGCGAACGGCTACTGAGGTCGCCGAGTTGGGCTACATTTCATTCCTCGTACCACGTGGACTGCCGAGATTAGCGTCACTTTGAACTAATAGACAAGTTGCGCTCTGCAGCTTAACTGGCAGAAATCGTGCATTGTGTTCCAGAGAGAGCCACTTCCACTCATCACAAGCTTACCTCTTCTTGCGTGGGAATCGCAGATACTGAGCAAGCTCTATAGGTCAATAGTAGACCATGTGTGCCATGTTGAGTCAGTCTGTGAGGCGTGCACAGGTACCCTAATGGCTAAGGCGACCGCTTGCGAAAAGCGAGAATTTCGGGTTCGAGTTCCGGTCTGTCATAAATTTTCATATCTCACCAACAAACTGTACAGGTGATGCATAATCCTATTCGCAATTGCCAATTCATTCTTTGTATTCTTGACAGCTTTAATCGTCGCAGTTTCCGTTTCCTTCAGACATGCGGATATTGCATTTACTAAATCCAAAATGACGAACACTTGAGTTGACCAGTTACAACGCTGACTGATACTGTAGTCGTCTTACACTTTTGTTTTGTAACATGTAAAATTTTATATTTTAGATATCTGAAGTGAGAGACCAATGTCTTCACTACTTTGAATCCTTATCAAGGTCCTAATGAATATGTCTGCTGTTGTTTTAGACCTACCACATTACAGATAACTACATTATTTGCGAAAAGTCTGAGATTACTGTTAACATTGTCTGAATAGTCATAACAAGATATTTCCGTGGGTCATTGCTGAAGTTACTTACGTCTAACTCCATTGATTGTTTTCTGTACAGTATGTTCTTTTTGCGTCCTCCCAACCAAGAAATCTTCTACCTAGTCACAAATCTCGCTTGAAACATACACAACAGAATTTAAGGAAATTGACTTTTCAAAGAAAAGTGTAAGAAGACCAGCACTTTAGCTACCTGACCAAAACAGTATCTACAAGCAGCAACGTGCAGTTACGGGTGCAAAGAAGAAGGATGTTTTATTCCTCCCATTCACCTCCGTTTCTTCAGATATATCCCTTATGTTACTAAAACATCAAACACCGATTGCTGAAAATGAAGCTAATTGTGAGGGCAATGATGAATAGTATATGTGTGAATAAGTAAGTTAATGCAGTGAATACAAGAACTAATGTGGAGATACAAGAAATGGATACGTTATATTGTACACTAATTTCTTCCTAATTATTGCGAAGGGACAAACGAACGAAGTTCATATTGCCCGTTTGAAACTCTGTTACAGTCGCAAATAATTATTCTATGTACTCCATTTTGTATGTAAAACGTGAGCTCCAATGTTCTGTTTCAAAATAGAATACATTTATGGTTCTTTGTAATTCCCTACAACTTAATCCTCCGATATCTCAGAACCACTTTCTCTGGACTTACACCGTTTTGCTCTGAGTGCCTCAAACGACGCTTTGGTTTCACAAATGTGTTCAGTGACTGTCATCTCTTCTCAGAGCACTTCACTGTAACACTGCAATGATCGAGTCAATACGAGGAAAATCGGTGATCGCGTTGTATCTGTGACGAACATGGTCAACATTGCTCCGTTAGCTTTAATTGACTTCAGATGTTTCAGTGAATAAGTAAAAAAAGCAAGGGGGATAGCTTGTAAGTATTACAATTATAGCAACTGATACAATAATAACAACTGGACATTTATTTTCTGAAAATTAACTATGTAATGGTTATGTCCACTGACGCGCGGGTTGCCTATTTCGGGAATACGTATTTTCGTTCAAATGTTTGTAAATCGATCGGACAAAACTGCGTGGTCATCAGTCCGTAGCTTACAAATTACTTAAACCTAGGTAAACTAAACTAAGGACAACACACACACCCATGCCCCAGGGAGGACTCGAACCTCTACGGCGAGCAACCGCTCGCTCCGCAGCGAGACGCTTTAGATCGCTCGGCTACTCCACCGCGGCCGTATTTTCGTATGTTTACCATTATTACTGGAAGGGTGAACGCCAACAATCGTAAATTTGTAATGGAGAGGACGGACATAGTAATTATGCGCTACAGTTTCCCGAGAAAAATGTGCACTATTGATTTTGACAGTCATATTTACGGATGATATTTGGATTAATGAAAAAAACACAGTGTTTCACACGTTTGGACTGACGACACGAGTTCCTCAGTTCTTCCACAACCAACTGGGAAAGGTGGCAGATTAATTGTTTGCCACGCTGGAACAATTACAGGGGGTGATTTGTGGGCTTTCGCTTCAAAGAAGTTAGGAGATTTTCGTGAAGAAATGAATGCTGCGATGTACATCTCATTGTTTCAGGATAAGCTTCGTCCGAACATTCCTCCAGAGTCTGTTGTATTGATAGTTAATGCACCTTATCATTCTACTCAGATGGACAAAGCGCCGACTATGTCAAATAGTTAAGACGATTTGTTACGTTGGTTGCAGCGACATAATGTTGCTTGCACTGCAGAAATGAGCTGCTTCAACTTGTTAGGCTTAACAAGCCACAAACTCCTGTATACACGGTTGATGAAATCGCTAGAGCTGCTGGTCACAAAGTTGTTCGTTTTTCATCATACCATTGCACGTACAATGCGATTATTCTCATTTGGGCTCAAGTGAAACGAAATGTAGCAAGAAACAACACGCGTCCACCTTTCTCACAAAGCAAGGTGTTACAAATGCCTCATCAAGCTTTGAATCAATTTACCCCAGATATGTGGCGACCCACGGTTCAACATGCCAAAAAATTCATTGAAGATGCTTGGGAAAGAAATTGTGGAGGCACATACGGAAAACATTATTGTTAATCTTGATGAAGCGGATGATGACACGAGTGCCAGATATAGCTCCGAGGACGAGATTTCAGCTGATCGTGAAATTTCCAGCACCTGCTCGACTACGAGGATCTTGGTGTGTCTCCTTTTTCCGCATTAACCTGTGGGGTGACGAGTTTACAATTCATTTATTTTTATTTAACGTTCTCATGCAGAAACGCTAACTGTCTTATTATGTAACGTAAGATTTCCAGGAAACGTATTTCGGCATATATAACATCAATTTGTTACGTTTATTTTACGGTGAAATTTTAATGAATGAAACGATTTTGTAATATTCTTTGACACTTACAAACCGAAGTTGTAAAGTGATTCATGCATAGAATAAATGTTTCAAGAACAATCAATGATAATTTTAGCAAGGAACAATTGATTTATGGAACCATAACTATTTACTCTCTGGTATTGCTTTATTCAACACATATGTTCATTAACTTATTTATACGATTTATTACGTCTATTAGAAATGCACGCTGTTAATAAAATTAGTCGAACTGCCGAACGGAAACGTGCATTGACAACTGTAATTTATTAACGCTGAAAGTTTGCTGAGTTAATAATAACTCACAAATGCTGAATTCTATCATGGTAGAAACTCACTTTATAGGTAAATGTCCTTCAGTAGTAATGCTTTTTGTACGTGATATAAAAGAAAAAAACTAAAAGTAGAGACAGACAAAATAAATTCGAAAAGTGTCGATCACGTTTTCGATCTAACCTGCTGTATGTGTCTCGTGGAATCAAACTGTATGGTTGTTGTTATTGTTGTTATGTTTTTCAGATCGGAGACTGGTTTGATGCAACTCTCCACCCTACTCTATCCTGAGCAAGCCTCTTCATCTCCTCATAAGAACTCTGCAATATCTGACTAATAAATTTCATAATGCCAAGATGTAGAGATAACTCTAAACTTAAACGCGAGAAATTGTCCACAAACTGTTTCTTTTGGTTTGCGTGATATCGTTAGCGGCTCAAGCAGCAAGCACATGAAGCAGCTATACCCGGGCCGCTGAAACATTGCACTTGACGTTTCCCGTTACGGCGAGTTATGTTGGCTACACTGCTTTAGCGACGTTGTAACACTAGCCTCTATACACACAGCAGACGAAACGGTTTTAAGTTGCATCTCGTAAATATAAGCTATTGAGCAATAAAAGTGCATATAATAATTCGTTCTTGAGCAGCAACTAATTAACGGCATATTAATGAGGACCAGAGCACAAAAATGCACACGCTTTCAATAACGGAGCAAAGCAATATAGAAAATAAGCATTGCATCACGGCAGATACGAAATAAACAATAAAGATAGTAAGTTCTCTCTCTACGTTCTATAATCAATGATTTTCACTCACCAATTTACGGCGACAATGGTACAATTACTCCCCATCTTCACTGTCGTCGTCGCTGCTAAAATCGTCGTCATCACGAAGACAAATCATTAACTGTTCATGATCCCTTCCATTGTTAGCGCTGCCCCAATCAGTTTTTCAACGTGATCAATTCTTTTTTTTTTTTCTTCAAGATGCAGCATCCACATTGGCAACAGCTTCATGCAACAGCTTTTCCATCTCTGTTATTGTAAAAAACTTTTTGTTCTTAAAGTAATTGTTCACGTCACTCCATACCAATTTTAGAGGGTTAAAACGGCCGTGAACTGGGGGCAGATTTATTTCACTGTGACGCTGCTCCTTTGCGATTTCGTCTACTGCATATGTGGGTGGAACAGGCTTATTTTGTTTCACGAGCGAATATAAAAGAAGTTTTGATATTGACATAACTGCTGCAATATTTCTTTCTTGATACCACTGCACTATAACTTCTTTCCGATCGTTTGAAGCGAGAATGAACTTCTTGCTCAAAGCATAAGCTTCGAAATTTTTATTCATACGAAATTTAGAACTCAGAAAACGTCACTAGACAAATCAAATGTTTGTATAGTCTATGGGACTTAACTACGGGGTCATCAGTCCCTAAACTTACAAACTACTTATGAACTACTTACGAACTAGGACGGCACAAATATCCATGCCCGAGGGGGGATTCGAACCCCCGACCGTAGTGGCCGTGCAGACCGTGACTGAAGCGCCTCAGTCCCCTCGGCCACCGCGGCCGGCGTCACTAGACAAACGTCTTTTCGGTGACATCCAATTACTTGAACTCGGAAATTTAAACCACTCTCAGTAAAACAAATCGCAGCGAAAAAAGCACACACACAACAAACACGCGATAAACACGATATATAACTTTGTTTACGGTAGAACTGAACAAATCCGTCAACGCGGGAACGTTGACGTCACGGCACGTGATCATTGGAAGTGTTTATCGCGCTGTGATTGGATCGTTCCTAGCGTCTAGCGCCTCGCGCTTCTTGCTCGTCACTTGTTATTTGTAAACGTCAAGTGCAAAGTTTCAGCGATTCGGGTATAGGTGGGGGAACTTCCCCCTCCACGTGCACGCGCAGACCACGCCGCTCAGCGGTCACTGGGAGCGGACGAACTATAAGAGCGAACTAGTTCGCGGCAGAGCCACGAACTAAAGTGAGCGCTCCCGATGGCGAACTATTTTGCGCAAGCCCAGTGGAGGATAGGACGGGCCGGCGGCGCCTACCTGTGTGCAGGAAGAGGTGGTTGCGCAGGTTGGTCTGCTTGCTGAAGCCGCGGCCGCAGACGCCGCAGCGGAAGGGCCACGATCCACTATGCGTGTAGGCGTGCGCCTTGAGGTCGCCGGGCGTCGGGAACGACTTGGAGCACTCGCTGCACTTGTGCGGCTTCTCCTGCAACCGGTGGCACACCTATCAGCACCAGCTGGCCACACAACACACAGTAACATCTCTGAAAACTGCAACCAGCAGGACACTGTACAACGGCATACGAGGAGATGGCCCAGATATACACTGTGTGATCAGAAGTATTTGGACACCCTCAAAAACATACGTTTTCATGTTAGGTGCAGTGTGATGCCATCTACTGCCAGGTACTCCATATTAGCGACCTCACTAGACATCGTGATAGAGCAGAATGGCCGGCCACGGTGGCCGAGGGGACTGAGGCGCTCCAGTCACGGTCTGCACGGCCACTACGGTCGGGGGTTCGAATCCCCCCCTCGGGCATGGATATTTGTGCCGTCCTTAGTCTTAGCTAGTTCACAAGTAGTTTGTAAGTTTAGGGACTGATGACCCCGTAGTTCAGTCCCCCCTCCCCCCCCCCCTAAAAAATAAAATAAAAAAAAAAAAAAAAAACAACTCACGGACTTCGATCGTGATCAGTTGGTTGGGTGTCAGTTGTGCCAGAAGTATGTAAGCGAGATTTCCACACTTCTAAACATCCCTGTGCGCCTCGGTTGCACAGTGGTAGAGTGCCAGACTACAAATCCAAAGGTCGCGGGTTCGATCCCCTGGGATTTTTATCTGTCACTTTCCACTTCTTTCACCTCTGGCAGTATTGCTCATGTGAAAAATACCGAGTAGCACCGTGGTTCGGAACCCACGTTAAACTGTAGGTCCCCTATAACTGACTGGGTAAGTCAGTTCGAAGGTCGGAGGAAGGCAAAGGCATACCACCTCCAAACAGGACCATGCCTAGTAAAGCACTGTCGTGTTCAAACTAATCTTCAGATTGTTGACTGCTTTACCTGTTTTTTTAAACATCCCTAGGTCCACAGTTTCTCATTTGATAGTAAAGTGGAAACGAGAAGGGACTGCGTGCTTATGGAATACCGCCACAGTTGTGCGATTGGATTTGTGATTTCCTATCAGAAAGGACACACTACGTTGTAATTGACAGGAAGTCGTCGAGCAGAACAGAAATATCTGGAGATCCCCAAGGAAGTGTTATAGGGCCCCTACTGTTAGTTATTTTTATAAACGACTAGCTGAAAACCCGGCGTTGCCCGGGTATTTATTTATTTATTCGAACCTTGAGTTAGTACTTTCCCTATCCACTCTCTCTCTGTCCATCTCCTTTTTTCTAGAAAACATGTTACATTTATCAGAGAATATATATAAGAAATCAAAGGTAAAAATCCACTAGTGTCAAAAAATCAAATCACGAAATTCAACAATAATGATTGTAATAATATCACAGATGGATCACTTGATGTAATTCGCGAAACGTCAAATAGAATTTTTTTAAGAGATGTATTAAGAGAAATTTCTTTACTGCTTTATTTATTTATTCTTATATTTCCTTATTCGTATGTTTATCCTTACAGAGAAAGAGCTGAAGACATTATATAGCACGCATAGACCAAAGATATGGTCTGTGGCATCACGTTTCGCCACGTAACCTCCTTGCTCTCAAACGTCATCGCTGGCCTTCAGTCCGAATTTTTTAAAATAATTTGACGACTTTCAACCACAATATCTTCCATCCTCTTATAGATATCGGCATGGAACTGCTATAGTGTGCAATGGGAGACTTCGGACAACAATTACACACACATCATTCGTTTTCGTTCTGTAGTTTTCGCTACAGAGCGAAATATTTACACACACACACACACACACACACACACACACGTAGAATTTTATATACACCTATAACTTTCCATCCCAATATTCTCCATCCTTTTATCATTATCAACCCTCAAGCAACAATGCAACCAATAAAACCAATGAGTAAATATAATTTTCAAAGAATCATTATTGTTCCGCATTTCGCGTTATATTCTAAATATTACTAAATATCTGTCAGATCGCTATAAAATCGTGCCTAAAACGTTCCTCAGGTATAAATTAGTAACTGTACAAATATTTAAGTCTCTGCGTCTTGTCGTTTGGACGTGATAAGCGTACACCGAACAGACATTCACATTAAGATATATAGATAAATAGCTATCAGATCGCTATAAAACCGTGCCTAAAAACTTCCCCGGGTAGACATTAGTAACTGTACAATTTTTTTAGCTCTTGATGTCTTGTGGTTCAGACGTGATAAACGTACACCTAACAGACATTCACATTTATAGATATAGATTTAGGAGACAATCTGAGTAGCTCCCTCAGACTGTTCGCGGATGATGCTGTCACTTATCTGTTAGTATAGTCACCAGAAGATCAAAAGCAACTGCAAAATGATTTAGACAAGATATATGCATGGTGCAAAAATGACTATTGACAATAATCAGAAGTGTGAAGTCATCCATATGACCACTAAATGAAACCCGTCAAACTTCATTTACACGATAAATCAGTAAAATCTACAAGCTGTAAATTCAACTAAATATCTAGAAGTAACAAATGCGAACAACTTAAATTGGAAAGAACTCAGAGAAAGTATTGTAGGGAAGGTAAATCAAAGGCTACGTTTCATTGGCAAAGCACTTAGAAGATGTAACAATTACACTAAAGTAACTCCCTACTCCACACTTGTGCGCCCTATTTTGAAGTGTTTTGCGCATTGTGGGATCCGAAGTAAGTGGAATTGACAGACGATTTAGAGAAAGCTCAAAGAAGCTTATCGCGATATTGAGGAGTATCACGGAAATGATGCACGAGTTGAGATGGAAATAATGTAAAAAAGGCGGTATTCGTTGCAACGAGATCTACTTGCGCAATTTATTTCAACTTTCTTTTCCGAATGGGAACATATATTTTTAGCACCCACCTAACGATCATCAAAATAAAATAAAAGAAATCAGATCGAAACCGGAAAGATTTAGGTGTTCCTTTTTTTCCGCAAGCTGTTAAGAGAATGGAACTGTTGAGAAACATAATAAAAGCGGTTCGATGATGTGTGTTGACCGACAGAGACCGCCGACAGTTGAAGAGGGTCGTACAGTATATTAAGCAGGCATCTATTCAGACCATCATACAGGAATTCCTAACTGCATCAGGATCCACTCCAAGACTATTACATTTAGGTGGGAGGTGAGAAAACTTTAATTTCATGGTCGAGCGGCTGCCCATAAGCCGCACATAACGCAGGTCAGTGCCAAACGACGGGTCACTTGGTGTAAGGAGGTTAAGAACTGGACAATTGAACAGTGGTAAAACGTGTTGTGAAGCGACGAAACACAGTACACAGTGTGGTGATCCAATGGAAGGTTGTGGGTATGGCGAATGCCCAGTGAACGACATCTGCCAGCATGTTAGTACTAACAGTAAACTTCGGACGTGGTATGGACGTGTTTTCCATGCAGGGAGTTCCACCCGTTGTTGTTTTGAGTGGCACTATCGCAGCACAGGCCTAAATTGATGTTATAAGCACCTTCTTGATTGACGCTGTTGAAGAGCAGCTCGGGGATAGCGATTGCATCTTTCAACACGATCGAGCACCTGTTCATACTGCAGAGTCTGTGCCTATAATGGACTGGCCAGCACATAGTCCTGCCTTCAGTCCTATAGAACACCTTTAGGATGTTTTGGAACGGCGACTTCGAGCCACGCCTCACCGACCTACATCGATAGCTCTCCTCAGTGCACCTGGCTGAACGAATAAGTGCGAGAGTGCAAACTGTCATTAAGGCTAAGAGTGAGCCAACATCATATTTAATTCCAGTATTACCGATGGAGGGCGCCACGAACTTATAAGTCTTTTTGAGACAGGTGTCGGGATACTTTTGATCACATAGTGTAGTTGAAGTTTTGGAGCCAGCAGTCCTCCCATACCTATGGATCATGCAGAGGGCCCCCTTGCAACACAGGTAATGCGCAGGCAATGTCCCAGACTTCTTCATCCCTATCGAATTGCCCTGCTGCATTGGCCTCTCTGTCCCTCCGATCTCCGCCTATTGGAAACGTTTGGTCGATGAGTTAGAAACGAATGGCCCAGGATACTCGACTCGTTAGTACATCGGAGCAACTTGACCAATATGTGGAAGCAACATGGACTCACATTCACCAGCAACACATAAAAAATGTTCAAATGTTTATAAAGTTAAGAGACCTAACTACAGTTGTCATTTGTCTCTCTAAACTTACAAACTACTTAAACTATTTTATCCTAAGAAGAACACAGACAGCCGTCCCGAGGAAGGACTGGAACTGCTGGCGTTATAGAGTTACATACCCCGCGTCTCTTCACACCCAGTAGGCCGCGGTCGCTAGCTGAATGCCTGGCCGCTGGGGCACACCCACTGCCTCGTAGCGGCCAGCCAGTCAGCTAGCGATGGCGGCCTACTGGGTGTGAAGTGGCGCGGACTGTTGTGAGGCCTTGCCTCTAGAAGGTGTTGGCAGAACCGACAGCCAGACGCTGAGGCGCGCCCACTGACCTTGGAGTGCGTCATGCGGTGGTAGTAGAGGTTGGAGCTGGCGGTGAACCTCTTGCCGCACACCTGGCACTGGTGCGGCTTCTCGCCGCTGTGGATGCGCCGGTGCGTGTTCAGCGAGCTGGACGTCGAGAACCCCTTGCCGCACACCTCACACACGTGCGGTTTCTCGCCTGCAACACATTGCCATTGGGGTATTACGGCATGCTGAAGAACCAGGGACTCTGAAAGACACGTACCTATTTTAAAAAAACTGCATCACCCACTAAACTAAGGTTCTGTGTATAAGGACCATCTGATATGCAAAACACTGTTTTACTTTTCACCCAGACATGTTTTAGCACCTCTCTGCCATCATCAGTGCTTTTTTCTATCATCAGCTTGTATTGATGATCGAAATATCCCTGCTCACCAAAATTTGCTATTCTTTTTGCGTACCACATACTTTTTGCATTCTTAATTACATTTTTCAGAAACTTACAGTACTGTTTGTAATGAGCTACTGCATCTTCGTTCTGACTGCTTCTAACATTTTGATACAACTCCCGCTTACTTCTACATGATACTCTTATCCCCTTTGTCAGCCACCCTGGCTGCCTGTTACAGGAAGTACCCTGTTTTGAGCGTTCTAGCGGAAAGCAACTTTCAAACAGCATAAGAAATGTGTTCAGAAAAGCATTATTTTTGTCATCTGCATTATCAGCACTATAAACATCCTGCCATTCTTGTTCCTTAATTAATCTTAAAAAGGTCTCAATTGCAACTGGATTAACTTTTCTGAGTAGTTGAAATTTATGTTTAACATTTGTTTGAGAACAAATACTTTTTAGAATTAAAAGTTGGGCATCGTGGTCTGATAGGCCATTTACTATTCTGCTGACAGAGTGCTCCTCTAATAATGAAGAATGAACAAAAATATTGTCAATGGTGGAACTGCTATTTCCTTGCACTCTCGTTGGAAAAAAAAAAAAATACTGTTTGCATCATGTTATAGGAATTAAATAGATCTAACAGCTAACTTTTCCTTGAGCTATCACATACACAATTAATGTTGAAATCTCCACACACAATTAAATTTTTATACAGCCTATACAGTGAACCGAGAACCCATTCCAGCTTGGGCAGAAACATTTTAAAATCTGAGTCAGGGGATCTATAAATAACAACTATTACTAGTTTAGTTCCATTAACATTAACAACTCCTGCACAACATTCAAATATCTGTTCTGTGCAGTGTTTAGAAAAATCGATTGACTCCGATGAAAAATTGTTTTTTACATACATGGCCACTCCTCCACACTGTAAAGAACTCCTAGAGTAGAAAGCGGCTAACCTGTATCCCTGCAAAGGAAGTCTCTGAATTGTCACACCACTTAAAAAGTGCTCTGAAATACCAATAATGTCAGAATCAGTATCAATAAGCAGTTCATTAACATTATCTCTGATACCCTGTATATTTTGACGAAAAACAGTAATTCCCTTATTACTTATATTCTTAGACTTTGTCAAAGGTGGTTCCTTTCTTAGAGGGACTTCCTTTAAGCAGGAATACCTATCAGCTGTCTTCAGTCTAAAAAAGGTGCAGCCCTAACACCAATTACTACAGGAATTTTTCCATGAGTGACATCCCCATCCTCTACTACACTATCACCTATGAGCTTTGCCAACCTCCCCTTCCCATACCTATTGAGGTGCAGACCGTGCCTAGTAAAATCCGATCTTTGGATAGTCTCAAGGGGCACCACTGCAATGTGCTCCATGCCCTCCGTCATCAGCGCCTTCTCAAGCCCCATGTTTACACGGCTGGCAGCCGTATTAAGACAAGGCCTATCATGACGCTGAAACAGCTGCACGAAATGCACATTCGTGCCACCAGTTTGAGTTGCTATACTTTCCACATCACCACCTATATCATATTCCCCGTCCCTATCAAGACTATTCCCGGCCCCACCCACTATAACTACCTGATCCTCTTTTGAGAAATTCCTACGTAAGTCCCCTATGTTACAAGTGACCTGAGGTATCCCTGCACTAGGATTCACTATGCTGGTGACCTGGTACTCACTCCCAAGTACTTCCTGCAACTGTTGGGCAACACCTCTGCCATGAGAACTGCCTAGCAGCAGAACCTTCTTCTTCCTAAGAGCCCTCTCTACAAATTTCGGCTTCCTAACAGCTGAGGTCTGCTGCGTACTTCCTACACCTACAGCTACAGGAGGTTCATCTCCACTCAACTCTTACAGTTGGTCAAATCTATTTGCAACTTGCAATGTAAAGCTATCTGAATACCTTCTCCTAGCTACCTTCTTGCCAACTGCCAGTTCCCATTCCCCAGCCCCCCTTCACCTCCTCAGCCTACCTAATTCCTCTTCAGCGTTTTCCAACTGCACCTGAAGGGCGCAGATCAAACGCTCCTGCTCCTCTATCGTCTTATTCCTGCTGCAAATCCTACAGTTCCAGGAGAGAACGTCACCACAATGCCCATTGGCTTCCCCACTGCACTCCCCCCATGAAAATACTTACTACAAATCCCACACTGCAGCCCACTAAGCACGACCCTACGACAGAGCCCACACTTTTCAGTCATGTTACAGCAATCAACAAACCTCAGTCTCTACAAATAACACTACCACAGAAACTTTACACTGTTGCTTGTATAAACAAGTTCAAATTCAAGCGTCACTAATAAACTAACTAAACACAGTGAGAGTACAAGAGTTATCAAATACCGTAACTTAAAGTTTCCCAACCTCAACTACGTTAAAAACAGCAAGTCACCTGTTGAAAAGTATGAAATTTAATAAATAACTAGCGTGATAACACCTCCTGAAGTCTACTAACTTTAATAATTTAACTACAATAAGACAAACACTTATTGGGACTTAGCTTTCGGAGACCGCTACGGCTGGAACCACTCGCCACCAGATGTAAACAAAGCAGTAAGACGTCGATGCCGGCGCACACGCGAACACAAATAACACCACTCAAAGAAAATACGGCACAACAAACGCTAAAATAACTGATGATCATTTACTAGAACACCTTTAGGTTTAATATTATCATGAAATAACAGTTAAAATAATTATATTAATCCTAAAATTATACAAAAAATCGAGAGCGATGTGCACAGCAGTCCGGCACTCGTGACGTCACGCCAAAGAAATTTTCAAATATGGACCGCGAAGTTGATTTCAGGCCGGCCGCGGTGGCCGAGTGGCCTGCGGCGTGCCAGTCACGGTCTGCACGGCCGCTGCGGTCGGGAGTTCGAATACTCCCTCGGGCATGGATGTTTGTGCTGTCTTTAGTATAAGCTAGTTCATAAGTAGTTTGTAAGTTTAGGGACTGATGACCCCGTAGTTGCCGGCCGCGGTGGCCGAGGAGACTGAGGCGCTCCAGTCACAGTCTCTACGGCCACTACGGTCGGGGGTTCGAATCCCCCCTCGGGCATGGATATTTGTGCCGTCCTAGTTCGTAAGTAATTCATAAGTAGTTTGTAAGTTTAGGGACTGATGACCCCGCAGTTAAGTCCCTTAAGCTTAACAAACATTTGAACATTTGACCCCGTAGTTACCTCCCATAAGCTCTACAAACATTTGAACATTGATTTCAGGTTGCGACAATGGTCGGTGATGGAGTTCCTCTTTATTACCCAGGATAAAACATCGTTGTTTTTGTCTGAACCTGAGCGAATAATCCAAACCATGGAGTGGCGTCATCCGAGTTCAAAATGTTCAAATGTTTGTAAATCTATCGGACCAAACTGCCTGGTCATCAGTCCGTAGCTTAAAAACTACTTAAAATAAGGTAAACTAACCTAAGGACAACGCACAGACACCCATGCCCCAGGGAGGACTCGAACCTCCGACGGCGAGCAACCGCGCGCTCCGCAGCGAGACGCTTTAGACCGCTCGGCTACTCCACCGGGGCGGCCGAGTTCCCCTTGGAAGACGAAACCAAGACTTTCACGAACAGCAGGCCGAAAGGTGATGGACTCCTTCTTCTGGAGTCAGCGTGGTGTCATTTTCTTTGACGTTTTGGAACCTGGTACCACCACTAACCGGGACCGTTACTGTTTGTTGTCGGACAAGCTGCGACGTGTCGTCAAGATCCACAGACCACAGATTCAGGGTCAGCTCATCAGACTACACCGTGACAATACCAAACTCCATATAGCCCTTATGATGCAGGATAAATTCAGGAAAATGGGTTGGAAAAGTGTTCTTGATCTTCCGTACAGTCCGGACTTGTCTCTGCCTGATTTTTACCTCTTTGGTCGTCTGAAATCCCACCTGCACGGAAAGACATTTAATAGTGAGAAAGACCTTATTTCCTGTGTCCAGTGATGGTGTAAAAGTCAATCCACAGAATTTTACCAAAGTGAATTTACATCATGGAAAGAACGTTGGGCCAGATACGTCACAGGTGATGAAGGCAACATTGAGTAGGCTCAGTGTATAAATAAATGTTCCAAGTATGTTCACAAAAAATGTCATTCTCCTCCTGCATGAAATAAAAAAATTGGAGATGACTATGCAAAACTTTTCAACACCCTTTGTACCATTTGTATTTTGGATACAGTACTTGTAATTTTGTACATTGTGCAAGATGGCTTTATTTCCTATGGACAGAGGGAGAAGGGTTAGGAGAAGTACTAACTCTAGGCTGGAATCTCTAAAAGCGAAAGGACACTCATTCACTCACTCACTCACCGACTAAACACGAAATCTCAAAAACTGCTTCATCTATGAAGCTGAAATTGGGCAGGAATGTAGATTATAGGTAGAAGACGTCAGCTAAGGAAGGATTTTGCGATAGGGCCGATAGTTTAGGAGATATGATGTCATAAAAATGAAAACTTCCCCCTCTTGCGGCAAGTGATAGTGTGACTTTATTAGTTCCCTATTTGTGAATGAAAGCACTTAGTGACTTGCAACAAACTTTAAACATAATTTAAAACCTTTAGGAAACATTTTTATCACTGACAACCCCAGCAAAATGACGAAAGGAAAAAAGTTTGTCGTTTACTACTTTCCCGCTGTTCATGAATTAAACTACGGCATTCGGTATGACGTTAGTATTTATAATATCTACACTGTAAATTGTAGCTGCAGGATATTTTACAGACAGTGTACACACATACAGCTGAAAGTACCTTCGAAATTGTATCACAGTAAGAGACGTTGTTCATGAGGTATGATGACATAAAGAGTGATATCTGGCGTTCCCAAGGGAAGCGTTAAGGGTCCCCTACTCTTCCTTGTGCTTATAAATGATTTAGGAGACAATCTGAATAGTTCCCTTAGACTGTTTGCGGATGATTCGGTCGTTTATCGGTTAGTGAAGTCAAGAGAGGATCAGAAGCAACTGCAAAGCGATTTAGACAAAATTGATACATGGTGCGAAAATTGGCAATTGACACTAAATAAAGAAAAGTGTGAAGTAATACACATGACCACTAAAAGAAATCCGCTGAACATCAATTACGCGATAAATCAGTCAAACCTCAAGGTCGTAAATTCTACTAAATACTTAGGAGTTACAATTACGAACAACTTTGACTGGAGAGAACACATGGAAAATATTGTGGGGAAGGCGAACAAAAGGTTACGTTTCATTGGCAGAACGCTCGAAGATGCACCAGCTCCATCAAAGAGACTGCCTAAATCACACTTGTGCGTCCTCTCCTGGAGTACTGTTGCCAGTTGTGGAACCCTCACCAGGTGGAAATGACGGAAGACATTATTGAGAATGTTCAGAGAAGGGCATCTCGTTTTGTTTTATCACGTTACGGGGGGCGGGGGGGGGGGGGGGGGGAGCGTCACGGAAATGTTGCACGAAATGGGGTGGAAATCATTAAAAGAAAGACGTTATTCATTGCGGCTTGATCTGTTTGCGAAGTTTCAATCATCGACTTTTACTTTGAATGTGAAAACATTTTGCTAGCATCCACCTACTTAGGGAGATATGACCATTCCAATAAAATAAGAGACAACAGATCGAAAAAGGAACGATTTAGGTGTTCTTTCTTCCCGCGCGCTATTAGAGAATGGAACGGTAGAGAAAAGTTATGAAAGTGGTTAATGAACCCTCTGCCAGGTACTTAAATATGATTTGGAGAGTATCTATGTAGATGTAGAACGGTAATGTAAAATCACCCCATCACGCACCAGGTTTTAATCTATTGCTTCTTTACTACTAACTGTATTCGTAACAAATTTTACCGACGTGCAGCAGTTATACAAATGAATATATACCTCCAAAATTATAGAATACTGCAGTTATTATTTTGTAATTGAATAATTCTCAGCCTCTGTTGCAGTATTCTTTATTAATCCAATTACGCTTTTCGCGCTGGTAACGCATCATCAGATTGGGCGGAGATGGAGCCACAGAACTATCTAAAGCTGTAATGGAGGTAGCTTAACAATTTGTGTTGTGCCATTGGACGCATAGCAGCAGAGGAGTCGCTGTCGCGGCAGGTCCACGTTTACAACTGGAAGTTGTAGAATGGAGAATAAAAACTGGAAGTTGTAAACGTGGACCTGCCGCGACAGCGACTCCTCTGCTGATATGGGGCCCAATGACAGAACACAAAGTGTTAAGCTACTTCCACCTCAGCTTTAGATAGTTTTGTGGCTCCATCTCCGCCCAATCTGATGATGCGCTAACAGCGCGAAACGCGTAATTGGATTAATAAAGAATATTGCAACAGAGACTGAGAATTATTCAATTATTCAACACTGTTGCTGCACCAGCCGCCACCACCACCATCATGGAATGGAATGAAATGTATTATTTTGTACATTGTGCAAGACATCCTTCTTTCTTGAATACTCTCCCATAAATATCACAGGTTACGTTAAAAGAGGAAAAAAATGGACAGAAAAATAAGGGATATGAGAAGTAGTAACTCAAGGCTTGAATAAATAAATAAATACCCGGGCAACGCCGGGTTTTCAGCTAGTAAATAAATAAATGATGATGATAAGGACAAAAAAACGTTCAAATGTTTGTTAATCTATAGGACCAAACTGCGTGGTCATGGGTCCGTAGCTTACAAACTACTTAAACCTAGGTAAACTAACCTAAGGACAAATACACACACCGATGCCCCAGGGAGGACTCGAATCTCCACGGCGAGCAACCGCGCGCTCCGCAGCGAGACGCTCTAGACTGCTCGTCTACTCCACCGCGGCGATTAGGACAACACAAAAGACTCAGTCCCCTGCCGGGAATCGAACCCGGGCCTCCTGGATGTTAGTCAGCGACGCTTCCACTGAGCTACGAACGCGGACGTACCTATCAAAAACTGCATCACTCAGTAAACTAAGGTTCTGGGTATAAGGACCATCTGATATGCAAAACACTGTTTTACTTTTCACCCAGACATGTTTCGGCACCTCTCTGCCATCATCAGTGCTTTTTTTTCTATCATCAGCCTGTATTGATTATCGAAATATCCCTGCTCACAATATTTACGTTTCACTGTAGATAAGATATCAGCGTGGTGCAAAAATGGGCAATTGATCTTTAACAATGAGAAGCGTAAAGTCATCCATAGCCGGCCGCGGTGGCCGAGGGGACTGATACGCTCCAGTCACGGTCTGCACGGCCACTACGGTCGGGGGTTCGAATCCCCCCTCGGGCATGGATATTAGTGCCGTCCTTATTCTTAGCTAGTTCATAAGTAGTTTGTAAGTTTAGGGACTGATGACCCCGTAGTTAAGTCCCATAAGCTATACAAACATTTGAACATTTTGAAAGTCATCCATATCACAACTAAAAGAAGTCCGTTAAACTTCATTTACATAATAAATTACTCAAATCTACAAGCTGTAAATTCAACTAAATACCTAGGAGTAACAATTACGAACAACTTAAATTCGAAAGAAAACAGAAAATATTGCGATGGGTGAAAACCTTTCACATATTAACACATTCACTACTAGGGCACTCATTTGTCAACAGCACTGTCACGTATTAGGAATTTCCCTAAGCTGACCGGAATACTGGCCCAACTTTGAACTGTCAAGCGCACACAGCTGCAGGCGAAAGCAATAGGCTTCTATAGAGCTTCAAGGAAAGTAGAGAATAAAAAACAGTGTACAGAAGAGAGAAAAAAATTATTCCTCCCCCAACTAGTATCAGATAAGTGGAGAAGACTTTCAATGCCTCCCAACAAAGAGCGGGTGCGCGGTACCGACCTGTGTGGGTGCGCATGTGCCTCTTGAGCAGCGACGGCCTGTCGAAGCGCTTGGCGCAGACGGGGCACGGCAGCAGCGACCGCCCACCGCCGCCGCCGCCAGCGCCAGTACCAGCAGGCGGCGGACGCCTGCCCGACGGGGAGCCGTTGCTGCTCAGGTCCAGCGGCCCGTCTGCACACACACATACCACCTCCTCACAACACTGCGCTTGCGCATGCGCGCGCTCGCGAGCAGGCGCGGGCAGAAGCAACACCACAAGCCCCCACAATCCCGTAACCGGCCGACTGCGTACAGCGGACAAATTGAAGAGTGCCTCGGCGGCCATTGTGGTGGCAAACTTTAAATGTGCGCAAGATTCTATGTCTAATTGAAATATATAACCACAAAACAGATTCAGACTCCTTGAATATATATAGACAAAGATTACTCACCAGGCGAAGGAGCACAGGTGTGACAGCATCACAAATAAATAAATGAATACACACACACAAACGCAAGCTTTCGCAACCCAGTTGCTTCTTCAGGCAGAAGGTAAGGAGAGGGAAACGAAAATGATGAGGGTTTTAAGGAAGGGGGTAAGGAGCCATTCCAATCCCGGGAGAGGAAAGACTTACCTTGGGGGAAGAAAATGATGGTAAACAAATACACACACACCCATACATTTGCAAACACACCTAGCTAAATGTATGGGTGTATGTGTGTATTTGTTTACCTTCCTTTTCTTCCCCCAAGGTAAGTCTTTCCTCTCCCGGGATTGGAATGGCTCCTTACCCCCTTCCTTAAAACCCTCATCATTTCCTTTTCCCTCTCCTTCCCTTCTGACTGAAGAAGCAACTGGGTTGCGAAAGCTTGCGTTTGTGTGTGTGTGTGTGTGTGTGTGTGTGTGTGTGTGTGTATTCATTTATTTATTTGTGATGCTGTCACACCTGTGCTCCTTCCCGTGGTGAGTAATCTTCGTCTATTTTTTGTATATAATTTTTCCTGCTAGGATTTTTTCGTCTATCGGTTGTGTATAACTTTATTACACATACGGTGTAGAAATTGGCCAACAGCGTTTCCTCTTCCTAACGAAACCGAACTATAACATTTAGTTTTTTAGCGCTCAACGTGAAGCATATCAACGGAATTTATAGTCAGACACAATCTTTTGGCACTTTCTCAGTATATTCTACGATTGTGAAACTTTCGTACAAACATTAATTTCGGAAGACTTTCACACTTAACGTCTTTGTTTTAGTGCTGAATTCTACAACATTTAGATATTTCATAGTTGCCTGAAACAGCTAATGTTAAAAATCGATTGTGAAGGTGAAATAGTATGCCATCAGATACATAACTGATAAATAGCTTCTTACCTTGTGAATACAGCAACCAGCCACTACCAAATTCTTTTAAAAACACTAAGTATGCCATAACCTTTTCTTAACTAATGCATCTAACATAAGCATTAGGGCACCTAACACGAATATTAGCATTTTTAATGCTATAAGCCAAATTCCTTACAGTAGCAACTATCGTCATAGGGTTCAACTTCAGAATGTGCATCATTTGTGGCTATGTGTAATTCATACATGGAACTACACACAGTTCTGCAAATCCCTTTCAGTTATTATACCTATATGTAAAGCAGATTACCTTTAAATCCAGTGTTCCAGTGTGCTAATATTAATTTCATAAACAACAATTCTAACTGCAGTGAGGCAACTAATTTCGTGACCCCCAATAGTTATTTTACACAATCATAAAACTTTTTGAACTTTCTGTCCACCAGTACTGCCTGAAGTAGCTCCTTTCTAAGAGCTACCAGTATTGTAAAAGCCTGTTATTTATTTCATTTAATCCTTTATTGTCTTGAGTAACAAGATGTTAGTAACAGAGTAGCTATCTCTGAACACAAGTAATAGGGCTACTTATATTCCTGAAAAATATAAATGGGAAGACAGTATTTGCTCTTTTTATTCCTTTCTTAAATTGATTTATGCATTTAAACGCTGAGCAGCTCTTCACCATTGTGCTTCATGTACACTGCAATAGTAGAAAAATACAGACGTGACTATCAATTGTGTATATATCTCGCACTAGCTATTTAATACACGATTTACCTGTTAAGAACACTCGTATTTATGTGACGCTTGCCACTACCATGGCGGCCGGCCGAAGGTTCAAATTATCCCGCGACAGTAGCACCGTTAGGGAGTCTAGTTATTTTTACAAGGTCTTTGCAACACCACCTAGGTTCAAGGCCTTACAACAGGCCGCGACTGCCAGCTTACTGGCTGGCTGCTACGAGACAGTGGGCTGTGCCCCAGCGACCAGCCAGTCAGCTGGCGGTCGAGGCTTGGTCGACGTGACATGACACTGCCCGCTGTAAGGGCTTGTATCTAGCTGGTGTTTGTACACTCCTGGAAAATGAAAAAAATGACGCCATGAATTCGTCGCCACAGCAGAAGGAAATATTATTGGCACTTTTTTGAGGATGCATACAACACACCATCACACAGACAGAGCAATGTCGACGTTAGTACCGTGTATAGTCTCCTTTTGCACCAATGCAAGCTGCTATTATTCTGTGGAGACTATCGTGCCGAATCTGGTTTTGTGGAATAGCCTGCCATGCAGTTTCGAACCTGGTGCCTCAGCTGGGCCAGATGTAGTAACGGTCGTGCGGATTGCGCAAGTTGTCGTTTTATCCGGTCCCAAACACGGTACTGGGGGATAAATCTTGGGATCGTGCTGTCCAGGGTAGTTGTAGGTACATTAGGTGACACAGGATACATGTGGAAGTGCAATCTTCTGTTGGAAAAGCATATCGCCTTCTTGATGCATGAGCAAGACTTGTTGAATAATGGTTTCAGAGTAAAGAGCACTGTTCAGTGTTCCCTCAACGATCACAAGAGGGGAATGGCCTGTGTAGGATATGAAATAAATCGCAATTTTTGATCAGTTACGGCTTCACTGTACTAGGCTGTGGTATAGGAAAGAAAATTAATGAAATGCCAGGTCAAGTCGCAGAAAAAGTACGGGAAAAATTTCAGTAGGTTTTCGAGAACAACTCCGGCCTGAAGGACCTTTGCGTGGCGGCATTCACACTTTAGCGAGAAAATCCAGTTCCACTGAATGTAGCATTCCTGCCTAATATTTGCCGAAAGTGAAGTACGCCCCTGACACATCCATTGATGTAGGGAAGTTCATTTTCGGCTTACAGGATTTCAGTAACATACTGTACGGGCAACTACGGTATGAAACCACTAGTTTATTTGAGCGTTCATTAAATTACGAGGGTTGGAACGTAAATAGTGGCAACTATTTGTTCTCAACCGATACAAAAGCGTTACATGTTTGTACCTGTTACTGTCCTTCTAAGTAGTCACCAACGTTGTGTAGAACCCGTTGCCAGCGATGTGGAAGACATAGTATACAGTTAGCAGAGCCTGTTCAGTTGATGGTGTTGAAGCCTGTCGATTCTCTGGAACAGTTCTGAAGCGAATGCCACGAATTGGTTCCCTCATCTTCATAATCAAATCAAAGTCACAAGGACTTAAGTCCTGGAAGTATGATGGATGGTACAGTACTTTCCAGTCCCACCGACCGAACAGAGCAGCCAGAGCCTGCGCTGTATGCGCCCGCGCATTGTCGTGCAAAATGATGGCTGTGTTGCGTAGAAAGTGTTGCCGCTTCTTTCACAAAGCTGGTCGTCTGAGCAGAGTCGTAACGCATCCATTTCTGCATTTCAAGCGGAACCAGTTGTGATGCAATTTTACGCATGTCGATTCGCCACACGCCTCTTGAAGACCTTGATGATACTGTCGTGCTGTACGACCTCTGGCACATACAATCTTGATCGAGCTCTGTTGTTCCTGTTTCGAAAACATAGTGACACCGTTACGTTAGACCGCTCGCTCACAAGTAACTGTTTTTCCAAAAAATGTTTGTAAATCTATCGGACCAAACTGCGTGGTCATCAGTCCGTAGCTTACAAAACTACTTAAACTAAGGTAAACTAACCTAAGGACAACATACACACACTCATGACCCACGGAGGATTCGAACCTCCGACGACGAGCAACTGCGCGCTCCGCAGCGGGGCGCCTTAGACCGCTCGGGTACTCCACCGCGGCAACTGTGTTTCCCTCGATTGTGCGCACGCCGGTGACGTGGGACGGGAGAGTCCATTTGCTCGGAGGCAAGGTAGGTATGTCAACAACGTGTGCTATCACCGACAATAGTTGATTCCATTTCATAGTATCTCCACAGGAGTGTTGGCACTATTTAAGTTCCAACTTTCGTTTACATTACCTTTATTTCAACGTATGGAATGTGATATGCGTAATATAGGTTTGGTGTCAGTTTGACAATTGGTTGCTGTGCTTTTCAACTTTACACTATTTTTTATTTTGCTTACTGTCAACAAATAGAAATATTCTTATAAGTAAATACTATGCCTTTCAAGTTTATTTCTTCAAATTAATGCCTTGTCTTTTGGAGCCTATTTTAGATGTTATTTGGCCTAAATAAGGTAGTGTTAGGCCCTCTTTTAGGCGCCTAAAATGCTGTTTTTACGACCTAAAAATCCGCGGGCTAGTCATTACGTTCTCATTTTGTTATTTAGATGACTATGTGGAACCGTACAGAACGCCATACGGAAGTCAACAAACACGGCATCTACCCAGGATCCTGGTCCATCTACTGCCCTCTGTGTCTTGCTTGGTTTCACATGAATGATACTATGTTTCGGAACAATGTTGATTCCTACAGAGGAGATTTCCTGTCTCTGGAAATGTCATAATACTCGAACATAAATAATATTACAAAATTCTACAACCGACCGATGTTTTTCGCATATCTTCGTCGACCGTTCCAGAAATCGGGGCCGCGCGGGAGTAGCCGAGCGGTCTGGAGAGTCACGTTGCGAATCACACGGCCTCCCGCGTCGGAGGTTCGAGTCCTCCCTCGGGCATGGATGTTTGTGTTGTCTTTAGTCTAAGTTAGTTCATAAGTAGTTTTAACTTTAGGGACTGATGACCCCATAGCTAAGTTCCTTAAGCTTTACAAACATATGAACATATATAAGATAACGGTCTCCGCCAGGTCCTAGGATTTTTATCTGTCACTTTCCACTTCTTTCACTTCTGGCAGTATTGCTCATGTGAAAAATACCGAGTAGCACCGTGGTTCGGAACCCACGTTAAACTGTAGGTCCCCCTATAACTGGCTGGGTAAGTCAGTTCGAAGGTCGGAGGAAGGCAACGGCATACCACCTCCAAACAGGACCATGCTTAGTAAAGCACTGTGGTGTTCAAACCAATCTTCGGATTGTGGACTGCTTTACCTTTTTAAGATAACGGTAATGATCTGGGCTTTTTTCTCACGATTATGGAATGCTTCGCTCCTCTAGAGACTTGCGGTACAATGCTGCTAGGTGGAGGTTGAGGGAGCAAGCTCCTTCGCTTACTCGTGTAAAATCGAATTGATCTACCATCAGGTCGAATGGCCTTTCTTTTGCTGAGATATTTTTATCCCTATATCGTTCATTTCAATATCTGCCATTTTCTAGTCCATGCAACGATTTATGAAAGGAACTACAGTTTAGCCTTCCTCTGTGAAAGAGATATGGAAAAGGACATTTACTATGTCTGCCTTTTATGTGGCTTCCTATGATTCAACACCATTATAGTGTCTGGGCGTGCGGTTTCGATCTTTTTATCGCTTAACATAACAAAATGTTCAAATGTTTGTATAGCTTATGGGACTTAACTACGGGGTCATCAGTCCCTAAACTTACAAACTATTTATGAACTAATACTAAGGACCGCACAAACATCCATTCCCGAGGGGGGGGGATTCGAACCCCCGACCGTAGTGGCCGTGCAGACCGTGACTGGAGCGCCTCAGTCCCCGCGGCCACCGCGGCCGGCCCTTAACATAACACCAATTTTTTTTATTTTTTTATTTTTTTTATTTTTAATTTAATTTTTTTTTTTTTTTTTTTTTTTTTTTTTTTTTGTCAATTCGCTACAAAGAACTTTACTTTCGGAGTCGTTCAACGGCTCACGAATTGCCCTCCGTACGCTAATTTCGGCATCGTTTAACTTTCGCTTGTCTGCAGACTTTTTCTACGTTTGTCTTTGAAATGAAAGTTTTCCTTGCTTTCGTAGCAGTTTTCGACGGCCACGGGAATTAACCGACTTTGCACTCGGAATGATAGTAGGAGCTAAGCGCAGATGCATTTTACTTAGGAAATGATTGGGGAATTATATTCGTATATTCCCAGATCCACAGTGTCAAGAATGTGCCGAGAAGACAAAATTTCTGGAATTACGTCTTACGCCTTTACCACGGACAAGGCACGGGTCGATGGCTTGCACTTGACTCTTTCATTCCCATATTATGAATTCAGCCGTGGAAAAATTAAAAATTCTGTATTTTATGTATTAATACAATGCACGAAACATAAAACATTAATGGGGTCTGCATAAGCAGGGGGGCCAAGATCGCGAGTTTCAAATTGCTTTATTGACCGGTTTCTGCAGTCCTATGTCACCATCTTCAAGTCTATTAATATTTAAATATCACATGTAATATTTTGTCTTCTTTACTTTCCGTTCTTGAGTATGGGTATGTCGAAAATAAAACATTTTGTTGTATCTATGGCGAAATATGTTGCAACCATATTGCAAGCCCATCACTGTGTGTCAACATATTTTACCATGGACACAAATATGTATTTGAAGCGCCTTTCTACAACTACATCTACATGGGATACTCTGGAAATCACATTTCAGTGCCTGGTAGAGGGTTCATCGTACCACCTTTATACTACTTATCTCCCGTTCTCGAATAGCGCGCGGGAAGAAAAAAACACCAGAATATTTCCGTTCGAGCTCTGATGATCACTTCTATCTATGTAAGTGGGAGTCAAGAATATATTTTCGCATTCGGAGGAGAATGTTGGCGATTGGAGTTTCGTAAGTAGCCCACGCCACAGCGTTAAGCGCCGTTGTTATAATGATTCCCATCCCAGATCCTGTATCATTTCCGTAACGCTGTCTCCTCTGTATCGTGACAATACGAAACGAGCTGCCCTTCTTTGGACTCCTTCGATGTCCTCCGCCAAACGCACCTGATAAGGATCCCACACGGGCCGCAATACTCCAAAAAAGGATGGACAAGCACAGTGTATGCAGTTTCTTTAGTAGTTCTGTTGCATCTTTTAAGGGTTCTGCCAATAAAACGCAGTCTCTGGTTCGCCTTTCCCACAACATTATCTACGTTTTCTTTCCAGTTTAAGACTGAAGTAATAGTAATTCCCAGGTATTTTGTGGAGTTTATGACCTTCACTTTTGATTGATTTATCTTGTAAACAAAGTTTAACGGATTTCTTTTCGTACTCATGTGGATGACTTCAGACTACTCATTATTTAGAGTCAAATGCCAATTTTTACACCATAGTAATATCTTATTCAAATCGTTCTGCAGTTCGTTTTGATCTTCAGACGATTTTACTAGACGGTAAATGACGGTGTCATCTGCAAATAACTTAAGAGAGCTACTTAGATTTTCTCCCAAATCATTTATGTAAATAAGGAACATCAGAGGACCAATAACACTACCTTGTGGAACGCCCGATATCACCTCTATTTTGGTAGATGCTTTACCATCGATTACTACAAACTATGTCCTCTCTGACAGGAAATCCCCTATCTCTCTGCAAATTACCGCAAAACTTCGATCTACCTGACGAACAGAAAAAAAGAATAAAAGGTCACCACAGAAGCGAAAGACACGGGTTAGAATCCCGGCTTGCTACACATTTTCAACTTTATCTTTTCGCAGTTAATGTCACACAAAGGTGCATATCATTAGTATTTTGATTACTAAAATTCTTTGTTTGGATACTGCACTTACAATTTTGTACATTATCCGAGACAGCCTTATTTGTCATATGTTCTCCCATAAATATAACATGTTTTTAGAAAATAGTACTTAGAAAGGAGGGTTGGGAGAAATAATAACTCAACGCCGGATTTGAAGCTAGTTTTTAATAATATTTTTAAGTTTTTACAATTTATAATGAATAAAACGAAATACACGATAATTGGTGGAATAAATGAAGACTTAATATTAGAAGAAGGGATGCGAACAATAATAACTACAGAGGAATATAAATATTTAGGGAAACAGGAAAAAGAAAAATGTTCAAATGTTTTTTAAGCTTATGGGACTTGACTGCGGGGTCATCAGTCCCTAAACTTACAAACTACTTATGAACTAGCTAACACTAAGGACGGCACAAATATCCATGCCCGAGGGGGGGATTCGAACCCCCGACCGTAATGGCCATGCAGACCGTGACTGGAGCGCCTCAGTCCCTTCGGCCACCGCGGCCGGAGGAAAAAGAAATTAGATCAAGAATAAATGCAAGAAAGACGACAATTTCTTTGTTGACTGGAATTCTCTGGGGCAAACACATAACTACCGATAACAAACAGGATATATAAAACAATAGTTCAGAGCATTATTACATATGGTTTAGAAGTGTGGATAACAAAATGGCAACTGAAATCAAAATTATTAGCTACAGAAATGGATTTCTTGAGACGTTAATCAAGAATATCAAGAAGAGAAAGAATAAGAAATGAAGTAATCAGAATTGAATTCATCGAGCACAAACATCTAAAATGGTATGGGCACGTAAGAAGAATGGGACAAGAAAGGCTTCCAAAATGCATACTTGACTCGACACCGAACGGAAGAAGAAAAAACGGACGACCACCTACCACACGGATGCAGGAAGTTCTGTCAGCAATGCGGAAGAACAACATTCCTGAGGAGAAGAGTGGAGAACAATAATTGGTAACTTAATCTAGTATAGGTGGTGGAAAAATGTACTTACATTGTAAAACCAGAATAATAAATAAAAACAATTTATAATAAGACCGTCTCTATTCCTCTGATAATGTCACAATTAATAACCACACAGAGATGTAAACAACCACACATGCCACGGAGTGGGTAAGGCGGCCGATTAGTTCCAGCCAAAACACCAGGAAGGAAGTGTGTTGACTGTAGTTCTGCCACGCCTAGAGGGTCAATTGCGAATTTTGATCAGATTCGCATTCTTTTTCAGGAGTAATTCTCAGCGAGTGAAGTTTCCGGAACTAGAGGGATGTTGTTCGGACTTGGAGGAGGTACGGAGGTACAGGAATCCGATGACTTGCTTCGCTATGGTCGCCAAAGACTACAACAGCAGCCGATGACCGCTACTTGCGGATTTCAGCTCGTAGGAACCCCAGGAGCAACGCCACAGAACGTCGTGTATCGACTCAAACTGTACGTAATAGGCAGCATGACGTGCAACTTCAGTCCCGATGACCGTGGCGAGGTCCAGCTTTGACACCTAGACACCATGCAGCGCGGTACAGACGGGCCCAACGGCAGGCTGAATGGACTCGTCAGAATTGGCGTTTAGTGCTATTCACAGATGAGACCCTCATTTGCCCTCAATCAGACAATCGTCGGATACTTTTTCGGCGGCAGCCTAATCAGCCTGAACGTGTTAGACACACCGTGCAACGTTTTCAGCAAGGTGATGGTTCTCTGATGTTTTGGGATAGCAGTACGGGGGACCACCGTACTACTGGTGATTGGAGAAGGCAATCCAAAGGTTATGCGGTACAAGAATGACATCCTCCAACATATAGCGCAACCATATCGGCAGCATTTCGGTGAAGGACTCGACTTAATGGTGCACATCTTGTGAATGCGTTTCTTCATGATAATGACATAGCGAGATTACACGAACAGTCCAACGGGCACAATATTTCGGTGATCAGACATATCGCCATAGTCAGGTGCGCTGACCCTCGCGAGGCGACCAATGCGCGACCGCAGGCACGCGTCAGCGGTCGTTGAGACGGTGGTGTCGGCATCTGTGGTGACTGCCTCGTCATCTCTAGTTGCCAGATTGACTCGGACCGTGGAGTGACCGCCTCAAGGTGGGGGTGCGGGGGGGGGGAGGCGATATAAGACGCCCATTCTGAGGACCTCTAACCAGCCCACGAAGCAGGGCAGCACAGACAAGAACAAAATGCTTCACAACTGTTCGAATATTATGAACTACCTCGAAGAGAACGACCTATTAACCAGTAGTCAACACGGATTCAGAAAGTATCACTCTTGCGAAACACGGCTTGCCCTTAATTCACATGAAGTGTTAAGTGCCACCGACAAGGGATCTCAAATCGATTCCATATTTCTGGATTTCAGGATGGCTTTTGACACTGTACCCCTCAAGTGGCTTCTTATGAAATTGTGTGCTTATGGAATATCTCCCCAATTGTGCGGTTGGATTTACGATTTCCTATCAGAAAGAACACAGTTCGTTGTAATTGTCGGTAAGTCATCGAGTAAAACAGAAGTGATATCTGGCGTTCCACAGGGAAGCGTTATAGGTCCCCTATTATTCCTCGTGTTTATAAACGATTTAGGAGACAATCTGAATAGCTCCCTTAGACTGTTCGCGGATGATGCTGTCGTTTATCGGTCAGTGAAGTCAACAGAGGATCAAAAGCAACTGCAAAGCGATTTAGATAAAATTTCTACTTGGTGCGAAAATTGGCAATTGACACTAAATAAATAAAAGTGTGAAGTAATACACATGACCGCTAAAAGAAATCCGCTGAACTTCAATTACGCGATAAATCAGTCAAACCTTAAGGTCGTAAATTTTACCAAATACCTAGGAGTTACAATTACGAACAACTTTGACTAGAGAGAACACATAGAAAATATTGTGGGGAAGGCGAACCAAAGATTACGTTTCATTGGCAGAACGCTTAGAAGATGCACCAGCTCCACCAAAGAGACTGCCTACATCACACTTGTGCGTCCTCTCTTGGAGTACTGTTGCCCCTTGTGGGACCCTCACCAGATGGGACTGACGGAAGATATTGAGAAGGTTCAGGGAAGGACAGCTCGTTTTGTTTTATCACGTTACGGGGGGGGGGGGGGAGCGTCACGGAAATGTTGCACGAATTGGGGTGGAAATCATTAAAAGAAAGACGTTATTCATTGCGACGTGATCCGTTTGCGAAGTTTCAATCACCGACTTTTAGTTCTGAATGTGAAAATATTTTGCTAGCAACCACCTACTTAGGGAGACATGACCATCCCAATAAAATAAGAGAAATCAGATCGAAAACGGAACGATTTAGGTGTTCTTTCTTCCCTCGCGCTATTAGAGAATGGAACGGTAGATAAAAGTTATGAAAGTGGTTAATGAACCCTCTGCCAGGCACTTAAATGTGATTTGCAGAGTATCTATGTAGATGTAGATGTAGATTAAGGGTTCTGCCAATAAAACGCAGTCTCTGGTTCGCCTTTCCCACGACATTGTCTACGATTTCTTTCCAGTTTAAGTTTGAAGTAATAGTAATTCCTAGGTATTTTGTGGAGTTTACGGCCTTTACTTTTGGTTGATTTATCATGTAAACAAAGTTTAACGGATTTCTTTTCGTACTTATGTGGACGACTTCACACTTCTCATTATTTAGAGTCAACTGCAAATTTTTACATCATACTGATATCTTATTCAAATCGTTCTGCAGTTGGTTTTGATCTTCAGATGATTTTACTAGACGGTAAATGACGGCGTCATCTGCAAACAACCTAAGAGAGCTACTTAGACTTTCCCCTAAATCATTTATGTAAATAAGGAACAGAAGAGAACCAATAACACTACCCTTTGGAACGCCCGATATCACCTCTGTTTTAATCGATGCCTTACCATCAATTACTACGAACTGTGTCCTCTCTGAGAGAAATCCCCTATCCAGTCGCAAATTTAGGGCGATATACCGTAACCACGCAATTTGATTAAAAGCCGTTTGTGAGGTACGGTGTCAAAAGCCTTCTGGGAATCAAAGAATACGGAATCAATTTGCGAGCCCTTGTCGATAGCACACATCACTTCGCGTGAATAAAGAGCTAGTTGTGTGTCGCATGAACGATATTTTCTAAATTCATGCTGACCTTGGACCAATAGATCATTCTGTTCGAGATAATTCATAATATTTGAATACAGGATATGTTCCAAAACCCTGCTGAAAATTGAAGTCAATGAAATAGGCCTGTAGTTTAATGGGTTACTCCTACTGCCTTTCTTGAATATAGGTGTGACCTGTGCAACTTTCCAATCTTTTGGTACAGATCCTTCGTTGAGAGAGCGGTTGTATATGGATGTTAAGTAAGGAGCTATCGCTTCAGCATAATCAGATAGAAATCTAATGGGTATAAATGGGAATAATTTTATATTTTAAAGAATTTAAAAATTACTTGGTAGGTGTTGGCAGCAGTTAGCACCATAAAAAGTTCATCTCACAAGTTTTCGTCATTCATAGGGACAAGAACAGATGGTTTACTGTAATAAAATTCATTGAGGTAGGTAAAGAACCGTCACGTGATGGATTTGGACTAGTTACGCGATCGAGTTCCGTTCAGTTGACGGTGAGCTAAATTTTAGTATAGGGTGCAGCCGATAAATTCGGTTGAAAGTCATGAAACTGTTAATTATTGAACTTCGGTTTTAAAACTATACTGAAGGGAAACGCGATTGCTGGTCCTAAGCATTTTTGCATAATCAAAGGGGATCCAAATCCATAGCAATGTTTTATGCTATTGTAATTACTACTCCACTTGAAAAATAATTGAACATTCTGTTAACGTTAACAAAACTCATTCTGATTTATTTCAGTGGAAACCCTCACTATACTCTCTTGAATATTGTGTAGATAAACGGAGTGGACACTGATTCGTCTGTATCGGATGCAAGATATAATCAGACAGTAGAAGTCTAACGCTGTTCTTCTCTTGTCCGAAAAAATAAAGGAATGTTGATAAAGGTTCAGAGATGAACAAAGGGAGAAGAGCGCTCAGTGATAAATAATATATCTTCGGTTTTTACCGATTCGTCGTATCCAGTGATCTCTATACAAACTGGATGTATAACTCTGGTGTCTGAGCATAGAATTGCAGCGTGCCTACACATATTTTATATACAATTTCACATTATCCGGCATCTTTAAATTTGTTCAAATGTTTGTTAAGCTTAAGGGACTTAACTGCGGGGTTATCAGTCCCTAAACTTACAAACTACTTATGAATTACCTTATACTAAAGACGACGCAAACATTCATGCCCGAGGGGGGATTCGAACCCCCGACCCTAGCGGCCGTGCAGACTGACTAGCGCGTCGCAGCCCGCTCGGCCACTGCGGCCGGCTCTTTAAATTTGGCAAACGAGTTTCCATCGGTTATTACGTGATAAAGAATTGCTTGCTTACCTCTTTATTTGGAATTTAAATCAATATGCGATGTAATAGGCGGATGCGGGAGCGGAATCTACTCCTAATTGCTTTTCGTTTTCGTATAATAATTCATAGCAGCCATATTTGAATTTAGCAAGAAACGAAATACGAACATATGTGGTTGGCACGCTCGGACAACTGAAGATCAGTGGCCGTATCGTTTCAGACCGCAGAAATATTGTGATAGGTTAGTTTCATCCGGCTGGAGACCCGACATTAATCTGAACAATTAATACGCCGGGAAAGCCTTCGTAGCCATATAGGAACTTACACATTTGACGACTGCTTTTAAGGAAAATAGTTACTCTGTGAAACGGATCGGCCGTGCTATGGAGTTTGGACCGTCGCGTCGCCAGAGATGTATGAAGATGAGTACAGAGCTGTGGCTTTTATCATGCTGGGGATACATCGTTAAAGTCATAAGACTTTAAGTAATTTTGACATCAAGAGTTTCTTCTTGTTTCCGAGGTGAGGCCACTGTTTGGATCCGTAAAATATGATCTAGGACTTACGAAGCCTGGAGATAAAACACAGTGTCTGTGTGGCCTACATCGCCTGATCGCTTCGCAGCGTTCAAGACTGATGCATGGACCATTGCCGCCACACGAGGCTGCTACAGTCTGAAAAATCGGCGCTAGCTGAACACCGCTCAGTCGAGGCACAAAGAATATAATGTGGCGAAACCCTCATAATTGCCAACAAGTCCGGATTTCGAAACAGTGTTACAGGGAAGCAATTAAAAACTAGGTTGCGGTGACTTCGATAAATTGAGAAACATGGCATTTCCTAAAATTGAGACACGGCTTTTCTTCTTTGCAGAACATGGAATTCACTACTATCCAGTATAAAAAACATGATGTTCTGTGACGCCGCCAGCGCCAGAGTATTATAATAAACTGTAACGTGCGATCAACGAGCTTAAATTTCATAGAGTGGCGATAGGTCCGCCATGTTTGAGGCAAACTGAACTGGCATCCGCCATGTTATTTGGGGTATCGGCAGACAGCTGGTATGCCACACCCACTCGGTAATTTCACCTATTTACAGTTCTACGTTTTAAATAAAGATTGACTATAGAATACGGGTGTGCTACAAGTTCCGTCAGACTTTTTCGAAGCTGCGAATTGACGAGCCTGGTAGTAAATTTCCTAAAAAGTCGGTAATGAAACATCACAAATCCATTTCGAACAGTTAGCTGAGGTTTGCAATAACAACGAAAGTGCCGCTGCGAAAATACCTGTGTTGATTTTAATGCTAGTAAATGGTCTAAACGAGCTAATAAACATACAGTGAACAGTAATTGTTATGACGAACAATCATGATCATGGATCTTCATCAACTGTTAACCCGCGAAAACTCGCGCCTTTAAAAGTTACGCGATGAGTCGCGTGTATAGCATTTTGCTGACAGTCAAAGAAAGTTTGAAATATGTTTAATATGTTTAAATAAGTATTTCTACTTGCGTCATAAGAAAACACACATATTTAACTATTTAAAATTGGTAAAATTACTGTGAGCAAAATGCTCACAGCGCGAGCACTCGCGGGTTAATGTGTTGTAATAATTGCTTTCATAAAGTCTAGTATACACTTATCTTGTGTTTACTAAACCTATTAAGTCTACAAACTTGTAATATTGCTGTTAATGGATTTGGTTGCAAACTTTGGTGGACGAAATTTGAGTACAAAGACGAATGTGACAACAAAATACTGCAGTTAAAATGCGACTTCGTCATTTGCAACAAATTTTCCACGTCGAAATGTGTCGTTAAGAACTTTCCTTGTTGCCAAGTAACGTTTGGTACGTGAAATTTCAGTACTAAGACCAAAGTGACAACAGAATATTGCAATAAAAATGTGCCTGGGTCAGCTGCCACAAAAGCATTCCACGCCGAAATGACGTATCATTAATTACTTTCGTTGTTGCCACGCTCAAATAAGTTTATATTTGTTGCAAAGAACACAGACATATACAAGTGAAAACATTCTGGCTGGTACTGCTTCCACACATTGCACGGGTTGCATATAAACCATGCTCGATCAGGTATTGTCAACAACAAATGAAAATATTTTTAAAGACGGTTTACACACTCAAAAGTGCGGTTTCATCAACCACAGGAGCGACAGAAGAAGAAATATCCCAAAATGACACAAACACTAGGTAAAAAACTAAGCTTTTTTATGGTGTGTACTTCAAGAGAATTCTGAAGCTTCACTCTTGGGGCAGCTAAGTGCATAAAGTGCCATTAGTCAGAAAATTTACCGAGCGAGGTGGCGCAGTGGTAACGCACTCGACTCGTATTCGGGAGGGCGGTGGTTCAAATCCACCCCCGGCCATCCAGATTTAGGTTTTCCGTGATTTCCCTAAATCACTCCAGGCAAATGCCGGAATGGTTCCTTTCAAAGGGCACGGCCGATTTCCTTCCCCGTCCTTACCCAAAACTCCGAGCGTTAGCTCCGTCTCTAATGACCAAGCAGTCGATGGGACGTTAAACCCTACGCTTCCTTCCTTCCTTCCTTTGAGTGTAGACTGATTGAGATCAAACACGGCAAAACATTTGATGTTCTTGCACAAAGTATTTGTCGTTTTATCACTTCGATTTGTGCATATAATGCTGAACTCACTTTAGGAATATTTCAGCAGCAAAAATTGTGCAGGAAATACACACTAAATACAATATATACTACATACAACACTTCAAACTCAACAACAAATACGATAGACAGACTACTGTCAAGTCTACTGAACACCTAAAATATGGCGGCTGAGTTAACGCAGGTTGTCGCAAAGAGCACTGTAGCCTGCGTGTTAGCCACTCTATGAAATTTAAGCTTGTTGCATGCGATTCATGGTTGTCGACGGTGTTCCAGTACGGTCGCGCCACCAGTCTGTGTACGCTCCAGAGACATATGTAGGGCGACGAAACGCTGCTATGGCCATTCCGAGTTGATCGCTGCGGAACCATCGCTTATGCTCCTTGGAGCTCCGACGTGTACCTCTACACACGAACAGCGTGTTAAACCATGATCCTCACCACACGTAAAAAGCACATTGTCGTGTTCTAGAACTAGACCAGTCACCCAGGACATGGATTGGGACAACCACATCGACATGGAACCGAAAGGCAGACGATCCGTGACATCTTTTGTGTGGCGCAGCGATACAAGTCAAAGTAGACTATAGTCATCGTCACCTACGAAGGCGGCGCAGTTTTCAGCCGTTCTGCGCATCCCCCTCCATTACCGCAGTGACAGCCACTAACGTTCATTGTGTAGGCGCGTGGTTGGCCGTGGGTTACGCAGTGTTTCTCCCGCAGGCGCAACTGTTGGCACTCAGCCGTAGCTCCTCCCCTCCTCACTTCCCCTATCGCTCCGCCTCTATGCGCGGAAGCGCCTTCTTATGTGACGCCAGGTATAGTACGGGGGGGGGGGGGGGGGGACGCGGACGCGCGAGTGGCGACCAGCAAACTGGACCAATATTTTCAGACGCTCAGACGGGTCGTGAGGCTGGAAACGACGGTGGGGCAATGGACTGTGATGCAAGCGTCGCCTCAGAACCACAACAAGAACGCGAAGCTGAAGTTAACGACACAATGAACCAAGACGACTGCATCCGGGGGTCAGTCCTCCTCCGCGACAAAGAAAGTGAGGCGGAGGGTGCAACTGCAGCTAATACTCACCGAAAACATGTTTGCAGCGCTTGTTGCACAGGTAGAAGAACCGCCTCAGGAGCAGCCACCTCCTAGCCGACGAAGCCGCCGCACTTGGTGGTTTTTCACCCCAAGGACTATCTCTCCCTGAACGATTCGTTCAAGAAACAGATGGAGGGTCCCTTCCGCTCAAGGGAGATCATGTGAAGTACCACTTCAACATGATGGGGGACTACCACAAGGCGAACGCCCTATCAAAGCCGACAACTTGGGATTCCGGCAGATAGGAACCTCAAAGTCGTCCTTAAGTGAATCCCAGAGACGATGCTGCCTCAACTGATTGTCAAGGAACTCGTGGAAAAGGGATAAGCAGTGCATACTATCCAACAACACAGCCAACAGGACGAAGAAACGAAATGACTGAACCCAATACCAATCCTCGTCATTTATTTACTCAAAACTAAGAAGTCGAAGAAGATAAGATACAGGAAGGGATGTACGCCAGCAATTTACTAAATAATGTTTTAAATGGTTGTCTTTCGTGAAAACTTTTAAGAAATATTTTTTTAATATGATTAGTGTACTTATATATATATGAAATAAAAACTCCATTAACTATTGAAAGTGATGTATTAAATTATAAGAAAATTTTATTCTACAGTTTAGCTAACCGGCGAACTATCCTCCCAGGGAGGGAATTTCGCTTGAAATCAAATTTTGTTTTCTCTAAATTCTGCTGTTTACAAAAGACACTTCCAACTTCTACAGGACAAAAAATACAATTTTAGATGATTTTTGTGACATTTCTGTCCACGTTAATCAGTATCAAAGTCATTACAGACAGTACACAAGCCACACCTCTTCACCAACTGATTGTCACAGTCTTCCGGAAACTAGTTCTGACAATTTACATTGGCACCACTCCACTTGTCTTGCTTTTGGATCGTAGTAATCTTCTCCACAGTCTTTGCAAATACAAGATTTGGTACTAATGACGACATTCCCTCCAGAATCACTTTTACAATAATATTTCACAGTATTCTAAACTAATTTCAGATTCATTCTTTGCTTCCCTCGCAAACACAATAATACACTATAACTGTCAAAATAATTATGTATACTTACTGTAAAGAAAACAGATCTCACATCGTGGAGTTGGAAAAAATGTCCACCGTCTCAGTGCCCGTTTTCTCACTTTCGAGGTTCGCAGGAGAACTTCTGTGAAGTTTGCAAAGTAGGAGGCGAGACACTGGCAGAAGTAAAGTTTTGAGGACGGGTCGTGAGTCGCGTCGGGATAGCTCAGTGGTAGAGCGCCTGCCCGCGAAAGGCAAAGGTCCCATAATCGAGTCCCGATTCCGGCACACAATTGTAATCTGCCAGGAAGTTTCATATCAGAGCACACTCCGCTACATAGTGACAGTTTCATTCAACAAATCAACTGTCTTCTTTCAGGATTTTCGCAGCATCTTATCAGAACCTGAGCTGAGACTTAAATTCCTTAATTATATCCATAATGGATGTGAGGTCGTGCTTGTATTACTTAATTATTTTTTTCAAGTAGGCTCAACCGTAGATGCTGTGTAAAAACACCAAATATGACGCGTTTCAAGGGTCAAGCCCTCATCCTCATCATCAGATATTCTCTACAAGAATCATTTTATGGTTTCACGTGATTTCCCTAAATCACTCCAGGCATATGCCGGGATGGTTCCTTTCAAAGGGCACGGCCGATTTCCTTCCTCATCCTAACCCAAAATCTCCGAGCGTTAGCTCCGTCTCTAATGACCAAGCTGTCGACGGGACGTTAAACCCTAAGCATCCAATCCAATCCAATGGTTTCATGTTTTAAGATTCTTGTACAGATTATCTGATGATGAGAGCTTGACCCTTGAAACGCGTCATATTTTAGTGTTTTTACACAATATCTGTGGTTGAGCCTACTTAAAAAAATAAAATAATAATTGACTTAAATTTCATCGTGTCTAAAGAAAGAGTTAATTTGATATAATTTATTATCTCAGACATATTGAATTTGTTTATTTATTCATCTACTAATTTACAGCCGGCCGCGGTGCGGTGGCCGAGCGTTCTGCGGCGCGTTTTCGTTTATACCGGTTCTTTTCATTTAAAGTTTAACCGCACTGTAAATATTGCTCAAGATAACCGGTTTTTTATTGCTATTATTTCCAGTAGAGTTCGACCGAACATATTTTGCGGCCGAAACAAAAACCGTAATAGAATTTTCGGTTCTTCTAGTTTCGGCTGAAACCGAAACTTACAAAATTTAGTTAATATTTAGATAAATTTACGACAAATCACTAGTCTTTCCATATTTTGCAAGATCCCCTCCCAATACTACGCCTTCTTGAGTGTGTGTAAGCCTAGCCAGGAGTCCTTAGAAGACGATATTCGAAGCATACAGATTTACTGGCCTAGTATTTCCATCCGGCAGTTGGGGATATTAAGCCAACCACTCCGTAAGTTGGACTTGTGAGGCAGCGCATACGAATATCTCGTTACATACTATATATATATATATATATATATATATATATATATATATATATATATATATATATATATAAGTTACAGTCAATAAATGAACTTCAATCAGTGCTGCAGAAGTATGGAGCGTCAGACCGCACGGCTACCTCGCGAGGCACCACATGATCAATGTTACCTAAACCCATATTGGTTATTAAAAAAGCCCCTCGCTTTCAAGGAATCACATTAATAATACTTGTTAGCATAACAATATGATAATACATTAATAGGTATATGAATCAAATTACCTTCTCTTCCAAGAAACATTTTGGATGCTTTCTCCTTAAATGACACAGCATCTTTGTAGTACTTCCACTGGTTTTCAGCTATTTAAAGCAAGTGGAGCATTGTACCTCACTGCTACCGTACTTCGAGAAAAACTTCAACACTCGGGATGGAGCCATTTAAGACGAAACCGATGTCTGGCGACGACAGAAAGGAACTGACGCACGACCAGACGGAGGCAAGTCTTGTACACTTGTCGTCTAATAGGCCACGCCACACGGCAACAGTTCCTAAGTTCTTATGTCACGCGTTTTTTGCGCGTTTCTGACTGCCGGGATTGTTCTCAAATTATCAATGATCGCTTTTCTTAGTTACTGCGATGACCTAATATTTCACAGAAGTGGAAATTTTAGGAATAGCCCTAAATATTAGGATCGACTAGTTTTAATTTTTTTTAATTATTTACAAAAATCACATTTTGAACCACTACTACAGGAAGTAGTCGTACCGGTTCTTTTACACGCTTCTTGGCAATAACTATAAAAACTGGTTACAACCGACACCAAATAAATACCGAAAAAACTGGTTATTCAAAACTAAAATACCGGTATCGGTTTTAACCGGTCGGTTTTTCCCATCCCTAGTTCGAATCTCCCCTCGGGCATGGATGTTTGTGCCGTCCTTATTATTAGCTAGTTCATAAGTAGTATGTAAGTTTAGAGACTGAAGACCCCGTAGTTAAGTCCAATAAGCTCTACAAACAAAACTAATTTACAACAGCCAGCACGCTGAAAGCATAGGGGAGACCGGGGCACGTTTTCCACGCCGGCCGCGGTGGCCGAGGGGACAGTTCGCCGGCGGCAGTGGTCGTGAGCGGTTCAGTGCTGAGCGCCGCGGCCGATTGCGCTTTCGCTTGGTGAGTGTTTCGCTATTGCAGCTTGTAGCTGTAACTTATTCGTGGATTGAAGTCTCTGAAAGATGAGTCCGTGATGTCTGAGCCGTTTCGTATTGATACGTTGAAGTTCACGTTGGATCGTAGCCGTCCGAGACCGAATTCTTTTGAATTTGAAACGTTCCTTGAAGAAACAGTGAAGTTGAATTTTGACGACATTATAGGGATCTCTATGTCTATCGTAAACAGTGACGTTTTTGTAAAGTTGAAAACTGCGGAACTATGTGAAAAGTTAGTTCAGTCATGTGGAGGAACTTTAAAGTTCAAACATCGCGATGGACACATTGGCGATGTCGAAGTTACCCATGCAGGATCTCGAATTAGGACCGTACGAATATTCGAACTGCCTTTCGAGGTTTCGGCCGAGGAAATAAATGCAGTGGTGTCTATATACGGGAAAGTACTTAGCAATGTAGCTGAGAAATGGTCGACCTCTCATAAATTTCCCGTACTGAATGGTATCCGTTAACTTAAGGTCGACCTTCAAAAGCACATTCCATCGTACATAAATGTTTGCGGGTACCGCGCCATAGTGTCATACGACGGGCAGCCCCGTACCTGCGCCGCTTGCGGTAAACAGGGACACGTGCGCGCCGAGTGCCTGCAGTGGCGCGTGGCTCAGCTGCCGGCCGGCGAGCCCGCCAGGCCAGCCGTGATGACGTCGCTGCCTGTGACGTATGCGTCCGCTGCCAGCGGCAGACAGCTCGTCACACTCGCCACGGAACTGAACCACTCACCCACCGTCATTGACAAAGACGTCCCGATGCCAAGCCCTGAAATTGCCGAAGTTGTCTCTGCTACATCACAGTCCACTGATTTGTCGGCACAACCACGAACACCCCAGGTTGACAAAGAGGTTCCGATGGAAATCCCAGACACTGTGGCGGTTGTATCTGCTACATTGCAGTTAACCGATTTGCCGACACAACCACCACGGGAACAGAACAGCACCAACGTCGAGGACACACCTACTGATGACACAACTACGGAAACTGAACTGACAAGTTCTGTAGAAGCTACGACATCCCCAAAGAAAAAACTTACCTCTCGGACTCATAAAAAGCGAAGGGTTGCACATGAAGGTGCAGCAGAAACTACCCCCAAACTGCGAGAAAAAACCAGACAAATCGCTAGTACGTTACCTGACAACGCGGGACACCACCGCTTCCCTACCAGCCCTTGTACCAACTGCCACCAAAGCCGAGATCCTATCGGAAGCCAGTCAACGCGGTAGTGATGGGGAACCGCAAACGACTGCTGTCGATAATAATACAAGATTTCCGTCCACCGACTGGTCACAGGATCCAATGGAAGATGTCGATATGAGTGAACCAGGCATCGTTCAAGGTGAAGCATCGCCAAATACCACTGATCATGACAAGGCCAGCGGCTACGAAACTGACACGTACTGAAATGTTTGATAGTGACGTCTTTTCCCGATACCGGTTATTTACTCAATTATGAACACTTTTCAGGCCTATCGAATTGCTACCTTAAACATAACTAGTATACGAAGTTCAGTTAAGTTGGAATGTTTAAAAGACTTTTTATATGCTGCCGATGTAGACATTGCTATGCTCCAAGAAGTGACTGACATTGCCTTAGACAATATACATGGGTATAACGCTCACAGCAATGCCGGTAACGGCATCGCTTTGGGGACTGCAATTTTAGCGAAAGAGGGCATAATTGTCCACAGCATCGAAAAACTGACCAATGGTAGAGGAATAGCTTGTACCTTTCATAACGTTAGGCTAATTAACGTGTATACCCCGTCAGGAAGCACAAATCGACGCAATAGAGCGGTGTTTTACAAACATGAAATCTTACCTCTGTTTGGAGGTAAGACTGCATTATTCTAGCGGGTGACTTTAACTGTGTCCTGAGCCCAAAGGACCAGGTCCCTAATTTCAACACCTCTCCTGAATTGGACTATCTTGTTAAAGAACTTCACCTGACTGGTACGTGGGAATACACATACGGTGATGCGCCAGGCTTCACATTCATTACGCGAACTTCAGCAAGTAGATTAGATCGGATGTACGTATCGAATACTATGTACGACCGTATTTTGCACGCCGAAATATGGCCAACCAGCTTCACCGACCACGCTGCTTATATAAGTACAATCAACATGAAACGACAAGGGACCCACCGTGCACGAGGGCATTGGAAATTAAACGTCACCCACCTGCACGATGCGGGATGTCGTGAAAGATTCCACGAAACATGGGAGGCATACGAACGACGTCTCCCGTCGTACAATTCCGCTCTTAGCTGGTGGATGTCCTGTGCCAAACCTAGACTGAGGAAAATGCTGATGAACTACTCCAAGGAGAAAGCTTATTGGTACAAGAGGACATCTGAATTTTATTTCCAATGCTTGCGGGAATTATACACGCTTGACGGATCAGTCATTGACAATTATGTCCAAATAAAGAGAATTAAATCCAAAATTTTGTCTCTGAAGCGAAAGCAATTAAACGGCTATCAAGTAAGGGCACGTATACAGAATGCTCTCAAAGGTGAAGAATCGTCCATCTTCCACGTTATCTGGGAACAGAAGAGAGGTCAACAAAAAATAATCACTGAAATCAAAAGACCCGATGGAACCAGTCTTACTAAACACAATGAAATTAAAACTGAAATTCATGAATATTTCACAAGTCTCATGTCCGGCGGTGCGGTTAGCGCTGAGGCGCAGGGAGATTTGTTCCAACACCTGCGAGCACGCTGGTCGCTGAGATCGACGAAGACGACTTGGACACTGCCGTCCTACACAGTCCCAAAAACAAATCACCGGGACCCGATGGCCTGCCGGCCGAGTTCTACCAGGTTTTCTATAGGCAGCTGAAACCCAACTACTCCTCATTTACAAAGAACTAATGAATTCCGACAGTGACATCCCAGAGGATTTTCTTGCCGGATTCGTTGCACTTATCCCGAAAAATCCACGTTCTGCGCAAATTGAGAATTTAAGACCAATAACACTGCTTAACAGTGATTATAAGATAATGACCCGCATTTTAGCCCGACGGCTCAAACTGATAATGAATGAGGTAACTGGTCCGTACCAGACTAGTGTTGGCAAGGACAGGTCAATTTTACAAACAGTGTGCGGATATCGCGACATAATATCAACGGCGGATGTTCTCAACATTAATTGCGCACTAATGACTCTAGATTTTCAAAAGGCGTTTGACAAGGTCAATCATGATTACCTCCTCCAAACGATGTCCAGAATGGGCTTTCCACACCGCTTTGTAAACCTCATCGCCAGGATTTTAAAACACAGCACATCCAAAATTATGGTGAATGGCCAGTTCACCAGGAGTATTCACTTCAAGAGTTCAGTGAGGCAAGGATGTCCCATGTCCACGGCTTTGTTCGCCATTGCTATCGAGCCTCTGCTCGCAACACTGTACCAGCAACTACAAGGTCTACGCATAAACGATCACAAAATTGTCTGTAACGCCTACGCAGATGACGTAGGTGTCATAGTCACCAACAATGAAGACATAGAACGGACGTTGGAGGTTATCAACAAGTACGAACTGGCATCAGGTGCAACATTAAACAGAACTAAATCCAGTATAATGAATTTAGGCCAAGGTCTATTGGTGCAGAACGTACACCTACCAGTGGTCGACCAGCGGACAATTTTGGGAATTACTTATCGGCGCCACATAAAAGAAACGATTGCAGTTAACTATAGGAACCTTCTTAACAGCGTGAGAGCCAGAATTAGGCAACACAGTATGCGACACATTGACGAAATCCAAAAGACAACCCTTGTCAATATCTACATCGCTTCCAAGATCAATTATGTCGCACAAGTTTTACCCATGCCAGGTGCCATTGCTGCGAGGATAATGTCAGCTTTCGGCCACTTCATCAGTCGTGGGAATCTCTTTAAAGTCAGATTCGACACGTTAACTCTATCAGCTGCAAATGGGGGGCTCAACCTTACTGATATCTTCATGAAATCCAAAGCATTATTTACAAGCAATATGCTCAAGCTCTGGAAGATGACACCTAACTCATTCACCGCCAACTTACTAACGGAAATTGCTCCTACAGATTTCACCCCACCCATTGACGTTCGGCACGTTCCCATAGGACTTTATCATTTTCAACAATTTCTTGTTGAACTTAGTTATCTTCCCACAACGATCATAGTCCAGCAGACGGCCAAAGCGAAAACGATATATGACATATTGATGAAAACGAAACCCGGAAATGTGGTGGAACAGAAATACCCTGGTTATGACTGGAAGGCCATCTGGAGCAACATCAGTAGCCGATTTCTATCGACCACTGTCAGAGCTACGTGGTATAAAGCCGTCAACAGGAAACTACCGACCAATTCTAACTTGCACCGCATCCACCTCGCAGACTCACCCAACTGTCCGACCTGCAATTTAGTTGACACTGAAGAGCATCGACTGGTTTGAAGTCGACGAAATCTGGCAAATCACTCGACAACTCATAGCCAAGGTCACCCGAACGGCTCCACATACCGTTACACCGAAGGACCTTCTAAACCCCAGCGACGTGCCTTACCCAGCCACGAAAAGAAATGCCGTTAACTGGATAAAAGGGCACGCTTTACACTACATACTGGCAGAAGAAACGAAAAGCAAATATAGTTTCCACTTGTACCTCCATACACAGCACCAGAAGCTTATGAAAAGAAAGAACTACAAGAAGCTCTTCGCTAACTTTCTGCGATACACAATTCAGTGATTTCTCTACAACTCGTGCCACGTATGCACTCTAAATGACGACGTTATTATGCCTCGATTTCTGCGTTTTCCCGATGCTTGTTCATAGAAGAATGTTGTTTCACATTTCGAGTCAAAGAGAAGATTTACTGTTTTTGGATACATTTATTTATCTGCTGTTGAGAATTCAGCAAGAACAGATTATTTTCAGTATGGCAGCATTTTTCTGCTGCTCCATTTCCCAGGAAGATCGTTTTTGTTTACAATCATATAATGGTGTATTTATTTCCTTTCATTTACTTCGAAGAAAGCAACAGAAGCTCGCCGAAGAAGGCACAATTTGGAGAGCGTAAGGAAGGGCTGTGAGGGGAGAAGGGGGGCCCTAAAAACAAAAACAAAAGGGGACTGAGGCGCTTCAGTCACGGTCTGCACGCTCACTACGGTCCGGGGTTCGAATCCCCCCCTCGGGCATGGATATTTGTGCCGTCCTTAGTTGTAGGTAGGTCGTAAGTAGTTTGTAAGTTTAGGGACTGATGACCCCGTAGTTAAGTCGGATAAGTTGTACAAACATTTGAACGTTTTCCACCATTTTACATTTTTATTTTTGTACTTCTTATTTTTATCGATTTTGCGGTAAACATCGGATCATTATATTTCATACACCTTTATTTACAGTCTTGCACAGATATTTTTGAAAATAGTAAATATCATTCTTGGTAGCAAATGGTTTTGTCTGACCATGTTGCGTTGGAAAATTTGCCTCTTATGCGGGGAAAGTTTTCCAGCTTACTTAAAATGTGCAGGGGCAAATATTCCAATTCAACTTTCACAATGTTAAAACAGAGATAATTATCTTGATTTCACTGAATATGTATTTTTATGATGAATTTACAATACATTACAAAAGAGGATAGTAAAAATAGCCACATTAAATAAAATCAAATACTATTTAATGGTTTTACAAAATATGTGACTTAAATATTTTACAAATACAGACATTTTTAACAATATTTATACTGATTGTCTGAATCACAATGTAAGCAAACAAAAAATGCAACATTCCCTTTCGTACAGTCTCCATGTGACCATTTCTTGCATTTCGTGCACTGTAGCCACTTTTCATTTGCTTTAGACTTGGCGTAAGACTCAAAGTAATAAGGAATATGTGCCCCATATGCGCTCGGAAAACGTGCCCCGTCGCCATGTTCGGAAATATAACACTACGTCCATGAGTAACAGTGTAACCTATTTACAAAACAAATGCACAGTTACGTAAAGAAAGAAACCCACGTTTAGTGTGTGCAGTGTCAAAATAATAAGTTTAACGCTAGAATGTTTATTTTAAGTTTCAATAAAAACGTGAAAGTTTACTTACATTTGCAAAAATGACGAAAACAGCCCTGCCGACGTTGTGCCTGCTGGTACAACACTGAAACTTCCATAAATAAAGCGTGCTTTGTTGCTACTTCCTACAGTATCGCCGGTGGTAACATCTAGCGGTTTGTTTAGAAAATAAACGGATTTGGAAAACTTGCACCTATGGAAAATGTGCCGCGGTCTCCCCTACTGATTGCCCTGTGTTGCCGTCTGGCATATACGCGAAGGCACAGAAATGGCGGACGCGCTCGGCCGCCTACATGCAGGTGCCGTAGTGTAAAGAGCCGCGTCAGCGCAGCGGCTGCTATACTGGTGGGGTTCTTGTGACGCGGCGGCAGGTGTATCTGCGCGGCGGCAGGTCCAGCTGCTTAACGCGGCCGCTGTTGTGGCGGAGGCGTGGCCAATCGCCGGACACGTGCGCCGGCGCCCCACAAAGGCCGCCTTACACGTCGTCACGCGTCTTTCACCTTAGCCTCCAAATAATACAAAGCCTCCTCACTAGGAGTAAACTCTTGTCGCCGCTCTCGTTGAAACAGCAGCCGCTAGAGGCGCCACATAACAACCACACACGCGCGAGACTTGACTGAAGTGCGTCCTGCTACAGTGCGTTATAATGCACATTATGCATCACAAAAGAGTGTAACTTACTGTTTTACGTGAAAATCTACAACTGTTTACGTGTTTGTGGAAAATGGTATATTGTTGTGTGCCATTTGCAATCAGGGCTCCCGAAATAAAGCTCCTGGAGTTAGTTTTCACTAATTTCCGAGTAATGAATCCACGAGACAACTATGGATAAAAACAATAAGTAGACAAGGTATGTGCATTTCTAAGTGATCAGTGCTGGTATAATTTATTTTATTGTTGCCGAAATATTTCATTTTTATCTCTTACGTAGGTGATGCAAAGGATAAGTTATGGCAGCCCAGTGAGCATTCTGTGGTATGCAGTAACCATTTTCTTACCTCAGACTATAAATCCGACCTGAAGATAAGGAAATTGAATCCTGATGCAGTTCCCAGTGTTTTGGAAATGTATCCGCCAAGCAAACGAATTAAGATTAAGATAAAAGAACCGAGAAGAGAAATTGAATGATGTGGGACAAAATCTTTGAAACGGAAGATCGACAAAATCGCTACAGACAACTGAAATGTAAGCGTAGAAGTCTGCCAAGAAAGCCATATTTCACAACCTCATAATAAAGATGCCATAGTACAAACAAAGTTAAATAGGCGAAGTATATCATTTACAAATAGAAGACTGAAAACTGCAAAGATTTCGTCAGCGTGCTAAACAACAGGTACGACAATTAAGAAAAGAACAGAAAAATTAGGGAATTGAATTGTTGCTAATTACAATCTTACTAAAATTCAAAGCGCAAGTGTAGATGGAAACATCAAAGTAGCATTCTTACTGGAGCAATTACGGGTTTTCTCCCAGAAAAAACCTCGGTGGACTAATTCGACAATTAGGTATTGTGTTCTGTGGTAAAGCAAGTCGCCGCCAGGTTATGAATTTGTGAGAAATGCCCATATATTAAGCTCGCCATCAAAATCTACTTTAAAGAGATATGTTGGCAGTGATAATAACAAGAAACAATCGATGTTATCATTGTTAAATAAAGACAGTAACACGAACTTCAATATTTGTTCTCGCCATCAGTGACCAAAATGAACCGTTGTGATATATGGACATATTTTTTAAGCCTTATTTCCTATTCAGTTCCATAAGAATCTATACGGAATGAGGTTGGCTTGTGGCGCCAACAGCGGAATAAGTGTGAACTACAGAGGCGACACTGCTCATCAGAGGTAAGCTCCTAGTGAGTAGGCTTTCTATTATTTGGAGGCTAAGCTTTCATCCAGGCTGCAGTACACTCCACAGCCAAACAGATGCACGGCACTGACGTCGAGGCTCCGTTAGCCGACGCTCGGAACGACCTACCTACCGTTCAGTTCCTCGACGCCTGAAATCCGCTCCTCGGTCACGTCACTGCGGTAATTAAAGCACTAGATATACCGAGCTGAATAATCCGCCATTTTGAATCCCAATATGATGACACCGCTGTATTCTTTGCCTGGTGCAGCGTAGTGAAACAGCCAACAGTTTGTGATTTTTATTGTTTCACAGTGTGAAATTGTTGGTTACAAACTACTTATGAACTACTTACGAACTAGGACGGCGCAAATATCCATGCCCGAGTGGGGAATCGAACCCCCGACCGTAGTGGCCGTGTAGACCGTGACTGAAGCGCCTCAGTCCCCTCGGCCACCGCGACCGGCTGAAATGTGTGTACGAGTCCCGTTTTCGAAGAGGCGGTAGTGTGTTTCTGACAGTCCCCGCAGCAGACGTCCGGCAACCGCCGTCAGTGACGAAAATATCGACTAAGTGAGAACATGGACCTTCTATTTTTTAAGGGACCTAACTGCAATTTTCATCTGTCCCTAAACTTACAAACCATTTGAATTAACCTATCTTAAGAACAAGACACAGAGCCAAACCCGAGAGAGGACTCGAACCTCCGACGGTGAACACCCGCGCGCACTTTGCAAGGCGCCCTAGCACGCACGACTATCCCGCCACGGCCGGACATTAATCTCGAGCGGTCGTCGATTAACTATGCTCATGATAGAGGATGAACTGCAGTTTAACCGTGAATCAGCGTGACAAATCCTTACCCAGAGGTTAGGGAAGAGTAAAACGTGTTATCTTCTTGTGCTACATCCCTTGACAGGAGATCAAAAGCAAGCACGCTTAGAGCCTTCACAGGATTTTGTCGAAACGGCGGATGCGACTCAAAATTTCTTGAACCGTATTGTCACTGAAGATTAAACCTATTGTGTCCGGTACAACCCTGAAACGGAACGACAAAATATGAAATGGCAGTCCTCGGCATCACCTCCTCGGAAAAGAGTCATAGTCGATAAATTACGCATCGAAACGATGCTCATCACATTTCTTTTCCGATAGACAAGGCACTATCCACAAGGAATTTCTATCTGAGGGAACGAAATTGAAAGCTGTAAGGTACCCTCAAATTTTGCTACGTTCCAGTACGCACAACAAGGTTACTGGTGGTTTGTTCACGACAACGGTCACCTACGCACAGCCAATATCGTCGAACAGTTCCTGGTAAAAAAAGAGAGTAGGGAAACTTGAACATCTACAACGTACGTCGGATCTCAATCCTCCAGGTTTCTTCTTATTGCCTCGACTCACTTTCACTTTGAAGGGAAAGAGATTTGACGATGTCCAACGAAACGTGACAAGACTTTTTAAGACCATGCCAAAGGAAGACTTCGTACAAAGTCTCCATGAGATGTAACGCAGAGCACAGCGGAGCATGTTTACGGGAGGTGACTATTTCGAACGACGGTAAGGCAACTGTAGGTCATAGTTCATCTATGTTAATTTTACAGGACTATCACCGTACTTTATTGTCCGAGTTTGTATATAGTATCGATTTCCTTGGTGTAATAAACTAATTTTAAATGGCCACACTACGTCCATCTAAGGCTATTCACAGTGGCTGTTCACATCTGGAATGTTTGTGACGTGGTCACTACAGAGAGGAGTTGAGACGGCCAGCATCTGTCGGCTCCCACGACCACTCACCTTGCTGCAGCTGTTCCTCTGAGTGGACGACTCTTCCGCTCCAACTTGTGGCACTGACTGCTTTGCAGAAATCTGGACACCCCACCTGTACACAAAAAAAGAATGGTCTTCGTGAATATTCATTTTTTTCAGAAAGCTGTTATTATTCGTCTACATAACACTTTACTGTCTTGAGAGGCAATATTTTTTTTTCATCAAGAAACAAGACATAATAGTTACTGATATTTACAAGGGCAACTCCCCATCACACTCACTCATCTTTGGTCGTAAGATGGCCCAGTGGACATTCCGTCAAAAACTGAACACAGATCAGGCATGAGAACAGGAAGAAGGCGTACGGAACCGTGAAGAAAAGAAGCGTTAAAGAATCAGTGCACGGCTCAAGTTGTTGTTGTGGTCTTCAGTTCGGAGACAGACTTGATGCAGCTCTCCATGCTACCCTGTCCCGTGCAAGCCTCTTCATCTCAGAATACGAGAGGCTTACTGATTTTCTCCCTCGGTCTTCCGCTTCGATTTTTACCCCACACACTTCCTTCAAATGCTAATTCTACGATTCCTTGATGTCTTAGGATGTGTCCCACCAGTCTATCTTTCCCTTAGAGTATGCCAGAAACTCCTTTTCTCCCAAAATCTGCACAGTACCTCCGCACCATTTAAGTGATCTACGCACCTAATCTTCATCATTCGTTTGTAGCTTCATATTTCAAAAACTTCCATCATCTTTTTTTCTGAACTCGTTATCGTTCACCTTTCACACCCATACAATGTTACACTCCAAACAAATACCTTCATAAACGACTTCCTAACATTTAAATTAATATTGTACATCAACAAATTTCGCTTGTTCAGAAACGCTTTTTTCTTCCCGCAGCCATTCTGCATTTTATACCTTCTTTACTTCGGCCATCAGAAGTTATTTTGCAACCCAAATAACTACACTCATCTGTTTCATTTTTTGTCTCATTACTTGATCTAATTCCGTTAGCATAGCCTGATTTTCTGACACTACATTCCATTACCCTTGTTTTACTCTTGTTAATGTTCATTTTATACCCTCCTTTCACGACACTGTCCATTCTGTCCATCAAATGTTGCTCTTCAAAGCCCTTTACTATCTCTGACAGGACTACTATGTCATCGGCAAAATGTACAGTTTTTTTTTTTTTTTTTTTAAATTTTTATTTCTTCTCCCTGAACTTTAATTCCCTCTCCAAATATCTCCTTGCATTCTTTCATAGCTTGCTCAGTGTGTAAACTTAACAACACCGGGCCGGCCGCGGTGGCTGAGGGGACTAAGACGCTCCAGTCACGGTCTGCACGGCCACTACGGTCGGGGGTTTGAATCTCCCCTAGGGCATGGATATTTGTGCTGTCCTAGTTCGTAAGTAGTTCATAAGTAGTTTGTAAGTTTAGGGACTGATTACCCCGTAGTTAAATCCCATAGACTGTACAAACATTTGAACAACACCGGGGAAAGACTACAACGCTGTCTTACTCCCTTCCCAACCACTGCGTCCCTTTCATGTTCAAATGTTCAAATGTTTGTTAAGCTTATGGGACTTAACTACGGGGTCATCAGTCCCTAAACTTACAAACTACTTATGAACTACTTACGAACTAGGACGGCACAAATATCCATGCCCGAGGGGGGATTCGAACCCCCGACCGTAGTGGCCGTGCTGACCGTGACTGGAGCGCCTCAGTCACCTCGGCCACCGCGGCCGGCCCCTTTCATGTCCTTCGACTGCTATCTAGTTCTTGTACAAGTTGAATACAACTCTTCGTTCTCTATATTTGAACACTATTAACTTCTTTATTTGAAAGAGCGTATTTCAGTCAACATTGTCAAAAGCTTTCTCCAGATCTACAAATACTAAAAACGTACGTTTGCTTTTCCTTAAAGTATCTTCTAAAATATGTCGTAATGTCAGTATTGCCTTCCGTGACCTACATTTCTCCTAAATCCGAACTCATCTTCCCCAAGGTCAATTCCAACTGTTTCTCCAAACGTCTGTTAATAATTCGTGTTAGTATATTGCAACCATGGCTTATTAAACATAGTTCTGTAGTTTTCGCAAATTTCTTCTCTTGCTTTCTTAGTAATTGGAATTACTATATTTCTTTTGAAGTCGGAGGGTATTTCCCCTCTCTCATACACCTTTCATACCACGTGGAACAATTTCTTCATGATTGGCTCTCCTAACGAAATCGAAACTTCAGACTGAATGTCATCTACTCCAGGGGCCTATTTCTACTCAAATCTTTCAGTGCTTTCTTCTCGCAGTATCTATCTCCTATCTCATTCCTATCTTACCTTCCTCTACTTCCTCCTCCATTTCTAGAAATACATCCTTCAACTTCATTTGCCTTGTATAGGCCCTCTATATATTCCTTCCACCTTTCGGCTTTTCCGTCTTTGCTTAGTATTGGATTTCTATCTCAGGTGTAGATATTTATGTAGCTGCATTTCTTGTCACCAAAGTGTCTTTTATTTTTTTCCTAGTTACACGTTCGTCAATCAATCACCAAGACTGTTGCCCCTGTAACTACTGAAAAGGCATCTGCCCCTTTTACACGTTCGTCTGACCTCTCCTTAGATACCCCACCGCTGTGGTTGCACCTACGGTACGGCTGTCTGCATCGTTGAGGCACGCAAGCCATCCCACCTCGGCAATGTCTGTGCTTCATGGGGTTTCGAGCTGAGGGTGTGCTATATCGAGCGAACCGAAAAAGCCGTGGCGTGTTGGATGTCGTCGCGATACTGGACTGGCAGTCATGAGATCTGTATTCAAATCTCACTTTTACACCATCTTTTTTCCCCCCGCAAAATTCTTAACTACCCATCCGCAAACGTGTCTGACCCCTGTATTTAATTTCGTGTCCATGTCGGGGTGTATCTTTTGTTTACAGCAGGGAGGTGCAAAGAAGGGGCTTCTAATGAAAGTTGAATCCTCACAACTATTCTACTAGCAGACAAAAGGAAGTGCCTCATCATTTATTTGGGAGCCATCACATTCACATTCATACAGACATCGAAATCAAGCAAAGAAGCTGTTTTATTCTCTCACCACGCATCCAAGTTAGGTGTGTCGGAAACAGATTCCTGTGATATGAAACACCACCAATGTCGTGTATGACAGTTAGGACATGATTGAAAATATGGTTTTCCATCACAGTCACTAATTATGTTTTAATTAGTGGTAACCGGTTTCGGTTTTTATATCCATCATCAAACCAGTGTCGATTAATATAAAATGTGAAATTGGTTGCTAGTGATAAAAACATATTTTGCAACTGTGACGGACAATCAAATAAAAAAAAATTCCTGATTCTGATCCACACAATGGAAATACTCAAACGTGTTTCCCTGTTGGAGATTTGGTTGACTTGTTTGCCTTGTCATCCCATTCGAGATCCTCTACCTTTCGGCTCCTAATAGAGTACTTGTGTGTCATAAACTGTAATTGCAGATACCTTTATTACACATCACTGTTGCAAACGGACATTACACCACGACACAAACACAAAACTGAACACAGCGGATAGGCACGTCAGTGACCGACTGACAGACCATAAAAAGGACAATAAAGAGTAGAACAAGGATGGCCCAATTGGCAGTTTAACGTCATCACATAACCACGACGCCATGGCTTTTCCAATTCGCTCCGTGTTACACATCTCAAGCTTGATCTGTTCACAATGTCTATTTTGCTTCTTTTTGTCTCAGTTCGGTAAATCTTATTCTTGTTTTCATGCCTGATCTGGACCATGTTACCATTAAATTTCAGTGGAGATGCGATAGCTTCATTTGGTAGTGCATAAACTTAGAATTATAGTACAAACTATTTGTTCAGTATATGTTGTATCAATAATAACACTGTTTTATACATTTATTGCCCGTTCACTATACAACTGCCCACTCCAGAAAGCGTGACTGAACTTTGTTTACGGACAGACAAGATCTAAGGCGTTCGACATTACTCGACAGTGGGCGATTGATACATGAGGGCCGCGGTGGAGTAGCCGAGCGGCCTAAAGCGTCTCGCAACGGAGCGCGCGGTTGCCCGCCGTGGAGGTTCGAGTCCTCCCTGGGGCATGGGTGTGTGTGTGTTTGTCCGTAGGTTAGTTTACCTAGGTTTAAGTAGTTTGTAAGCTACGGACTGATGACCACGCAGTTTGGTCCGATAGATTTACAAACATTTGTTACATTTGTTGTTGAAACACGAGGCTTGGCATTGGCGTTCATAGTCAAGTGGGTTACTACGGCTCAGTATTCACACTGTCTATGAAATGGATAGTCATCGCACAAATGTATGGTATTGACGAGTACTCTCAGATGGAAAATCGTTCGTAAATAACATGTTTCAGCTCGGAAAGGTTTGCTGAAACTGCCAGAAAGGGCTATGGAGAGGGCAGCAGCCGCAATAGAAAAGAGTGAGGACAGTTCGTAATGTTGTGGACTATGTTAACACATTCCAGTCGGGGCAGAAGAGACTGCTGCAATCCCTTAGCAGTCATACACCTTTGAATCTTCTTTGAATGGATCTTGCGTATAACGTAATGTAAGAAAGCAAAATTTATTTTTTAAGTGTTGTATGTCCTATCATCCATAATCTCCTCATTTTTATTTAATTTTTTTAATTCACAAATTTTTACCGAATGATTATATTTTACAAATTTGGAGATACGAGGTAGAAAAAAAGTTTGTAACTGCCATAAATCAGAATTTATTAGTAAATAAATATACAAAACTAGTTCGTTGAATTTATATAACTCTTTTCACTGAAAAAAAAAATGCTTTTGTGTGGTATAGAGTGAAACAATCAGGCAGAGTCCTACGCTTCATTCTTCACAGCACCATGTTTTCCCTTTTCACTCCTTTACTTGTACTGAGGTAACAAGAAGGAAAGCAGGCCGGCCGCGGTGGCCGAGGGGACTGAGGCGCTTCAGTCATGGTCTGCACAGTCACTACGGTCGGGGGTTCAAATCCCCCCTCGGGCATGGATATTTGTGCCGTCTGTAGTCTTAGCTAGTTCATTTCGAACCCCCAACCATATTGGCCGTGCAGGCCGTGACTGAGGCGCCGCAGACCGCTCGGCCACCACGGCCGGCTTTTAACATTCCCCAAAGATAAAAGTCATAAGGATTTAGAACTGGAGAACGAGGAGGCCAGTCAACTATCCTATCATTAAAAACACTTCGTATTGCTGCCATAGAAGCATTGGGAACGTGTGATCTTCTATTGTCCTGCATGAAGTAACCGTACAGTTTGTCTTTGGGTGAAAGTTCTTGAAAAACAATGCAGGATATTGTTCACATACATGTCAGAATTTATTGATTCGTGAAAAAAGATTCGACTAGTCATTTGCCAGATTTCGGCAGCCTAAATTCGTCGAGTGTTCCCAAATGTGTTCAAGAGGTGTCAGGCAGCTCTTTCTATAGAGGGACATCATTCTGAACATCTACTATAAATAAAGGTAAGCTTAGGTTACTCAGATGGCGATGTTTTTTAGACTTTAACTCAGTGTATGCGCCCGCGGCACAATGGAGTCGGATAATCGGGCGCTGCCGTGGCCGGCGGATGTGGTGGCGGTGGCCGGGAGCTGTACCGCGAGATCCGCGGACGCCTGGCAGGCGTCTTTCGTAGGACACCCTGCATTACACAAATACAGCCTTCCATAGACCAAGTTTTTATCTATCCAGATCTTAGATCTTAAACAAAAGTTTCATTTCAATTTCTTACGCTTCTCTGTAGCAGAATGTATTAAGAGCTAAAACGTTACACATTGACTTCATTTGTTAGATCTTAATACTTTTTTCTTTTCATTTTACACTCAGTCGCCGAAGTGCCATCAACTAAGAAGACTTGCAGTAGGCGGTGAAACCGTGATGGGATATGCTTGCCAACAAAACGATACGTCATTTCATTTCAACGAGTTTATGTTGACAACGTCGTCTCACAAATGGCACTGACGATGCAAGTGCCTTCTAGATCTAGCGCAATCATTCTAGAAAATACTATACTTCTTGACTAGTATGGCGTAAATTTTTCTATCTCAAACGGTTTCGGCGTCCCAACTAGAAATGGAAACCTATAGACAATTTGTCTCAGAAGACAGTGATACATGCTAACAGGGTACGCTCAGAAGCTCTTTAAAAGGTGCTTCGTGCTGCTGCCAATTATGCCAAATTGCACATAATCTAGATGAGTACCAATGTAACAAAGCGGAATAGATTTAAGTGCCGTATATTTAAGATCCCGAATAATTATCTGGGAGTAGGTATTAGGAGTGATTTAAAATGGAACGATCATATAAAATCAATAGTCGGTAAATCAGATGCCAGACTTAGATTCATTGGAAGAATACTAAGGAAATGCAGTCCGAAAACAAATGAAGTAGGTTACAGTACACTTGTTCGCCCACAGCTTGAATACTGCTCACCGGTGGGATTGATAGAGGAAGTAGAAAAAATCGAACGGAGAGCAGAACGCTTCGTTACAGGATCATTTGGTAATAGAGAAAGCGTTAAGGAGATGATCGATAAACTCCAGTGGAAGACTCCGCAGGAGAGACGCTCTGTCAAAGTTTCGAGAACATACCTTTACCGAGGAGTCTAGCAGTACATTGCTTCCTCCTACATGTATCTCGCGAAGAGCTCATGAAGATAAAATCAGAGAGATTAGAGCCCACACAGAGGCATACCGACAGTCTTTCTCTCCGCGAACAATACGTGACTGGAATAGAAGGGAGAACCGATAGTGGTACTCGAGGTACCCTCTGCCACACACCATCGGGTGGCTTGCAGGTGGCTTGGATGTAGATGTAGATGTTACGTTAAACAGCATTCGAACAAAAACAATTAATGAAACTGCAAGATGCCAGAAGTTAGGCTGTTCACATGCTTGTGTGATCTTGCGTAGCAGACGCCACTGCCGGTCACGCTGACCTGACGCGATCGCAAACAGTTCCTCGAGTATTTCTACGCTGCCTGGCTATTCAGGTCGGTGCAAAGCCGCTGTGAGGCATAGTTCTCTGCGCCACTGCACCCACACTTCTTCAGTCGCAGTCCAGACTAAGAAAGCCAGGCTTTCACTGCGTGCACCGCCAACCTCCACCAGACGCTGACGACCCCTGAAAAAGCCTGGCCATCATCCCACGGCACCGGCGCTGCGGTCAGCTGGGAGTCTACTTCTCCAGATCACTGTAGCCTACAGCTCTGTTTGTGGAAAGTATGGCCATCCTTCACCCCGCCGCTTGACGCCATCCGCAGTTCGCGATTCGCTGATATTTTCCGCCATCTTGGTCTTATACGTTCCTTGTTTGCTATTGTTGTTGTGGTCTTCAGTCCGCCGGCCGCGGTGGCCTAGGGGACTGAGGCGCTTCAGTCACGGTCTGCACGGCCACTACGGTTGGGGGTTCGAATCCCCCCTCGGGCATGGATATTTGTGCCGTCCTTAGGATAAGCTAGCTGATAAGTAGTTTGTAAGTTTAGGGACTGATAACCCCGTAGTTAAGTCCCATAAGCTTAACAAACATTTGAACATTTTTTGTCTTCAGTCCGGAGACTGGTTTGATGCAGCTCTCCACCCTATTCTACCCTGAGCAAGCCTTTTCATCTCCTCATAAGAACGGCAACCCACATCCATTTGAATCTGCTTACTATAGGCGTCTCTTGCTCTCCCTCTGCGATTTTCACTCCACACACTTCCCTCCAATGCTAAATTTACGATTCATCGATGTCTAAGAATGTGTACTACCAAGCGATCCCTTCTTTTAGTTAAGGTATGCTAAAAATTCGTTTCCTCACCAATTCTGTTCAGTACCTCTTCATTAGTTATGCGATCTACCCGTCTAATTTCAGCACTCATCGGTAGCACCACATTTCAAAAGCCTCTATTCTCTTCCTGTCTGCACTGTTTATCGTCCATGTTCCCCTCCCGTACAAGGCAACACTCCACACAAATGCCTTCAGAAAAGACTTCCTTACACTTAAATTAATATTCGATGTTAGCAAATTTCTCTTTTTCAAAAATGCTTTTCTTCCCATTGCCAGTCTGCATTTTATATCCTCTGTACTGCGACCGTCATATGTTATTTTACTACCCAAGTAACAAAACTCATCTACCACCTTCATTGTTTTGTTACCTAATCTAATTCCTTCAGCATCGCCTGATTTTCTAAGACCGCATTCCATTATCTTTGTTTTGCTCTTGTTAATGTTCATTTTATACGCTCTCTTCAACACGCTGTCCATTCCATTCAACTGCTCTTCTAGGTATTTTGCTGTCTCTGACAGAATTACAATGTCATCAGCAAAACGCAATGTCTTTATTTCTTCACCCTGAACTTTAATGCCGGCCGCGGTGGCCGAGGTGACTGAGGCGCTCCAGTCACGGTCAACACGGTCACTACGGTCGGGGGTTCGAATCCCCCCTCGGGCATGGATATTTGTGCCGTCCTAGTTCGTAAGTAGTTCATAAGTAGTTTGTAAGTTTAGGGACTGATGGCCCCGTAGTTAAGTCTCATAAGCTTAACAGACATTTGAACATTTTTTTGAACTTTAATCCTTATTCCAAATTTTTCCTTGGTTTCCTTCACCGCCTGCTCGATGTACAAATTGAATAACATCGGAGAAAGGCTACAACCCTGTCTTACTCCCTTCCCAACTGATGCTTCCCTTTCATGCCCTTCGAGTCTAATAACTACGGTCTGGCTTTTGTACAAGCTGTAAATAACTCTTCTTTCCCTGTATTTTACCGCTGCTAACTTCAGAATTTAAAGAGTGCATTCCAGTCAACATTGTCAAAAAGCATTCTCCAAATCTACAAAAGCTAAAAATGTAGGTTTTCCTTTCCTTAATCTATCTTCTAAGATAAGTCGTCAAGTGAGTATTGCCTCCCGGGTTACTACGTTCCTTCTGAATCCAAACTGATCTTCCCCGAGGTCAGCTTCTACCATGACTTATCAAACTGATGATTCTGTAATTTTCACATCTTTCTGCGCCTGATTTCTTTGGAATGGGGATTATTACATTTTTCTTAAAGTCTGAGGGTATTTCGCCTGTTTCATACATCTTAAACACCAGGTGAAATAGTTTTGTCATGACTGGCTCTCAGAGAGACTTTAGTAGCTCTGATCAAATGTCATCTACTCCCGGGGCCTTGTTCCGACCTAGGTCTTCTAGGGCTCTGTCAATTTCATCAGTCAGTATAGTATCTCCTATTTCATCTTGATCTACTTCCTCTTCCGTTCCTACAACATTGTCTCTAAGTTCATTTACTTTGTAGAGCTCCTCTATGTACTCTTTCCACATTTCAGCTTTCCATTCCTTGCTGAGAACTGGTTTTCCATCTGAGTTCTTCATATTCGTAGAGCTGTTTTTCTTGTTCCAAAATGTCTCTTTTATTTTCATGTAGGCAGTATTTACTTTTCCCCTTAGTTTGTTTGCTATAAGAAGTGTATTTTAGTTTTCAACAGTTTCATTAAATCTGAAAGCAAAACAATATCTCATTTCGTTCTCAAGATATTAGTTTCATATCCGGTGGCTAACATGTACGGTTTGTCCCCTACTGACCAAGCGAACTTGACGCCTGGTAAGAACTGATAATTATTTGTGAAGTTTGATTTTGGACATAGTATTATCTGACTGATACCTTCTGTCGATAAATGATTTTTTCCTAGGCCTATTCGTTATATTATGTTTATGAAGGTAATGACGCATATAAAGAAATCTCTTACTCAGAGCAGCTAAGGACCTCAGTGACCAATCTAGATCTACGATACACAGTCGATGAGGTCGGGAGATAGGCATTGGATGGAACTAAAGGAAGAATTGTTACCAGCCACAATGAGGGCTAGGCGGTCTGGAGGTCACTAAACAGGCTACTGCGAGCGTGAAGGGGTGAGAGTTTAAAATAGGGAAAGATTAATTTTTGAAACTCACAACCACCAGCTGCGAACCAAATTCCTAAACATGCAAAAACACTGGAACTGTTATTGCGACTGTTTGACTCGTTTTCTAGGGGATGATATCACACGTTCGCAGCTTTCCTTCCCTGCATATGATTAACAAAACAAATTCATAATAAATTCAAGTTCATGAGAGAAAAGGGTGTACTAACTACTATTTTTGAAAACACGCGAAAGTTCACTTTATGTTGTTTATTTCACAATACTTGAACCCTGTGGCTGATACGTCTGTACGTCGGCACATTTATCAAATAAAGTTATAGCTCGAGAGCCCCCAGACAAAATGAATATTTGTCGCGAATTGTTTTCACACCACGTGGCTGTCTCAAACACCGTTTATGTTCATGCCTATGCGACGACACGTGTTACATTAACAAATCACAGTCACTTTAATTCAATGCGATGCACACCTTGTTCCACCGGCTAAATATTCACAAACACACAGTAGCACTCGATTTAACTTGGTGCAGTCTACGACGAGCAACCACACGTGGCGATTGCCACAGACAAATCTCAAGTCACCACCTCGAGATCCACTTGCCGACTGAGGCAGAGCGACGCCGCCAGGCCAGCCGCACCACGTGCTCTCTGGAGGCCTCACTTCCTGTCCTCGCGCGCGCGCGCGTGCCAAAACTCAACTGCCGGGGTTTTTCCCCCTACATCTTCAACTTCCGCATGCGAGCTGTTCTAACCGATTTGCCAATGTACAGCGCTCAGCCAATACATTTCTAAAACTTTACTTAAAATCAAAATAATTACACTACACATTAAACAAATATTTTCTTACGTTTTTATATTAGTATAAACATCCTTTGTACTGTTTATCATAATCGTGCAATTTCTTATACCACAGATAAGTGATTTAACTGAATACTTCAAGATAAAATGCAAAAGATTAATTGAATATAAAATGAGAAATAGTTAATATATTATTTTTATAAACAAACATTGCCATGCTAGTTGTGTAACTGTCTAGTCTTCGTTGGTAATTTATTACTTTTCATTGTCAATTAAACATATTACGTTAGATGTGACTATATCAGCTAATGTATTGTTTATTTATCAACAGGCTATTTTGTAATGAGGGCCTTAAAGGTTCCTAACTGCATCGTATTACTTCAAATGCCAGTAGTATTACAATATTTGTGCACTGCACTGTGCCTGGCACTCGCCATTGTCCCTCTCTCCCCTCACCGGAAACGAACTGTAAAATCCTAAGTTGGAACAAGCCACCAACGTCGGCCTGCTCGCTGGCCTCCCGTCAGCTACAAGCACACAGCAAATCTCAACGTGGAGAAATTCTACCTTTGGCCTAACTATGAATGTTGTCACCCAACTGCGTACATACATTGCTACCGTAATTAATAAGATTAAAATTGTGTAACATTTAGTGCATTGGCATGGTCAATAATAATAATAATAATAATAATATTTATTCAACATCGAATAATACATATACATTGACATTGACATTGTACAGATTATTCTTCTGAATACGTCAGTTTCATGAATTATAAACTAGTGATTACTGTTTCATATAGACATTATTTCTTTTATACAATTAAACATATTACATGTTTTTAAGTCTTTATCTGATAATTAAACACTTAACTACAGCATTACATGTTTTAAGTCTACTTGACAACTAAACAGTTAACTACAGTACATACTTGTCTTGGTTAAGAAACATTTTTCATATAGTCATAGAATTCATCTAGAGAATAGAATGCATTTTCAATTAGGATCCCTTTTAGTTGGTCTTTTAATTTATTTTTAGGAAGGGCTGCAAGGCTTTTTGGTAGTGAACTTCATACTGTTTAATTATCAAATGCTATTAATTACCAGTATTTCTATTGGGCTGTAATCTCACACTACGCACCAAAACTGCACAGTCAAGAGAGAATCTTCCGAAGTGGGTATATTCTATTACATCTAACATAACATCGTGGAGATGTGCAGGCGACCCTGCACGTGTATATGTGCCCTGAATATCCTTCATATTGCACTTTAGATTTGTATTTCTTCTTTACTAATTTCAATTAGAAGTTCGTTATTTTGTTCTTCTGACAACTGTGGCTCAATGACACCAAGGAATTCTTCAAGGGACTCCTCACATATCTGTCCAGCAGAATAGATATTACCATAATAATTTGAAACTTCTACCATTATCTCTTTCTGTGATTTGAGCACTGTACCATTTGCAGTCTCAATTGCATCAATGAAAGTTCGTCGTCTTTTCTTGGTGTGCCTCAAAATGTGATACAGAGATGTAGTTTCATCTTTCAGCTTAGATTTTAATTTTTGTCGTTCCACTTGCTTTCTCTTAATGCTTATTAATTTGGCTTTGAATTTTTCAATGTCTTCCAGAAGAAAGTTGGTCTGATCATACAAATTTCTCAACAATGTGTAATAAAATTCTATGTTATTTTTCATGTCTCTAGATCGTTGTTGACTGTATTGAATAATAACTTTCTTTGACTTTGGCTTCACCTTGTTACACCATCAGTCTATTACTGATGCATATCTGTCCACCACACGCAGGCATAATGTCCATGCTTCTTTCAGAGTTTCTTCTAAATCATTTTCTTTTAGTAAATTTATGTTTAGGTTCCACTGATTTCTGAAACTTCTAATTGGTTGCATCGTGAAATTACTGCAGCCTAACATGCCGGAATGATTAGTGAAATAAGCGGGAGTTATTTCAGCTTTAACCAAGAAGTTTTCTAGGATTTGTGACACATAGATTCTGTCAGCACTACTATTTGAAGTCACAAATGTGGGTTATTTAATTTCCCAGGCCTCCTTAAGTCTTAAATCTGTGACTAGGTCCTTTAATTCATCAGAGGCATTGAAGTTAGGGGTCTGATCTTTCTTGTTTAAAATACAGTTAAAATCACTTCCGATTACAAGAATTTGTGGATGTTTTCGTAGTAAATAAATTATTTCTTCTTTAAAAAACCTTGACCTGTCCATTTCATAGGAAGTTCCTGAGGGAGCACACAGATTAATTAGAGTAATATTGAAAACATTTATGGCTATTGTTCTGCCAGATTCTAATCTTTATATCTCGGACAAGGGTATCCCTTCTTTGATTGAAATAGCTGTTCCCACATTTGTTTGAAAAGAAACATTTACTTTTTCAACATATCCCGCAATATTAAGATTAGAGAGCATAACTTCTTGCAACAAAGCAATATCAGTAACTTATTCATATAAAAAATCCTTCAAAGCAGAAACTTTCAGTTCTGATGTTATTATATTAATATATAGAGGTGTAATATTATAGGCTTGCTTCATTTAGGGGAAAAAAATCTTTAAAATACATTCTCCTATGAAGTTTTACCAAACTTTTTGACAATGAGAAAGCAAAAAGAAAAAAAATAATAAAACAGACAGTAACAAACACATTCTACTGTCCCTGTAAGATTGGTACTAAGCTTCAAATCCTCTCTTTCTGTTTACCTTGATTACGAGAAAGCTTTGTGTTAGATTGTGATTTGGTTTTGCACCAATTAATCTCTTGAAAAATTGTGTTTTCCTTTGAACTATTTTTATTTGACACTTCTGTTTACAAAGTAGTTACAACAGAATTTTCTCCCCCTGTTCATTTTCTTCTGTAGTAGTCTCCTTTGTCGCATCAGGTGTTACGTTGCGTATTTCAAACACAACTGGAAACTGTTTCTGTTCCATAATTTATTCTTCTTCTGAACACAACGTTTTTCTCTCGGTTTCATGTTCTATTGTCACCTGGTTCCTGGTTTTTTAACGACATCGATTAGAGACTGTATTGCCTCTATTGATGTCATGGGTTCCACTTTTGTGTGATCTGTTTCCTCTGATTCTTCTACATTTCATTGTTTCTGTTTACGAAGGGAAGGTGATATGCAAGAGGGTGTGTTATCTGAATTGTCTTCAGTTGTTTCCAACGGTGTTTTTTTGTTTTGCTGATGATCACATTCACGGACATATGGCCCGTGAGTTGATCTCATTTGCAATGGAAGGAAATCTTTTTCGTCAGAGATAGACACGTCAGAAGTGTTTGAATTGTCACTATTAACCGATAATTTTTAATTACTCTGCAAAATGTCACCGATTGTAAGTTTTTTTTACTTTGAGGCAAATTATTTTTACCACAAAAACACGGCGTAGGCAATCTTGGCGAAAATGTCCAGACTCATTGTAAATGTGACACGTCGGAAACTGTCCAGAATATACAATATGAGCTTTATGTCCATCCACAGAAATATGAGACGGAATTTTTTATCTTTCTTTCCATCCCACAGACCGAATACCATTGAAACACTGCAGTTTATACAGTCTTGACCACTTTTCTGTAACTATGGATTCAACTTCTCCATGTTTAGAAATAGTGTCTTTAATTACCTGATTATCAACTTCAATTGGAACATATAATACTCTCACGGTTTTATACATGATATCTGCTTTTCTTATGGAAACATTACTTTTAGAACCATTTCTGTGTACGAATTCAGCTGCATTACCCCACTTTCCCAAAAGCTTGTCTACTGAAACCGGACTAAGGAATTTTAGAAAGACACAATAACTGTCAGAATCTAATTGCATGGTGTGTACAGAGTCAGAATTTATTCAAATTACCTCCGTTAGCCAGTCGTGGATTTCCAAGGCAGTAGGTTTTACTGGTCGAGTTTCCTTTTCGAACGAGAAAACCAGAATATGTTTTCCGTACAGAGTCAGCTATTTCCTTCAGCAGCACAAAATACGTCGAAACACCAAAAAAGTGAATCCGAACGAACTCACTTGGAAAACAGTTTGCTGTGTTGACAGCCTAGAACCGGACTTTCGGTCCGGCTGTCGCAAACAACCTAACTTAAAACGTTAGCTGTTTATCTTGAAAGACAGTAAACATTGTTTAAAACTTGAAATATTGATTATTAATATATTTTTAATATTCACAGGATATATGACATCAACTGCGATTGGGCAAAGCTGAAAATGTGTACCCGGCCGGGATTCGAACCCGGGTCTCCTGCTATCTAGGCAGTTGCGCTGACCCCTACACCACTGGGGACACAGTGATCACCGCACCTGCAAGGACTACCTAAGCACGCCTTCCGTCAGATACAAATTCCCAGCTTCGCCCTGCCCACAGTACTCAAACTCGTAGTTATGAAACTAATTCCCGTAAGAGTAAGGGCTTCAAACTTTTACAATGAGCTGTGACTTCTGTAAAATGAATTTTTTTTTTTTTTTTTTTTTTTGTCTTTTCCATCAGCTGTTGTCTGTCAAACATATGTACATTGCGTTACCCTTATTGCAGCCTTGTATAACCTGCAGATATAGGATCGAAAGAGGTAACTTTCGCAGTCTTGTGAAATTTTGTTGTCGCGTTGAAATGGGAGCAGGCTTGACTTCGAAGGCAACTGTACACAGCACTTGTACTCACAGCACGTTTATTACGAACTCAACATACACGCAGCACTGACTGCCTCTCAGGCAGAGTGCTCTGCTATTTATAGCCGGCCGCGGTGGCCGAGGGGACTAAGGCGCTCCAGTCACGGTCAGCACGGCCACTACGGTCGGGGGTTCGAATCCCCCCTCGGGCATGGATATTTGTGCCGTCCTAGTTTGTAAGTAGTTCATAAGTAGTTTGTAAGTTTAGGGACTGATGACCCCGTAGTTAAGTCCCATAAGCTTAACAAACATTTGAACGGATAGTTCAAATCAACATTTGCTATTTATACACAGACAGAATTTATCAGATATTAGAAGAACAGTTAACATAAGAAACAAGTATAATTTACAAGTGAACATAAGAATGATGTAGAACATTCTGGAATTGTTAATTACAAAGAAATAAATTTTTGGCGGTGGGCGAGATGGAACCGGCGACCTGTAGCAGCACAGTCCGTGACGCTAACCCCTGCGCCACGCCGGCAGTCGGTCTCGTGATCTCTCGGGGCATTATTATTTATAATACCTGAGTGAGTGTCTTTAGAAAGCGTTGTTTGGCTCAGAGATCGGATTTGTATTGAAAGGTTTGTGGGTTCGATTCCGCCCGGCAGTAAGTAGTTTTTTGCTCCTTGGCAAAGTACACTATGACTTCACAATTAACCGCAACATCATGTATGTTATTTTGTATTTATATGTGCACAATTTAATAAAACAATTTAAAGACTGCTCTTACTTAATCGAGAAAGAAGAAGAGATCACTTCCCGAGAAGCTTGAATCTAACTACAATCCATTATACATCACCAGCAGTCCTCGCAAGTATTCAGCAACATGTTGCGTTACACGTGGTTTGCTGCTGGACTGTGGGATGAAAGAAGCTGGTTTCAGAATGTCAATCAAGTTTGTTTCTCTATGTAGACATTAAAAAAAGCATGTAACTGCAAAAGGGTGGCGTTCATAACATGCGCAAGATGCGGTCAAAATTATTGCTTCCCCTGTTTCTTCGATGAATATCATATCACCCCGGTACATGTAATTGATCAATTGCAAAAGAATGGAAGTATCGATTTACATACACGACGTCCCCAAGTACGCGTTAACTACAGTCCCTTTTTAAATGTTTGTGCCCTTTCTTTCTTTTGGGTCCCAGCCTCGTCGCCACTTTTGTGTCTCGTCCGCCGGTTGTTGTGGGTGTCGGTGGCCGAGTAGAAAGAGACCGACACAGGAATAAAGAATGCACGCGTGTGCAGGTACGGAGGTGAGCAGCCAGTGGCCGGCCGCGGTGGCCGAGGGGACTGAGGCGCTCCAGTCACGGTCTGCACGGCCACTACGGTCGGGGATTCAAATCCCCCCTCGGGCATGGATATTTGTGCCGTCCTTAGTATTAGCTAGTTCATAAGTAGTTTGTCAGTTTAGGGACTGATGACCCCGTAGTTAAGTCCCATAAGCTATACAAACATTTGAACATTTGAACCAGCCAGTGGGACAGCAGAAACTAGAAACACTAGAGTAAATTAGAACGAGATATATATTTCATAGAGTCTTGGTAATACTTATCTTTTACATAGTTCCTGACTGCAGAATACTGATACATAGTTTATATAGAGGCCTGCCTACTGACGATTCCTAGTGTCTATCCGATAGCCAAGTCATAACTGGTGCCTATATGATTCCCAAGTGTTAACTGGTTCCTATCTCAGTCTAAAGTGGCCGATGGAGCAGTCGTGGCCACGAGCGGAGTTGCAGCAGAGGGCGCTCGTGGCTGACGTCGTAAGAACGCCGCGTCGTGCGTGCATGGCGGCGCGCGGCGGAAGTACGTGGCGCGCACTTTATACTTGTGCGACACCACACTTTCTTTGTTTATATACATGAATAAAATAACCTACATGATGTTGCGGTTAATTGTGACGTCATTCTACATCTATATCTACATTAATACTCTGCAAACCACTGTGAAGTGCATGGCAGAGGGTACGTTCCACTGTACTGATTATCAGGGTTTCTTCTCATTCCATTCACGTATTGGGCGTGAGAAGAATGACTTTAAATGCCTCCGTGCTTGCTGTAATTAATCTAACCTGGTCCTCGCGATCCCTACGGAAACAACGCATAGGTATACGCATTGCCAAGGAGCAGAAAAAAATTTACCGCCGGGTGGAGTTGAACCTGCGACCTTCTCAATACGAATGCGAACGTTTACCCCTTTTTTCCCCCCTTTTCTTGCTCTATGGGTAGTTCTTGTCCTTGCGGACGCTGATATTGTTTGTTCGTTCTGGTTCTACGTGTTCTTTGGCTCAGCTATTTTTTTTTTTTTTTTTTTTTTTTTTTTTTTTTTTTTTTTCTGAGAGCGCTGAGCCACGGCGCCCGGCACCGCTGAGACAAACACCGCTTCCTAAACACACCGTCACAGGGACAGTTGGTAAGACGCATATGGTGACAGATCCGTATCAAACTTCCCTTTATTTCGTAAACGCTTGGCCATCTGGTTGTTGTTGTTGGGTTTTTAAAGGGGGCTAAACGGCTAGGTTATCAGTCCCCTGTGTCCATCTGGAATTCCCACTTGGGGCACTTTCGTGACTCACCACGCCCTACCATGTATCACAAATTTGGACGAATTCGGCGATAACGAGTAGGCGTTCTCTCCTTGTAAGAACATGGAGTACCAACCCAGGGCAAAATGTGCCCTTGGTCTAAATTTCTGTATTTTAGTTGCAGTTTTTAAAATTGTAACCATAGAAATGTACGGTATAGTACTTTATAAGTTGAGAGACAAAGCCGGCCGCGGTGGCCGAGGGGACTGAGGCGCTCCAGTCACGGTCTGCACGGCCACTATGGTCGGGGGTTCGAATCCCCCCTCGGGCATGGATATTTGTGCCGTCCTAGTTCGTAAGCTCGTAAGTAGTTCATAAGTATTTGTAAGTTTAGGGACTGATGACCCCATAGTTAAGTCCCATAAGCTTTACAAACATTCGAACATTTGAATTTGAGAGACAAGTAGAAGAAGACCCATAAACAAAAAAGGATTTTCATAATGATTTTTTAAAATAATTTCAGACTCCAAGCAGAAATCATGGGAAGACTTTGGAAATAAGCTAGAAACTCTGGGTCAAGCGGCGGGAAAACCATTTTGGAGCGTAATTAGCAATCTTCGAAAAGGAGGGAAGAAGGAATTAACAAGTGTTTTGGACAGGTCAGCAGATGGAGGGAATATTTTGGAGAATTGCTCAATGTAGGTGAAACGTTCAATGATGTGTCAGATTTTCAGGTAGAATGGGATAGGAACGACGATGGAAACAGGATCTCATTTGAGGAAGTGGAGAAAATGGTCAGTAGATTACAGTGCAATAAGGCGGCTGGGGTGGACGAAATTAAGCCGGAACTCGGCAAATACAGTGGAATATCAGGTCTCAAATGGTTACACAGGATAATTGAGAAGGTGTGGGAGTCGGGACATGTTCCGTCTGACTGGACGAAAGCGGTAATCACGCGAATTTTCAAACATGAAAATAGAAAAGATTGTAACAACTGTATAAGTATCTCTTTAATTAGCGTCGTAGGTAAAATATTCTCAGGTATTGTTGAAAGGAGAGTGCGAGTATTAATTGAGGACAAGTTAGATGAAAATCAGTGTGGGTTTAGGCCTCTTAGAGGCTGTCAAGACCAGATCTTTAGCTTACAGCAGGTAATGGCAAAGTGCTATGAGTGGAACAGGGAATTGTATCTATGTTTCATAGATCTAGAAAAGGCTTATGACCGTGTTCCTAGGAGGAAGCTACTGTCAGTTCTACAAGATTATTGTATAGGGGGCAAACTTCTGCAGGCAATTAAAGGGCTTTAATAGACGGTCAGGCAGCAGTTAGAGTAGATGGTAAATTAAGCTCATGGTTCAGGGTAGTTTCAAGGGTAAGACAAGGCTGTAACCTGTCACCACTGTTGTTCATCCTATTCATGGTTCATATGTTGAAAACAGTGGACTGGCAGGGCGGGATTAAAATAGGTGAAAACAAAATAAGCAGTCTCGCATATGCGGATGACCTAGTTGTAATGGCCGATTCGATTGAACGGTTGCAAACTAATATTTCAGAGCTCTATCAGAGGTGCAAGGATTATGATAAGAAGATCAGCATCTCCAAAACTAAATTAATGTATGTGGGAAAGAGATTTAAACGGATTGAGTGCCAAATAGGAGGAACAAAGTTAGAACAGGTAGGGATGTATTTTCTCACAGGATGGCAACATAGTGAATGAACTGGAATCAAGGTGCAGCAAAGGTAATGCACTGAGTGCTCAGCTAAGATCTACTCTCTTCTGCAAGAAGGAAGTAAGTACCAAGACTAAGTTAGCAGTGCACTGATCTATCTTTCGACCAACTTTGTTGTATGAGAGTGAAAGTTGGGTGGATACAGGTCACCTTATTCATAAGGTAGAGGTTACAGATATGAAAGTAGCAAGAATGATTGCAGGTACCAATAGACGGCAACAATGGCAGGAGGGTATCCATAATGAGGATATCAAAGGAAAACTGGAAATGAACACCATAGATGAAGCAGTTAGAGCGAACAGACTGAGATGGTGGGGTCATGTTACACGCATGGGAGAAGCAAGGTTACCTAAGAGACTCATGAGTTCGGCAGCGGAGGGTAAGAGGAGTCGAGGTAGACCAAGAAGAAAGTACTTAGATTCGGTGCAGAATGATTTTGAAGTAAGAGGCATAACATCAGACGAGGCATCAATGTTAGCATTGAATAGGGGATCATGGAGAAATTTTATTAGAGGTACTATGCTCATCGATGAAAGGAGAAAATATAAAAATGCAGTAAATGAAACAGGCAAAATGGAGTACAGACGACTAAGAAATGAGATTGACAGGAAGTGCAAAATGGCTAAGAAGGAGTGGCTAGAAGGCAAATGCAAGGATGTAGAAGAATGTATAAATAGGGGAAAAATAGATACAGCCTACAGGAAAATAAAGGAAACATTTGGAGATAAGAAAAACAGCTCTATGAATATCAAGGACACTGATGGAAAACCAGCTCTCAGCAAAGAAGGGAAAGCTGAAAGGTGGAAAGAGTATATACAGGGTCTCTACAAAGGAAATGAACTTCGAGACAATATTGTATGAAGGGAAGAGGATGTAGATGACGATGAAATAGGAGATACTGCACTGAGAGAAGAATGTGACAGAGCCCTGAAAGACCTAAGTCGAAACAAGGCCCCTGGAGTAGATGATATTCCCTCAGAGCTACTGAAGTCTCTGGGAGAACCAGCTATGACAAACCTGTTTCACCTGGTGTGTAAGATGTATCAGACAGGCGAAGTACCCTCAGACTTTAAGAAAAATGTTATAATCCCCATTCCAGAAAAGGCAGGTGCAGACAGGTGTGAAAACTACAGAACCATCAGTTTAATAAGTAAAATATAGGGAGCGTAAGGTTATTTACAACTTGTACAAAAAACAGACAGCTGTTCTTAGAGTTGAAGGGCATGAAAGGGATGCAGTGGTTGGGAAGGGAGTGAGACAGGGTTGTAGCTTTTCTCCAATGTTATTCAATTTGCACATTGAACAAGCTATAAAGGAAAGCAAGGAGAAATTTGGAGAAGGAATTAAAGTTCAGGGTGAAGAATTAAAAACATTGCTTTTTACCGACGACATAGTAATTATGTCAGATACAGCAAAGGACCTGGAAGTGCAACTGAACGGAATGGACAGTGTGCTGAAAGGTGCATATAAGATGAACATTAACAAGAGCAAAACTAGGGTAATGGAGTGCAGTGTAAGAAAATCAGGTGATGCTGAAGGAATTAGATTGGGAAACGTAGCAATAAAGGAGGTAGATGAGTTTTGTTACTTGGGCAGTAAAATAACAAATGATGGTCGCAGTACAGAGGATATAAAATGCAGAATGGCAATGGGTAGAAAAGCGTTTTTGAAAAAGAGGAATTTGTTAACATCGAATATTGATTTAAGCCTAAGGAAGTCCTTTCTGAGGGCATTTGTATGGAGTGTTGCCTTGTATGGGAGTGAAACATGGACGATAAACAGTGCGGACAGGAAGAGGATTGAGGCTTTTGAAATATGGTGCTACAGAAGAATGCTGAAGATTAGGTGGGTGGATCGCGTAACTAATGAGGCGGTACTGAACAGAATTGGGGAGAAAAGAAATTTCCGGCATACCTTGACTAAAAGAAGGGATAGATTGGTAGGACACATTCTTAGACATCAAGGAATTGTGAATTTAGCATTAGAGGGAAATGTGTGGGGTAAAAATCGCAGAGGAAGACCAAGAGAAGGATACAGTAAGCAGATTCAGACAGATGTAGGTTGCCGTTCTTATGTGGAGATGAAGAGGCTTGCTCAGGATAGGGTATTGTGGAGAGCTGCATCAAACCAGTTTCCGGACTGAAGACCACAACAACAAAATGCTCCAGACTGAACGCTGAAAGGCATAATCAGTCTCTAATGATGATGCTGATGATGATGAACGAAAAATGTACGGGTAATTTTTGCCCGTGCTTAGTGTTTGTAGGCATAATGCTGCGTAGTAGAAGATAATCCCAAAAGCGCGGCCTGTTGAGACTCGCCCCCCCCCCCCCCTCAGTTCAAACACTGGCAGCCTGGGGGTGCGGACGTGGCGCGCCTATTGGTATCGGTATCGCCCTCCTGCACGGAAGGACCTATCAGCCTCCCACTGGCTGCGGCCGCAGGCTACAGCAGCGCGGCGACCACAAAGGTGGCGTGCACATTAATTACCGCGGGAGGCCGGCCGGCACAAAGGGCGCTCTAATGACGCGGCACAAATGCGCCTCCAAACATCCAATTTTTGTGCGGGAGATTTGTCGGCAGTGACACTGCGCTTATGCGCTGTGTCCGGGCTGCCGCGCCGGTAGCCCCGCCACCCCTTTGTGGTGCCATACCCAGACACCTGGGGGCGAACCGCCCCCCGCGGCGTACCGCCCGCGGCTGCCGCCGGCGGCGCTGCCGTCGCCTCTGCGGCCGCGGTGCGCTAGGTCGGGTGGTAGTAGTAACGTATCACGTGACTCACCACAACCGGAAGTGACCTGACGGAGTAGGTGTTATTTACCATCGAGCTCAGTACTTTTGGCGCTCGAACTTAAATAAATAAATAAACCGAAAAAATGAAGAATGGATTCAAAGAAAACATTGGAAGACTTTAAGGAAATTCTGAAAACACATAAGATTAACAAATTTTCCAAGTTCAATGTGCATCAGAAACCAGAAGTATTTTTAGATTTTAAGCGTACCTCAAGTATTGGACCGTAAAAGGTAAAGCAGTCAACAATCCGAAGATTCGTTTGAACACCACAGTGCTTTACTAGGCATGGTCCTGTTTGGAGGTGGTATGCCGTTGCCTTCCTCCGACCTTCGAACTGCCTTACCCAGCCAGTTATAGGGGGACCTACAGTTTAACGTGGGTTCCGAACCACGGCGCTACTCGGTATTTTTCACATCAGCAACACTGCCAGAGGTGAAAGAAGTGAAAAGTGACAGATAAAATTCCTAGGACCTGGCGGGGATCGAACCCGGGACCGTTGGATTTGTAGCCTGGCACTCTACCACTGTGCAACCGAGGAGCACATTGGACTGTATGAAAGCTATATACTGTTTCGTTTAGTGCACTACTGGGAAATGTTACTTAGTGTAAGTCCAGGGAGCTTAGTCTCTGTGCGCGTTCGAAAATTGTTTACCGTTTTCTAGGGAATTCGGTTTTGTGGTGTCGCACCAGTCTAAAGTGCGCGCCACGTACTTACGCCGCGCGCCACCATGCACGCACGTCGCGGCGTTCTTACGACGTCAGCCACGAGCGCCCTCTCCCACAACTCCGCTCGTGGCCACCACTGGACTGCATCGTTCACTTGGAAGATAGTGAACCAGTTAACACTTAGGAATCAGATAGGCACCAGTTAAGACTTGGCTATCGGATAGGTACTAGTAATCATCGGCGGGCAGGCCTCTATCTAATCTATGTATCAGCATTCTGCAGTCAAGAACTATGTAAAAGTTAAGTATTGTATAAATTCTGTGCAATATATATCTCGTTCTAATTTACTCTAGTGTTTCTAGTTTCTGCTGTCCCACTGGCAGGTCACCTCCTACCTGCACAAGCGTGCATCCTTTATTCCTGTGTCGGTCTTTCTACTCGCCCACCGACACCTACGACGGAAACGAGACACAAAAGTGGAGACGAGGCTGGGACACAAAACTATAGAATTACGACAATACTTTTTGGTGCTGAACATGAAGTAAATAATTGATGCTGTTACTGCTCAAGGGTTGTCAGGTTCTTGTATATACCCTCAGCCGCTCAGCAGCTAGCAAACAGAATTCCCTACAAAACGGCAAACAATTTTCCAATACACTCAAACAGGGAATTAACTCGCACCAAGTATCGTGATGAGAATGCTTATAGTGAGCCACCAAGTATCGTGATGAGAATGTTTATAGTGAGCGTCTAAAAAAATATTAAAAAATACACAATAAAAAAATAAATAAATAAACAATATGTATGGCGAATAAAAGGACAGTGTGCTTTTAATGTAGCACTGTATACTGAAGAAAGCATATTTCTCATAAATATAATTTTTCTGGCCGATTTCTACCATATTTTGAATGTTAGATAGCCGTGCATAAGTTCAGTGAAGACTGAACCAATATATCGATTCCTCCTACGAACATCTCGCGAAGAGCACACGGGGATAAAACTGGAGAGATCAGGGTCTACAATGAGGCATAGGGGCAATAGGAGGAAGTGAGGATTGTTCGCAGAGCACCATATCCCCAAAAACCGTGAAGTAGCTTGACGAGTATGGACGTAGAAGTAGATATTTGTGTGAGAAATTGGAAACAACGTTTTCTTAATTTCTTGGAAAATACGCGTTTTCGGGCAACGTAGATTCAGATGAAAAACGCTCAGTTTACAATTATCCATCGCACGGTTTTTTTAGTCTACTTAATACAATCATTAAAGGGTGGTCTTCTCAAATTGTGCGAGGCAGGTGGGCCATATATGTAACGGGCCTTTACTTTTGTTCTCACAGGAACTACCTGTCAAAAACGAACCGAATTGGTTGGCGGTTGCAGACAAGGTACGTAGACTAGAAAGGTATGCCAGTTTGGGCTTCTTCACTGTCATTGGTTAGCGCTGTATTACGTCACTCAGCAGCAAGCCGCTGTATTATAAGGCCGCCGTGAACACATTTTCTGTCTTTTCTTTTCTTATTCGACAAAAAACATTGCTCTTAAGCGGTGGAACAAGCTTGTGATTAATATACAGGGTGTTTCACTAAGTGTGTGTGCCTCTGTAACTTATAAAATAATAAGTGACGGGAAATTCTAATGCGGTAGGTCAACACAAGAAATGTTAAACTTTCTGCGGAGCGATTAACATAGTTTATTGTATCATTTTCCACAGAGTTACAGTACAAAGAGAGACTTTTTTAAATGGAACAATAGTTTTTTTCTATCGTGCATTGGAATCGTTGAAACCAGCTGCGTCCAAATCAATTTAAACTACATTCCTATCACTGTTAGTTTGGGAGCTACAACCCTTCAAAGTTTAGGGGGCGGAGGATGCGATAGCGTATCTGACTGGCCGAGTGGCTAGTCCCTGGGGCACGGCCCACTGTCTCATGACCACCAACCAGTCAGCTACGCTGTCGTAGCCTCCGCCCCCTAAACTTTGAAGGGTTGTAGCTCCCAAACTAACAGTGACAGGAATTTAGTTTAAATGATTTGGACGCAGCTGGTTTCAACGAATCCAATGCACGATAGAAAAAAAACTATTGTTCCATTTAAAAAATTATATATTTGTGCTGTAACTCTTTGGAAAATGATACAATAAACTATGTTGATAGCTCCGCAGAAAGTGTAACATTTCTTCTGTTGACCTACCGCATTAAATTTTCCAGTCACCTATTATTTTATAAGTTACAGAGGTAAACACACTTAGTATACATATACAGGGTGTTTCACTAACATACAAAGGACTGAAAAAGAAAAGCTTCAAACATTATTAACAACTAGCTAACCCGTCCCGCCCCGCAACTTGGCATGGGTAATATTTAAACGTCTTTGACTCGAGAACCACTGAACGTATCGTGATGAGGTTTGTTTTTAAATTGTAGAGCTCATAAAGATCTAAAATTAAGTCCGTGAGAGCACATGTCTAACTTTTATAGATTTCCCACAATCACTATTTATGTAGTTTGATGCCATCCGGCGCCAGCGCCTTAGGAGAGAAAAATGGTACATATGCTTCACTCTTAAAAGCTATACATAAGCTCTCCTGGACTTTTTTTAGACCTTTGTGAGATCTACAATTTAAAAGAAACCTCATCACGATACGTTCAGTAGTTCTTCAGTTATAGAAGGTTAAAGGGACAGACAGAGAAAAAATGTGTTGATTTCAACCCCTTAAGAGTGCGAATTTCGAAATTTTACTATGTCTATAATCGTGACGCTAGTTAGTTCAATAAGGTGACGAAGTATTATCTCAATCGACTGAATGACATTGACAGGCATAGCATAAGGACAAATAGAGGCCTTCATTTTTATATATTACATAAAGAAAACTTTCGTTACAACGCAAACTTAGCAGCCAATTTTCGCATTAATGTTTTTGTTTTACTCATTTAATTACTATAGACATTGAACTGCATACTACTTTCATACATACAATTTTATTAATCGGCTTCACAAAAATGTTCGGAACAAATCCTGGCATTTTTGACATTTATCTCGTCTTGTCGTTTACAGCGAGAGATCCATATGCGCTGAAGTTCCTCATCTTTTGTAAACCGATGGTACAAAATGCCTTCCGTCTTGCGTCCACTGTTATTGCACTGCGCAACAGCAAAACACGAAGTTTTCTTACTCATAATTAGAGAAGGAATATATGGAAAAATTGTTCCCGAATAAAAGAAAGCTACTTTCTATCCGAACACTTAACAGGTCACGAAACGCAAAACAACTTCCTGCTTGCACGTTTCATAAGGGTAGTTTACTGCGGCAACTGCTCGGCGCTTGCTGCCAGGTGACGTCACAGAAAGAAAGCGCGCGAGTCAAATATACAGCCCCCCCCCCCCCCCCCTGAATGACAGGCGTCTAGGGACAGTAGTGCGTCGGACCCCAGGTACCCGGAGTTTGTGACACTTGCGGGGAGTGACACTTGCGGGGAAAGGGAATGTGTAGACACTTGCCGGGAGACCTGGACGCTGCAGGTAGTGAACAGGGTGTTCCAGAAGTAGGGATACACCACCCCTACTCCACGCCCTCCAGCCGCTACCTGTGCCGTATTCAGGGAAAGGCCCACCGGACCGGCCGCGCAATTTGTGACACAAATTACATGTTTGATAATATCAATTTAATGCATAGAAGTATGAAATCACATCAAGACTACTTCCTGCAAACATTTCGACAAAAAAGTTGGCACTGAGTTTAGAAAAACAAAATTCTGGTATATTGGATTTCAGCATTTTATCAAAAAATGAATGTTACTACAAGAGATACAGCCATTCAAAGTTACGGGCACCATAACGTTTTCCCTTCCTGAGTAAATGAGCTGCTTCTTGTAGTTTCAACATTACAGTAGCCTTTTTCTTGAATGTTCTGAATATAAATTACACAGACGTCTTGAGGAGGAGAGTGATACGGATATCTGATTGTAAACCACTGCCTATTACCTTAGATCTTGCCTTTCGCGGGCAAACGCACTTCGCGAAAGGCAAAGGTCCCAGGTTCGAGTCCCGGTTCCGGCACACAATTTTACTCGGCCAGGAAGTTTCATATCAGCGCACACTCCGCTGCAGAGTGAAAGTTTCATTCTGGAAACATCCCTTAGGCTGTGGCTAAGCCATGTCTCCACCATATCCTTTCTTCCAGGAGTGCTAGTCTTGCAAGTTTCGCAGGAGAGCTTCTGTGAAGTTTGGAAAGTAGGAGGCGAGGTACTGGCGGAAGTAAAGTTGTGGGGCGGCATCGTGAGTCGTGTCGGGAGAGCACAGTCGGTAGTGCGCTTGCCCGCGAAAGGCAAAGGTCCCATTTTCAAGTTCCGGTTCCGGCATACAATTTTAATCTGCCAGGAAGTTTCATATCAGCGCACACTCCGCTGCAGAGTGAAAGTTTCATTCTATATTTATACAGTTAACAGGCAATGCAATTTATAACCAACTACTGGCTGCCAATTTCGCTTCATTTTTCCTGGAAGTCTTGAAACTTGTTTCTCCCTGTTGGTTTATGCCAAGTTCGGAGTAAAAATGGTTCTATATCACGGTTCTAGAAAATAGAATTTATCTTTAGCATTTTTCGGTGTGTGACATTCCCTTACACATTCCGTATTTCATACATTTATTAGATGTATTTGTAATTCGAATACAGCGAAATCGTTTTGGGGTCTCGAATAAACGCATCAAGTATGTAAAATACTCATTGACTTATTATTATTATCGTTTTTTGATTGAAGGTTTAAGGTTGCGTCTCCTATTAAAAAGCATAGTAGCTATTTTTAAAGAGATAGAAGTTGCGTGATAGTGGGGTTAACTACATAGCGGTCAGTCACATCAACGTATCTGTGCAGGATGCCTAGTATATTTATTGCTTGCGCAGGTGTCTTGATATGCTTAGTGTTCTGAATAATATGCTTTTAGGAGGTATGACTGTTGAAAGTCATCGTCTTGTAGTAGCAGAGAATGTCTTAATAACTCTCCAAACATTATCACTGTTAAGATACCGTTTTGTTTTCAGGAGGAACACTCAACGAATTAATATGTAGTTAGAACAAGTTTCGTGTTATGTTGACAGTGCTATACTTCTTGGTGTGCCTGCACGCAGGAAAAGCTATTATCCGCCCCAAGGGCCCCGCAAGTGTTCCAACCCCGTTACCCGTACGAACCGATAGATGTCTCTACGGTCTTGCTACCATGATGCTATGCGACTCCAGGACTTCTATTTATCATTCCTGCTGTTTAATTTTCGTAACTATTTCTACCTTCGTATTTTGACATTCGAAATATGAATCATTCTAAGACTTCAGTATTACTGTAATAGAAGAGTGTCTGTAATATTCCATGATATTTCTGTAACACTGCGCTATTAAAATGACAAATAAGACTTTCCAGCAGTCTAAAGGCTAGTCTACACGACGACACTAGGTTTCGACACTCGTTTCATGAAATGTGTTGGGCGCAACTGGTTTCGTGTATCTCTGTAGACGCGGCGCCAATACTATACACTTCAGTTTCGTTGTTTTGTGAGTGCCGTAGTCGCCGTAGAATAAACGTTCTGGTAGCTGTAAGAGTTGCAGCGGAGCTATTGCTTCTCTGTGTGAAGTCGTTGCATAAGACTAAACATAAAAAGAATAAAAAACGTGATTGGGTTTGTGACTGGATTAAAATAGACGTAAGCTCGGTTGCTCAGCAACCTTGCTAAAAGAAATTGTGATCGAAGATCCTAGAAGTTATTTTAATCAACTCAGAATGTCACCAGAGCAGTTTACGTTCCTTTTAAACAGAGTTAGTAATGCAATAAAGAAACAAGATACTGTTATGCGTGACGCATCGTTACCAGAACTGAAATTACAAATTGCATTACTTTTCTTGTCAAATAGGTATTCGTCTCTACAGTACCTCTAGCGTGTTCCCAAATCCACAATTACCATAGTTCATTTGTATAGGTATTTGGAATTGAACGTACTTTAACCTGCGATTCACTAATCGTCAACTCATCAATATTTAATTCACGAATAATTGCTTCAAGAGCACGGCACTGCTTATTCCTGAAAATTTCATCGTTAAAATGGCACGAACACCTATGCATCGCCTATATGTTCAAAAACCGAATTATTTCTTCCTTTCCGCCATTTATGTTGTGTTTTGTTCTGTATTGGTTATCACATATCCTAAAAACACGCGCAATCAGTTTCGCCAAAGTTGGGTGTCGAAACTGTTAAGTTTCGCCAACGAGTTGCGCGAATGCCTGCCACGCATGCGCACTGGCCAGTAGCGCAGTTCCATGAAACCTAGTGTCGTCGTGTAAACTAGCCATAAAACTTCAAGTTCGAAACTTAAACTGTAAAAAGACGCAACATAAAACAGAGGATACTTTCCTGATAAATAAAGCGGAAAGCAGAGCTGAAGTTCTACAAGAATTTCTGTTTTGTTATTGAGAATATTCACGAGTTACTTTTCGAGTGTCATTTGCATGAGAATGAATGGCACTGGTGTATTAAGTATTGTTATTATTTCACAGATGGTGACAGAAAAGATCGGCTTTTATAGGAAACTGAATGTATTCTTTTTTCGTTGACGGTGGCGCCTGAAGAATTAGCGATATTATTTCAGTTTAGCTCACGGCGAAAGTGATGGTGGCACTAGATATTTTGTTTTGTAGGTTTATTTAGTAAATTTTTGGTGGTCATATAGGTGACAGGGGCCAACGTCTGAAATGGCAAAACTTAGGGGAAAATAACAAAAGAGAAAAAATGCAAAATAAAAGAAAACACTAAAAAGAAAAACACATGCGTGTGTGTGAGGGCGGTGTTTCGTTTCTCGCTTCCGACAATATTTTTATTTTTTATTTTTCATATCGCAAAATGTAAATTCCTTTTAATTAACAAAAGTGTAAGAAAGCTTTTAGGAGCCAAGATAAAAAAGAAAAAAATAATATCTGGACCTGTAAGCAAACCACCGCCGACGCTTAACAGCTCCTCAATGAGAAGCGTTTATCCTCTACGCTACAAAGCGCACATTCACAAAAGCTCCCTGTTTTACATTGTCATCAATATCAAGAGTTACTCGCCAATATGACATTAATTGATTGTAATTTTTAACTAATTATACTAAGAACGACATGATTTTGGTACCTCTTAAATGTGCCGTAACTTTGAAATAGCATCACACGAGTTATATGGAGAAAAGCATGAAAATACGAAATGGAAAATGGCGTCTCTGCGACCGTAGAGACATCTATCGGTTGGTACGGGTAACTGGGTTCCGACGCACTACTGTCCATAGACGTTAGTACGCCAATGAGGCAGAGAATTTATTCTCACCCGAACGAGCCAAGGAAGTGGCACAAAATGACGTAGCCGACCGCTGCTGTCATAAATTCCTTTTCGTATTATAACTCTCCACGTCCCCACCCCCCCCACCCCACCCCGCAGAAAAAAATTATATATATATATATATATATATAAAACACAACCTGCCACATCATGCGACAATGCAGGACATCTGATCCTAAACTAAGGACCTATTTGAACCAAATTTGGTACAACTTAATCGCCAGGACACAATCACTGTGAGGTTACTGACCAAATTTAACACGTAGTTCAGGAGATACGGAGTGATCAACAATGAGAGTAAAAACAACTGCCCCATCATGTTGTCGCGGTGGCGTAAATGATCAAATGTTTGTCAAGCTTATGGGACTGAACTGCGGGGACATCAGTCCCTAAACATACAAACTGCTTATGAACTAACCTATACCAAAGAGCCACGGCGGAGTGGCCAAGCGCATAGAGGCGCTATGCTGCGACGCGCGAGGCCGTTCCCCGTCGGGGGTTCGAATCCCCCTAGGGCATGGATGTTTGTGCCGTTTTTAGTATAAGATAGTTTATAAGTAGTTAGTAAGTTTAGGGACTGATGATCCCGAAGTTTAACCCCGTAAGCTTTACAAACATTTTATACTAAAGACAACACAAACATCCAAGCCCGAGGGAGGATTCGAACCTCCAACGCTGGAGGCCACGCCATCCGCAACGTGGCGCTCCAGACCGCTTGGTTAATCCCACGCGGCACAGTGGAGTATTCGAGCTATCTAACAAGGAAACTACTTGGGTACAGGATTTTAGAATTTCTCTATATTTATGGTACGTGAAGTTCGACGCAACTCTCAAAAAATCTCGAGAAAATCGACTTTGAAGTTTTGCAAGTACAAGTAAGTATCAATAGCAAAATTCGTTGCAGTACCTGTCGGTGTATTTTGCAAAATACGTTGTAGTTCCTGTCGGTGCCACCCCCATGAACCACAGACATTGCCAAGATGGGGTGGCTTGCGTACCTCAACGAGCAGATAGCCGTACCGTAGGTGCAACCACAGCGGAGTCTTATCTGTGAAGACGACAGACAAACGCGTGGTTCCTGAACAGGGGCAGCAGCCTTTTCAATAGTTACAGGGGCAACAGTCTGGATGATTGACTGAGCTGGCCTTGTAACATCAGCTAATGTGGCTTTGCCACGCAGTTACTGCGAGCGGCTGAAAGCAAGAGGAAACTACAGTCATTACTTTTCCCGAAACATGCAGCTCTACTGTATGAATGTATGATGATGGCGTCAAATGTTGAAATGTTTGTAAACCTATCGGACCAAACTGCGTGGTCATCAGTCCGTAGCTTACAAACTACTTAAACTAAGGTAAACTAACCTAAGGGCACACATACACACCCATGCCCCAGGGAGGATTCGAACAACCGAGCAACCGCTCTCCACAGCGAGGCGCCTTAGAGCGCAAGGCTACTCCACCGCAGCGATGATTGCGTCTTCTTGAGTAAAATATTCCGGAGGTAAAATAGTCTCCCATTCGGATCTCAGGGCGGGGACTACGCAGGAGGATGTCATCATCAAGAAAAACAAGACAGGGATTCTAAGGATCGGAGCGTGGAATGTTCTAACCCTAGTAAGTTAGAAAACCATAGTGAACGCATTATCACAGCAAAGATAGACACAAAAGCAACACCGACCACAGTTGTACAAGTTTATATGCCAACTGGCTCTGCCGATGACGAGGATATCGAACAAATGTATGAGGGGATAAAAGAAATTATTCAGAAAGTTAAGGGAGATGAAAACTTGATTGTGGTGGAGGACTGAAACTCGGTAGTAGGAAAGGGAAAGGGAAGAGAAGGAAATGTAGTAGGGAATATGGACTGAGAAATAGGAACTAAAGGGGAAGTAGCTTGGTAGAATTCTGTACAGAGCACAATTTAATGATCACCAACACTTGGTTTAATTATAATAAAAGAAGGCTGTATACGTGGAAGAGACCAGGAGACACTGGAACGTACCTAATTGACTTTATAACGGCAAGAAAAAGATTTAGGAACCAGGTTTTAAATTCTAAGACATATCCAGGGGCAGATATAGACTCTGACCATAACTTATTGGTTATGAACTGCAAATTAAAACTTAAGAAATGTAGAAATGTTAGGATATGGAACCTGGAGAAATTGAAGGAACCAGAGGTGTTTGAGAGTTTCAGAAGGAGCACTAGGCAAGCATTTGCTGAAACGGCGGAAAGTAATTCAGTAGAAGAAGAATGGGTAGCTGTAAGAGAAGAGGGTAATGAAAGACGCAGAGGATCATAAAGGAAGAAGGACAAGAACTACTAGAAATCCCTGGATAACACAGGTACTGAGCTTAATTGATGAGAGGAGACAATATAAAAATGCAGCAAGTGAAGCAGGCAAAAGGGAGTACAGACGTCTGAAAAATGAAGTTGACAGGAAATGCAGAATGACTAAGCAGGAGTGGCTTGACGACAAATGCAAGACCGTAGAAGAAGGTTTAACTAGGGGAAAGATAGATAGCGCCTACAGGAAAACAAAAGAGACATTTGGAGACAAGAAAAATAGCGGAAGGAATATCAAGAACTCAGATGGAAAACAATTACTAAGCAAAGACGGTAAAGCTGAAAGATACAGAGATTATATAGAAGGCCTGTACAAAGGAGATAAACTCGAAGGCAGTATTCTAGAAATGGAAGATGCAGTAGAGGAACATGAGATTGGAGATACTATACTGCGAGAAGAATTTGACAGGGTTCTGAAAGATTTGAGTCGAAACAAAGCCCCTGGAGTAGACGATATGCCGTCTGAACTGCTGATATCGTTAGGAGAGCCAGTCATTAAGAAATTGTTCCACCTGGTACGCAAGATGAATGTGTCAGGGGAAATACACTCAGACTTCAAGAAGAATATAGTAATTCCAATTCCAAAGAAAGCAATTGCAGACAAATGTGGAAATTACAGATATATCAGTGTAATAAGTCATGGTTGCAAAATACTAACACGAGTTATTTACAGACGAATGGAAAAAGTTGTGTAACCCAACCTCGGGGAAGATCAGTTTGGATTTAGGAGAAATGTAGGAACACGGGAGGCTATAGTGACATTAGGACTTATCTTAGAAGATAGACTAAGAAAAGTCAAACGTTTTTAGCGTTTGTCGATTTAGAGAAAGTTTTTGGCAATGTTGACTGGAATACACTCTTTCAAATGTTAAGGTAGCAGGGGTAAAATATAGATAGCCCGAGTTATATTCAACTTATACAACCTCCAGGGTGAGTACGTGCGTGGCGAGCACGGGGCCCCGAGTTGATGCAGTCTTCCTTCCTTCTTTACTTCCCGGAAGAATGCGTCCTACCCGCTGCTGGCGCAGACCGCCGCACGCTGTTTTCAGGGTTTTATTCCACTGAACCTATCACACGCCCCTCTTTTTCAAGGATGCCGACTAAGAGGGAGCCGGCCGCGGTGGCCGAGGGGACTGAGGCGCTTCAGTCACGGTCTGCGCTCGGCCACTAAGGTCGGGGGTTCGAATCCCCCTTCGGGCATCGATATCTGTGCCGTCCTTAGTTGTAGGTAGTTCATAAGTAGTTTGTAAGTTTAGGGACTGATGACCCCGTAGTTGAGTCCCTTACGCTTAACAAACATTTGAACATTTGACTAAGAGGGACCACCCAGTGTAATCCTCCTGAGATGCAGAAAAAGTCTGCCGAACAGCTTATCAGAGGGCACTCTGAACTGTGGATGTTTTTCAGCATATAGGGCACGGGTTCGCAGATTACGTCCATTTGCTAAAGCTGTGCATCTGCCTAAAACTCCTAAAGAGACTCTTGTATAATCGCATTGTAACAACTTTGAACGAAAGTCTCTGCATCGAGCAGGCCGGATTCCGTCAGCAACGCAGCTGTTGTGATCAAGTGATGATGGCTCTAACAACACACACTGAGCGTGGATATGTCGTATTTGTTGATTATTGAGGTCTTTCCATGCCGAACTTTGTATAAATTACTAAGCGAAAGGCTCAGTAATAGAGCTTTTGAAGTCCATCTAGAAGGAAAGAAGAGCAGCACTACCATCTAAAATAATGGCTTACCACAAGGTTCTGTATTGGCTCCATTACTATTGAACCTCTACGCAAACGATCTACCCACAACAAATGCTAGAATGTTCTACGCTGATGACATGTCTTGGCTGTGCAACATCGAAGCTTCGAAGTGTGTGAAAACACCTTCAACCAAGATCTCAGAACAATGGAAAAATACCTCAGAAGCTCGAGATTAATTCCCAAAGACAGAAGCTACAGTATTTCACGTATGCAACCAACAAGCCACTCGATCTCTTGATTTTAGTTTTGCTGAAAAAAAAAGTTAAACACCACAACGCAAACCCAAAATACCTTAGCATCAGACTGGACAGATCACTCACATTCAAATCTCACCTAACAGAAGCATCAGCTAAGATACGAACAAGAAACAACATCATCCAAAAACTTACCAATTCCAGCTGGGGAGCTGATGCACATACTCTGAAGATCTCTTATCACTGGTGTATTCTGTTACGGAGTACTGCAGTCCTGTTTGGCTTAAGAGCAGCCACACATCCAAAGTGGACACCGATCTAAATAACACCATGAGGATCATATCTGGGAACATAAAATCGACCCCACTGTACTGGCTCTCAATTTTCTGCAATATAGCTCCACCACATCTCAGACGGCAAGCTGCGTTAGTTAATGAGTGGAATAAAATTCCCGGCACTATTAATCTCCCTATCCACCAAGAGATTACTCCAAACAATCGTCGCCTTAGATCCAGAAGACCACCATGAAGAACAGCTCAAAATCTTATATCCATTCCTTTCGATGCCATAACCACCAGGAAAAATGATTGATCCAATTCTGGCATAGCCAGGAATCATAGGGAAATATCACATGGCAGAAATATACCTGGTTCAGACCTGCGAAGAAGAACATGGGTCACACTCAACATACTCCGCACAGGTCATGGCAGAAGTGGAGAGATGCTCTTCAGATGGGCCATGCGAGATACTTCCCGGTGCGACTGTGGACATTCTGAACAAACGATCCAACACATCATTGTGGAATGCCCAAAACGTGCATTCACTGCACTGCATTGCACTGTATGAAGCCTCCCCTAAAGCCGACGAGTGAATGGAAAATAATTTTGTAGTTCGTTTTTGTTTGCTTGCTAAATTGTCAATTTGATTTCAAATGTCATTGTATATATTTATATGTATGTATGTATGTGTGTATGTAAGCATGTAAACCATTGGTACTTGAAAACCACATACGCTAAATAAATTCATTTGTGGACTGATACGCTTCCATTGCTAAAAGTGGTGGAAAAGATAAATTGTAAATTTACTTCGCCATTTGTACGTACAATCAGTACATAATAATAACAGTAAACATAAAAGTGAATCCGTTTCTGTAAGAAGTTAAAATACCGTGTTACAAGCAGGAGGACGACAGTTCCGTACAATAAGGCTCACAAACATGACGAAAATAAACGTAGCCAAGTAGACGACTAGATCCACACAACTGATTGCAGACCTGCCAATCGTAGTTAGAGAACTGTGGTTAAGACATCATAATAATACCTGCTGACACATTGGACGGAGAGCAAATGCAACGAATGTGATAAGATCCGCAATCAAGCGACGCAACGCGCAATTCTTGCTACACATTCGTGTTTCTGTCATGAAGTATGTATTTCCGGACCCGTGTTTAACTGAGTTATTTTTCTTGTGTCGATGAGTACTATCACCACTCGAAGTATTCGACAGTTGATTTGGTTATGTTTGGAATTTTTTATTTATTTTCCTTGGGCACACGTAACCGGTCGACAAGATAAATAATTAAAAGGCAAATAAATAAAAAATAAATAAATAATTGTGATCTTGCCAAAATATTAATTTGTATTCGACATTTTTAGCACTCTGTAGAAGTGTAAAAACATAAAGGCGTACTGCCACCACATTCCGAATTTGAACAATTTTCTGTTTTTCATTTCGTTTCGGCCTACTAGGGACCACGAGGCTCGTCTTAACTCTCAGCTAAGATCTTTGGCTTTTTCTTGGCCCAGTCAACACTACCTAGAAAAAAAAGGCCTCACAACTGAGCTTGCCTACATCACACCGAAAGGCCGCGAACGCTGGCTGGCGGCCGACCGCTACGCGGTGGTGGGTGTGCCCCAGCAGCCAGCCAGTCAGCTGGCGGCCGCGACCTTTAGTTGTGACGTAGGCATGGCCAATTGTGAGGCCTTGTCTTCTAGGTGGTGTTGGTCCAGTACACCTTCAGCTCCTGGCTGTGAGCCTGCTTCCCTTCATCCGTCCATTTAGATCAGGTGGTGTCTGTACACTTCTTGCTTGTGAGAGACAGTGGGAAAACTCCCTGTAGGATGGCCTGACGGAATTGAGTTCGGTTCTCGGATGTCTGTAATGCGATCTGCAGTTCCTCTTAGTCTCATGTAACAGAGGTGAACCACTTAGCATTGGACGCCTTTTCCCTGCTTGTCACTGTGAGGATCTTCTTGGTGAGCCTCGAGTGATTCATGCGGATCATGTGCCCAGTCGCCTTTTCCTCATCTATGTGACTAAGTCTTCCTGGTGTTCATACAGCTCGTTATTGTGCCTGATTCTGTAAGTACCCTCCTCTTCTCTTATGGGTCATAATATTCTCCTCAGGATCTTCCTCTCTTTAAGTTCTAGTTTCCTGAGTGGGCCCTTTCGATTCATCAAGAGGCACTCGGAGACATAGAGTGCAGAGGGTCTTACTACCGCGTTGTAGTGCTTCAGTTTTAAGTTCTTGGATAGGTACTTAGAGGTATAGGTATTCCTACAGGAATGATAGGCCCTCTCTAACTTGGTGCACGTGGCGTCTATGGCCAAGGTTTCGCTCTCCTTGCTGAAATCCAGTCTCCCAAGTACTTGACTGCAGGAACTTTACAGATATTATTTCCTAGTGGGATTGTAGAAGAAGCCTGCTTGATATTGAACATTGTAGAGGCTCTGTAGTTGATGAGTAGCCTCCTCCGTGCTGTTGATCAATAGGGTGAGATCATCAGCAAAGGCTAGACATGTATAATGAGGTTATCTTTCTTGTAACCAAGCTTCAGTCCTGCTTCTGTTGATAATGTGGAAGTCCATTTTCTGATGATTTCCTCCAGAACACAGTTGAAGAGGATGCACGAAAGGCCATCCCTGTGCCTGACTCCTGTCTGGATGAGAAAGCTCGCGTAGATTTCACCCCTAAACTTGACTTTGGACGTGGTGATTTCATGGTAGCCCTAACCAGTGTGGTAGTCTTCTCATCTAGGCCTAGTTCCCACACGGTGGAGAAGAGGGTCGGTCGATCTATTGAGTCGTATGCCTTTTCGAAATCTACCATAAGGCTACCCAGGGATGTCCCACGCGGCTCCTAAATGAGAGGATTGTCTTGAGGTTTTGAATCTGCTCTGTGCAGTACCCACTCACCCGGAAACCAGCCTGGTCTTCGCCTAGTTGGGAATGTAGCTGTTTGGTGACTCTAGTTTGCACCATTTTAGAGAAGAGCTTGTAGTTTATAAGCAACAAGGAGATGCCTCTGTAGTTGTAGAGGTTGGTTCAAAATGTTCAAATGTTTGTTAATCTTAAGGGACTTACCTGAGGGGTCACCAGTCCCTAAACTTACAAACTACTTATGAACTACCTTATACTAAATATGACACAAACATCCACGCCCGAGGAGGGATTCGAACCGCCGACGGGGAACGGCCGCGCGCATTGGAGCATAGCACCTCAATACGCTTGGCCACTCCGCCGCGGCTGACGTTGGCCTTACTTACTTTCTTGTGTATGAACGGATCCCAGCTGAGGTCGATCTGGCAATACCTCCGTTCTCCAAATGTCCTCAATGATATGGGTGATACTCTATAGGGAATGGTCATCTATATGCTTCCACATTTCTGCAACTATACCATCTTCACCTGGGGCCTTGTTGTTCTTAAGGTTTTTGATTATCTTCTCTATTTCTTCCCTGTTGGGTGCTACAGAGTCCTGGTTCCTGATAGCGGGTTCAGTTGTTCTGCATTGAGAAGTTCCCGAAAGTATTCTGCAAAGCAGTTTGTCCACTCACTGTTACTTATTTGGAGCTTCCCATCTGGCCCTCTGTTTCTTGAGTCCTTTATAGAGATCTCTTGAATTGAAACTTCCTGGCAGATTAAAATTGTGTTCCGGAACTGGGACTCGAACCTGGGACCTTTGCCTTTCGCGGGCAACCGCTCTACCGACTGAGCTATCCCGACACGACTCAAGATGCCGCCTCACAACTTTACTTCCGCCAGTACCTCGCCTCCTACTTTCCAAACTTACTGGCGGAAGTAAAGTTGTGAGGCGGCATCGTGAGTCGTGTCGTGATAGCTCATTCGGTAGAGCGCTTGCTCCCGAAAGGCAAAGGTCCCATGTTCGAGTCCCGGTTCCGGCACACAATTTTAATCTGCCAGGAAGTTTCATATCAGCGCATATTCCGCTGCAGAGTGAAAAGTTTCAATCTCTTGAATTGTTTTTCTTGAAGTCTTCTTCCGGTAGTATTTCAAAAATTTTGTTAATAATCAGGGTAACTTTTACTGAAGAAAAAGGTAATGGCTTTGAAAATGAGTTTGTCTAGGCGCGGTAGAACAGCCGTGCGCACTAAGGCGCCCTACTGTGGTGCGCGCGACCGTTCACAGTTGGGGTTTCGAGTCCTCCCTCGGACATGGGACTCTGTATTGCCCTTAGCATAAATTATCTTAAGTTAGTGTGAGTAGTTTGTAAGACTGGGGACTGATATCCAACTTAGTTAATCCCTTAGATTTACAAACATTTTAAAATTTGAATTTGACCGTGTCTAATGTCTATATGCACTTCGCTTCCCGCATGTCGTATGCGACACACGACACAAGTGTCTTTTGTCTACAAACAGACCCACGTAGTGCTAGTCGCATTTTGAAAATCGTATCCACAATTTTTGAAAACAATTATATTTTCTTAGCCTTGTTGGTCAGGTTCACCTCTTATAGAAATAATAGAAGGATAAAAAAATTTCTGGTATTGTTACTGAAGAGGATATTCAACTTAACTCGCCATATTTGGAGTAGAATTTCTTGATGGAAGGAACGGCTAGGAAAGCGACAGAAATTCTGCACTCGTCTAATTAAGTACCTTGAAAACAGGTACTCAGAATAGCACATACTTTCTGTGGGCTGCGATAGCAAGAGAAAAGGCGACGGTAAGCGGAAGTTTTTTTATTGACACCGAGTTCGTCACAACCAAACGGTTCGTCTGTGGGGCACGTGCGTTTACTGAAGCCCTCAGGTTCTAGCCTTCGACTTTCTTTTCCCCCTTTCGTTTCTCTACTTGTTGTCGCGCAGACGTGCTCAGGAGTAGCCTTGTCACTGGCCACGCTGCCAGCTGAGCTCCTCGCGGTATTTCCGAAATAGTTTTCTGGCTGCGGACGGACAATCGTTGAAACAAAGAGCCATCTCGCCGAAGGAGCCTCGAAGTCGTCTCCTGGCACGAATCGGCCGTTCGGGGACTTTCTGGTGCGCGCACCACACGACTTTTCTTGCCCGGAGTGCGACAAAGCAGTGCGGAGACGGCGCAGCGGGGCTTCTTCAGAGTGGAGGACCGGCGGCCAAGTGTCACCACAAAGCCGGCGGACGCCCAAATTCTGCGCCCGCGCCCCACAAAAGGGCAGGCAGCGCTCGGTCGGTCCGGTCGCGCTTTCCTGCTCTCTCTGGCGACGTGACACCGTAACTGGCCGGTAAACCGCCGGTGGCCTAGAAAAATGGGTTTCCCAGCAGGTGTTTGTTTAGCTTCAAAGAACGGTGATTACGTTCTTGCGGAATTAAAGATTCGTCCCGCTCAGTCCCTGTCGTTCTTACCGGCCGACGAATGGCCACCGACTGTATCAACTGTGCAAGCTGGGCAGGAGGAATTTTAAGCTGCCGAGCACCGTTACTTCGCGGTGAAAGGTGCTGTCGTCATACCGTATATTATGTTTCCTATCTTTTATGTTATCGAATTCTGCCTGTATTTTTCTTTCTTGTTTGTAGTCGAGATGTAATAGGAAAGCTACAGAGCTAATAGGCAAGCTAAATAATGAGAAGTGTGAAGTCGTCCACATGAGTACGAAAAGAAATCCGTTAAACTTTGTTTACAAGATAAATCAATCAAAAGTGAAGCCGGCTGCGGTGGCCGAGGGGACTGAGGCGCTCCAGTCACGGTCTGCACGGCCACTACGGTCGGGGGTTCGAATCCCCCCTCGAGCATGGATATTTGTGCCGTCCTTAGTCTTACTTAGTTCATAAGTAGTTTGTAAGCTTAGGGACTGATAACCCGGTAGTTAAGTCCCATACGTTCTACAAACATTTGAACATTTTTTCAAAAGTGAAGGCCGTAAACTCCACAAAATACCTAGGAATTACTATTACTTAAATTGGAAAGAACACGTAGATAATATCGTGGGAAAGGCGAACCAGAGACTGCGTTTTATTGGCAGAACCCTTAAAACATGCAACAGAACTACAAAAGAAACTGCATACACTACACCTGTCTGCCCATTTTTGGAGTATTGCAGCCCACTGTGGGATCATTATCAGGTGAGTTTGACGGAGGACATCGAGAGAGTCCAAAGAAGGGCAGCTCGTTTCGTATTGTCTTCACGTCTTAATAAATCTCCACAGCATCAAAGTTCAGGACAGTTACCTTGATATCTCGTCGATGTAGAATCTTCTTAAAACACAGCATCTACATAACCTGCTTACATGAATCCCTAGAATTCATTCAGAATACGGGCAGCTAGAGAAATTTATGTGTGCGTCAAAATTAAGACAAGAACTCAGAGCAAACACCAGGTATCTGAAAAGCTGTTTAATTTCATCACTTCTACCCTACAATATATTACAACAATATGTACATCGGTGCCCAAACCGGCATAGTGGCGGCTTGGAAAGCTGTTACAAGGGAGACAGCGTCACGGAATTGATACAGGATCTGGGATGGGAATCATTACAACAACGGCGCTTATCGCTGTGGCGTGGGCTACTTGCGAAACTGCAATCGCCAACATTCTCCTCCGAATGCGAAAATATATTGTTGACTCCCACTTACATAGGTAGAAATGATCATCAGAATAAAATACGAGAAATTAGAGTTCGAACAGAGAGTCAGGTGTTCTTTCTTCCCGCGCGCTAGTCGAGAATGGAATAGGAGATAAATAGTATAATTGTCGTTCGATGAACCCTCTGCCAGGCAGTTAAATGTGATTTGCAGAGTATCCCATGTAGATGTAGATGTACAGAGCTAAATGTTTACTACTTCATCACCCAAATAACAAATTAGTTATTAGAACCTCAATTATTAAATGCCAGTTTGTGATCTCAGATTGTGTGTAATATAAGAAACATGATTTCTACATAAAGTAATGGTTAACAGAAGATACATACATTGCTAGGAAGACAAACAAGTAACATTTCATCATAAAATAGGAAAATAAACAAGATCACATGGCCATGAAACTAAAACCTGCTAATATGCAATTTAGGAAAACATAAAGTGAAATAGTATGGTTAGAGATATATTCTATTGTATATTTGAGTAGAAACTGGCCATGAAAACACAAAAATAAGAAATGTTTCGAATATAAACTTGCCAGCATGGGCAGCATTGTAGATTAACTAAGCATATATGAAATATTCCCATGTTCTTGAATACAGCAAAACAACTGCTACTTTATTTAATTATTCTGTACATGGTAGGAACATTTGCCCTTCACTATTTTTCAAGATATTCGTATAAACAAACAATGTATTGTTGTATTTTATAGTTAAGCATATTTCAGATCTGCAACTCAATATATGAAAGCAGGATTATCATGAATCGATGTAAATTAATGATTACCTTAATTTTGAATTTAAAACTGCTATTATCTTGACATAACATGGCCAAACTAATTGTTTTTCATATCTTTAATAGTTGTAACAATTTATGGTATTGTAGGCCAGACTATAAAAGGAGGCCACACAAAGATCGAAAAAGGCAGTCTTGTAACAGCTTTCCAAGCCGCCACTATGCCGGTTTGGGCAGCGATGTACATATTGTTGTAATGCATTGTAGGGTAAAAGTGATGAAATGAAACAGCTTTTCAGATACCTGGTATTTGCTCTGAGTTCTTGTCCTAATTTTGATGTACACGTAAAATAGAGAACATTTACCTAGCTGCACGTATTCTGAATGAGTTCTAGGGATTCCTGTAAGCAGGGTATGCAGATGCTGTGTTTTAAGAAGATTCTACATCGACGAGATATCAAGGTAAATGTCCTCAACTTTGATGCTGTGGAGATTTATGAAGACGTGAAGACCACAATCACACAGTCGTTGAACAGAACACTGTAAGGTGGAAACGTTTTATAGTATACAATAATGTTCACTACCAGTCACAAATGAAGAGATTTAATTTATCCCAGCACCGTTTTCGGGATTGTACCTTTCTTCAGCTCGTCATACATTCATTTATAGGCATACACATTTAACTGGGATGCACTGTTTAGAAAGGAAACAAATTATGCGATACCAGCTGAAATGTTCAAATTTTTGTATACCTATAGGACGAAACTGCTATGGTTATCACTCCCTAGACTTACAAACTATTAAGTATTTTCATGAAAAATTTAGCATATGCATAAATGTCCTCGTGCATGTAAACAATATATTTGGACACTTGTCCAAATAACATATTTTCTTTCTTTATGTGTGAGGACTGTTTCCTGAAAGTCTGGCCGTACCTTTTTGTAACAAGTGTGTGTGTGTGTGTGTGTGTTTGTCTGTATGTCCTCTATGTGTTCATAAGCCATTCATTCGACTGCAATGAAACTTTGGCGAACTGTTTACCGTACGCCCATGAATGTTTCTGTGCCAAAAACAAAAGAGCACGACACATAGCTCAGGGGATATGACGTCATAAATAATGAGAGGACACCGCGTGAGAATACCCAGATTTATGTGTCAATTATTGGAAAATTGGAGTAGCTAGGGACGTGCAACAAAGTTTGCATGTAATTTCGGATCTATATGAAGCGTTTTGTAACTGAACCCCCACCCCCGACACACACAGACACACACACATATTGATGAAACGAAAAAAAGTCTAAAGCTCACAACAATTTCGCAGTAGATGCCGTGAAATGTCGCTTCAAGCGTACCGAACATCCGATTGCGATAAAACTTTGTCAACTCATTGCTTGCACTCGCGCGTAAGTTATAGGCATACTAACATTAGCTTCGTATGGTACATGGCGGAGGGTGCTTTACAATTATTTAATTCGTTTCTCACGCCTTCACGCTGAAGTGATTGGATGGATATGAATGAAATTTAGAATAGAGGTAGCTTATACCCTGATTAATAAATGAGTTACCTTTCGTAAACCACAGTATGGTGCGTGACGTAGAGTACCTTACAATAGGTTAATACGTTTGTTACTCTTCACGCTCATACGCCTTGACGGAATTGAATGAAATGTGGCATGAAGATGGCTTATACCCTGAAATAATACACGGGCCACCTTTCGTAAGTCTCCTAGGTGCATGGCGGAGGGTACGATACATCAACGTCGAAATCGTTTACTTGTCACCAAATGTTCAAATGTTTGTTAAGCTTATGGGACTCGACTACGGGGTCATAAGTCCCCAAACTTACAAACTACCTATGAACTACCTTATACTAAAGACGGCACAAATATCCATGCCCGAGGGGGATTCGAATCCCCGACCGTAGTGGCCTTGCAGACCGTGACTGAAGCGCCTCAGCCTCCTCGGCCACCGCGGCCGGCTTACTTGTCACCATGAAAGTCGGCACATAAATGTATGTTTTCAAAAAGGAGATGCAAGCCGGTGAATTTAGCATGTCGGATGGTACCTTGCGACTTTGACACCGTTTGACCAGTCACCGTCAAACTTGGCTCATATATGTATGTTTTCATGTTTAGGATGGAGAGGAGTAGGTGGAGGAGCAGACGGATGGAAAGGGGATAGAGGAGATGAAGACAAAGTGGTAGAGGAGGAGATGGAAAGAGAGAGGGGAGAGGAGGAGATTGAGAGAGGGGAGATGGTGACAGGGAGGTGAAAGGAGATGAACAGATGGAGGAGGAGGAGAAAATGGACAGAGAAAGGGAGACGGGGGGAGGAGTAGGTGCGAAACACAACTAGCTCTTTACTCACAGGAAGTGATGAGTGCTATTGACAAAGTTCTCAAACTGATTCCGTATTTATTGATGTCCAGAAGGCTTTTGACACCGTACCTCACAAACGGCTTTTAATCAAATTGCGTGGTAATGGTATGTCGCCCCAAATTTGCGACTGGATAGGAGATTTCCTGTCAGAGAGGACACAGTTCGTAGTAATCGATGGTAAGGCATCGACTAAAACAGGTGATATCGGGCGTTCCACGGAGTAGTGTCATTGGTCCTCTGCTGTTCCTTATTTACATAAACGATTTGGGAGAAAATCTCAGTAGCTCTCTTAGGTTGTTTGCAGATGATGACGTCATTTACCGTCTAGTAATATCATCTGAAGATCAAAACCAACTGCAGAACGATCTAAATAAGATATCACTAAATAATGCGAAGTGTGAAGTCGTCCACATGAGTACGAAAAGAAATCCGTTAAACTTTGTTTGCGAGATAAATCAATCAAACGTGAAGGCCGTAAACTCCACAAAATATCTAGGAATTACTATTACTTCAGACTTAAATTGGAAAGAACACGTAGGTAATGTCGCGGGAAAGACGAACCAGAGACTGCGTTTTATTGGCAGAAGCCTTAAAATATGTAACAGAACTACTAAAGAGACTGCATACACTACGCTTGTCCGTCCTTTTTTGGAATATTGCTGCCCAGTGTAGGATCTTTATCAGGTGGATTTGACGGAGGACATCGAAAGAGTCCAAAGAAGGGCAGCTCGGTTTGTATTGTCACGATACAGGGGAGACAGCGTTACGGAAATGATACAGGATCTGGGATGGGAATCATCACAACAACGGATCGCTGGGGCGTGGGCTACTTATATATATATATATATATATATATATATATATATATATATATATATATATATATATATAAAACACCAATATTCTCGTCCGAATGCGAAAATATATTGTTGACTCCCACTTACATAGGTAGGAAAGATCATCAGCATAAAATACGAGAAATCAGAGCTCGAAAGGAGAGATTCAGGCGTTCTCTCTACCCGCGTGCTATTCGAGAATGAAATGGGAGATAAATAGTATAACGGCGGTTCGGTGAAACCTCTGCCAGGCACTTAAATGTGGTCTGCAGAGTATCCCATGTAGATGTAGGTGTAGATGTAGACATACAGAGAAGGGAAAGGAGGAGATGGACTAATATGTATAGTTAAATTTCACTAAATATATTGATTGTCAACTATAAAATCAATATTTGTTTCTATCATTCGTAATTAAACAAGCTAACACCTTCAAATTTCACACGTTATTTTCACACTTATTTCTTATGCGGCAGTAGCGCGCGGGCACCAGCTAGTTAGAAATAAACAGTACAGTGCTACGCAGATTGGGCGCACCGAGTGAAATAGCTCCTCCCCAACTTTTAACTGTTTCTACCACTCAAATCTCTGTTGTTTTGGAAACAAATGAAGTTCGATGGAAATTCTTCATTGTTGCAGTTCGTAAGACGTTTCCCCGGCAACATACGGGCAGACAGCACTGCGACAACCAGCGTTACGTCTTCGCGGTCATGGCAGTGGTTAAAGGAAGACATTGTGGTAGAGGTAGTGCCGAATGCGAAATGCGAAGAGCTGCGTGTCTTCAGTTTGGGGGCAGGTTTCTCGACTGGTGAGTGTTTCGTCTGCGAATCACACTTCTTCAAATTTTATAAACTATACCATTATATTAAAGCAGATTAGTACGTCAACCTTATCAGCAGTTCAGAATAAGACACTCATAGGTTGCAGTTTATATTTATTTCTGACGCGTTCTACCAGGTAGGGCTTTATCAGAAATCTTAATTTGTAGACGGAGGGTAAAAATTCAAAAGCCGTTGACATCAATAGAGATTTATCAACGGCTCACTTATTCTTTAGAATTTTATCACGAGTCCCAAACATTTTTACACATGTTATTAATTCAATGCAATATAACACTTTGGTGGTTTTGATTGTGGCAAATGAAGTTATTTTTGAAATTTTCTACTCGCTATTCATTTTGAGATTCTGATGAATCCCTTAGCGGGCCAAACGCGCCATAATTAAATGTTATATGTTGCAATCTAGGACTGTCATATTTTGAAATTTTTTCAGTTTCAGTGTAGTAGACAAAAGGAAATCGTATTTCAATTATTATCTGTATTTTTGCCTGATTTCTTATGTGTATGTAGTTAGAAAAGATACTTTGTTCATCCAGGGTATAACTACTTAGGAAATAAATAATTTATTAATACGTTCTAGGTGCTATATCAGGAAAGTGACTGGTTCTTACAAGAAAATACCGATAAAATTTTTTGCTGTGAAGAGCATTAATACTGAGACATTACATTTTAATTTTGACAAAACAAGAAGTACGGCAACAATGATTTAACCAGTTCAAATGTTTGTGAATCTAAGAGACCAAACTACTAGGGTCATCGGTTCGTAGACTTACAAACTACTGAAACTAACATCCGCGAAGGACAACACACAAATCCATACCCGAAGGAGGACTCGAACCTCCTACGGGGAGCGACCGCGCAATCCTTAGCAGGCGCCTTACACAAAGAATCTATTTCCAAGTGGCATTTAACTAGTAGAACTGTAGTGATCAAAAACAATGTTTCTCATACCTTTTTTCACTTTTAATTTTTATTTATTTCTTTACAAGAGAATATAAAAATTAATAGAAGACAAATAAATCCTTCAGTGTCAGATGTAAAATTCGGTGATTGAAATTTGGCAAATACAACTCGTCGCAACGAATAACGTCGTTCTTTCCACCTCAAATCGTGCAACATTTCCGTGACGCTCCCCCCCACCCACCCCTCCTAACGTGATAAAACAAAACCTTCTCAATGTCTTCCGTCAGTCCCACCTGGTGAGGGTTCCACACTGGGCAACAGTACTCCAGGAGAGGACGCACAAGTGTGATATAGGCAGCCTCTTTGGTGGAGCAGTTACAGCTTCGAAGCGTTCTGCCAATGAAACATAACCTTTGGTTCGCCTTCCCCACAATATTTTATATGTGTTCTCTCCAGTATAAGTTGTTCGTAATTGTAACCCCTAGGTATTTGGTAGCATTTACTACCTTAAGGTCTGACTGATTTATCGTGTAACTGAAATTCAGCGGATTTCTTTTAGTGGTCATGTGTATTACTTCACACTTTTCATTATTTAGAGTTAATGAACTAAAATGGTTTGACGTCATTCTGTCGGCTCTACGGATTGGAGACAGCAACATTACAGCGATCGGGATAGTGGTAATAACAGAAAGTTGCTGCAGTGGGTGTTGGTATTGACTTGTGTTTACCTAACGAATTACACAAGCAGTTGGGTTCAGATAGTGTAGTGAGCAGGTAATGCAACGTAACAAAAACGAGACTTACCCGAAGCTGTGGCATGGAGAGCTACAGGAAGGTGGAAGCGGGAGAGGTGCCTGCAACTACTGAAGTGTCCCAAATTTCCAGAATCTGGATGCGATTTCAGACAAATGTTCAAATGTTTGTAAATCTATCGGACCAAACTGCGTGGTCATCAGTCCGTAACTTACAAACTACTTAAACTAAGGCAAACTAACCTAAGGACAACACACACACACACATGCCCCAGGGAGGACTCGAACCTCCACGGCGAGCAACCGCGCGCTCCGCAGCAAGGCGCTTTAGACCGCTCGGCTACTCCACCGCGGCTGATACGTATTTATAAGGGAACATGAGGCAGAGCTGAAGTTTATGTAGTGGAGGGAAACGTGCCTTAATATCATCCATGCAGTCGTTGTATCCATTAAGCCTCGGTGGCCTAGTGTTTATGGCGCCTGCCTAAAAGGCAGCAGGTCCCGGTTTCGAATCCCGGGCGCAACATAAATATTAATTCAAGGTCTCTACTGTAGTTTAATATCTTTCCCTAAATTACTTCAGACGAATTCCTGGATGGTCCCTTTCAAAGGACACTGCCGATTTCCTTCTCCATTTCTGAAAAACAGTATCCGCGCGTGTGCTCCGTCTCGAATGACCATTACGTCGACGGGACATAAAACCCTAACCTTCCTTCTTGCTTGTCACAATCCTTTTGGAAATAAAGGTTTTCAGTATGTATTTGGCGCTTGGATCAACGGTATACCCAGAGCACAAAATTCCGCGGAGGGGTGATGAGCTCGGATACCACGTTCATTGACATCCCAGATGTGTTCAGTCGTGTTCAGATTTGCCGACTTGCGGGACCAATTGCAGCTCGCAATGCGTTCATCAAACGACTCCGTCATAATACTGGCCTTATGACATGGCGCAATGTTAGAAAATGCCACTGCCGTTGGGAAATATGGTCCTCCTGAAGGGCTGTACTTGGTCTGCAACTTCTTGCCCGTCATGGTGCATTGCTCATGCTCCACTAGATCCATGAATGTCAATGTGAAAGTTTCCAAGAGCGAAACAGCCGCCACCAGTTCTTTTTCGCTCTGCGTTACTGATGTCTAGGAGCGGTTTCCCTGGAATACAACGGATTCGTCCCTTCCCATCGGCATGATGTTCAAATGTTTGTAAATCTATCGGACCAAATTGCGTGGTCATAAGTCAGTAGCTTACAAGCTACTTAAGCCGGCCGCGGTAGCCGAGGGGACTGAGGCGCGCCAGTCACGGTCTGCACGGCCACTACGGTCGGGGGTTCGAATCCCCCCTCGGGCATGGATATTTGTGCCGTCCTTAGTCTTAGGTAGTTCATAAGTAGTTTGTAAGTTTAGGGACTGATGACCCCATAGTTAAGTCCCATAAGCTTAACAAATATTTGAACAAACTACTTAAACTAAGGTAAACTAACCTAAGGACAACACACATACCCATGCCCTAGGGAGGACTCGAACCCCCGAAGGCGAGTAACCGTTTTTTTCTTTTATTTTCTTCTTTTTTTTTTTACATAGTTTATTACTTTTATTGGTCAGTATGTACAGGTTTACAGTTATTAATATATTAGCTCTGTTACAGTAATAACAAACAGTAAGTAAGTAAATGCTTTTTTCGTTCACATTTCACAAGAAGAAGAAAAATATATACAAAAAAAAATAAAAATAAAAAAAGCACAGAGCTGCTCCTTCATATTTATCCTCTTGTTTTACAGTTTTCCTTTCAGGGTGTTTTCATAATTCAGGTGACCCTCCATATATCACATATGTCACGGCTGTTTTGCCCATTTCCTATACAGCCATGTATTTAATATTTGACACACCACTAGCCTATGCGTCTCCTGTTAAAAACTGTATGAAGTGCATTTTGAAATTTATTCTTGTGATCGTTTAGAGCGTTCGGTGCACCTTTTGTTCAGACACACTTGTACTCTGCCTCGCATTAAAGTACACTGCTCAATACAGTTAGAGGTCAGATATCACGAGTTATATACACAGGGTCAGGTATTTTATTCTGATATTGGGAACAGTTGTAATTTGTGTGTCATACAGAACGATATTTTGCTGCTTCAACTACTTACTTGAGGTTTACAAGACATTTACTTAGAACGAGGCACCATTAAGCTACTACAATAGTGAGAAATTAATTCTCGTTGCTCTCTGATATGGTGTGTGATCACCTCGGAGCGCCATTACAGTTGCACAACAGCGTGGCATCGACAGTATGAGGTTATCAATCAGCTCTTGAGGGATATTTGCACATTCTTCCATGAGCGCGATATACAGATCGGCAACCAAAAATCAAAATGTTCAAATATTTGTAAATTTATCGGACTCACCTACTTGGTTATTTGTCTGTAGCTTACAAACTACGTAAACTAAAGTAAACTAACCTAAGGACAACACAAACACCCAAGCTCGAGGGGGGACTCGAACCCCCGACGGTGGAAGGCCGCGCGCACCGTAGCACGGCGCCCCAGTACGCACGGCTAATCCGCCGCGGCGATCGGCAACCGTTGTGGGAGATGCTGGTTTGACTACAATGCGTCTGGCAATAGCATTCCAGATATGGTCAATCGGGTTTATGTCCGGTGAACAAGCTGGCCACTTCATTCGTTCAATTCCGTCAGATCCAAGCATGTTGTCCACCGGTGCAGCTCTGAAGGGACGAGTGTTATCGTCCACCAGAAGGAACCCATCTGCTATGGCATCACTGTAGGAAACAACAAAGGTCGAAGGGGCAGTCAAAGCGCCATTCTGAACGACATAGAGGTCCGTACGTTCGCCAATACTGATTCCTGCGCACTCCATTCGTGCACCACCATCATATGGTGATGTTTCCTGCACATGGACAGAACTGCTCCGATTCCACGTTCTCTCCAGGTGATGGAATGACAATAGTCCGGCTGAACACAAAATCTTGAACTCATCTTTGCATCATCCCAGCACCATTCATTGCGACTGCAATTGTAGTGTTCTTCGTCCAGTTTCTGTGGTCTGGCCCTTTCAGACCCAAGGTTGTAGGTGATGTGCCATTAATATAGAGAGGGGCGTTTAAGACACAAAATACATACAGTAATTCATTACAAAAAAAAAAAATATATATATATATATAAAATAAATAAAAAACCACTAAATTTATTTTCAAAAATTTTGTATCCACAAAATTATCTGGTTTGGGTATTATGACCTGCAAACTCTTACAGTAACATGTCTTTCGAAAGAAATGACATTATAAATCAAAGGATCACATAAAATTAACTGGCTGTCAGATATAATAGCTTCACGTGTCAAAACAAGGATATGAACAGTGATATTACAGATACAGGGGGAAGTTGATTGTTTCCATGTGAGACGCGGGTTTTGCCAAGCTGTTGGGTTCCTCAGCCGGCCGGCGAACAGTTGGAGGATACAGGTAGTCAAGGTTTTCCTAATGTGCTCGGAAACCGGAAGCGCTCTTGGCTGAGCAAGGGCGTCTATACCAGATTGCAACTGAAATGCAATATAGCCACAAACATTATTCTAAAAATCCGTATAAAATCAGGGAATGATCATACGACAAATATAATTATATGAATGGATTCAGGAGACTTGGAAGCATCAAACGGCATGATTACAGTTTCAATATCCCTTACAGATATAAAGCCGATACATTTAAATACTATAATAATAACATTATAAGACGTAAATTTACAATTATTGATACATAGTGTTTATCAGTAACAATTTAAGAAGCAAATGGGCAGCATTGCACCACGCTACATATCTTAAAAGACGTACCACATTATTTTCATATTCTTTCAATAAACTTTACTTTACTCTCTTGTTCTGCTTTTCGTTGACGTAGTAATATTCTTGCGTCAGAAGATAGATTCCACCACAGAAAAACAAAACATGAACCCATCAAAGCGCCTTACATTTATGTATGTATTTTATTTTATTATATTTAATACTATTCTTAGTAACGTTCGTTTTTTATGTTGTAGACTGCCACTTAAATATTTCATGGCCGACTAAAAATAAGTAGATATGCAGCAGATAATTTATATATAAACAATGATATGTATTTGTGGACAAGAACTGAATATATTTATATTAAAAGCCATGATAAAATAAATATTAATTATGTAACTATATTTTGACGGCGGCAGTATATTTGAACATTGAGACGCTACCTGAGCAAAGAGCTTCAGTCTCAACCGTCTTTAGTATTGTTAAATATATACTTGTTTGTTAAATGTAAACAACATTTGTAGGGAGGTTGTCAAAGCATTTAATGCTGTGATATCCAAATGTATAATATTTTCGAACGAAAATTATATTTTAAAAATGAGGCGTTAGGATGCGCGAACGGATACAATTGTGGGAGCAGAGAGAGCACGCTTTCGAACACTTGAAAATAGACTCGTAACTTTGACGTGGTTGCGAAAGGTTGTGACGCTGGGCGGTCTGAAGCGGCGTTACGAACTTGTGATTTGAAGAGATAGGCATGTGTGGACTTAGAAATTTTACGGGACTGTGACTGAAGAACTCTGGTGAGAAGTGGTAAACTATGCACGGTAGTAAGGCTGTGGAACTGTGATAAATCAGCAATCGTGTACACGTGTGATGACAAACTGTGTTTTATAACAAATACTGTAACTGCGGATTAATTTCGAACTTCACTAATTTTTTGTTATTGTTGTTGTTATGGTCTTCAGTCCGGAGACTGGTTTGATGCAGCTCTCCACCCTACTCTATCCTGAGCAAGCCTTTTCATCTCCTCATAAGAACGACAATCCACATCCACTTGAATCTGCTTACTATACGCGTCTCTTGGTCTCCCTCTGCGATATTTACCCCACACACTTCCCTCCAATGCTAAATTTACGATTCCTCGATGTCTAAGAATGTGTCCTACCAAGCGATCCCTTCTTTTAGTCAGGGTGTGCCAAAAATTCCTTTTCTCACCAATTCTGTTAAGTACCTCTTCATTAGTTATGCGATCTACCCACCTAATATTCAGCATTCTTCTGTAGCACCAAATTTCAAAAGCCTCTATCCTCTTCCTGTCCGCACTGCTTATAGTCCATGTTTCACTCCCGTACAAGGCAACACTCCACACAAATGCCTTCAGAAAAGACTTCCTTACAATTAAATTAATATTCGTTGTTGGCAAATTTCTCTTTTTCAAAAATGCTTTTCTTCCCATTGCCATACTCCATTTTATATCCTCTGTACTGCGACCATCGCATGTTATTTTACTACCCAAGTAACAAAACTCGTCTACCACCTTCATTGTTTCGTTACCTAATCTAATTCCTTCGGCATCACATGATTTTCTAACACCGCATTCCATTATTTTTGTTTTTCTCTTGCTAATGTTCATTTTATACACTCTCTTCAACACACTGTCCATTCCATTCAACTGCCCTTCCAGGTCCTTTGCTGTCTCTGACAGAATTACAATGTCGTCAGCAAAACGCAGTGTCTTTATTTCTTCACCCTGAACTTTAATCCCTATTCCAAATTTTTCCTTGCTTTCCTTCACCGCCTGCTCGATGTATAAATTGAATAACATCGGAGAAAGGCTACAACTCTGTCTTACTCCCTTCCCAACTGATGCTTCCCTTTCATGCCCTTCGAGTCTAATTCTGCGGTCTGGTTTTTGTACAAGTTGTAAATGACTCTCCTTTCCCTGTATTTTACCCCTGCTGACTTCAGAATTTGAAAGAGTGTATTCCAGTCAACATTGTCAAAAGCTTTCTCCAAATCTACAAAAGCTAGAAATGTAGGTTTGCCTTCCCTTAATCTATCTTCTAAGATAAGACGTAAAGTGAGTATTGCCCACGGGTTCCTACGTTCCTCCTGAATCCAAACTGATCTTCCCTGAGGTCAGCTTCTACCAGATTTTCCATTCTCCTGTAGATAATTCGTGTTAAAATTTTGCAACCATGACTTATCAAACTGATGGTTCTGTAATTTTCACACCTGTCTGCGCCTGATTTCTTTGGAATGGGGATTATTACATTTTTCTTAAAGTCTGAGGGTATTTCGCCTGTCTCATACATCCTACACACCAGTTCAAATAGTTTTGTCATGGCTGGCTCTCCCAGAGACTTTAGTAGCTCTGAGGGTATGTCATCTACTCCTGGGGCCTTGTTGCGACCTAGGTCTTTCAGGGCTCTGTCAAATTCATCTCTTATTTCACTAATTTACGAGTGATAATTTGGAACTTTTACTCTTGAGTGCGTGTAATACTTATTGTGCCTCTCATGAACAAGAATTGGGGAAATATTCAATTATTTAGCGATGTATAAAGTAGGACCAGCTGCGCATTTTCACGTCCAAAATGAGTAATAAACTCCATTTATAAAGAATTACTTCATGAGTTAACTTCTTCTTTATCTTAGAATCCATTTTTTGGTTATTCAGAAGTTTAATTTGTGTTTGTTTCATGTAATCACAAGCAGATTGAAAGACTGGCTAAACTAAAGACTAATTATTGATCTTGTTTAAACAGATTAGTAGCTGTTTAGGGTATAGAAGCTGACATACATAACTTATCCCTATGAACAGAGACAACGAGCCATAAATCTTTTACTACCCTGAGTTATGTATTGCCCAATTCTTATTGGTGAATACCGATAGGAAGATCGCAAACCACCTTGTCAACAAGTCTTTATTGCCGCCACTGTAAGTGTACTGTAAGTTTGCCGAATGCTGGTACCAACTAATGTAGAAACATGGAACTAAAACACGTCGCGCACGTTTCCACGATTGTGTGTTGTAGGCCTCAACTTCCTAGCGTGAATCACAAAGAAATAAAGCGAGGAAAATCAGAACCGCACAATTGTGCATGCAGGGCCTGAAAGGGCTAAACGGTGCCGTGGGTTTAACGGGGCACACACCATAGGCCTTTGTGCGTTGACGCTTTATTCCCGAAGGCAATTTCTGACTGTTTGTGTTGATATTGCTCGTCCTGTTACTGTCTGGAGGGTGCGATGCATCGGAGTTGCATTTAGCCTCCTGTTCGACGGGCTGCTGACCGGACATAAGTCATCCCTTGCTCATGTTACCCACGGACGACTTTGGCCTTGCCTTCATTTAATGGTTTCTGTTTTGTGACACTCCAACAGCCGCAGCCACCTCCCTGTGTCTGTCCCGCTTCCAATCTTCCTATTGGTCTCCATGCCATAGCTTCGAGTAAGTCACGCTGTTGTTGCATTGCACCTGTTCACTACATTATCTGAATCCAACAGATTGTTCAAATGTTGAAATGTTTGTATAGCTTATGGGACTTAACTTCGGGGTCGTCAGTCCCTAAACTTACAAACTACTTACGAACTAACTAATCCTAAGAACGGCACAAATATCCATGCCCGATGGGGCATTCGAACCCCCGACCGTAGAGGCCGTGCAGACCGTGACTGGAGCGCCTCAGTCCCCTCGGCCACCGTGGACGGTCCAACAGATTGTGTAGTTCGTTTGGTAGAGTAATCACAAATCACCACCAACCCACTCTACAGAAACTTTATGTTATTGCCATTACCTCGGTTGCCGTAATGTTGTCTCCACTGCGTAGAACGGACAGAAAGACGTCGAACCATTTTAGCTCATTCTGATGATAAAATACTTCACAACCTAGATATCACAACTTATCTCCTAATTACTTTGACCACTGTATTTAGTTTCCACACATGTCGATGCCTGTCTTGTTTCACCAGTCTGCCCAAAGTACGACATCTGTAATGAGGGCTGGTCACCTAACCCGTCGACGTTTGGAAGTGGTTTCACCTTGGTTTCGACACTTGCGCGTATGAATCAGCAGTGTCTGTAACAAAGTATGACTGCATAAATGGCCTCAACCGTGGAAACCATGCATTTCCGGGCATGAGTTCATTACTCTTTTTCTGTTCCGTATCCTCTCCTCGATCAATCCATAGAGTTTGAACATGTCGGAGAAAAATCACGATATGTAACGACATAACTTGAAGCACTACATACTAACCAAATTATTTTGCCACATTGGAATATTCGTGTACAAAGATGGCGATATTATCAGTACAGCACTGCCAAGGTTGTTCTCTATCAGATACATGTATACAAAATTCGCAGTGAACATTTTTACGAATAACAAACTCTACAACAATGCGTGGTGTTGTTCTGGTTAGGGCAGAGTGGAGTATCTCAGGAATTGGTAACAGACTTAACACACAGTGATTTAGGGGAAGATGTTTTTCTGCATCTCAGAAAGGAAGGAATGGGAACTCCAGTTCGGTAATGTGTGTAGAGCATCTGTATTTGTTGGTCTGCCTGGCAGCCATTCGTGGTGAGAAATCGGGAAATGCCTCACAAAGAGCATATCGGCGTTTTCCTGAACCCAGTGACAGACTGAGATTTAACTAGGGACGCTACAAAGAAACTTCGGATTCCTTCTATTGTGAATGAGAGTAGAAAGAAAATCTCAACAACGTGAATGAGTCAGACGCCCTACTTCTGCAGGTGGAGAGCGCTAGACTGCTTGGGCCGTGGAAAGTTTCCTGGAAACAGCGAATGTCAGCAGTTTCCCATTTTTGTCGAAGTATCTTGCGGCAGGGAGGCAAGATCTGGTATGAACTTTTCTGTGTTATTGTTTATAAACATACGTTTTTCAATTTACATCTCTTATTTTTGTATGACATACCATGAACATAGTCGAACATTCAATTACGTCGTAGCAAGCTCGACTTACTAATTTATGTATGAAATTACGTACGAGATTTGAATATCTGACATTATGACTGTGTAAATAAACTACACTTTTTTTACATAAACTGTATATGGCTGTTTGATCGTAAAAATACAACTGAAAGAAAAAACAGTAAATAGAAAACATTTTGTCAGAAAAACTGCACCGTATCGTACTTCAAACTGTTAACCTCTTAATATCTGATTAAAATTCCACTTGAAAGAAAAAAGAAAAAAAAAACTTGTAACCAATGTAATAGCGTACATAAAAGTCAGATTTAAAATATGTTGCACTTGTCAGATGTAATTGGATATGTCGGTTATATACGATAACAGGTATTTAAGACATTGAACACTTAAAAGACTTCTCTCAGTAAAACGTTTTTGCTGTTCTGAGTATGAATTATGGTAGAAAATTTTATTTCCTTTGGGAAATTTGGATTCTCCCTTACAGGTCGAAGACGAGATCAAATATGTGCATTTACATTTCGGTAATGCATTGCCAGTAAAATAATAATTTCAGAGAATAAGCAGTTTATTCAAATTTTCAGATCACAATTAAACTAAAATACAATTAGTCGAAACAATGTTTAGGTCGGATTTTCATATGAATTATTACAAAAGCTAACATTCGTATGTAGGCTACTCGTAAATGTGAAACACTAAGAGCAATGAAGTACAGTAATAAGAGAAATTAACCGAAAGGTTTGATTTCACTTCACATGGTTCCATCGCCTATCGGAAGTAGAAAGGTACACAAAGGCCTTACTAAGCCTACTTTACACAACCAGCATTTTCGAGTACAGTTGCACGTGCAAGTAGATTGGTAGTCTTTATTCCGAAGACTGCTTTCATGCAGCTCTCTACCCTACTCTATCCTGAGCAAACCTCTGCATCTCCTCATAAGAACGGCAACCCACGTCCATTTGGATCTGATTACTGTATTCGTCTCTTGATTTCTCTCTGCGACTTTTATTCCACACACTTCCCACCAACACTAAATTCACGATTCCTTGATCTCAAAGAATATGTCTGTCAATGGATCCCTTCTTTTAGTCAATGTATGAAAGAAATTACCTTAATCCCCAGTTCTGCTCCAAACCTCATCATTAATTACGCGATCTACCCTGCTAATCTTCAACATTTTTCTGTAGCACTACATTTCAAAATCCTTTATCATCTTCATCCATACAAATTCCTTCAAAAGAGACTTCGTAACACCTAAAATCAATATTCGATGTTAACAAACTTTTTTTTTTCCATAAACTCTTTCCTTGCTATTGCCATTCTGCCTTTTACATAGTGACCATCGTATGTTACGAGTAGCAAAACTCATCTACCACCTTTATTGCTTCGTTTCCTAATATAATTACTTCAGAATTCCGTGATTTTCATGGACTATATCTCATTATCCTTGTTTTGCTCTAGTTAATCTTATATGTTCATTGCAAGACACTGTTCATTCCGTTTTATTGCTCTTCCAGGTCCTTTGCTGTCTCTGAGAGAATTACAAAGTCATCAGAAGAACACAAAGTTCTTATTGCTTTACCCTGAAGTTTAATCCCTTCTCCAAATTTCTCCTTGCTTTCATTCATAGTTCGTTCAATGTACACATTGAATAACACTGGGGAAAGTCTACAACCCTGTGTTACTCTCTTCCCTGTCATGCCCTTCAACTCTTACGTCTGCTGTGTGGTTTCTGTACAAGTTGTAAATGAAATTCCGTTCCCTATTCAAACGTTTGTAAAGTTATCGGCCGTAACAGCAGTGGTCATCGGACACTAAACATCCAAACTACTTAAACTAACTTATCCTAAGAATCCCAGACGGCGGACGGCCCGCGCGCACCGCCGCAAGGCGCCTCAGTACACGCGTCTATTCCGCCGCGGCCCGTTCGCTATATTTTACCCCTGCTGATTTCAGGATTACAAAGAGTGTATTCCAGTCAACACTCTCAAAGCTTTCTCCAAATCTAGTAATGCTAAAAACTTATGTTTGCCTTTCCTTAATCTATCTTGTACGATAAGTCGTTACGAGGTGACTGAGGCGCTCCAGTCACGGTCAGCACGGCCACTACGGTCGGGGGTTCGAATCCCCCCTCGGGCATGGATATTTGTGCCGTCCTAGTCCGTAAGTTCATAAGTAGTTTGTACGTTTAGGGACTGATGACCCCGTAGTTAAGTCCAATAAGCTTTACAAATATTTGAACATTTGATAACTCGTTAAGTCATTATTGACTCCCTGTGTTCCTACATTTCTTCTAAATCCAAACTGATCGTACCCGAGGTCGGTTTCTACGTTTCCCCATTCTTCTGTAAATAAATCGCGTTACAATTATGCAGCTACGACATATTGAACAAATTTTAATACAAATTATTTAATTATCCACTGTTGTTGTCGTGGTCTTTAGTCCGCAGACTGGTTTGATGCAGCTCTCCGCGCTACCCTGTCCTGTGCAAGCCTCTTCATCTGAGAATACGAACGGAAACCTACATCCTTTTGTATCTGCTTACTGTATTCATCCCTCGGTCTCCCTCTACGAGTTTTACACCACACACTTCCCTCTAATGCTAAGATGTCGATTCCTTGATGTCTCAGAATGTATCCCACCAACCTTCTCTTAGGATATGCCAGAAAATCCTTTTCTCCCCAATTTGTTGAGCACCTCCTCATTAGTTACGTGATCTACCCATCTAATTTTCATCATTCGTCTGTAGCACCACATTTCAAATGCTTCTATCATCTTTTTATCTGAACTCCTGATCGTCCACGTTTCACTCCCATACAATGATACACTCCAGACAAATGCTTTCAGAAAGGACTTCCTAACATTTAAACTTATATTGGATGTCAACAAATTTCGCTTCTTCAGAAACGTTTTTCTTCCCATAGCCTTCGGCATTTTATGTCTTCTTTTCTTCGGCCATTAGAAATTATTTTTCTACGCAAATAATAAAACTCATCTACTACTTTTATTGTCTCATTACCTAATCTAATTCCTTCAGCATCGCCTGATTTCCCGACACTATATTCCATTACCTTCGTTTCACTCTTGTTAATGTTCATCTTATATCTTCCTTTCAACACACTGTCCATTCTATTCAACTGCTATTCCAGGTCCTTTGCTGTCTCTGGCAGAATTACTATGTCATTAGCAAACCGCAAGGTTTTTATTCCCTCTCCCTGGACTTTAATTCCTTCTCCAAATTTATCCTTGCATTCCTTCACAGCTTGCTCATTGTACAGGTTAAACAACATTGTGAAAAGGCTACTATCCTGCCTTACTCCCTTTCCAAACACTGCGATATTGCATGCCCTACGACTCTAATAATTGCTGTCTTGTTTTTGTACAAGTTGAATGTACGGTAACTCTATGCACCCTATATTTTACCCCTGCTACCTTCAGAATTTGAGAGAGTGTAAGCCAGTCAACATTGTGAAAAGCTTTCTCCAGATCTACAAATGCTAAAAACGTATGTTTCCCTTTCCTTAACCTATCTTCTAAGATAAGTCGTAATGTGACTATTGCCTCGCGTGTTCCTACATTTCTACTGAATCCAAATTCAACTTCCCCACGGTTGGATTCCACCAGTTTTTCCATTCGTCTGTAAATAATTCTTGTTAGTATTTTGCAACCATGACTTAATACACTGATAGTTCTGTAATTTTCACATTTATCTGCAAACTAACAGCCGTAAATCTATGTTGTTTTATTTACGCGGCCGGTTTCGGTTTTACATCAATACTATCTTCAGGCCATGTCTTACTATCCAGGCAAGTGAACAATGGAAATGGCCCTATATATCGGTTTATTAGTAATATGTTCCCAGAATCTGAATAAACACATGTTAGGTTCGTACTATCTCCTACGAAAACATGGGAAGCAAAGAGCTTGCAGTAGGAGAGATTGGAAGTGCTTATTGTGTAACTGTATGTGAGACTTCAGGACATCTGTTGCTTATCGAAATATTATGAACTCATGGCCCTTTACCAATCTTCTGTATGCCCAAGCAATGACGGGATCGCAGGTTGTATTGCTCTGTAATGTTTCCATTCGTCAGTATTTCGTCTGCTCCATTACTTAAATGTTCAAATGTTAGTAAACCTATGGAACAAAGGTACTGGGGTGATCAGTCCCTAGACTTACAAACTACTTAAACCTATCCTAAGGAAAAACCCGCACCCATGTACGAGAGAGGGCTCGAACCTCCGGAAGGAGAGGCCGCGGAGTCCCTGACATGGCGCCTGACATGGCTGCTCCATTACTCGTCCGAACTCATTCATATCGATCTTTTAAGGGGACCTGGATTTTATGAAGCGTCAATCATATTTTTCTTCTATTTTGCAAAATGTAATTTGTAAATGTTTGTACAGCTTATGGGACTTAACTACGGGGTCATCAGTCCCTAAACTTACAAGCTACTTATGAACTACTTACGAACTAGGACGGCACAAATATCCATGCCCGAGGGGGGATTCGAACCCCCGACCATAGTGGCCGTGCCGACCGTGACTGAAGCGCCTCAGTCCCCTCGGCCACCGCGACCGGCTTCTATTTTGCCTGATAAAATTCTGTGAGTCATCCTGATTTCAAAAATTATATTTTATGTAGAGTAAATCATTATTTTAGTGTTTAAATGCCGTTCTACAGCAGATGTAGCACGTGAAAGCCTATCTAGAAAAACATACACATGCATACTCCCGGGCCAGAAACTGTTATGCCAGAACTAAAGCCAATAATTAGAGATCAAAATGTTCAAATGTTTGTAAATCTATCGGACCAAACTGCGTTGTCATCAGTCCGTAGCTTACAAACTTAGGTATACTAACCTAAGGACAACACACACACACACACACACACACACACACCCATGTCCCAGGGAGGATTCGAACCTCCGACGGCGAGCAAACGCGCGCTCCGCAACGAGGCGCCTTAAACCGCTCGGCTACTCCACCCCTACTAAATAGAGATCTTTCAGATTTTAGACTAGAAAAATGTTCATATCGCAAAACAAATTCCAAGCAAAGTTTCAATAGTTGCAGTTGGGAGCGTTTGAAAAACCTATTTCTGTTGGCGATTCAGCTTTTAAGACTGATGTGATGGATGCCAAAAGATACTGTAATGTTGGAGTAACAATCAGATTAAAAAGTATGAGTAGACTAGGCATTAAAACTGGAGACAATCTGGAAAGTGGACAACTACAAGCAGATAGGCAACGTGTCGCTGAATCTGAAAAGCTGTTGAAAGAATGACAAAAGTTGCCAGAATAAAAAAGACAAGAAACAAAATTATAAAAGAAAAAAAAAAGAAAAAAGAACTGTCAGAATAAAATTCGATGACCAGTCCTATAACATTAACGTAGATTAACTATGAACTACAATTACTCTACTGTCCTTCGAAATTGTCACCTCCCGTAACTATAGACCACTGAGCTCTTCGATACATGTCCTGGAAACTTTGAACGAAGATTACTTTTGGGACGCTGTTGAAAAGCCTCGTCGCGTTTCGTTACATGCCATGAATATCAACAATCTCTTTCCTATCAAAGCGAGTTTGAAGCAAGTCTGGAGGATTGAGATCAGATGTTCAAGTTGTCTTAAACACTGTCCCGGCCTCCTCGAAAACGGGCGAACTACTCGTGCACACACTTCAGGGAGAGTGATTGATCCCTGTAACACGTACCACCATCGAAGGTGTTTCTTTAAGAATCTTTATAAGCTTGTCATACATCAGACAAAAAAAGGTTTAAAAATATTAATAAATAGGAAAAAATAATGGTAATTTCCAAGGAACGGTGTACATAGAAGTAGCGGCATCAGTGCCAGCGATATATATCGCACGTTTGACTAACGTGTCTTTACTTTATACAATAAAAACTGGTCCATTTACATTGACGCATCCACATATCATCTTGTGAGATTTTTCTTAAACAAAAAAAGTTTTACGCTACACTGATGCCGCTTCTTCGATGTACAATGTTCCTTACAAATTACCAAAATATTAGGAAAACTGACACTTTAGTTTAATAAATAATCGCGCCGAGACATACGTGTAGTAGTGGTGGTGGTGGAAGTAGTAGTAGTAGTAGTACATCTACATCTACATAGATACTCTGCAAATCACATTCAAGTGCCTGGCAGAGGGTTCATTAACCACTTTCATAACTTTTCTCTACCGTTCCATTCTCTAATAGCGCGCGGGAAGAAAGAACACCTAAATCGTTCCGTTTTCGATCTGATTTCTCTTATTTTATTGGGATGGTCATGTCTCCCTAAGTAGGTGGGTGCTAGCAAAATATTTTCACATTCAGAACTAAAAGTCGGTGATTGAAACTTCGCAAACAGATCACGCCGCAATGAATAACGTCTTTCATTTAATGATTTCCACTCCAATTCATGCAACATTTCCGTGACGCTTTCCCCCCCCGTAACGTGATAGAACAAAACGAGCTGCCCTTCCCTGAACCTTCTCAATGTCTTCCGTCAGTCCCACCTGGTGAGAGTCCCACAAGGGCAACAGTACTCCAGGAGAGGACGCACAAGTGTGATGTAGCCAGTCTCTTTGGTGGAGCTGGTGCATCTTCGAAGCGTTCTGCCAGTAAAACGTAACCTTTGGTTCGCCTTCCCCACAATATTTTCTATGTGTTCTCTCCAGTCAAAGTTGTTCGTAATTGTAACTCCTAGGTATTTGGTAGAATTTACGACCTTAAGGTTTGACTGATTTATCGCGTAATTGAAGTTCAGCGGATTTCTTTTAGTGGTCATGTGTATTACTTCACACTTTTCTTTATTTAGTGTCAATTGCCAATTTTTTTCGCTTTGCAGTTGCTTTTGATCCTCTGTTGACTTCACTAACCGATAAACGACAGCATCATCCGCGAACAATCTAAGGGAGCTATTCAGATTGTCTCCTAAATCGTTTATAAACACGAGGAAGAATAGGGGACCTATAACGCTTCGCTGTGGAACGCCAGATATCACTTCTGTTTTACTCGATGACTTACCGTCAATTACAACGAACTGTGTTCTTTCTGATAGGAAATTGCGAATCCAACCGCATATTTGGAGAGATATTCCATAAGCACGCAGTTTCATAAGAAGCCGATTGTGGGGTACAGTGTCAAAAACCTTCCCGAAATCCAGAAATATGGCATCGATTTGAGATCCCTTGTCGATGGCACTTAACACTTCATGTGAATAAAGGGCAAGCTGTGTTTCGCAAGAGTGATACTTTCTGAATCCGTGTTGACTACTGGTTAATAGGTCGTTCTCTTCGAGGTAGTTCATAATATTCGAACAAAGTATATGTTCCAAAATCCTACTGCAAATCGACGTCAATGAGATTGGCCTGTAATTTTGGGGATCACTCCTATTGCCTTTATTGAATATTGGAGTAATTTCACTTACCTTAGTTGTATCGACACTTCGTATTGCCTTAAGTGTACCTGATATGCACGGTTTAAATGGTATCTTGTAATATTCCTGGCCTGTGGCCACTTCATATTTCTGGCCGCTGGCCGTATCTTTGCTAACATCGTACGCGTCTTAACCGCGGAAGAAAGACAGCAGTGCAGCATATGTTGAAATGTGGGGTGGGGAGCAGTAGCATATGGCGCAGTAGGTGCTGGTTCCCGTGGGAAAGCCCGCCTATGTTACTGGTGCTCTCCTCGCATTGGCTGCTGCATTTCACGTCACGTGATTTCTTTAGAAATTACTTTTGTTTAAACTAAATATTAATTATTCAGAGCTGAGAATTTGTAGTAAATATCTCTCAAGGACAGGCTAGGTTTTGATAATTTAAAAAGTTTAAGTTGCCTTCTCTTATTGTAACAAGAGAAGAGCGATTTTGCAGAAGGCGCGCGACGGCCCCGTTTTGGCGCGAAATAGAGCGTCAGGTGCCCTCTCGCAACGCGCCGCAGTTTCAGTCTCGAGCTGACCACCATACGCGCCGGACAGCGCCGGTCATGAGTAAAGATTTTTGAGTAAATGTGATATCAGTCGAGGTCTCAACATGAACTATGGACAGCATAGGCCGTATCATATTAACAATAGTTGCTAATTTTTTTATTATTTATTTAATAAATGGCATCCCTGACAATTAAAAATCTCGCGAGTCGCTTATTATGCTTCCATCATAAAGAACTTTAGCCTCACTTGTATGCTGTAGAAGAACCAACGAGCTGTGTGCTGTCTTCTGCGCTGGGGACACAACTATAGAAGACAACAGGTTAGTCAGAACTCTATGCTGTCCATAAAATCTTGGACAGCAACTACAGCACCTCGTGCGTACTGTAGGGCGGTACAAACGCACACTGCTACGCAACAGCATCCGCAAGGATGTGGAGGTTTTTGGGGACTTGTGGAAGGAAGCAGTATTAACTTCTCCGTCCGCAAATAAAACCCTAGGAAGCTCGTAATCTCCAGCCGGAAAGAAATTATCGTACATTCGGCCAGTATCGTACAAGGTACTACCGTACATCGTACAAGTACTGATATTATCGCATGCCCCCATAATTATCGTAAGAGTTGGCAACCCTGAAACGTAGTGTGCATAGCATACCGACTTGAGCTGCGCCGGTACCTTGCAGGCTCTCCAGCCGCCGCGTTTTCGGCCACGCTAACCAGACGCTAGACGCCCTGTCGGGCGGCCCGTAATGAAGTGCTAACACCTCCCCTCCCCTCCCCTTTCCCTTTTTCCGCGGCCCTGTCATCCTCTCCGCCAGCTCCGCAAGAAGTGATTAAAACAGCAGGTGGCGGCACCTGCTGCAAAGCGGCCAGTAAATTCCCCGCGTCATTTCGTCAGCGGAACAGCTGATTCTCTCTACCTCCTCCTCCGCGGCAACGTCTCTGTTTCTTCTGCTCCGAAATTCGCATACGACTCCCCTCCCACCCCCCTCCCCCGCCATTTCTGATCTCTTCTTTATACACGGTTCGCTTTTTCTGCGGATGAACTGAGACCTATTTAGTCACGACTTCGCCTTCTTTGGTATCGAAAGAGCTCGTTAGTGGTGTCCTACGGTGCAGCTGGCAAACTGTGCCGTGACGAGGCGAGCAGAATTCCTGTCCTAAGCAGGGTTGCCATCCAAAACACTTTTTTCCTCGTACGTAAGCAACTACAAACCTCGTATTTTGGCTATCAAACCTCGTACATCAGGTCAGGGGGGGGGAGTAGCAGCGCGCTGCAAATAAGACAAATGAGTTTGAATTTAGCAGGCATTTGTTAATTTACATGTTTTGAATGAAACAAAATGTTGCAAAAAAAATGTTCAAATGTTTGTAAAGTCTATGGGACTTGACTACGGGGTCATCAGTCCCTAAACTTACAAACTACTTATGAACTACTTACAACTAAGGACGGCACAAATATCCATGCCCGAGGGGGGATTCGAACCCCCGACCGTAGTGGCCGTGCGGCAAAATGTTGCAGAGCTCATTTTGGCCCACTTTAGGTTACGGTAGTAACACAAAAAGTGGGCCTTTACGATCGTCTTTTGACAGCTCGAAATTTAAATGAAAATAACGGCTTAACTATTCACCTGACACGAGAATTGAATAACCTAATTCGTAGAGGAGAACATTCTCTACAACTTTGCTCTCTTATGTTTTTTCATATCTCGTAGCGTTTCAAAGATATTTGCAAAACTAACGGCGATTTTGGGATGTCTATCTGTCTGTCTGTCTGTCCGTAACGTGTTCCCTGCTTTTAAGACGAACCGTTCAACCGATCAGCACCAAATTTTACAGACATGGCTGTAGGAAGCAAGAGACCAGAACCTCCCTTTTTCAAATTTTTCGGGCACAAAATATGGTAGTAATACCTAAAAACGCCGTTTGTAACATAATTGTAATTGTAAAGGAACCGTTCATATGATACGAAAATTAAATAACCTAATTGGTAGAGGATAAAAGTATCTACAACTTAGCTCCCTTATGTTTTTTTCATATCTCGTATCGTTTGAGACATATTTGCAAAAATTAACTAAAACCAGCCGTTAGGAGATGTCACGTGACATTCCTCGCGCAGAACTCTCTGTGGCATACGCCATCTTGCGCGTATTTGATGATTTCCTTATTGTAACTTACACGTTGTTATTTCAAAGCAATGGCGCACTGAAGAATTAACAAAAACACATCGTTCTTCCTACTATAAATGATAATATAGTGTCTACAAATGCCATATTAGCATCAGTTAACAACGGCCATCAATAGTAAGAAAAGTGGGCAAGGCGTTAGACTGTGATGCCACTGCCAAAGGTCGGTGGTTCGGAACCCGTCACTACCTGAACTTATTTTTCCTTTAAGGGTTACAGACACTCTTATTAATTAATTTTTTTATGTTTAGATTATTATTTTGGTCCAAAATGATTGCTAAAACTTATAAAACTATAAATCTAAAGTGGGCCGTAAAACACGTCAGTGCAATTTTTTTTTTCTAAACACAGAGTCTGTACCAAGGAGGCTCATTCTATAACCTCCTTGTTTTGCACACATTTCTCGTCTCGCCAACGCCACCTGATAATAAGAGGTTCGTTCAAGCAGCTGTCAGTTGCCAGATTCCAGCAAATTGCGCATGCGCAGAGATGCTGCTGAAACTCGATAACAGCTCTACGATACGCTGCTTGCTACAAACTGGCAGTTGCTTTAACGAGCGTAACGTCAGAACACTAGGGGCTAGGGAAACGTCAGCATGCTACGCTAATACTGCCAAAAATAATTGCTCCTTACGGTCATATAATCCACGCGCTTTCAAGTCTTAAGTTGAAGAGTTACCTCATGGATCACTCTGTTTATTCTCTCGAGAAACTCCTGGAAAAATTAAAAATCCTTTGTTTCATTGTTAAGTCTTTTTACTTACGCTTAAGATTGTCATGTGCATAGGACTACTTTCTCTATTACCATTCTTGTGTTAATCTTCATGTACTGACTTTTTCCATGACCATGGAGGCTTGCTTCTCAATAAGGTCCTGCGGAACAGAAAAAAATCCTGTCTTGGAATCTTATACATAACTGTACGTGGTTGACCTCGTCCTCGTACCTCGCACAGTAGACTACAAATCTCGTATTAGTAAGAGGAACCTCGTACGTATAGCAACCCTGGTCCTAAGATGCTACAGAGCAGCGCTCACACTGTAAGGCGGCTAAGGAAAGTACTGATTTCAGCCACAATGCGGTGTTAAAAATGGATACACGCGTAGCATCAATAAGTTAAGTACAAAACCGGAAACAAAATTATTACACGTTGATCTGATGACGGTAGAAGCCACCTGGGGGATAGTAGATGGACTAACAGTGGTTTCAGAGTGGTCAGCCAACAGATAGCGCAGGGAAATACCTGCCAGGGCGCCATCTCTGTATACTCTTTAACCTGTAACTGGTGACGTGATATGTTTGCAACGCAACTGGTGAGGTTGGGTTCTAGATACCCAGTGATTTCCATGACTCTCATACTCCAATGGCAAACTAGAAATGAATAGTTTGTACTAAGATAAAAAGGTAAAGCAGTCAATAATCCGAAGATAGGTTTGAACACCACAGTGCTTTACTAGGCATGGTCCTGTTTGGAGGTGGTATGCCGTTGCCTTCCTCCGACCTTCGAACTGACTTACCCAGCCAGTTATAGGGGGACCTACAGTTGAATATGGGTTGCGAACCACGGTGCTACTCGGTATTTTTCACATGAGCAATACTGCCAGAGGGGAAAGAATTGGAAAGTGACAGATAACAATCCCAGGACCTGGGGGAGATCGGACCCGCGACCTTTGTAGTCTGGCACTCTAACACTGTGCAACGGAGGCGCACTGATGATGTACTGGTTTGTACTAACACTTGAAAAGTAATTTATAATGATTTCATTGAACAACTTACAAGGGAACCTCCCCATCGCACCACCCTCATATTTAGTTATAAGCTGGCGCAGTAGATAGGCCTTGAAAAACTGAACACAGATCAATCGAGGAAACAGGAAGAAGTTGTGTGGAACTCCAAACAAGACACAAAATATAAAAACTTAGCAGGCTATGTGAAAGATAAGTGCCATAGAGCATGTGCATGCGAAGGAGGGCCATAGTACTGGGGCTAGTGTGAGGAACTGAGAGCGAAAGGTCCGTAGTTCGAGCCTTCCCACAGGCGAAAAAAAAATTTTTTTTTTTCATATGCAGACTGTAAAACTGTTGCATTCATTAGTTGCAGTTTATGCGACAAACTCTTATAACTTTTTGGGCGTCATTAACACATCCACAAGAATACCTAAATCGGGCAAGGCAGAATCTCTTTACCCATTCATGAAGGGTACAGGTTACGTGGGTCGACAAGAGATTCCTGTAATATGACGCACATACCGTCACCAGTGTTGTACAGAATACACCAGACGTGTTTTCCTATGCAGGAAGCGGCTGACCTATCACCTTGCGATGAAATGTTGTAGGTTCCCATCGGAGAGGCACTTCCTGTCGTCTTCTAATCGCACGGTTTTGCCGTGTGGTAGTAAAACACAGACACTAAACTGATTCCAGCGAACAGATACGTCAATGAACGGACGGACACATCGTAATTTTGCGGAAAAAAAAATTAAAAAAATCAAAATTTTTCGTTTGAGGGAAACCTTGAATCAAGGACCTCCTCCTCATCAGATCCTGACTCTACCCAGAGGACCACAACACTCCTAAGCTCACAATCTGATAGACATTGCATATCTTTCACATGAACCGTTCAGTTTTTATATTTTGCTTATTGTGTCATAGTTCCAAACAACTTCTTCCTTTTTTCTCGATTGATCTGTGTTCAGTTTTTCACGGCCTATCCACTGTGCCAACTTGTAACTAAATCTGAGGGGGGTGCGATGTGAAGGTTCCCTTGTTAGCTGCATAAAATTAATTATCAGAATTCAGAAATTTTCGAACATGTTCAAGCCCATGAAATACATTGCAATGTGTTACATAGTCCATAATATGAAAATTTTATATAAACAAACAAATCAGATTTGTTAATATAAAGGTAATGAACCTTTTAAAAAACACTTTATTGTTTGACAAATTATTACACACGGAAGAATCTGCAAGCCATTATTCTCCGTAATCCCTGTGTACAGGGATTTTGCGGGGTCCGCAAACCGGCGTGTTTCAGCAGTTCCAGGTGGTTTTAGTCTTTCTGTCAGAGCCTGGTGAGCAGTATATACACCTCACTGGTTTTCTCAGGTCTCGTCTGATTTCCTGTAGGCGTCTACGGGAAAATAAAAGAGATATTTGGAAACAAGAAAAGCAGTTGTACGAATATCAAGAACTCAAACGGAAAACCAGTACTGAGCAAAGAGAGGAAAGCTGAACTGTGGAAGGAATATACAGAGGGCCTATACAAAGAAAATAAACTTGAAGGCAGTATTCTAGAAATGGAAGACGAAGTGGAGGAAGATGAGATAGGAGATATGATACTGCAAGAGGATTAGAGTCGAAACAAGGCCCCTGGAGTAGATGATATTCCGGCTGAACTGCTGATGTCGTTAGGAGAGCCAGTCCTGAAAAAATTGTTCCGCCTGGTATGCAAGATGTATGAGTCTGGGGAAATACCCTCCGACTTCAAGAAGAATATTGTAATTCCAATTACAGGGAAAGCAAGTGCAGACAAATGTGAAAATTACAGAACTATCAGTTTAATAAGTCATGGTTTCAAAATACTAACACGAATTATTATCAGACGAATGGAAAAACTTGTGGAATCCAACCTCGGTGGAAGATAGGAAGATAAGTTTTGATTTAGGATAAATGTAGGTACACTGGAGGCAATACATTGCAACTTATCTTAGAATATAGGTAAAGAAAGGGAAACCTACGTTTTTAGCATTTGTGGATCTGTAGCAATCTTTTGACAATGTTGACTGGAATACACTCTTTCAAATTCTGAAGGTAGCAGGGGTAAAACATAGGGAGCGAAGAGTTGTATTCAACATATAGAAAAACCAGACAGCAGTTATTAGAGTCGAAGGGCAAGAAAGAGACGCAGAGGTTGGGAAGGGAGTAAGAAAGGGTTGTAGCGTTTCCCCATTCTTGTTAAATCTGTATATTGCGCAAGCAGTGGAGGAATGGAAGGAGAAATCTGAAGAGGAATTAAAGTTGATGGAGAAAAAAATAAAAATTTTGCGGTTTGCCGATGACATAGTAATTTTGTCCGAGACTGCAAAGGATCTGGAAGAGCAGTTGACTGGAATGGGCAGTGTCTTGAAAGGAAGATATAAGATGAATATTATCAAGAGTAAAACTAGGGCAATGGAATGTAATGTTAGAAAATCAGGCGATGCTGAAGGAATTAGATTAGGCAATGAGAGAATAAAAGTAGTTGTCGAGTATTGTTATTTGGGTAGCAAGATAACGTCTGATGGCCGAAGTAAAGAAGATATAAAATGCAGAAGGGTTATGGAAAAAATGCGTTTCTAAAGAAGCGAAACTTGTTAACGTCCAATATACATTTAAATGTCAGGAAGTGCTTTCTGAAAGCATTTGTCTGGAGTGTAGCATTGTACGGGAGTGAAACGTGGACGATAAGGGGTTCAGACAAAAAGATGATAGATGCTTTTTAAATGTGGTGCTATGACGAATGATGAAAATTAGATGTGAAGATCACGTAACTAATCAGGAGTTGCTTATCCGAATTGGGGAGAAAAGGAGTTTCTGGCATATCCTGACTAAGAGAAGGGATAGACTGGTGGGACACATTCTAAGACATAAAGGAAATGTCAACCTAGCATTAGGAGGAAGTGTGCGGGCTACAAATCGTAGAGGGAGACCGATGGACGAATACAGTAAGCAGATTCGAAAGGATTTAGGTTGGCGTGTGTATTCTCAGATGAATAAACTTACACAGAACAGAATAGCGTGGAGAGCTGTATCAAACCAATATGCGGACTGAAGACCACAACAACAACAACAACAACAACAACAACGTCAACGTCAGATTTCATACAGAACCAGAATCGGAATTATTCTACTGAAATTTAGCCGCAATTCAGGGGGTAACAGGGTGTTTTGAAGTCGACAATTGAGGTAAGGGTGTACAGTGTGGTTACCTCTGGATCTACTATAGATAACATAGCCAATCACTATTCTAATGTTGATGAGAGCGAAAAATATGGCTAATAGTCATCGTCTTAGGAGTCAATTTGAGTACACTCTTCACTTCTCGATTCTTGGCACTATGAGATTTCGTCCCCACTACATTCACTTTCAGAGTCATATACTAGAGGGCTCTCCCAAACAACAAATCCAGCGTCACTAGGTTTCATAGACCACATTGAGCTAAAATTGGAAATCAATAATCTCAGAATTGTTAGCTAGGTTATGAATAATCAGTATTTCTGACAATAACTAATCACATAAACTAACTGCTTTGACATAAATGCATCCAGGGTTAGTATTTTCAGTAGACAGCGTGTCAGATACCAAAATAACTATAAAATGGAAAACGAGAATATTCCAAGAAAGTTCCACAAGTGGTGAGGTTGGATTGAAAATACCCGAAATTTTAAAGAATCGGAAATAAAATTAAATAACTCATCGCTTTGTTGAGTACTGCGCTTCATGTCCACTAGGAAAGAACTGACGTGAAGGTATAGTAACAGAAATGACGTACTCATAACATTCTGGTAACAGCGGCGTTTCGAAGTTTTAGATGCATATCTGACAGGCAACATCACCAGGTAAGGGTTAATATCCAGAGTTTACAGCCATTAGGCTCAGAGCGATATCAGCGTGGCAGACACCATGCCACATAATTGCATTCGTGCTTCGTTCAACCAAATAAGCGAGTGCGAAAGGAGTCAGATTATCGCATTCCATATGGCGGGATAACTGACGCACACGTTGGACGTACTGCTTCAGTTGTGCAACGATGCTCCATGCGATGGCCACTTCAACATTCTCTAATCTATAGACTCGGTTCTGGACGTCTGTGCAGCAAAGACATCCGCCAAGATAGTTGTAAGGCCGACAGTGACAGATTGTACAAATACCATAACACGGACAAGAAGGTTTGTTTTCCCACAAGTGTATACACGAATTATTGCAACCTGTCACTGTCAGTGGGAACACTGACGGATATAACATATACGAGGGTTAGATCTTAAATAGTAACAACTATTTATTCACAACCGATACAAAAGCGTTAATGTTTGCACCTGTTACTCTCCTTCAAAGTAGTCACCAACATTGTGTAGGAACCGTTGCCAGCGATGTGGAAGGCGTACTATACTTTTAGCAGAGCCTGTTCTGTTGATGATGCGAATGGAGCGGTCTACTGGCTGTCGATTCTCTGGAACACTTCTGAAGCAAATGCCACGAGGTGGTTCCTTCATCTTCGGCATCAAATCAAAGTCAGAAAGACTTACATCTGGGGAGTATGGTGCATGGTACAGTACTTCTAAGTCCCATTGAGCAAATAGAGCAACTTGCGCTGTATGCACCCGCACATTGTCGTGCGAAATGATGGGTGGGTTGCGCAGAAAGTGTTGCCGCTTCTTTCGCAAAGCTGGTCGCTGGTGATGCCCCCAAAACGAACAGTAATACTGTGCAATTACGGTCTGCCGTGAAGGAACGTATGCGTTAGGATGACACCATCACAGTCGTACGCGAAAATAACTTTCACCATACGCCTCTTCAGGACCTTGATGCCACTGTCGTGCTGTACGACCTCTGGCATATTCAATATTGATCCAAATCCGTAGTTCCTGTTTCGAAAACATAGTGACACTTTTACGTTAGACTGCTTGCTCACAAGTGACTGTGTTTCTCCCGATTGTACTCACGCCAGTGACGTGGTACGGGTGAGTCCATTTGCTCAGATATAAGGTAAGTATGTCAACAAAATGTGCTATCAGCGACAATAGTAATTTCCATTTCATAGTGTCTCCACAGCAATGTTGGTAGTATTTAAGTTCCAACACTCGTGTTTTCGGAGGGGGGGGGGGGGGGTGGAGGGGGACGGGAGATTAATCTAAACATAAGTAATTTTAGGTAGACACCTCATGATATTTTGAATCAATTTCAATGCTCATATTCAGAGGATAATTTTCGGTGAAGCTTCTTTTCCTTAGTGACATCACACTTTCGTACTGTTGACATTAAGTCTATTTTACTGGCAGTAATTTCACACAACTAACAGCCCACTCCCCTCACATATACAGGGAGGTATCACTGTCTGCCACGGCGATGCCATTAAAGTAATTCAGATACCGTACTTAGATTTTTCTTCACATTCAGTATTATACACGCCACTGAGTGGGACTATGGACATGCACACCTCCAGTCTGAATTGCACTCGCGGGTCAGAATCGACCTGTGCGGTTCGACTGTTGCCATCAGAGATGTTTATATAAGCTTGCTGTATAAGTCTGATGTGTGAGCATTGAACCGTAACGTTCCTGCACTTGCTTATGTTTTGCAAAGAATTTGACCTTGGCCGCCATATTGTAATTTGTTGTTGTTGTTGTTGTTGCTACCTTCAGTTCAGAGACTGGTTTGATGTGCCGCGGTGGAGTAGCCGAGCGGTCTAAGGCGCCTCGCTGCGGAGCGCGCGGTTGCTCGCCGTCGGAGGTTCAAGTCCTCCCTGGGGCATGGATGTATTTATTGTCCGTAGGTTAGTTTACCTTAGTTTAAGTAGTTTGTAAGCTACGGAGTGATGACCATGCAGTTTGGTCCACTAGATTTACAAACATTTGAACATTTCAGATTTGATGCAGCTCTCCACAATACCCTATCCTGAGCAAGCCTCTTCAACTCCACAGAAGAACGGCAACCTACATCTGTCTTAATCTGCTTACTTTATCCATCTCTTGGTCTTCCTCTGCGGTTTTTAACCCACACACGTCCCTCCAACGCGAAATTCACAATTTCTAGATGTCTAAGAATGTGTCCTATCAATCGATCCCTTCTTTTAGTCAGGGTATGCCAGAAATTTCTTTTTTCCCCAATTCTGTTCAGTACCTCCTCATTAGTTACGCAATCCACCTAATCTTCAGAATTCTTCTGTAGCACCATATTTCAAAAGCCTCTATCCTCTTCCTGTCCGCACTGTTTATCGTCCATGTTCCACAAGGCAACACTCCACACAAATGCCTTCAGAAAGAACTTCCTTAGGCTTAAATCAATATTCGATGTTAATAAATTTCTCTTTTTGAAGAACGCTTTTCTACCCATTGCCATTCTGCATTTTATATCCTCTGTACTGCCACCATCATTTGTTATTTTACTGCCCAAATAACAAAACTCATCTACCTGCTTTATTGTTCCGTTACCTAATCTAATTCCTTCAGCATCATCTGATTTTCTTAGACTGCACTCCGTTACCCTAGATTTTTTTCCAAAAATCTGTTGTTATTTAGGCAATTTGGAAGTTAGAACTACAAATTTTCGGATTTGGTTTTGGGGCTCGAATTAAAAAGACATGCGTTACGTTATTTTTTTCAAATTCGACCAATAAGGGAGTGAAATACAGGATGCAAAAATTTATTTTCAAAAATATCTTGCTGTTAACTCAAATTTCAAGCTATAACCACGAACCTTAGGATATGGACTCTTGATCGGGATTAAAAAAACACGATTTTCTGTATTTTTGGAAATTCAACAACTAAGGGGGCAAAACAGGGGATAAAAAGTTCGTTTCGAAAACACATTGTTGTCAAGACAGTTTTGAAGCTAGAGCTGCAAAAATTGGCATTTATATTGCTCGTTCGCTATTTTTCGAAATTCAACCATGAAGGTGTTTAAATTAGAGAGGGGATGTTTTTCGAAAATCTTTTGCTATTAAGGCAATTTTGAAGCTACAACCACATAAATTGGTATATGTTTTCTTGGTCAGAATTAAAATGATACGTGTTTCAGTATTTTCAGAAAATTAATCATTTAGTGGGTGAAATAGGGGCTAAAACATTTTTTTTGAAAATACGTTGCTACTAAGCCAATTTTGAACCCAGAATTACAAAAAATGATATTTGCATACTTGCTTGGAATTTAAAAGACACATGTTGGGGTATTTTTCGAAATTCAACTATTAAGGGGTGCTTTAGGGGGTTACAAGTAGTAAAATCAAATGTGTGTAAATATTAAGAGACTTAACTATAGGTTCATCAGTCCCTAAGGCTTACAAACTAATTTTAGACTAACTTATGCCCGAGAGGCGAATCGAACCCCGACGGCGAAAAGCAGCGCGCACCGCAACATGGCGCCTCAATACGCACGGTCGTTCTGCCGCAGCTACAAGTAGTATCACAAAAGATGACGGGCAATGATCCTTTCTTCAGTGCGAAGATATTCCTAGGCTCTTAATCTTACTGTAATCAGTTTCAAAAATCTGACTACGTAGCGCTTCATGTTTTACTGCTAAAGTGAATTAAAGCCCCTTACTGTGTTCACAAATGTTTATTTTCCTTATATAATTTTTAATAAAGTAAAAAGAAAACACTTATTCTTCTCGGATTGTCTCCGCAGTAAAGAAAGGATCATTGCCCGTCATCGGTATATATTGTGCTGTCACCGTGTATTTTTCTTTCAGTATTTCCACAGCACAAATAATACTTTTGCCTGTTCACGTCAGTATATAAGATATAGTTCAAGCTGTTCTTCCCACAAGGTCCGGCTAGTCCGTACCTTGTATTGAAAGAAAATAGTCGTTATAATCAGACTAGTATCCGAAGTTGCTTGATATGGTTATCAGGACACCTTTGTAATTTTGTCCATATCTACATTTGAAAGATAACTATTCTTTCCAATAACATTAAACTTTATTCTTTCTTCGTTAAGAACTACATCAGTTTTACATTTCTGATTCTGATATGGACTGAACGAAATCTTAATTAAGAATAACAATTGCTTTAAATCATAAAAACAACAGACAGTCATCTTCAAATAACCTTAATCTTCTCTCTTCCTTGACACAGTGCAGTTCTTTTACTCCGTGGCAGTGAACACAAATTCACCCGCCAAAACCTGAGGAAATAAATTCCGTCTGGCAGTATTTGCTCATACAGTGCCAAACCCCTTATAACATAAACTATTTGAATATCTTGGGTCGAGCTAGAAACCAGTAGTGAACAATGTTACACCACAATATATACACGCCGATGACGGGTAATGGTCCTTTCTTCAGTGCGGAGGCACTCCTAGGCCCTTTACTCTTACGGGAATTAGTTTGAAAAAACCGCAAGTTTAAGAAATAGTCAGCATGGTAAAGTTGAGAATTTGTATCTGACGGGAAGCGTACTTGAGTAATCTGTGCAGGTGTGATGATCGCTGTGTCCATAGTGGTGTAGGGGTCAGCGCATCTGCTTAGAAAGCAGGAGACCCGAGTTCGAATCATGGCTGGCTAGACATTTTCAGCCTTATCCATTCGCAGTTAGTGTCATACATTCCGCGAGTATGAAGAGTCAAATGGTTTTAATGTAAGACTAAAATAATTAAGTACGTAATTTTTTTATTTGCTTGCAGGCGCCATGTCGTCAGTTATAGTATACAAGGAAACTCCCTCCACTCGAGAGAGTCAAAACAATACTGTGCAGTCTATTCATAAAGTGGAGTGTGGTGAGTTAATTCGTTTCCTACATTTCAAGGAAAGAGCCCTTCTGCAATCCTTGTCGAGTTGATACACGTGTACGTCATTAAAGCACCATTGCTTGTCATGGTGATTAGGTTGGTGTACGCTTTCAGTATGGTCAAACAAGCCTGAAAGTCGCTGAATAGAGTAAGAGGCAAGCTCTCTGTGCTGAATCGGCAATTGCAGACGAAATGGACTCACTGGTGCCCGAAGACAGGCGTATCACAATCGAGGCGGCAGTAGAAGGAGTGAAAGTTAGTCACGGATCAGTTTTCAGCACTTTGCACGATACTGTGGCGACAACGGTCGCTCCCGCTGGGTTCCGCGAACCAAGGTCCGAGTGGACAGAGGAGCCGCGCCAGCTACTGTATGTCGGCCGAGTCGGAAGGCTCATTTAGTCGCCTCATCACCATGGACGAGCTGTTGTGGGTGACACTGACTTCGAGACAAGAGACAAAGAAAGCAGTGGGTTTACTTGGCTTTCTCGGATCCATAAAGTTTCTTTTAATATGATTCCTTTAAAGATATTAAATAATCAATTATTTACTCGCTATTTGCGAAGTCTGCCGATATTAGCTGCATTACTAAACATATTCTGTTATTTGTTATTTGCATGGTCACAGTGTTAGTGAGGTCGTACAACGACATTTTAATAATACAAATTACATATTTAGAACACTGTCTACTTTAAAGTTTACTATAATACCACTATAAGTTTCAGAGGGAGCATTAGGCAAGGATTGGCTGAAAGAGGAGAAAGTAATACAGTAGAAGAAGAATGGGTAGCTCTGAGAGATAGGGTAGTGAAGGCTGCAGAGGACCATATAGGCAGAAGGACAAGGCGTAATAGAAATCCCTGGACAACACAGGATATACTGAACTTAATTGATGAGAGGAGAAGATATAAAAATTCAGCAAGTGAAACAGGAAAAAAGGAGTACAAACGTCTGAAAAATGAGACTGACAGGAAGTGCAGACTGGCTAAGCAGGAGTGGCTAGAAGACAAATGCAGAACCGTAGAAGAATGCATAACTAGGGGAAAGATAGATACCGCCTAGAGTAAAATAAAAGAGATATTTGGAGACAAGAAAAGCAGCTGTATGAATATCAAGAACGCAGACGGAAAACTAGTCCTAAGCAAAGAGGGGAAAGCTAAACTGTGGAAGGAATATATAGAGGGCCTATACAAAGGAAACAAACTTGAAGGCAGTATACTAGAAATGGAAGACGATGTGGAAGAAGATGATATAGGAGATATGATACTGCGAGAAAAATTTGACAGAGCACTGAAAGACCGAAGTCGAAACAAGGCCTCTGGAGTAGATGATATTCCGTCTAAACTGCTGATGTCGCTAGGAGAGCCAGTCATGAAAAAATTGTATCACCTGGTATGCAAGATGTATGAGACAGGGGAAATACCGTCTGACTTCTAGAAGAATATTGTAATTTCAATTCCAAAGAAAGTAAGTGCAGGCAAGTGTGAAAATTACAAAACTATCAGTTCAATAAGTCATGGGTGCAAAATACTAACACGAATTATTTACAGACGGATGGAAAAACTTGTGGAATCCGACCTCGGAGAAGATCAGTTTGCATTTAGGAGAACTGTAGGAACACACATTACGACTTATCTTAGAAGATAGGCTAAGGAAAGGCAAACCTACGTTTTTATCGTTTGTCGATTTGGAGAAAGCTTTTGACAATGTCGACTGGAATACACTCTTCCAAATTCTGAAGGTAGCAGGGGTAAAATATAGTGAGCGAAGAGTTATATTTCATCTATACAAAACCATACAGCGGTTATTAGAGTCGAAGGGCAAGAAAGGGAAGCAGAGGTTGGGTTGGGAAGGGAGTAAGACAGGGTTGTAGCCTTTCCCCAATGTTGTTGAATCTGTACATTGAGCAGGCAGTGAAGGAATGGAGGGCGAAATTTGGAGATGGCATTAAAGTGCAGGGAGAAGAAATAAAAACATTGCGGTTTGCTGATGATATAGTAATTCTGTCAGAGACCGCAAAAGATCTGGAAGAGCAGTTGAATGGGATGGACAGTGTCTTGAAAGGAAGATATAAGATGAACATTAACAAGAGTAAAACGCAGGTAATGGAATGCAATGTCATAAAAGCAGGCGATGCTGAAGGAATTAGATTAGATAATGGGACAGTAAAAGTAGAAGATGAATTTTGTTATTTGGGTAGCAAGATAACTTCTGATGACCGAAGTAAAGAAGATATAAAATGCAGAATGGCTATGGAAAGAAAAGAGTTTCTAAAGAAGCGTAACTTGTTAACATCCAATATTGATTTAAATGTTCGGAAGACCTTTCTGAAAGCATTTGTTTGGAGTGTAGCATTGTATGGGAGTGAAACATGGACGATAAGGGGTTCAGATAAAAAGATGATAGAAGCTTTTGAAATGTGGTGCTACAGACGAATGATGAAAATTAGATAGGTAGATCACGTAACTAATGAGGAGGTGTTTGACCGAATCGGAGAGAAAAGAAGTTTATGGCATATCCTGACTAAGAGAAGGAATAGATTGCTTGGACATATTCTGAGACATCAAGGAATTGTCAACTTAAAATTAGAAGGAAGTGTGTGGGGTAAAAGTCTTAGAGGGAGACCGAGGGACGAATACAGTAAGCAGATTCAAAGGGATGAAGGCTGCTGAACGTCTTCTCAGATGAAGAGACTTGCACAGGACAGGGTAGCGTGGAGAGCTGCATCAAACCAATTTGCGGACTGAAGACCACAACAACAACAAGCTTATTTCGGCTAAGAAGCCATCTTCAAGTGTTTCGCCTACAATACATAAGTTTTCATAATATTTCCTACTATGTAGCCTTTTTTTTTTATAGAATGGAAATTAAATTAATAGATACCACATTCTGGCAAGCCGTTCAATTTGATCTTATTGTGACAAAATGTATTTTATACTTTATAATATCTCGTAACTTATAATATTACGTTTTCATATGTAAGATGCAGTATGTTTACATTTTTACAGAAAGAACTTATATCTATGAGTCTCAAGAGGTAAATTATTTTATCGTCTTGTGAGTGTGGAATTGATTCTGCGGATTCGAGGGAAAACTTTTATTTGAAATTGAAGGAAAAATGTGAAACTAAATTACTTTATGTTGATTTTTTACATTCTTGTTGATAATTTTTCTGGCACGTTACTATCTCAGATCAACGGTGGGATCGTCTCTTTGATTAGTCTTTACTGGTAATTTTGTTATTGTATAATATCTTTGATCATCGGTGAGACTGTTTATCCGTTGTCTTGCACTAGAACATGAATAAAATATCGATATATTTTAATGCCTGAAGTCCGTTTGATCGTTTAATAAATTAGTTGTCTTGTTAATTGCGTACTTCAGTTTCTTCAAGAATGTTCATCTCGTATCCCTTCTGTATTGTATGTAAAATTGCTAGCGCGTTGTTTATGGTGTCTACTGTGTGATTTTCGGACTGCAAATGTTGGTAAAAAGTGGAAGGGTTCTTTTCACTTGCTCTAGTGTATTCTTTGTATCTTATGGTGCAGTTTCGTCCGATCTGTCCTATATAATATTTATCAAATGAATTACAAGAAATTTTATAAATCCCGGAGTAAAAATATTTTGAAGGTTTTCCGGTATGTGTGAGGATTTTGTTTTCAAAGGTGCGTCTATTCTGATATGCAAAAGTGGTGTAAGTCTTTTCGCGGGTTCGAGTCCCGATCAGGCACAAATTTTCATTTGTCACCAAATAACTGAATACTTTAGTAATACAACTAAGGTCGGCCGAATTCGACAATGGCGAATGAATAATTGATTACTTAATATCATATATACGGCTACGGTACCATCACAAATGTCTGTTCCTTTGGAACAGACGTTTCATTGTAATTTCATTTAAAGTTTTTCAGCCCAACATTGGACCACGTCCGGTGGTTCTTTCTTGTCAAGCCACGTCAAGGGTGCATTTCATGTGGCGGTTGGAACATAACCCAAATGTAGGCTATATATTGGATTTCACCATAGGCCCATATGCCATCTGTTTCGACTTAAGCACTGATTTGATTAGATCTGTTTTAACTGGTTTTACACCCCTTATGCTGCGATTCATTCATCATCCTCATCATTTCAGACTCATTATGTCTTTCACTTGGTGGTAACGCAGAAGTATATCTCATAATGAATAAGAAAATGGGAATGCGGGTAAATTACTATGAACAGCATAGTGAACGCATTATCGTACCAAAAAAAGATACGAAGCAAACACCGACCACAGTAGTACAAGTTTATATGCCAACTAGCTCTGCCGATGATAAGAAGATCGAAGAAATGTATGAGGAGATTCAGGCCGTTAAAGGAAAAGAAAACTTAATTGTGGTGGGAGACTGTAACTCGGTAGTGGGAAAGGGAAGAGAAGGAAATGTAGAATGTGAATATGGACTGGGGAAAAGGAATGAAAGAGGAGATCGCCTGGTAGAAATTCGTGCAGAGCACAATTTAATCATCACAAACTTGCTTTAATCATCATGAAAGAAGGCTGTGTACGTGGAAGAGACTAGGAGACACTGGAAGGTACCAGACTGACTTTATAATAAATTGTAAGACATATCCAGGGGCAGATATAGACTCTGACCATAACTTATTGGTTATGAACTGTAGATTAAAAATTAAAAGAAAGCAAAAAGGTAGAAAATTAAGGAGATGGAATCTGGACAAATTGAAGAATCCAGAGGTGGTCGAGAATTTTGGAGGAAGCATTAGGCAAGGATTGTCTGTAACTACAGAAAGTAAATCAGTTGAAAAAGAATGTGTAGCTCTGAGACATAGAGTAGTGAAAGCCGCAGATGATCATATAGGCAGGACAAAGCCTAATAGAAATACTTGAATAACACAAGAGTTATTGAACTTAATTGATGAAAGGAGAAAATATAAAAATGCATCAAGTGAAGCAGGCAAAAGGGAGTACAGACATCTGGGAACTGAGGTTGAAAGAAAGTGCAGAATGGCTAGAAATGCAAGACCGTAGAAGAATGTATAATTAGGGGAAAGATACATACCGCCTACAGGAAAATAAAGGAGATATTTGGAAACAAGAAAAGCGGTGGTATGAATATCAAGAACTCAGTACTAAGCAAAGGAGGAATATATAGAGCGCATGTATAATGGAAATGAAATTGAAAGCAGTATTCTAGAAATAGAAGACGAAGTATATGAAGATCCGATAGGAGATACGATACTGCGAGAAGAATTTTACAGAACACTACAAGATTTGAGTAGAAATCAGGTCCCTGGAGTAGATGATGTTCCGTCTGAACTGCTATTATCGTTAGTAGCGCCAGTTATGAAGAAATCCATCTAGTATGCAAGATGTATGAGACAAGGAAAATGCCCTCAAATTTTAAGAAGAAAGAAGGAAGTGCAGACAAATTTGATAGTTAAGAGATATCAGTTCAATAAGTCATAGTTGCAAAATACTAACACATATTATTATTTTATGCCCCACCTTGGGGCAGATCAATTTGGATTTAGGAAAAAAATTGGGAACACTCGAGGTAATACATTACGACTTATCTCAGGAGATAGATTAAGGAAATGGAAATCTACGTTTTTAGCATTGTGTGGGTCTGGAAAGAGCATTTGACACTGTTGACTGGAAAACTATCTTTCAAATTCTGAAAGTAGCAGGGGTAAAATATAGGGAGCGAAGAGTTATATTCAACGTGTACAGAACCCAGACAGCAATTATTAGAGTCGAAGTGTTGCAGTATTTTGGGAAGGGAGTAAAACAGGGTTGTAGCCTTTCCCGATTGTTCTTCAAACTGTAAAGGAATGCAAGGGTAATTTGGAGAGGGAATTAAAGTCAAGGGAGGAGGAATAAAACCCTTGCGGTTTGCTGATGACATAGTAATTCTGCCAGAGACAGCAAAGGACCTGGAAGAGCAACTGAATGGAATGGACAGTGTCTTGAAAGGAAGATATAAGATGAACATTAACAAGAATAAACCGAGGGTAATGGAATGCAGTGTCAGAAAATCAGGCGATGCTGAAGGAATTAGATTAGGTAAAGAGACGATAAAAGAAGTAGATGAGTATTGTTATTTGGGTAGCCAGATAATTTCTCATGGCCGAAGCAAAGAAGATATAAAATGTAATATGTCTATGGGAAGAAAAGCGTTTCTGAAGAAACAAAATTTGTTAACATCCAATATTAATTTAAATGTTAGGAAGTCCTTTCTGAAAGCATTTGTCTGGAGTGTAACACTGTATGGGAGTGAAACGTGGATGATAAGGAGTACAGGCAAAAAGATGATAGAAGCTTTATAAATGTGGTTTTAGAGACGAATGATGAAGATTGAATGGGTAGATCATGTGACTAATAGCTGCTCAACAGAATTGGGGAGAAAAGGAGTTTTTGACATATCCTGACTAAGAGAAGGGATAGGTTGGTGGGACACATTCTGAGACATCAAGGAATTATCAACTTAGCATTACAAGGAAGTGTGTGGGGTGAAAATCATAGAGGAAGATAAAATATTCAAATATTTGTAAATCTATCGGACCAAACTGCGTGGTCATCAGTCCGTAGCTTACAAACTACTTAAATTAGCGTAAACTAACCTAAGGAACACACACACACACACACACACACACACACATACACACACACACACACACACACACACACGCTCCAGGGAGGACTCGAACCTCCGACGGCGAGCAACCGCATGCTCCGTAGCAGGGCGCCTTAGACCGCCTTTTTTTTTTTTTTTTTTTTTTTTTTTTTTTTTTTTTTTTTTTTTTTTTTTTCCTCTGGGTAGTTCTGCTCATTGCGGTCGCTGATCTTGATTGTTCGTTGTTGTCCTATTTGGTCTTGGCTCAGCTTTTTTATTACAGAGGGCGTTTAGCACTCTGACCGGGCGCGCTGAGCCACGGCGCCCGGCTACCGCTCGGCTACTCTACCGTGGCCGTAGAGGAAGACTGAAGGACGAATACCGTAAGCAGACCGAAAAGGATGTAGGTTGCCGTTCGTATTCTCAGATGAAAAGGGTTGCACAGGACAGGGTAGTCTGGAGAACTGCATCAAACCAGTCTGCGTACTGAAGACCACAACAACAAGCCTTTCAGTATTCAGTTTGGAGCACAGACCGTTATAAAATTCCCCCACTATCCCCTGTTCAAAGCCAACATTCGTGGGTAGTATAATGGTATTACAAAATCACTATTGACTGAGTTCAAGTACCTTCACGTTGATCTATCTCGATTCCTCCTACCCTCTACTGCCGAACCCATGAGTCTGTCCTATGCGTTTATTTCGACCCCACCATCTAAGCCCGTTCGCTCAAACTTCTTCATCCATACATTCATTGCTAGTTTTCTTTGGTTTCCTCATTGTAGACAACCTTCCGCCATTGGTCCCATCTATTAGCACCTGCAATCAACCTTGCTACTTTCATATCTGTAACCTAATCCTTATTAATAAGGTAGCATGTATCCACCCAGCTTTCTCTCCCATTCTACAAATTGGTCGTAAGAGTGAACAGTGCACTACATAATTTAGTCATGGTGCTGACTTCCTTCTTGCAGAAGAGAGTAGATTGTAGCTGAGCGCTCACTGCATTAGCTTTGCTATACCTTAATTTTAGTTCTTTCTCTATGTTGACATTCTCTGAGAAAATACGTACTAGTACTTGAAACTGTTTACCTATTCTAACTTTCTTCCTCGTATTTGGCAGTCAAATTGTTTAAATCTCTTTTCCAAAGACATTCGTTTCGTTTTTCTGATGCTGGTTTTCACAGCATAAGCCTTACATCTCTTATCTAGCTCTGAAATACCATTGAATCGAATCTGCCAGCACCACAAAGTCGTCCGCATTTGCGAGACAGCTTGTATTGTTTCCCACCTATTTCAATCTCACCCTGCCAGTCTATCGTTTTCAGCATGTGATGCATAAATAACATGAACAAGAGTGGTAACAGGCAAACTTGTCTTACAACTGAAACTACTGTGAACCATGAACTCAATTTACTGTCCACTCTTAACTGATGCCTGACAATCTACGTGAAATCCTTTAATTGTCCGAAGAAATTTGCAACCTTTTCCATAATCTTTGAAAATCCGGACGTTTTATACAGGGTACAAACGGTATAACCGCCAAAACTATACAGATGGTACATCTCGGTGTGCTTGTTCAAATGTACAAATGTTTGTTAAGCTTATAGGATTTAACTGCGGGGTCATCCATCCCTAAACTTACAAACTACTTATAAACTAACAAAACATCAATGCCCGAGGGAGGATTCGAGCTCCCAACGGAGAACGGCCTCGCGCATCGGAGCATAGCGCGTCAATGCACTCGGCCACTCCGCCGCGGAAGGGCGTTTGTTTTGACATACTCTCCATTCGAGACAATGTCTCTTATCGTGTACTAAATCGATATTATAGAGTTTTATCGTTTGTTTTCATTGTTGTTTCCTATTTTTCGATTGAACAAATGAGGATTGCTACGAAAATAGAAGGTATTCGGTGCAGGTAATTATAGTTGTAATTTTTATTTACCCTTACAACTATACATATTAACGCTAAGTAAATGTGAAAGTACTGATAAAAAAAGAGGAGGGGATCTAAATTTTCAGATGATTAGGAAAGGTTGTTTGTCGGCTTCATTTCGGAAACGAAAGACATAATTGAAAGTAAGAGAACTGACAGTGCAACACTGCGTGAAAACGAAAAAGCATAGGACCAGCTAACAGACTGTTTTAATTCAAATGAATTTGTAAAGAAGAGGACAGTAAAGCAAATGAAAATGTTTTATGAAAATTTTAAACGAAGGGCGAAATAAAAAAAGGAACCAAGACGAGCTGAACATGTTCAAGACAGGAGGTGGTGTTGCTACATCCCTATCATAGGAGGAAACATCTTCGCAATTGCTGCAGATAATTGGTACACTGGTAGATCCACTACCCAACAGCGTTGATTGTGATGCGGCTTACGCAACACTTGCATCTGGTAGCTATGAAGAATCATCAGATGCGGTTTACAGCACGCAGGACAGTGTAATCTTGATTTTTGAGGAACCCGAACTAAGTTTGCAAATAGAAATAGAAATACCAGTACATCCAGCTACCGACCACCGCTGATACTATTTCCGAGCATCCATTCTCAGCACCTACAAACGAGAGGCCATGGACAGCAAGAAATAGACATTCCTTGAAGAAAGCAAGAAAAACAGAAGCTGTAAAGGCACGCGAAAAAATATCAGAACTGTCGGAATCGAGAAGATATCTATGTCACCAAGAATTAAATATGCTACTTTAAAAATATAAAAATTAAAAATAAAAATAAAAAATCGAGGTTTTAGAGATGAAAAAGGAAACTGAAAGAATGAAGCAAGAAAATGAAAAGTTGAAGACATCAGTATTACATGCAAACGTCTGTATTATACTAACAAACAGTATATTTCTGTAGTGTGGAGTAAATAAATAATTTATTTTCAGTAACATTCTACAGAACAGTAATATTATAATGCTATATTGTAATTCTTAATTACCAATAACGGGCACTAATATTACTATTGACAGAATATAATAAGATGTTTGAGTTTGTTTACGTTATATTGAAACATCAATATCAATAAGTGTTCAGCATTCACCTTTCTCTTAGAGGAAATGGTGTTCCGATTAGGTCCATTAGGTCCATCGCGTGGAACTGGAACACCAGGCACGTGTATTTCTTCAAACACTAAATTTCTGTTAATTCGTCTTCTCTCCTCAAGGTGGCGATGGAGTTCCTGATCTTCTTGCGACTCTTCTTCCTTTGTCTGTACAGCTATGTTGTGTAGTAGTACAGAAGTAGACACTAATAATAATCAGTGATGTTGTTACTGATGTGTTTAATCCCAATGGCAGAGCTGGGAATCTCCGTTTGCAAACTCCATACTGCCGTTCGACAGTGTTTCTGATAGTGATGTGCGCTCTGTTGTTAATATTCTTCTCTTTGATTTCTTGGATTTAAGAATAGCGTCAGAAAGAATGGTGTAAGCCTGTATCCCTTATCACCAAACAAATATCCCTGTTGAATTTTTTCTGTTTTAAATAGAATTTTAATTTCTGACTTGTCAAAAATGAAACTGTCATGAACTGATCTTGCCCCGCGAGCTACTATATTCCTAATTAACAAGCTAGCATCGTAAAGTGTCTGCACGTTGATGGAGAAATATGACTTTCTATTGCAAAACATTTCCGCATTATTACTACGAGGAGACAGACTCGGTGTGTGAGAACAGTCGATGGCTCCGATTATTCCAGGGAAGTTACTAATCAAGTACAAGTCCTGAATAACTGAACGAGCTTCCTCGCCTAGTGGGGCTTTCACATATAGCCTTTGAGCTTATTCATAGTTAAGACGCTGCATTTGCTATAAAACAACCTACGTTCTATTCAATTCAGAACTGGTGTTAATCAATGAATTACATATTTTTACATGATCACTAAAACACACAAAACACTGGTGTAATATTCTACAATATTTATTGATTTATACAAACTATTTTTAGGTTGTTACGCTATCATCAGGTAGAAAGAATACCATAAACAAATGTTATGTCAAAGGTTTTACAAAATGTGCATAAGTACATAAGTAGGTAAAAGATAAACTTACTGTAGGAAGGTATACAAAGAACTGGTGCAAAATTATCAACTATTGTACTAAGAGGCGAAAATATGAAAGGATTAATTACATGACAACTGTTACAAAAGTAAGTGGCAATTCGACAAAAAATTAATTAGATTGCTTGTTTCCGAAAATAATTATAGTGTATTGGGTAAAAATTGGAAAAAAACAAGTACAATGTTTCGGTGGCAGTATTATTATTATCTGCAGTTAGAAGTGGAGAATAAAGCCGTCGGCACACGGAGCATGTATCTGAACGCCCCAACGCGGCGAGTTTCTGACGTCACAACGTGCGAATTGTACGTTGGCGAGGCTTTCAGAACGTGTGAGGCAGTATCAAGCATGCCAGAAATTCTAAACGTGTGTCTAAACGATCACCAATAAGGTGGGAGAACGCCACCGACGTCATACCACGTGGCTATCCTGGGGAGGGGGCAGTTCTTTTCGGTACAGAGATGAAGACGCCTATTGCCCGTTAATAGAAGCTCGTATTTGATGGGTTTTATGTGCGATATTACTTAGATCTTATGAATACATATCATTTCAGAGCAAGTAAAAGTAACTGAGTAAATTGAGAATCTCTCAAAAGCGGTCATTACACGTACTATTTGTTGGAATAAATGACTGAGAACGTCTTATATGTGTTTAAAAACTTTCCGTATTACAGAAATCTGCCGTTTCAAGGCAACGGCGAACTAAAAATCCGTCAAAACGAATTGTTCCTTACATGAATAGTTGTAACTACGTATCAACAATCGACATACCTACCAGTACTGTATACAACACATTTAATACCTACGTCGGAGATGATTGGAAACGTCAGCTGGCGTAGCGTACGCGGTAGAGATGTCGACTGTCAAGACAGACGATGTCCCGCGGAGCTGGTTTGAAGCTCACCACACGCAGGTATTTTCTTATCAGATTTGGGTTTTCTGATAGGCTCGAAGACTTTCCTATTAATTTTATAAAAGTGGACTGCATAATATTAAGCGAGACTGTCTTATGTGAAGACCTATTCTAATTCTATATTGCACAGTTTGTCGTGAAACTTTTATAATTCGTTGTATTTATTGACATTACATGCAAATTTTCTAAGGGTCATGTTCACAGATATTTGGTTGATATTTGTGTAGGCCTATATAGCAGAACATGACAATTATATGCACAAGTATGGAAATAAGTGTTTTAATAGAGTTAAGCAGGAATTCCATTCCTTTCACTTCGTAAACAGTGTGAGTCCAGGATCAGATGCCACCAAAAATCGTTGCTGGAGCGCGCAGTGATCGCGGGTATCTCGATGAATCACACGTTCCGTATGCACAAGTCGCGCTGTCTTGAAGCTTTCAGCCGCCCATTCATCGCACACGTTCAGACACATGCTCCGTGTGCCGACGGCTTTAGAGAATTGTGTTAGGTCGTTGAGTACCAGACTTGGGCAAGTAGACACGTGTTTATTGATTTTCAATCTTTTTAGGTAGTAAATCTTCTTTACTTTGTGAATGTGGTGTACAACTTCATATTGGACTTTTTAAATGTGACCCTCTCTAAGTAAGTGGTCTCCATAAGTGGAGTGGAATGATCATGTGTCAAATATTCTAACAAGCACCAACGGAACATTCAAGCGATGAAATACACGCTTTTAACATAAAATAAATTTTACTATACACATATAGCGTCTATTCCGAAAGTGTAGAAGTCACTTCTGATCCTGAAGTTGTTATTCTTTCATATTCACAGAATATACGACATCAACTGCGATTGGGAAAAGCTGAAAATGTGTACCCAGCCGGGACTCGAACGCGGGTCTCCGGCTTTCTCGGCAGCTGCGCTGACCACTACACCACTGGGGACACAGTGATCACCGCACCTGCGTGGACTACCTAAGCACGCCTCCCGTCTGACAAATTCCCAGCTTAACCCCGCCCACAGTAGTCAAACTCGTAGCTTTGAAACTAATTCGCGTAAAAGAAAGGGCTCAAAACTTGCCCACCCCTCCCCATTAACGGAAGGATCATTGACCGTCACCGGCATATTATGGGGCTGTTCGGAAAGAACAGACATCACTTCTGATCTTGCAATTGTTATTCTTTCATATTCACAGAATATATGACATCAACTGCGGATGGGCAAAGCCGAAAATGTGTTTGAGTACTGTGGGCGGGTTGAGGCTGAGAATTTGTGTCTGAAGGGAGGCGTGCTTAGGTAGTCCTTGCGGGTGCGGTGATCACTGTGTCCCCAGTGGTGTAGTGGTCACCGCAACTGCCTAGAAAGCAGGAGGCCCGTGTTCGAGTCCCGGCTGGCTATACGTTTTCAGCTTTGTCCATTCCAGTTGATGTCATACTTTTTTTTTTCCCCCTGTGAATCTATCGGACCAAACTGCGTGGTCATTAGTCCGTAGCTTACAAACTACTTAAACCTAGGTAAACTAACCTAAGGACAAACACACAACCATGCCCCAGGGAGAACTCGAACCTCCACGGTGAGCAACCGCGCGCTCCGCAGCGAGACGCTTTAGACCGCTCGGCTACTCCACCGCGGCTGACGTCTGTTCTTTCGGAACAGACGCCACATGCATATATATATAATATGCCGGTGACAGGCAATGATCCTTTCGTTTGTGGGGAGGGATTGGCAGGTTAGGAGCCCTTACTCGTACGGGAATTAGTTTCATTACTACAAAGTTTGAGTACTGTGGCCGTGGTAAAGCTGGGAATTTGTGTCTGACGAGAAGCGTACTTAGGTAGTCCTTGCAGGTGCGATGATCACTGTATCCCCACTGGTGTAGGGTCAGAGCAAATGCCTAGAAAGCAGAATACCCGGCTGGGTACACATTTTCAGCTTTCCCAAAAAATGTTGAAATGTTTGTAGATCTATCGGACCAAACTGCGTGGTCATCAGTCCGTAGCTTACAAACTACTTAAACCTAGGTAAACTAACCTAAGGACAAACACACACACCCAGGCTCCAGGGAGGACTCGAACCTCCACGGCGAGCAACCACGCGGTCCGTAGCGAGACGCTTTAGACCGCTCGGCTACTCCACCGCGGCTCTGCTTTCCCCATTCGCAGCTGATGTCATATATTCTGTGACTATAAATTTTACTTGGGTCTACGTAACTGTATTACGAAATCTCTAGTATTCAGGCAAGCTCTTGGCTGGTTGTTTTACGGTGTAACTACTTCCTCCTGTGACGCCGATCCCTCGACCAAGTCTTTCGCGGTCGCGCTGGCCATCGGGACCCACAGGTTCGAAAAACACTGCTTTACACCAAGGACACTCGGCGCGGCTATCGAAAGTCAGCACAAAAAGTGGGAGGCATTACTTTCGGAAAGACACTCGCAGCCACGCAGTAAACCCCGAAAATTACTTGGCTGGGACGTGACACTTGGCGAACAGGTGGCCACGGATGGCGGTAGCGGACGCGGGGCCTCCCACGGCGAGGCGTCTCTAGCCACCAGCCAAGCTGCACGGTCATCTATTCAATTTGTCCACGGCGCGCCTCCATTGTTTACGTAGCAGGTGCCGCTGGCCGGCCGGGCCCAGCGCCAGGTGTCCGCAGCGAATGCTTCGCGACAACGCCGCTCCGTCCGGCCGCCTTCGCCAAAGAGTTGGCGCGTCCTCCCAGCGCCGGAGGACGACAATACTGCTCGCTCACTCTGGCCCCTCTCACCTCCTCCGCTTCTTCCTCCTCTTACCTCCTCTGCCTTTTCCATTTTCTCCGCTGCACAGCACATCGAGCGAGGTGGGCCAGTTGTAACACACTGGACTCGCTTTCGGGAGGACGCTGGTTCAAATCCATCTCTGGACATCCAGATTTTTCCCTGATTTGTCTAAATCACCCGAGGCAAATGCAGGGATGGTTCCTTTGATAGGGCACAGCCGATTTCCTTTCCCATCCTTACGCAAATACGAGGGTTGGATCTTAAATAGCGGCAACACTGCTGTGAAGACACTATCCAATGGAATCTACTATTGTTGCTGATAGTGCACGTTGTTGACATACCTAACTTACCTCCGAGCAAATGGACTCGCCCGGCGTGGTACAATCGAGGGAAACACAGTCTCTTGTTAGCGAGCGGTCTAACGTAATGGTGTCGTTATGTTTTCGAAACAGGAACAACGGAATTGGATAAAGATTGAATGTGCCAGAGGTCGTACAGTACAGCACGACAGTGCCATCAAGGTCTTCAAGTTCATCACAGCCCCAGTATGGTGATTCTCCTATGCGACTGTGATGGTCTTAAAAAAGGTAAAGTAGTCACCAATCCGAAGATTGGTTTGAACACCACAGTGCTTTACTAGGCATGGTCCTGTTTGGAGGTGGTATGCCGTTGCCTTCCTCTGACCTTCGAACTGACTTACCCAGCCAGTTATAGGTGGACCTACAGTTTAACGTGGGGTTCGAACGGTCTTATCCTAACGCATTACGATCCTATACGTCAGACGGTCAATGCACAGTATTACTGTTCGTTTTTGAAGCATCACCTGCGACCAGCTTTCCGAAAACAGCGGCAAGACTTTCTCCACAACCCATCCACCATTTTTCACGACAATGCGCGATCGCATACAGCGCAAGGTGTGGCTGCTCTGTTCGGTCGATAGCACTGTTAAGTATTGTACCATCCACCACACTCCCCGTCCTTAGGTCCTTGTGACTTTCATTTTATTCCGAAGATGGAGGAACCAGTTCGTGGTATTCGCTTCAGAATTGTTCCAGAGATTCGACAGGCAGTAGACAGCTCCATTCGCACCATCAACAAAACAGGCTCTGCTAACGGTATGCTACGCCTTCCACATTGCTAGCAACGGATTCTGACCCAACGCTGGTGACTACTTTGAAGGACAAAAACGTTCCAATGTTTGTTGATCTTAAGGGACTTAAATGCGGGGTCATCAATCCCTAAACTGATAAACTTGTTATGAACTACCTTATACTAAAGACGACACAAACATCCATGCCCGAGTGGGCATTCGAACCCCCAACCGTAGCGACCGTGCAGGCCGCAGACCGCTCGGCCACTACGGCCGGCCTTTGAAGGGCAGTAACAGGTGCAAACATGTAACGCTTTTGTATCGGTTGTAAATAAATAGTTGGCACTATTTAAGTTCCTTCCCTCGTATATACACTGCTCAAAACAATTACTCCATCAGGTGAAATAACATACACATATGGTAACATATTTTATTCAGATACAAGTTACAACTGTAATTTGTGTGTGATACAGCTAGATATTTTGTTGCCTCAACTCTTTACTTGAGATTAACAAGGAGTTTACATTGAGCAAGACACCATGAGGCTACCATAACAGTGAAAAAGTCTTTCTCGTTGTCCTCTAAAAGGTGCGGATCACTTTCGACGCCCAGTGAAGTTGCACAGCTGCGTGGCATGGACAGTATGGGGTTATAAATCAGCTCTTGACGAATATTTGGCCATACTTCCATGAGTGCAATTATCCAGCTCTGCAACCATTGTTGGAGGTGCTTGTCTGGTTGCAATGCGTCAATCAGGATTAAGTCCAGTGTACAATCTAGCACTTCATTCGTCCAGTTTTCTCGGCTTCAAGCATGTTGTCCACCAGTGCAGTTCTGTGGGGACGAGCGTTATAGTCCAGCAGAAGAAACCCATCTCCTATGTCACCAGCGCATGGCACAAAAAAAAGTCGAAGGATCTCGTCTATACACCTATGAGTAGTCAAAGCATCATTCAGAACGATACAGAGATCCGTACCTCCGCCAAGACTGACTCCTGTCCGCACCATTCATCCATGAACATAATACTGTGATGTTTAATGCACATAAGCAGGACAGTTCCGAGTTCCACGTTCTCTCCAGATAACGACTATTGTCCGGCTGAACACAAAATCTTGACTCATCCGTGAAAAGAAAGCAGCGCCAATAGTTCCGACTGCAATCCCGATGTTCGTCCAGCCACTATCTGCTGGCTAAGCGGTGTCGTGGGGCCGGCCGCGGTTCTGAGTTCTGGCCGAAAATCTCTGGGACGCGTAGCCGTTAGCTAAAGGAAAGACAATAACCTAGCATTCGTATGTGATCATTGTCCCCTTCAACAATCCGGCTTTCTACACGTTTACTGTAATGAAAATAAACATTAAAATTAAAATATTTGGCCTGAAAAGGGAAGGAAAGTTACGTGCGAGCAATAAAATATCAATAGTAATAGAGCAACATGTGTTTTTACCACACTAAGAATCACTTACATCAGCATCCGCTAAGTATGGAGCTAACTATGGCCTGATAGCGAGAAGAAGGTATATTCGAAGGTTTTTCCCATTCAAATGTTTCATAGATAGTTCAGTTTCAATAAAAGTATCTGAACATAAATTACTTCCCTGGCGTATTTTTGCAGAGAGGTTATCCATTGGTTTAAGATACACCAAGGCCGCGCGGAATGATCGTGCGCTCTAAGGCGCCTTGCTGCGGAGTGCGTGGCTGCTCCCCGTCGGAGATTCGACTCCTCCATCGGGTCCGCGGCGGAATGGCCGAGCGCATTGAGGCGTTATACTCCGATGGCGCGGCTGTTTCCCGTCGGGTATTCGAATCCTCCCTCGGGCATCGGTGTTTGTGTTGTCTGTAGTATAAGTTAGTTTATAAATAATTTGTAAGTTTAGGGACTGATGACCTTACAGTTAAGTCTCATAAGCTTACCAGACATTCGATCATCGAGCCTCCCTCGGGAATGTATGTGTGTGTGTTTGTTGACCTTAGCGTAAGTTAGTTTAAGTAGTTTGTAAGTCTATGGACTGATGGCCACTGCAGTTTGGTCCCATAGCATTTGATCATTTAAAATACACAAAAATAATTACATGCAAAAAAGAGAAGAATATTAGCATTAAATTAATGTCCAGTTATATTTAGCTACAGAGAAAAATTAAAAACTCCTCAAAACTAGAGCCCTTCTATATGTTCAGTGTGGTTTCTTCACACCTATCTCTATACGATCAACGTTACATAACCGTTAATCGATGACCTCGGACTTCGACAACACTCTACGAAAAGTAACGCTGTACAAGAAGACTGTACGTAATCCTAGTTGGGTGTTCAAATTGTTTTCTCCGCCTCTTATAGCAATGTGGCTGACAAGGATGGAAGTCTGTTGGGAAGGATATATGTATAAAAACCTGTTTACCATTCGTAGCAGCTTAACGTTTGTGTCATTACACGAGGTTAAAAACCCAACGTGTGATTGGTGACGTCATATTTAAATACAATTTCCACCTATTTTCCCATTTCAATATCGCCATTGTAATGAAAATGAAATTAAATGATCGCAAGGGAGTTATTCTCTGTTATAGAGGTCCGCCCCCCCCCCCCTGCTGTAAATCTTTCTAATTGCCGACAATTCGGAGAGTCGATTATGCTGAGGACAATTATTTATTACCAGGAATCGAACCCGGATCCCTTGTGGGCGGTCGGCGACTCTGCTACTGAGCGAAGGAGACAACCATCATCGTAATCAGAAAGAAATAAAATTATTAGTAACACGCAAAGCCTACGCATTTGTAAACAGCAGCGACTATTACGAACAATGTATAACAGCATCTTAAACTAAAAAGAAACAGGACAAAGATCACCTAGACTTCGAGTGACACACTTCAGTTATATATTTATTAAATCCGTCTACTGGTCACGAATTTGTGACATAATTTTGTTTTAACAAAATATTGTACGGTTTTCTAATAATTGTATATATTCACTTCACTGCGTTCCATTGCTTCATGTCCTTAAGATACATTTCGACTACATGTAATCCGTTTATACAATGAATCACGAACCTTTGTATTGTACTTGACTTTCCAGTACTGCGTCAAGAGATATGTATGTTCATTAATTTCAATGGCTTTATTAATCTATCAGACCAATAGAAAATTTTCTAAACCAGGAAAGTAAAATAAAATAACAGATCACCAGAGATAATCAAGAATTTTATCAAATGTAAATCACCTAAACGTTGAGTTAAGGACCTGTGTACCCAGTAGCGTAGTTTCAATTTTACACAATGACATGGTAATGAGCAGTAACGTTTATTTACTATACTGAATTATAATTTGAGAAATATTGCATATATTGTCAAATATAGAAAAATATTTTTTTTATTATTTCTCAGTCATTGCCGCGGTCGGGTGGCTTTCGTATCTCAACGATACAGATAACCGTACCGTAAGTGCAACCAAAGCAGAGGAGTATCTGAGGAGAGACCAGACAAACGTATGGTTCCTGAAGAGGGGCAGCAGCCTTTTCAGTAGTTACAGGGGCAACAGTCTGGATGATTGACTGAGCTGGACTTGTAGGAATTGCTAACATGGTTTGCCATACAGCAACTGCGAACGTCTGAAAGCAAAAGAAAACTATTGTCGTTACTTTTCTCGCGGACATGCAGCTCTACAGTATGAATATATGATTATGGCGTCTTCTTGGGTAAAATACTGTGGAGGTAAAATAATCCCCCATTCTGATCTCCGGGCGGGCACAGCTCAGAAGGATGTCGCCATCAATAAAAACAAAAGAGGTATTCTGCCGATCGAAGAGTCGAATGTTCTATCACTTAACCGGTTAGGTAAACTACAAAATTTGAAAAGAGAAATGGAAAGGTTGAAGTTAGATATAGTGGTGATTAGTGAACTTCGGTGGCAGATTGCACAGGATTTCTGCTCAGGTGAGTACAGTACTATAGATACAAAATCAGTTGGGGGGGGGGGGGGGCGTAGGAGTAGGTCTGATCATAAATAAGAACAAACGAATGCTGGTGAGTTACTATGAACAGCATAGTGAACGCATTATCGTAGCAATGATAGATACGAAGCCAACACTGACCACAGTAGTACAAATGTATATGCCTACTAGCTCTGCCGATGATGAGGATATCGAAGAAATGTTATGAGAAGACAAAAGAAATTATTCAGACAGTTAAGGGACACTAAACGTTGATTGTAACGGGGAACTGAAACTCAGTAGTAGGAGAAGAAAATGCAGTAAAAGTAGTATATGAAAATAGACTGGGGAAAAGAAATGAAAGAAGAGTTCGCCTGGTAGAATTATGAGCAGAGCACAATATAATCGTCACAAACACTTGGTTGTATTCACGGTAGAGACCAGGACACACTGGAAGGTATCAAATTCACTTTATAGTGGTAAGATATAGATTTACAAATCAGGTTTTATACTGCAAGACACATCCAAAGGCAGATATAGATTCTGACAGTAACTTGTTGGTTATGCACTGCAGATTAAATCTTGTAGTGGTACAAGCCACTTCCCCCACTTCTCCAGTACCTTGCGATACCCAAATAGTTATCAATTTATTTTAGTGAATTGATTAGGCATGATAGGAACAGCAGCTGCCGCCAGAATATGTTTGTTTCAGATTCTGGAGGTGGTGGCAGCAGCAAGTGGTCTCAGATATTATGTCTGCCCAGTTATATATATATATATATATATATATATATATATATATATATATATATATATATATATATATATATTGGAGTTCCTTGGAGAAAGTGTATGCTTAGACGGTTGCTAAGAAGAACAAGTTGTTGATTTTGATTTGTATTCTGTGTCTGACATCTGTCAAGATATTTGTGTCATATTCCTATGTACTAATTGATAGAATAACTCCTTGAATATAAATAAATATGGAGTTAAATGTATAAACGAGTGGTTTATTCAACACAGTACAAGGATGAATGAGAAATTACAAATTCATTTGGTAATTAATTAATGGCTAAAAGCACTTAGAGGCACAGCTATTGCCAGACCTCATTGTTTCAAGACTTTCATATTTTGAACCTGAAAGGAATATTTACTAGTTGAATTTCACTCTTCATAAAGAAGAACTGTCACCTTGGGATACATTAACTGGTGAATTACTAAACATCTACAAAAGAAACTACCACACTGCTTATGTTGAAAATTATTCAAATCAGGGTCAGGCAGCCGTGATAGTTCAAACTTACGAAACTGCAAAAAGGAAGAAAGTAAGAAGATGGAACCTGGATAAATTAAAGGAACAAGAGGTTCTCTAGAGTTTCAGAAAGAGTATTAGGAAATGACTGACCGAAATGGGAAAAAGTAATACAATAGAAGAAGAATAAGTAGCTTTGAGAGAGAAAGTATTGAAGGCCACGAAGGATTATACAGGCTGTTACAAAAAGGTACGGCCAAACTTTCAGGAAACATTCATCATCCACAAAGAAAGAAAATATGTTACGTGGACATGTGTCCGGAAACACTTAATTTCCATGAGGAGCTCATTTTAGTATTTCTCTTTAAATGGAAACTGAAATAATTCGTGCAGACAATTGTCAAAATACCCAATTGTTTCGTAAGTGCGTACTGTATTTCCTCGATTCACGTCATCAACACAGATTTTCTGTGAACGTTTGGGCAGGAATTGTTAGTGATGTCTTGATTGGGTCTCATGTTCTTCCACCTACGCTCACTGGAGCACGTTATCATGATTGCATACGGGATACTCTACCTGTGCTGCTAGAACATGTGCCTTTACAAGTACGACACAACATGTGGTTCATGCACGATGGAGCTCCTGCACATTTCAGTCGACGTGTTCGTACGCTTCTCAACAACAGGTTCGGTGACCGATGGACTGGTAGAGGCGGACCAATTCCATGGCCTCCACGCTCTCCTAACCTCAACCCTCTTGACTTTTATTTATGGGGGCATTTGAAAGCTCTTGTCTACGCAACCCTGGTACCAAATGTAGAGACTCTTCGTGCTCGTATTGTGGACGGCTGTGATACAATACGCCATTCTCCAGGGCTGCATCAGCGCATCAGGGATTCCATGCGACGGAGGGTGGTTGCTTGTATCCTCGCTAACGGAGGAAATTTTGAACATATCCTGTAACAAAGTGTTCGAAGTCACATTGGTACGTTCTGTTGCTGTGTGTTTCCATTCCATTATTAATGTGATGTGAAGAGAAGTAATATAATGAGCTCTAACATGGAAATTAAGCGATTCCAGACACTTGTCCACATAACATATTTTCTTTATTTGTTTGTGAGAAATGTTTCCTGGAAGTTTGGCCGCAACTTTTTGTAACACCCTGTATAGGTAAAAGGACAGGTCTAATAGAAATCCTTGGATAACACAGGAGATAGTGCAGCATGTGAAATAGGCAAAGGAGAGTAGAGACGGCTAATCAGGGGAAAGATCGCTACTGCCTACAGGAAAATCTAAGAGACTTTTGGACGCAAGAAAGGCAGCTGCATGATTATCATGAGCTCAGATGGGAAATTAGTGGTAAGCAATGAAGGGAAAGCTGAAAGGTGGAAGGAGTACATAGAGGGCTCATATACGGGAACTGAACTTGGAGGCAGTATTTAGGAAAGAAAGACGAAGTACTTGAAGATAAGATAGGAGATGCAATACTACAATAAGAATTTAGCAGAGCATTGAAATGTTTGAGCTGAAACAAGATCCATGGTGAAGGTAACATTCCCTCTGAACTGCTGACACTGTAGGGAGAGTCAGATATGAAGATATTTGAGACAAGAGAAATACCCTCAGATTTCAAGATGAATATAATAATTCCAATTCTAAGGAAAGCAAGTGTGAACATTACAGAACTGTTAGTTTAGTAACTCAGGGTCAAAATACTAACACGAATGGAAAAACTGGCGGAATTCGACCTCGGAGAAGATTAGTTTGGACTTAAGTGAAATGTAGGAACACGCATCTTACGACTTATTTTAGAAGGCTGGTTAAGGAAAGGCAAACATACGTTTTTTGCGTTTGTAAGTTTGGAGAAATATTTTGACAATGTTGACCTGAATACTCTCTTTCAAATTCTGAAGGCATCATGAGTAAAACGTAAGGCACGAAAGGTTATATATATATTAAAAAAAGTCAACAGTTATTAGTCGAAGGACATTAAAGAAGCGCAGTAGTTGGGAAGGGAGTAATACAGGGTTGTAGGTTTTTCTCAGTGTTATTCAATCTGTTCATTTTTCTTTTTATAATATACACCAAGAACATATGAATATGAACGTGAACACTAAAACACAGCAAGTAATTGATTACACTGTTAAGTGACTATAACAAAATGAATTTGTTGCAATGAATAGACAAGCTACCTTCGGGTCACGCGATACTGTAAGCAGCACCCCCTCCTGACTTTCTGCGTGTACAAAGGCTGCTCTCCCCCATATCTTTTATAATTTAAATATTTGGCACAAATAACAACACGGCTATTCTTCGTATTTGTAGAGTAGTGACTTCATTATTATTCATGATGGGATCTTCTGAAGGCTTTTACAGTTGATCTACCTTTAAAATATAGTTATAAGATATTTAACCAAATATGACGTGTTTTTGACGAATCTTCAACGCGCCAAAAACAAATATCTAGGGCGGATGTTGCCTTCATGAAGAATTTGCGCATGCGGAAGGGGTGGTGCGCATTAGCTCTATTGTGTTCGTTCGGGATCATTCGTACATAACCGCCAGGAACTGGCTTTTCTATAAGGATCAACGCCAATGTTAATAGCGGCGTTTCCCCTCGCCCCTCCCTGCCGCGGGAGCGCCCTTGTAGTGCCTCCAGGGAGTTCAGATTGGGTTCAGAAAAGAATTTGAACATCAGCCGCGCATGCGCATTGCAACGCTGCGGCCACTGCCGCCTATATTAGGCGGCCGTGCTACCAATCGTATACGTTCTGTCTCCGCGATGTAAAACTTTTCTCATGCGATAAAAATACTTTGAATGTGCATATAAAATGATCTGATAAAAGAACGAAACGAAGAATGATAGTTTAAAAAAACCTTTTATTTTATATATGTGTGTGTGTGTGTGTGTGTGTGTGGCGTCTGTTCCGAAAGAACGGACGTCACTTCTAATACTGAAGTTGTTATTGTTTCATATTCACAGAATACATGACATCAAGTGCGAATGGGCAAAGCTGAAAATGTGTACCCGGCCGGGATTCGAACCCGGGTGTCCTGCTTTCTAGGCAGTTGCGTTGACGCCTACACCACTGAGGACACAGTGATCACCGAACCTGCGAGGACTACCTGTAAGTACGCCTCCCGTCAGACACAAATTAGCTGTTGATGTCATGTATTCTGTGAATATGAAACAATAAAATTCAAAAATCAAATGTTTGTATAGCTTATGGGACTTAACTAAGGGGTCATCAGTCCCTAAACTTACAAACTACTTACGAACTACCTTATACTAAGGACGGCACAAATATCCATGCCCGTGGGTGGATTCGAACCCCCGACCGCCGTCCGCGGCGGTCGAGGAGACTGAGGCGCTTCAGTCACGGTCTGCACGGCCACTACGGTGGGGGGTTCGAATCCCCCTCGGGCATGGATATTTGTGCTGTCTTTATTAAAAGGTAGTTCATAAGTAGTTTGTAAGTTTAGGGACTGATGACCCCGTAGTTAAGTCCGTTAAGCTTAACAAACATTTGAACATTTGAACCCCTTACCGTAGTGGCCGTGCAGACCGTGACTGGAGCGCCTCAGTCCCCGCGGCCACCACGGCCGGCAAACAATAACAACTGCAGGATAAGAAGTTCCGTCTGTTCTTTCGGAACAGACGCCATATATAATGCCGGTGACGGGCAATGATCCTTTCGTTAGTGGGGAGGGGTGGGCAAGTATGTGGCCCTTACTCTTACGGGAATTAGTTTCATAACCACGAGTTTGAGTACTGTGGGCAGGGTGGAGCTGGGAATTTGTATCAGACGGGAGGCGTACTTAGATAGTCCTTGTAGGTGCCAGTGATCACTGTGTCCCCACTGGTGTAGAGTTCAGCGCAACTGCCTAGAAAGGCGGGGATCCGGTTTCGATTTCCGGCTGGGTATACATTTTCAGCTTTGTTCAAAGAAGTTTCGGGCGTGCAGCCGCATAAAGTTACTTCTTCTAATATTTCGGCTGAGAAACGTTCAGCCATCTTCAGAGAGAGTCGAAGACTGACGCTCCAGCACGCGCTACTGCGCATGCGGCCACAGATACAAAAAGGCGCCAAAGACGTTACTGTGGCCGCATGCGCAGTAGCGCGTGCTGGAGCGTCAGTCTTCGACTCTCTCTGAAGATGGCTGAACGTTTCTCAGCCGAAATATTAGAAGAAGTAAACTTGATGCGGCTGCACGCCCGAAATTCTTTGAACAGTCATTGCGCCGCGAAAACATGAAGATGCACATTTTCAGCTTTGCCCATTCGCATTTGATGTCATGTGTTGTTTGAATATGAAACTTTGTATTTAGTTTTTTTGCACTGCGAGTTTTTCCCTGGTGGTTCACTGAACCAATGAGCAGGTATGACGCGCCGCCGCTGCGGTCAAGGTGTTCGCCGCACGCGCCCGCGCGGCCGCCGCGCCGCCTCTGCTCCAGACGGCGCGCTCGCCTCGCCCGCGGTGTGCAGTGCGGCCGGCGGCAGTCGGCCGGCCTTTTTGTGTTCGCGTGACGCGGCAGCTTGGCTCGTTTTAATTACCGGCACGCCCTGCCCCCGACACCCACAAACGGGCCGACACCCAGCCGGAACGCGCCTCGCCTGCCTTGTTTATTTTTCAAGAGGCTGCGCTGCCCGACAGGGTCTCCTAGGGCCCCATCTCACACGCGGGTGCTAGTCGGCGTCCAACTGTCCGACAGCTGTATCGAGACCGGAGTGACACTGACTGGCAGCTGGCCGTTAGCGTCACAGCTAAATGACAGGGAAAAGCGGACGTGGCAATATACGGACACAGAGGTTTTGCCACAGATGTCTCCATCACCTCTCTTTTCTCTCTCTCTCCTCATTTTCAGTCTCATCCTCCCCCCCCCCCCCCTCTATCCATCTGTAACGCCTCCACTGGATTTTGATGAAATTTCTGTGAATTAATTACATCTACATCTACGTACATACTCCGCAATCCACCCAAAAGTGCCCGTCGCAGAGCCGCGGTGGAGTAGCCGAACGGTCTAAAGCGTCTCGCTGCGGAGCGCGCGGTTGCTCGCCGTGGAGGTTCGAGTCCTCCTTAAGTCATGAGTGTGTGTGTTGTCCGTAGGTTAGTTTACCTAGGTTTAAGTAGTTTGTAAGCTACGGACCAAGCAGCTACGGACCACGCAGTTTGGTCCGATAGATTTACAAACATTTGAACATTTGCCTGTCAGAGGGTACTCACTTCCGCTACTAGTTACTTGCTTTCCTATTCGACTCCCATATAGAACGATGGAAATTCGAATGTTTGCATTGTAATCTAAATGTTTTAGATCACTTATTCCAGATAAGGCACACGATATTTATGGGGGGATTTATTTAAAAGGCTGGAAGATATAGCGTGGGAGAAATTTATTTCCGCAGCAACACTTGACTTCAACAAGTGTCTGGCCAAGTCTAAGAGTACACGCTGCCATGCAGAACCTTAAATCAGGGAAGCTTATTAAATGGAGTATTCCATGAAAAATGATATATATATATATATATATATATATATATATATATATATATATATATATATATATATATATATATATTGTGAAGTTAGAAAGTTGGTCATTATTCATATTCTTGATTGTAGACCGAATGCGAAACGTCAGACTATACTGTTGCATTCAACACTACTACCTTCTTTTACGTCGACTTGAGGTATGTACATATTAATTAAATTGTTATTAGGCTGGACCAGAACAGAAACTGCCCCCAGAATCAATGTTTGTTGCACATTCTGGGGGCGGAGGCCAGCGCACAGTAATCACATATGACATAGAACAAAATACGAAGACGTTTCTCCATGATTTAGGAATAACACTGGAAAAAAATTGAAGAATAGTTCTTGTTGATTTATATGTATGTTCTTGGAACTATTGTATTATTATTCATTCATGGTTTGACTGATGTCCAATGTATTCGTCCATAAGGCGAATAAATTGATTTAAGAAGCTCCTCAAGAAAACGGAGCACTTCTTTATATTTTATTTATTGTGGACATCTTATATTAAACATCGAGTATCAAGAAGAAGTTTATTAATTATGATTACACGTTCTACTAATGACAGAGGCTAAACTTTTCACAGCTAAGTTAAAGTAACCTGCTTAACCCGGCTGAGAGAAAAGTTATTATTATTATTATTATTATTATTATTATTTTAATCTATCGGACTAAACTGCATGGTCATCAGTCCGTACCTTACAAACTACTTAAACCTAGGACAAACGGACAAACACACCCACCCATGCCCCAGGGAGGACTCGAACCTCCACGGCGAGCAACCGCGCGCTCCGCAGCGAGCTTCTTTAGACCGCTCGGCTACCCCACCGCGGCGAGAAATTTTTAAAATGAAATTTTTGTTCTTGCCGTTTGCAGAAGAAGAGATTATAAACAGCGGCGAGAATATTTCAATCTGTAAATCGTGAAACAGTACACGTTTGCAGATCCACGACGACAAGAAACATTTCAAGATTACTAATTCTATAGTATCCTAAATACAATAAAATGTTCTACGTACTTGTAAAGTTAAAAGGTGGTGGATTATTTCAAGAAGTAGTTGAAGAATAATTTTAATAAGGTTATATTTTTGCCACGAGTTTATTGACTCAGCTGTCAAAAAAGTTAACAAAGTTGGGGCTAGGCAGGAACGGAATACCCGAGTGGCTAGCCCCTGGGGCACGGCCCGCTGTCTCACGACCACTCTGAATGTTTGTAGCTGCCGAACTAAACGTGATAAAAATGTCATTCAAAATTCTTTGTACACAGCTAGTATCACAAATTCCAGTGCATGATAGAAACAACCATTGTTCCATTTGAAAAATTGTATGTTTTCATAAAAATACACTTTCTAGGTATTTTTACAATCTGTTTATTACCTAACAGTACGAGTCCTTGACTATCAATTCATTCTGTGTAAGCCGCACATCAATCGCACTTTCCTTTTCGGCAATATTTGCAGTGCAAGTGTCAGGTGATTCACCCTGTATGTGTGTGTGAAACATTTTGTGATAATAAAAGAACATTTGCGAAATACAGGGCATCGGTGCGTCCAATTTTCAAATGATTCCGCCAAGAAATTTTTGAGATTTGCCGTTGGGAACATCTAGACTTTCTACAGAAGCACAAATGTAAATATTCGTTTGTTCAAAATATCAAAGTTCTTCACAGAGTGAGCTGAAATTTGGCGAAAATTTTGCACTATAGCACCTTACTGTCCAAATATTAAATGTTTGTAAATTTATGGGACTTTACGACACTGATTATGAGTCCCTAGTCATGCAAACTACTTAATTGTCTCGAACAGAATGATCTATTGGCCCAAGGTCAACAAGGATTTAGAAAATATCGTTCATGCGAAACACAACTAGCTCTTTACTCACATGAAGTGATGGGTGCTATCGACAAGGGTTCGCAAATTTATTCCGTATTTCTTTATTTCCAGAAGGCTTTTGACACCGTACACCACACAAACGGCTTTTAATCAAATTGCCTGGTTATGGTATATCGCCACAAATTTGCGACTGGATGGGGATTTCCTCTCAGAGAGGACACAGTTCGTAGTAATCGATGGTAAGGCATCAACTAAAACAGAGTTGATATCGGCCGTTCCATAGGGTAGTGTTACTGGTCCTCTGCTGTTCCTTATTTACATAAACGATTTAGGGGAAAATCTAAGTAGCTGTCTTAGGTTGTTTGCAGATGACGCCGTCATTTACCGTCTAGTAAAATCATCTGAAGATCGAAACCAACTGCAGAACGATCTGAATAAAATATCACTATGGTGTAAAAATTGGCAGTTGCCTCTAAATAATGAGAAGTGTAAAGTTGTGCACATGAGTACGAAAAGAAATCCGTGAAACTTTGTTTACAAGATAAATCAATCAAACGTGAAGGCCGTAGACTCCACAAAATATCTAGGATTTACAATTACTTCAGACTTAAACTGGCAAGAACACGTAGATAAAGTCATGGGAAAGGCGAACCAAAGACTGCGTTTTATTGGCAGAACCCTTGAAAGATGCTGCCAAGTATGGGATCCTAATCAGGTGGGTTTGACGGAGGACATCGGAAGAGTGCAAAGAAGGGCCGCTCGTCTCGTATTGTCACGATACATGGGAGACAGCTTTACGGAAATGATACAAGGTCTGGGATGGGAATCATTACAACAACGGCGCTTATCGCTGCGGCGTGGGCTACTTACGAAACTCCAATCGCCAACATTCTACTTCGAATGCGAAAACATATTGTTGAGTCCCACTTGCATAGGTAGAAATGATCATCAGAATAAAATACGAGAAATCAGAGCTCCAACGGAGAGATTCGGGTGTTCTTTCTTCCCGCGCGCTATCCGAGAATGGAATGGGAGATAAATAGTATAGCGGTGGTTCGATGAACCCTCTGCAAGGAGCATAAATGTGATAACTATGCACTGCTGAGCTCTGCGATATATGTCCAGGGAATTTTGTAGAAGTATTGCTTTGGGATTGTGTTCAAAAGCCTCGTCACGTTTCGTTGGATGTCATGAATATCGACAAAGCGAGTTTGAGTCGAGAGAATAGGAAGAAGTCTGGAGGATTGAGATCCGGCGAGTATGGAGGGTGTTCAAATTGCGCCACCCCCTTTCTTTGTTAGGAACTGTTTGACGACACTGTGTGAGGACGAGCGTTGTCGTGCCACTTGAACATCCACCATTGATTGAGTGATTGATTGATTGATTGATTTTGTCAGGGAAGCCAAAATAGTTTTGGTCCAACCCGCCACTGCCCGCACCGAAACTAAGTTTATTGTGCGGTATCGCTCCCTGTATATCTAGTAAAGGCAACCAGTGTCCTTGAACAATGCAAGGAGTCCCTTTACCAGTTCTTTATTAGACTAAAATTTCTTCGGGTCTGGTTGTCCCAAATGTTCTGTGCCTTATGCTCTCCAATGCAATGCATTCGAAGATAAGATGTGATGCAGTTTCATCACCGTCATCACAGATCCTACATTTAGGGCCCTCTCCTGTTATTCCCATTGTATGTAGGTGTTTTTTGAAATTCCCCGGCCTGTCAGCATTCCAACCATGAGTCTAATCTCTCTCTCCTGTCCAAGCTCAGGATTACAGAGCTTGTTTTAAAACATGGCTTTGGCATCATTACCTTGCCATGTTTTTGTTTATAGACCTTGGTCCAATATTCTATGTGCTGTCTTCTGAGCCAGTTACGTAGCTCCAATTTGATCATTGCCTTGGTGATTGTCAGGACAGGTTCCGGTCCAATAAATGGAGTCTCTGCCCCCATCTTGGCTAATCTGTCGGCATGTTCATTGCCACTGATCCCCCAGTGGCCAGGTGAACATCCACCATACTCGCCGGATTTCAGACTTCTTCCTATTCCGTAGACTCACACTCGCTGTGGAAGGAAAGAGATTTAACGATATTCCTGACACCCAACGGAACATGACAATATTTTTCAACATCATCCCAAAGAAGACTACGGGCAAAGTTTCCAAGACATGTATCGCAGAACTAAGCGGTACACAGACATGAGTGGTGACTGTTTAGAATGACAGTACATTAATTGTAGTTCATAGTTCATCTACGTTAATGTTACACGACTATTCACCGAACTTTACTGTCAGACGTTGTAGTAAAAGAGTGATGTATGTACCTGTTTCTTTAATATATCATATATAACCCATAATTCTGTATGTTTTAGTAATTTTTGTAACAGTTTTCCCAACTTAAAATATATATAAATTAATACATTAGGTATGCTAAATAACTGGGTACATATAAATACAAAATATGACAATGCAATAAGTGTCATAATTTCAAATCATTCCATAAAAATCTTTCGTAGATGAACGTTTTTGAACATAAGACTAAAATGAGGCTCTTGGTTATTCAGAATTGTAAGGGAGAGAGAGGTGGTGGAAGAAATGAACATAGAGAGGAGGAAGGAGGAGATGAACAGCAAGAGCGTGATGATGAGATGGAGAGGGGGATGGAGTAGGCGGAGACGCTCAAGGGGAAGGGAGATCGGATAGGCAAAGAGAGACGGCAGAGAGGGAGAGTGGGAGATGGACAGGAAGCGAAAGGTGGGGAATAGATACACAGAGAGAGAGGGTAGGAGGGTGTGAACAAAGAAGAGAACAAGGAGTGGGGCAGAGAGTGGGGGAAAGAGATAAGTGGAGCAGAGAATGTAGGATGTATATCCAATATTCACAAATCATTATGAAATTACACGAATTAGAAATGTGCACACTCTCTTTTCCTTCTTTTGATTTTAATTTGTAACACACCACAGCAACGCTTGGTCGGATTGATAAGTGTGATCGATTTTACTAAATTTTGATAATTCAAATTTAGTTATTTCTCTCTCTCTCTCTCTCTCTCTCTCTCTCTCTCTCTCTCTCTCTCTTTTTTTTTTTTTTTTTTTTTTTTTTTTTTTCAGGAACCTTCGTGGGCGTACGGTGAACAGTTGACCAAAGTTTCTGAACGGTTTATGAAGACATAGAGGACATACAGACAAGCATTTGTATATATAGATTAGACGTTGCTGTACTCAGTAAAAATGTTATCTTATTGGATTTGATGTAAAATATCTTGCTGATTTCCTGTTGATGGCAGCAACTGCCGAAACCGGTAAAAATAAAACAAAACAAAAATATATAAATATTTTTTGCAGCCTTGGAATAAGAATGATTTTTTCACAGCTAATATTTGCCACCTAAAAACATTACTTCCTATGGACCTCCAAGCCATAGCTTCGGGTAAGCCACGTTGTTGTTACATTGCAGTACCTGCACTATCTGAATCCAAGTGCTAGTGCAATTCTTTGGTAGAGTACGAGTATGTTTGTATAGTCTATGGGACTTAACTACGGGGTCATCAGTCCCTGAACTTACAAAATACTTATGAACTAACTAAGACTAAGGACGGCACAAATACCCATGCCCTAGGGGGGATTCGAACCCCCGACCGTAGTGGCCGCGCAGACCGTGGCTGGAGCGCCTCAGTCCCCTTGGCCACCGCGGCCGGCAGAGTACGAGTAAACATAAGACAACACTAACCCACTCTGCAGCAATTTTCTGTTATTACCACTATCTCGGTTGCCATAATGTTTTTGTCTCCACTCCGCAGCCGTAGAACCAATTTAGCTCATTCTCCCAATGACAGTACTTCAGAACCTAGATATCTCAACTGATCCCCCAACTGTTTTGCCCAGCGTATTTAAAGATGTTGCCACGGTATCAAAAGCTAATTTAAACACGGCACTTCTTAAGTAGCTATGTAGTGAACACTGGAGTACAAACGCTGTTTTGTGTGCCACTCCAGAAGCGTAGTTTGCGGACAGGAGACAGAGTGACTTGCAAGTGGACGCTGACCGGATAGATGACTGGCGCCAGTGACTCACGGACCGGCTCTGCCAGAGGGGCCCTACCGATCGGAAGTGCGTTTCGCTACCTGTTGTTACCGCCCGCGGACAGGAAGCTGTCGCTGGGGAAAGCTCACTCCCTCACCTCGTCATCCTGACACGAGCCTTTCAAAGCACCAAAACAAATCGCCCCCATTTACCGAAAGAGGAGTCGAATTTGTCAGCGCAGACCGGAAAAAAAGTTGATGCTCCTGTCGATTGTTTCCCATTACATTTAATACCCACTCCTAACCTCCACTCTCCCACCAGGAAATGAAATATGTCCAGGACTCCACCAGACAAGAGCTTTGCATTCATCTCTAATATCGGTCTTGTCAGTCTGCTTTTACAAGTCATCTCTTTTTCAGACCCATTCTCACGCGCGAAGATATCTACATCGGCGTAGCTACTCTACAGTTCACACTTAACTGCCTAGCAGAGAGATCATTGAACTGCTTTTAGACTGGTTTTCCAGCCTTTTCTATTCCATACGGCCCGCAGCGTGGTAAAGGTCAGAAAGTGACATAATAATAACAATTAACCAAAACGCTGCTATTTAATGATATTTATTTGAACACGAAGTACCCGTTTCGGCCTACATTGCCATTTTCAAGTGATGGTTATGTCTAGATGGCCTGACATACATAAGACATCTAGGCATCTGTATATATACTGTCAGATTTGCTTGGTACTTTTAATTCTGATTTTGTATTTCGACAGAATTAAATCTAGCAACCAAATCTGACAGTCTATATACAAAGGCCTAGAAGTCTTATGAATGTCAGGCCATCTAGACATAACCGCACTTGAAAATGGCAATGTAGGCCGAAACGGGACCGTCGAGTTCAAATAAATATTATTAAATAGCAGCGTTTTGGTTAATTATTGTAATTATGTATTCTAACGTTCCATTCTCGAATAGCTCACGGGAAAACTGTACAAACAGATCTTTCCGTTCATGATCTGATTTCTCTTATTTTATTCTCTTGATCACGTCTCCCTATGTAGGTGGGTGCTAATAACGTATGTTCGAATTTGGAGGTGAAGCTGGTGAAATAAATTTTCTGAATAGATTTTGCCATACCGAATAACGTCTTTCTTTTACTGATTTCCACCCCAACTCGTTCACAATTTGCAAATCAGTGTTCAATGTTCGCAAACCTATGGACTTCATTACTGTGGTTATCAGTCCCTAGGTTCATAAAATACTTAAAATAAACTAACCTAAGGACAACACACACACATCCATGTCCGAGGGTTAAATCGAACCTCCGACATGGAGCAACCGTGCGCTCGCCAGCAAGGCGCCTTAGAGCGCTCGTTTATTCCACCGTGGCTCACCATTTCTGTATCACATTCTCCGCTGTACTGCAATAATACGAAACGAGATACCATTCCCCGAACTTTCTTTGTGTCTGACGTCACTTACACCTGGTACTGATCCTACACTGCCCAGCAGTACTCCATAAGACGAGGGGGAAGTGTGGTGTAGCCAGTCTCTTTTAGTGGGACTGTTGATGCTGTAAGAGTTCTACCAATGAAAGGTAGCCTTTGGGCCGGGGGGCCGAGGGGACTGCGGCACGCCAGTCACGGTCTGCACGGCCACCACGGTTGGGGGTCCGAATCCGCCCTCGGGCATGGATATTTTTGCCGTCCTTAGTATTAGCTAGTTCGTAAGTAGTTTGTAAGTTTAGGAACTGATGACCCCGTAGTTAAGTCCCATAAGCTATACAAACATTTGAACATTTTTTAGCCTTTGGTTTTCCTCTCCCACCATATTTTGTGTGTGTTATCTCTAATTTAACTTGTTCATTGTTGTAGTTCCTATATATTTTGTTACTTTTTCGACAATCGTATTTGACTGATTTATTGTTAAAATGAAGGTTAACCGATTTCTTATAGTGGTCATATGGACAACCTCACACTTTTCATTATTTACCATCGAGCGCCAATTTGCGCACGAAGCAGATATTTTACGTAAATCGTTTTGCAGTTGCCTTTGATCTTCTGGCGACTTTAATAACCGATAAAAGACAGTATCGCCCGGGAACAGCGAAGAGGGCTGTTAACATTGTCTTCTAAATCGTTCATAAAGACAAGGGACAATAGGGGATCTATATCACCTCCCTAAGGAACGCTAGACATCACTTCTATTTTACTTGATAACTTTCCACCAATTACTACGCAGTGTGTCCTTTCTGGCAAGAAATCGTCACCCAGTCACACAACTGAGGTGGTATTCCATACGCACGCAATATGTTTGCGAGAGGTATTAACTTCTCTCCATAGAATTTCTTCTAGACATTTGCTGAATTGAATAAGGTAAGGAACCTGGATTTCGGTCCTGTTACTAATTTATCCCGGTAATTTCTGCGCGTGCACGTGCAACTCATGCTACTGTCCTGTTGAAAGAGTTATGTTGTGTGTTTACAAACTGAATCATTGTTATACGCTGAGATGAGTTAATGCAGCAGTCAAATAAACTGCCTGCTGTTTCTAGCGTGAGCACACACTTATGTTCAAATATTGCACTGTATGCCAGTCACGAGTTACAGTTTCTAGCGTGTAATCGCCATATTTAAGAGTATGTTATATTACCGTGACAGCCATTTTGATACATTTGCGGAAGTTCGCAACTGCGTCCTTCGTTCTGGAGACGACATTCGGATCGGATCTGTAATCTGATTTTTATTAGTATTTATTTTGAATATTTATTGTTTCACATGAGAAAAGGTAAACAGAAATGCTTAATCTTGTATCACGAAACGCGTTGTTCATCTACAAAGTGACACATGAACATAAGCCTGAAACAAAAACCTAAAAACATTGTTCGGTCATGACCTTCATGTGATTAAAATTAATGAAATGGTAATGTTATAACAGAAGCATGGCATTGAAATGAATTGTCATTTTCATAACGTTTTTGTTAGGACGAAATTATTAATGCCTTTTTGTATCTCTGATTTTGCAATATTCAGATACTGATTGTTGTATGCCATAGCAATTTAAGTGCCAGTTACCAGCAAGTGGAGAATATATCCAGGAACATATATACCAACTTTTACTCTTTTCCATAACCTTTCAGGGCTACTTTTATAGTCTGCCTGCAAAGTGAGAAGTGGTGTAAACCAATGAGTTACGAGCAAGATGAGTACTGTCTGCAGTTCCCCTTTGTGTCAAAATAATTTACTTATTTATTTCAACGTCGGATGGTTCGCTGGGCCACAAGTGGCTCGCGACGCAGTAGTTCCACAAATAACTTCTGTAATGGCGCATACACGTAGACAGTTTCGGCACTAAAAGTCTTGTATATAAATAATTGTTCCGGATTAAACGCGGAGCTAGTATTCTAATTATGTTACGGCGACACTAGGATTAAAGTTATGAAATATATTTATTAAAAAAATTTTGCCGGATATAAAAAAAATAAAAAATCCAAAGAAAACGCGACTTAAATGTCTTTCGATGTGGAGTAACTTCGATGACAGCCAAAACGTTTTGACTGCTTACGAAACTTACCATGTGATCACATTATAGGTTTTATCACATTAGTTCCCCTTTTTCTATTTTTAATGTTGCTGTAACATTTTAATTTGGGTGAAGTGTGTGTTGAATGCTGAATATTTTGCTTGGTTGGAAGATGATGTAACCTAGGGTAACAATTCTACTGCATTTGACGCAGTGTTTGATAAAATATCAAACTATGCAACCAATGTCTCTTCGACCTAGACATTTCAAACTATTTTTTTCTCTCTTCTGTTCTAGAAAACAGTATTACACAGTATTTAGCTCCCAGGATTTGCTATAAATGCACACACGTACAATATGCGACGGCCATGATTTAACAGAGTATGCCCAAGTTCTTCTGGCTTGTAAAACTGAACGAATTTTCAGCAAGCCACTATGTGTTTTCTTTGTCCACAGAAAAACAGTTAACTACTTCTATGACACCTTCGCCCTTAGAACTGTGGGATGGATAATGGTCACATAATAAGTTTGTGTTGTTCTGAGAATTGTTCTGACAATCATTGCCCCAGAGAGCAATAGTTCGGAAATATCTGTTTGATTAGGTGGTTGAAATAAAAGAGGACATTCTGCAAGTTTTTATGGAGTATCGCATCTATCTTGACTGAAGAACAACGCCGAAATCGCCGCCGTCGGCATTATTTCCCGTGAACCACGAGAACAGAAAATAAAGTTGTAAAGTGATTAGTAAAGTGACAATATTTCTCTTCGGGTTCAGCAATGTTATCCCCTGAAATACCAATGTATTTTCTATAACGCGGACTACCAAGAGAAGGAGAGGACAGGGGCTTTGTAGCGACTCTAAGAAAATTCAGAAAGTTACATAATTTATTATTTTGTTCAAATTGAAGAAATATAGAAGCCAACCAGTTACATTAAGGGGACCACACCGTGGTTCAGAAAAAAAATCGAGTTTCGGTTTTCATCATATTTCGATTGATAAAGGTTTTATATAATTAGTCTGAAAGGGATTTTGGTGAAAAAAAGTGTTTCGAGCATTTAAAGAGCATTTTCCTACCACGTGTGTTTATGTGTCATGCCCACATTTCTGTCACCCACTTTCCTGCATATAATTTAGATCTTTATATCCTCTACAATGCACGTTAGGGATGTTTTTTTATTCACGAGTGTGTTGGCTATCGTTGGAATGCAACGGTCGGTATTCTTTTGTTTCTGCTGTTTGTAAACAACACGCTTTCAAATACGCGGTTAGTTTTGTTCAAGTGAGATTGCGAGCAGTTGTTATACTTACGTTTGCAGTGCTTGTTTGCGTGTGTTTTGTTGTGTTCATTGAAGATGACGGTAAAATTTTACGACGCTTCTCGCCAGGCTCCAGTGCTTATGTTGGCAACAGATGAACAATGAAGAATTGCGTATATATATATATATATATATATATATATATATATATATATATATATATATATTCACGAGCTACAGAGTAAATGTTTTTGCTGCTAGTTCCATTCGCAGCAAAATTAATACTGTACCTGCTCTGTGGTTGACAGGTTCTTGTATGTACCCTTCTCCGTTCAGAAAACATTAATTTTTGTTTTAATTGAAGTTGTCACGAAAAAAAAAATTTTTTGGTCACTTGAGTTGCCGTCATTACCACTAGTGCCAACATAAGCACTGCAGCCCGCCGAGAAGCGTTGTACAATTTAACCAAGATGACGAGACGTAAAGGCGTTTTCAAGAAACGACAATTTAGAGAAACTAAGTTTAGAAAGCTTTCTGTACAAGAGGTTATGTCGCTTGGCAACGACGTATCTAATTGTAATTCTTCAACAAGTGCAACTGAAGAATCTTATTTCACCAGAATTCTCTTCCTACTGCTGTTATTACAGCAATTAAACCTATTTTCAGAGACTTGGCTTACCCTGACCTTTTAAGGAAATCTCTGCATGGGCACAGAACTCAAATGAATGTTTCAACAGCATAATTTGGAACCGCCTTCCTAAAACTGTATTTGTAGGCATGCATACAACGAAACTATGAGTTCATGATGCTGTTATTACATTAAATTGTGGTAATATTGGAAAGTGTTGGATACTAAAAAAGCTGGGAATTAATCCTGGTGAAAATATTATCACTGGGCTGCAACACTGCGATAAAATGAGGATAGCCGATGCAGGCAATCTGCATCTAATACGACCAAGAAAGCAAGACTAACATCCAAGTAGGTGAAAAAGAATCTGGAAGACCTGCTAGAGGCAAAAGGATGGCTACCATGTACAGCAGGACAGTTTTAATTAACTGTAAGTAACAAATATCAAAAGTGTTTTCTTTAAAGAAAATTTCCCGCAATCTAAAATTTTCAGTACATATGCCCCATTATATCAGAAACCATCACAGATAAATGAATGAAATTTTCAGAGATTCTGCATAACATAAAAAGCCACCTTTGGTACTACGTTCTTTAATATTCCCCCATTAAGAAATTCCCAAAAACTATTTTCTGCAGAAAAAACTTACTATTTTTGTTAACAATTTTAAAAGTATTTCTTAAAAACTATAAAATGGATAAAGTAGATTTTAGTACAGTTCATTCTATTAGCATCATGTAACATACAGTAAAAATATTAAGGTCCTGCATCAAATAGTTTTTTTTTTTTTTTTCGAATGGGTCAAATACTTGCCTGAATTAACATGGGTTAGATAGGCAGGGTATGGCCCCCTTAAATTATTTTTATTAAACCTTGCCACGATTTAGAAAAATTGATTTTGCCTTCTCAGACGGTGTCGGACACGTGAAATCACATAGCCTAAAAGTTATAAAATAGCTGTTACTCCATGTCAGCAGTTAAATTATGAAATGTTAAAAGTGACATGATAAAATTTAAAAACTGTGAATCAGTTGCACAAACAGCGCGTGAAACAGGAACGTTTCGGAAGGCGATTTCAAGAAACATCTTTACATTTGCATGGCATTGTTATCATAGCACCTGATCGATACGCAGGGCAGAAGTTGGTTGAACGTCAGTTTTAGACGTTCACTTACTATGACAATTCGAGATTTTCATGCGTGATATGAAAGGTAATAGAGTTATACTTAATGAAAACGGCTACGTAAACACATTATTTTTGTTTTGTGCGCATCTCTGGCAAAGAGCCTATTGAATTAAGCTAGTTTCGTTGGCCTCATGGTGTAATTAATATTAAAAATGTGTAGTTAAATTTTCATGTTCATATAATAATATAATGATGATTTATATGTCTGAACTATTGAGTATATTTCTAGCTCAGTTTAGACATATACATTCAACATAATTTTGTAAAGTGTTTGTATGTTTTAGTCCTATGGTGACAGAAAGCCTGTAAAAACCGGTCGTGTGTCAATTTTAATAATAATAAACTGACGAGATTTTGACATTATAACACTCTTTTTAACATATTGCTCGCGCCACACAAACATATGTGGCACATATTAGAATAGCTCTTAAAACACGTTGGAAACTAATTACCGATATTGAGAGTAGACGAAACGGACAATAAGAGAACGGTGTAAAGTTTGAACGGAAAGAGGAAAAGTGCTTCAGCTTATTATTATAGGTGGCCTGGTATTATACCTTGTTTCTTGCACAGGTAATATCTTCAGGTAAGCCAACAGAGATGGTTTTAGACCATTATCTATATACTATAGAGATAACTGTTTTAGACATAGACCAAAGGTAACATAGACTGCGCCTGACGTTATTATAATAAAATCAACATCTGACTCGGGGCAGGTTACCGTTTCCATCATTACAGGGAATGTGAAATGAAACTGAGACTTGCAGTTCTTTGTAGCGGAAATTAAGCATGGATTGTAATAATAAAATGTCTTATCGTATTCTCATTACACCTTCGGTAGTACAGTTGGCGTTAGTTCTCCGAATTTGCAAATATTAATGCAATGGTTACTATTTTATGCGCAAAGATGAAACATATTTACAGGACTTTTCTACAAGCAATAGTACTGCATATTTTAAGTGACTGATTGTTTTCGTTATACTGAGACTCTTTCAGTTTACACAGTAGTACAAGACCAAATACCAGCTTGACAAGCAGCATCACTTTTCTTAAGATTCCTCAACAATAGAAGTGAAATGGTTTGTTGTGCTTTTATAAGAACTGCAATCTGTGTGCATCCATAATGTCAGAATTTAATACAATAAACTCGTTTACATTTTCAGACTTTTACCACAGACGGTGATGGCAAACGTAAAACAAGCAAAATATTGGCTGTTTACAATAAACAATAATGTGGTAAGAAAACATCGATGCACTCGATAAAAAATGGGTTTACAGGTATAATGAATAGTTTGTATGTGTTGTTAGCTTTGTGTAAAGTTACTGAAAGAAGATTTGCACCAGAAATGACTTGCTTGCTGTCATATAAACTGGGTCAAGAGCAGCTTGAATAATCTTCCCACTGACAATCACATTTGTAAGTAGCAAAAAGTAAAAGATGCACAGTGCAATACTAACAATGAGCATAAGTAATTCTGTTGCCTGTAAAAAGAACTGACAATACCAGTGACGCTGCATGTGTAATAGGAATACAAGTAGTCGTTAGAGCCGGCCGCGGTGGCCGAGGGGACTGAGGCGCTCCAGTCACGGTCTGCACGGCCACTACGGTCGGGGGTTCGAATCCCCCCTCGGGCATGGATATTTGTGCCGTCCTAGTTCGTAAGTAGTTCATAAGTAGTTTGTAAGTTTAGGGACCGATGACCCCGTAGTTAATTCCCATAAGCTTAACAAACATTAAACATTAGTCGTTTGAATTATAAAATCAACGTTTGATTTCTCCTGTAAATGAGAAATTGTTTTGATCATTATGACGAGATCTCAGTCACGTGACTCGGGGCAATTTTAGATGGTTGGTTTTAAAACCATAACACGGTAGAGATTGGAACATGCGCAGTCTATGTTATCTTTGGCGTATGGTTTTAAGCATTTATCTGAAACATTTCTTCATATGTTTTCCCCGAACCAACACACAATGTTAGAAGTTGCCAAGGAAGATTTTCACTTGGCTGCCTCAAGAACGGAACAGTCCCATTTTGGATTGGGTTGAACATACGTACAACACTTTCACTCCTACGAGTAAAACGGATGAAGCCCCTTTTACACGAGCGACTTTCTTGTCTCGGTTGACTACTCGAACCGAGTGTGTCGACTGCAGTGCCCAGTGATGCCAACCTCTGAAACTCCAAGTCCCACTCGCAAACCCAAAATTTCCCTTTTCTGCATAAATTGCCCCACGGTAAACAAAAACATGTGAAGCAAAAATAAATAAATACAAAAGTTCAATTTTAATTAGTACAGAGAGCAGAGAGTGCTGACGTTTTCAAAGACTGTAGAATACTCTTTAAAAGCTCAATCACATAATTAGGAGAATAATCTTCTCTGTTGACCATGAAATAAATAATTAAATCTTTTTGAGCTCTGTAGTTGTCATGTGCTCTATGGTTGTCATTCACTTCACTTCTGTAAAATGATTATCTTTGCTATTGTTGTACCACAACCGTAACTACACAATGCGTTTATACGATAGCTTCGAAATTTGTGTGTGTGCTGTATGCTGTGTGGTCTATGAGCTGTGGTTGTCGTCCTAATACTTCGTGTGCTGATATAAATTTTAATCACAACCTTGTATCCAACACAGCGAAATGTATGAAAATCTTGTGGTATTGTCTGCACCGCGGTGGAGTAGCCGACAGGTCTAAAGCGTCTCGCTGCGGAGCGCGCGGTTGCTCACCGTGGAGGTTCGACTCCTCCCTGGGGCGTGTGTGTGTGTGTGTGTGTGTGTTGTCTTTAGGTCAGTTTACCTTATTTTAAGTAGTTTGTAAGCTACGGACTGATGACCACGCTGTTTGGTCCCATAGATTTACAAACATTTGAACATTTGGTATTGGCTGCAGCAATGATAGTAATTGCAGGAAGGCAAAAAGAAGTAACGCAGAGGCAGGAAGAGAAGCGTTTGGATACAGAACACCCACCATTTTCACTCTGACGAATTTTATTTATTTATTTATTTTAACTCCGCGTTTTAATGTGACAGCAGAGTGCCAAATTTAGTTTTACAATCTTCAGCTGTAATTTTCGGGCAAATTGCTGACACTGTGTTTGCCACTAATTTGAGCATTTCGTTCAGTGCATTCTAGAAAATATATGATGTGTTCAATGAGTATCTGCAGTCACCGTAACATACAAAGATCACAAAGAATACTAGAGGTGGTTCAAATTACCTTATAGTGATATAAATGATGTTCTGTATCTACGAGGACTCTCAACTCTTCATAAGCCGAAATAACAGCCTTAACGCTTTCTTTCGTCCCCTCCATTTCTACAAAAAATAAAAAGTAAGCCACAATCACCACGCTTTTTACTATTTTGATGGAAAACGTAAAGTAGAAATGCCAGTGATGGCGCACTAGATTTTTATACCGTACTATTCTACTTACACCTGCCTTCGTTGTTCGCAAAACAGTACCTCGCTGTTTCTGCGCATGCGCAGTGTTCACCGCACTCGAAAATTTAGAACTGCACACTCGGCACAATGGCACAATGGAAAAACACAGGCTGGCGCATCCGCCATTTTCATTCCGTGTTAATGCTAAACACAACACGTATCTTATACGAACAGTGTTGTTTTGTTCAAGTTTAGTGAAATATTTTGGAGGTGCCGGCATAGAGCCTTAGATCGTGTTACTTTGAGCTTACATTCAGCTCTTGTGTTTACATCGATATGTGGATTAGACACAAAAATTTCGCGTTTTCTTTACTTATTGCTGTTTTTCTTTTCTGTCCAAATAAAGAAAAAAGCGCAAGAAACATATGTACTTCTGTGATAAAAATTGCGGACTGCGTTTAATTCTGCCGAAACTGATCATCTAGGTAAAAGATTTAAGCGGTCTTGGCTTGTATTTGAATAATGACTGTCAATATGCGATGTTTTGCAATAACTGCTTATCTGCTATGACAAATTCACCACATCAGATTTTTGTACTCACATTGCTGTATGTACTTCTATTACGTTATTGAGAAAGTTTCAGAACGTATTACAAACACTAAGCCGGCCGCGGTGACCGAGGGGACTGAGGCGCTTCAGTCACGGTCTGCACGGCCACTACGGTCGGGGGTTCGAATCCCCCCTCGGGCATGGATATTTGTGCCGTCCTTAGTTGTAGGTAGTTCATAAGTAGTTTGTAAGTCTAGGGACTGATGACCCCGTAGTTAAGTCCCTTAAGCTTAACAAACATTTGAATTTGAACAAATACTAAAACAAAAAAGAATATTAATGCACAGGATCTAAAGTTTACAGTCGGAGAGGCACACGGTGCCGATGTTGGCAACAACCGTTGAATGCTATTTGAAAACCTAATCGTATAGAATGAGGAGAATAATCCTTTGTGTTGAACCTTCTCTAAGGTTGACAGGTTTTCGTATGTAACATAAACCTTGTCTTGTCGGTAATTTAATAATCCTTGTAAAGCAAACATTTCGTTGCCAACATTAGCACACTAACCGTCGCAGCCGTAAGTAAAATTTACACGGTAATTTTTTTTTTTTTTTTTTTTTTTTTTTTTTTTTTTTTTTTTGTCAGTTATGTTATGAGTCTTATAGACAAGCGTCAGTATTGGCATTTACTAATGAGAAATTGAATTTAGCGTGTATTTTGTGATAAAACTTCAGGTTCCATTCTTTCAAATTGCATACTACAAGTTATGACGATCAAACATCGAAATACCACAAATTGCATTGAGCGGTAGTTGCCTGTATCAGTATAGACGCTGCCACAGCTGTAACGACACTTTTTGCTCAGTGTATATTTTCCGTTTTAGTGTTTGTAATACTTTCTCGCAATAACGTAATAGAAGTATTTCATTCCATTCCATGATGGTGGTGGTGGTGGCGGCTGGTGCAGCAACAGTGTTGAATAATTAAAAAATGCTCAGTCTCTGTTGCAATATTTTATTATCCAATAACGCGTTTCGCGCTGTTAGCGCATCGTCAGACTGGAAATAGACAAATGTTTTATTACAGTCCGTGTACATGGCGGGCAGCGAATCTAATGTGGCTAAGGTGAGTAAATTTGAAAATTCAGACTTACTTGGGCGGAGATGGAGCCACAGAGCTATCTATAGCTGTGTAGGAGGTATCTTAACAATTTGTGTTGTCATTGGGCGCCTGCCCAAGTAAGTCTGAATTTTCAAATTTACTCACTTTAGCCACATTAGATTCGCTGCCCGCCAGGTACACGAACTGTAACAAAACATTTGTCTATTTCCAGTCTGTCGATGCGCTAACAGCGCGAAACGCGTTATTGGAGAATAAAATATTGCAACAGAGACTGAGCATTTTTTAATAATAGAAGTATCTTCAACAATTTGTGCAATGTCAGTACAAAACTTTTTGATGTGTATTTCTCAATGTACTACATAATACACACATATTGTGCTCTAAAAACAGTATGTTCTTTGATGTTTTGTTGTATTATGATATTTTGCGACTGCTAACTCCCGACATGCAGCTATACTATTAAATATTACTCCAAGTCATAATAATAAATAACATTTATTTACAATACATAACTGTGGGGTCGGACAGTTAATGATTGATTTTTTTTTTCTTCTCTCAGAATCTCTCCGTAAACTAAACATTCTGTAGCCACCTCTGGAATGATCTGAGCAGTTTATGGCAACACAACCACCCATAATGTCGTGCTGAAGGGCCGTGACGCAAATCCTATAGCACCTCTGTATGTTTAACTTACGAGCCACGAGAATGAAAATGGCGGATTCGTCAGCTCGTACTTATAGGAGCCTTAGTCGCAACCGCGCCGTGGTTGGACCCTGATTTACACGACGGCAGAAAAGCCGTCCACGCGTCGAGTAGTCAATTTTCTCAGGAAAGTGGATCGCGTAAAAGGGGCTTTACACACAAATAATTGAGGCTTTGTTTGGATCTCCTCAGTTCTTGTGCCTTTTGTCTCTCTGTTCTCCAAGAATGCTACAAAACAGAACTGAGAAAGGGTTTTGGTAATTCTCTCTTTGTCTCTCTCTCTCTCTCTATCTCTCCCTGCTTTGGGGTTATTCCGATAATGGAGACCTTACACAGCACTTCCGCAAGAAAGGCAGCTTTTTTGTTTTCTTGGGTCAATCTTGCATCCTGTAGCCACGTCTTGGTTTGTTCTAAGGCGCACCATTATTCTGAGCTCACACAGGTACACTGCTGTTAGTTTCCGGCGCTGCCCGGGTATTTATTTAAGCCATTCTCTTTATCAGTCTTTCTTCTTCCTCCTGTGTCCGCACCCTTCCGTGTCTATTTCTGTTTCGTTTTCATGCATCTCAATCGTTATGACCTCATATCTCCCGAATAATATGACTTATAACAACATAATTTTCTAGGTACATGGACTGAAATATTAGGGGGCGCGGAAATAGCCGCGCGGTTTAAGGCGCCATGTTACGGATTTCGGGCCGCTCTCGTAGGAGGTTCGAGTTCACCCCCGGGCGTGGGTGTAAGTATTGTCCTTAGCGTAAGTTAGTATAAGTAGTTTGTTAAGTCTAGGGACCGATGACCACGGCAGTTTTGATTTTTTTTTAAGCTTATGGGACTTAACTACGGGGTCATCAGTACCTAAACTTACAAACTACTTATGAACTACTTACGAACTAGGACGGCACAAATATCCATGCCCGAGGGGAGATTCGAACCCCCGACCGTAGTGGCCGTGCAGACCGTGACTGAAGCGCCTCAGTCTCCTCGGCCACCGCGGCCAACGCAATTTTGATCATAATGTTTACAAACATCTGAAAATTTGATTTTTTTTTTATTATTAGGAAAATGTCTAGAATATGTGTTACGAAAAGATTTGGTAATAAATTAGTAGTAATCTTCTACAGCGAGTGGCGTTTCATGTTTGGACGTTGGCAACAGCGCCGCAGCCAATCAGCCGTCTCATTCGCGCAGCCAATAACAAATAACTTACTCTTTATGCTTTGTAAACAAATCGGCGTAGTGGATGTAAGGATCTTTAAATTAATGTGTTGAATTTCAATAAATGTGAAATTTATATTTACATTCTTTAATGGAGATTGAGTATACTGGCTACACTACGTAGCCAAAATTATTTTCACCAGAGATTTTAACTGTAGTGATTGCATGACTTTCGCAGCCTTTACGAACGCAATTACTTATACTGAGCGGTTCTGAACCGGAGATTTAGGTGCTATTACGAGACAAAACTTATTGTGCAACCTATGTACCTAACCGTAAGGCTGCGCTGGCCTGTTGTTGGTTTCGAAGTTATCAATAGTGTGTTTAAGAAAAGTCTGAAAGTGTGCTCGAGACATCCTTTCACTTAAAAAGTGATCTGTAGTGTAGCCTTGAGAAGGTCAGGTATAGTGTGTGTGTGTGGTTTTTTTTTTTTTTTTTTTTTTTTTTTTTTTTTTTTTTTTTTTTTTTTTTTTTTTTAAGTCTATGAAGGCGCGTAGCGCCCGAATCTCCGGTTCAGAACCGGAACTTTGAGATACACGGATTCTTCCAAATTACCCAACATGTTTTTTTCTTAGGGAAGTGAATACTAATTTTAATAACATTCATTATTCACGTATTGAAAGGCACTGGAAAAATTACTGTCGTCGTATAACTTGAGAGAGAAACACGTATTTCAATTTACGTTGCAAGAAATTATTGAATCTGAACGGAAAAGTGGAGCGTGTGAAGAAAGGCCAAATTCACAAAACATGAAACGTGGAATCTGACTGGGCGCCTTCACCTGTATCATTCATCGCGCCATTACCAACATCTACGCATGAAGCACCACTCACGGACTCATAAACTGCACTTTTACCTATAATTTCGAAAGTAGATTCAGTTGTAGGAGGGTTGGAACCTAAATAGTGGCAACACTGCTGTGGAAACACTATGCAATGGAATTTACTATTGTCGCCGATAGCACACGTTGTTGACATACCTATCTTACCTCCGAGCAAATGGAATCGCACATCTCACGTTACCGGCGTGTGAACAATCGACGGAAACACAGTCACTTGTGAGCGAGCGGTCTAACGTGACACCTCCACGGCAGACCGTCAGTGCACAGTATTACTGTTCGCTTTTGTAGCATCTCCTGCGACCAGCTTTGCGGAAGAAGCAGCAACATTTTCTGCGCAATTCAGTCATCATTTTGCACGACAATGCGTGGGCGCATACATCGCAAGCTGTGGCTGCTCTGTTCGGTCGATGAGACTGGGAAATACTGTACTATCCACCATACTCCCCGGACGTAAAGTAAGCCCCTGTGACTTTGATTCCGAAGATGAAGGAACGATTTCGTGGCTTTCGCTTCAGAACTGTTCCAGAGATTCGACAGGAGTAGACCGCTCCATTCGCACCATCAACAGAACAGGGTCTGCTAACGGTTTACTATGCCGTCCACGTCGCTGGTAACTGGTTCTACACAACGCTGTTGACTACTTTGAACGACAGTAACACAGGTGCAAACATGTAACGCTTTTGTATCGGCTGTGAATAAATAGTTGCCAATACATTTAAATTCCAACCCTTGTATATGCCAATACTGTCTACAAAATGTAACAGAAATAGAATTAGTAGTAAAGACGTATCAGATCGAAAGCTCGTATGTGATGTGGTGGTTCTTCGTACAATTTATTGTTTACGGCTTCATATCTCATGACCTATGAATCGTACTGTAATATAGTTTCGAAGGTAAATTACATGGTTGTAAAATGTCTCGGGAATACAGCAGTAAAGGAGCAATCCTATATATTTAATATATATATATATATATATATATGAAAAATAAAGTCAGTCATCTAGAATATTATATCTGATCGATTTCCTTTTTTAATTATTATTATTATTATTATTATTATTATTATTATTATTTATTGTAATGAAAGGTATTCATCCACACATTTGTCATCAAGTATCATTGAATTAACACTTGCCTTCCTTTATTTACAGTCAAACGAACATGATATCCCCTCATGAAAATTGGCTTAATAGCCTAGAACTGCGAATTTTTTTACCTCAAACAGCCCACTCCACTCCTTTTTAGTTTTTTTTAATTAGATTTCCTTAGCAGCCATACAACCCTACCTTCTAACACCATAACATATGAACAAACGGAACATTCTCGAAATCATAAATCGAAACCACAAAACGAAATGCAGGTGGACGCAGCACAAATGGTGATTCAAAATATTCTGGCATCTGGTAATCCCTGGGACGGCCCGGGAAAGTGTAAAACGAAATTTTATAGCTACAGCAGGACCTCCTCCGACATTTATCGAAAGGAAATCAAACTGTTTAGGGATATCAAGGGGAGGAAGATGCCCTCTTTCAGCAAAGAAACTATAACAATCTTCGAAAAAAAGGGTTGTGCAGTGCTCCAGAAGCACGGTGCCACTCCTATTTTAATACTAAAATGAGATTGCAGAGTGACATCCCAGGAATGCGTGTCTTAACAGGATTATGGAACGAAACAAGGGGACACTGGGACACTATCCAAATGGAGCAGGAGGGGGGGCGGGTTGCGAAACTAAATTGATTAGGCTCCGAACTCTAGTTTGGATGAAGTTAGTTCAACTTCTACGAGGAGGAAATATAATTCGAACTAAAAGCGATTCCCAAGCTATTTCGGAACAATTGGCCCGAAAGAGAAGTACGAAGAGAGAGAGAGAGAAAAAAGTGAGAATGATAGAAGCCACTATGTATCACACACTCAAAAAGGTGATACGAGTGACTGATATAGTAATCTGTTAGCTATTCAGAGCCCGCTGATATCCGTGGATGAGGGCCGCAGTCAGGAAGTTTGCGAATCGCTCCTTCTACTTCTTGACGATCTGGGTACGTTCATGCAGATCCCAGAGATAGGCCGTGAATTCCACCCTGTCGGCCACCTGGAGTTCAACAGCGGCATATGTTACATGTCCGGCTAACCAGACGGCGAAGTTTGTCGCGTTACTGTGGTGAGTGTTGGCTTATTGTCTTCTTGGCTATGATAATGCGATCACTATGTTGTTCATAGTAGATTACTTGCATTCCTATTTTCATATCATTATTAGACCTAATCCTGTATTTTTATTTATAACTCACCTGAGCAAAAGTGCTGTTCATCTTTTCACCGAACTTCATTAATTCCCACTATATCTAACCTATTCATTTACCTTTTCAAATTCTCTAACTTAGCTACCGGATTAAGGGATGGAAGATTCCCATGCTGCGATCCGTAGAATGCTCTGTTTAGTTATTCCTGATGCTGTCATCTTCCTCAGTAGTCCTCGCTCGGATATCCTAATGGGGGACTATTTTACCTCCGGAATATTTTACCCAAGGCGATACCATCAGCGTATATTCGTACAACAGAGCTACACATCCTCGGGAAAATGGATGACTGTTAGTTTCCCCTTGCTTTCAGTCATTCCCAGTCCCTGTATGGTAAGAACATGTCAGTTCATGTTACAAGGCCAGTTCAGTCAGTCATCCAGACTGTTATCCCCGAAAGCACTGAATAGGCTGCTGTCTCTCTTCAGAAACCACACGTTTGTCTGGCCTCTCCATAGATACCCCTTCACTGTGGTTTCACCTGCAGTCCGCCTATCCGCATTGCTGAGGCACGCAAACCACCCCTCTCGGCAATGTCTGTGGTTCATGGGGGTGGCCATTACCAAGAAGAGTTATGAAATCCATTGGCTTTTTGTGGATGGAGACATTTGGACTGATCAACGACTTCCTCTATCAGTCGACTCCAGTTTAACCAGTTTAACCACGCTTCTTTGCCTCTGCATCAAAACAGAATCAAGATTTACTCCTCTTCTGCACTTGTTTGTAATTCTGAGTCAGAATGTGTTGTAAACCACGTGTTCTTTTCTTGTCACAAGTTTGACTGCGAAATATCGGAATGTGTGAAGACATTGATGAATAGGAAATACCGCCTGACTCAGCTAGGTTCTCCTATTTTGTTTAATTTAAACTATACTCCGTCCTACAGTCCTGGAAAAACAAGTCAGGCCGCCGTGTCATTCTCTTCATGAAGGCGTTAACGGATACGGTATAGAGTGGAACGTGGCAAACGTTCTACACACGAGCAGTTGTATTGGTTTTCTTGACCAGATCTGCTACGTTTCAATCAAGCAGCTCCTGAATTGCCCTCAGAAGAGCTGACAGCATCCCGCTTTTCCATAGCGCGGGGCCATCCAAGTGTTACGCAAGCCCGTCAACGCTTTACTTCGGTGACTGGAGGGAAACGGTAAATCCACTGTGGAACGGCCATTGGCATTTTGTTTCATAAAAACATGAAATTATGTGGTTCTTGTTATTCTGGCAACGTTTCTGATTTTGCAGGTCGTTGACGGGGACTATTCCACGTATCTATTTTCTCCCACAGTCTATCGTTAGCATCTGCTTCCACTGTAATCCCCTTGTGTTCATAACTTCTTTGACCTCATCTGTCCACTTTGTGTTCTTCCAGTTGCTCTCCGTCCGGATTGTGTCCATTCTAGGGATCTTCTACGATGATTTTCTGATCCCGTTATTTTAATGTCGCCAAACCATTTAAGCTTAGTACTCGTCAGAATTTATCGTAGGGGTTTGATCGGTAATGTGCTTCGTATTATTTCAGTCCTTATCCTGTTCCTCGTAGAAAGCACATGCGGGGCGATGGCGGTTCGAACCCACCCCCGGCCAACCTGAGGTAGGCTTTTCGCGGTTTCCCTAAATCATTGCAGATTTAAATAAAATACATGTTTTCGCTTTCCTGTATACATTATAATTTTCATAACAGAACAGCTATGTCTAATTTAGTTACACCATTTGTTAAAAAGTGCTGTGGAACAAACTGTGACAGCGTGAGATTTTAATTTTGTACCTATAAATTATATTTTATCTGCACAAATAAGTATAAAATGTGTTTTAGATGATTAAACTGAGCTCAAACTCCGGACGCTAAACAAACTTAAAACATAATTTTCTAAAGGAACACGAAGTAATTAAAAATTTTATCTCTAAATATGAGTGACATTAAAGAGAAAAAGTTGTCTGTTTACAAGAATAATTTAAACGTATACTTATGTAATACAGTTAAGCGGCGATTAAATATTAATATTATTCTGAGACAGATAGTAAACTTTCTATCTTCTGAGAGTTTTATATTCCGCTGACCTGTATTACATAAGTATCTGTTTAAATTACTAAATGGACAAGCACAGGAGAACATATGTCATTAGTTTGATTAAATCTGTCAGATTTAATTATCTTAGTTTTATTAGAAACTAGCTGCTCCCCGTGGTGTTAACCGCGGTTCAGTAGTCGGACATTAAAGTGCCCAGAAAGGGCATAAATAACTACATGACTGTGCGACATTGTTAGCACGGAATATATAATTGTCTTGGAACGGATGGGGAGCCAAAAATCTATTCCAATACGTCCCTGTAAACGACGTTTCGAGACTTCTTGTTCTCCGAGTATACGTAGAGATTTCTAGCTCTCGATACACGGGAGCAGCCTACGTAGAGCTGTCCGTGCGAGAAACATGTGGTGGCCAGACGAATACCTGCCACTTTTAACGTTTGTCCTTGACTCTTGTTTGTAGTAATCGAGAAGGCCACTTTCAATGTGAACTGTAACTGGTTAACCTGGAATGGCAAGTTTGTTGGGATGATGGGAATTCGTAGTATTAATACAGTCTCTCTCTTGGCTGCACCGGTAATGATGGTGACCAGCACGATATGCCTTCTCAGGTCCGTGATGCGTAATGTGGTGCCATTGCATAATCGTGGTGCATCCAAGTTACCCATCAATAGAACAGGCACACCCACCTTCAGCTCCAACTTGTGGGATGGCACTCCTGACAGTAAGTAACTACAATTACAACAATACTGTAATCGAAAACAAATGCCAAGTAAAGGAACAAAATAAACAACAAACCTAACGGAGAAATGTAACGAAATAAACAACAAACCTAACGGAGAAAAGTAAAGAGATAAAAAAGACATCTAACGGAGAAACGAACTGTTCAGATCCTACAAATGCAAAGCGAACCGACAAAAGAACTAAATGCAAACGTTCGAATGCTATAAATAATCGAAATCACCAAATAAACTATTATTCATTGAAATACAAAGAAAATACAATATTAAAGAATTACGATAACAGCACAATGTTCGAACATCTATAACGTTTCATATTTTAACTGCAGCGTACCGCCTGCCATCTGTTGAGTGCATTTGCTACTACTTTCGTTGCAGTTTACGTACGCTATTTATACGTGGCAGATCGCGCTTTGTACACAAAATAGGGCTTGTTATCTGGATCCCATTCTACACAAAACGTCAATGTTTTTTCTTGCGAAGGTACTTAGAGCATATTTTATTTAAAGTCTTCAATTTATATACATACTTCCTTCATTTGTTACAACAAATGAAAATGAATGCGGCATAAACGCCAACATTCAGATTTCTTGTGTATGTAATTATATATCAGTTAAGCCGTTTTGGCAGTATCCAAGAATCTTTTTGTATATTCGAAAGTAAAAAAGATAACAATAACAAAGAAAAAAAATTTCACTATAGCAGGACCCGAACCATTGCCCAAAATAACAGAATACTATTACATGATGCGTTAACCCTCGCGGCTAAACATGACATTCCCGACAACGTTCTTCTGCTGCTGTATTAGAAGCTTCTTACAACCGTTACGTATTTCTACGGATATATTTCAAATAAATAACTTGTAATAAACATTTTGAAATGTAGCCTATGTCCTAATCCGAAACATAAGAAATCTCTATATGAAATTTCATCTATATCAGTGCTGTAGTTTTAGCGTGATGCGGTAACAAACATGCAAGCTTTCGCATTTATAATATGTATAGGATGACATATTTTTCTGTCAACTCTGTAGCCATCATCAGAGTTACAGCGTACGTCAGTCGGTATGGTTAGAGCACATACAACCTGCAAATGCAGTGGCACTAATGATATCTAGAAAGCAGCCGAACTCGATGTGCAATAAACAATTTATTTCGCGACTGATCGGTGTTTTCCTCTTACAAAACATCGATAGTCGTAGCTGCACATAGATCCAAATACGAATTCAACAATAAATATCTAAAGATAAAGTTGAAGAAGCTAGTGTCTTTCTCTATTCTATTTCTTTGAAATCGCTAACGAATCTTACGTTAGGGATGGAATATGACAAGAGTAGGACAACGCCATAAAAAGTTCCGTCGATACATAAACGCAATTTTGAGATAACAAATATAGTACCTAACATTAACTGTATTTTACGTCGGTGCTTGCTACAACATGGTAACAATGTGAAATTAGAATAACTTGCCTCATATAGCGCCAAATTAAATGCAATTGATACAATACCGATATCTAGCTTCTCGGCGACAACTGAATGCCGCAAACAGAGATAAATTAACTTGCGACCTACACAAATATTATTTATCTCTACATAAAATGATAACGTGGTGTTTTGTTACCAAAGGAAAGTATTTCATTTTCATGTCGTACAAAAATAATTTTACTAAATCAAAAATTGAATATTACCCAACATTTAAGAATATATGAAAAATAAAATTTAAATTTCACCTGAATATATTATTTGTTAAAGTAAAAATTAACTGTGGAGGAAAAGGGGTTATGTGTTTGATCGTTTATATAAAGGCGGTGTTATGTGTCATATTTTTATCGACGTAATCATTCATTTATAGTGTTTCCAGTTGTATCGTTTTGTTTCCACAGCTCAATGTAAAGCTTCACTAAGCCTGTTTCCATCGTATCAATTGATTTCCGTTGAAAGATGTGCGCCGAAGTTTACTCTATCTTTCATAATTTCTATTTGCTCTCACATTGAAATAATGCAATTTCAGTTCTACCTTACTGACTCAGAAATATTTATTTCTATATTGTTTGTATACGACTTTATACGCACTATTCTGCACCAAATAATACAGTTCGTCTTTACCACTGAATAAATATTTTTGACGTGTGTTTGTTTTGAAATTTAGGTCTGCAGTTGAGAGAATTTAACATTTGTGCGGTGATGTCCCACGTGAAGCCCATACTTTTTACAAATATTATTATTGGAGTATTTTTCTACGCGAGTTCAAATAAACTTAAATATTAAGTACAACTGCTATGATTGTGTACTCTACCCTCCTCTCCCATTTTCAGGAGTAGTAGGTACAAACATTTCACAACGAATCCCTCTCTCAGTAATTAAAATCATTAAAAGAAAATTGCAGATTTGAACACTTTATGAACACCAGTGTCTGAAAATGAATTTTTGGAAAACAGCCCCCCTCCTCTTTTTGCAGCTATACAGTTAATGTTTTGCTTTTACACCCAACATATTTCATCGTAATTGTGGCATGCTCCATGGAATTTTTTTTTACTTTCTTTTCTTATATTTACATTGTGAATGTTCTGACATGGTGAATTAATTTAGGAATGTGACTGATTTCGGTTGACTTCGGCAGGACACATACAATGAAAAAAAAGTAATAGAAAAAATGATAAGAAAACGGGTTTCGGCCCTAGTGTGGATCATCTTCAGATTTACTCCAGTGCTATGGACACCTTCAGCAGTGACAGCACATGCAGGTTTCCACAGCGTCTGCTCATCGCCACATGTCAACAATGGAGTAGATTGAAGATGATCCGCACTATTATCGAAACCGGTAGTCAATAAAGTAATTTAAATGGTGCGATGAACGGTTTTCAGAGCTTTTAGTCCCACTACTTTTCCGAAACAAAAGTCCTCTTATGTTGCACAAATATAATGAAATATTTTTGGGTATTGAAGCAAAGAATAATTGTGTAATAACATGAAAAATGCGGACCAATTTAATTACTAATATTTTACAAGCACGGGAAACTAACTTAAAATTCCTCTCTCATAGTCCAATATTTCTTAATAATTAATATGTATAAAAAGATAACAAGCATCGAGGCTGTAACTCTTTTGTACATGTCAAAAATTCCTCGCACCCCTATGAAAATGAAACGGTAGTGCCAAGACAGTACTAAATTATATTTTCAGATTCGGGGCCCTAAATACACATCAATTTCCTTGTCTATTAGTAATAAAAAACAGTGAATAAAACTTGCGCTATTTAAACTTTTGTGTGGTGGCCATAAAGAATCCCCAGTTGGTACCGAGTCTATACGCTACTCAAAATGTATTGGTATTCATTATTTATTTATTGCACATTTTTATGACCTGCTACCTAATATTTAAAATCAATAAGCATACATTGTCTCACATTAATATTATGATATTCCATCGAGCAATAATAAGAAATAGAAAAATACCAAGGGGAAAAAAGAAAACAAAAACAATCAGAAAATTACAAATTGAAATGAGTGTACATACTCTACTGTCCATTAAAATTGCTACACAAAAAAGAAATGCAGATGATAAACGGGTATTCTTTGGACAAATATATTATACTCGAACTGACTGGTGGATTTGGGAAGTCTTATATTCATTCTTGCTACGACTACTCTTTGTTCATTACACCCTGTGACTGTTTTGATGTTCTTTATTAGCACCGGATTTTTTGTTCCTAAGAGGTCAAAAGAAAGAAAGAAATGCAGATTATAAACGGGTATTCATTGGACAAATATATTATACTCGAACTGACTGGTGGATTTTGGAAGTCTTATATTCATTCTTGCTACGACTACTCTTTGTTCATTACACCCTGTGTCTGTTTTGATGTTCTTTATTAGCACCGGATTATTTGTTCCTAAGAGGTCAAACATATTTTCACAACCATTTATTATTCTAGTGGGTTCATGAACTAATTGCTCGAGATAATTTTCGGAGAATGCTTTCAGTACAATTTCTGACGATATAATTTCATAGGCTTCCACGGCCAGAGTCAGATGACATAAAAGTTTTCTGGATGTTGTACAGCGTCATGATGTAAGGCTATTACTAAATAACCGACGTTTCGGCCAACGTTACAGTGGCCTTCATCTAGGTATACCTGGGTATACCTTACATCATGACGCGGTACAACACCCAGAAAACTTTTATGTCAATTTCTGACGATGTTTATGCTTCACTTCGTTTTTGAACATGTACTTTTGTCAAAATATAGAGAGTAAGTTAAAATCTTTTTCAATTAAAATTGTACGCTATCGGTATGTTTTTGAAATTTGATTCAAGCTGTCTTTGAACACTGCTGCAATTGAATCGTCTGAGTCAGGTAGTCGGTAAAAAGAACCAATTATTAATATTTTCTGGTTGTCAGATATCACCGCTACACATACCAGCTCACAGGAACAATCCACTCCAATTTCTCTACAAGATAAACCGCTTGTGACAGCAATAAACACGATGCCACCTATTTTATTTAGTCTGTCCTTTCTGAACACCTTTTACCCCTTTGTAAAATTTTCAGCTGATCTTATCTCCAGCTTAAGCTAGCTTTTGGTACCTATAATGATTTGAGATTCGTACTTTCTATTATCACTTGGAACTCTGACAGCTACGACAATTTACAACTATCAGACAAATGGTTTTTAGATCTGTGTTCATCCCATCATTAGCTGTATCCGTTGAGATTGAAACCCTTGCTGTGTGTTCCCGAGGCACTCTAACCTAAAACCAACGCACAGTCCACGCCACACAGTTCCCGTGTAGGCGCTTCCTGCGTGTAGTGGACTCCTGACCTATTCAGCGAAACCCGAAACCCTACCACCCGATGGCGCAAGTCGAGGAATCTGCAGCCCACACGGTCGCAGAACCGTCTGAGCCTCTGATTCAGAACCTCTACTCTGCTCTGTACCAGAGGCCCACAGTCCGTCCTGTCAACTATGTTTCAGTTGGTGAGCTCTGCTTTCATCTTGCAAGCAAGACTGGCAGTCTTTACCAATTGAGATAGCCGCTCAAAACCGGAGAGAATCTCTTCCGATCCAAAGCGACACACATCACTGATACCGAGGTGAGCCATCACCTGCAGTTGGCTGCACCCCGTACCCTTCATGGCATCCGGAAGGACCCCACCCGGTATGCACACGGAGTGCACGTTGACCTTCTTCCCCTTCTTGGCAGCCATCTCTCTAAGGGGCTCCATCACCCGCCTACCTTGGGGCTCCCAACTACAAGCAACCCACCCTCTGTGAAAGCACGGATCTTTCAGGCTGCGTGGTGACCTCAGGATAAGCGGCACCATCCGCCTCAGGAACATAGTCCGAAACCGATAGCGCTTCAAACCTGTAACAATGACAACTATTTTCGCTTCATTGGCGTCACGCGACAATGACATTTCGCAGCAGCAGAGCCAATTTTAAGGCTTGTTACCATCAGGAGTTACTGTTACAGCGACGAAGTGGCTGGAACTAGCGGATTCTATGAACTTTTAACCGGCGTATTTCTTATTTCATCAGGAAAAACATTTTGGCGACTTCTTAGGGGTCAAACAAAGGCAAGGTTCCTCACTTTAGAAATTACTTATTTGCAACTAATAATACAAAATAAAATATAATTATTAGACTCATAGACTGATCCGATGGAGTTCATGAAAATTTTTGTGACTGCAAATTGTCTGGGAGTAGGATTCTAGGATGAACAAAACCACATGAATTGCATCTGTTTTTCTACACACACAGAAAAAAAGGAAAAAAAAGTAAGAGAGAAGTACTCTGAATATTACCATACATAAAGATATAAAAGGAGAATTTTGTATCTTTTAATCTGGATACAGCATGTCTTGTTGCAACAGACGTCAGTTTCATTACGTTTTCACTGGATGATCTTCCTGTTTTGTAGAAAAAAAATGTAAGCTGAATATGATATTTCTGTCCTTTGACTAAAGCATCTGCACAAATTCCGCGATACATGTTACCTGTGGTGTGTCGTCTGATTTTAGCCATAGGATGAATCCTATTGTTTAGGCGTGAGCTTATTCTTCAGAAATTATCGCTGTCAGACGAATTTTATTAATGTTTCCTACTGCTCGCCAGAAAGAAATCTGATGTCATGATAGTCTCACAACAGTTACTAGGTTTACGTTATTTGTTGTTGTTGTTGTTGTTTAAAGGGGACTAGACTGCTTAGTCATCAGTCCCCTGTTGCGAGCAAAGACAGTACAGTGTAATGCAAGCTGAAAAAACGGGCGCTGAAGCACACAGAAAAGTTAGAGGGATTCGATCTCTTAATGATGGAAACGTTGAGGTTTAAAGTCCCGATCGATATATCACATGGAGTTTTAGTAACATCGGATCTGACTGCGCTCCATCAGACTGGGACAGGAAAATGGGGAAGTGGTAGAGATACACACAAAATACCCTCCGCCACACTCCATTAGGTGCGTTTGGAGTAGACATATATATATACCCAGAGCAAGCAACACGTATGTTGCCAAGAACTCTGAATACGCGAGAACTTAGTATTTCAAATGAAACACCTAGGACGAAAATGTACTGAAAATGAAAATTATTGTTAGTTTAAAAATGATTGCCGTACCATAACTTTTAGATGGAACCAAGTCTTTCATAGGGTTTCCTCTAAAGGGTTCAGACACCCAAAAACGAGTCAATCCACCCCGTAATTTTGATTTGGACATCAGTCCGCAAAACGGTTTAATGCAATTCTCCACGCCATCCTATCCTGTGCGAAACTCTTCATCTCCACATTATAGCTACAATCAATATACACTTGGACTTGCTAACTGTACACGTCTCTTTGTCTCCGTCTGCAATATTTACCCTCTAATACTAAACTGACTGTCGCTTGATGTCTCGTAACAAATGTTCAAATGATTATGTTTACGTTAAATACAAAAAGTGTTTTACAGCGAATCGTTGCTTGAACATTACTGACGGTGATAATGCTTGGGTAAATAGAAAATAATGAAATGATCGCGCAACGGAGCGGCCGAGCGCATTGAGGCGCTATGCTACGACGCGCGAGGCGGTTCCCCGTCGGGGGTTCGAATGCCCCCTCGGGTATGGATGTTTGTGCCGTCTTTAGTATAAAGTAGTTCATAAGTAATTTGTAAATTTCGGGACTGATGACCCAGTAGTTAAGTTCCATAAGCTCTGCAAACATTTGAAGATTTTTTAAATGATCTTGTGGTTTTTACTGGCCAACTGCCAGTCTTTAAATTGAAGCTACTTCGGCGAGATGCTTGTCGATGGTGATGAAAGGATGATGAGGATGAACACACAATAGCCCACCCAGTCCCCTGCCGGAAACCACACCCGGTCCCTTGCACGTTTGCCAGTCAAGGACGTAGCCAGCCAACAAGCCAGGGGCGAGGGGTGGCAGGATGAGAAAGAGAATGATGAAACTAAGAAATAATTGTGCAATGAATGACGTCGGAAAATTGATTAAAATCAAGAAAAGTTACAATTAAAATTTATTTTATAACTTAGTCCCCAAATTCAAATAACTTAATCTAGTCCCGCAGTAATCGCGCGACTTTTCACACCACCAGTAGTTGCACGCACACTGACAGTCCACATGGCATTAATTAATTTTAGCAGCAAAAGTCATCACAATATTATACACTTGACTGTGTTTGACTTGCACTTTTTTACGTCAATATCATTGACAGAGCTGAAAATTCTGTCAAATTTCAGTACAAACGAAACTTTCATGCTCCAAATAGAGATAATAATACGCTTCGTTTGCAGCAACTGTCATAGTATATAAAACATCCTCTCCGTACATTAGGCCACAGTAACCACAATGTGTTCAAATGTTTGTAGAGCTTATGGGACTTAATTATGGGGTCATCAGTCCCCAAACTTACAAACTACTTATGAACTAGCTAATACTAAGGACGGCACAAATATCCATGCCCGAGGGGGATTCGAACCCCCGACCGTAGTGGCCGTGCAGAACGTGACTGGCACGCCGCAGGCCGCTCGGCCACCGCGGCCGGCACAGTAACCACCTTCCTGGTTTTTTTCTGGCTCTGGTTGAAAAACGAGAAAAACGACAAAAATGTGTCTTGCATATGGTGCAGTTCTTCTGCAGACTTTTTCATATATACTACATCCATTTCGCAAAGAAAAAAAAAAGAAAAAGAAAAAAACCACACCAAATATATAGGATAATCTAAAAAGACTATATAACAAATGGATAACAACTCTGTGATAACAGGAGACATCTTGAGAATAAATTATAATAAGGAAATAGTGGCTTACCAACAATGCTAATGATATGTATCGCCGATAGTAGTGCGGGACTGTCAGTCTGCACCTGTTGAGCATTCCACCATCGCTGCTCTAATCCACGTAAAACAATGGAGTAACTTACTACTTCCGATTGCAGGAAGGTACTTAATGTACGTGATTTTTTAGGTGCAGCGACATGAAAACGAAAGAAAGAAATACATTTGTACGGACTGTCAATCCGCGCGCGACTACTGCAGGGTTAAACAAAATTTCCTATAATTTTTCGTAAATTCTTGCAACATTTTATGAACCTGTTTTAATTCTACCCCCTGCCCTCCTCTGATGACGCCTGTGTTGCCAGCAACGCTGCTGCTTAGTAACGGAAGCCACCCCCATTGTTGAGTAGCTTCACTAATTTCAACAATTGACAAGGAACCTACTACTCTGTGTTATGCCGATGTCTCAGCCCTCAAGTACCCCCCCCCCCCACCCCAATATAAAATACTTTTTTTGGTGTCCTGTTATTGTATTGTTGGTGGCGTATCCGACGCCTTGCAGGGGCAACAAAAACTTGGGTTTCAATACTTCTAGTAATTACTGAGCGAACTTAAAAATTTAAAACGCTGTTATAACCTTCTCATTACGAGGTATTATCATATGTTACATTTCGCACTGTAAGTTATACAATCATAATCTGTATTTTGTTCTTAAACCTAACATCACTTAAATATTCCAGTTTTGTTTATCGAATAAGCGAGAATCATAACACTTACCGACTTCCAATAGACTTCACATATAATTTCAAACTTCTACGAAACATTTTATTGTTCACAGCAATAAAACATTGATGAAATAAGAAGAGTTCGACGCTTACTTCATTTTCGTTAACCATGCGGTACAACTTCATCATCCGGTATGACGTTTTAATTTTATCACTTTTTAACTATTAACTTCATTCGCAACACATTTTGCAGACAGTATCCACATTTGTCACCGTACGGAATAAAATAGTTAAGAAGATGCGACGTGATAGACACCATATATTTATATAATCTGATGATGCCTCAAAAGGGCGAAACGCGTCAGTGAAATAAAGGAAATTTTGCAACTGAGACTGACTTTTGCGATAAACCTAGATACCTGTTTGTATCGAATTTTTTTAATATAAAAGGAATACATTTTATATCAAGCTTTTAAAAAAAAAAAAAAAAAAAAAAAAAAAAAAAAAAAAAAAAAAAAAAAAAAGCTTCGGCACTGGGAAACCTGTAGTGACAGTTTCTGTGCCAAATAACACTAAGTGTTTGTCAAACATTAACAATTACATTGCTGTGCCCTTAGTGACGTGAAGCTCCAGTGTGCTGGCTGATTTACACTGTTTTTATCAAACTTTCGATGGCAATAAGGGTAACTTCACTACGCATGACATACATGAAAACTACAAATATTATTTGAAATGTTGACGTTTCAACTTAATTGGAAGTAAAAGTCATGTATGCAGAGGATATACTATTTCAAAGAAATGATAATGATTACAAACTGATAAAAAAATAAGTGAAAATTTTCTTCTTGTTGTTTATTTACTTTAAATGAGAAATAGATATCAGACACTGATAATATAAAACTTAAACGACGTTAAATATACCATGTGCTCATCATGCATAAATACAAACATTCAATTGTTCGTCATAATGACGTATAATTGATAATGTCGGGATGACAGAAAACCTACATTACACTCACTACACAATATCATTCATTTTTCCTTCTGTTGCTGAGCAGTGGTTTAGAAAGATGTTAGACTGACCAGGACTTTGGTTATTTTATGGCTTTTGATATTTATTGTCACTATCGAAATCAGAAATATCATCACTTCAGCTTGCACTTTTTTCAATCAGTATTTTAGTTTTCATCGTTATCACATGCCATTTCCGCCGCAAAGAATACAAACAAGCTAACACGAAAAATATTAGTGTTACAAACAACGTTAAACAAATGCTAGACTACCACAGACGAAATAAACATCGATATATCGCTTTTCCTTGTTAGGTCCCGCAATCTGTCCCTTAAGTGATTAACTAAAATCATTGGGAAATCCACGGGTTTTAGCGGGAACCACATACTTGTGACTGAAAGACAAAGTAATCATAAATAAATAATAAGACGTTGAATGCTGCGTAACTCAATATTACGATGACAGCAATATATTTTTTCCGCACACGACGTAAAATGACTGCGACCGCGCAGTAAGTGTTAAAAAATTCAAATGGACACTTACAATAAATAATTGAAATCAAAATTCTTTTGTGAGAGAAAAGAGTCTCTTCGTCGATTCCAATGCGTGGTGTGTCAAATCACATAATCGAATGAGAGAAAAGTGAAATTTTCAATATTTTCTCGCAATAGCGAATTTCTTTTAACGTCACTGTATAAGGTATGGATGCTCTACCAAATGGTGACATATGAAAATTTGTGCCAGGTCGGGACTCGAACCCGGGTTTCCCGCTTTCCGCGAGCGGTCGCATTAACCACTAGGCTACCCGAACACGACTCCAGGACCGATCCAAACTTCCATATGCCACACTGACTGCACGTATGAGTCGAGCGAAAAGCGGGAAACCCGGGTTCGAGTCCCGGCCCGGTATAAATTTTCATATGTCACCATTTGGTAGAACATCCATGCCTTATACAATGACGCTAAAAGAAATTCGCTATTGCGCGAAAATATTGATAATATTATCATCACTGTACATCGTCACCATGCAGTAATTTATGAAATATTCAAGTTTTTTTTTTTTTTTTTCGAATTTCCTGACATTTCGCTGACACGTTTGAAATAGCAAGATTTCCAGAACTTGTGACAACCCTGGTGTACCGACGCTACTGGAGAACAAACTACTTTGCGCATCACACTTGAGATGACAGCCGACAGAAGCGACTCACCGGATGCAGAGCGAGGTCCATGCCGGCAGGAGCGCAGGTCCCAGAACGGATCCGCGTGGAAGTCCGCCCGGGCAGTCGCAATGTCAGTTGCCGGCCTGCCGGTGGAGGTATGGCTCGGCGGAGCGCTGGGGAAGTCTGCCACGGGGCGGGCGGTACTGCGCGCGGGGCGGGGCCAGCGCGGCGCTGCCAACCTGCCGCCGCCAAACGCCCTGCTCCACAACCTGTCACCCGCGGTAACGGTGGCTCCGTTATCAATGAATCACGGAAACTTTTGAAAATGTTGGGGTATGCTCAGCAGCGTTTCCGAGGGTAAGGAGGTGGGGCAGTTGCCGGCCTGCAGCCCCCCTCTTCTCCGACAGTTATTTCTTAAAAAATCCTTATTTTAACGTCTACATTCTTACAATTCCAAATACAAAGGTAAGTTTAAAGTAATATTTCATTTTTATTTTAGTAGCATTTCTTCTGTTTTGCTTCATCTAGAGTTAATTTAGGACCATTTTCATCTCTGAAAGGGGAAAAGTAATTTTTAAATACACAGTGGAGAAATTAACAGACATTACTTTCTATTTCACGTTCTACAGGGTGTTACAAAAAGGTACGGCCAAACTTCCAGGAAACATTCCGCACACACAAAGAAAGAAAATATGTTATGTGGACATGTGTCCGGAAACGCTTAATTTCCATGTTAAAGCTCATTTTAGTATTTCTCTTTAAATGTAAATTGAAATAATTCGTGCAGACAATTGTCAAAATACCCAATTGTTTCGTTAGTATGTACTGTACTTCCTCGATTCACGTCATCAACACAGATTTTCTGTGAACGTTTGGGCAGGAATAGTTGATGATGTCTTGATTGGGCCTCATGTCCTTTCACCTACGCTCACTGGAGCACGTTATCATGATTTCATACGGGATACTCTACCCGTGCTGCTAGAACTTGTGCCTTTACAAGTTCGACACAACATGTTGTTCATGCACGATGGAGCTCCTGCACATTTCAGTCGACGTGTTCGTACGCTTCTCAACAACAGATTCGGTGACCGATGGATAAGTAGAGGCGGACCAATTCCATGGTCTCCACGCTCTCCTGACCTCAACCCTCTTGACTTTCATTTATGGGGGCATTTGAATGCTCTTGTCTACGCAACCCCGGTACCGAATGTAGAGACTCTTCGTGCTCTTATTGTGGACGGCTGTGATACAATACGCAGTTCTCCAGGGCTGCATCAGCGCATCAGGGATTCCATGCGGCGGAGGGTGGATGCATGTATCCTCGCTAACGGAGGACATTTTGAACATTTCCTGTAACAAAGTGTTTGAAGTCACGCTGGTACGTTCTGTTGCTGTGTGCTTCCATTCTATGATTAATGTGATTTGAAGAGAAGTAATAAAATGAGCTCTAACTTGGAAATTAAGCGTTTCCGTACACATGTCCACATAACATATTTTCTTTCTTTGTGTGTACGGAATGTTTCCTGAAAGTTTGGCCGTACCTTTTTGTAACACCGTGTAGAACTATTGGGTGGGTTTTGCGACCATTTGAACCTGTTTTTCCCATTGTAGTAACTACTAAAATCATTTTCAGAGTTTTCGTCTTCTGAGACATGCATATCAGATAATGATGTGCGTATATTGTGAATTCTGTGTTCATTATCGAAAACATTTGCATCGGATCGTCTTCCTGGCTTTATTCTTCTGCAGATTTATTTTCTATACCAATAAATTCACAACCCGGTGTTACATCACACACCAGTTCATTAAATAGGATGAAAAATGTCACGACTTACATGATTCCTTAGGCCGGTATTACACTATCAAATTATTGGACAAAGAATTGGACGAAAAAATTGGATGAAATATTGGTCATATTTTTTGACAAAGAAATTGGATGAAAGGCAAAAGGGGGTATTACACTATCATCCAATATTTTGTCAAATTTGCTTCAAAATGGCGGTGTAGTGCTCAGCTATTGTTTATACTACAGTTGCGTTGTGTCCGCATTTAAAAGAGAAGGAGGGAAAAAAGAAAAGGAAACGCACTTGGACGAAACCGTGGGTGTCAGAACGAGACAAATAAAATTTGTTACGGGGCCGGGAAGATTTTCCTTTTTTATGCCGTTGGCAGAACAGCCAGGCCGTTCACTGCTAATTATTTTGTCGCTCTTCATCCTTCACAGTTTGCAATAGAGTAACAAAAAGGCTGACTCAAACAGTGTATACGAATAAGATGTTAAGTTGATAAACCAAATTTCATTAAATAACGTTTTAAAATGGAAAATGTGAGCACTGACAAAGAGGATAATCTAAATTGTTTATGACGTTATTAACAATGTAAGGGGGGAAACATTGCTGATAAAGTAAATAGGCTCTATTTATTTCCTTACAAAAATTGGCTGACGTATTTTTATGTACATAGATTCGCTTGCAAACAGATGTTGATGTTTTGAAAGTTGTTTCATTTCCCAGAACTTAGCACACCACATTACCAAAATCATACATTCTAAAATCTGCTTCGGCCGTATTAAGATTTAGGGGTATTACTTCTTCAATTCCGATAGTATATAATGACTTTTTTACATCACGGATTGTAACTCAACCTCACTTTTGCTGCAGGGTAGTGGGCTACGCGAATTGACGTGACGGACAGTGTGAATTGACCTTGTCACCTGTTATACAACGCTCCATCTGATTTTTTAAAATTTTGTTGTTGCTAGAAAACACTAGACAAACATTCCACTACTAGCCATGTTTACGAATACGAACGTTATGTCCACGTAATGTCAGATATTTAACCTCCAAATAAAACAGCTGTAGTGGCAAGGAAGCTGTATACTACTAGCGCTCCAAGCGGTCACATTTCTCACTGCAGGAAACAGAAGACGAGCGATTTCTTTGATCAAATCTAGGCCGAGGTCTAGATTGGATGAAATATTGGACGATGTTCCCATTACACTACGTCCAATTTTTCTTTGTCCAATTCTTTGACAAATAATTTGATAGTGTAATACCGGCCTCAAAGCCATCGTATTAAGATCGAAGTATTGCTTCAGTGCAGCCGGTTAGGACCAGTAGGCGACAGATGGTAAAAGCTGGTGAGAACCACGACAGGTGGTAGGCCTACAATAGGTCGGGTTCTCATGGGAAAGAGCACTGGCAAATCTCCCCGAATTCTAGGGAAGTCCCCGAGCGGCAGGCACTGGACGCAGATTGGCTGTAGCACTGGCGGCCACGCGCCAAAACGCAATTATATTTTTATTAATATTTAATAAACTAATAATATATTCAATGTGAGACTCAGTTCATAAATACCCCTCAAAGCCAAGCTATGCCCTGAGTAGGTAAAACATACTAACAATTGTTAATTCTAGAAACAAAACAATTAATTTCAGACGGATGATGCACGGCAGCCATGTTTGCGCGCCAAATTGCGAAACGAAGGCAGTCTTGCATCGAACCGCCACTCTTCAGTTCATAGCAGGCACTCGGAATAGTAACAAGCGACTTCAGTACGTGCACTCGGTGGAGTAACATCCATATGTTCAAATGTTTGTTAAGCTTATGGGACTTAACTACGGGGTCATCAGTCCCTAAACTTACAAACTACTTCTGAACTAGCTATTACTAAGGACGGCACAAATATCCATGCCCGAGGGGGGATTCGAACCCCCGACCGTAGTGGCCGTGCAGACCGTGACTGAAGCGCCTCAGTCCCCTCGGCCACCACGGCCGGCCATCCATATGTAGGCGCTCATAAAACATTGTTTAATTATTTTAGATCAAGGGAAATAACTTTATATTTACTTTCAGTTAAGATCAAATCAAATGTTTGTTAAGCTTATGGGACTTAACTACGGGGTCATCAGTCCCTAAACTTACAAACTACTTATGAACTACTTACGAACTAGGACGGCACAAATATCCATGCCCGAGGGGGGATTCGAACCCCCGACCGTAGTGGCCGTGCAGACCGAGACTGGAGCGCCTCAGTCCCCTCGGCCACCGCGGCCGGCTTCAGTTAAGAAAATGTGCGTCACGTTGATGTTATTATGCAGTTTGCTGGTTTTCTGCTCACTTTAAATAAACTAGATGGCATCCCACAAGAAAGTATTAAATCGTAATTAGATCAATTCCTGTCAATAGTAAAATGTTGCAAATGTTTGTTAAGCTTATGGGACTTAACTACGGGGTCATCAGTCCCTAAACTTACAAACTACGTATGAACTACTTACGAACTAGGACGGCACAAATATCCATGCCCGAGGGGAGATTCGAACCCCCGACCGTAGTGGCCGTGCAGACCGTCACTGGAGCGCCTCAGTCCCCGCGGCCACCGCGGCAGGTCCTGTCAATAGTATAATAATTTCAACCTCAATCAATGAACTTTTAGAGTTTCTACTCTTCACACAGTGCAGTGGGGAGTAACTACAACCCTCGCGTACACTGTCATTGCGGTACAAACGCAAACTGTTGTGCGTCATCCATGGCAACATGGAGGAGTAAAGGAAATGTTACAGGACCGGTTAACATACCCCCTGTAGACATTTTTTCCCTTTGTACAGCTTATAAAGATAAAAGTGGAAACTGTTTGCCGAAACATGCGACAGCGCTCCGGAGCACCTCCTAGCGGCGTGAGTTGTGAACTAATACTGGGAGAGAGTAAAACTGTGACACTCAGAACACTTACCTCAATAGTCGGCGTGCTTAATAGAAGTAGCAAATGTTTGGAAGAGGGAGTGTATGTGCTACATGCGGTTGTAATAGTTGGCTACAAATAGCGATGCATTCAGAAATCTTTATTCAGACCCAAAAAATAGAGAATTCTAAATATGATAGTTTAAGGACGATTTTATTGGGCCTACTGATATCGTTTACTTTTAATAAACGTTGTCTTTAAAACTTTGATTTAGCCTTTTTTGTAAGTTCTTTCTAGATACAGGCAGTGGATTATTCGTAAGCGAAGGGGTGACTTCGATAAAATTTTGAGAAAGAAGGGCCCAGAGCATTTGAATAAAAGCTACGCATAATGCCCAGACTACTTTGTGAGAAAGGTTTCATAAATAAGATTTTCTGAAGCTAAGGGTAAATGTAATTTGTTCATTGTGTGTAGTTTAGAAAAAATGGTGGTTAATGTATTATAACAACAAATGTGTAATAGCAAGTTTTATTTGAAACTCTTCATTTAAAGTGTAGTCGAGGATTTAGAAACAGCGCAATACCTCATTGTCAGCTGTCTGTATTTAAGCAAAAATTATGTTTTATGACACACAAGGCTAAATAGATTTCGTTGTCTTTTCTAGTATTTGGCCTGATGCACTGCCTACGTTCTGCTGCCTAAGTGCAGATGGGAACTGCGTTAATGTATATGGTTAAAACTTACGTCATGTATTGTCTTTATATTCATTTGAACTCTGTCCAAATAAACTGTACGCATTATGAAGGGTATTATCTGTTCGTCTACGCAAGTACAATAAGTGAGATCGTTTTCAAAAAAATGTTCAGATGTTTGTAAATCTATCGGACCAAACTGCGTGGTCATCAGTTCGTAGCTTCAAAAATACTCAAACTAAGGTAAACTAACCTAAGGATAAACACACACACACACACACACACACACACACACACACACACCCATGCCCCAGGGAGGACTCGAACCTCCGACAGCGAGCAACCGCGCGCTCCGCAGCGAGGCGCCTTAGACCGCTCTGCTACTCCACCGCGGCTGATCTTTTTCACGAGTTGCGATTCATTTCACTGAATATAAAACATGTTCGGTGGTCTGATATGAGAGCTAGCTACAATCTGATTTGTTTTCTTAGATCGAAAACAATTCGTTAAAAATTTGTAAAGTGTTCGTTTATTTTTTATTTTTTACTTACGCAAATTTTTTATTACATTTTCGCCTGAAATCATGAAGTGCCGGCGTGTTGCACAGTTAATGACAGAGACGATTGCTTTAGTTTCTTCTACCCTATACTTTAAAAAAAAATCGTCTAACATAATATTTATTTGGCGTAGCAAATGTAAATCTTGCAAAGTAATTTTGGTACGCAGTGATATAAAATACGGAACCACAGTGCAGTATAACATGTTACCTACATTCCTCCTAGTCGATCCAAGATGACCAAATAATTTATTTTTGGTGTAATTTAGAAGTTATAAGGGCAAGTACTGCCACGGATATTTTATTTACCCAGCTGGACGTCCGGGCAGTAATATGACAAGTGCTAGAGATAATGAGCAAGTGGGTCTGCACAAGGAAGAATCTCTGTTACTAACAAGAAATATATATACTAGTACTGTGTGAGATAAATGAACATATATGTCCTCTCTTGTTATTGATTGTTCTACCGAGCTATGCACTCAGAACTGATATGGTATCAAATCTTTGAAAGCTGTTAACAGCCTAGTCGAGGTGCAATGTATTAGTTTGGGCTATAATAAACCCTTATGTTTTTATTCGGCGCTAAAAATTTGAAGAGTCTTTATTTAATAATGTGAATTGATGAATACATGGATGGACGTCTTCATTCTCCAACTGATAGCTTCTGTGACGACGGTCTGAGCCTAATCAAGAAGAAGGTGCTTTGAGAGAAACAGTTTTACTGGGCCTCTATTCTATAATTATATTTCATAAAAAAGGAAACTCAACTGACATAACAGAGAAATGAGCCCCTACCCCTCCCCTTTACATGGAAATGTATGTATTAAAAAAGGTAAAGCAGTCAACAATCCGAAGATTGGTTTGAACACCACAGTGCTTTACTAGGCATGGTCCTGTTTGGAGGTGGTATGCCGTTGCCTTCCTCCGACCTTCGAACTGACTTACCCAGGCAGTTATAGGGGGACCTACAGTTTAACGTGGGTTCCGAACCACGGTGCTACTCGGTATTTTTCACATGAGCAATACTGCCAGAGGTGAAAGAAGTGGAAAGTGACAGATAAAAATCCTAGGACCTGGCGGGGATCGAACCCGCGACCTTTGGATTTGTAGTCTGGCACTCTACCACTGTGCAACCGAGGCGCATGTATGTATTAGCCTACTGTAAAAAATTAACTTTTCAGATTTGGAGGCCCCCCAGAACAAGACGTCTAAAAAAAAAGCTTTCGAGATGAGCAGGACCCAGAACGAGAGGCCGAGGACGCCCAATAAAAAATTAAATAAAATGAAATAAATGCAACATGCGCATTTGGAGGCCGCCCAAGACGAAAGGTCCGGGGCAGTTCGACCCTTCTCTCCCCCCCCCCTCCCCCTTAGTTCGCCACTGGTTACACTACACAAATGTCAAAGCAAGTATAGCTTACTACTCGAACCAACAGATGGCACTGGTAGTGGTGTCGCCTGACAATCGCATGTAAATGCCATGGAGATTCCGCTATTATCTTTATAAGCTATGTAGCCATATACACCACAATGGAGACAATGCCGGAGATGGTGCTGGCCACTGAAGTTGTTGCACGTTGAGTTTCACGTACTGTATGTGAGCGAGCATTAGCCCGTGGGAACAAAACATAATCGACCTGTTTCGAAAATAGCGAAAGAACGGCTCTTACAACACTCTGCGCGTACTGAGCACTGGTCAACTTTCCATCCACAAACACCAAAGGTGAGCGACAGTTCAGTTGTAGCTCATCGCACCACAGATCATGAGACGCGCCGAGTGTCTTGAGCGAATGCACTATACCAGACGCAGACAGTGTTCGCCAGGTCTACGTCGTACGCGCAAACGACTGTCACTATAGTCGGCGTCACCTAACAAGGCGGCCCAGTTTTCAGCCGTTCTGCGCATCCCCCTCCATTACTGCAATGACAGCCAATAACGTTCATTCTGTAGGCATATGCCGGCCGCGGTGGCAAAGGGGACTGAGGCGCTCCAGTCACGGTCTGCACGACCACTACGGTCGGGGGTTCGAACCCCCTCGGGCATGGATATTTGTGCCGTCCTTAGGATAAGCTAGTTCATAAGTAGTTTGTAAGTTTAGGGACTAATGACCCCGCAGTTAAGGCCCATAAGTTCTACAAACATTTTTAGACGCGTAACTGGCTGCGAGTTACGCAATGTTTCTTCCGCAGGCGCAACTGTTGGCGCTCGGCCGTTGCACCTCCCCTCTTCGTTTCACCTAACGCCCCGCCTCTATGCGCAGAGCGCCTTCTTACATGAAGCCAGGTACAGCATGTAGGTAGAATCTCCTTTCATCACTAAAGACCACGGACTTTTTTTCCATCTTGCAAGTTATCCTGTGACAGGCACAATTAGAATCGCACACGTCGGTGCTATGGCGTGATTGGAAAAACGAGCGAATGGTGTGCGTGCCCGTAGCCCTTCTACTATAGTCGGGTCGGCATTATGTAAAAAGGCTCTTCCGCGCATAGAGGCGGAGCGATAGGGGAATCGTGGAGGGGACGAAATACGGCCGAATGGCAAGAGTTGGGCCTGCGGGAGGAAAATTGCGTAACTAGCAGCCAGTCAACGCCTACAGAATGAAGGTTATTGGCTGCGATTGCAGTAGTGGAGGGGGATGCGCACAGCGGCTGAAAGTCACCGTCTGTACGGTCACTACGGTCGGGGGTTCGAATCCCCCCTCGGGCATGGATATTTGTGCCGTCCTTAGTTGTAGGTAGTTCATAAGTATTTTGTAAGTTTAGGGACTGATGAGCCCGTAGTTAAGACCCATTAAAAAAAAAAAAAAAAAAAAAAAAAAAAAAAAAAAAAAAAAAAAAAAAAGGCTGAAAATTGGGCCGCCTTTGTATGTGACGCGAGCTGTAGTAACTGGTTGCCTCTTGTGGACTCACAATCCTTCTTATCTGAGCTGCAGTAGCTATACGATCTCCCACTGCTGCCCATACAATACGACGATGTTGTCGGGCGTCTGTGCTGCGTGGAAGTCCAGAAGCTAGTCTGCGGTTTGATAATGTTCACGTGACTACTGCAATCAGCATCTACATCCATACTCAGCAAGCCACCAGATGGTGTGTGGCGGAGGGTACCTTGAGTACCACTATCAGTTCTTCCTGCTATTCCAGTCACGTATTGTTCGCGGAAAGAAAGATCGTCGGTATGCCTCTGTGTGGGCTCTAATCTCTCTGATTTTATCTTCATGATCTCTTCGCGAGATATACTTAGGAGGGAGCAATATACTGCTAGACTCCTCGGTAAAGGTATGTTCTCGAAACTTCGACAAAAGCCTGTACCGAGTGACAGAGCCTCTCTCCTGCAGAGTCTTCCACTAGAGTTTATCGATCATCTCTGTAACGCTTTCTCGATTACCAAATGATGCTGTAACGAAGCGCGCTGCTCTACGTTGGATCTTTTCTACTTCCTCTATAAACCCCACCAGGGACGGATCCCACACTGGTGAGCAGTATTCAAGCTGTGGGTGAACATGTGTACTGTAACCTACTTCCTTCGTGTTCGGACTGCATTTCCTTAGGATTCTCCCAATGAATCTAAGTCTAACGTTCAAATGTTTGTATAGTCTATGGGATTTAACTACGGGGTCATCAGTCCCTAAACTTACAAACTACTTATGAACTACTTACGAACTAGGACGGCACAAATATCCCTGCCCGAGGGGGGATTCGAACCCCCGACCTAGTGGCCGTGCAGACCGTGACTGGAGCTCCTCAGTCTCCTCGGCCACCGCGGCCGGCAATCTAAGTCTGGCATCTGCTTTACCGACGATTGATTTTATATGGTCGTTCCATTTTAAATCACTCCTAATGCCTACTCCCAGATAATTTATGGAATGAATTGGTTCCAGTTGCTGACCTGCTATAGTGTAGCTAAATGACACAGGATCTTTCTTTCTATGTATTCGCAGCACAACTGACGCACCACGTCTACCCTGTTTGGCAATTCTCCGAAAGGACCAACCAGCCACTAGGAAGTGCAGAATATTCAAAATCGCTCAGTTCGTCGTAGGATGCACAAGTGCGTTTCCGTGGCATGATGCCTGCTTCCTTCACACTGATCCTTAATCTTGGTCCTGGTGGTCTGAGAAACCGGGAAGCCACGAGGAAGCTAAGTATACCCCAAAATATCTAGGAGTAAAACTGGACGGTAGTCTGACATTCAAAGATCACTGTCAGGAAACAAAGCTAAAAGTATCTGCCAGAAATAGCATTACAAGCAAACTTAATGCTACCACCTCGAGTTTATGGCCTAACGTGCTCCGTACATCTGCGTTGGCGCTGTGTTCTTATGCAGCAGAATATGCAACACCAGTCTGGTGCAACTCCACACATGCTTAAAAGGTGGATACAGCTCTGAATGAGACTGGATGGATTGTAACTTGCTGCCTGCGACCAAAAGCAGTGACCAAAATCTACAGAATCATGGGTATAGCGCCACCTGACATACGCAGACAAACAGCCGCAGAAATGGAAAAAAAGAAGCAGGAAACCGACTGTAGACATCCCCTGTTGAGTCATGAAGCACAGAGACCTAGACTGAAGTCAAGAAGGAGCTTCATGAACGCGACAACAGCCATTCCGAAAGCACCTGGAACTCGTTGAACAGAGCTCTGGGAACACTCACTCACCGAAAGGGATAGGGACAACACGAAAGAGGAACCTGCAGCGTGCTTCCAATTGCCACACTTGACTTGGAAGAAATTAGACAGAGGTCAGGAGTGTCGCGCTGTATGGAAAATTTAATGAAGTGGAGCTTCACCACCGAAGAGGAATTCTGCGAGTGTGACGACCCACAGGACCCACAACATCTGCTGGTCTGCAGAAACCTGCCCGATCCATTTAACAGAATGCCAAATGTGTCTGGCATTACTATATTATTACTTTAGTGACTTGTATTGCTGTACTGTACTTTTACTGAGTTACATTGTAATTATTTTGTTTATCTAAGTCATGGACACGTTAAATAAATAAATAACAACACTGAGCCTTATGGCAGCTCTGGTAAGTATGCCAACACACTGTTGCCGTACGACGTTGAAACCATTATATCTACTATCTGCCCTCATCGGATCAAAATCGATGTCGTCTTCCCAGGTAAACTATTTTTTTTTTCTTTTTTTTTTCTGCAGTGTAGATGAAAGCATGCGGACTGTATGGTCTGGTTGACGCTACGTTGCGAGGGGGCAGGGGAGACAGAAAAGAAAGAAATGAATATTTGGGTTGAGTGGCGCATCTAAATAAGGTCATTAGAGACGGAGCACAACGTCTGAATGTGAAGATAATGATGGGATGAATTCGATCCTGTCGTTTCCATCCCACCATTTGGATGGAGCGGTTTAGGAAAATAACGCAAAACCTAAATGTGTGTAGCAGAAGGCGGATTTGAACCGCCGTCTACCCGGTTGCCAGTACTTTGTGCTAATTACTGTGCTACCTCTTTAGGTGAAGATGAGACAGTAGAAAGCAGGAGCTAGGCGCCAGGATCACTCAGCTGTTCATTAATGTAATGCTAGAACCAAACCCGCCAAATTGTTTGTAATTGTTGTCGGTACAGCATTTGCCACTCTCAGAGTGGTTCTGAGCCTGCAGTTCTCAAGACAGCTGGCCTATCATACGTCGGATAAACGGTAAGTATAGAAGGCTATATGAAAGATTCACGAAACGTCGCAGGTAGACCCCCTTATAACCACATACGTCGATGGTGGAAAAGCACTGTATTGACAATGGGCACTACATGATGTACGAAAACGTCAAGATTTTAGCTCCGACTTCATCTTTCTGGGACTCAGTGGTGAAAGAACCCATTGAATTCTCTTGGACAAGAATTTTATTGATAGAGGCAGCAGATTCAAGATGGATAAATCATGGATAAGGCCGTTTATTAATTAAACTTACAAAGACGTTACCAGATATCTCCGCGTGGATAGACTCCGCAATAATAGGCAGAATTTATACATACGTTGTACTTCTTAGCCGCCGATTAACTTCTGTATCGCCTGTGTGTCTGTGGCAATATGCGGAGCGACGCGAGTTTAAAAGGCCCGGTTAGCCGTGTGGTCTACCGCACCGCTTTCCAAGACGGAGAGGCGTACCGGCCCCGGTTCGAATCCGCCCGGCGGATTAACGAAGGAGGTCGGAGTACCGGCCAGCCTCGGTGTGGTTTTTAGGCGGTTTTCCACATCCCCCTAGGTTAATGCCGGGCTGGTCCCCCAAGTCCCGCCTCAGTTATACGACTCGCAGACATTTCGTAACACTTTACACTTTCACATATATAATACTTCACACAGACATTTTGGGTACACATTTCCTCCCGGGGGGCATGGGGTGGCGGCAGGTAGGGCATCCGGCCACCCAGTAAAAACTAACAGGCCAAATCCAGATAACAACGCCTACCCTGCAGGTGCGGGAATATGGAGCAAGAGAAAGAAAGATTGAGTGCTAGAGCGTTACTTGATGAACTCACTCTGAAAATGGCACGACGGTACTTAAGCGAAATACCAAAAGCAACAAAATTTATGCGGCTTTAATCCCAAAATTGTATGGATCAGTATAGTCGTGATATCGGGAATTTAACGTGAAGTATATATATAAGCCCCGTTAGGAAGGAGAAGGGGGAGGAGTAACACCTTGTTAAAAAACCTTGGTTCACCTGCCCCTGGTGATAGCACCTCGTGAGGGCCCCTTGCCAGGGTACGGTGAAGACCTCAACGGCAGTGAAGGCGGAGATGAAGATCATCGGTACAGCAGAACTGGCGGAAGAGGCAGCCCTAATCCACTAGCGTCTCTCCTGGAATCCAGCGGTTAGTGGTCAGCGTCTGTTCACCTAGTTGGTGCGGCTGCTCCTAGTTCTTCTTGATCTCAACAATCAAGTCGTAAACATGTGACCTTCGTAGAAGATCACCACAACACAAGTTTCAACTTGAATAAGCATGATGGAACAAAAGGAAAGAATTCCACTACCCCAGGCATCAGTGTCTAGACTGAATTCTCCTGGTCATCGGATTCTGGGGGACCAGGAACTTCATGCGCAGAAGAGTCGGAGCTTCTCAAAATCTCTAAGACCGAAACAGAAAAACTTCATAGGAACTCTCAATACAAACACGCTCTCAAAAGTAGGTAAACTTAAACAACTCACAAACACTATGGAAAAATTCCACATAAAAATCCTTGCGATTCAAGTAACACAATTTACTGACGAAAATCATTTTGATACATGAAACTTCAGAATCTACAAAGGAAAACCTGCAATCCAGTTGAACAAAGGACCCAAACAATTTGGCACAGCTTTTGTTGTGCATAAATCAATTACAGACTCAATAATAAACTTCCATTCAAAATCAAAAAGAATATCCACAATCTCATTAAAATCTGGAAACAAGGCATACACACTGATAAATGCACACGCTCCCACAAATGATTACAATAGAAAAGACCCACAGGTAATAGAAGACTTCTGGGAACTACTGGAGGAAACCTCAAATAAAATTCCTGCACATCATGGGAAAATTCTTGTACGAGATTTCAATGGACAACTCGGCAAAGAAAAAATTCAAGAAAACAACGGGAATTCATACAGCTCACAAGAGGACAAATAATATCATGTCCACGCAATTCCTAAAGCCTGTAAATAAAATTACAACTTGGAAATCACCGAACTCAACTTTGGGCGAGTTTCAGATAGACCATGTTGCTATATCTAACAAGAATACGAAAGAAATACTTAACGTTCGAACAAGAAAGGGATTTTTTTTAATCAGATCACCATCTACTGCAAATAAAGATTAAATTTCAACCTAACAGGAAAAAACACCACAAATGAACAAAACATTCAGAATTGATCCAGAATACCTGAAACTTAAGAAGAAGGAAATTAGCCGGCCGCGGTGGCCGAAGGGACTGAGGCGCTCCAGTCACGGTCAGCACGGCCACTACGGTCGGGGGTTCGAATCCCCCCTCGGGCATGGATATTTGTGTCGTCCTTAGAATTAGTTAGTTCATAAGTAGTTTGTAAGTTTAGTGACTGATGACCCCGTAGTTAAGTCCCATAAGTTAAAAAAAATAAATAAATAAAAATTCAAAAAAATAAGGAAATTAGGCAATCAAACGCAACGAACTGGAAGGAACTTGCAGAAGTATTGAAGAGCACTATGCATTTAGGGAAACCCCCAAGAAAGAGAAAACACAGATGGTGGAACAGCTCATGTGATCAAGCAATAGAAGAAAGAACACAAGCATGGAAAACTTTCAGTAGCATCAACACTACAGAAAAATGGCAAGAATTTTTGAGAATACAGTAGAATATATCCAAGGCAATACGAAAAGAAAAACGTAGATATGATATAAACCGACTTAAGAAAATTGAACAAGAATTTCTCAAAAACAACACCAGAAACTTTTACACAATTTTCAAAGAGAACCTAACAGGCTATCAACCACCACTGTGTTTTCGCCGGCCCGATGAATCACTGGCAACCAACACGAGAAACAACTGTTAGATTTTAGCTAAATATTTTCACGCACTCCTCAACTGCGAGCCGCCGACAGAACAACTAGATTTCGAAAAATCCCCATCAAATCCCGATTCCAAACCACCTTCACTTAAAGAAGTAAAGGAAATAATCAATTCTCTGAAGAACAACAAGTCTCCAGGTGAGGATGGAATCATATCAGAAATGTGGAAATGTGTTCTTACACAAGCAATTCACAGAATTATATTAAAGGTTTGGGAAACTGAACAAATTCCTGCAGAGTGGAAATGTGCACTAATCCATCCTCTCCACAAAAAAGGTACAAAAACTGACCCAAATAACTACCGGGGAATTTCACTGCTCCCAGTAATATACAAAATTTTTTCAAAGGCCCTGTTAAGCAGACTAAAAGAACAGGCGGACCAGTTAATAGGAGAGTATCAGGCAGGGTTTCGTAAAGGTCGATCTTGCGTTGAACAAATATGGAACCTAAAGACTATTTTACAAATGAGAAGATGCAGAAACACTGTGGTGACTTTCGTAGATTTTAAAAAGGCTTATGATTCAATAGACAGGCAAACATTATTCCACACATTAGAGGAATTTCGGATTGACAGGAAAACAAGGTCAGTTATCCAACAAGCATTAACAGGAACAACCTCTAAAGTCAAATTCATGGGAGAAACAACAGAAGCATTTCACATCCTTACTGGTGTCCGCCAAGGAGATGGACTCTCCCCCCTATGGTTTAACTTGGTACTGGAGGAAATTGTGAGAACATGGGAAAAAGAAATTAAATAAGAAAATAAGGAATTCAACTTGGAATTAAAAAGGAGCAGAGAATCAGGGTGAAGTGTCTGGCTTTCGCGGACGATCTTGCTATTCTAACAAACAACAGGGAAGAAGCGAGACTCGCACTGGCGAATCTTCATTAAATCTCACAGAAAACTGGGCTACAAATCTCTTATGAAAAGACTCAATACATGGAAAACAGGCCTGCAGATAGTCTCCCCATTACAACTCAGTATGGAAAAGTGGCTCAAGTTTCTCACTTCAGATATCTAGGAGAGATGATCCGACCATCAGGACTGAACTCAATAGTCAATCAAGAAAGGGTCTCAAGATTACAAAGAGCATATAAGCTAACTTGGAACCATTATAATAAGAAATCTATTTCTGTCAATGCAAAACTAAGGCATTACAACACAGTAGTCCTAACAGAGGCACTCTATGCTGCAGAAACTACAGTGATTCATGGTCATACGAAGATCAGAGAGATTGAAACACAGGAAAGAAAAATTTTGAGGAAAATATATGGTTCAGTGTTTCAGGAAGAAATTTGGATAAAGCGGCCAACTAGAAAGATATACAAAGACATGGAAACAATAACGGACACCATCAGAATGAGAAGGATGAAATTTTATGGACATATCACCAGGATGAATGAAACCAGGCCCACAAGGCAAATATTTGAGATAGCAAACAAGAGCAAAAACAAGCCGAAGTGGATCAAATGTTCAAATGTTTGTTAAGCTTATGGGATTTAACTACGGGGTCATCAGTCCCTAAACTTACAAACTACTTATGAACTACTTACGAACTAGAACGGCACAAATATCTATGCCCTAGGGGGGATTCGAACCCCCGACCGTAGTGGTCGTGCAGACCGTGACTGGAGCGCCTCAGTCCTCTCGGCCACCGCGGCCGGCACGAAGTGGATCACTGAAACAGAAGAGTATATTAAAGAACTGTGAATCACACAAGACAACATAAACAATAGACAACAGTTCAGGAACATTATAAAGAAACAAACTTAAACAAGAACACACGGAGAACAGAACAGGAAAAAGGTGGTCAGAAGCACGTAAGAGAGAACACAGTGAACGCATGAAGAGAATTTGGGAAGAACGAAGGAAAGAGAAGAAGTCATAATTACTTAAGTTCAATCGCTCTCTTTAAAGGGAATAATCGAAAATAATAATAACAATGAACTTTGCGAGGCAACGTAAGTCTTATAACTCGATGTCCAGTCCTTGAATCCAATGCACAACTTCTGATGTTGCCAGCAGGAAATTTTCCCTTCCACCATATGCTCGAAGCATACAGTTTCTGACAATGTGATGTTTTGTCTGGCATGGAACTCTGCAGTCAGAATATTGATTAGACAGCTTGTTTTATTTTATGAATTGTATCGTTACACCTACCATGACCCGTTCTACTTCTCTTCAGAGCTGTCCAGGTATAGCGTAGTTGTTGATACCCAGTTGGTAGTTTAGCACCTCAGAAGATGTTCTGCAGGTGCACACCTGTTGCCGCTTGCCACGAACACTTCCATTCTTTGAGATGTTAAAAATCTTTAGTAACCATCACGCAGAGTTGGATGACGTGAGCGTAGTCTGTTAACATTTAGAATTGGTAGGTCCCTATGTACCGGTAAATTAGGTTTCATGGAGAGTCTTTGGCAATCCCTCATAAGAGCCGCAGATCTGCGCAAATCAGGTGTCATTATTACAGAATGAATGATGGCTTTCAGGTCAAGGAAGGAAGCATTTACAAATGACGTGCCACCGTCGTGAAAGTATACCATTCATCACAAAGTGGTGCTATCCAAAATCGGCTTCGAGGCAACTGTAGTGCGCCACGGGCCTTAGAAGAACAGGGGTGAACGACTGCTGCCAACCGAGCCAACTAGACTCATTCGGGAAGACGGCGGCTCAAACTTTCCTCCGGCCATAAAGTTTTAGGTTTTCCGTGCTTTCCCTAATGCTAGGATTGTTTCTTTGAAAGAGCACGATCGATTTCCTTCCCCATCCCTAACAGAAACTATAAGATCCGTGTTCCGTTTCTAACGACCACGATAACGACTGGACATTAAACCCTAGTCTTCCTTCGACTGCTGCGGAGATGCGTTCAGCGACTGGCCGCCCAGATGAACCAAGGGGGTACCATCAAAGTGTCCTCAAGGATCGTTCAGTGAACGTCTATGGTCGAGCCTCAGCGTACGTGTACTGCTGTACGAATTCTGGAGTCCACTAGGTGGCGTCAAGTTGCCTCCTTAGGTGAACTCGTTTTTATGCTCCCTCGGACTGACGGCCGTTGACTTGTACGGAATTAAACGTCTAAAAGCAGAAGAGGAATGTTTTCTTGCATGCTATGAGTGCCCCGGCCTTTTTAAAGACACATTGGATCAACACTTCACAAATGGCAAGCGTCTAATCGACCATACATCTGCAGCACGAGTCTATTCCACTCTTCTGACCACTACCCTGCTTATCCATTCAGTCCTGATGTTCATTCTAGCTGTCTCCTACCGGATGTTAGCTTGCCACCTAATCTACTGCCTTCCGCCTCTCGTTCTTTCTACAGTCCTGCCGAAACCGAGTGAGGCGGCGCAGTTTTAACACACCGGACTCGAATTCGGGAGGACAACGGGTCAACCCGCCTCCGCCATCGTTTCGTGATTTCGTGATTTCCCCTACATCACTCCAGGCATACGCCGGGATGTTTCCTGTCAAAGGGCACGACCGAGTTTCTTCCCAATTCTTAGAAAAATTTAATCAAAGCGTGTGATCCGTCTCTAATGACCAGGATGTCGACAGATCGGTGGCCTATAACCATAATCTTCCATCCTTATTATTTTGTTCTGCTGAGAACTGCAATCATACCGCGCACGGCAGTGGGGATGTCACTTAGATACTTCCTATTCATTGCAAATCTTCGAAATTTTTACCATATGGTCTTATGATGATATTCTCGAGGCCGTTTTTAAATTTTTTCGATATCGTAATCCGTTACCGATATACAGAGGTTGAAACTTATCATAGTTTTGCACAAAATCACAAAACCCGATGTTTAGCCGTTTTATCACCGTGAATCGCAAATATATAAATAACTAATCATAGAAAATTGTTCAAATATTTACAATACATCATGTAGACATTTATCTATAAACGGCATTTTTCAGTTTTCGTAAATCTTAGTCCGTTAGCAAGATACGGCCGAAAAAACCGCTATATTTTGCTAGAAAAAGAGCATATTGTGCTGAAAGACGACGTTCGTAGAGTTCTGAAACTTACCATGTGATTTGAAAATAGGTACTCGGCGACAAATTTTGATTTTTGGACATCTTAAAGACTGAAATCTCCGGTCGATGAAGGGGTGATTTTTATTTTCGTTTACTTTACAGTTAATACGCAGCATTCGCTTTAGTGAACTATTGCAACATATTTTAAACAGTTTGCAGAGATAAAAACACATTGCGTAGACTTCTCGTATGGTTGATTTTAGGTTACACATAGCTGCGTATGAAATGTAGATAAGATATCGAAATTTTATTTAAAGTTTAGAGCAGAATGATATCTTATGTGGTTCTTGATACAGCGGTCTGTGAATGACAGCACGTGACAGTAATAGGTTCGAAAACGGTAACGTATCTTGAGGAATAGGAAATGACTAAAATTTTATGTGTATGTTGTTTAGGTGTTTATCTGGAAAATCCGTTTCCCGCTTTTGGAAATGTGTATTCGTTATCGCGATACGCTACAAAAATCATAATTATTGGTATCAAAAGATCCAACTGCGTGCATTGGCAAATCTACACTTCTATTCATGACAAATCGTCGAAATTTTTGCAATACGTTCTAATATTATGATTCCGGAAAGATTTTAAATATAAAATACTATCCAAATTTTACTAACCATTGATTTCATATTATTTAAGCAGTACATTCTGATGTAACAGGAAAAAGACGGAAACCAGCTGAAAAATGCTCCTGTCGGAGAACAGAAAAGGCGAATATGTTCTCTGACACAAAAGTGTGGAACCAGCTGGCTCAATCCTCATTCCGACTTCCTCACCAAACATTTTGGTGCTTTTTTCGGCTGTGTCAGTTCAGGAGAAAGGCATATGCATGAAAACAGCAGTGGGAAGCGAAACGAGATATCGGAAGTCAGGAACAGTGGCAACAACAAACTAAGACAGATTAAGTAGAAATTGGAGCAAAAGAGAAAACAGTGGGAAACAGAGACGAATGGAGACCATACATAAAGCATGAGCCTACGACTCTTCAATACTATAGCACGAAATAATTTGTCCAATTTTTCCCATCCCCAGTACTCCCGTTCTAAAGTTTTCCGGTATACAGGTCAAACCCCAAACAAACCATCCCCATGGACATATGTGTAAAGGAGACAATAGTGATTGAAGACAATGAAAGTCGACTCTGAGAAAGAAAGGATACTGGCAACAGGACAGGAAGTGAATGGGACAACGTCATTGGGGCAGAGAGACGATGAAAGTGGTAGAAATAGACAGCGGTGAGGAATCGCGAGGGAAAGGGATGGAGACATTGAAAGTTTGATACAGGCAGAAAGCGGCAATGGGGGAGACAGCAAACAAACGGACAGACTCATAGATATAGACACTGACAGTGAGACGACATTGTTAACTATGACGGCTTAAATGGGCAAAAGTATTCATAAAGTTATGGGCTAAAAGTGCGCGAATATATTCGGATGCCAAATGTTTGGTGAGGAAGTCGGAATGAGGATTGAGGCAGCTGGTTCCACACTTTTGTATCAGAGAACATATTCGCCTTTTCTGTGCTCCGGCAGGAGCATTTTTCAGCTGGTAGTAATAGTAACGTGAAACAATGTATGCCTATTGCATGATATATTGTGAAATGCACGGCCTGCTTTGGAATATTAAGCAACAGGTCATAAAAATGTGTATTAAATTAATAAATAGTTGTAGGCAGTTTATTTTCTTCCATTCCTTCTACGTTGTCTGCACAGTTCAACCTTCTCTTCATTAGCACTTCATCAATGTTGCGGTGTTTTCGTATCCTCTATTCCATGTTATATTCATCATACAGTGGTCCAAAATGTTTCTTAGCATTTTTATTTCGAATATCATTAGTTTTTCTTCACCTTCCGTTCCAAATGATAATACTTCTCATCCGTATAATGTTACCGGTATAACACAAATGGATTGTAAAAGTCCCTAAATACTTGAAGCTTTCAACTGATTTGAAAGTGATAACCTACAACCAAAGGTGTGTCACTTTGGATTTTCTTACTTATGACTAGATATTCTGTCTCTACTTCGTTTACCAGTAATCTTGTTTTCTCGGTAATTTTTGATAATTTTGCATTATTTTCATTCTTTTGTTTTGAAGCTACTTATTAATGCAATATTATCTGCCTAGGCACATCTATAATGTTCATATTCTGCATTTGGATACCTTTTGGACAAGCTTTTCAAAATACTTTATCAATATTCTCTAAGACAAGGTTAAGTAACACATATGAATAACGTGTTCGGTGACCGCCTTAACATTTTCCGTTTTGTTACTGGTGTCTTAGTAACACACAAAATTTTATCTATACATATCTTACTTAACCTGATTAGCTTGGGGCTGAAATTCCCCTGTGAATCTTCAGGACTTTGTAACTTACTCCTAGAAGAAAGGACATTGTGGAGAGATGGTTTACCAACAGTCTAGATGATTCCAGAACGATATTTTCACTCTGCGGTGTGCGCGCTGATATGAAACTCCCTGGCAGATTAAAACTGTGTGTTACACAGGAATTCCATCCCAGGTCCCTCGACTTTCGCTGCCAGTCACAGGTGCACAGGTAGTTCAGTGGGTAGACCGCTTCGCCCCTGATATGGTCCTTAACTAATGTAGGAATAACAACTTAGAACCAAGAACAATGAAGGGCAGAGCTAAGCAGAAAGCATTGTTCATTTATAAAATTTATAAAGTAATTCTGTTATATATTTACACAACAAAACACATGAAATGCAATTAAATACTACATGATACTGAAGATAATGATACTCCCGAAACAAGGCTGAACAGGATACCAGCTAGAATCTTGAAATACAAATGATTAGAAAGTTGTTGCAGTAGAATGAAAAGCTTTACAGAATTTTCGTCAAAAGCTTCTTTTAAGAAAAATATAAACAATGAAGCACAGCATTAAACTTCGCTAGAGCAGAAATATTTAAGGATATACTAAACGCCAACAAAACATCTATATTAATAAAATTTAATTGCCGCATGTATGAACGCGCATCACTTGAGAATGGTTTCACCGATTTGGATGATCTTTTCTTTGTTCTATTTGTAATTATCAGGACAAGATTTGTATGAAAGAATTTTTTTGGAAAATTACCGGAAAATATCAGAATTCGATAAACACTGGAAGTACGTTTCCAGCTCAAATCATTTTCTAGAGTCTCAAACAATCAGCTTATTCATTCGCTACTTGACTAGCGACCAAATACCTGTAGCGGAGCGAACAAATACGCCAAGGATGTTAGAATAAATGGAGATGGCATTATCTATGCTGGCCATCACTTGTGCAGAAATTCCTGATCCTGAAACTACGCGATAGCAATGGTATACTACCGATGACAGTACTGCGAAGGCAGAATTACTAAACACAGATTTCCGAAATTCGTTCACCAAAGAAGACGAAGTGAACACTCCAGTATTCAGTTCAAGAACAGCTGCCAGCATGCGAAACTTAGAAGTAGATGTTCCTGAAGTGGTAAAACAACTTAAGTCACTGAACAAAAATAAATCTTCCGGGCCAGATTGTATACCAACTAGATTCCTCTCAGAATATGCTGATGCAATAGCATATACTTTGTTCGAATGTTATGAACTACCTCGAAGAGAACGACCTATTAACCAGAAGTCAATACGGATTCAGAAAGTATCACTCTTGCGAAACACAGCTTGCCCTTTATTCACATGAAGTGTTAAGTGCCATCGACAAGGGATCTCAAATCGATTCCATATTTCTGGATTTCAGGAAGGCTTTTGACACTGTACCCCACAAGCGGGTTCTTATGAAATTGCGTGCTTATGGAATATCTCCCCAATTGTGCGATTGGATTCACGATTTCCTATCAGAAAGAACACAGTTAGTTGTAATTGACGGTAAGTCATCGAGTAAAACAGAAGTGATATCTGGCGTTCCACAGGGAAGCGTTATAGGTCCCACACTCTTCCTCGTGTTTATAAACGATTTAGGAGACAATCTGAATAGCTCCCTTAGACTGTTCGCGGATGATGCTGTCGTTTATCGGTTAGTGAAGTTAATTGAGGATCAAAAGCAACTGCAAAGCGATTTAGATCAAATTTCTGCATGGTGCGAAAATTGGCAATTGACACTAAATAAAGAAAAGTGTGAAGTAATACACATGACCACTAAAAGAAATCCGCTGAACTTTAATTACGCGATAAATCAGTCGAACCGTAAGGTCGTAGATTCTACCAAATACTTAGGAGTTACAATTACGAACAACTTTGACTGGAGAGAACACACAGAAAATATTGTGGGGAACCAAAGGTTACGTTTCGTCGGCAGAACGCTTCGAAGATGCACCAGCTCCACCAAAGAGACTGCCTACATCACACTTATGCGTCCTCTCCTGGAGTACTGTTGCCCATTGTGGGAGCCTCACCAGGTAGGACTGACGGAAGACATTGAGAAAGTTTTTATCACGTTACGGGGGGAAAGCGTCACGGAAATGTTGCACGAATTGGGGTGGAAATCATTAAAAGAAAGACGTTATTCATTGCGGCGTGATCTGTTTGCAAAGTTTAAATCACCGACTTTTAGTTCTGAATGTGAAAATATTTTGCTAGCACCCACCTACTCAGGGAGACATGACCATCCCAATACAATAAGAGAAATCAGATCGAAAACGGAACGATTTAGGTGTTCCTTCTTCCCATGCGCTATTAGAGAATGGAACGGCAGAGAAAAGTTATGAAAGTGGTTAATGAACCCTCTGCCAGGCACTTGAATGTGATTTGCAGAGTATCTATGTAGATGTAGATCCACAGTTGTATGAAATAGTGGCGACGAATATGATTAAAGAACCGTGTGGCGATCACAATCCAGAATTACCATGCAATATTGGCAACAAATGCTCCAAACGTTACCAATGTGCTGTGTTGGCTAACACGGTCACGGGCAAGGACGGTTATCCTCTGTACCGTCATCGCTCTGCACAGGACAACGGTACAACTATAAAGGTGAAAGTCAAGTATAAGGATGTAGTCGACAAAGCTGGACTGTGCCGTATTCACCACTGCTTACGCAATGACGATTAATAAAGCGCAAGGCCACTCATTGGAAGCTTTAAATAAATCTTGAATCGCCGTGTTTTTCCCTTGGTCAATTGTACGTGGCGTGTTCGAGTGTTGGTAAACCATCTGCACTGTTCGTTTTCTCTCCGGACGGAAAGACAAAAAATATAGTTCATCAACAAGCGTTACAATGAATGCAACAAAAACGTTGTATTTCCATTCCACTTACTGTATATCAATTACTTGTTTTGTTTCATATGGAATTTATATCATTAAAGTGTGATCATGCTACAATGATTATATTTTCAATTCAAAAACTAACAAGAAGATATAAACAAGTTATAAAAAGCATTGCTATTCTGCTCACTGCGACAAAAAACATGCAAAGCTGTGCTGTAAAAAACATGTGCGGTTTTGTTTTCCTTTTCCTAGTCATTTTTAACGTAAAACAGGAATGTTGTTTTTATGCCTAAGTGTTCGTACAATAAAACCAGTAAAAGTACGGCCATCGAAGTTAGATCACAGATAGAGCAACTCGAAATGTCTCTCTAATAACGCGTTTCCAATTGATTTACCCATCCATTTCGACTTCTATTCCCAGTCAGGGGCCCCATTGCAATAAGAATAAATACGATCAGAGAGATGAGGAGGAGGAGATAGAGAATGGAAGAATCAAATGGATTTGAAAAGGGGGATGATATAGACGCAGAGAGTAGGGGAGAGGAAATGGATATGGTGTGGGATAATAGGGAGTGTAGTGAAGGTGATGGAAAAGATAGGGGGAGGAGGAGATGGACAAAGGAAGGGGGGAAATAGAAGAGGGAGGAAGGGGTAGACATAGGGAGGACTTCGTTTGTGTGGCCATGATGTCCGTAATTGCTTTCATAATTTTGAATAGCAGTGTTTGCCCGTCTTTGCAACTACAATAAAAAGGCGACTTTTCTCACCAGAGACGTTTCGTTTTAATGACAGTAAAACATCTTCAGTGGTCTGTAATAATAGAAATCTACAGTTTGTTTTGTTTTTAGATCAAAAACAGTTCGTTAACGAAACATGAAAAGTAGGCCTAATGTTTTGTTACTTAGGAAAATTTTGTCTTGTTTTGTTGTATAAATAAATAAAAACATATTAATTTTGCCACTATTCCATTCCGCTTACATCAAAACTAAATACACTAAAACATAATTAATTATAAAACATAGAAAAACAATCCAATAACACGCTGTACAGACGCAGTCAAAACAAAAACAAACACGTTTGATCTGTGAAAAACAATTATGGGCAGTGCAAAAGTGACAGTGAAAGGAGTGGAAAAAATAATGACACAGCATGAAGAATCGGCGATACTGCAAGAAACAGACCGGCATTCCATTATGTGAGGCGAAAACAAGACAAAATTTCCGTAAGTAACAAAACATTAGGCCTACTTTTCATGTTTCGTTAACGAACTGTTTTTGATCTAAAAACAAAACAAACTGCAGGTTTCTATTATTACAGACCACTGAAGATGTTTTACTGTCATTAAAACGAAACGCCTCTGGTGAGAAAAATCGACTTTTTATTGTATTTGCAAAGGGACAAACACTGCTATTCATAATCAGGGAGAAGAAGAGAGGAGATTATATACCCCATATACATTAACTACTGCGAAGCGTTGCCGGGTGTGCTAGTTAAATATAAAACTAGCTACACTGAAGAGTCGAAAAAACTAGCATAGTCATGCGTATGCAAATACAGAGATATGTAAACACTCAGGAGAAGTCGCTGCTGTTGACAACGCCTAAATAAGGCAACAGGTCTCTGGCGCAGGCGTTAATCGGTTACTGTTGCTACAATGCCATGTCATCACGATTTATGTCAGTTTGACCTGGTGTTATAGTCGGCACAGGAGAGATGGAACACGGTACCTCTGAGGTAGCACGAGGTGGGAATTTTTCCCTTGCAACCGTTTCACAAGTGCACCTTCCGACATCGCTGCGATCGGAAAAAGATCCTGCAAGGACGACTGAAGAGAATCGCTCAAGGATCAAGTGTCAAGATTTCAATGCTGGACCATCAACAAGAATCCGCGTGCGAACCATTCGACGAAATGTCATCGATAGGGGCTTTCGAGGCCGAAGTCCCAATCGTCTACCCTTGCTTACCATCAATGGATTGTTGATTAGATTAGATTAGATTTTGGTTCCGTAGATCCATGTTGAGAAGATCCTCTTGGATGTAGAACATGTCAAGAGGATCTTCTGTTGCCTGGTCTGACGAATCTCGTTTCAAATTTTAGCGAGTGGATGGAGGTGTACTGGTATGGAGACAATCGCATGAATCCATGAAAATTCATGACAGCAAGGAACTGTTCAAGTTGGTGTAGGACCTGTAAGGATGTAGGGCGTGTGCCGCTGGTGTGATACGGGAGCCATGATGTGTGTAGATACGACTCTCACAGGTGATACACTTCTGGCCATTAAAATTGCTACACCACGAAGATGACGTGCTACAGACGCGAAATTCAACCGACAGGAAGAAGATGCTGTGATATGCAAATGAGTAGCTTTTCAGAGCATTCACACAAGGTTGGCTCCGGTGGCGACACCTACAACGTTCTGACATGAGGAAAGTTTCCAACACATTTCTCATACACAAACAGCAGCAGACCGGCGTTGCCTGGTGAAACGTTGTTGTGAGGCCTCGTGTAAGGAATAGAAATAGGTACCATCATGTTTCCGACTTTGATAAAGGTCGGATTGTAGCCTATCGTGAGTGCGGTTTATGGTATCGCGACGTTGCTGCTCGCTTTGGTCGCGATCCAATGACTATTAGCAGAATATGGAATCGGTGGGTTTAGGAGGGCAATACGGAACGCGGTGCTGGATCCCAACAGCCTCGTATCATTAGCAGTAGAAATGACAGGCATCGTATCCGCGTGGCTTTAACGGATCATGCAGCCACGTCTCGATTCCTGAGTCAACAGATTGGGTCGATTGCAAGGCAACAACCATCTGCACCAACAGTTCGGCGACATTTGTAGGAGCGCCTGCGATGGTGTACGCAACGACGAACCTAGGTGCATGAATGATAAAACGTAATTTTTTTCGGATGAATCTAGTTTCTGTTTACAGCATCATGATGGTCGCATCCGTGTTTGGCGACATCGTGGTCATCGCACATTGGAAGCGTGTATTCGTCATCGCCATACTGGAGTATCACCTGGCGTGATTGTATGGGGTGCCATTGGTTACACGTCTCGGTCAGCTCTTGTCCGCATCGACGGAACATTGAACAGTGGCCGTTACATTTCAGATGTGCTACGACCCGTGGCTCTACCCTCCATTCAATCCCTGCGAAACCCTACATTTCAGCAGGATAATGCACGACAGCATGTTGCAGCGGGTCCTGTACGGGTCTTTCTGGATACGGAAAATGTTCGACTGCTGCCCTGGCCAGCACATTCTCCAGATCACTCACAAATTGGAAGCGTCTGGTCAATGGTAGCCGAGCAACTGGCTCATCACAATACACCAGTCACTACTCTTGATGAACTGTGGTATCGTGTTCAAAATGTTCAAATGTTTGTATAGCTTATGGGACTTAACTACTTACAAACTACTTATGAACTAACTAATACTAAGGACGGCACAAATATTCATGCCCGAGGGGGTATTCGAACCTCGACCGTACTAGCCGTGCAGACCGTGACTGGAGCGTCTTAGTCCCCTCGGCCACAGCGGTCGGCTTGGTATCGTGTTGAAGCTGCATGGGCATCTGTACCTGTACACCCCATCCAAGCTCTGTTTGACTCAATTGCCAGGCGTTTCAAGGCCGTTATTACGGCCAGAGGTTGTTGTTCTGGGTACCCATTTCTCAGAATCTATGCACCCAAATTGCGTGAAAATATCTGTTCTAGTATAATGTATTTGTCCAATGATACTCGTTTATCATTTGCATTTCTTCTTGGTGTAGCAATTTTAACGGCCAGTAGTGTACATACGTACGCACCCTGGCCAATCACCAGCATCCATTCATTTCCATTGTGCATCCGATGGACTTCCGCAATTCCAATCAAATGTTCGTAAATCTATCGGACCAGACTGCGTGGTCATCAGTCCGTAGCTTACAAACTACTTAAACCTAGGTAAACTAACCTAAGGACAATCCACACATCGATGCCCCAGGGAGCTTCCGCAATTCCAGCAGTGGTATTTGACACCCCACATGTACAGAACTGCTACACAGTGGCTCCACGGAACATTCATCTGAGTTTAAAAACCTCCGTATCAATGAGCATCTTTGGGATGTCTTGCAACATACTGTTCAGAAGAGATTTTAACACCTCCTCGTACTCTAACGGATTTATGGACAGTCCTGCAGGTGCCAATTCCCTCCAGCACTATTTCCGATATTAGTCCAGTCCAAACCACTTCCCGTTGCGGCAGTTCTGCGTACTCGCTGTAGTCCTAAACGATATTAGCCACATGTACCAACTTCTTTGGCTCTTCAAGTTACAAATGAATGTTTTACATGCTGGATGGCAATCAATTAGCCCTCGTGTAGGAGATTACAAGAGGGACGAATTACTTGGATAACCAGTAAGGTTGCTGAAGCCTTCCACAACCTCTTGCAATAACGGTAAGACAAATTAAGCGCAGGGTGCGCGAGGTAGTGACTCCACAAGTTTAGCATAATCTCATTTAAACGATCACAGAGAAATATATTACTAAGAAAATTCACTTAACCTTAAAATGGTATAACTCTAGTAACATTGTAAAAGACAATAAGTTCAAAAACAATCCTTGCTCTGTTTTAAATAACTAAACCAACTACCTGTCAACATAGCCTTTATTGGTTTAGGGCAAAGAGGAGTGAATCCCAAAAGAGAACAACGTACAAGCATTAACACTTACTTAAAGGAGGGACAATGTATAATATAATATAAGGCTCCACATAATGGTTAAAAAAGACAAGTTGTTGTTGTATTCTTCAGTCTGTAGACTGGTTTGATGCAGTACTCCACCCTACTTTATCTTGAGGAAACTTCTTCATCTCCTTCATAAGAACGGCAACCCACCTTCATCTGATTCTGCTTACTATATTCGTCTCTTGGTCTCCCTGTGCGATTTTTTCCCCATGCACTTCCCTCTAATACTAAATTTACGGTTTCTTGATGCCTAATAATGTGCCTAACAATCGATCCCTTCTATGAGTCAATGCCAAAAAATCCTTTTCTTCCAATTCTGTTCAGTATCTCATCATCAGTTTCGCGATCTACCCACCTAATGTTCATCATTCTTCTGAACCACCCCATTTGAAAAGCCTCTATCCTCTTCCTGTCTAAATTAGTTATCGTCCACGTTCCACTCCTGTACAATGCAACACTCCACACAAACGTATTCAGAAAAGACTATTCCTTACACTTAAATTAATATTCGATGTTTCCAATTTCTCTTTTTCAAAAAAACTTTTCTTCCAGTTGCCATTCTGCATTTTATATCCTCTGTACTGCGACCGTCATATGTTATTTTACTCAAATGTTCAAATGTCTGTAAATCTATCGGACCAAACTGCGTGGTCATCAGTCCGTAGCTTACAAACTACTTAAACCTAGGTAAACTTACCTACGGACAAACACACACACCCATGCCCCAGGGAGGATTCGAACCTCCACGGCGAACAACCGCGCGCTCCGCAGCGAGGTGCTTTAGACCGCTCGGCTACTCCACTGCGGCTTTTAGTTTACTACCCAAGCAACAAAACTCATCTACCACCTTGTTTCGTTACGTAATTTAATTCCTTCCACAGCGCCTCATTTTCTAAGATAGCATTCCATTACCATTGTTTTTCTCTTGTTAATTTTCATCTTATACGCTCCTTTCAACACACTGTCCATTCCGTGCAATTGTTCCTCCAGGTCCTTTGCTGTCTCTGACAGAATTACAATGTCATCAGCAAAACGCAAGGTTTTTATTTCTTCACCTTGTACTTTAATTCCTTCTCCAAATTTCTCGTTGCTTTCCTTTATAGCTTGCTCAAATTGAATAACATTGGGGAAAGGCTTCAACCCTGTCTTACACCCTTCCCAACTTCTGCATCCCTTTCATGCCCTTCAACTCTGATAACTGCTGTCTGGTTTCTGTACAAGTTGTAAATAACCTTCCGTTCCCTATATTTTACTCATGCTGATTTCAGAATTTGAAAGAGTGTATCCCAATCAACATTGTCAAAAGCTTTCTCCAAATCTACAAAAGCTAAATATGTAGGTTTGGCTTTTCTTAATCTATCTTCTAGGATAAGCCGTAAAGTGAGGATTGCCTTCCGTGTTTCTACATTTCTCCTGAATTCAAACTGATCTACCCCGAGGTCAGCATCTATTAGCCTTTCCATCCTTCTGCAAAATATTTATGTCAAAATTTTGCAACCACGACTTATTAAACTGATGGTTCTGTAATTTTCACAACAGTTTGCGCCTCCTTTGTGTGGAATGGGAACTATTACATTTTTCTTAACCCTTTCAGATTTGACTTTTTCTAGAGGAAGGAAATTATTCTTTTTCCTGTATTCCTCTTAATTTAGGTTCTTTAATGATTTTAGATGCAAGATTCACGCTGTTGTATGCATCCATTTACATACTGCAAAACTGCATATGCTGAAAAGCAAGGCTCCTTTTTATGAACTAAAATAATTAATTTTGTAGAACTAACTTTTGTACTAAATAAAGTGATCATTCAACAGCTGCCATGCGAAATAATTACAACTACTTTCCAGTTGTACCGTGGAATACAAGTAAGCCATAACCTGCGTGTTCGTTGGAGTTCACAAGCTGGTGCGCCGTGCAACACTGATTCAAAAATGTTCAAATGTTTGTATAGCTTATGGGACTTAACTACGGGGTCATCAGTCCCTAAACTTACAAACTACTTATGAACTAGCTAATCCTAAGGACGGCACAAATATGCATGCCCGTGGGGGGATTCGAACTCCCGGCCGTAGTGGCCGTGCAGACCGTGACTGGAGCGCCTCAGTCCCCTCGGCCACCGCGGCCGGCCAAAACTGATCTACATCTACATACATACTCCGCAATTCACCGTAAGGTGCGTGGCGGAGGGTACACTGTACCACTACTAGGCATTTCCTTTCCTATTCCACTCCCAAATAGAACGAGGAAAAAAAGAATGCCTATATGCCTCCGTAGGAGCCCTAATTTCTCTTATCTTGTCTTTGGATCTTTACGCGAAATGTAAGTAGGCGGCAGCAAGATCGTACTACACTCAGCTTAAAATTCTGGCCCTATAAATTTACTTAACAGAAATTCACGAAAAGAACGTCGTCTTTCTTCCAGCGATCCCCAATTGAGTTGCCGGAGCATTTCCGTGACACTCGCGCATTGGTCGAACCTACTAGTAACAAATTCAGCTGCTCGCCTCTGAACCGCCTCTATGTCTTCCTTCAAACCGATCTGCTGCGGGTCCCAAACACTTGAGCAATACTCAAGACGTGGTCGTACAAGCGTTTTATACGCGGTCTCCTTTACAGGTGAAGTACATCTTCCCAAAATTCTCCCAATAAACCGAAGTCGGCTGTCCGCCTTACTCACAACTGTCCTTACATATTCGTTCCATTTCATATCGCTCTGCTATGTTACGCCTAGATATTTGAACGACGCGACAGCTTCAAGAAGCTCACTACTAATGCTGTATTCGAACATTATGGGATTGCTTTTTCTACTCATGCGTATCACCTTACATTTTTCTACATTGAGAGCTAGCTGCCATTCTTCGCACCAACTAGAAATTTTGTCTAAGTCATCCTGTATGCTATTACAGTCAGTTACAGACGACACCCTCCCATACACCACAGCATCATCAGCAAACAGCTGCAAATTACAACTTACTCTGTCCATCAGATCATTTATATAGATAGAAAATAATAGCGGTCCTATCACACGCCCTGGGGCACGCCTGACGATACACTCGTCTCTGATGAACACTCGACGTCGAGAATAACGTCCTGCGTTCTATTACTTAGGAAGTCTTCCAGCCAGTCACAAATCTGTGAACCTATTCCATAAGCTCGTATCTTCGTTAGCAGTCTGCAGTGTGGCACCGCGTCGAATGCCTTATTGAAGTCGAGAAAAACACAATCCGCCTGTTGCCCTTCATCCATGGCTCGCAAGTTGTCATGTGAGAAAAGGGCAAGCTGAGTTTCACATGAACGATGTTTCCTAAACCCGCGCTGATTCATGGAACGATGCTTTTCCGTTTCAAGGAAATTTACTATATTCGAACTGAGAATATGCCCTAAAATTCTACATGAAACTGATGTCAACGATATTGGCCTGTAATTGTGTGTGTCAGTTCTCTTTCCTTTCTTATAAACGGGAGTCACCTGCGCTTTTTTCCAATCACTAGGAACTTTGCGCTGAATTAAAGATTCGCGATAAATGGTATTTGTATAGTGATCATCCGCAGTTGACAGTAAGTGTGCACGATGAAAAGGTTGAACACTCGTAGTCATACACATGTTGTTTTAATTGAGAAAAAATGTTTGTGATCTGTCTTAGACACTGTAAAAGTTATGTACACAATTGTAGCCAGAGGGTCTGAAAGGGTTAAAGTCTGAGGGTATTTCTCCTGTCTCTTACTTCTTACTCACCAGGTAAAATAGTTTCATATCTCCTTGTTCTCGTAGAGACTACAGCAGCTTAGCGGGAATTTCATCTACTCCAGGGGCTTTCTTTCGACTTAGGTCTTGTAATATTTCCGGCTTACAGCCATCATATTCAGATTTGAAAATCGCTTCCCTACAGCAGGTTAGAACCAGTAGGCGACAGATGGTACAGGTAGTGTGAGAAGCATGACAGCTGCTACCAGTCGGTTCGGTTCCCGTGGGAAAGGAATGTAGAAAAGATCCCAGCGTTGCCTAACCTTTCACGCTGATTGGCTGATGTATAAGGCGGTCGCCCGTCAATATGCAATCAGTTTTTTTTTAAATATGTAATAAACTAATTGTTGAACACAAGTAAAATTCTGAGTAGGAACCCCTCAACGTTAAGCTATGTCATAATGTAATAAAATGTATAAAAAATCAAATGTAAATGAAAACAAAATACTAACAAAAAGACAGACGACGGGCGTCGGCCATGTTTTAGCGCCAGCCACAGCGAGAGTAGCCGACGCATGTGCACTGCCGAAGTTCAGATCGGGTGTCCAGACTGTGAATTTGTACAAGTTCAGATTTGGTGACATTATACGGTCGCAGCAGATTAATGCTTTATTTAATAGTTGTGAAGTTTAATGTTTTAATGTAGACAGAAGGAACAACAAATATGTTCAAACCTTTGTTAAGCTTAAGGAACTTAACTGCGGGATCATCAGTCCCTAAACTTACAAAGTACTTATGAACTACCTTCTACTAAAGACGACAGAAACATCCATGCGCGAGGGAGGATTCGAACCCCCGGCCGTAGAGGCCGTGCAGGGAGTGACTGGCGCGCCGCAGACAGCTCGGCCACCGCGGCCGGCGAGGAACAATACATTTAATTATGTGCAGCTTGGTAATTTTCTGTGGTTATGACTACTAAATTAGCTGGCATCCTATTATCGTTAGCTCATCATTTGACAGAATACAGTTCCTAGTCAATTGCAGCCTCGAGAGAAAGAACCAGCGACCTGTGTGCTGTTTTCTGCGCTGGGACAATTACGGAAGAAGACGCCAGGTTGGTGTAACAACATTTAGAACTGACGCATGCTACTGAGGGCGGTAGCACCAACTAGGCGCCTCACGTGTTCCGTAGTTTTGTTACAACCGAGAAGGGTTCACGGTGTCCATAGTAATATGTAGGATGTTCAATTATAAGAAAATTAAGATAATATGTAGGGATGTTCGCCTATGGTGAAATTAGGGAGAACCAACAGCTAGCTCTCTCAATTGTATAAACGAGTCCAAGTTAAACCTCAACCCTACCCAAATCATTTTGTGTATTTTTCTTATACCCGCTGTAGCCTTTCAGTGATCTGTCAAATTCATCTCTCAGTATAGTATCTCCTATTTCATCTTCGTCTACTTTCTCTTCCTACAATATTGTCTCTACATCTACATGGGATAATCTGCAAATCACATTTAATTGCCTGGCAGAGGGTTCATCGAACTACCTTTATACTATTTATCTCCCATTCCATTCTCGAATAGCGCGCGGGAAGAAAGAACACCTGAATCTCTCCGTTCGAGATCTGATTTCTCGTATTTTATTCTGATGATCATTTCTACCTATGTAAGTCGGAGGCAACAATATATTTTCGCATTCGGAGGAGAATGTTGGCGATTGGAGTTACCTAAGTAGCCCTCGCCGCAGCGATAAGCGCCGTTGTCTTAATGACTCCCATCCCAGATGCTGTATCATTTCCGTAACGCTGTCCCCTCTATCGTGACAAAACAAAACGAGCTGCCCTTCTCTGGACTATTTCGATGTCCTCCGTCAAACCCACCTGATAAGGATCCCACACCGCGCAGCAATACTCCAAAAAAAGGACGGAGAAGCGTAGTGTATGTAGTTTCTTTAGTAGTTCTGTTGCATCTTTTAAGGGTTCTACCAATAAAACGCAGTCTCTGGTTCGCCTTTCCCACGACATTATCTACGTGTTGTTTCCAGTTTAAGTTCATTTGCTTTGTAGAGCCCCTCTATATACCCTTTCCACCTTTTCGCTTTCCCTTCTTTACTCAGAACTGGTTTTCCATCTGAGTTCTTGATATTCATACAACTATTTTTCTTGTCTCCAAAAGTCTCTTTTATTTTGCTGTGGACGGCATTTATTTTTCCCGTAATTATACATTCTTCTGCTAATTTGCATTTTGGCTTCTAGCCGCTCCTGCTTAGCCATTTTGCAATTCCTATCAATCTCATTTGTTAGTCGTCCCTACTCCATTTTACCTGCTCCATTTACGGCATTTTATACCTTCTCCTTTCGTCAATTAAATGTAGTATTTACTGTGATATCCAAGGACTTTTTGTAGGTCTTGCCTTTCTACCTATTTGGTCCTGTGCTGCCTTGACTATTTCATCTCTTAAATCTTCCCATTCCTACATATCAAATAGAAATGCTGTTAGATAAAAAAAAATTGACGGAGTTCACTTAAAGGTTAGCTTACTAAAAACACAAGAAAACCTGAAGAACCTGCAACTGCGCTCGGAAAGGCTTATCAAATAAAGTACTAACAGTTCAGCACGACAATAAATAATGGTTTGTCGTTGCTAAGAGGATACCCGGCGAGGTTGCGCTAAAGCCAAGAAATAGGAGGGAAGGCTAGTTAACACAACGACACTAGGTTTCATGAAACTGCGCTACTGGCCAGCGCGCATGCGCGGTAGGCGTTCGCGCAATTCGTTGGTGAAACTAAACAGTTTCGGCGCCTTCCAACGTCGGCGAAACTGATTGCGCCTATTTTTAGGTTACGTTATAACCAATACAGAACAAAATACACCATAAAGGGGGGGGGGGGGGACGGAAGAAATAATTCGGTTTTTGAACATATATCGATGCATAGGTGTTTGTGCAATGTTAACGATGAAAATTTCAGGAATACGCAGCGGCGTGTTAGTGCTCTTGAAGAATTATTCGTGAATTAAATATTGATGGGTTGACGATTAGTGAATTGCAGACTGAAATACAATCAATTCCAAATAACTCTATACAAACGAACTATGGCAATTTTGGATTTGGGAATGCGGAACAGGTACTGTAGAGATGAATATCTGCTTGACAAGAAACATAATGAAATTTGTAATTTCAGTTCTGGTAACAATGCTTCACACATAACAATCTTCTTTCTTTATTGCATTACTAACTCTGTTTAAAATGAACGTAAACTGCTCTGGTGACATTCTAAGTTGATTAAAATAGCTTCTAGGGTCTTCAATTACAATTCCTTTCAGCAAGGTCGCTAAGCAACCGAGCTGAAGTCTTTCTATAGTCATGTCACGTACCCAAACACGTTCTTTATTCTTTTTATGTTTAGTCTTATGCAGTGACCTCACAAAGAGAAGCAAATTTCCGCTATAATTCTTACAGCTACCAAAAGTTTCATTCTACGGCGACTACGAACTCACAAAACAACGAAACTGAAGTGTATAGTATTGGCGCCGTGTCTACAGTCCTACACGAAACCAGTTGCGCGCAATTCATTTTATGAAACGAGTGTCGCAATCTAGTGTCGTCGTGTAGACTAGCCTGAACACCTTACGTAGACCTGAAGCCACGAACGCGGAGCGACAGGGCACTGCCCCAACGGACAACCGAGACGACAGACACTATAGCTAACCGCTTTCAACGTGTTCCACACGCGGGTAACCAGAAGAAAGCCGTGGCCAATCAGAAAAGCACCTGCTCTGCTTCCACATCCGCTGCCTTTCAGAACCTCATTGAATCTTTTTCTACACGCCTCGAAGCGTTCCGCGCTGCAATTGACGGTCATTCAAGTATGTCATTGATGTTCATATTAATGTGACTGGACAGTGCAGAATAAGAACGCTATAAGGTTATTGGAAGCGAGGAGTGGGATGTTTACTATCTGATCTTGCTACGAAGTAGCGTAATGACACAGCCGACATCGGGTCTCCGCTGTCCTTCGAACACTGCATGAAAAGCCAGAGGTGAAAACGAAACTCAAGGGAAAACTAAGAGTAGTCAACACAGCTTCAGTTCAGGCCCGTGTACAGATTCTCATTTGTGCAATGGCTGCACAGTTAATGTGTGTATTTTTATCGAGACTACGCACTGAAAATCAGTTAATGTGTATTTTTCTTTGTCAGCATACGACGACCCTCGCGTTCACTTCCTGTGGATACCTGGCCATGAAGGCGTGCCTGGTAACGAGGCTGCTGATGCTGAGGTCAAGGCTGCAACTCTCCTACCTCGGACAGCTACGTTGTGTGTCCCATCGAATGATATTCGAGGGGCTCTTTCCTGTCGCATTATATCCTCGCTTAGAAACAATAAGCTTCGAACCTTTAAACCGCTCCCGGTGGCTTGGAAGACCCCCTCACGCCGCTCGCGACGAGAAGAGGTCACCGCCACTTGCTCACTGGTGACCCCGCACCGTTATGTTCCTGTGGTCACCCGCTGACGGTGCGCCATGTTTTACTGTCTTGTCCAAATTTTACTCCTTATTGCACTGAATCTAACGAATACACTGGTAGAAATTTTAGCTGATGACGCAAGAGCTGCTGCTCGAGGCTTGAATTTTATCAAATTGCCCAATTTGTCAAAGGACATTTAGTTCTTCAAAAAAAAAAAAAAAAAAAAAAAAAAAAAAAAAAAATATGTTCAAATGTTTGTTAAGCTTATGGGACTTAACTACGGGGTCATCAGTCCCTAAGCTTACAAACTACTTATGAACTACTTACGAACTAGGAAGGCACAAATATCCATGCCCCAGGTGGGATTCGAACCCCCGACCGTAGTGGCCGTGCAGACCGTGACTGGAGCGCCTCAGTCTCCTCGGCCACCGCGGCCGGCTTTAGTTCCTCCTTTTGTTGTATTTTACCCTATGTTTTTAGCTGTTTTCATATAGGCTTATTATCCTTCGGTATATCTCAGTTTTGATTCGGGCGTTAATAACCTCAGCAGTTGACTCGCGCCATTCGTAGACTTATTTGGATAGAGAAAAGAAATTATACACACTACACATGTAGCAGAATATAGCTATGTGATCTTGTGTAGTTACGAGATGACGTATACTAAACTGTGGCTCATAAAATCTCAAACTGATCAGTCTGGAACTATTCTGATGTCATTCAGTGAGCAAATTAATGCTGAATTATCTTCAATTTCGTACTGACTATGTTGTTGTTGTTGTGGTCTTCAGTCCGCAAACTGGTTTGATGCAGCTCTCCACGCTGCCCTGTCCTGGGCAAGCCTCTTCATCTGAGTATACGTTCGGCAACGTACATCCTTTTGAATCTGCTTACTGTATTCGTCTCTCGGCCTCTACGATTTTTACCCCACACGCTTCCTTCTAATGCTAAGTTGACAATTCCTTGATGTCTCAGTATGTGTCCAGCCAATCTATCCCTTCTCTTAGTCAGGATATGCAAGAAACTCCTTTTCTCCCCGATTCGGTTAAGCACCTCCTCATTAGTTACGTGATCTACCATGTAATTTTCATCATTCGTCTGTAGCACCACATTTCAGAAGCTTCTATCATCTTTTTATCTGACCTCCTTATCGTCCATGTTTAATTCCCATACAATGCTACACTCCAGGCAAATGATTTCAGGAAGGACTTCCTAACATTTAAATTAATATTGGTTTTTAACGAGTTTCGCTTCTTTAAAAACGCTTTTCTTCCCATAGCCATTCTGCATTTTATATCTCCTTCGGCCATAAGAAGTTATCTTGCTACCCAAATAACAAAACTTATCTACTACTTTTATTGTCTCATTACCTAATCTAATTCCTTCAGCATCACCTGATTTTCTGACATTACATTCCATTGCCCTCGTTTTGCTCTTGTTAATTTTCATCTTATATCTTCCTTTCAAGACACTGTCCATTTAATTTTATTGCTCTTCCAGGTCCTTTTCAGTCTCTAATTGTGCAGAAAACTGGCACAAATTTCATTTGTACAAGCGCCGTAACTTTAAGTAAATCTTCCACGGAAAGAGCGCATCTGCGACGATAATTAGCAAATCTATGTAGTGATATACGGCCTATGCATACGCAATGAGAAAACGGAAACAATACTTGCAGTTCGGTGAGTCAGGCACCGGGTCTGTTGAATGGCTAACGTTCATGACGTCATAAGAAAGGCAGCTTAGTCGTGCAGAAACCGATAGACGTTTCAGCGCCTAAGGCGTCGTGGTTCTGAGTGGTGGTGACCTGTCTTCTCTTAAAGAGGCATTTTCACTGCAATTATTGATGCCACGCAATGGGAAATTCAGGGTTTTGGTCGATAGGATAGGAAGGGGGGTGGGGGTGGTAGGAGCTCATCTAAAATTCTGTGTTTCCGTGCCATCTCGAAATTTAAAAAAAAAAAAAACGTAAAAAGGGTAAGTGGAGAAAGCAGAGAATTCTATAAAATGGCATAAAGATGACCTCTCATTCTCATTTTTTTTAATCTGGTTCTGGGGTCATGGACAGGAGGAGGTCCCATACCCCACCCCCTCCCCCCCTGTTTCGTCACACTGATGTTACTGCTGCCGTTTCTTACTTCAAAACTGTAGAGGGACTGATGACCTAGATGTTTAGTCCCTTTAATACAACAAAACTGTAGGCTTACCTGCCAGCTTCATTCTTTTTTGAAGTTTTATCTAGAAAGAAATGTGTCTCCTCCCCCCTCACCAGAAGTGTTAAAATAATATTGTATAGTAGATTTGGTAGTTGAGTTTTTAATTATCTGATTAATGTTATGAAAGATGCTTCACTGCACGTTAAACTGGATACTCCAATTCTTCGATTAGGTTACTATCCCCTGTCAGCCCAGATTGGTACAGGCCTCACATACTTTAGATAAATATATTCAAATACATTTGAAGACGCCCTTTTTAGGTGTCTTGATGAAAGACGCTTTTCAAAGGTGAAATATTTTCTTTTCCAGTTTGAGGTCTTCCATATTTTTATTTACGCATTTTTTATTTATTTTTGTCAAAAGTTGCAGTGTTTACTCTCGAAATCTCGGACTTCCTATTTTCCCTTGTTAGGGCTATACGCGTAGATGCCGATGTTGTGATATTCCTGGCCTACGGCCACTTCATATTTCTGGCCGCTGGCCGTTTCTTTGCTAATATCGTACGTGTCTTAAACGCGGAAGAAAGACAGAAGTGCAGCATATGTTGAAATGTGGGGTGGGGAGTGTAATGTCGCACAAGTCCAAAGTGCGCGCCACCTACTTTCACCGCGCGCCGCCATGCACGCACGGCGCTGCGTTCTTACGACCTCAGCCACGAGCGCCCTCTGCTACAACTCCGCTCGTGGCCACCACTGAACGACATCGTTCACTTGGGACTGAGATAAGAACCAGTTAAGACCTTCGGAATCAGATAGGCACCAGTAAAGATTTGGCTATCGTACAGGCACTAGGCAGACCTCTAGCTCAACTATGTATCAGCATTCTGCAGTACTGACCCATGTAAAAGTTAAGTATTGTATAAATTCTGTGCAATATATATCTCGTTCTAATTTACTCTAGTGTTTCTTGTTTCCTGGCTGCTCCCCTCCGTACCTGCACCAGCGTGCTATCTTTATTCCTGTGTCGGTCCACCAGCGTGCTATCTTTATTCCTGTGTCGGTCTCATTCCACTCGGCCACCGACACCTACGACGGAAACGAGACACAAAAGCGGCGACGAGGCTGGGACACAAAAGGGAGCATATGGCACATAGGTGCTGGTTCCCGTGGGAAAGCCCGCCTATGTTACTGGTGCTCTCCTCGCATTGGCTGCTGCATTTCACGTCACGTGATTTCTTTTGAAATTACTTTTGTTTATTATATACTAAATATTAATTATTCAGAGCTGAGAATTTGTAATAAATATCTCTCAAGGACAGGCTAGGTTTTGACAATTTAAAAAGTTTAAAGTGCCTTCTATTATTGTAACAAGAGAAGAGCGATTTTGCAGAAGGCGCGCGGCCGGCCGCGGTGACCGAGGGGACTGAGGCGCTCCAGTCACGGTATGCACGGCCACTGCGGTCGGGGGTTCGATTCTCCCCTCGGGCATGGATATTTGTGCCGTCCATAGTATAAGGTAGTTGATAAGTAGTTTGTAAGTTTAGGGAATGATGACCCCGTAGTTAAGTCCCATAAGCTTAACAAACATTTGAACATTTTTTTTGTTTTTTGAAGGCGCGCGACGGCCCTGTTTTGGCGCGAAATAGAGCGTCAGGTGCCCTCTCGCAACGCGCCGCAGTTTCAGTCTCGAGCTGACCACTATACGCGCCGTACCGCACCGGTCATGAGTAAAGATTTGCGTAAATGTGATAACAGTCGAGGTCTCAACATGAACTATGGGCAGCATAGGCCGTATCATATTAACAATACTTGCTCATTTTTTATTATTTATTTAATAAATGGCATCCCTGACAATTAAAAATCTCGCGAGTCGCTTATTATACTTCCATCATACAGAACTCACTTGTATGCTGTAGAAGAACCTACGACCTGTGTGCTGTCTTCTGCGCTGGGGACACAACTATAGAAGACAACAGGTTAGTCAGAACTCTATGCTTTCCATAACGACATGGACAGCAACTACGGCACCTCGTGCGTACTGTAGGGCGGTACAAACGCACACTGCTACGCAACAGCATCCGCAAGGATGTGGAGGTTTTAGGGGACTTGTGGGAGGAAGCAGTACTAACTTCTCCGTCCGCAAATAAAACCCTAGGAAGCTTGTAATGTGAATAACATCATAATGAAAGTAGACGCGATCGTAATTCAGATAATACTTACTGAACAGTCTTAATCGTAGAAAAACGCCCATAATCGAGCCAAGAGAAAAACACTGCCATTTCCGTGTTTCTCCGTCTAAGACATTCCGCATCGTGCGGTTAAGATATACTAATCGCGATTTTCCTATCGACGTTCCCACCACAGTCTAACCACTCTAAAATATACAGTCATGACACTCCCACTAATTTTCAGTATACGTCGCGACAGCAACGCTTGAAGCGGCTGGCAAGATACATTTCTGAATACTATATCGTATGAGTGTGAATAGAGTCGTTTCAATTGATTTCAATATACTTTTTACAACGGGGAAGGTATGTAGTGCCGTAAAAATAGGTACTAACCAGAAAATAACTCCACATTTGTCTTTAATAGGTTTCCTAAAAACCACTGGAAGTAGTGGAAAGCTACTTTACCGGACAATTTAGTTACCATTGAAATCCACGACTTTTTAATTAAGAATGTCACTTTGTATTAAGAGCAAAAATTGCCAATAAACAACAGAAGACCCAACCTTCTACAGGAAGACGTCGTTTTTCTACTCAGAAACGTCAGGATTTCTTCACTACAATTGCAGCCAAATCGGTAAGTATTGTACGCAAGAATCATATATGGAATGCAATACCTACATTATTAAATGTACCGGATCAGCCACTAAAGCTATAGCTTAAGGAAAATCATCACAAACAACATCGAAAGAAACAACAGTTTCGCAACAAAGCAGAAACCAATTCTCCAGTTATTTCTACATCTGAACTGCAAACGGCAAGATCTTCAAGACATTCGTTTTATAATCAAAAGTAATTATACTTTAAAGTCTATTGGTTTATAACAAAGACGAGTGAAGCGTAAAAATGTTGTACTCATATCGAATTTTTACGTGTCAAAGAAAGTTTCTGTTCAAAAGAAACAGACAACAACAGGGATTAATGTTTCTCGTAAGTTTATATTCTCTCACTTTCAGCGGAGTAGGCTACAAAATATTCATATATTCCCAAGTATTTCCTCATGAAAAGTTGTTGTTTATATCACTGAAACATGGAAATTCGGCTGTTTTTACATTTATTTCACGATTATTTACGTCTCTCGATATTTTACTAATGTTTGGAACGCATAAATTACAGAAACTATTTGGCTAATTACGTAGAAAAGTAATTACAAACAAAAATTTCTCTTGCGGCACCTTGCCCACCACTAGGAGCGCTAGTGTCGTTGCAACTGTCATTTGGTAACAACCTTCAGAGCTGTGAGTGTGAAACATGTCTGTACAAATTCAATAATATCGTTTCGCCTGTCTTGTATCGATATTTGAATGTCAAATGTTATATGAACTTCTTTGAGTAACTATGTTAGACTGTGGTAACTACGTCTATGGTTTACTCTGTTGTGTAACATCACTATCAAAGACTACGTATGTGAGTAGTAGTTGAACAGAATGAGAGAGAGTCGGTGTGTAGCTCTGGTATTGATCGGACGTGCTTTGGTTAGCTGCTTTTGTACGAACTGATGGAATAATTTTGAAATCTGATTTTCACAGACACAGTTCTGTCTTTATAAGATTTTGTATCATTCATACATGTATCAGTCTGAGAAGATTTTGTTGTTCTTCAATCATAAGGTAATGTAATCATTATTGTTAATAATAATTGAGAAAGTTCAACTTCTTTACGTGTTTCACTTTTGTAGTTAGAAAACTAAACCTCTTCCTTTCATTGAAAGTTATTGGCTATTAAAATCAAAGCATAATATTAAATAAGCTGAGTTTGATTAACATATTTCTTTATTGGTGTGACGTTTAATAATAATAGTGATTGTTGTGCAATACTAGACAGATGAACAAGATATTAAGTTTCTGCAATTAGTCAGCGAAATAAATTCTTGCAATTGTATTATTAGAGAGTGGTTTGTTGTTTTCCAGATTTCTCTCGCAGTCAAATTTATACTGTAGTCAGTGAGCCTTATGCAGACTATGTATTGTTCTTGTAGTGTTCAAAATATCCGTTGCGCTTGCAATTAGTTTAAACGCACTGTTTCTTAATTAACTGTGCAAGTATTAATATTAGAGCATTAACTGAACAGAATTATAGTGTTAATGAATAAAAAATGTGTTGATCTAATCTTTAATCAGCTTGATTGGAAAGTTAGTTATTGTGAGTGTTAACTACCAGCTGATGACAATTATTATTGCTGCATTAACACCAGATTAGTTTTGAATGAGTAGGGGAGACCGGGGCACATTTTCCATAGGGGCAAGTTTTCCAAATCCATTTATTTTCGAAACAATCCGCTAGATGATACCACCGGCGATACTGTAGAAAGTAGCAACAAATCACGCTTCATTTACGAAAGTTTCAGTGTTTTACCAGCAGTCACAACGTCGGCAGGGCTGTTTTCGTCATTTTTGCAAATGTGAGTAAACATTCACGTTTTTTTAACTTAAAACAAACATACTAGCGTTAAACTTATTATTTTGATATTGCACGCACTAAAAGTGGGTTTCTTTCTTCACGTAACTGTGCTTTTGTATTGTAAATAGCTTACACTGTTACTCATGAACGTAGTGTTATAGTTCCGAATACGGCGACGGGGCACGTTTTCCTTATTGCTTTGAGTATTACGCCAAGTCTAAAGCAAATGAAAAGTGGGTACAGCAAGAAACGGGCGCATGGAGACTGTACGAATGGGAATGTTGCATTTTTTGTTTGCTTACATTGTGATTCAGACAATGAGTATGAGTATTGTTAAAAATGTCTGTATTTGTAAAATATTTAAGTCACATATTTTGTAAAACCTTTATGTAGCAGTTGTTTTTAATTAATATGGCTACTTTTACTATCCTTCTTTTGTAATGTATTGTAAATTCATGATATAAACACATATTCAGTGAAATCAAGATAATTATCTCTGTTTCAACATTTAAAGTATAATTGGAATTTTTGCCCCTGTACATTTTAAGTAAGCTGGAAAACTTGCCCCGCATAAGGGGGAAATTTTCCAATGCAACATGGTCAGACAAAATAATTTGCTACCATGGATGATATTTACCATTTTTAAAAATATCTGTACAAGACTGTAGATAAAGGTGTAGGAAATATAATGATCCGCTGTTTACCGCAAAATCGATAAAACTAAAAAGTACAAAGATAAAAATGTAAAATGGTAGAAAATGTGCCCCGGTCTCCCCTAGCTTTTAAATAGACCTCCTTTAGCTTGCTCATTATTGCCAATTCCTTGCAGCGACCCTGTTTTTCCAATCAATAGAACAGCCTTACCGATATCCCATCAACAACAAAGCAGTTTTAAGTGTCGCGACTGTGTATGTTAGACTGTGGTTCCCACATTGGCTCTGTTGTGGAGTGCTTTGAGAATTGCATGAAAGCCTAAGCTCTCGTAGAACGATAACGAACGTTTCTTGAATCCATTTAATATACTTCGCACTTGTTTCAGAACTAGTGAAAACTGCAACAGTTCGCTACGGAGAGTTGTTGGGAGCAGTGTTGCCAGATGGCAGAGAGAAAAAATACCTACAGTCTCACAAAAATGTACCTACGTTTTCCCTACTTTCTCCCTACCACCTCATTAATACCCCTGCATCAGGGTCGTAGCCAGGATTTGGGTCTGGGAGGGGCTGAATCCAGAAGAGGTTAACCAGTTGATTAATGTGACATGTTACAATTTTGAAAATTTTTAAATTAAATATTTTGCATCGTGCTTCATTTGCTAGATATGTTTTTCCAGTGACTGATCGTTACTGATTGATGGAGTGTAGTGTAGATTATGCCGCGAATTCCAAGTGCTCTGTTACAAGAGGATTACTGATTTATCGATCGGACAAGGGCACATCAAGAACCTGTCAACCGCTAATTCCGAGTGCACTGTTACACGAGGATAACCGATTTAGTGACCGCACGAGGTTACATAGAGACACTATCAACCATAGAGTAGGAACAGCAGTAATTATTTAGTTCACAGTCAGCACAAAAAAGGAAGTCCGTCACTCTACCTGATTCGATTTTCAAAGAGTAATGCTATGATGACAACGAATTGTTCATTATAACGTTCGCTGTCGCAAATGTTTTATCTTTTTCTTGTAAGCATCTTTTCATTTACAAATACTAACGAGTAAATCGTCCTGACGTAGATAAATAAATATAGTCAAGGTAATAAAACGTCTTTCGTTCAGAAACAATGAATTTTTCTTGTGCTGACGTTTTCTAACACTATTTCCAAATCGACTGTCCCTGCCACTGATATACATTGAAATCATCGTATTTCGCATCAATTTTAATGTGTCCGAAACTAAGTTTTCAAATTAATATCGTTTACTATGAACAGAAAACAACTATGCCGTCTAAAATATCATTGGCTACTTCAAACTTTTACCACAATTGGTCGGCTTCATTCCCGCCTCACAGAATAGGGAGCATACAGAAGGGAAAGTTGGGGGCGGCGCCTTTGATCTGTATGTTACCAAGCCTTGCGCTCGACGCCATATTGAAAAGCAGTAAACGCGGAACTATAGCTACTTGGTACTTTGGCTGGAAATGGACATTTTACGAAATGCAGCTAATCTCACCGACTTTTACGAAGGGAAACGGCTTTCCATTATGCTCTCATCTATTTTGCGCCCTCTTCTTGCACCTAATTGTAATCCAACGAAAAAAAAGGCCTAAATTTTAATACGACTACGAAAATGTACGGTGGAATCGATGATCGTTTTATTTGGTGCTTATCTCTAGAAAAATCCCAAATAACGCGGAGTTATGTTTGGGAAATTAGTTATAAACAAGAAAGTGACTTTACAACTGCCAGGCTTTATTTAACACGAATAAATTCGCACAAAATATTGAGTCAGACTTAGCAGTACAACGTGATTACACAGAACTAATGACGTCTGGGCATATATAAAAGTTGTATTTGATTTAGGAGTATAATTAATTTACTAATCGGAGAAGGGCATATAGAGGAATCTGTCAACCACAGAGCAGGAACAGCATAAAGTAATTATTCCCCTTAATCTATTTGTTTGGGTATCAGAAGAGCATTCGTTGCCAACATTAGCACACTACGCTTCCAATGACGTATGTAAAATTTTACCTGCCTACTTACGCACTATTCTTTGTCATTCATTTTATATTATTCCCTGCAACGTTAAACTTATAAAATATTGCTGTTGCTGTTGCTGTTGAACTGCAGCAACTGCAACAGCGAGAGTTATCGTCAAGAGAAGAAGCAAGGCTACTTTTAATAATTATGCACACATTGCTCTCATTCGAAACTGATAAAAATTTAACTTTCACTACACATATACTGACGTTCACTTACTGCTCAGTAACTTTTGGGAAGGTGAAGAAACTTATATCCTTATTTGTATTCGAATTATTGCGGCAATTAGGTGCTGACCACCATCGGCCGCCTTTTCTTTTATTGCTGCTCATAATAAAAACGGAACAGCTCCAACTACTGACACACAGTTCTTTCTTTTCACTGCACTGCTCTTTACCAAATACTTTTTTTACCGTTATGTGATTCAGGCTGTTAAAATACACAATTAACAAACAAAGACGGCGCATTACCACGCCACAGAGTAGGGAGTGACCACACGTTTACTGCTTTTCAAGATGGCCGATTCCGCGCATGCGCACTAAATTTTGGACGACAGACTGAAGCGGGAGTTTCCTTTCTGTATACTCCTTATTCTGTGCCCGCGTGCTGACAACTGTTCTGTTGCCAAATTGCCCGCTAGGCCTGTGTCGGCGATTGTAAAATTTTACCGAATACCTACGCGTTGGGGTCTTTAGATGAAAATTCCCTACATGATTTTAATGCTTAAAAGTACCTACGTGTAGGGAAAATTCCCTACGTCTGGCAACACTGGTTGGGAGTAACACATACCAGTGGCGGCGCTAGGCGTCGCCGACGTTGGCAACCGCCGACGGCCTCGCGCCTGCAGGGGCCTCGTAAAACTGTTGATTTTTTTTTAAGTTTAACGGCGCTTTTCAACTGCTTGGTTATGCAGTGCCGACCTACATCTAACGTACACTAGCTTAACCAAAGGACAAACACAATAGCCGTACCCAAGAGTGGGATTCGACCTCATCAAGAGTGACCCGCTCACCATGGTATGACGCCTTAGTGCGCTCTGCTATTCCCCGCCGGCAGCTATTTATTTTCCCTATTTATTTCCGAATGAGTGCAGCAGTGATGAAATTTTTAGTTAAATACTTGAAAAACAACTTCTTCAGTACATTTTAGAAAACAATTTGTAAGTAGTACAGTATATCCGTGCGCCTCGGTTGCACAGTGGTAAAGTGCCAGACTACAAATCCAAAGGTCCCGTGTTCGATCCCCGCCAGCTCCTAGGATTTTTATCTGTCACTTTCCACTTCTGTCACATCTGGCAGTATTGCTCATGTGAAAAATACCGAGTAGCACCGTGGTTCGGAACCCACGTTAAACTGTAGGTCCCCCTATAACTGGCTGTGTAAGTTAGTTCGAAGGTCGGAGGAAGGCAACGGCATACCACCTCCAAACAGGACCATGCCTAGTAAAGCGCTGTGGAGTTCAAACCAATCTTCGGATTGTTGACTGCTTTTTACAGTATATCCAAAACAATCAGAATCAAGCTCACAGTTATTCAGTACAGCTTCGGCCGAAAAAAGTTTCTCAAAGTTAAAATTGATTAAGACATACTTGAAAATCACAATGACACCCCCCCCCCCACAAAAAATGCGTTGTCAGTACTATTAATTAAAGCCGAAACAGCGGCTAGTATTAATTATGCTGTGATTGTTAAAAAATCAGTGAGGCGAAAAGTTTCTCTATGTTAATTTGTGTTTGTTTATTGTAATTTTTGTCACTGCAATAATACTTGTATATTATATTAATAAAAGTTTAGTGTAATGATTATTGATGTAAAATTCGGTAATTGTGAAGAACGCTTGCACGGGCGCACGTTTCGATAAATCTCGAACGCGCGACCACCCTTCGATATATGGTGCATTTCGATATGTTCCAAGCAGGCGAGAGAATGTTATTTGTTGATGTGCGAAACGGTGATCATTTTAAGTGGAAGTTAGGTTAGGTGTAGGTTAAACAAGAATTTTTTAATTTTAGTATATGAGGGCGCGTATCGCCCGAATCTCCGGTTCAGAAACACTCAAACTTGCCAACATACGCGCCATGCTAATAACATGGGCAACAGACTTCGCAATTCTACCGTCGCGAACCGGAGATTCGGGCGCTACGCGCCCTCACATACTAAAAAAAAAAAAAACTTCTTGTTTAACCTATACGTAACCTAACTTTCTCTTAAAATGATCACTGTTTCGCACATCAACATATCAGATTCTCCCGCCTTCTTGAAACATATCAAAATGCATCATATATCTAAGTGTAGTCGCACTTTCGAGATTTATCGTAACAGACGTCCGTGCAAAAGTTCTTCACAATTACCTAAAATTCAGCTCATTTTATTTAATATTTTCTTCCTTACTGAAAAAAGTGAAAGGGGCCTCGCAAAGACGTGTTCGCCGACGCCCAGTTTTCGTCTAGCGTCGCCACTGCGACGTTACCGCGAGCAAAATGAAGAGACAGCTATCGATCCGTACTAAACGACAAATCTGTCCTTCTAATGCCTTGGAACACAGCAGACATAACACCTGGCTTTCCCGAACGGCGGGTGGAAAAAGTCCATTGCGCGAAATCGCTCGTCCGCTCTCTGTGGCGGGATGACAATGCGGCGACGGCTTGTCACAGGAAGCACGGGAGGCGTGACCTTGGGCGTCGCCGCCGGTAACGCACCAGCGCGCTGCCGCCCGGGCGCCCGTATTGGCCCGCCGCTCAGTCACGCCGACCAATCACAGAGCTGCGAGCCACGTGGGGAACGGACAGATGTCACGCCTTCGCGCGCTGCCAACTTCAGCGCGGTCACGAACTCTCACTCGGTGCAAGTAACAGCACAGTCTGACGTAGCACTCGCCACGCAGTCCCGTTTTTATTACCCACGGCAGTAGCAGCACTCTAAGCGGCCAGCAAAGCACACTTCTGAACACAAAATCGGACGAGTGCAATCGGTATCATTTATAATAATTTATAGAATAGATTTTACAAGGGATATATACAATTTTCTATTATTCCCTTTAAAGACAGCGATTGAACTTGAATAATTATGACTTCTTCTTCTTCCTTCGTTCTTCCCAAATTCTCTTCATGCGTTCACTGTGTTCTCTCTTGCGTTCTTCTGACCACTTTTTTCCTGTTCTGTTCTCCGTGTGTTCTTGTTTAAGTTTATGTTTCTTTATAATGTTCCTGAACTGTTCTCTATTGTTTATGTTGTCTTGTGTGATTCTCAGTTCTTTCATATCCTCTTCTATTTCAATGATCCACTTCGTCTTGTTTTTGCACTTGTTTGCTATCTCAAATAATTGTCTTGTGAACCTGGTTTCATTCATCCTGGTGATATGTCCATAAAATTTCATCCTTCTCTTTCTGATGGTGTCCGTTATTGTTTCCATGTCTTTGTAAATCTCTCTAGTTGGCCGCTTTAACAAAATTCCTTCCCGAAGCACTGAACCACATATTTTCCTCAAAATTTTTCTTTCCTGTTTTTCAATCTCTCTGATCTTCGCATGACCATGAATCACTATAGTTTCTGCAGCGTAGAGTGCCTCTGGTAGGACTACTGTGTTGTAATGCCTTAGTTTTGCATTGACAGAAATAGATTTCTTATTATAATGGTTCCAAGTTAGCTTATATGTTATTTGTAATCTTGAGACCCTTTCTTGATTGGCTATTGAGTTCAGTCCTGATAGTTGGATGATCTCTCCTAGATATCTGAAGTGAGAAACTTGTGCCACTTTTCCATACTGAGTTGTGGTGGGGAGACTATCTGCAAGCATGTTTTATATATAAATGAATTGCTGTTCGTTAGTCTTACTAAAACTCGAGAACGGGTGAACCGCTTTGTCTAATTTTTGTCTCGAAATATTCGTGTAAGTCCAGGGACGGTTTAAACGGTGATAAATATGGAAAAGTTCTCCGGAATAGAGGAAAATCGGGAAAAACTGAAACAGCTTTTCCAAGTGAGCAATCAATACCGTTCGTCCGATTGCGATAAAATTTTGTACATTTCATGTTCAAAGCAAGAGGAAAGTTGGCATCAAATAAAAATTTATAAAAGTAGTCCGGAAAGTAGGAAAATTGAGGGAAAACCGAAAGCGGTTTTTTTCTACGAATAAAAATAAATTGCCACATGGTTGCAAGAGCATCACTTGAGTACGTCTTGACAGGACGAGGTTTGTATGAAATAATTTTTTTTTTTTTTTTTTTTTTTTTTTGGAAAAGCTCCGTGTAAATGGAAAATATGAGAAAATCTAAAAGTCTAAAAGTGCGTTTTTCAATGTGATTTTGATTGAATTCAATACTATGACTATTCGCACGAACGGAGAGGGGTAATTCTTTCATTGTTTCGTTCATTATAGTCTTGGAAAAGTTTTCATTAAAAAATAGGGACAGTTAAAAAGGAAAGTAGCAAAATTCGAACCAAGTTTCTTTTTCAATGTGTTTCTAAATGCCTTTACCAAGCTACTAAAATACATATGATTTAAATTAATATGGTTTATATTAAGAGGTAAGTGATATGAAGTTCACCGAGTCATCTAGTCTACAACAACTAAAGCATCAGATCGCGTTTGTTTTCTTTAGTTTCGTATAGACCACGTGTGGTATGAAACGACACGTCACAGGGCAGTTTACCATTATCTCCTAATTTAAAGATAATTACCAATCGATGTCATTTCCTTTTAAACAGATTAATTTCCTCTGAAGAAACAGAAGGACCGAAGGCATGCAGAAGGGCCGTTATACATGTTGTACATGATCTACAACTCAATGTCATGTCCGCCAAATCAATGCATAAGGTCAGTTGGGGCATCTGGGCCATGATTTTACACCGTGAGAGCGTAGTTCCTAACTTAATACTAGTCTAGGAAGTATTAATACTTTAAATTGCCATCTAAAACATATTTCTGTATAATATTTTTATCTACAAATATGTTATAACAGAATGTTATCTGCATTATATTTAAACTTGAGAAGGGGAAAAGAAAGAAAAATGCCCAATGGACCCAGATACCCCCATAGAATTGAGGTCATTGGGCCTGTTGGGTAACATGTAAACTCCACGAGAAAATTAAAACAAGTCATTTCAATGAAACTGTAGTCGAGTTATCGACAATGCAAGTGAACCTCCACAGAATGACTGGGTGTGAAATCAATTAAATTTTTTGAATAACTCAACTTATATTATGAAACAAGAGTTACACAAGTAAAGTTAATAAGGCCAAATTAACATTTAATTATATCTTGCTAAAAAGTTACAAAATGTTCTTTAAGTCACTCATATCATCGGTGAAACTAATCATGCCTTTGAAGCTGGCAGAGCTGCTTTTAAGAGTCTTTGACAACTTTCTTACTGTATCTTTTTCGGTAATACATGCCTCTTCTCCTGTTTCCATAAAGTTCATGCTTTTGAAGTGTCGTTTGAAAAACGTGACTTCATATCCAGCATTTGATTAGTTTGTTACTTCTGCAACGTAAATTCTTTCACTTACTAACAGATCTGAAGTTGGCAGCTGCTCCGAAACTGGTCATGTTACACAAAATAAAAGCGATCTGTAGACGGATATTCAAGAACTTTACACTAGATACAATTAACATAATTCACAAGGAATAAATAAACGAACTGATTTTAGTAATGAGTTAAAAAGAATCAGTAATGTTAATATATTTGGAGTAAATGAGTGTGCCTTGGATAAATGGGTCCTAGGCGGGCCCAGTACCCCACGCACCTGGCCCCACTTAACGCAGTTTTGAAAATTTCTAGGGGTAATTTAGTTTTTAATGTATTTTTTGTCGAAATTACTAAGTTTTATCTAAAAATTCGTCAAAAGTGTAAAAGGAGCTGCAATTGAGAAATTCTTTTAATTTCTTTTTAAATACTAGGTGGCTATCTATCAGACTTTTGATGATACTTGGTAAGTGAGCAGAGACTTTTGTGGCAGCATAATTCAACCCTTTCTATGCCACAGATTTACCCTAGAAAAGTGAAGGTTGTGGTGTCGCACAAGTCCAAAGTGCGCGCCACCTGCTTTCGCCGCGCGCCGCCATGCACGCACGGCGCGGCGTTCTTGCGACGACAGCCACGAGCGCCCTCTGCTGCAACTCCGCTCGTGACCACCACTGAACGACATCGTTCACTTGGGACTGAGATAGCAACCAGTTAGGACCGTCGTAATCAGATAGGCACCAGTGAAGACTTGGCTATCGTATAGGCACTAGGAAGCAGTACTAGGCAGGCCTCTAGCTCAACTATGTATCTGCAGTACTGAGCAATGTAAAAATTAAGTATTGTATAAATTCTGTGCAATATATATCTCGTTCTAATTTACTCTAGTGTTTCTAGTTTCTGGCTGCTCCCCTCCGTACCTGCACCAGCGTGCTATCTTTATTCCTGTGTCGGTCTCATTCCACTCGGCCACCGACACCTACGACGGAAACGAGACACAAAAAAGGTTACCCTTTCACCTGATGCTGTAGCTATGCACACTGCTATTAGCCTACTTTTGAAGTGGGTAGGACTGTTAATAACATATTTTATAAGTTTTTTTTTTTTTTTTTTTTTTTTGAAGCCACAGTGAAGATCCATAATTCTTTAAATAAATGTCTGCAGGTTGATCTGGGGTGAGCTCCAGCAATTATTCTGATTACACGCTTTTGTGCAATGACTACTTCTTTAGTCAATATTGAATTGCCCCAGAATATGATCCCACACAAAAGCAGTGAATGAAAATAGGCACAGTAAGCTATTTTACTGAGATGGATAACACCAAACTTTGCAGTGACCCTGACAGCATAAGTAGTTGAACTCAAACGTTACGACAGATCTTCAATGTGTTTCTTCAAATTCAATCCCTCATCAATGCAAACACTTAAAATTTTTGAATATTCTACCTTGGCTACAGATTTCTGTTCAAAGTCTATATTTATTAACGGTGTTATGTCGTTTACTGTATAAAACTGTATATACTGCGTTTTATCAAGGTTTAATGAGAGTCCATTTGTAGAGAACCACTTAATAATTTTCTGAGAGACATCATTTACAATTTCATCCGTTAATTCCTGTTTGACAGGTGTGATAGCAATACTCGTATCGTCAACTACTCTAGCATCTTCGTGAATATAGAATGGCAAGCCATTAATAATCTTATATATTTAAATGAGCTGTATATAGCTATCTATATTAGCATTTTTTTTTTTTTTTTTTTTTTTTTTTTTTTTTTTTTTTTTTTTTTTTTTTGAAAGAGCGCTCTTAAATTTTAAGTAATTGAAATACGACAGTCCAAATCGATAGCGTTTTTTGTTGGCAACCGGTTTCGGTCCTACAGGACCATCACAGGCCTTTAGCACATTGTTGGTGGACGGTGGCCAGAGCAGACGTCAACTGCTCAATTGCTCGGCATTGGACTGTCATATTTTATTTAAATATAAATTATGTTAGCTATCTCGTAAAGGGCTCTAACGATTTCGATGAAATTTTGTATTTACATTGCTATTTTCTTTTGAAGTTCCCCTACATAAATTTATTTTTCGTAAAAACGCGATTTTCCAAAAAGGATCACAGAAGAAACAAGAAACGTTAGCCTCGAAAAATCTGTATCACCGTTTCATCGTCGCCACTGGAGCACTGCATTTATGTTTATCTTATATCTTTAAACGAGCAAATCATATGTATATATTAGCTATATCGGAAACGGCTCTAAAGATTTCGATGAAATTTTGTAATTACGCTGTTTTTTTTTTATGTTCACCTACATAGTTGTATTTTTCGTAAAAACGCGATTTTCCACAATTACCTATATAATGTATAAAAATTAATTTCGTGTTTTTTCGGATCGCAGAAGAAACGTTAGACTCTAAAACGCGATAAGTAGCACTATCTACCAGGATGAAAAAAAAAAAAAAAAAAAAAAAAAACCGAGCAGCGCTCATTCACCCGATATTTATATTAAAAACAGCAAAGGATCCAAGACCGAAACTTGTGGGAGCCCATTTTTCATAGCTCCCCGGTTACCGGTTAGAAGAAGTAGAATATAAAATTAAACAACTTAAGCAGAACGTGCCTAAAAGCGATGTGTTATATAACTGAATATTAACTATGACTTTGAGTTGAATAGTACTTACTATTAAAACCTTATTAAAACATCTTTAAAGTATATCCCTCTATTCCTAAAATTTCTCACGTTCGAATACTTCATGGTGAGGACTAAATCTGTCCAAAAAAACCTTTAAAATAACGCCAGCGGGATCTTAAAACGGAATGCAAATACGTCGTAAAAATATTTGAGATAAGCCCATAAACGTAAACAGAAACTTACCAAAAACATTGGCTGAGTCGTGGAACGGAGCAACGCCATGGCGGGGGGCAAACTGGCGTTAGAACACAGGGTGCCATCACACCTGGGGGCCACACAAGCGCGAAATACGTTTGGTGGACTCACCTTTTGAGGAAATTACTAGGAACCGGATACACACAAATATAAGAAAATTACAGAGAATCCGGAGTAGCATTATTATAATATAAATGTTTGGTAAAAATGAAAAATGGAAAGGCTGTAGGACCAGACAACTTGTCTTTAGAGGCTTGGAAGTCATTGGGAGAGGCCGGAGTAGATCTATTATGGGTCCTGATGAAGAAGTTTTATGAAGAGGAAAAAGTACCAGTGATACAGATGGAAAGTACAGGGTTACCAGTATACAAAGGAAAAAGAGATATTCAATAGTGCAAGACTACATGGGAATTAAGCTAACGTCCTATACGATAAAGATCTGGGAGAAAAGTATGGATAAAAGGATCGGGGAAAAAACACAAATCTCGGATAAGTAGTTTTGGTTCATGCCAGACAACCTTTCCCCTGAGACAACTGGTGGAAAAGTATGGGGAGCGACAAAGAGACCTACACATAGTGTTTATAGACCTGGAGAAGGCGTATGATACAGTACCGAGATATGTACTGTGGAGAAACCTAAGAGCGGGGGGTGTGACAGAAAAGTATGTGCGACTGGTCAAAGACATGTATGATGGTTCCTGCACTAAAGTAAGATCTAGTGGCGGAGTGACTGAGAAGTTCATCATGATTGGACTGCATCAAGGGTCAGCACTAAGTCCATACCTGAAATAAATCGCAATTTGCGATAGTTATGGCTTCACTGTACTAGGTTTAGATGGAATACCAAAGTGCGGCGAATGAAACTTTGTGCCCGGCCGGGATTCGAACCCGTGATCTCCTGCTTACTAGGCAGATGTGTTGACCACTCCGCCAGTGGTCACTGTGTCCTCGGTGGTGGAGTGGTCAACGCATCTGCCTAGTAAGCAGGAGATCCCGGGTTCGAATCCCGACTGGGTACTAATTTTTATTCGCCGCACTTTGGTATTCCATCTAAACCTAGTACAGTGAAGCCATAACTATCGCAAATTGCTATTTATTTCATTAAATTAACTCTGTAACGTCGTCAAAAACATATATTTGGAAGTCCATACCTGTTCCACATAGTGATGGATGTGTTGACGGAAGGAGTGCAGGATCTGGCTATATAGTCGGGTAGTTTTGCAGATGACATGGTGATTGTGGAGGAGAGACAGAGAAGGTAGAAAGAACATCCGAGAGATTGAGGGAGAAAATGAGAAATGGAGGATTCGGAGTTAGCAGGAAAAAGACCGAACACCTGTGATTTGGTGGAGATGGAAGGGATGGAAAAATTTTGTTGGCAAATGATCAGTTGGAGTGAGTTGGAGAATTCAAGTAAGAAGGTAAGCCACAGGATGCCGGCTGGATGGACGAACTCGGAAAGGGTTCTGCGACAAAAGAATAAAACCAAAGACAAAAGGATTTTTTTTAAATCTATGATGGGAACAGCCATGTTGTATGGTAGTGAGATCTGGCCGTTAAAGAAAGTGCAGGAGAAGAAATTAAACGTGGCTGAGATGCGTATGCTGAGATGGATGATGGGGAAAACGAGGATGGACAAAATCAGAAGTGATCTTATTAGAGAGCAGAAAAGTGTAGTGGAGGCATCGATGAAAGCGCAGGAACGAAGACTACAATGGCACAGGCGCATGCTGAGAAGGGAGAGGGGATACCTGGTGTAGAGAACAATGGAGTTACAAGTGAAGGCAGGAGAAGAAAAGGCAGACCAAAAAAGAAGATGGATGGACTGCATCACTGAAGAACTGAGAGAGAAGGGACTGAGCCGGGAGGACATTAGGGACCGAGAGAAATAGAAGGCAAAAATCGAGAACAGCGAACCTGAACTGGGACACGCTCAAGAAGAAGAATGTTTGGTAAAAACTGTTAACCCAGGAACTATAAAGACTGGGACTACTAAAAAGTTAAAACCATTCAGTAATCTGAAAGAGAGCCAAAATAACAACACTTTAAAGAATGGGAGAGGCGGGGAAGTGAAAGTGTGAATGGGCCGGGTTATACAATGAGGTAGCCAAAAATAGCCACAATAGATTTGTACTTCAAATGTTATCTGGGTGTTGAGTGTATGAGATGGTGACTGCTTTAAAGCTCGGTAGCTCGGTGTTTTCAAGTTCTACCAACGTAAGGACACTTAATTTGTTCATGTTTGGAAAGGGCGATCTTCTCTGAAATTCAAATTATGCCAAGATCGCAAATAAATGAATAAAAATTAGCGAATTTTAATTTGAAGTTAAGGGCATTTCCTTTCCCCATGTATAGGGTTACCAGATGTCCTCTTTTACCCGGACATGTCCGCGTTTTTTGACCCTAAAATGGTCCGGAGGGATTTTTAACAAAATTGGAAAATGTACCCTTTTTCAAGCTATATTTATTTATTTAATCGTGTCTGAGCTACATCTGTAGTTAATTAATAAGCTACATATACTAGATTACAAATAAAAACTAAGTACTAATTAGGTCATGATTTTCACACATCATACGTTATTATTGTCCATAGCAGACTGATATCTCTCTCTCCAGTGTTCGGCACACTTCACTGCAACATCGTTGGCCAGCCACAGGTCTTGGAAAGTGTATGGCGCCGGCAAGGATGGGCAGCTCAGCAGGTTTGTCATTGTTTGTTTTTCTCCACATTGGCAGAGCTCGTCTTCTGCGTATTCCCACTTGAACAGGTTAGCCTTTGATCTTCCCATTCGACACCTAAGTCTATTTAGGCTCTTCCAGACTCTCCATTCCAGTTGAGATCCAGCCGGAAGTTCTTCTTTAATGTTCCAACATTGCAAGCTGTTTTTTTTTCAATTTCTGTGTCCACACTGATTTCCTGGTTGTAGATTGGCTTTCATTTAGTGGATGTTCAAATTGAATGAAATCTTTCCTCGATTTTAATCTTGACACCACTGGCTGATGTCCGAACAGGGCATGGCTTCTATCCTCGCATTGTCTGCTTCTTTCAGCTATCGCCAAAGTTTGCCGTCTGATCTGTGGGGAAGGTATTCCAGAACACATATAAAGGAGATCACCGTTTGTAGGCTTCAGGCATCCCGTAATTAATCGACATGAATCGTTCAGTTCAAGTTATACAACTGCTTCAATTTAAAACTGCGAAAATACAGCTTTTCGAACTCTCATAAAAGGTAACTCTATAGAATGTAGCTTGTTTACCAACACTGTAATATTTTTTTTCTAGATTATCATCATTTGATGTCGCCCGTGCGTCGAGCTCAACTAACGAATTCATAAAGTTTGAAATAATTAGTGTTGTAATTAGCGTGTAATAGAAGTTACGAGGTGGCCAGATAAAGTAATTACATATACAAAAAAACAAGATAATTCAGCTTCTAATAATTTCAATTTATAATTTTATGCTCATGTTTGTATAACTCTAGAAATGTCCTCTTTTTTTGAGCGCAGATTTCTGGTAACACTACCCATGTAGCAATGAAAAATTGAACGCAACGCTAGTAACAGAGTGAATTGATGCAGAAAAATGGATACCTAAGGCTGAATTACAACCAGGTGTATACAGGGTGTTTCACTATGTGTGTTTGCCTCTGTAACTTATAAAATAATTGGTGACGGGAAATTTTAATGCGCTGGTTAACACAAGAAATGTTACACTTTCTGCGGAGCTATGAAAATAGTTTATTGTATCATTTTCCAAACAGTTACAGCACAAAGATATATTTTTTTTAATGGAACATTAGTTTTTTCTATCGTGCATTGGATTCATTGAAACCAGCTGCGTCCAAATCAATTTAAACTACATTCCTATCACTGTTAGTCTGGGAGCTACAACCCTTCAAAGTTTAGGGGGCGGAGGCTGCGATAGCGTAGCTGACTGGCAGAGTGGCTATCCCCTGGGGCACGGCCCACTGTCTCATGACCACCAGCCAGTCAGATACGCTGTCGTAGCCTCTGTCCCCTAAACTTTGAAGGGTTGTAGCTCCCAAACTAACAGTGATAGGAATGTAGTTTAAATTGATTTGGACGCAGATGGTTTCAACGAATCTAATGCACGATAGAAAAAAAACTATTGTTCCATTTAAAAAATTAAATCTTTGTGCTGTAACTCGTTGGAAAATGATACAGTAAACTATGTTCATAGATCCGCAGAAAGTGTAACATTTCTTGTGTTGACCTACCGCATTAAAATTTCCCGTCACCTATTATTTTATAAGATACAGAGGCAAACACACTTAGTGAAACACCCTGTATGCTCCTTGAACCTGACCTCCAATGTTCCACCCGTATGGCCGATATAATTGCATGGGCATTCGTTGCGTGTGATTTTGTAATCGGCCAGAGACATAATAGGATCATATTTCATAAATGAATTGGAGCTTTCTCTCCGCCTCTCCGAGCCACTGTGACTCAGCAGTTTGTCAGGCTCGGCACACGTGACGGACAAGGCCGCTGTGTTCACTGCCGGACACGCATGAGTTGCGGCGTTCACACAACACAAACAAATTTGCCAACAGACAGGCGATCATTTCTCAACACGGTGATACAGCCGAACTATCATAACGCATTATACCGTACACAGTGTAGCCATGAGCTTAGATTTGATTAACCTGAATCTCATTCTAGTCTCGGGACGCGCTACCTGTGCGCTTCATTCATTTCAAACGTCAACTTCGCTTCGCATGTTCTCCGGTTGTAATTGGCCCTTTGCGGTGCAACCAACGCTATTATCCCTTAACTTGTGAGGTGCAATCTCTCTAAATTTAATGCATTATGTTGGCACCTTTATTTGTGTTTATTGACCCTTACTTTTGTATACCTCGTGCAACAATGCCCTTGAAAATTGTTGAGATTTGCATTTACCTTCAACTGGTACTGAGTGAGAGCTTGAAAGGAGTACGCAAAATAATTTTCACTTAATTTTTGCCTGTCATACAGCCTTGAGCAATGTTTTGTTACAAAAATCTAAGCTACAATTCTATAGAAAACAAATTTATATCATATTTTGTAGCATTTCACTAATCGATATAACATACTGTATCTTTGCTGTCAACCGAAGACTTTGTTTTATCTTTGGAGTGTGTCTTGCACTCACAGTTGTTGCGTTTGAGAAGAGTCGGTGTGTGACCTTCGTGCAGGATAGTTGATGTCTGATTATGGTAGAGTTGTAGTCGTGAAACTGTCGGGTTAGTCTGTCTGTGTGTTAGACTCGAAGAGTAAAAATTCAGTTTTGAAGAGGCGCAGCCAAGCCTGCAGATTGAAATTTTTGTATGGAAATTAATCTGTCTCAAATAAGGTAAACTTGTACTTTTCTATTGTTATGTATGGTAGCCTTTATGCAGCCTATATTGTAGTTGGTGTTTGTCCTTTTGCTAATGAATACTGTTTAATTCAGCTCGCATTTATCATTTATTCCTGAGTCATTTTACCAGTTCCTCGTTCCTTTCACCAATTTGAATTGCTATCCGTTCTGATCATTGTTTCTTATGATAGTGTTGCATAATTATTGTGTTTGTACATTTGTATGCTAATTAGAACAGTTCAGTGTAGGCATTTTGTGATGATCAGTTGGTCTATTGATAAGAGCAGGAAGTAGTTTGTTCATAATTGCAGTAAATATCATAGTTAGAGAGTTTCTCAGTCTCAATGGAAGTTCAGATTATTAAGTTAGTTAATGTTAGTAACAGTTAAAGTGATTTGTCTGGTCAGAAGAGAAGTAGATCAAGTATAGAGATGAGAAATATTTACAGTGTGTGATACTTGAAATCTTTATCAGATTTGTAGAACATTTTTTATTACATTGAATCTGTATGGTAATTGTTGTACAGATAGGCACATTATCAAGTGCAGTGATCTTGATATCCAATTAATATCAAATATCCTTGTTTGGCATCCTATTAATTCAAGTAGCAAAATTATCACTGTAGTAGCACTTTCTGTTGCCTCTCGCAGTCGAATTGTACATGTATAGTCTGGCTGCTGGTATATGGTGCACGCTAACAGATCTGAACATTTCATTTGCTCATATTGTTTCTCACACACGAGATTAATGTGTAAACCAATTACGAGTTTAATTACTGCTGACTTATTAACAACTGTACAATTTACAGTGTTATCCGTTGCGCATCAAAGTAAACCACATTTACGTAAGATCATTGCATCCCATGTCAGTAGCAATTTATTCTAACAGGGCAAAGGAAGGCACTAAGTCTCATTGCTTAGTCAAATTATTTTGTTACCAAAACCACAACAGAACATTTATTTGGGAATTTTAGCGGGGACGGTCTCTTAACAAAAACAGTGACACGCTCGCCCCACAAACACATACTACTTTTCATTTCAAACACACACACACTACTTTTAAGCTGTTTAATGTATTATGTTGGGACCTTTATTTGTGGTTGTTGAATCCTACTTTTGTCTACCTCATGCAACAATACCATTGAACATTGCTGAGATTTACATTTACCTTCAACCGTTGCTGAGTGTAAATGTCGACCACTTTACGAAACAAGAGCCTTGTTTTATCACTAAAATCAGCAAATACGGTCCGTGTGAACTGATGGTTATTCCCTGCTACAAAACCTGGTTCCCTGGCCCAAACTGAGAACTGACTCGTTTCAAATTACTTCAATAACAGGCAGTTAATACTACAGTGGTCAATATACATAGCAGCTCACACGTTATTACACACAGATATTAATGAGCAAGCCACCACAATTAAAGTTATCTCAGAAAGGTGGCTAAGAAAACATTTATGGCGCAACGGAATTTAGACATAAGAAATATTGCATCTGAGCTTGTTCTGTTCAAAATTCAAATATCTGTAAAAGCTATCGGACCAAACTGCGTGGTCATCAGTCCGCAGCTTACAAACTACTTAAACCTAGGTAAACTAACCTAAGGACAAACACACACACACACACCCATGCCCCAGGGAGGACTCGAACATCCACGGCGAGGAACCGCGCGCTCCGCAGCGAGACGCTTTAGACCGCTCGGCTACTCCATCGCGACATGCGGCATCCAAACGATACATATCGAAGCCATTCATAGCGATACGATAGCTACCGAACAAGCGAATGTTAAGATTTTTACGATTATGTTTTGATTTTAAAGGATGTGTTTAGGCAGAAATCTGAGAGTACAGATTAAATTCTTAGAATAAAGAAACTATGTTACCTTTCTGATGCTCGCGTTTTCAATATTGATAACAGGCCATTATCGATACTAAGCCACTATCCACTGTGTGCCATCAATACGATGTGCAACGTTTCTTCCAAATTACCGAGTACAGCTTAAATTGTGAGTGCACAAGCGACTTATGATTTTTATAAATGTTATTTCTCGTTGTTACGAAACCAAATTCCCCAAAGAAAATCTCAAAAACTTCATGCCTATGATAATTCTTTTCCTATGACAAAATGTACCAACACATGTCTTACGTAAATGTCTCCACCACAGTTAAATTTCCGCAAGGCCACTACGGTCGGGGGTTCGAATCCCCCCTCGGGCATGTATATTTGTGCCGTCCTAGTTCGTAAGTAGTTCATAAGTAGTTTGTAAGTTTAGGGACTGATGACCCCGCAGTCAAGTCCCATAGACTATACAAACATTTGAACATTTGAGTTAAATTTCACGACGTACTCCTTCATGGGATGAAAACGCGTTTTCATTGACTCTGAACGACACTTCTTGATTGGTTGCTTTTCGCTACCAGTACCTGCATATCAACGAGAAGCTAGTGTCACGTAAACTAAAATTTAATCCAGCCGTGCTCCGGCTAAAAACACGGTGAAATATTTTTAACATGTAGCAATTACCACAGCAAATTATCAATGTTTCAAAACACTAGTGTTTTTAAAATTCTGTCGTTTGTCACAGGCAGCGGCCGTTGCCAACATGGTCATACGCCACGACGCAAGTGAATTTATGCCATTAAAAAAAAGTCACGGGATGTGGATAGATCTATTGCGCTCTGAAGTACCCCGAACAATGTACTGGGTTAAAAATCTCCCCAGGGAGGACTCGAACCTCCACGGCGAGCAACCGCGCGCTCCTCAGCGAGACGCTTTAGACCGCTCGGCTACTCCACCGCGGCGAGTTTGTTTCAGCACTTGTGAAGAACAATATTAAATAAAAGAGGGAAGGTGCTCTAAAACTACTATTTATAGGCAACTTAAGGATTATGCTGAACTTAAACTTGTTTATTCAGATAGAAAACAAGCAAATGGGGAACCAAATTTGTTAATACAATAAAATGCATCTCTTACATGGATTAATGCGGACGATGCCCAGCCTATATTATTCACGATTTAACGCTACTGGGGGGGGGAAGAATTCACAAACAACCCTCGTTCGGTCATACACCCGCAATGCCATAGCGACACTCACCAAAATCAGCATGTTGAGACGAGGCGGAAGCGGGCGCCTCTATCCTAGGCGAAATTCAGGAAGTCGGAGGTAGCACAAAACACAATATACAAACACTTTGAAGCTGGCTCTGGTCTGTCGTGCCTGTTTTGAAATGGTGCGCGTGTATAGCCAAGTTAAATTACATCTGGATTGGACCGCGAGCAAACACGCTAACGGCGACGTACGGCTACGTTACATGAACGCACTGCACTAAAGGTGAAGTGGTTAAAATCGGATTCATTATACAAAATCACGGTGGATTATTAAGTTGCAGTCTGTTAGAAATCGATCTAGATATTGGTTTTCTATGAGAAGTGGCATGAATTCAGACGACTAGCTGCAAACCCCGGAAGTCGGAACTAGGACCCATGGGTTCCGAAAACCGATAAGGTTGAATAAATTGAGTTTCCGAAAAATAAAGAAAATTAACTACAGCATGCAACCCATAGAAATGCTTAGAATTATATAAGGAAGCGAATGAAATACAGCTACCCGCGATAGGGGGCGATTACAGAGATGGATGAGGTCCTGTCTCAGAAAAAAACACAAAAATGAAATAAATGAGTCGGACGAGTAAAAATAAGAATTAAGGCATGCAACCCATAGAAATGTTTAGAATTACATGAAGAAGCGAAAGAAATGCAGCTACACGCGATAGGGAGCGATTACAGAGACGGATGAAGTCCAATCTCAAAAAAGTCGTAAAAGTGAAATAATTACAAAGTCGAAAAAATAAAATTAAGAATTACAGCATGCAACCCATAGAAATGTTTAGAATTATATAAGGAAGCCATTGAAGAAGGTTGTATAAGGCTCAGAGAGAATTACTGACAAAGACAGAGTGCATACTACAAGTCGGAGAAGAAACGGCAAAATTAAAATAGGCGGGGAGAGAAGATCGCGAAATATTAGTGGAAATCAGAAGGATACACGCATGTTTACTTGCCTGAGGTGCACGGAACAAAGAAGATTGGAAACTGAAGGCTTTGTTCTATGAACCAACCACGTGGAACACATATCACTCACGGAAGGAAACGATGAGTAGATTTTTACATGAACTGTACAAAAATGAACATATCACCTATTAGAAATCGGGCCCCACAGAACTAGAAAGTATTTACATGGAGTTCATACACCGCCACATGATCACAAAAGGTTTTAACATACCAGGCCGTTATCAAACTGCAACTAGAATCACACACACCGCATTTATCTATTGGAAATCACTGAATTGCAAAACGAGAACACATTTCCGCACACGATCGGAGAAAATATTCAAAAAAAGATTCAAAGTTCACGTGCTAGGCAATGAAACGCTACCATCTCCAAACACAAGAGCAGAACCAACCTTACCTCACCAGAAGACCAGCACAGAATGAACAGCCGAGCTGCCACGGGGGCGCGAAAAGATACTGGAAGCAGAAATGCCCAAGGAAAAGCGGTGGTGGGAACGGAGAGCGAGACTCGGGCTGGAGAGGGTTCGCCGACTAGCTTGTAACCAAAGAGTATAGAAACCTCTTTGGTAGTATCAGCAGCTATCGACATTGAGCCAGCGAGAACGATGCAAAGTGAGCTATTCCTACCCATATTCAGACAGCCATAGATTCTCGCACCCACTTAAAAGTAAAAAAAAACTGCACATTCTCACAGGGACAGTAGCGTAGCGGAGAAGCCGTACTTATGCCACATTAATTAATTTAATAATAAATTATTAACGTAACAAAATAAGAAAAACCTAGCAATATTAACTAATATTTTAACACATGAAATAAAAATGCTATTCCTCAAGCCTTGAAAAGAGTGGGGTTCAAGTTTTAACAAAATGATAATCTAGCGACATTAAATAAATTATAACTTTACAAAAATAAAAAATATATATATCTGGAAGACGACAGACGGCCGTCTTTCAAGTGAGAGCTGTAGCGTTATTGTTAGCAATCAGCGTGACATATCTTACAAAAGTGTAAAAAATTTTAAAAATTAATGAGTTAATTTATATTCCGTTCTAATTGTTAAGTTGCACCCAATTATCTCTAAATGAGCATTTAATTACTTAATATTTTTACTAATGCAACTCGTACGTAACATTCATAAATACAGTTAAGCGTGGTATTAGTTGCTGTTGGTCACTAAGTACTATTATGCACAATCAGATTTTTAGTTTTCTATAATTCTGGGAAAAATACAAATTTATTGGTAACGTAGTAAATGATTGTTATGCAGCACTGCAGATAATTGATTATGATACTGAGTTTTGATAATCGAGTTTTGATTTGCACAAAATTCTCGTAGTAGAGCATTAACAAAGTGGTTTGTGTTATTAATATCTTTCTCGCATTCAAATTTTTTGAGTATAGTCAGTGTGTGTTTCATGCAGGTTACAATGTTCAAATGTTTGTTAAGCTTATGGGACTTAACTACGGGGTCATCAGTCCCTAAACTTACAAACTACTTATCAACGACCTTATACTAAGGACGGCACAAATATCCATGCCCGAGGGGGGACCGTAGTGGCCGTGCAGACCGTGACTGGAGCGCCTCAGTCCCCTCCGCCACCGCGGCCGGCCATGCAGGTTACATGTCACAGTTTTGCTTTGTTAAATTATCCGTTGCGCACATAATCAGTTTAATGCACTGTTTCTCATTTAACAGTATATACATCAATATCAGGGCCATAATTAAACCAAATTATTGTGTTAATGAACAATGTACGTGTTCAGTTAAGTTATTTGATGACAGTGATCTTGACTGTTAAACATCAATATATGACAAATATTTGGACTGCAACTAAAATCAGATCAGGTTTTGAATGAGTAACTTTAAAATAAACTCCTTTTGTTGTCTTTAAACATCACGTACATCTTTTAACTGCTAAGCTGAAATTACGAGCCGATTGTTCATATGCGGCGACCCGCTGCTTAGCAGGTCAGCGGTGCCACCGAGTGTAATCATATGAACAACAATAGCGTTGTTTTAGTTGAATTTTTAAACATATTCTCCTGTTAATTAAACTGTAAAAACCTTTCTCTGTGACTAGTAACATAGAAGCTACTCAATTATTTTACGATCTGATTACATCCACTTCATTTCCAACACGTTACTCCTCTTCCACTTTTAAATTAATGCGAGACTACTCATTATATTTCTCGTGATATTATTTTCGTAGTATAATTGGTTAAATTATAAAAAATGTAAAAATAACAACATAAATTCGAGGGGGGGGAGAGTGATCACTTTCATCACCCAGGTAGCTATGGCCCAGGTTTGTGTTTGTTGAATTAGGGTACATAATTTGAGTTTCAATGGGTAAAGCAGCAAACACGGATCGGCACATATTTCTGAGTGAATAGTTTCCACCTCGTCATTTCATTCAGCTGTTTTACCCTCACTGGTATTTCTTCTAGCATCATCCTTTATATCTGATAATAGACTAACGCCCTAGAGTCAAAAATAAAACGATCATATCATAAATTACGTAGAAAAGCGTTAGAAAAGAAAGTGTTATTCCTAAGTTGGATATATCGTTAATAGGCTGCTTCCTTGCTCACCGCTTGGAGTGCTAGTGGCGTCCCAGTTGTCAGACTGTAATAAGATTATTTAACAGTGAGTGTCGCGACTGCTGTGTTAGACTGTGGTCTATTTAAAGTGTGGATTAAACCACCGATTCAAACTTACATGGTGTTGCTCTACATAATTTCAAACCAATAGCGTACAGAATGAAAACTTTTCACTCTGCAGCGGAGTGTGCGCTGATATGAAACTTCTTGGCAGATTAAAATTGTGTGCCGGAACCGGGATTCGAACCTGGGACCTTTGTCTTTCTCGGGCATGCGCTCTACCGACTGAGCTATCCCGACACGACTCACGATGCCGTCTCACAACTTTACTTCCGCCAGTACCTCGCCTCCTACTTTCCAAACTTAACAGAAGCAAAGGTCCCAAGTTCGAGTCCCGGTTCCGGCACACAATTTTAATCTGTCAGGAAGTTTCATATCAGCGTACACTCCGCTGCAGAGTGAAAAGTTTTCATTCTGGAAACATCCCTTAGGCTGTGGCTAAGCCATGTCTCCACCATATCTTTTCTTCCAGGACTCCTAGTCTTGCTTGTTCGCAGGAGAGCTTCTGTGAAGTTTGGAACGTAGGAGGCTAGGTACTGGCGGAAGTAAAGTTGTGAGGCGGCATCGTGAGTCGTGTTGGGATAGCTCAGTCGGTAGAGCGCTTGCCCCCGAAAGGCAAAGGTCCCAGGTTCGAGTCCCGGTTCCGGCACACAATTTTAATCTGCCAGGAAGTTTCAATAGCGTACACCTTAGATGAGTAGAGCTGCTCGTATTTGACGTGATCCAGAGGTTGCTGCACTTCTGCGATTCCAGGTGTTGAGATATCAGAAGCTACACCAAACCCACATATAAAAAGGTAACATTGTCGAGGAGTATAAACATTTTGTGACGTAAACCAAGTCGCGCGGTTTCGTCGCAATTGGTGAAATGAGCTGGCTTGGTTACGTCGCACAATTGACCTCAATGTAAACACATGTAACATAATAGTGAATACATAAGAAAGAATGATCCTTTACTATATGACTACACAATATTGTGGAACAACCATTGGCTGCAATAGTTCCATAAAATATTTGCGGTTGGTATAAGGAGCTATTTGAAGTGAAACGATTATATAAAAATAAGCTCGTTTAAGACAGAAGCTAGACAAATTCACTGGAATAATCCTCAGGAAGTGTATTCGATCAATACAGTAAGCAGCTTCCAAAACATTCGTTCGACCAACGCATGAAAATTGTTTATCAGTGTGATATGCGCACCAGGGTGCGATGGTGGAGGAAATAGAGAAGTTACATAGATGAGCAACATTTTGGCAAAAAGCACTCTCGTTTTTGGGCAAAATAGTAACTACGGTTGGTGCAGCAGTGCCAAGGAAGTATGAAGTGGAGTGTTTTCAGATGAGCAACTTGTTGATCTACATGTTTATTCTGTAAATGCGAAAGTTTCAACAAAATGCTTGGTCAACTAGAATGGCAGAGGCTGCCTGGAAGGCGTTATCTATCACCATATGGCCTACTGTTTGGCGGCTTGCAAAGTAAACAAGCAAACTTTGATGAAAAACAGGCATGTTGATATGGTGTTTTGGAGCTATTCGGAAATTGGCGAAGGTAGCCGTAGTAATAGACTGTAAATGCAACATGAGGATGTATTGAATGAAACATGCCGATTATCAGATCAGAAATATTAAAATCCACTGGCAGTTCACCGTTTACTATGTTTTTGTGGTCTTCAGTCTGCAGACTGCAGCTCTCCACGCTACCCTGTCCTGTCCAAGCCTATTCATCTCTTAATAAAAACAACAACCTACATTCTTTTGAACCTACACTTCCCTCCAGTACGAAATTGACGATTCGTTTATGTCTCAGAACGTGACTAACCAATCGATCCCTTCGTTTAGTGAAGATATGACAGAATTTATTAGTTAACCTATCTACCGCGCAGAATGGAAGCGAGGTCTAAGGCATCATGCTACGGACTGGGCACCGGTTCCCGCCGGAGGTTCGAGTCCTCCCTTGGGCTGATATGTGTGTGTGTCCTCAGTGTAAGTTAGTTTAAGTAGTTTGTACGTCTAGCGTCTGATGATCATAGTAGTTTGGTCCAATACGTTTACAAACATTTGAACAGAGCTACTCGTTTGAACCTCAGAATTGGTCTACAGGACCACATTTCTAAAGCTTCTATCATCTTTTGTCTGAATTCCTTATCGTCCGTGTTTATGGAACTATTGCATCCAATGATTGTTCCACAATATTGTGTAGTCATATAGTAAAGGATCATTCTTTCTTATGTATTCACTATTATGTTACATGTGTTTACGTTGAGGTCAATTGTGCAACGTAACCAAGCCAGCTCATTTCACCAATTACGACGAAACCGCGCGACTTGGTTTATGTCACAAAAAGTTTACACTCCTCCACAATGTTACCTTCTTATATATGGATCTGTGGTTTTCGTGTAGCTTCTGATAACTCAACACCTGGAATCGCAGAAGTGCAGCAACCTCTGGATCACGTCGAATACGAGCAGCTCTACTCATTTACGGGGTACGCTATTGGTTTGAAATTATGTAGAGCAACACCATATATGAAATGTAAGTGAATATGAAATACATAAAAATATTGGATGTCAACAAATTTCTCTTCTTCAGTAATGCAGTTCTTCCCTTAGCCATTCTGCATTTTGTATTTTCTTTACTTCTGCCATCAGGAGTTACTTTCCTCTCCAAAGATCAAAATTCTACTAGTTTTAAACTCTCGTTACCTAATCTAATTACTTCAGCATCGCCTGATTTTCTTAGACAACATTTCAATACTCTTTTTTGGCCCCTGTTAATATTCATCTGATACCCTTCTTTTAAGGGACAGTCAATTTTGTTCAAATGCTCTTCCAGGTCCTTTGCTGTCTCTGACAGACTTACAATATCATCGGCAAAACGCAAAGTTTTTATTTCTTCTCCCTCATATTTATTTCCTTCTGCAAATTTGTCGTTCGTATTCCTTCAAAGCTTACTCACTGTATAGAATTGAATAACATTTGGGAAGGCGACAACCAACACTACCTAGAGAGAAGGCCTCGGCGCTCTCGTGTGACGTCAGGCAGAGTAGGTTGCGCGCGCATAGCTGACTGGGTAGCCACTGGGGCACGGCACACTATGCCGAAGCAGCGAGAAAGTCGGCTATGCGCGCGCAACCTATTCTGCCTGACGTCACACGAGAGCGCCGCTTCGTGCTACAACCCTATCTTACTTCCCTCTTAACCAGTGCTTCCCCTTCATGCCCTTCGACTCTTATAACTGCTGTCTGGTTTTTGTACAAGTTGTAAACAGTCATTTGTTCCCTATATTTTACCCCTGCAGACTTCAGAATTTCAAAGAATTTATTTCATATCTTATATTTACTTTTGATACTACTTAGATAATCAACCATATACTCAGATATGCCTTACGGACCTTTTGTTTATGTTTTCATTGGTGTATCAAAAACATTGCAGCTTCAGTTTATTATGTTTAGGTCAAAAATGCGGTGGTAACTGCGTTTAAAAATTGCTATAGGTTTTTTTTCTGTTACATATAGGTTTGATGCAAGCAGCTAACTATGCGAAATTGACGGGGAGATGTAGTAACCGCGTGTGACGTATCATTACGTGTTATCAAAATGTAGGTCCCGTGTCTTTTAATAAGGGAGGAGTCTCACTATAACACTCAACATGTTAGTAAGAACTTTATTTTTTACCTTCATCTCGGTTACGTTGGCCCTGTTATATTTCTCTCAGAAGTTAGGGTGGACAAAATTCACGATATGGGCCAGAATTTTTATTTTAGGATGGCTTTAATATCGATGAAATTTTTCGAATGTATTTCCTTTTTCAGTCAGATTCAGAGTAAATGGAACAAAAATTAATTGATCGTCATCAGAAAGTTTCGGTATATATTATTGTGTTCTCACGACCAATATTGCAGTGGAACGAAATGTTCGCAATTTGTTTCTAAAATTACTTTAAGAGATATATTCCTTACATTAAATCTGGTGAACAATTTAAATTAAAATATGTATGTCAAAACTGTCTATTAGAACCAGATGGGACTTTCACACTGGTAGCATATGTATTCACTTCCTAGCGTCGGAAAATATCTGAGGTGTTATTGTATAGACCTACCAGCGGCTAAATTTAGTAGGTCACAATCACTGGGTGACTATGCTTAAACGTGAAAACTTTGAATTTTTTTCTATGTCCGTAACAACTCACTACGGAGAAATATCATAAGCTGATCCTGCTACTATTACTTGCACTCGAGATCAAACGGTTGCTCGCCGTCGGAGGTCCGAGTCCTCCCTGGGGCATGGGTGTGTGTGTTTGTCCTTAGGTTAATTTACCTTAGTTTAAGTAGTTTGTAAGCTGCGGACTGATGACCACGCAGTTTGGTCCGATAGATTTACAAACATTTGAACATTTTATTTTCGAGAGCGAAGTAGAAGAAGGAAATGCTCGATCATTTATATCCTGAAGCAAGACATTGTGTCAGCTTGAAAGTCTTAGTGGTTTGACCTCTTAAAAAATTCTATTCCCTTTCATTGAAGTTTAATAAGTTTATCAAGTAAAAGAGAAATTTCCTTAAAAATTAATATCTTCTACGAAATTAAGAAAGCAGTGACGAATTAACTCTTATCTTGGTTAGCTTGAAAAAGATGTGGTGCACGATGTGCGCTGATCTTGATGTTATACTTCGTAACAAGGTACTATTTATGACGACGAGTCATTGGAGCTCCAGCCGCTTAACTAATGTAATGAAATCATGAGTGTTGTTAATAAATGCATGTTATCCAAATAGATCAAAGTGTTCAATAGTTTGCAAACGTAAGGGACGAAACTGCAGAGGTTATCGGTCCCTAGACTTAAAAAACTACTTTAACTTATGCTAAGGACATCAAACACACACTCATCCCCGAGAGAGGACTGTGACTTGAGAGGCCGCGTAATCCGTAAAGAGGTGCCGAAGATCGATCTGAAGTGGCTGCGTGTTCTAAGGCATCAAGCTACGGACTGGCAGGTCGCTCCGGAGGAGTTTCGAGTCCTCCCTTAGGCATGGATGTGTGTATTGTCCGTAGTTTAAGCAGCTTGTGAGTCTAGGGACTGATGACCATAGCAATTTGATCTGATACAAAAGTTTGATACGGTTCCCCACAGACGTTTAATAAACAAAGTAAGAGCATATGGTCTATCAGACCAATTGTGTGATTGAATTGAGGAGTTCCTAGATAGCAGAATGTAGCATGTGATTCTCAATGTAGAGAAGTCTTCCGAAGTAAGAGTGATGTCATGTGTGCCACAGCGGAGTGTCGTGGGTCCGTTGCTGGTCACGATATATACAAATGACCTTGCGGATAACATCGAAAGTTCGGTGAAGCTTTATGCGGATGATGCTGTAGTGTATAGAGAGGTTGTAACAATGGCAAATTGTATTGAAATGCAGGAGGATCTGTATCGAATTCACGCATGGTGCAGGGTATGGCAATTGAATCTCAATGTAGACAAGTGTAATGTGCTACGAATACACACAAAGAAAGATCCGTATCATTTATCTGTACTATAGCGGGTCAGCAACTGGAAGCAGTTAATTCCATAAATTATCTGGGAGTAGGCATTGGGAGTGATTTAAAATGGAACGACCATATAAAATCAATCGTCGGTAAAGCAGATGCCAGAATTAGATTTATTATAAGAATCTTAAGGAAAACAAAGGGAGTAGGTTACAGTACACTTGTTCGCCCACAGCTTTAATACTGCTCGCCGGTGTGGGATCCGTGCCAGGTGGGTTGATAGAGGAAGTAAAAAAGTTCCAACGGAGAGCAGCGCGCTTCGTTACAGGATTATTTGGTAATCGAGAAAGCGTTACGGAGATGATCGATAAACTCCAGTGGAAGACTCTGCAGGAGAGACGCTCTGTCGCTCGGTACGGGCTTTTGTCGCAGTTTGGAGAACATACCTTTACCGAGGAGTCTGGCAGTATAATGCTCCAAGCGTTAATAGACAGTACCGAAACACACATCATTATAGGCAGCGAAATTTGGCTCAAGCCGGAAATAAGTTCAGAAGAAGTATTTGCAAAAGATCTAACGGTGTTCAGAAATGATAGATTAAACAAAATAGGTGGGGACCTGTTTGCCGCCGTCAAAAGTAGTATTTCGTGTAGCGAAATTGAAGTTGATAGTTCCTGCGAGCTATTATGGATAGAGGTTGTACCCGAAAATCGTAAGAGGTAAATAATTGGTTCCTTTATCGGCCTCCCGAGTCTGACGATACAGTAGCAGAAAGGTTCAATGAAAAACTGAGTCTAATTACAAAAACGTACCCGACTCACACGATAATAGTACATGGTGATTTTAATTTACCCTCGATCTGTTGGCGAAATTATATTTTCAAATCAGGAGGTAGGCATAAATCATTGTCCGAAATTGTACTCAACGCATTTTCTGAGAATTACTTCGAACAATTAGTTCATTAGCCAACTAGAATTGTAAATGGATGTGAAAACACAGTTGATCTCTTAGCAACAAATAATCCTGAGTTCATAACGAGCATCAAAACGGATACAGGTATTAGTGGACACAGAGCTGTCGTAGCGAAATTGAAAATCGAAAGCCCCAAAGTTACCAAAAATAAACGAAAAGTATATTTGATCAGGAAAGCAGATAGAAACAAAATACATTGCTGCTTGAAAGACAGCTTCCACTCGTTTCTAACACTAAACGTAGGTGTAGACCAGATGTGGCTCAAATTCAAAGAAGTGGTATCGACAGCAATTGACAGTTTTATAACAAATAAATTAATAAAAGAAGGGGATGATCCTCCTTGGTACACAAAACAGGTCAGGACACTGGTGCAAAAGCAAAGGAAAAAGTATACTAAATTTAAACGAACACAAAATCCCCAGGATTGGCGATCGTACTCAGAAGCTCGAAATTAGCGAGGACTTCAATGCGAGATGCCTACAATACTTATCACAACGAAACTCTTTCTCGAAATTTGACTGAAAACCCTAAGAGATTTTAGTCATATGTTAAATATACTCGGGGCACATCACAAACAATACCTTCACTTCGTGATAGTAATGGCGATCCTGCCGATGACAGCGCTACTAAAGCAGAGTTACTAAACATAGCTTTTAGAAACTTATTCACCAAAGAAGACATTGGATAGGGGATTTCTTGTGAGAGAGGACACAGTTCGTAGTAATCGATGGTAAGGCATCGACTAAAACAGAAGTGATACCGGGCGTTCCACAGGGTAGTGTTATTGGTCCTCTGCTGTTCCTTATTTACATAAACGACTTAGAGGATAATCTAAGTAGCTCTCTTAGGTTGTTTGCAGATGACGCCCGCCATTTACCGTCTAGTAAAATCATTTGAAGATCAAAATCAACTGCAGAACGATCTGAATAAGATATCAGTATGGTGTAAAAATTGGCAATTGACTCTAAATAATGAGGTGAATTCGTCCACATGAGTACGAAAAGAAATCCGTTAAACTGTGTTTACAAGATAAATCAGTCAAAAGTGAAGGTCGTAAACTCTACAAAATACCTAGGAAATACTATTACTTCAGACTTAAATTGGAAAGAACAAGTAGATAATATCGTGGGAAAGGCGAACCAGAGACTGCGTTTTATTGGCAGAACCCTTAAAACATGCAACAGAACTACAAAAGAAACTGCATACACTACGCTTGTCTGTCCATTTTTGGAGTATTGCAGCCCAGTGCGGGATCCTTATCAGGTGGGTTTGACGGAGGACATCGAAAGAGTCCAAAGAAGGGCAGCTCGTTTCTTATTGTCACGATACAGGGAAGACAGCGTTACGGAAATGATACAGGATCTGGGATGGGAAGCATTACAACAACGGCGCTTATTGCTGCGGCGTGGGCACTTGCCAAACTCGAATCGCCAACATTCTCCTCCGAATGCGAAAATATATTGTTGACTCCACTTACATAGGTAGAAATGATCATCAGAATAAAATACGAGAAATCAGAGCTCGAACAGAGAGATTCAGGTGTTCTTTCTCCCGCGCGCTATTCGAGAATGGAATGGGAGATAAATAGTATAATTGTGGTTCGATGAACCCTCTGTCAGGCACTTAAATGTGATTTGCAGAGTATCCCGTGTAAATGTAGATGAAGAGATCATGAAGATAATATAAGAGAGATTAGAGCCTACACAGAGGCATACCGACAATCTTTCTTTCCGCGAACAATACGTTACTGGAATAGGAGAGAGAAACGATAGTGGTACTCAAGGCATCCTCCACCACAGACCATCGGGTGGCTTGCGGAGTATTGATGTAGATGTATCTAAGTTTACAAACATCTGAATATTTCTTCCACGTTGGAAATGTCAGGTTTCGTAGTAAACTCCCAAATATACGGCTTATAAATATATGCGACTGACCAACCTCTTCGAAGTACAACTCAATTCTGAGAGTTGTCGGAGGCTAGCGACAAAGTCCTTAAGATGGGCCGCGGCGGAGCGGCCGAGCGCATTGAGGCGCTATGCTACGATGCGCGAGGCCTTTTCCCGTCGGGTCTGGAATCCCCCCTCGGGCATGGCTGTTGTGCCGTCTTTAGTACAAGGAAGTTCATAAGTAGTTTGTAAGTTTAGGGACTGATGACCCTGCAGTTAAGTCCTATAAGCTTTACAAACATTTTTTTTAACTTAAGATGGCTTTCAGCCAGGTACGAGGAGTGCACGTCACATATAGCTGATGCTATACAATACGTAAACACAGCCATTATTCTTTGCGGACGATTTCTGCCCAGTCACCATTAGTTCATTACCTGGAAAGCAAGAAGGCGGAACTGGTTTTATGCATCGACAGTCTCTTCATCTAATTACGCGCAAACATGACGTGGGAACGAGGGGAGTTGGTGGTGCCTCAGACAAACCCCTACGTTGCAGTGCTATGGTCTTTAACAACTAAATTTACTTGGAATCAGTCGTCGTACAAAAATTTCTGCCTTGCGTTATCTAATATCGCGGATGCATTAGAATAGTGTTACGCGGGGACAGAATTTTTCCTAGTCTCGAAAATCAGATGTTCAAATGTTTGTATAGCTTATGGGACTTAACTACGGGGTTATCAGTCCTTAAACTTACAAACTACTCATGAACTACTTAATACTAAGGACGACACAAATATCCATGCCCGAGGGGGGATTCGAACCCCCGACCGTAGTGGCCGTGCAGACCGTGACTGGAGCGCCTCAGTCCCCTCGGCCACCGCGGCCGGCCCTAGTCTCGAATGGCGTCTCGTCACCTGACCGCACGAGAAGAATTACAGCGGAGTCGGATCAGGTGAAAACGCTGGTCACCAAACAGGACCTCCTTTTTTCTACTCCTCAGAGAATGTCTGATGCAGATGCTCAGTCCAAAGCGAGATGAGCCACCATGTTGGAACCACATCCGTTGACGAATAACAACTACTTGCCGCAACTCCCTCCACCCCCACCCCTCTAACATTAGCAACAATCGTAGTGGAAGAACGCCACTCTAGGGGATACTGAATTTTTATGAAATCATTGGTATTAACAGAAGATTGCGGCATATAAAGGGGGTTGAGAAAACAATAAGGACACCTAACATAGAAAAAATATTTATTCATTAGTAAGGAGACGAATACAGTAAGCAGATTCAAATGGGTATGAGACGCCGTTCTTATAATGAGAGCACGAGGCTTGATCAGTATAAAGTGGAGAGCTGCATCAAACGAGTCTCCGTACTGTAGACCATAACAACAAGAAGTTAGCTCGCTATTGGCTTTGAGAACAGCTGCAACTCTTCGAAAAACAAATTCATAAAATGTCTTTATAGTTTCGAACGGAAAGTTACCCATTCTTAAACGAAAATATCCGCCAAATACTTCAACGATGTTGGAGCTATAAATCTGTCTACATCTACATACATACTCCGCAATCCACCGTAAGGTGCGTGGCGGAAGCTACAATACCATTACTAGGCATTTCCTTTCCTATTCCACTCCCAAATAGATCGAGCAAAACAAGAATGCCTATATGCCTCCGTACGAGCCCTAATTTCTCTTACTTGCCTTTGTGATCACCACATGAAATGTAAGTAGGCGGCAGCAAGATCGTACTACACTCAGCTTCAAATTCTGGCCCTCTAAATATCCTCAACAGAATTTCTCGAAAAGAACGTCGTCTTTCCTCCAGCGATCCCCAATTGAGTCCCCGGAGCATTTCCGTGACACTCGTGCATTAGTCGAACCTACCAGTAACTAACCTAGCTGTTCGACTCTGAACTGCTTCTGTGTCTTTCTTTAAACTGATCTGCTGCGGTTCCCAAACACTTGATCAATACTCAAGATGTGGTCATACAAGCGTTTTATATGGGGTCTCCTTTACAGATGTAGTACATCGCCCCAAAATTCTCACAATAAACCGAAGTTGTATGTCCGCCTTACTCACAACTGTCCATACATATTCGTTCCATTTCATATCGCTCTAAATATTTGAACAACACGACGGCATCAAGAAGTTCACTACTAATGCTGTATTCGAACATTATGGGATTGTTTTTCCTGCTCATGCGCATCACCTTACATTTTTCTACATTGAGACCTAGCTGCCATTCTTCGCATCAGCTAGAAATTATGTCTGAGTCATCCTGTATGCTATTACAGTCAGTTAAAGATAACACCCTCCCATACACCACAGCATCAGCAAACAGCCGCAAATTACAACTTACTCTGTCCATCAGATCATTTATATAGGTAGAAAATAATAGCGGTCCTATCACACTCCCCTGGGGCACGCCTGACGATACACTCGTCTCTGATGAACACTCGCCGTCGAGAACAACATACTGCTTTCTATTACTTAGGAAGTCTTCCAGCCAGTCACAAATCTGTGAACCTATTCCGTAAGCTCGTATCTTCGTTAGCAATCTGGAGTGTGGCACGGCGTCAAACGCCTTTTTGAAGTCGAGAAAAACACAATCCGCCTGTTTCCCTTCGCAAGATGTCATGTGAGAAAATGGCAAGCTGAATTTCACATGAACGATGTTTCCTAAACCCGTGATGATTCGTAGAAAGAAGCTTTTCCGTGTCAAGGAAATTTACCATATTCGAACTGAGAATATGCTCCAAAATTCTACAGGAAACTGATGTCAACGATATTGGCCTGTAATTATGTGGGTCAGTTCTCTTCCCTTTCTTATAAACGGGAGTTACCTCTTTCTCTGCTGCAAAATTCCCCATAACGATTTAATTGGCCGCGTGCTCTAGGGCGTCAGGCTAGGGACTAGGCGGCTGTTTCCGCCGGAGGTTCTCTTTGCCCTTCGAGCATGTGTGTGTGTTTTTTTTTTTTTTTTTTTTCTTTTTTACTTAATGTAAGTTAGTTTAAGTAATTTGTAAGTCTAGGACTGAAGACCATAGCAGTTTGGTCCAATAGGTTTAGAAACAATAGAACTGTTTAAAACAGTGATATACTGTAAATCCAAAAGACGTGGATTCCGACCTCTCTCGATGGAACACAGAAAAATACCGAAAACTCCAATTGTTTCAAAATGTTACTAAACCTACCGGAATTAACTAAGAAAGGCAGTCTACACCACTCTCGTTTTGATCTATCTGTAGTGTTTACTGGGTATAGTAGGGCTCTCGCTAATTTCTTCCTTTTCTTATTAAAAATATAGTGGACTGTTATTCATTATTTGTTACTCTAGTGTTTATAGGGCTGAGTTCTTGGTTGTAGTCATCTTGGGAATGGATAGGAGTCGGTGTATCACTTGGTGGAATGCTGTATGTTCACAAGCTGTTGGGTGGTGTAGCGTTCAACCACGCGATACACCGACCCTTATCCATTCCCATGACCCAAGATGACTATAACCAAGAATACACCCCAATAAAGACTATACATTTACATTTATTTATTTCTCATTTATAATCCTGCTACCTTTTAATATAAAGCAGGACGTACATTTGTAGCTTTACATGTTATACATTAGTTCATTGATATTACATCACTTAAGTTCAAATGTTCAAATGTTTGTAGAACTTATGGAACTTAACTACGGGGTCATCAGACCCTAAGCTTACAAACTACTTATGAACTAGCTAAGACTTAGGACGGCACAAATTTCCATGCCCGACCGTAGTGACCGTGCAGACCGTGACTGGAGCGCCTCAGTCCCCTCGGCCACCGCAGCCGGCATCACTTAAGTGTTTGAAATAGAGATAAGAAGAAATGAGAAAATATATACACACAAATGCTTACATTTGTTGCTACAATTATAATATAACAAATTACAATTTGTGCATTTGACAATAAATTAGATGTAATGAAGAACATGAAAACATGATTAGTTACGTGTTTGTTGTACACGTGTCGAAATTCAATGTTTTCTGATATTTGTTAAATGTAATTATGGTTTACAACAATGCAATAGGAAAAAAAGTAATTATATCTATACTTTTGGGGGTTTTCTGTGCTTATGGATAGCTACATTGTACTGTGCTGGGCGTTGGGTACCTTGGAATGTTTCATTCGAGCCACCGATCACCCAGCACAGTTTCCATGGTTTTGACGATATTAGTCTCTTTTCATTATATTGTTTTTTCTTTCTTGTGTCTCAGGAGTTAGTATCCATATTAATTTAAAGAAGGTCTGGTTTGGGTTGATGACGTGAGAGATTGTTCCCCTGTCAATCTTGAGTCTCATAGGTGTCACTCCTTCATTTGTTAAAGTTTCATCGCCTTCTTCCTCGTCTGTTTGTTTCCAACTTTACCTGTCCAATCTGCGGGGCATAAGGGCACGCCTCCTGTAGGGCCTTGTCTTTTTGTATTCTTCATAGGTCGCATTGGATACCTTGTCTGCTTGTGTGTTGAGTTGTGTCCTTTTTTGTTCATATGTGGTATCGTCTCGTGTAAAGTCAAGCTGCTGTGTGTCTCTGACATGAGTGTATCGTCCGCACAGTAAGACGATGTGTTCAGGGGAGCCTTTGGTGTTTCGGCATGTGCAAATGTTGGTGTCGCCCAGTCCCACTCGGAACAGGTGAGTGGGATATGGACTAGACATGCGCATAATAGTTCGCGATCGGGAGCGTTCTTTTAGTTCGTCCGCTCCCAGTGACGGCTGAGCGGCGTGGTATGCGCATGCAGGTGGAGGGAGAAGTTCCCCCATCTAGCTGCTTCATGCGCTTGCTGCTTGAGCCGCTAACAATATCACGCAAACCAAAAGAAACAGTTTGTGGATAATTTCTCGCGTTTAAGTTTAGAATTATCTCTGTATCTTGGTTTTATGGAATTTATTAGTCAAATATTGCAGAGTGCAGAATACTTCAAAGCCGAAATTTTGTAGCACTGAACTATGTAAACTAGTAGGCAGACGCTAACCTCGAAATGGCCCTCATCAGCAGAAAGCAAACACGTGATTTTTAATTCTGTTCGCGCTCTATCACGCATATTTTAGTTCGCGACCTATCACGCATCTTGTAGTTCGCGACCTATCACTCATCTTTTAGCTCGAGACCTATCGCGCATATTTTAGTTCGCGACCGGTAGCTCTCCTTTTAGTTCGCAGCTCGGCCGCGAAGTAGGTCGCTCTTTTTAGTTCGTCCGCACGTTTTGGCTTTTGCTACCGCTACTAAAACTGTAGCTGAACTGCATCTCAGCTCGAAATGACGGCAACTGGCAGAAGGGAATCACGCGATTCTGCACGCTCTCGGGTCCTCTCGCTGTTACCCGTCAGTCTTCGGAAAAGGAGCGAACGAACTAAGAGGCGGAGGATCTGCGAACTAGTTCGCGTACTTCGCCTGTGGGAGCTATCTTCCGAACTAGTTCATTCGCGAACTACACAAGACTAATAACAACCATGTCCTGTGAGGAAGTGAACCATACCGCGGCTGGCGTCGATATGCTTCATCCTTTTTCTTTCTCTAACGTATGATAGCGGTGTATATAGGCTACGTCCATTGTCGGAAGCCTCCCGCTCCTGTTGGCATGTGTCCGTTCCCCATGTTCTCAGTTGGCGATTTGTTACGATATGTGTGCCCGTTATTTCATACACTTTGTCAAGATTCCCTATTTTAAGCCAGTACGCTGCAGCTCTATATCTTATTGTGATCCGGTTGTTGAAGGATTAGCCGCTGATGTATCAACGTTGCCCGGAATGCGCCCGATTGCGGTTTTTGTTTTTATCTTGCTGTCGCAATCTTCGGGGAGGCTCCTTCATTTGCACGGATTGTGACTGGGTGCCCGAAACCAACACCAGTACACAAGATGTACTTAATTATGGGGATCGCACCGCCCAACATAAGACGTGACATTGCTGCCGAAGCTGAAAAACGAAGCAAGAAAAGGACATGCGTCACCCTCTATATGGACACCAGCCTGCTGGCCGACGACTTCGTTCGAGGAAGAGCTTCCTGTCACGTACCCGAGCACTGGAAGGGTCGGCCGCAGAGAACCGTATTGCAAGGTGGGAAATAGATTTGAGAAGCCCCCATAAAGCAGCAAAAGAAGAACTGGCACCTGGTGGAGACCTGCCATACACAATCTGGAGAACCCTGAACCGTATGAGGGTAAAAGTGCCAAAGTGCAAGACAAACATGCAGCGATGGGGCTTCCTAAATGATAATGAGAACACTCTGTGTCTTTGTGGTGTTGTACAGGATCCTCAACACCTGCTTATCTGTCCATATTTAGAAAATCCCTGTACAATGGAAGACTTATGGGAGGCTAACGACTAAGCCATATCGGCTGCTAATTTTTGGAAGTTAGAACTCTAGTTCCGGACACGGAAAGTAAGTATCTTATTGTCATGTCAACTGGACAGATACCGAGAAGGACGCATAGCGTTTCTATCGAAGTTCATTTGTATGCACCTGTAAGTTGTGAAAATGCACTTCTCTGCCCACGTCTCAAATGTTTTGTTGGTTACTAGGCTCAATCTTTGAGCATAGGAACTAGCTGCAAAGCTTAATACTGACTCGAAGAGAGCACAATGGTAAATACTATAGCAACAAATAAACTAAACTTAACTCTCTCCCACACAGCCCTCCAAAGGTCCCGGGAGAGCCACTGGCCGCTGTGTCATCCTCCGCCCGAAGGCGTTACCGAATGCGGTATGGAGTGGGACGTGGTCAGCGCCACGCACTCCCAACCGCTGTGTCTGTTTTCGCGAGCGGAACAGCTACTTCTCAGTCAAGCAGTTCCTCAGTTGGCCTCAAAAGGGGTGGATACACCCACAACCACCTAGAGAGAAGGCCACGGCGCTCCCGTGTGACGTCAGGCAGAGTAGGTTGCGCGCGCATAGCTGACTGGCTCGATGCTTCGGCATAGTGGGCAGTGCCCCAGCGGCTACCCAGTCAGCTATGCGCGCGCAAGTTATCTGCCTGACGTCACACGAGAGCGCCGCAGTCTACTCTCTAGGTGGTGGTGGTGGTACACCTCACTTGCCAACAGCGCTTGGCAGATCCACGCCGTTACCCATTCCAGTGGTCGCCAACCAGAACAGTGCTTAACTTCGGTGAACTAACGGAAACCGGTGTATCCACTGCGGCACGGCTTCCTATCTCGACGGACTGTTAATCGCAGATAACGGTCATCTCTTGCTGATGTTAACCGTAGACGACCTTCGCCTTGCTTAGGACTTAACTGCGGCGTCATAAGTCACTAAACTTACAAACTACTTATGAACTATCTTATACAAAAGACAGCACTAACATCCATGCCCGAGGGGGGAATAGAACCCCCGACGGAGAACGGCCTCGTGCATCGCAGCATAGCGCCTCAATGCGCTCGGCCGCTCCGCTGCGGCACAAAACTAGTCTAGATAAAAAAGACATTCTCCTCCATTTGCAAATTTCATTTTTCGTCATTTCCTTTATAATTATTTATCTATATATTTTCGCTATACGGCACGATTGCAAGAGAAGCAATGATTCAGAAAGCATCCTTGTTGTGAAACTCAGTTAGCTCTTTACTTACATGACGTGATGAGTGCTATCGACAAGCGATGTCAAATAGCTTCCGTATTTCTAGATTTCCGGAAGACTTTTGACACTGTACTTAACAAGCGTCTTCCAATCAAAATACGTGCTTATGGAATATCGCCACAGTTGTGCGATTGGATTCATGATTTCCCGTCAGAAAGGACACAGTACGTTGTAAATTATGGTAAGTCATCGAGTAGAACAGAAGTGATATCTGGCGCTCCACAGGGAACTGTCATAGGCCCCCAACTGTTCCTTATTTCTAGAAACTATATAGGAGACTATCTGAGTAGCTCTCTTAGACTGTTTGCTGCTGATGCGGTCATTTATCGGTTAGTAAAGTCACCAGAAGATTAAAAGCAACTGCAAAATAATTTAGATAAGATATTGTGGTGCAAAAGTATCAATTGACCCTTAATAATGACAAGTGTGAGGTCATCCTAATGACCACTAAAAGAAATCCGTTAATCTTCAGTTACACGATAAATCATTCAAACCCAGAGGCCGTCAATTCTACTAAACACCTAGGAGTAAGAATCATGAACAACTAAAATAAAAAAAAAATAAAAAAAAAAAAATAAAAAAAAAAAAAAATAAAAAAAACGCACGGAAAATATTGTAAGGAAGGCGATTCAAAGACTACATTTCATTGACTGAACATTTATAAGATCTAACAGTTCTACTTAAGAAAATGCCTACACTGTATTTGTGCGTCCTATTTTGCAGTATTTCTGCGCATTGTGCAAACCACACCAGGTGGAACTGACGGACGATTTACAGAAAATTCAGTGAAGGGCGATATATGGGACAGAGTGTCATGGAAAGAATTTACGAGTTGGAATGGAAATCATTAAAAGAAAGGCGTTATTTGTTGCGGCGAGATCTATTTGCGAAATTTCTTTCTCCAGCTTTATATTCAGAATGCGAACATATATTGCTGGCACTCACCTACGTAGTGAGACATGATCTTCATAATAAAATAAGAGAAATGAGATCAAAAACAGAACGATTTAGGTGTTCCTTTTTCCCGCAAGCTATTAGAGAATGGAACTATAGAGAAATATCACAAAAGCGATTAGATGAACCCTCTGCCATGTACTTCAATGAGACTTGCAGAGTATCAATGTAGATGTAGATCCAATTAGAAGTACACTATACACTGCAGAACTCTGATAAGTGAAATGTTCCGAACAAAATAGTATTAAAAAGTATTTAAATGAGTGATTTTTACCCTTTTTAATAACAGATTAGATTAGAGCTTGTTCCATAGAGATGAATAGGACATTTTGTAAAAATGTGGAACGTATCTGTTTAACAAAAAGGATATTCGCATAATATTTGAAGACATGCTCTTTTCATTTATTTTAATTTTCTTCCCTTGCGGCTTGGTCGCGCAGTGGTAGAGTGTGTGTCGGCACTGGCTCGTAAGCCAGCAGCCATTTCTGTGTTTTATGTCATAATTTCATTTACTTGTATGGAATAGTAGAAAGTAGTGTGAGCAAGATAGTAGCCAGATGGTACTGTTAAGTACGGTCCCGTGGGAAAACTCCGCCCCTTTCTCTAAGAGTGATCTGATTGGCTGTTGCTATATCTTTACGCGCCAAACCTCTCAGCAATTATATTAATTATTAAATAAATAAAAAATCAGTTATTAATTCTATTGCCATAATGTGCGTTAATTGTTTGTTATTACACTATTGTTTTGTAGATTTATTAGATTAAGTATTTTAGGTGATGAGTGTGTGTGACGTTCTAGAAGTGTCGGTTGGAGCCAAAATTCTAGGCGCTAGCGTGGAGCCCCGCTCCACTGCTAGAGTTCACTGCGAGCCCCGACACGGTAAACATCTAGCGGCACTTGCGATAACCAGTCTTATATTAATCGGTCGATAATGGGGCTAAATATATTTGTATAGTGCGTGCAATGTATGTCAAAGTGTGTTATGATTGTAACAACGTTAGTTTTGTGACTAATATTGACATCAACATGCAGTTTGTGGCTTCTGTATTGTGTGATTGGTAAAAAAAAAAAAAAAAAATAAATAAAAGAGCCGCTGGCATCTCTATAGGAATTCATCGACTTCTTTAATGATAGTTAGACAGCCACAGTGTCCACCACTTTTAATTTCAACCTCATCTCAGAAAACTTCCGAGTCTATGACCTGTGTGCTGCTTCTGCACTTGGGACATCTACGAGAGAGAAGACACCAGGTTAGTCAGATATTGACAACCGCCTATGGGCCTCACGTGCAACGTTCGGTCTATTACAACTAGACGAGTTAGCACGCTGCCCGCGGTAACGTGTGTGTGGTAAAAGGGAAGATAGGAAAGTGTCAAGGAAATTGTCACAAGTGGACTTGATAACATAATCTTTAACCATAACATTGAATGGTTTAAAGATTTTTTTTTTTTTTTTCCTATCTCCACCCCCGTCGTAAATGCCAGACTGTAGTCTGGCGTCGTGGCTCAGCGCGCCCGGTCAGAGGCGTGAACGCTCGCTGTAATAAAACATCTGAGCCAAGAACACTAAGAACAACAACGAACAAACGCAATCAGCGATGGCAACGAGCAGAACTACCCATTGAACAAAAACCAAGACTTTAAATCCAAAGACCGCGGGTTCGTTCCCCGCCAACTGCTGGATTTTTATCTGTCACTTTCCACTTCTTTCACTTCTGGCAGTGTTGCTGATGTGATAAACGTCGAGTAGCACCGTGGTTCGGAATCCACATTAAACTGTACGTCTCCCAATAACTGGCTTGGGAAGTTGGGAAGTCAGTTCGAAGGCCGGAGGAAGGTAACGACTACCACCTCCAAAGAGGACCATGCCCAGTAAAGCACTAGTCTTGTGTAGTTCGCGAAAGAACTAGTTCGGGAGAGCGCTCCCACAGGCGAACTACACGAACTAGTTCGCAGATCCCTCGCCTCTTAGTTCGTCCGCTCCTTTTCCGAAGACTGACGGCGAACAGCGAGGGGACGCGAGAGCGCGCAGAATCGCGTGATTCCGTTCTGCCAGTCACCATCATTTCGAGCTGAGATGCAGCTCAGCTGTAGTTTTATAGGCATTGCCCAGAAATGCGGGTAACAGCACACGGGCAACACTGATCATTATGTAAAAAAGTTGTCATAACAAAAGAATGTGCTCTTTTAGTAGCGGTAGCAAAAGCCAAAAAGAGCGGACGAACTAAAAAGAGTGACCTAATTCGCGGCCGAGTTGCGAACTAAAAGGAGAGCTACCGGTCGCGAACTAAAATATGCGCGATCGGTCGCGAACTAAAAAATGTGCTATCGGTGCGAAATAAAGCATGCGTTATCGCTCGTGAACTATTATGCCAAACGTATCTCCATCTTAGTTCGTTGTATTCTTTTCCGGAGATCGACGGGCAATAGCGAGAGGGCGCGCAGCAGAATTAAAAATCACGTGGTTGACTTCTTCTGATGAGAGCCATTTCGAGGTGAGCGTCTGCTTGCTAGATTACATAGTTCAGTGCTACAAAATTTCTGTTTTGAAGTATTCTGCACTCTGCAATAACTGACGAATAAATTCCACAATGCCAAGATATAAAGATAACTCTAAACTTAAACGCGAGAAATTATCAACAAACTGTTTGTTTTGGTTTACATGACGTTAGCGGCTCACGCAGCAAGCGCATGAAGCAGCTAGGTGGGGGAACTTCCCCCTCCACCTGCATGCGAAGACCACGCCGCTCAGTCGTCACTGGGAGCGGACGAACTAAAAGAACGAACTAGTTCGCGGCAGAGCTCCCGATCGCGAACTAGTATGCGCAAGTCTATAAAGCACTGCGGTGTTCAAACCAATCTTTGGAATGTAGACTGCTTTACCTTTTATAAAATTACTAATTTATATCTAAAAATTCACGTGTTGAGTACGTGGAGTTGCCATTCAGAAAGTCTTTTAATTTCTATTTAAATAGTAGTTATCCATCTGTTTGACTTTTGATGCAACCTGCCAAGTTACCAAAGACTTTTCCGCCAGTATAATTCACCCCGTTCTGGGCCGTAGTTAGAGTTAACTTTGAATAGTCAAAACCGTCCTTTTTTGCAGTTATTCACGCTGCTATTTGCTTTTGACACGGGTTGATTTATTAACACGTTCTCCTCCACCTCCTACCTCTGTCTTTGTCCCCTGTCTCTTCAAATCTTCCCGCTCCCCTTTCTCCGTCTCCTCCTCCTCTACCTCTCTGCCTGTCTCTCAAACTCTCTACACACATTTCGTCTTTGCCCCTTTCGTTGTACGTCTATTCTCCCCACTACATCTCCGCCTCCCTTGCACTACGTTTATTTCCGCTCTTCATCCTCCCTCCGTAGATTCATCTCTTCATACAACCCTCTCTCTGTCCACTTCTCCTCCTTTCTCTCTCTGTGGATCACTCACTCATCATCATCTCACCCTCACATTATTTCTTTGCAGACAGTGTACAAATGTTTGTTGACATCGATCCTCGCACTTAGGAGCGCATCTTGTAGTTATCTACATCTACATAGATACTCTGCAAATCACATTTAAGTGCCTGGCAGAGGGTTCATTAACCACTTTAATAGCTTTTCTCTACCGTTCCATTCTCTAATATCGCGCGGGAAGATGGAACACCTAAATCGTTCCGTTTTCGATCTGATTTCTCTTATTTTATTGGGATGGTCGTGTATCCCTAAGTAGGTGGGGGCTAGCAAAATATTTTCACATTCAGAAGTAAAAGTCGGTTTCTGAAACTTCGCAAACAGATCACGACGCAATGAATAACGTTTTTCTTTTAATGATTTCCAGCCCAATTCGTGCAACATTTCCTTGACGTTTTCCCACCCGTAACGTAATAAAACAAAACGAGCTGCCCTTCTCTGAACCTTCTCAATGTCTTCCGTCAGTCCCACCTGGTGAGGGTCCCACAAGGGGCAACAGTACTCCAGGAGAGGACGCACAAGTGTGATGTAGGCAGTCTCTTTGATGGAGCTGGTGCATCTTCGAAGCGTTCTGCCGATGAAACGTAACCTTTGGTTCGCCTTCCCCACAATATTTTCTGTGTGTTCTCTCCAGTCAAAGTTGTTCGTGATTGTAACTCCTAGGTATTTAGTAGAATTTACGACCTTAAGGTCTGATTGATTTATCGCGTAATAGAAGTTCAGCGGATTTCTTTTAGATTTCTTTATTTAGTGTCAATTGCCAATTTTCGCACCATGTAGAAATTATGTCTAAATCGCTTTGCAGTTGCTTTTGATTCTCTGTTGACTTCACTAACCGATAAACAACAGCATCATCCGCGAACAGTCTAAGGAAGCTATTCAGATCGTCTCCTAAATCGTCTATAAACACAAGGAAGAGTAAGGGACCTAAACGCTTCCCTGGGGAAAGCCAGATATCACTTCTGTTTTACTCGATGACTTACCGTCAATTACAACAAACTGTGTCCTTTCTGATAGGAAATCGTGAATCGAATCGCACAATTGGGGAGATATTCCATAAGCACGCAATATCATTAGAAGTCGCTTGTGGGGTACAGTGTCAAAAGCCTTCCGGAACTCCAGAAATGTGGAATCGATTTGAGATGCCTTGTCAATGGCACTTATCACTTCATGTGAATAAAGGTTATGTGTATATGCGATATTCTGCACTATCTGATTCATTGCTGTTTTACATCGTACGACTACAAAGGATGTAAAAAAAATTTATGCCATATTCAACCATGTTCATTGATCATGGGTCCCAACACACGTTGACAAAATTCATTGCTCTCTAACCGTCTGATACGCTGTAATATACAAGTAAGGAACAAATTGCACTTCATACTAGAGTTGTGGCGATTCGTCAATGAGTCGTTCATTTGAACGAATACAAATAAAGAATCGTAAGAACCGAATCGTGATTCGGACGAATCGTCGTTCAAAAGAATCGTCTGCCTCGAGACGATTCTTAAGTTCCAACGATTCACGATTCGAAGGCGACTGCCGAATCGTGCCGAATGCCGGAGAGAAGAGGGGGGACGAATCGTCGTTCAAAAGAATCGCCTGTCTAACGATTCATGATTCGAAAAGCAAGTAGCGAATCGCGCCGAATAATTACGAAAGCCAGAAAGCGTGTGAACAAAGGAAGCACAGAACGAAGATCGTGAGCTGTTAATTATTAGACTAATCACGAATTACACATGACAAACAAAACACAGCGAAATACACAGCTGCCAATACATACGAATATACGTCTTTTATAAAGTTTACATATTATGTATTTAAACGATCAATCATTACACATTTATATTTCGCATATCCCGGAAATGGCTGTAACGATTTAGATTACATTTTGTTTTTAGAGAGGTTTAAGCTTTTCGAGTTCATCTACGTAGTTATAGTTTTTGTAAAAAATCAATTTTACAAAAATATTCTTTTTATATAAAAACGCGATTTTAAATGTTTTTAAAGCCATCTCAAAAATCTTTTTTGCTATTTTGGTTTTTACGTTATCAGCTTTCCTGAAAGAAATCGATTTTAGAAAAAAGAAACATTTTAATAAACGTGAATTTCTTGCATCTCGAAAGAAATTTAATATTTGGAACGGATTTTTATTTTTAATGTTTATTTCGTGTTTCCTTCAACTAATTGATTTTACATAAGTATTTTATAATGGTTAGATACCTATTAATTCCCATATTTATACGTTCACTAAACCTGCAACGCTACTAAATGAGCTATGATGACAGCAGAAATAATTGGTAGCGCTAAACTTCAGACTATTTTCTCGAGAATTTTTGAGAGCTGAATCGAATGGCTTTGCTTCATTATTATTTTAAGTCTGAACTTTACGCACCATAAGTATTAAAAAATCCGATACCTATATTGTCACCTTTTCGGCATTTTGTTAGAATCGTGCCGTCGCAGACCAGAAACAATCGTGAACGAATCGTAGGAACAGATCCATAAGGTTAAGATTCCAACATCTATAACACAGACAGGTATTGCCATCTATGAGCAAGATGTAGAAGTAAGAATCGCGCCATTGCAGACTAAAGAATCGCGAAAGAATCGTGAACGAATCGTTGGAATCGATTCACAATGTGGGATTGAATCGCAAGAATCGATTCATAAAAAAGAATCGTGTTGCCCAACTCTACTTCATACTGACTAAACTTTGCACGGGTAACATAACCTTCTGCCAGTAGACTGCAGCGCCATCTACCAACACCACCTACAGTCCGTTCACCGAGAGCTGGGACGAAACGTTAACAGTGTCACGTGAGCGACTACGCTCGTTACCAGAGAAAGCATTCGGTGTTCACGTGACACTAAGGGGTGTACAAAATGGCGCACTCTTTGCAGCTGGTGGCGTCGGCTGGCTGCCGAGCTGACGTCATAGCGGACCCTGAGAAACCTGGGCAACAATGTAACGAAATAAAGCACGACACGGAAGTCGTGTTACAGTTACAATAATGTTAAAAGTACGATGAAACTGAGTTCATTCTGTTAAAACAGATTTGTTTTCATACAGGTTGCTAACAAAACGCTCCATTGATACAAAATTTTAATAACATTACCAGTATTAATAATGGTAAAGGACGGCGAAGCAAAGTTCATTCTGTCAAACTTGAACTGTTTTCATTGAGGTTTATATCAAACCGCTCCTCTCTCTCTCTCCTCTACAATTTCCACATTTGACTTTCAACTAAAAATACGACACGAAGGACTCACTTGTTCCAAACCTCTGCAGTCAATGTTTTTGCTGCTTCTTCTTGCAGTTCTTTTACTTCCGGCATTTTGTATGTTTTGTCTTTCGCTGTAATACAGCCTCTGATTCTGGCCCACACTTACTCGATGGCGTTTAATTCTAAGAACAGTTTTCGCTGCATTCTTCGCCATTTCATCTATCGCGTATTCGTTGTGCGCTGTTCTGTAATTTTGAAATATATCTAAAAGTTATTTTTTTCAACAAACCGTCTTCAAAATCGAGATTTTTAGATTTTAGTGACTCTGATATTTCGTGCATATTGGACTTCGCACTGGGAACTTTTTCTTTTCTACGATAATGGTACGGCGTTTATCAACAACAATAACTGCAAGCCGAGGAAGAACATCTTAAAACCACTTCTCGAAGGTTCAACTAGTCTTTCAAGCGTCTTTAAAGATGAATTTAAGAGATCCTGAAATCACCGCTGTACAACGCGCGCTATCTAGATCACAACTGCAATTCAGACGACCACGCTGACTGCACGCCCCTCCCTTGTACACCCCTCGACGGCAGCGTGTGTTTACAGTACGTCTCTCGTTTCGGTGAATGGAGTATAGAGAGAAGGCCGTGGCGCTCTCGTGTGACGTCATGCAGCGTAGGCTGCGCGTGCGTAGCTGACTGGGTAGCTGCTGGGGTACGGCCCACTATGCCGAAACAGCCGGCCAGTCAGCTATGGACGCGCAGCCTACGCTGCATGACGTCACACGAGAGCGCCGCGGCCTTTACTGTAGGTGGTGTTGCATCTACTGGCGAGTTGCAAGAAAATGAATAGTGCGAAAATATTCTTCGTATTCAAATACCTGGCTATTCCAGTTTTCATAGCGATCTATTGAATGATATAGGTGACATATTGCAGCGACATCTAGTGCTGAATTACAATAAAGTGAAAAAAAAAACTATAATGTATCAGGTTTCATGGTGTTTAGTCAAACAGTCCCCCCCCCCCCCCCCCCCCGCAGGGCCCAGGGGGCTCACGGTTCTTTCGTGAGTACGTGCGTGGCGAGTACGAAGTCCCGAGTTCATGTACTCTTCTTTCCTTCTTTACATCCCGGATTGCATTTTCTTTCCTCCTTCCCAACTTTCCTATCCTCACTCCTTCCCACCGAGGGACTAATAACCTCAGTATTTTAGTCCCCCTATCCCAAACAAACAACCCAACCCAACCCTCAAACAGATTCGAAGTCTAGCGACAATTATAGTAAATGTCTCTACCTGTGTGGACTTACTGTATGAACTGTACGAGGACTAATGGGATAAGGCAGTGTGTGGCACGTGAAAGTTTGCCTCGGTCCTGTACTCGTACGCGCGTAGCTTAAAGGTAATGCGGCCGCCCGCGGAAAGCTTGAATCCGTGTTTGAGTCCCGGACAGGTACACATTTTCACATGTTACTATTAACTCATACATCTGATTCTGATAATTATTTGTAACTGCGAATACATATCTTGTATTTAATCACAAAGCTGTAGTCACTGCAGTGTCCGTTCGCGTCAATGAAAAACATTTGCTCGGTTCTATCGATAAACATGGATACTGCATAGTGTATTCTCAGTTGATAACGTCATATCGCCTGAACTACGTGTAGCAAAGAGATGTAGTTTTGCAGGTACCTTCATTGGTGTGTATGTGTGTGTGTGTGACTGCCACCTGAAAATTGTGTCACGAATAGTGTTATAAGGAAATACGTAATAAATTGAAACTAAAATACCGGAAAAAATACCGCCTCCGGGGGTGCCGCAGAGGGATTGAGCTTTAACGGATGTCCTTTTAGAGGTGAACAAATTTCATTGCAACTTTTTTTAAAATCAGATATGTATTTTTCTAAATATTCCGAAAAACAGTTCTAATTGCCTTTCACACTAGGTAAATTAGCTTTCCGATTTGTTCCTCGCCCCTGCGATAAATAATGGTTTAAAATGTTTGCCCAATAAAATAACTTGGGCCGAGTGATATCGCAATGAAGTTTTTTCTTATCCATGCATATCCTTTTCTTATGTGTAGTCCTCTGTATATTTTCATTAATATTATGGTTTGTAATAAGAATGGACGCATAGTGTACTAAAACCAAGTATAGAATACAGTAGTTTTATAACCTATAAATTGGCTTCGCAGAAGAAATTTTCGTTAAACAAAATAGTAATTCCATAAAGTAGTATTTATCAGTCAACGGTACAGGGGCGACAGTGTTACGGAAATGATACAGGATCTGGGATGGGTATCATTACAACAACGGCGCTTATCGCTGCGGCGTGGGCTACTTGCGAAACTCCAATCGCCAACATTCTCCTCCGAATGCGAAAATATATTGTTGACTCCCACTTATATAGTTAGAAATGATCATCAGAATAAAATACTAGAAATCGGAGCTCGAACGGAGAAATTCAGGTGTTCTTCCCGCGCGCCTTTCGAGAATGGAATGGGAGATAAAGAGTATAACGGCGGTTCAATGAACCCTCTGCCAGGCACTTAAAACTGATTTGCAGAGTATCCCATGTAGAACAATACCCAAGTAACCATTCAGAATTTTAAAAAATGGATTTCTTACTGCCGTAATGTCACAGCCGTCGAATTGTTCGAACACTCAGATAACAAATGACTCGCGCTGCGCATCTGCAAACGGTTCGCGGGAAATTTTGAAGATCGCTATCGCTTTGGCCAGAACTAATTTCATAGGCAGTACAAAGAAGGGCATCACTATGAAAAATTGTATATTTCGTTTAAAACTGTGCATACGTCACCTCTCTGATATCATTACAATATATCATCCATTGATAAACGAAATATCGTTTACTATACCACAACTACTGCATCAAATTACTGCAAAGCTAACACTCAAAGGAAAAAAATTATTTCTGAAAGTATGTTACTTGACTGTGAATCCTTCACAAGTAGAAATTACGTTTGTTATAGCCTGCAAATGGCCATTCCATTCAATGTTCATACGGTACAGTAACAGATAAAACTATTACCACCATTAAATCGCCTTGAATAAAGATAAAAAGAGATGGAATAGAGAAAACATTAGAAATTTAATACCCAGTAACGGAAATAGGTCATGAAAATTAAACTGCAATTGCGACCATGAAATAAACAATGCACCAGCTGCTGCGTACGTACTACCAACAGGCGTCGCTAGATCGCAGCACTAGAATTTTAAAAGCGCGATTGCTATCTTTTGCCTATAGCCTATATTCGTTACTGTTGTTCCTCATGACCTGCACTTTAGAAGATATTACAGTCTGCTTTTCACACTTACTAATCCTCAGAGTACAGTAAATAACGCTATATTCGTTATAAATAGTTTACTGCACAGCGCCGAAAAGATTTATATCATCGCTGTATGTCTTAGAGATAGTACCGCCTGGCATTGCTAGATAGCGTTGTGATCGACTGTTTGAACATATCCCGAGATTTCCCGAACGGTGACGTAAATTGTTCGAACAGTTCGAGTCATGTTCAAACCCAGCTCTAGATATCGGCATAGATTGCGTTATAATACGTATGTATACTAACATCTTTGGTTTGACGATGTTCATTGTGCTGTCGTGCCGGCATTTGTTATTGACAGATCACATCGTTCGCATCACAGTGTCATTAGACAAGTTGCGCTGCCACTGCTTCCTCGTTTGTTGGATATATCGCGGTAAGTTCTGTTGGTACAGTTCAATTTTGCGTATCGTGTGGAGTAAAACATTTTTGCGATTGTCTACGGTTGTACGAAATTATAAAGCAAAATAGTAGTTAGGTGATTGTGAGAGTAGTTTATCGGAGACACAGTCAAGTCGCATAGTTCTGTTATAAATACGAAACATTATATCGAATGTTGTACATAATGTCACCATTTACTACGCAGCTGTCGAATTAAGGTGCAGTTGTACTGTATACTGTAATGAAACTTCTTATTACGAAAATTGTTTTCAGATATTGTATACAGATTCGTCTCATGTCTATAGGTTATTGATAATACCGAACATTCTAAAACTGATATTTCCTTTCCTTTAATTCTATGATCATCAGGGCCATTTGCCACACGTGGGACTTATTTCCATACTTTCGTAGCCAAACCGATATGAATCAGAAAAAGTGTGCCATGAGAACATCAAAATAGACAAGTCGAGACACGACTTTTATCCAGTGACCTCTTTTCACCGTCGCTTACCGATCATTTATTTATCTAGGAATAAAGTAGGCCAGAACTGTTCTTGCAACGCAAATGTTTCTCAGTTCTCTGAGGAAATTTCACCATTCTATGGAATTACTTTATAAACTCTACCATTAAGACTTTATTAAAGCAAGCCTAATAGCACTGCAATATGAATTAGTCGGCCAGAGGAGGATCAACTCATGCTTGGTCTTTAAAACATCCCTATTAATACGACAAAATATACCACGTATCCTTTTGAGTAATGAAATGTTACGTCATTGAGTTACGTATTTTACGCATGTGGTACTGATATCTTGTTACTTCGTTTCTATTAAAATATCACTTGTGATAGAAAGTGAGATTTTGCATGAAGATGAAATACCTTTTTTAATGATATAAAAGACATTTCGCATAGTCAATGGCGTAGCGCTTTGAGGGAACCAATGAGAGGTGAGGAACGATTGACTGAATACTTGTTTTAAGCCAGCATATGGTTTGTTTGCGAGCGCGAAACCTCCTCATAGATAACTTGGCATCCTTAAGATTTTTAACCCAGTGCGTTGATCTGGGTACTTCTGAGCGCAAGAGAAGATAGATCTATCCACATCCCGTGACTTTAATGGCATAAATTTACTTGCGTCGTGGCGTATGACCATGTTGGCAACGGCCGCTGCTTGACAGACGACAATTTTAGAAATACTAGTGTTTTGAAACATTGACACTTTGCGGTGGAAATTGATACATGCTAAAGATATTTCACCGTCTTTTTCGCCGGATCACGGCTGGAGTAAATTTTAGTTTACGTGACACTAGCTTCTCGTTGATATGCAGGTACTGGTAGCGAAAAGCAGCCAATCAAGAGTTGTCGTTCAGAGCCAATGAATACGCGTTTTTCATCCCATGAAGGAATACGGCGTGAAATTTAACTGTGGGGGAGACATTTACGTGAGACATATGTTGATAAATTTCATCACAGGAAAAGAAATGTCATAGGCATGAAGTTTTTGAGATTTTCTTTGGGGAATTTGGTTTCGTAACAACGAGAAATGACATTCATAAAAATCATAACATTCGCTTGTTCACTCGCAACAATTTAAGCTGTAATCGGTAATTTGGAAGAAACCTTGCATATCGTATTGATGGCACACAGTGGATAGTGGCTTACTATCGATAATGGCCTGCTGTCAATATTAAAAGCGCGAGCGTTCGTACGGTAACGTAGCTTCTTTATTTTTAAGAATTTAATCTGTACTCAGGTTCCTGCCTAAACACATCCTTTAAAATCAAAACATAATCGTAAATCTTAACATTCGCTTGTTCGATAGCTATCGCATCGCTATGAACGGCTTCGATATGTATCGTTTGGATGCCGCAGCCGTGCAATCTAAAACATTTATGAAATCACCCAATTTTAATTTATTAAAAAACTTCACACCCTTGCAGTGACTTTTTCTCGATTTACCTTTCTGGGATTCTGTAGCGACAATGACAGTTGGAGCAATGACCTTTACACTGAAATTTGTCAAAAACGACCTATTTCCTGCGAATGTTATTCTGCTATGAAAAATTCATCGCAGATTTACAGTACCGCTCGTCAAAAACAGACTAATTTTCAAAGAATGTCATGAATTTTGGCTAAAAGCATTTTATATATAAATTGACAACGCAGTGTTTATTCAAGACAATATTGAAAGATGCATTTTCATCGGCTCTCCCAACGGCACGTTTATGATTGGTTATTTACGGGATTAGTTTACAGCCGACAGCTTTGGAATGTCACGTGAAATCAGCCAATAAGGAGTGGGTTTGAAGCAGCCAATAGGATCCCGAGTTTGAAGTCTGTTAGTTGGCGTCTATTTTGAAAATATCTTTCACATTTACGTATCATTTTCAGAGTTACCTCTGATGAAAACATCGGCAATGACTATAATTCACTTTGAAATGGATTAGTACAGATATTCCTGCTCAAACTTTTCCACTGATTATTCGTTACTTGCAGAAAATAAACATCTAGCGTAAATATGCTATTATCGGTACACTATGTACAAAGATAACTCACTTCGTAGTTAACAAAACACAAACTAGTAACATTAAAATATAACAAAAGAAATTAACTGAAGAGAACAGTAATTAGTCAAAGAAAGGCAAGTGGAAGCTGTAGGACTTACAATTCATATTTCTTTTTCCTGCGAAGCAGTAAGTGAAAATTACGTTATTTCACGTAATTTTCTAGATAATTACAATAGGAAATTATAAGACGGGCATTCATTCTGAATTTGTATGGATTCGACGACACAAATGAACATGTGCGATATCGCAGTTATGGTTCTGCAACTTATTTACAGACCACAGAAGATGCTTTTAAAATAAAAAGCGAAACGCGTCTGGTGTAAAATAAATCTCTGTTGCAGTCAGCATAAGACGGATTACGTCTTATATAGTCTTCTGAAACGTCACACTTTGGGCAACTAAGTGCCATTAGTCAGGAATTTTGAGCATAGTCTGAAGTCAAACAAGGCAAAAGATTTGATCTTGTACGAAGTTCTTGCTTTATCACATCGATTTTTGCATTTAAATGTTGAACACACTTTAAACGCACTTCAGTAGCAAAAATTGCACCGAAAATACACATTTACAATATTCACTACATACAACACTTAAAGCTCAACAACATACGATAGGCAGACTCCTGTCAAGTGCAGTGACCACAAAAAATATTGCACCTGAATTTACACAGGTTACGTGTTAGCCACTCTGTGAAATTTAAGTTCATTGCGACGGATACGGTACACAATGATAGACGAACTCAGCCGACTTCGGCCGATCAGAGGGGCCAAGTTAAAGTGGGTGGCCAGTATGTGGCTCCTCCGCCAAATAACATTGCTCTGCAGTTGCTGACAACAAGGCTTATTTATTATATTGAATTCCTGCAGTACAGGGAATAAGGCTTTTAAATGCCAGTCCACTGGTTTGACAACATTTTGAGGCCATAGTTGTCACGTTGACCATTAACACATTTTTATTCAGTCTTCACGGGAGTCGAGTGTTGCGTTCGACTGCAATCAGGGAGGAGATGGACGAGGGGTCCTGACCCCCCTCTCGAAATAATGAATATAAAGAAAGTATCTGATTTTGTAGAAATCCGGTCAATGATGGTATGCCCCTTCTGAAAACGCCATCAGTTTGTGATGGCCAAACTCCTGGGTTCAACATTTCACATTAGTGGTGTAAAATTCCTGTCAGTTGAAAAAAAAAAATGTCAAAATAAAAAAGCTTGCTATCAGTAAAGTAAAAGGTACTATAGCGCAAATTATCCTCTAAATATGAACAGCGAAACTGATACAAAATATCATGGGGTATCTACTTGAAATTTCTTAATTGATCTTTACATTAATCTTGCCCCCCCCCCTTCCCCCGCCGTTGTGGTAGCATGACCCAATGACGACATGCGCTATTCCCAGACTTCAACAGAATGACTCAGTACGTATAGTATACGAGTGTTGAAAATTAAAATGCTGCTGATCAGTTTCCAATAAACTGAAAAAAATCATACAGGCCACCTGACTAATTGATTCTAGTGTAATTATCCTTGTGAAAATAAAATATTCAAGTAGCTAGGCAGGAGGATATCAAGGGTGAAGGGGAAGATATTATAATTCCATTAATATCATATTTAAAAATACATTAATAAGAAATTTAAAAAATACGAAAATGGCCGATACACTTTATGGTCCAAAAGCTTCAGTCGCCCCATAATCTTCCAGCGTTTGTTGCGCCCAGTACTTGAGATTGGCACACTGATGACTCGAACAGATATGCTTTATCTCCCTTCGGTGTGGAATGCTATTCTCTGCTAGAAACATGTGTGTTTACGCCACAACTGATGGCCATTATCAGAGCCCTTCGTTTTATTAAACAGGTCATCCTATCCCGTGTTTTAGTCTGTACCGACTTAATGAGCAGCCTAGAGGAGGTTCGTCATGCCGCATGCTACGTTGCCTTTCTCTGTATTCTAGGGAATGAACAGACTGACCATTTAACTGGTTTGCTAATCGATTCCGTATTTCTTGATTTCCAGATGTCTTTTGACACCGTACCTCAAAAACGGCTTTTAATCAAATTGCGTGGTTATGGTATACTGCCCCAAATTTGCGATTGGATAGGGGATTTCCTGTCAGAGATGACACAGTTCGTAGTAATCGATGGTAAGGCATCGACTAAAACAGAGGTGATATCGGGCGTTCCTCAGGGTAGTGTTATTGGTACTCTGCTGTTCCTTATTTACATAAACGATTTAGGGGAAAATCTAAGTGGCTCTCTTAGGTTGTTTGCAGATGACGCCGTCATTTACCGTCTAGTAAAATCTGAAGATCAAAACCAACTGCAGAACGATCTGAATAAGATATCAGTATGGTGTAAAAATTGGCAATTGACCCTAAATAATGAAAAGTGTGAAGTCGTCCACATGAGTACGAAAAGAAAATCGTTAAACTTTGTTTACAAGATAAATCAATCAAAAGTGAAGGCCGTAAACTCCACAAAATACCTAGGAATTACTATTACTTCAGACTTAAATTGGAAAAACAGGTAGATAATGTGTTGAGAAAGGCGAACCAGAGACTGCGTTTTATTGGCAGAACCCAATATTGCGTATATAATTGTCAGTTAACGTATTGGTCATTTAAATGAACAAAAACCTGAAAAAACTGAGTAATGAAAAAATCACGGTGGAGAATTCGAACACGAACCCTTAGGTTTGCTACGGGTATAAAACATAGGACCGAAAGTTTCGGAGCGATTTCCTCGAGAATGGCTGGCCATCTGGCCGTTTGGCTGGGGCATTGTAACGCTATGGGGTAGCGTTACAAACCCCGAACTACATTTCCCAACCCTGGCACTCCCCTCGTTAGTGGAATGCCCCTTTCGTGTGAAAAAATATGGATTTCCACACTGGTTACCTCTAGTTTCGGCGGATGACCGGGTCTTCGGTTATCTCCGTGAAAGCGGGATTTTCTGTTATAAGATTTTATCTACGACGTTGCGACAGGGTGGCTATGTGGCAAATGAGAAACCTTACGCCGTTATTTTTTAAATTTTTTTGATCACATGTTTCGAGATTCCAGTAATCTCATCTTCAGATCCTTATAGATCCATGCAGTAATAAGAGAACTAGCCATCCATTTATAATCCTGCATATACCCTCTCACCCCAAGCTGTAGCCAACAACTGTCATACCAACCGTGTCGGGGTGGGTATGTGGCTCTTCCCGCTGCGTGCAGGATTTGGAGCATCCCCCCCCCCTCCCCAAGGCGCCCGATCACACTTTTTTTTATGTAACACTGTCTCCTTTCTTCCACGTTTAGGCCCCGGTTCTAGAGACATGAGCTGTTGACAAGTACATGATCGTCGCTAATGAATCGGGGTTATAGAGTTGTGGGGATGTGTGCCGCGGCGGAGGGGCCGAGCGGATTGAGGTACTATGCTCCGAAACGTGTGGCCATTCCGGGTCGGGAGTTCGAATCCTCCCTCGGGCATGGATATTTGTGTTGTCTTTAGTATAAGGTAGTTCATCAGTAGTTTTTAAGTTCAGGGACTGATGACCACGCAGTTACGTCCTCCATTATTTGGGGATGTGCATTTGTTTTTAGTCTTACTGGTATTGCGGATTTTAATTAAATTTTGGTTTCCCACTTTCTCACTAGCAGAATGTTCTTAGCTGGACAGCCTCTTTAATTGCACTGTCTCCTTCCGAATACGCCATTCTGAGTTAAAGGGGCTGATCTGACTATTGGGTACGTTACCTACTCCAATAAACCAACAATGCACGTTCAAAAGGCTGTATAAGAAATCTACAGGTCTGTTCGGTTGTTTTTTTTTTTTTTTTCATTATAATAATTGCAAAATAAACTTCAGCACAAATGTAAAATTTTTCATTGTGACTTATGATGAATCTTTCTGGCTATGTCGTATATATCTGCGTCGTTTAGGCTGCAAACAATCCTCATTGCGTCTTCTAAACGACTGGATTACGATATTTTCAAGTACTTGAGTACTTTAAGTACTTGGGGTTATTAGAGTAGGTCTAATAATGAATAAGAAAATAGGAATGAGGGTGAACTACTATGAGAAGCAGAGCAGCATCGATAGGAAGTCAACACCGACCACAGTAGTTGTTAATGACACTAGCTCTGCCGATGATGAGATCGGAGAAGTGTACGAGGAGGTAAAGGAAATTATTCAGACGATTAAGGGACAGGAAAACTTAATTGTGATGGGAGACTAGAATTCGATAGTGAGAAAAACGGGAAGAATAATAGTGGGTGAATATGGACTAGCCGGCCGCAGTGGCCGAGGAGAGTGAGGCGCTCCAGTCACGGTCTGCACGGCCACTACGGTCTGGGTTCGATTCCCCCCTCGGGCATGGATATTTGGGCCGTCCTTAGTTGTAAGTAGTTCATAAGTAGTTTGTAAGTTTAGGGACTGATGACCCCGTAGTTAAGTCCCATAGACTCTACAAACATTTGAACATTTTTGAATATGGACTGTGCGAAAGGAATGAAAGAGGAAGCCTCCTGGTAGAATTTTGCACCTGGTTTAAGAATCACGAAAGAAGGTTGTGTACGTGGATGTGATCAAGAGATACCGCAAGGTACCAGATAGATTTTATAATGGTTATAGATTTCGGAACCAGGTTTTAAAATGAGACATACACAGGGGCAGATTTAGAATCTGACCATATATTATTGGTCATGAATTGTAGGCTGAACCTGAAAAACCTGAAGTAAGGTAGGATAGTAACGAGATGGGACATGGACAAATTGAAAGAACCTTAAGTTCTAGAGAATTTCAGAGGAAGATTTAGGAAACAACCGACAGAAACGGAGGGAAATAAAACAGTAAGGAGAAAATATAAAAATTAAGTAAATAAAATAGGCAAAAAGGAGTACAGATAACTAAGAAGTGAGATTGACAGGAAGTGCAAAATAGCTAAGCGAGAGTGGCTAGAAGGCAAATGCAAGTCTGTAGAAGAATTATAAACAGGGGAAAAATATATAAGACATACAGGAAAATGAGACATTTTGAGACAAGCAGTTGTATGAATATAAAGAACTTTGATGGAAAACCAGTTCACAGCAATGAAGGGAAAGCTGAAAGGTGGAAAGAGTATATTAGAGGAGCTCGACGAAGGAAATTAACGTAGACAATATTGTAGGATTGGAAGAGGCAGTAGGTGGTGGTGGTGGTGGTGGTGGTGGTGGTGGTGGTGGTAAAATAGGAGATACTAAACAAACATGAATTTGACAGCACTGAAAAGATTTAAGTCAAAACAGAGCCCCTGGAGTGGACGACATTCCCTCAGAACTACTGAAGTCTCTGGTAGGGCCAGCCCTAATGAAACTTTCGCCTGGTACGTAAGATGTATGAGAGATGGGAAGCCGGCCGCGGTGGCCGAGGGGAATGCGGCGCGCCAGTCACGGTCGGCACGGCCACTACGGTCGGGAGTTCGAATCCTCTCTGGGGCATGGATATTTGTGTCGTCTTTAGTATAAGGTAGTTTATAAGTAGTTTGTAAGTTTAGGGACTGATGACCTCGTAGTTAAGTCCCATTAACTATACAAACATTTGAACATTTGAAGAGAGGGGAAATGCCCTCAGACTTTAAGAAAAGCGTAATGATCTCCATTCCTAAGAGCAGGTGCAGACAGGTGTGAAAATTACGGAACTATCAGTTTAATAAGTCATGGTTGCAAAATACTAACAATTATTTACAGAAAGGTGAAAGAGCTGGCAGAAGCCGACCTCGGGAAAGATAAATTTGGATTTAGGATAAATCTAGGAACACGGGAGGCAATAATTTACGGCTTATCTTAGAAGATAGTTTAAGGAAACAGAAACCTACGTAACTAGCTTTTGTAGATTGGGAGAAAGCTTTTGACAATGTTGAATGGAATACACTCTTTCAGATCTTGAAATTAGGAGTAAAATATAAGGAACGGAAGGTTATTTACAACTTGTACAAAAGCCAGATAGCAGTTATCAGAGTTCAAGGACATGAAAGGGATGCAGACGTTCGGAAGGGACTGAGACAGGGTTGTAATCTTTCTCCAATGTTGTTCGATTTGTACAATGAGTAATCAAATTTCTCCTTGCTTTCCTTTATTGGAGAAGGAATTAAAGTTCAGGGTGAAGAAACAAAAACATAGCGTTTTGCCGATGACATTTTCATTGTCAGAGGCAGCGAAGGACCTGGAAGAGCAGATGAACGGAATGGACGGTGTGTTGAAACGTGCGTGTAAGAACATTACAAGCCCAAAGCAAGGGTAATGCAGCGCAATCTAAAACTCAGGCGATGCTGAAAGAATTAGTTCAGGTAACGAAACAATAAAGGTGGTAGATGAATTTGTTAGTTATGCAGTAAAATAACATGATGATCACAGTACATAGAATATGAAATGCAGAATGGCACTGGGATAAAAGCGATTTTGAAAAAGAGAAATTTGTTAACTTCGAATATTAAACATTCTGGAGGCATTTGTGTGGAGTGTTGTCTTGTATGGGAATGAAACATGGACGATAAGCAGTGCGGATAGGAAGGGATTAGAAGCTTTTGAAATGTGGTGCTACAGAAGAATGCTGAACATTAGGACGGGGGATCGCGTAACTAAGGAAGAGGTAATGAACAGAATTGGGGAGAAAAGGAATTTCTGGCATACCATTAATAAAAGGGATCGACTGATAGGACACATTCTTAGATATCAAGGAATCGTGATATAGCATTGGAGGGAAGTGTTTGGAGTAAAAGTCGCAGAGGGAGACCAAGAGATGAATACAGTAAGCAGATTCAAATGGATACTCGTTGCCGTTCTTATGAGGAGATGATGCAGCTTGCCCAGAATAGAGTAAGGTGGAGAGTTGCATCAAACCACTCCCCGGCCTGAAGACCACGACAGTTTTTAAATATGAAAGTCAAGTGGTAATCTCGAGGCGGTGGCAGCACCGTGAGTTTACGCCGCTGCTAGCCTTTTACACGCAGCGCGTTTACTTACGATTTAAGCCTAAACCTAATTTGGAAATTCGAATGCAATGTTCGATGCTGTGGTTAGATGTTACGCCTCCATCGATTTTACCGATACTTTTAATGGCGATTTCAGTGTGTTTTATTCTTCTCACATGAGGAGAAAAAAAGGCGAAGCAATTATTGGACGTACATTATTACAGCAAGCATGTCTGACACCTACGATGGCTAGTAGTATTCCGAATGGATAAGGACGTTGCGAGTACTCATAAAAGGTAAAGACAAAGCTAGAAATCAAAACAAAGTATCACTTCCAATGAACAACATTGAAAATAAATTTCTATTAAAAACAATAGCTAAGAATACTGATCCTACGATATATTCCTGACAGCAGTATCATACCTCAGCTGTTCACGGAGCTTCGCTGGTAGTATCTGTAGGACCACCTCCCATGATGACCTCGTCTTCCTGATCTGTCTGTCGATTCGTCGTCTGCCGATTTGGTCGCTGACGATGATTCATCACTTGAATCGCTTTGATTCTGATGCTAGATTTTTACGTGAAAACCTGAGAAAGTAAGCCCTTTTAGCAACAATGTCATGTCGTTCGCACAAAAGTTTTATTTTGGCACCTTCTAAAAATAAATCGCATAGACAAAACAATTTTTATAATGGTTTCCTTGCTAGCTTTGAAACTCAGTTCGTTCAACAAAAGTTATGCAGTTTTCGCAAAGATATTATTCGTAATACCGTTGAAATTGCTGCCTGATAATACATTTATCCATTTCATCGATCCCATAATTATTGTGAGGTTCTTGCTGCTGCTTCTTCTTTTTCTTCGGCATAGAAATGTGAGTTCCACTCTACTCGGCATCGTATCCTTCCTTTCGTAATTTGGAAACCATCCTCATGCTCAGCTTAACATTTTGGCAGCACGTTCCGTCGCCTTCTGCACCAGCCCGGTCAATCCCTTCTTTCTCGTCGTCCACGAATTTACGTAAACCGCAAGGCATCGCGCCTATCGACGAAGACACTTTCCACGCTTAGCTTCCATTCTCGCACTTACAGATAACAATGCGCACTAATGTAACCGTATCCCAGCTGTACCTTGTCACGTGACCAAGTTAGTTCCTGCCGCTGTCGCGTTACTACTGCGCCTTGTCGGGTAATAAGTTGAAGAAAATGAACTTTGTACAGTTTCGTAAATGTTTATAATTATTATAGGCACACGTTTCCGAAATTCATTGTAGGCCTACAGTTGTTTCACGGTGTTCTGTAAATAGAGCTTTAAGCAGTGTCCTGCTGAATTTAGATTGTTTAGCAAATTTGTTTTAGGAAATCCAAATTGACAAAATAATTTGGTCGCATTCAACATGTGAAGCGCTCTCTATACGAATGAAACAGCTTCGACTATTTCTAATCTGTTTTTCTTTCAAATAATCTTTCAAGTCTTGGTAAAGAGTTTCGGGGATTTAAGTCCGATAGGAGCATTAAAAAAGTCGGAAAATTAGATCTTCCTTATATATAATGGCTTCAATTTGCAAATATTTTGTTAGTAATTTGCCCAATTATCTTCTTTGTACATGTAATTCCAAGTGATATAGGTAAAAAAAGCTGTAAGTATTCACTATGTCCTTAGCAAGGTTATTCTATAAAAGGTTGGGCCCGAAGCAAAAAACGAGCTGCTATTGGCCGTAGAAATGACGTCAGTGGCCAAGCAGAACTACCGTCACATAGACCACCACTAAACAGACGGAAGTTGACTATTCACGCATTGCTTATCGCAGTAAGAATATTTTAATGACCTCCGGCGCCACATGACGATATTTCTGCGAAATTACGTCGGCTAATCTCTTAGAAATATTTTTTTTTTCTTTTGAAAGTATGTCACTTTCGTTGATCTCGTCGAACAGCAGCTCAAACTCTCAGATCTGTCGCATCCACTCTTCAGACAACACTATCAAAACTCCTCGTGATAGAAATTCTATCCACCCGTATTCTGTAAGGTGTTTTGGAGGACAAAGTAATTCATTAAACGGAAGCCCCAGTCAGGTGTCATATTTCGCAGCACGGCGTGCAATATAGCCTGCCAGATATCTGAATCCTTCAGCTGGGCATTCACCATCTGTCACAGCAGATGGCGCAGCAGCCTCAAAGCTAAAACTTATGCCCTGGCACTCTGCTTGTCCAACATGGCCATTGCTTCAGACACATCCGGCAAAATTCCACACAGCAGACTAGATGACAGGATCTGTTGAGTCTTCTTCCTGTCTCACAGACCAAGTATTAGACAGTGGCTGTCTTGGGCATTCTTTACCAGAAGCAACAAACGCAAACGATGTTTTACTTCTTTAGGGGAGGATGCTGATAGAAATGACCAGTACCTCTAATCTGTGAAAACAAATTTTCAAGACAGTCCTGGTTCAGCCGTGCTGTTAACATTTACTTAGTGTCTAGTGACAAAAGTTCAGAATGAAGGGCAAATAAAGAATTGACATCAAGTGTCCTTCGGTTTCCAATCTGCATTGTTTCACAGCACAAATACATTATGCTGAGAATTGTTTTTTTGAGGTGCTCGTTTCTTCTATAGGCACTTGCTAATGTCTTTTTGTCAACGATTCTGGGAGATTTTCTAAGTGCCAAACGAATCATTTAACATGATAAAATGAATTAAAGGCATCCAATTTTCTCTTGTAAAACACACGAATAAACGAAACAAATCGAAAACGTTTCCGCTCATACACAGTACACAAGAAGCTACTGCGGGGCTACCGCTACGAATGCCACCACGTGCTTCGGCAGTGACGACATGCGCATTACGATGAATTTCTACCTCGGTCTGCGCAGTCCATTCGGGCCCCCCTCTGGTCCTTAGTATAAGTTAGTTTGGAACTCGTTAAGGATAATATCTGCCAATATCTGTTGTAAGAATAGAATACTTTGATTTCAAACTGACAAGCCGTCCCAGCACACTTAATTTACTTAGCCGTCTGATAGCAGTGTCTAGGGCAATGTGAATGTAACAAGTTTGAAACTCCTCCAGTAGATCTTTAGATTCCCGATGATTAAGTTTACGGACACAGTTGAAATTTGTAACGCTTGTAAACTTTTTCATAACATTATTCAATTCAGCATTTGAAATTTGACATGGTAAACGTTCTTGATGCAGTAAGTAGTGACGGAGAGTAAATTCGTCAAATTCAATTCCCTCTTAGCAAGTGTTATCAAACCATTGTTGACGTCCGTCATTGACGGATAGCCGCAAATACATATTATTTTGCTCATAGGTGAATCCTTTTTTTTCTAATAATTATGCAGTTGGATCCATGTAATCACGATCTTGTGTGTCACATACATGGTTATAATTGCTAAAACAATCTTCCTCTGTTACCCCATCATTTGTGCAGTAACGCACACATCATGAAAACTGATCCACTGAAGCTAAATCTTTGGGCTAAGACTTAAGTACTGCCATAGTTGTACTTTATTTCCTCAAACATATATTTAAAAATCTTCTTTAATGCGTCGTCAGGTAGAGTCTGAAAGAGTGAGATTATTTATTTCATCTAACATTTGTTCACTGTTAGAGAAAATTTGAAAGTTTCAGAAACAATCATACATAATTCAGCATCAGTGAAAGGTTTCACATTGTGTGTGTGTGTGTGTGTGTGTGTGTGTGTGTGTGTGTGTGTGTGGCCAGAATGTTATATTCTTAGTATGATGCTTTTGTGACAGCCTCACTTTGCCCACTTCCTTCTAACGTAATGTTTTGTTAGGGACGAATGGTTGATTTTAGATTAGCATTTTTTCCTTTCCTTCATTTGAATTCAAGGAAGACTTCTGTAAATGCATTGAGCTTTTGTAGTGGCGAAATAATTTGTATCTGTTCAGTCCCACAATCGTTACGGAATATTAAGCAAGTAGCGGTACTTTTTGTCCACTTGGAAAACAAAACTCCTTTTCCCATATTTCTTGGCAATTTCTCTTATTTTCGTTAGTCACGGTTTCAGAGGGTACACCAGACATTTTGTTCCACTAATAACAACACCAAAAATGAGCACAAATACATTCAAAGCTCGACGAAAACTCAGGATCACCGAAACTTAGCGCAAGGCTGATAAAACAAAGTTAACAATGAGGCGGCTGGCTCCCGTAGTTTTTTTCCTAGTTTTTGTGGTGGAGAGTCCAGCTCTTGTTCTGTAAGTGGCAGCATTCTTGTAACATTCAGATCTGTCAAGTGGAACGAAAAACTTAAGACATCTTGCAACTCATTTAGTTCTTTGAAGCAGTGATAACAGGTTCTCACCAACAATTATATAATGGATTGTTTCTTTACATATAAAGCATTGTGGCCGGGTGTTAGTGTGTACGTAATGCATAGAAATCTACAGTTTTGTAAAGGGCGAGGAACAGTAGCCGAAGGGAATTCTGTGACAACTCGTTTCGCTGTTTTGAGAGTAGCTATTGTTTTTATGTGGTCGCTATAAAAGCTACTTTTTTTAAAGTTGCCTTAGAGGAGCCATTGTAACGTTTTTTACCAGTGAAAAATACAAAAATGATATTGTCAATTCCATTGATTTTCCTCATTTTGGAAAGAGGCACGCCACATATTGTTGTAAGTCGCACTTATGCGCTATAACTGATGTAATAGGAAGATATTCAGTGCAAGTATACTTACCAGACTGTCAGAGTGAGATACATGGAAGGAATGCAGATTGTCGAGATTTCTGAATTGTCGTGAGAAATTTTGTAAACTGATATGTTACTTCTTACTTTCCAAATCAACTTCCTACTTAGTTGCGACACTACTGGCAGATAATTAATTTACATTATAATTTCCGACTCGTACTTGTAAATTTTCCAGAACCAACGAATTTGCATCCTACAACAGTATACAGAAAAGATTTAAAATTCAAACCATTTGCATCAAATACCTTATTATGAGGTCGGCCTTTATTGAAGTCAGACAAGGGTATTTTCTGCTGAATCTACCACTGAGCTTTGATGTAAATGAATGGGGAAACATGAACATTTTTGCTAGGCCGTTTTTTCAAAACCAAGTTTTGTGCTTACTAGGCTGTCCGCTACACCATCTGCGCAAAGTGGTCAGGTCTGAACAGAGCTACCCTAACACGTTCGTGCCAGACACAAATTTCCATCTTATCCACACACTGTTGACGAGGAATACAAATTATATAATTTATTTTAAATTTCTGTTCTTTTGGTCTGTGGAACGTTGTTTGATCCGTTCGACAATGAAGCTAATGAGTGTGACATACTGAAATTATGCTATGCAGAATTTTCTCAGAAGCTTTCTGTCATGAGATTATGTATTTTCTCAGGAGTCTGGACGTTACACAAAATTTCGGGAAACCTCATACGAATTCGACCATTTCGCAACCCAAAGAACAATTAGTATAGTTCATTCACGTTGCTCCTAAATTAGACATTTTTTTCTTCAATCTTGAAGAGAGGAAACTTTTTCTACCATTATTTGAAAAACTGGTAGGGTGGCAAAAAACACGCGTCTTTCCGATAGCTAGAATGGAAAATAAAGGAAAGAAAAGTGTAGTGAAAGGGCGATGGAAACTAGCCACTTAGCACTTACTGAATAATCAGACACGAAATAGTTGTCATGGAAAAATGATGTTCGTCCAAATGTCTGTTCTTTCTAATGAACTAGCGCGATGCAGTTCGTTAGGGTTTTTGTTTTACCTCCAATTGCCGGCCGCGGTGGCCGAGGAGACTAAGGCGCTCCAGTCACGGTCTGCACGGCCACTACGGTCGGGGGTTCGAATCCCCCCCTCGGGCATGGATATTTGTGCCGTCCTAGTTCGTAAGTAGTTCATAAGTAGTTTGTAAGTTTAGGGACTGATGACCCCGTAGTTAAGTCCCATAGACTATACAAACATTTGAACATTTACCTCCAATTGTGTTCTTAATTTCACCACTATGAAGAAAAAATGAAAATCACAAAGAATATCATCCACTTTCCTTTTAGCCATGAGAAATCCTTTCCTTTTAACTGTACACCACATTACTAATCGCATAGTTTTTACTACGTCCTTCATCTGGAACAGCAAGTTCAGAAAAAGTTATGAAAATTCAGAGTTGAGCCGAAGCCAGAGCCTCTCATTGGGATGCACTTTTCTGTAACGCTTCTTTGTCGTTTTTTGAAAAGATTAGTCATATGAGCGTGTAAGGGGTTGATCGTGCAGCATTTAAGCTGATTTTATCATAACTATGGATTGCAGATATGAAATTTTATTTCATGTACAAGCAATCTAGACTACACCTTGTTGAAGTGACGGGCTCAAGCGGCGACATTGCTTCAGCCCATCATCTCAGCCCCACCCCTCCATCTTTCTGTTCATCTCCTCTTCCGACATGACATTGCATTACCTCCTCCCTCCTCCCTGTCTATTTGACTGAATATTTGTTAAAATATCATGTAAAAATTCGAACTAAATCAGTCGAACTTTCTCAGAGCTGTGGTAACTAATCTCCCCTTTATATATAGGGGTTCTCGTTACAAACTTCGAGCTCTTGTAGACAAGGGAATAAGTAAATAGTAATTTGATAAGGAACCCATGTCCGAGAATGTCATTCGATGACGGTATGAGCATTTCATGACTTTCTGACACGTGAATGGAATCTATACCACCGGAAGCACTTTGTTTTTTACATATTTTAGAAGGCCAAATGTAAACCTGTTGGGTCAAATTGCTATGGTCGTCAGTCCATAGACACACACACACACACACACACACACACACACACACACACACACACACACACACACACCGTGGCCGCGGTGGAGTAGCCGAGCGGTCTAAAGCGACTCGCTGCAGAGCGCGCGGTTTCTCGCCGTGGAGGTTCGAGTCCTCCCTGGGGCATGAGTGTGTGTTGTCCTTAGGTTAGTTTACCTAGGTGTAAGTAGTTTGTAAGCTACGGACTGATGACCACGCAGTTTGGTACGATAATTTACAAACATTTGAACACACACCGTGTCTCCTTTTCATCTTTCCGTGTGTATCCATCCCACATCTTTGTCAATCTCCTCGATCCTATCTATCTTCCATATCCCCCTCTTCCCTATCTGTTAATTTTCTCTCTTGTATCATGGCAATTCATAATTAAGAAATTTAATTAAAGAAATAGTTTTGTAGTCATGATATAAAATTGCTACAAGCTTAATATCTGGCTACAAAACAAACAACTCTATAGACTTTTTTACGATTTTAGATTTAAACTGCTAATAACAGCTATTTAGCAGTTGAGGTATTGTAGCTGCCTGGGATGCGCTGTTACTGCAGATGAACTTTTTGTAACAATAACTTCCCTTTGTCATTTCACGAACGTTGTTATTTTCTTGTCATTTATAATACTTCAGATCAGTAAGATGTTCACAGTTATTGGAAAGATTTGTGTGATAGAGAAGGCAATGTCAGTGTTACAGAACTGAAAACATCCCTTTTACCGCTCTTAACGGCTACGTGCACGTATGGATTTAATTTTACGCATATATATGACAAAATACTTTCAAAATTAAAAATTGAAAGTGTTCCTGCTCACATTAATATGATCCAAAACTATCCAATTACACTATGTCATAAATTTTCCCCTAAATCAGTCATAAAATTGCATGACTTGTAGAAATTGGTTTTTCAAGGAAAAATAGGCCATGCGTAAATTTCAGTATGCGTGTTTCTGTAAATAGAGATACATAACTTAATAATATATTCATGAATATGCAACAAACTGTAAGATTTTAAATGTAGAAGCTCAAACTTAACGCTACTCTCTCCGATGATGTTAACCTTCGAATATCCAATAAAATTTTTTGATGACCAGACAAGTTTCTATGCTATTGGAGGGGTACTGAAGACAGGAAGCATAGTCAGAACTAGTTTCTTTCGTCACAGGGTGCATGAAATTGAAGATTGCGCATCGAGTAACATAAAAACAGATTAAAGAGGGAACGACTCATCGTACTGTACAGTGGAACGTAACTCAGCTTTCCGCGAGTCTGCGCAAGTTCAGTAATTACCTCCGTTAGCGACCACTGGAGCAGAGTTCCTTATCGGCGTTGCCGAGGCGTGACGTGTTGCAGTGGCAGGTGACACTTCGTAGCGACTGCGAATCTGCTTGAGCGGGCATTCCCACGCCGTAGCGGTGAGAACAGTGTGTCGACTGCGATTACTTCCCGCAGTTGCAACTGGGAGACTAATTTCACTTTTATAATCGATATGTTGTTTGAAACAAAGTGGAATGTTCCTAACAGTGCACAGCAGTTCAAGAAACACCTTGGTAGTAATGATACATCTCAGAGCTTGTTCTCAGACTATTAACGTTGATTTGATTTGATTTTTCCAGGGAAGCCGAAACAGTCTTGGTCCAACCCGCCACTGCCCGCACCGAAACTAAATTTATTGTGCGGTATCGCTCCCTGTATATCTAGTAAAGCCAACCAATGCCCTTGAACAGTGCAAGGAGTCCCTTTACCAGTTCTTTATTAGACACAATTTCTTCGGGTCTAGTTGTCCCAAATGTTTTGTGCCTTTTACTCTCCAATGCAATGCATTCGAAGATTAGAGGTGATGCAGTTTCATCACCGTCATCACAGATCCTACATTTAGGGTCCTCTTCTGTTATTCCCATTGTATGTAGGCGTTTTTTGAAATTCCCATGGCCTGTCAGCAATCCAACCATGAGTCTGATCTCTCTCCTGTTCAGTTCCAGGATTGCAGAGCTTCTTTTAAAACATGGCTTTGGCATCATTACCTTGCCATGTTTTTGTTGATGGACTTTGGTCCAATATTCTACGTGCTGTCTTCTGAGCCAGTTACGTAGCTCCAATTTGATCATTGCCTTGGTGATTGTCAGGACAGGTTCCGGTCCAATAAATGGAGACTCTGCCCCCATCTTGGCTAATCTGTCGGCATGTTCGTTGCCACTGATCCCCGAGTGGCCAGGGACCCACAATAGGTTTACTCTATTGCTTTCCCCTAGCTCCACCAGAACCCTGTGACATTCTGCAACAATTTTAGATCTTGTTGCAGAAGCTGCCAGTGATCTCAGGGCTGCCTGGCTGTCTGAATAGATGTAGATGCTACGATCTTTGTAGCACCTACGCAAATTCTCCGCCACACATGCCCTGATGGCAGTGATTTCGGCCTGGAATACTGAGGCCAGTTTCCCTAGAGAGTTGACGCCCTCCAGTCTTGGCTGCACCCCGTATTCCTCGGCCCCAAAGCCTTGGTCTGATTTCGACCCATCAGTGAACCAGACAATATCCCCCGTACGGTGTCGAACTATTTTCTCCCACTGCTCCCTACTTCCAACGTCCCCTATTTAACGTCGACTACTCTTTCATTTCTTGGATACTAACTCCTTTGGAAATATACAGAATTAAATTGAATTTGTTTTCGTGGCGTAATATTAAGCGGTAACCCACAATGGCTTTAAGGCGAACGCTGAGTTTGCCCCGAAGGGGCGCTTTTTCTGGCTGTCCTCGATGTATTTCCTGGCAGAGAAATATACAATGGATGGCTGGAGCACTTACGTAACATACTCGAGGTGTTAGCCTCGCCGCTTCTGCTGGGCAGTTTGGTGGGTTTCCACGCAGGGGGCCAGAGTTCGATTCCCGGTCGGGATGGAGATTTATCCGCTAGGACTGGGTGTTATCATCAGTGACACGAAAGTCGCCGAATTAGCGTCTGTTAGACTTTCACCAGGCAGGCTTGCCACCATTGGGGTCCAACACCCATAAATGCCCGACGATCATCTTCGAGAGGTCAGTTCGTACAGAAAATCCTGTCGTGATAATCTTGCAGGGGACTTACAACAACTTGAGTCCATACCACGTCGTGTTACCTGGGCAAACGGATGCACCACACGATGTCTGGCGAAATCCGATGACTTGTCACTTCATTGTGCTTACAACTCGTCCCATCAAAACGATTGTAAACCTAAGGGACCAAACCTCTGTGATCGGCTCCATATGTCGATGCAAGCGGTTGCGTAATCCGTGACAGGTGTTACTGCGCATGCGCAGCTAGTATGACGTAAAAACCCTTGTTTGATACTTGCACTGCTGGAACGCTTTTTGCATTGTTTCTGGTTGCAGGCGAAGGTGAGTTTAAAGGAATAATTAAAATACTTTACTTCCTAATAACGAAGAAGTATAAACGAGAAATATCTGATCTCAAGTGAGATAGCAGTGACTTCGAAATAATCGAAAAACACGCTACAAATACACACGTATCACGTGGTGGCTACCCCCTACTCTCAGACCTTTCTGCGCATGCGCAAATTGGCAGCTTGACCGCGCCAGAAATATTTTTTCGGGTAGCGTCTGGCTGTTTGCGACAACTGCTGGAACACCAAACAGCCACGCTCCAAGTAGCCAGAAGCGGGAGAAGGCGCTGCTGGAACAAAATTTCAGCGTTGCGCATGCGCGTCAAGCAATCTGGCAGCTGCTGGAACGAACCTGTCGTGTCAGACCGTGCGGCAATGCATCGGCGCCAGAGCTCATCACTTCCCGCTTAACTTATATTTGACACCTCAAACTTTCTGAACCAGTTAAGGTTTTTCAATCGAAGCATGAGGTAAAAATACGCTTATTGTGAAAACTAGTTTTATTGGAAAAGACGTTTCATTGCTGATAGATCTAATATGTTGTACGTGTTGCATACAAATCTACAGTTTTGTTCCTATCTTAATGAAATTTTGTACACGTAAGCTTCAATCCATGAGGACGGTCGCCGTAAGTGTAAGAATCACGTACGATATATAGTTCACGAGATATGACGTCATAAACAATGAGATGCGCGAAAAACTGCATTTTGCGACAATGCTGCTCATTTTCTCCTAAACCATTGGACCGATTTCAACCAAATTTGGTACACACATTCCTTACCGCGAGGTAACAATTGCTGCATGGTTAAGAATCACATACGGCACATGGTTCAAAAGATATTACGTCATAACCAATAGAAATCGCAAAAAAATTCATGTAATGCGGCGAGACTTTCGAAATACACTGTATGAGAATGACAGTACTTAGCGACTTGTAACAAACTTTAAACATAATTTCAAACCTTTATTAAACTTTTTCTCGCTGGCAACCATAGTAAAATGATGAGAGGAAAAAAAGATTCTCGCTTACTACTTTCCCGCTGTTTATGGAGTAAAACTACGGCTCTCGGCAGTGGCGTAACTATGGGGGGGGGGGGGAGGAAGGAATGAGGGGGATAGAACCCCCCCCCCCCCAAAAAAAAAGTATAACAGCAATCTGGTAAAGGTAAGGATTGAAAACTTCGGGTGTTTTACCTAATCTTTCATTGGATGGGAGTGAATTAGTTTCTTAAATGGGGGTGTTAGATGGTAGTTTGTCTGGAAACTAACTAAAATTTTGCTCGTCAAGCAGATCTATCCCCCCCCCCCCCCCAAAAAAAAGCCAAGTCCTAGTTACGCAACTGGCTCTCGGTATGACGTTACAATTTATAATTTGAACACTACAAATTGTAGCGACAGGAAATTTTACAGACAGTATACACACATACAGTTGAAAGTAGCTTCTAAATTGTATCACATTCTGACACGTAGTTCTTGAGATGCGAGCACATAAACAGTAACTTCATGAAAAACCGCCCCACCACGCACCAAGTTTTAATCTATTACTCCTTTACTACTAATTGTATTCTCAAAAGATTTTACAGGCATACAGCCATTATACAAATGAATATATACTTGCCAAATGACAGGAATAAATAAGTACCCGGGCAACGTCGCGTTTTCAGCTAGTAAATCAATAAGTATACACATCTAACTCTTCTTACACTTTCACAGGACTAAATAGTTACCATTTCGTAATTATCTGAGCAAACGTAATGATTTGATACGCAACCCTGTCACACTATGTATTCTACGTTTCTGTGTGTCGAATAGTTACCCTGCAAGGCGAACATGCGCTGATGGCACAGAATAGGGAGAATACAGAAGGGAAAGCTGGGGGCGGCGCCTTTGATCTGTATGTTACCAAGCGTTGCGCTCGACGCCATGTTGAAAAGCAGTAAACGCGGAACTATAGCCACTTAGTACTTTGGCTGAAAATGGACTTTTTACGAACTGCAGCTAATCTCACCGACTTTTACGAAAGGAAACGGCTTTTCATTAAGCTCTTAGCTATTTTGCGCCCTCTTCTTGCACCTAATTGTAATCCAACGAAAAAAAAAATACGCATAAATTTTAATACAACTACGAAAATATACGCTGGAATCGACGCTCGTTTTATTTGGTACTTATCACTAGAAAAATTCTAAATAATGCGGAGTTATGTTTCGGAAATTAGTTATAAACAAGAAAGTGACTTTACAACTGCCAGGTTTTATTTGACACGAATAAAATCGCGGTGGAGTAACCGAGCGGTCTAAAGCGTCTCGCTGCGAAGCGCGCGGTTGCTCGCCGTGGAGGTTAGAGTCCTCCCTGAGGTGTGTGTGTGTGTGTGTGTGTGTGTGTGTGTGTGTGTGTTTTGTCCTTAGGTTAGTTTACCTTAGTTTAAGTAGCTTGTAAGCTACAGACTGATGACCACGCAGTTTGGTCCGATAGATTTACAAACATTTGAATAAAATCACACAAAATATTGAGTCAGACTTAGCAATACAACGTGATTACACAGAACTAATGAAGTCTGGGCATTTATAAAAGTTGTATTTGCTTTAGGAGTATCATTAATTTACTAATCGGAGAAGGGGGTATAGAGGAATCTGTCAACCACAGAGCAGGAACAGCATAAAATAATTATTCCCTTAATCTATTTGAGTACCCGAAGAGCATTCGTTGCCAACATTAGCACACTACGGCTGCAATGTCGAAAGTAAAATGTTACCTGCCTACTTACGCACTATTCTTTGTCATTCATTTTATATTATTCCCTGCAACGTTAAACTTATAACATATAAATGTACTTCAACATTTCGATGCTGTTGAACTGCTTCAGCAACAGCGAGAGTTATCGTCAAGAGAAGAAGCAAGGCTACTTTTAATAATTATGCACACATTGCTCTAATTTGAAACTGATCACAATTAACTTTCACTACACATATAGCAGAGCAGTTGAATGGAATGGACAGCGTGTTGAAGAGAGCGTATAAAATGAACATTAACAAGAGCAAAACAAAAATAATGGAATGCGGTCTTAGAAAGTCAGGCGATGCTGAAGGAATTAGATTAGGTAACGAAACAATGAAGGTGGTGATGACTTTTGTTACTTGGGTAGTAAAATAACATGCGATGGTCGCAGTACATATGATATAAAATGCAGAATGGCAATGGGAAGAAAAGCATTTTTGAAAAAGAGAAATTTGTTAACATCGAATATTGATTTAAGGGTAAGGAAGTCTTTTCTGAAGGCATTTGTGTGGAGTGTTGCCTTGTACGGGAGTGAAACATGGACGATAAGCAATGCGGACAGGAAAAGAATAGAGGCTTTTGAAATGTGGTGCTACAGAACAATGCTGAAGATTAGGTGGGTAGATCGCATAACTAATGAAGAGGTAATGAACAGAACTGGTGAGAAAAGGAATTTTTGGCAAACCCTGACTAAAAGAAGGGATCGCTTGGTAGGACACATTCTTAGACATCGGGGAATCGTAAATTTAGCATTGGAGGGAAGTGTGTGGGGTAAAAATCGCAGAGGGAGTCCAAGAGACGCGTATAGTAAGCTGATTCAAGTGGATGTGGGTTGCCGTTCTTATGAGGAGATGAAAAGGCTTGCTCAGGATAGGGTTGGGTGGAGAGCTGCATCAAACCAGTCTCCGGACTGAAGACTATCACACACACACACACACACACACACACACACACACACACACACACACACATATAGCGACGTTCACTTACTGCTCAGCTTTTTTTGGGAAGGTGAAGAAACTTATATTCTTATTTGTATTTCAATTATTGCGACAATGAGGAGCTGAACACCATCGGCCGCCTTTTCTTTTATTGCTGCTCATAATAAAAACGGAACAGCTCCAACTACTGACACACCGTTAGTTCTTTCTTTTCACTGTACCAAATACTTGTTTACTTTTATGCGATTCAGGCAGTTAAAATACAGAATTAACAAAGACGGCGCATTACCACGCCACAGAGTAGGGAGTGACCACGCGTTTACTGCTTTTCAAGATGGCCGATTCCGCGCATGCGCACTAAATTTTGGACGACAGACTGCAGCGGAAGTTTCCTTTCTGTATACTCCTTATTCTGTGTTGATGGTGTGGAGTAGAGGGTTTGGAGACGGCAGTGTGCAGGAAATGAGCGCGCCCCGCCCTTCCTGGGGAGAGGCCGCCTGTTCCACGTGGACGCCTTCCACCTGCCACCTGCCGCCTCTTCCTTTATCGCCAATCACTGCTGCTCTGTAACTGAATCAGACGACCAACAACGCCAGGCAGTCGGCGTCTACTGCGTCCCAAGCTGAATCGAGAGCGCCTGACGCACCAGATGCTGCGTCACGTTGGATGATGCGAAAGTAATTTTTGGCGTGCCCTAACGAGTGTTGTAAGAGCGTTGCATATATACACTAGCCTATCCACTCTGTCCATCTCCTTTTCTCTAAAAACATGTTATATTTCTCAGAGTATATATAAGAAATTACAGGTAAAAATGCACTCGTTTCGAAGAATCCAATCAAGAAATTCAACAATAATAATTGTAATAATATCACAGATCGATCACTTGATGTAATGCGCGAAACGTCAAATCGATTTTTTTAAGAGATGTATTAAAAATTTCTTTTTTTTACTGCTTTATTTATTTCTTCTTATATTTCCTTATTCGTATGCTTATCCTTACAGAGAAAGAGCTGAAGACATTGTAGCACGCATAGACCAAAGATATGGTCTGTGGCATCACGTTTCGCTGTATGTAACCTCCTTGGTATAAAGTCGCAAACGTCATCGCTGGTCTTCAGTCAGAATTTTTTTCTAATTAGACGACTTTCGACCACCATATCTTCTCCCCCCCCCCCCCCCCCCTTTATAGCTATCGGCATGAAACTGCTATGGTGTACAACGGGAGACTTCGGACAACAATTACACACAGACCATTCGTTTGCGTTCTGTAATTTTCGCTGCAGAGCGAAATATTAACACACACACGTAGAATTTTATCTACACCGCACTGATAACTTTCCATCGAAACGAATCGTCGTTCAAAAGAATGGTCTGTCTAGTAACGATTCCATGATCCAACGATTCATGATTCGAAAGCAAGTGGCGAATCGTGCTGAATGATTACGAAAGCCAGAAAGCGTGTGAACAAAGGAAGCACAGAAGCATCATGAGCCGTTAATTATTAGCCTATTCACGAATTAGATGACTGAAACGAAACGCAGTGAAATAGACAGCTGCCAATACAGTTTACATGTTACGTATTTAAACGAGCAATTCTTCTATATTTCGCGTATCCTGGGAAATGGCTGTAAAGATTTGGACTATATTTTGTGTTTAGAGAGGTTAAAGCATTTTGAGTTCATATACATAGTTGTAGTAAAAAAACTCAATTTTACAAAAAAATATTCTTTTTATACAAAAACACGATTTTAAAAGTTTGTAACACCATCTCAAAAATAGTTTTTACTACTTAGGTTTTTATGTTAATCTTTCATGAAAGAAACCGGTTTTACAAAAAAGAAACATTTTAATTAAAAAAACGCGAATTTCTTGTATCTCGATAGAAATTTAATATTTGGAGACAGATTTTTTTTAATGTTTATTTATATAGACGTTTCCTGAAACTAATTGATTTTACAGAAGTATTTATCACGATTAGATATGTGTTAATTACCATAGAAGTAATGAAATTTATATTTAAATGGCCGAAGAATTAAAACAGAACGAAAACAAAATTTATAAGGTTACATCAGGCTTCGAAATAAGTGGTCTACGTTCACTACACCTACAATGCTACTAAATGAGCTATGACAGACAGCAGAAATAGTTGGTAGCAAAATGTGTATTTGTATCCGCTCGCAAAACTTCAAAGACTTTTCTCGAGAAGTTCAGAGAGTTTAATCGAATGGCTTGGCTCATTTTAAGTATGAACTCTATACACCATTCTGGCATTCTGTAAGATTCATGCCGTCGCAGACCAGAACGAATCGTGAACGAATCGTAGGAACAGATTCACAAGGTTCCAACATCCAAGACACAGACAGGTATTGCCATCTATGAGCAAGATGTAGACGTAAGAATCGTGCCAATGCATACCAAAGAATCGCGGAAGAGTCGTGAACGAATCGTAGGAATCGAATCACAATATGGGATTGAATCGCAAGATTAGATTCCTAAAAAAAGAATCGTGTTGCCCAACTCTACTGCCCATTGTTGGTACACAGCGCCATTGGCTCTTGCGGGGTGCATGACGTCAATATGCAGAACAAGTCTTCCGTTCGTTGCAGGGCCGGATCTGGGGGGCGGCAAAGGGGGCAGTTGCCCCGTGTCGTAGAATTTAGAGGGCGGCAAATTTTGACCGACTTTATATAATCTTTCCGGTATAATTTAATAAAATTAACTGACACAGAATTATTAAAAGTAAAATGACTGCAAGAAATACCGAAATCATTTAATAAAACTAAAATTCCTGGTTGCTGACTTCAGTGTTGCCCTGTCACAGGTAATTCAGCTAATCAAACTTTAAAAATCTGCTATATATTAGCCAGAATGAGGGACAGCTTTGCGTTATTGCATAAGTAAATGCACAATGTTTATTAATTTGCATGTTTTTCCTTTTTCAGATAAATGAATATTCATATTTCATATCAAGGTAATATTTGTAGAAAAGGTGAATTTGAATAACGTTCCAGTCCTTATAATAATAATAAAAAAAGTATTTCACGTGAGCACACTTCTTATTGAAAGTCAAAAGCATTAACGATCTAGAGTTCTCTTTCGACACCGGTGGAATTGATAGACATGTACACAGGATACTCTGTAAATCACATTTAACTGCCTGACAGAGGGTTCATCGGACCACTTTTATACTATTTATCTCCCATTCCATTCTCGAATAGCGCGTGGGAAGAACGAATATCTGAATCTCTCTGTTCGAGCTCTGATTTCACATATTTATTCAGATGATCTTTTCTACTTATGTAAATGGGAGGCAACAATATATATTCGCATTCGGAGGAGAATGTTGACGATTGTAGTTTCGTAAGTAGCCCACGTCGCAGCGATAAACGCCTTTGTTCTAATGATTCCCATCCCAGATCCTGTATCATTTCAGTGACGCTGTCTCCCCTGTATCACAATACAAAACAAGCTACCCTTTTTTAGACTCTTTCGAAGTCCTCCGACAAACCCACCTGGTAAGTATCGCACACTGGGCAGCAAGACCAGATAAAACAGGAGGAATCTCACTGTATTATTGATGCTGTCCTTTTTTCTAGCTAAGCAAGGAAGTCCTTTTAGAGGAACAAAGGAAGATGGTGATCCACATAGCGACAAATTTCTAAATACAATTGATCTCATACTATAGTGTCCCCCTTCGTCTGCGTATTGAACGCCACAAGAAAGTACAGATTAGCTATTTTTACGAAAATATACAAGATGAATTCCGTGACTTGATTGCTGACAAAATAAAACAAGATATAATTAAAGATATTTTAGCTGCAAAATACTTTTCACTGATGTTTGACTGCACTCCAGATATCAGCCACAATGCGCAGATGACACAAGTGATTCATATGTCAAGTCGAATGACTCGGAGGTTGTGGAAAGTTTTACTGACTTTTTCACAGTTACAGACAAAACAGGAGAAGGTCTTACCCAAGAGATACTGCAAAAATAGGAACAAGATGGGATGAACGTTAAATGCTGCAGATGGCAGTCTTATGACAATGGGGCAAACATGGCTGGAAAGTACAAAGGGGTCCAGTCAAGAATACTTCAGAAGAATGAACTGGCCTATGTCGTACCATGTGCTGCTCACTCGTTAAATTTAGTAGGAGCAAATTCAGCAAGACTAGGTGATCTGCAAGAGTAGATGCGTTTGAAGCTGTTTACAAGCATTTTCATAAAGTTTTGAAGGCCCTGGAAGAAAATGAAACTTATAAATTGTCAACAACAGAAACAAAGTCAGAGACAAGATCTATTTTAAAAAAATATGAGAACTCAAATTCATTACTTTAACTTGTTTCTGGTATGCAATATTAAAATAAATTGCTCACGTTAATCAGTTTCTGCGAAGTTAATACTTTACCATTCATAAAGCTGTTCGAAACATTAAAGGACTTTTGGGCTTTCTCAAATCTTCCCGGGATTCTTCTACCTCTGAAGCTATTTCTGAGGCCAAAGTGCTAGCAGAAGATAATAAGGTATCAATGGTATTCTCCGAAAAAGGATTCGAAAAAAGAAGAAAATGATCGATGAGATTTGTGAGGATGAAGTATCCAACATTCACAGAAAAAATAAGGAATAATTGACAGAGCTTAGTACCTGATTTCCCGCACTTGAGAAAATTGGTGCAAAAATTAGTTTTCTGTGTGGTGTGCAAATTCGAGAAATGGAAGTGGAGGACTTGAAGGCCAAAGCAGCGGAACAGGCAGGAGATCTTAGCGAGGAAGAACTTGAGTTCAAAGCTTCAGAAAGTTTCAGATCTGAGTTAAAATATATCTTACCATTCTAGTTACTGTTTCGTCTGGAGAAAGAAGTTTCAGCAAGCTGAAACTAATTAAATGCACTTGAGGAACACGACTGCTTAACAAATCTGAGTATATTATCCATAGAGCACAAACGAGCTGCTTCTCTAAACTATGATGATATCAAAAACAGTTTTTGCAGCAAAAAAGCTCGAAAAGCGAAATTTTGAATTGATTTTTGTACGATGAGTAATCTTGTAATATTTTTGTATGTATTAAAATTGTTCTGTTTTCCTTTGATCTTACTCGCGTCAATAAAATAAGTTCATGTTCATATTTAGAAATATGTAACCCACTTAGCGTCAAAAATTCGATTCTTACAGGGGGCGGGGGGTGAAATAATGGGCGGCAAATGTAAGCTTGCGCCCTCCCCCCCATTGGCAAATGTCAGAGATCCGGCCCTGGTTCGTGGTAGCACTTTTCTGATAGTCTCTCTGTAAACTGCTTCCCGAGCGTTACAGGGGGGTGAGGGGAGAGATCTGTGATTATCGGGTTTTCCCTAACCCTTTGCTTTTGTCTCTGATTGCAAATCAAAGTTAACTGTATGATCCAGCAACTACGAATCACATTAGTAATTTAAGGCCGATGATGTATATGCCTCGCACTTTCTCAAAAAATAATAGACTTCGAAAAGAAGCGTTCACAAGCAAGGAACGTTCATTTATCACTAAAGTTATTATGAGCTGTGTTATAGAAGGGGAGCAAAAAGAACTGTTGTGCAGTATAGCTGGTAATGATCAGTACTGCAGTCTATAAAAATTGTAGCCTTTCAGAAACCATTTATTTTTTAATTAAAAGCGTGGTTATGGTATATCGCCCCAAATTTGCAATTGAATAGGGGATTTCTTGTCAGAGAGGACACAGTTCGTAGTAATCGATGGTAAGGCATCGACTAAAACAGAGGTGATATCGGACGTTCCACAGGGTAGTGTTTGGTCATCTGCTGTTGCTTATTGACATAAACGATTTAGGGGAAAATCTAAGTTGCTCTCTTCGGTTCTTTGCAGATGACGCCGTCATTTACCGTCTAGTAAAATCATTTGAAGATCAAAACCAACTGCAGAACGATCTGAATAAGATATAAGTATGGTGTGAAAATTGGCAATTGACTCTAAATAATGAGAAGTGTGAAGTCGTCCTCATGAGTATGAAAAGAAATCCGTTAAACTTTGTTTACAAGATAAATCAATAAAAGTGAAGGCTGTAAACTCCACAAAATACCTAGAAATTACTATTACTTCAGACTTAAATTGGAAAGAACGCATAGATAATATCGTGGGAAAGGCGAACCAGAGACTGCGTTTTATTGGCAGAACCCTTAAAACATGCAACAGAACTACAAAAGAAACTGCATACACTACGCTTGTCCGTCCATTTTTGGATTATTGCAGCCCAGTGTGGGATCCTTATCAGGTGGGTTTGACGGAGGAGATCGAAAGAGTCCAAAGAAGGGCAGCTCGTTCCGTATTGTGACGATACAATGTAGTCAGCGTCACGGAAATGATACAGGACTTGGGACGGAATCATCACAACAACGGCGCTTATCGCTGCGGCGTGGGCTACTTACGAAACTCAAATCGCCAACATTCTCCTCCGAATGAGAAAATATATTGTTGACTCAAACTTACATAGGTAGAAATGATCATCAGAATAAAATACGAGAAGTCAGAGCTCCAACAGAGAGATTCAGGTGTTCTTTCTTCTCGCGCGCTATTCGAGAATGGAATAGGAGATGAATAGTGTAATGGTGGTTCGATAAACCCTCTGCCAGGCACTTAAATGTGATTTGCAGAGTATCCCATGTAGATGTAGGAAAGACAGCAGTACCCGTAATCTGCCAGATTTTCGACTGTCGACTGGCACGAATATTTTCCGGCTTTAAAGAACACACATCCACCAGAATCGGCCGAAAATTGGCTGAGTTGGCAGCACTGATACGAGAATACATGGTAGTGTTGCCACCAGAGGGGGCACAGTACATTGTTGATGGCACCCTTAAATGTCAGATGTGTCTATCATTAGATCTGAATTTATCTTCCTACAATGGTGGCCGTCACATCACTTGTCAATAAAATGAACTTCCCCTTAAGGAACTGCATTTTTACTGACAGTTTGTGATTAAGCGAAATAATGTTGTCGTGGCGTCTTGTCAAGTGGCATTAAACAGTCATTTCATTTTCAGTCCGTCTTATATTTGCAGTTATTCAGCGAGGGGTATGAAAGTATCTTCTGTAACAACCTGCGGACTGTATACAACGTGATCGTTGTTGTCGCACCTTACAGGACGATTATCTCCGTACCAGTTGGAAACGGCGCTGGTTACCTCGTTTCATGAATGGGCCGCGGGAGCAGTGGTAGGTTTTTTAGCGGCGTTTACCTCCTCCCTGCGTCCATTTCCATTTCCAGCTGAGCGCCACTGCATTAACACTGCCGCCATGATTGATGAGGCGGTTCCTGCTGCGACCGCTAGGTGTCTCGTAGCTTATTGTCGGGGCGCTAATGGCTGCGGCAACAATGCTCGCCGGTTTGCTCCTTTTGCCCGCTGTGTCGTCTGCCGCCAAAGGAACGCGCCCCGCTTTTCATTTGTTCGCCTTGCCCGGGGCAAGGAAGTAGGAAAAAAAAAGCACCTCGTAGGGGAGTATTTACATAGCAATGGCACAAAAGGGCTGCTACTGATGGCGTTGCCCCCCACCACCGCCCAGGCCTTTGCCGAAAACTGCACCTGTCATTGCGTCCCATTTTTGTTTCCCCCCGGCTGATATTGTGCGGCAGTCCATTACGCCGTGCAGGCTAGTCATTTATATTAGGCGGGGATGATACGGTCACAGTCGGGGAGACCTCAAATGGAGCGGCGCCCTTTTGTCTCACCGCAGGATATACCCTCGGCGCGCGGCTTGCGACCGCCTTTTTGTCCACTTGGCGCAGTCGATGCCGCTACTATATTCCTCGGGCCGTCTAAATGGATTTATTCTCCGTTCCGAGAAGGCGAGTTATGCGCGGGAGGACTGCTGTATGGTAGCGACGCCGTCCGGTACAAAGCAACTTACTCTCGGCGGCGTGCCCATTACATGCGTGACTCGTCGGATGGCAGTTAATGCTGCTTCTAGTGTATCTGGCGCGCAGACTCGATACCATTACCGTCGGCTTGTCGGAGGTGTTACTATTAAAGCTGTAGCAAACCGTATGTATTCAGTACTGAGTAACGAATACTGTGGCTGATACGAAATTCTGAATCGTTACTCATGAATACATTTCGTTACTCGCATCTACCGAATCGATGAGAACGTACGCATACAAACATTTTATTGTATTTTTTACCTGTAAATATTTCATTCCATTCCATGATGGTTATGGTGGCGACTGGTGCAGCAACAGTGTTGAATATTAAAAAATGCTCAGTCTCTGTTGCAGTATTTTATTCTCTAATAACGCGTTTCGCGCTGTTAGCGCATCTTCAGACTGGAAAAAGACAAATTTTTTGTTACCGTCCGTGTACCTGGCGGGCAGCGAATCTAATGTGGCTAAGGTGAGTACATTTGAAAATTCAGACTTACTTGGGCGGAGATGGAGCCACAGAACTATATATTGCTGTGTAGGTGGTGTCTTAATTTGTGTTATTGGGCGCCTGCAAAGAGGTAAACGTACAAAGTACGTAAGGGTTATTTGAGCTAGAATAACTAGGGACTAAAGGGGTGTGGTATGGAAATTAATGGAACGCTTTATATGATAAAACTCACCATAGCAGCAGAGGAATCTGTAAATAATGGTCAGTTACGTTTTTTATCTTGTCTACATAAAAAAGTTTCGTAAAAAGTACTCAAAAGTTATAATCTACACATATTCATTCATGACAATAAGTTGGATTAATATTAGATTATTTTTTTCGAGTGAAAGTAGTCTGTGTGAACAAACGAATGAAAACATGCGACACTTCTGCAGTTTTGTACATTGAATAAATTACTCATTCTTTCAAGTGAAAACTGGTAGTAAGTTTTTCTGTCGGTTGAACCATGTAATTATTATTTCAACTGAAACGACTCATTAGTGTTTCAGCTTACAGAGCTATCCATTTATTTGTATGAATGAAACTGGCGTGCACTATCGTAACTACAGCAGTGCTACATTAGACCGCCATGGAAAAGGGGTATGCCAAAGTTAAAATACGTATTACAATGTTAATTTAATTATGTAGCCTACTGAATGAAGTAACTTTTCGTTTTATAATATACAGTGTGCTGAAAGGTGCATATAAGATGAACATTAACAAGAACAAAACTAGGGTAATGAAGTGCAGTGTAAGAAAATCAGGTGATGCTGAAGGAATTAGATTGGGAAACGAAGCAATAAAGGAGGTAGATGAGTTTTGTTACTTGGGCAGTAAAATAACAAACGATGGTCGCAGTACAGAGGATATAAAATGCAGAATGGCAATGGGTAGAAAAGCGTTCTTGAAAAAGAGAAATTTGTTAACATCGAATATTGATTTAAGCCTAAGGAAGTCCTTTTCAAAGGCATTTGTATGGAGTGTTGCCTTGTATGGGAGTGAAACATGGACAATAAACAGTGCGGACAGGAAGAGGATTGAGGCTTTTGAAATTTGGTGCTACAGAAGAATGCTGAAGATTAGGTGGGTGGATCTCGTAACTAATGAGGTGGTACTGAACAGGATTGGGGAGAAAAGAAATTTCTGGCATACCTTAACTAAAAGAAGGGATAGATTGGTAGGGCACATTCTTAGACATCAAGGAATTGTGAATTTAGCGTTGGAGGGATGTGTGTGGGGTAACAATCGCAGAGGGAGACCAAGAGATGGATACAGTAAGCAGATTCAGACAGATGTAGGTTGCCGTTCTTACGTGGAGATGAAGAGACTTGCTCAGGATAGGGTATTGTGGAGAGCTGCATCAAACCAGTCTTCGGACTGAAGACAACAACAACAACAACAACAACAACAATATACAGTAACAGTGATTCAAATTTTGTTGTAGATTAAATTGATCGAGGTGCCATCAACGAGTAACTAATTAGATGTCATATCGCCGGAGCAGGCCTGCGATCACTTTAATTGCCCACCCCAGATTTCAAAAACGCCGTTCATCTGGGCCCGATCAGATTACTTTGGCAGACACCCACAATCTGTACAAGATAAGTGACCGATGACCACGAAGTACCGCGGGGAGCGGGTACACGAGAGAGGGTGCTGCTTCGCGTGCGTTTTCACTGCTGACAGCGCCAGCAGGCGCGCGCCTTACTGTTCAAACTCCACACAGCAGTGTCTGGCGAGCGGGGCGGTGTCGTGGTGCGTGCCATCGCCGATTGTTGTCGGTTTCTTACTGTCTCAATAAAGAAGCGTGGAAAGTACAAGGCAGGGTTACCAACTTGGGGGTTTTCCCCCCAGATTTAGGGGGGAAATTTTTGTTCGGGGGGGAATTTAGGGAGAAAGAAATGTTAGGGGGGATTTTCAGGGGGAAAAAGAATGTCGGGGGGATTTTTAGCGGGAACAAGATTATTTATTTTGCATCAATTGTGTATGTAGCAATCGGAAGACATGTTGCCCCCCCAGGGGGCCCACAGTTCTTTTGTGGGTACGTGTGTGGCGCGCACGGGGCCCCGAGCCGGAGCAGCCTTTCTTCTGCCCCAGGCTGCTTCACTTTCCCTCCCGGTTTATGCCTTCGCCCGGAGACGGGCATATTTCGTGAGATACGGTGGTTCTTGTTGTGCTTTTTCTTCCTTCGTTCCTTCCTTTCTTACCCTTCGTTTTCTGTCTTTCTCTCCTTGAACTCTCCTAGCCTTCTTCTCCTCATTAGTCTCCGCCTCGGCGTTTGAGACTCTTCTTTTCTTTCCTTCTTTCTTTTCCTTTCCTATCCTCTTCTTCTTTCCTCCCTGTGCGTGTCTGAAGGCCGACCCACGCATTATCGTGCGTAGCAGGTGACGGGGTAACGCGTAATTCCCCGCCCCGGGTAGACATGTAAGGCACGTACGTACCCCCTGGTAAAGGCCAGGCCCAGGGAGGGGTGATTACCCGAGCTGGTACCTTCCGAACGTGCCGATTGGTCCCTCCGTCAGTTTTCGGGAGGTGTGACCTGAGGTGTGAACAATCACCTAAGGCGGGTAAGCCCTCGGAGAGGGCCCCCACTAGGAAGGAGCGCGCCATCGGAGACGCCGGTAATCACGGGGGACACTTCCGCGATGACTTCCTCCTTATCTTCTTTCATGACGTTGACCCACAAACGTAAGTTAGACTCGCCTCAGCCTAAAAAGACTCTGCCTAATGTTCCTAAATTTCTGGTTGTCTCTCGCACCGATGGAAAGGATTTCAATTCTGTCAATCCTTTCGTTATACAGAAGGGTGTAGATGCAATTGCTGGCCCTGTTAAAACCTGTTCACGTCAGCGCAATGGCACATTGTTGCTGGAAGTGGAAAGTGCCTTCCAAGCCCAAAAACTGATACGTACTACGTTGTTGCACACTTTTCCAGTTAAGGTCGAAGCACACCGCACACTCAACTCATCACGGGGGGTAGTCTTCACGAGATCCCTTGATGGGTTGTCTGATGAAGACATCCTATCGTATATGTCCGATCAGGGTGTGACAGCCGTCCACAGGGTGATGAAGAAGGTCGATACCCAATTGACACCGACTCGTACTGTGTTTTTGACGTTCGACAGAGTTGACCTCCCGTCGAAGGTCAAAGCAGGGTATGAAGTCATCTCTGTCCGACCTTATGTGCCTAACCCAACACGCTGTTTTCAATGCCACAGGTACAATCATACCCGTGAACATTGCCCAAATGCAGCAAAGTGTGTCACTTGTGGTAGGGACGCCCATGAGGGGGATTGCCCACCTCCGTCCCCTCACTGCCTAAACTGCAACGGTGACCATGCGGCTTCCTCTCGCGACTGTCCTGTATACAAGGATGAGAAGGTAATCCAGCAAATCCGGGTTACGGAGAAGGTATCAACATCTGCCGCTCGTAAGTTGTTGGCGAGTCGAAAGCCCACTGTCCTCCCAGCGGGTACATACAGTAAGGTACTCACCTCACCTCGACCTACTAAAGATTCCAGTACCCAGACATGTGATTTCACTTTCGCTGACACAGTTGTGCGATCCGCCAGCCCGAAGATTGCCCGTTCCACGTCCCCGCTTCCTCCTGCTGCTTCTAAGGTACAGTCTTCGTCAACATCTAGTAAACCGCGGGCACCTAAACAAGATGCCCGGACCTTGAAAAAGGAACCCGTCCGCGAGGATTTTCTGCGTTCTCAGGCTTCCCAACCGTCAACTGCCTCTTCCCGCCGTCACTCTTCCAGAAGAGCTGACAAGAAAAAGAGTTCCTCTCCTTCCCCGCCGAGGCGTGACCCATCTGTCGCGCCGTCCAACAGTTGCCGGCCTCGGCCGTCTTCTGTTTCACCGGGACGCTCCGTTTGCCGGGCGCCCGGCCCTTTACCGGCGGTGGAAACTGCCCCTCCTGATCAGCTCAGGGAGGTGGCAGGCGCGTCGGTCGAACCTATGGACCACGACCCTTTGCCCCTGGACAGCGATAGCAGTGCTCCCTCGAAATCCGGTCCTCAGCGGCCGTCGAGGTGACCCCGCTCGCTACTTGGTTTTTATCCTTATTTCTTCTCTCATTTTTATCATGGCGCTCCTTCAATGGAACATTCGCGGCATTCGTTCTAATCGGGAGGAGTTAAAATTACTCCTTCGATTGCACTGCCCGCTTCTAGTCTGCCTCCAGGAAACTAAGTTGCGTCCACGTGATCGTGCAGACTTTCCACACTACACCTCTGTGCGGTTCGACCTGCCACCTGTGGAAGGTGTCCCAGCCCATGGAGGGGTTCTGATGCTCCTTCGAGACGACGTCTATTTCCATCCCATTTCCTTGCACACTCACCTACAGGCAGTTGCCGTCCGCATCACCTTATCCACATTTACCTTCTCCCTCTGTAATATATATTCGCCATCGTCATCTGCCCTTACTAGGGCAGATTTGCTAAACCTTGTTGACCAGCTCCCTTCACCTTTCGTGTTGGTAGGCGACTTTAATGCCCACCACCCCCTATGGGGCTCTCCGGCACCTTGTCCGAGAGGCTCCCTTTTGGTGGACATTCTCCACCACCTCGATCTTGTCTGCCTCAACACCGGTGCACCGACCTTCCTTTCTGACACAACACACACTTATTCCCATATAGACCTCGCAATATGCACTCCTCAGCTTGCCGGTCGGTTTGAGTGGTATGCACTTTCTGACACGTACTCGAGTGACCATTTCCCTTGTATCATCCACTTCCTACATCATTCCCCATCTCCACGTCCCACCAGTTGGAACATTTCTAAAGCCGACTGGGGGCTTTATTCTTCCATGGCTGTTTTTCACAATCAGCATTTTCCCAACTGTGACAGTCAGGTCGAATACCTCACAGAGGTTATCCTCACTGCTGCTGAACGTTCCATACCTCGTACATCCTCTTCTCCACGTCGTGTCCAGGTCCCTTGGTGGACTGCAGCCTGCCGCGACGCGCTTCGAGCCCGGCGCCGTGCTTTACGCACCTTCCGCCGCCACCCAACTTTGGAGAATTGCATCAATTACAAACGTATGAGAGCGCAGTGTCGTCGTATCATAAACGACAGCAAGAAAGCTTGCTGGACAGCTTTTACTAGTTCTTTTAACCGTTTTACTCCCTCCACGGTTGTCTGGGGTGGCCTACGCCGTTTGTCCGGCATCAAGGTCCACTCCCCGATTCCTGGCCTGACCGTGGAGAACGCGGTCCTCGTGGACCCAGCTGATGTTTCAAACGCATTGGGTCGTTTCTTTGCGGAGGTTTCGAGCTCTGCCCATTACCACCCTGCCTTTCTCCCTCGCAAACAGGTAGAGGAGGCACGGCCGCCTTCTTTCCCTTCTTTTAATCGGGAAAATTATAACGTCGCCTTCACCATGCAGGAGCTAGATCGTGCTCTCGCCCTGTCCCGGTCTTCTGCTCCCGGGCCCGATTCCATTCACATTGAAATGCTGAAGAACCTCTCTCCTGCGAGCAAGTGCTTTCTTCTTAGTACCTACAATCGCATATGGACTGAAGGTCATGTTCCCACAAGTTGGCGTGAAGCCATTGTTGTCCCCATCCCCAAACCAGGGAAGGACAAACACCTTCCTTCCAGTTATCGTCCTATTTCTCTGACGAGCTGCGTCTGTAAGGTGATGGAACGCATGGTTAACGCTCGGTTGGTCTGGCTCCTCGAATCTCGCCGCCTTCTGACTAATATCCAATGCGGTTTTCGTCGACACCGCTCTGCTGCTGACCACCTCGTTACGTTGTCGACCTTCATTATGAACAACTTTCTGAAGAAGCGTCAAACAGTAGCCGTGTTCTTCGACTTGGAGAAGGCATACGATACCTGTTGGAGAGCGGGCATTCTCCGCACGTTGCACACATGGGGCCTTCGGGGCCGCCTTCCCCTTTTCATTCAAGCGTTTTTGGCGGATCGCAAGTTCCGGGTACGGGTGGGCTCTGTTTTGTCAGATACCTTTTGCCAGGAGAATGGGGTACCACAGGGCTCCGTCTTGAGTGTGGCGCTCTTTGCCATTGCAATCAATCCGATCGTGGACTGCCTTTCAGCCGACGTTTCCGGATCTCTTTTTGTTGACGATTTCGCAATTTATTGTAGCGCCCAGCGGACGTGTCTCTTGGAGCGTTCTCTCCAACGCTGTCTTGACCGTCTGTATTCCTGGAGCATCGCAAACGGCTTCCGATTCTCCACTGAGAAAACTGTGTGTATCAATTTTTGGAGATACAAGGAATTTCTTCCACCTTCTCTACGTCTCGGCCCTGTTGCTCTCCCTTTCGTGGAGACTACAAAATTCTTGGGACTCATGTTGGATCGGAAACTTTGCTGGTCCACACACGTGTCCTACCTGGCTGCCCGTTGTGCCCGATCCCTTAACGTTCTTCGTGTCCTCAGTGGCACGTCATGGGGAGCGGATCGTACCGTCCTGCTTCACCTTTACCAGGCCATTGTTCAGTCGAAGCTCGACTATGGAAGCCTTGTATACTCTTCAGCACGGCCGTCTATTCTCCGCCGTCTCAATTCTATCCACCATCGTGGATTACGTTTGGCGACCGGTGCATTTTATACCAGCCCTGTTGAAAGTCTGTATGCCGAGGCTGCTGTATTACCCTTGACCAATCGACGTGACATACTCTTGTGTCGGTACGCATGCCGCCTACGGTCGATGCCCAACCATCCATCTTACAGATTATTTTTTGACGACTCACTCGATCGCCAATATCAGTTGTCTGCGATTGCCTTGCTTCCACCGGGAGTTCGGTTTCGCCGCCTGCTACAGCGGCTCGATTTTACCCTTCCTTCCACCCTTCGGTTGAGCGAAAGCCCATTGCCACCGTGGCATCAGGCCCAGGTTCACACACACCTCGAACTTAGTTCGCTCCCCAAGGAGAGCACTCCGGATTTGGTATTCCGCTCGAGGCTTGTCGAACTCCGTTCGCGGTTCGATAATGCCGTATTTATTTACACTGATGGTTCCAAGAGCACTGCCGGTGTCGGATCTGCCTTCGTCGTTGGGGACAACCGTTTCCAATACAAGCTCCCTGACCGGTGCTCAAACTTCACGGCTGAGCTTTTCGCCCTCCACCAGGCCGTTTTGTATACCTGCCGCCACCGCCACCCTTTCTATGCCATATGTTCTGACTCCCTAAGTGCCCTGCAGAGTCTTAAGGACCCTTTCTCGAACCATCCTCTCGTGTATCGGATCCAACGCTCCCTCCAGTTGCTGGCTGATGACAGCTGTCACGTTTCTTTCCTGTGGGTTCCTGGCCATGTGGGTGTGCCCGGGAATGAGGCCGCCGACACAGCAGCCAAGGCAGCAGCTCTTTTGCCTCGCATGGCTACCTTTTGCGTCCCATCGGACGATGTTCAACGGGCTCTTCGCCGGAGTATCGTGTCGCAATGGCACAGTGTGTGGCTTTCGCTGTACAATAATAAATTGCGAACTGTCAAACCGATCCCGACCGCTTGGAGGACATCCTCACGCCCCTCTCGGCGGGAGGAGGTCATCCTGGCTCGGTTGCGGATCGGTCATTGCCGTTTCAGCCACCGTCACTTGCTGTCCGCCGAACCTGCACCGTTATGCTCCTGCGGTGAACTGTTGACAGTGCGACATGTTTTACTGACTTGTGTTAATTTTAATCACCTCCGTGTAGCCCTTCACTTTCCGTCTACTCTGGAGGAAATTTTAGCTGATGACACACGAGCAGCTGCTCGAGTTTTGCGTTTTATCAACTTGGCCAACCTATCCAAGGATATTTAACTCTTTTAATTGTCTTTTATGTTTCGTTTTTTAGCCTCTTGTTGATGTTCTGACAGTCTACATTTTTTTAGATCATAGCGAATCTATGTTCTTGGCTGGGCGCTAATGACCATAGAAGTTGTGCGCCCTAAAACCACAAAAAAAAAAAAAAAAAAAAAAAAAAGGAAGACATGTTGCCGTACCGATTGCAGATGTTCATTGCCAACCGTGCTGCGTACTGTCAGCCTGTGTTAACTATATTGTCACTCTTGTCACTACTGTTGCCTGTTGCGCTGTTTTCATTGTTTCTTCAGTTCACGTTGCCTGCACTGTTTACTTACAGCGCACGAAGGCGGCACATATTTTCCCTCTCTCCAACCCCACTCCGTCGCTCAACAATACTAAGTGTTTTTTCCAGTAGTTAATGGACTGGTATTTTGTGAGGACACTGCACTGAAATACCTCTAAGTCACTTGCTATGATCGGCAATTTACTGCGTAAGCGATCATTGTGTTGTATTGGTGATCCATCATATTTTTACTTTAATGACCACCTTGAGTAGTGATGTAAATGCATTGTTTTGTTGGTCAAAATAGCTACCAAAAATAAAAGTATGTACAAAAGTGTGCGAAGATCTGGGAAACGGACCTTCTGCTGAAAAGTAAGATTGTAATTATTTATTATGGGCTGTCTTTCGGTATTGCACCCCTACGTTCGTGCCTCTGGCATGGCTCTTAATTTTTAATATTTGAGAGAGAGAGAGAGAGAGAGAGAGAGAGAGAGAGAGAGAGAGAGAGAGAGAGAGAGAGAGAGAGAGAGAGAGAGAGAGAGAGAGAGAGAGGGGGGGGGGAGGGAGGGGGGATGGAGGGAGGGCGGGGGAGAGCTGGAGGGAGGGGGGGTCTCAAAACCAAGAACTTGTGCAGCTCCTAGCCGCCAAACCCCCCCCCCCACCCAAGTTAGCTTTTTTAGGAGGATTTTATAGTAAACTTAGAGGGAATCTTTGTGGCAGAGTTGGCAACTCTGCTACAGGGTGTTCCAGAATGATCTCCACAAGTTTAATCTCGCATACTGTATCTCCGAACAGTTTAACGTGGATTCCGAACCACAGTGCTGCTCGGTATTTTTCACATGAGCAATACTGCCAGAGGTGAAAGAAGTGGAAAGTGGCAGATAAAAATCCTAGGATCTGGCGGGGAACAAGTAGAAACGTGCGGTTTGCGGCTTATTGTTCACACATATCTAAGGTTCTAGTAGGGCAGAGTTCAGTATGTTAACTTTGAGCTTATTTGCTGGATCCAAATTCGAAAATCACTAAACATTAGGTATTGTAAAAAAAATCTTTAATAAAGTATTTTATATAAAAATATTTATACAAAAAATATTTCCATTAATTTCTTCTAATTTGAAGGAGTATGAGAAGACATAAAACATTTATCAGTGCTGTAAATTTTCTTCAGCGTGTGTGTATTCGTCAACAGTACATGCAAACATTCAAGTTCCATCACTATTCACCCTTGTCACAGATATTTCTTTAGTTGATGCTACATGTGTTTTATCACTACTTCATACTTCACTCACTCTGTAAAATTCTTTCAGTATCAGCATACTGATACAGGTGAAATGAACATATAATTTCAAATTAATCATTTCTTAATTGATAAATGGAGGACTAACTGGTGTACCGAATTACTTTTGAAAAAATTCGAGACAGAGCTAGAAAAATTGCGACTGTCATAAAGAGGGAGCTAAGGTTACCTTAAATTTGTGTCAGTGGCGGCGCTAGGCGTCGGCGACGTCGGCAACCGCCGACGGCCTCGCGCCTGCAGGGGCCTCGCAAAACATTGTTAAAATTTTAGGTTTTTTCTTTTTTTATATATATTTCAAGTTTAACGGCGCTTTTCAACTTCTTGGTTATTTAGCGACGACCTACATCTAACGTACACTAGCTTAACCAAAGGACAAACACAATAGCCGTACCCAAGAGTGGGATTCGACCTCAACAAGAGCGACCTCGCTCATCATGGTATGACGCCTTAGTGCGCTCGGCTATTCCTCGCCGGCAGCTATTTAGTTTCCCTATTTATTTCCGAATGCGTGCAGCAATGATAAAATTTTTAGTTAAATACTTGAAAAACAACTTCTTCAGTACATTTTAGAAAACAATTTGTAAGTAGTACAGTATATCCAAATGTTTATATAACAATCAGAATCAAGCTCACACTACAGCTTCGCCCGAAAAAAAGTTTCTCAAAGTTAAAATTAAGACATACTTGAAAATCACAATGACCACCCCCTCCCCACCCATAAAAACTATCTGCGTTGTTAGTACTATTAATTAAAGCCGAAACAGCGGCTAGTATTAATTATGCTGTGATTGTTAAAAAACAGTGAGGCGAAAAGCCGAAAAGTTTCTCTGTTAATTTGCGTTTGTTTATTTTAATTTTTGTCACTGCAATAATACTTGTATATTATACTAATAAAAGTTTAGTACAATGATTATTGATGTACAATTCAGCTCATTTTATGTAACATTTTCTTCCTTACTGAAAAAATGAAAAGGGGCCTCGCAAAGACGTGTTCGCCGACGTCCAGTTTTCGTCTAGCGTCGCCACTGATTTGTGTAATATGTGGCACACAAAATATATAACCAACATTCCAGTTCCATGTCCGCATTGTACTTCGTCATTAACGTGCGCTTTTGCTGCTCACAAATATTTCAGACACTGTACCAATTGCTGAGAGGTGGCAAGCTACTGACATGGGAAAATAAGAAGAAGAAGAAGAAGAAGAAGAAGAAGGAAAAAAAAAAACACACAGATTTACATGTACATTATGCCACTAACTTAGCCTTTCTACCTATCCCCACATATCCAATATAAGTGATCAAAAATGAAAACATCGTTTTGGAATACTGTGTACAGGACAACGTCTAAGCGTGCTTGCATCTGTTTTTTTTTTAATAATCTATAATGAAGAAACTAGCTGTGGGCGGCACTCATTTAATTATTAAAGGTAAAGCAGTCAACAATCCGAAGACTGGTTTTAACACTACAGTGCTTTACTAGGCATGGTCCTGTTTGGAGGTCGTATGCCGCTGCCTTCCTCCGCCCTTCGAACCCAGCCAGTTATAGGGTAACGTATAGTTTAACGTGGGTTCCGAACCACGGCGCTGCTCGGTATTTTTCACATGAGCAATACTGCCAGAGGTGAAAGAAGTGGTGACAGATAAAAATCCTAGGATCTGGCGAGGATTGAACCCGCGACCTTTGGATTTGTAGTCTGGCACTCTACCACTGTGCAACCGAGGCTCCAATGATGTCTTTGTTCCTAAGAGCATATATCAACTTCTTTGGTAGAAGTGCGATAGCCACGCATATAACGCCTCTGAATAATGACGTCATTGATCAAAGCTGACGGGTGGTATCCCCATCCCAAATTATGCCGAGTAACTGATCAGGCCAGAGAAAAATGGGCAAGAGAAATCTGCTCAAAAAATTGAGACACTGGAGACAGAGGGCAAGTACGAAAAGATTTATCGAGTAGCCAAAGAATTAGTATTTCAGGGAAGAAAGAGCAAAACTAATGTGGAAATAGAAGGCATAGATGGAACTCTATTAAGTGACTCACGTGCTGTTCAGGACAGATGGAAAGAATACATCGATACACTATATGAACCGGATCAAAGACCTTCCGTTCTACCGATTGAGAAGGAAGAATGAGTAAACGAAGATGAAAAGTGAGATGCCATCTTACGTTCAGAAGTAAAAAAGGCACTGGGAGAACTTAAAAACAACAAAGCGAAATCTTAGAGCTTAAAACAAACAGGTGAAAATGAGTTGACCTCTCTTTGCAACCACATCTATGACAAGGGGAGTGGCCAGAAAACTTTCTCGAAAGTATAATAGTTCCAATCCCAAAGAGTAATAATGCTAAAAAGTGTGAAGATCACAGTGCAATCAGCCTAATATCGCAAGCAGCAAATGTACTTCTTCGAGTTCTGAATAGGAGGTTTTATGGAACGCTGGAAGAATGACTTGGAGAGGAACAATATGGTTTCAGAAGGGGAAAGGGAACGCGAGATGCAATTGGACTCCTAAGAACCATCGGCGAAAGATATATTAAAAAGGGTAAAGAAGTGTATGCTGTCTTCACAGATCTCGAAAAAGGCATTTGATAGAGTGCAGTGGGATAAGCTGTTTAACATCTTGAAAAGGAAGGGAGTAAAGTGGAAGGAAAGAAGATTAATTGCAAATCTGTACCAGAAACGGAAGGCACGAGTACAAATAGGTAATGGGATCTCTGAAGGCAGCAAGACTGGGAGAGGTGTCAGACAAGGCTGTTGTCTCTCTCCAATTTTATTTAACATTTATCTGGAAGAAGTACTGGAAAGCTGTTTGGATGGGACAAGAGGAGTAAGGATAGGTGGGAGGAAAATTGTATAAGATTTGCTGACGACATGGTCATCCTTGCAGAAAATAGATACACTGACACAAATTCTAAATGATCTGAGTGAAGCCTGTACAGTATATGGCATGAAAATTAATAAAAAGAAAACGAAAAGCATGGTCATAGGTTTAAAGAAAAGTGAAACTCAAGTTGGAGTCAGAGGTCATAGAACAGGTGACAGCATTGAAGTATTTGGGAAGTTGGATTAAGGAAGATATGAATTGCCAACAAGACATCAAAATGAGACTGGCTCTGGCGGAAGAAGCGTTCCAGAAGCAGACTCCTAACCAGTGGTTTAAACAAAGATGTAAGGAAGAGACTGGTTAAGTGTCTAATATGGAGTGTGGCCTTACATGGAGCAGAAACGTGGACATTGAGAAAGCAAGATAAGAAAATTGAAGCTTGTGAAATGTGGATATGGCGTAGGATGGAGAAGATCATCTGGATCGATAGTCAGAAATGTAGTACTGAATATAGTTGGAGAGGAACTGAGGATGTTGCTGACGATAAAGAACAGGAAACTAAACTGGCTAGGCCACAGAGGCAATTGAGGGTTGCATTCAGGGAAAGAGAGAGAGAGGCAGAAAAAGGTACCAGATGCTGGATGACATCAGAAACCCACTGAGAGGGTACCAAAGAATGAAGATGATAGCAAAAGACAGAAGCATGGAGGGCTATGCAGTCTAAACCTGCCGTACGGCAGACAACCGGTGGTGGTGGTGGTGATGATATTATTATTATTATTATTTATTAATAATTTATTAATAATTATTATTATTTATAATCACTTGACTTTCCACAAATAAGAAAAAGATGCTGGTTTATCGCTGGCAGTTGTATAGTAACCTCTCCAATACGCCACTGGACGCCCTCGAAGCTAGGACCAATCCGGGAATAACTGGACATAACTGCAGACACAGTTGGGGTTTTAAAGGTCAGCATAATAGCCCCCTTCGACAGGGGGACTATTATGCTCACCTCTAATGAAAATGATAGTACACTTGACACTTTTTAGTGACAATTTGCATTCAGTTTTACACGAGAGACTGAAGAAGACTTCCAGTGGCTTTAATATTTTAACTACACGGTTAAAGTCATACTATGCGCGTTTACGTCGCTCATAGCACATGCAGATTTGTATTTAATCTCAATAATTCGTTTGCTAAGTACGAGGGCATATTGTTTCTTTCGTCTCCTTCCTAAAGAAGCATGTTGCCAGAGTTTTACCATATTTTCATTCCAGGACATTCGAAGATATGTTGCTGCTCTGCTCCACACTTTGCCGCAGCTTATTTGGCCTAGATCGCGCGCCAGTGCTGTCAAGTTCAGTGCGCCGAAGGAGCTGTTGTATTGTTGACGAGTGTGCGTGTAACAGTAACACATCGTTTTTATTGAGCTTGAATGTACTCGAGACAGCTTGGCTTCGCTCCATGAGAAACGAAAGCCAATTAGATTCTAATAGACGCGGAAGAGTACATGATGTAGTTTTTACACCAGTTTTTTTATTATGATTAATGGTGTATAGTTGCAGTTGCTGGTCGTTTAACAATGCTGGGTCTATAGCTTGTTAATTTACGGTTCCACATCTCAGTTTATACACACACTCATCGCAAGTCACCTTGCGCTGTGTGGCGGTCGGCAGAGGGTACCTCGACTAAGACTATCACCTTTCCATTCCTTGTAGAGCCACTGGTAACAAACATGGTCGTCATATTCGCTGTATCTTTTTCATGGTTCTTTCAAACAAGCGTGCAGATGTACAGGCCGCGGCGGAGCGGCCGACCGCATTGAGGCGCTATGCTACGATGCTCGAGGCCGTTCCCCGTCAGGGATTCGAATCCCCCCTCGGGGATGGATGTTTGAGCCGTCTTTAGTATAAGGTAGTTGATAAGTAGTTTGTAAGTTTAGGGACTGATGACCCCGCAGTTAAGTCCCTTAAGCACTACAAACATTTGATTTTGCAGATGTACAAGGTGAGTCTTAAGTCCCAGTACACCTTTTCGTATACAAAACTCGGCAGGAAGTGAAACACTTGAATATCCCAGGGGTGTGGTCTATCTTTTACGGTATGTACCGAACATGGGCCTATTTTGTGTGAGGTATCTTGTTCATTGTCAAGGAAAACTCATGTCAGTGGGGAATTCAACCGTAACAGCCACAGAAATTGACTGTAGTAGCTAAAATCCACACTGAATGGAATCTTCAAATGAAGTAGGATGAAGTCAAACAGAATGTGGGGAAGGGAAACCATGTAATTAGACCAGTTTCCATTGAGCAGAACCTAACCGCGAAGCTACCTGGAAATGATGTAAGTAGTAGTGTTTCCCTTCGTTATGATAAAGATGACAGCTTTCCGTCTTGCTTTCAACACGATGGGCCTCCATTAAAGTATGTAACAGTTGTTCATCAAAGTTCAGGGGCGCCCGACTGTAGGTGCTCCATTGCTCTATCATCCCCCGTGAAAATTTGAGGGTGCTCAGCAGCCACATAAAAGCGGAAGGAAGATAAAATTGAATAATAATAATAAAAAAGAAAAATGGTAAAACTTCAAAGCTGTCAATATGCATATTTTGACGTCGAAGTCTTGCAAGCATGGCCTAGCTGGTAGACTCTTCCAACGGTGCCCCACTGCAGCGGTTGATGTGGGAGGGGGATTAGCATTGTCCCTTACAGTCCGCGTCAGGTAGGAAGGCGGCCCAGATTTCAACCGTTCTCCGCAACCCTCTCCATTACCTCATTGGCAGCCAATAATATTCATTCTCTAGGCACGTGGCCGACCGCGAGCTACGCAATGTTTTTCCCTCAGGCTCCACTGCTGGCTCTCGGCCGTAGCTCCTTCCCTCCACGCTTTCCTTATCGCTCTGCCTCTGTGCGGAAGCGCCTTCCTACATGACGCCAACTATAGTCGCGTGAAGTCATAACTGATGCAACTGTCAGATTTCAGTGACAGCCATGGTTAGTTGTGGTAGCTGCATTACTTTAGTTCTTAGAGATCGATGGACATCCCTTTTGTTTTGTATGTCAAAGTACTCAATTCTGGCCATCATGGGCAGGTATAAGGCGGAACTCGGAGACTCGCAGAGAGCTAGCAGCAGGGCTTAAATAATGCCACAGATACAGAAACTCAAAAGTGAATTCGGGAAAGACGTTTTCCTCCCTGTCTGCTGAAGCAGTGCAACTGGTGCTGTACTGAAAGATTGTCGTGCATTAGAGTTTTGTGCTTTATCAGAGTATAAATAATTACCACTTCACAGGATTCCTGAAATAAATACAAACGGCGCCTAGCCAAATAACACAGCACACCAGTTCATTCGCTTAGTCGCAAAAAGTTTTGAGATTCTTTTGTACCATTTGTGAAGAAATATCCCTCTTCCTCGAAATAAAAGGCACAGAAATCCACCTTTGAAAAGAGTTAAACTGGATATCAAATCCTTTGTTCATAACTGACCTAACCACTTTAAATTTATCATTACAGGGCAAAGAACATCTTAAGTGGAAATGCACGACCAAATAAAAGCGATCACGGAAGTTTCATCTGAGAGGCAAATTAGAAACAATATTTAACATCCTTCACTCGTTTGACTTCTATACAACTTCCTTAAATTTCCGAAATGTACCAGTGATGATAGTGTTGAAATTAATGAAGTATTTTCTTTTAATTTCAATAATATTGAATCTAACTCAGTGGTGTGCCGGCCGCGGTGGCCGAGGGGACTGCGGCACTTCAGTCACGGTCTGCACGGCCACTACGGTCAAGGGTTCGAATCACCCCTCGGGCAGGGGTTGGAATACTTGCGGAGAGTGACACTTGCGGGGAACCCGGGGCCTTTGAGGCGGCTAATGGTTTTTCCTGGGTACAGGCACACCAATAAGTCTAGTACTGCTGTTGTCAAGTTTCCACACTGTCAACGTAACACGAAACTCAGTGAAATTTCACAACGCTTTGCAGGCTGAAGAGCAATATAGTAACTTGTTCTAACTACATATTAATTCGTTGAGTGTTCCTCCTGGAAACAAAAAGGTATTTTAATAGTGATAATGTTTGGAGAGTTATTAAGACATTCTCTGTTACTACAAGACGATGATTTTCCACAGTCACACTTCCTAAAAACATATTATGAAATGTATGAAATACGGACTGTGTAAGGGAATGTCACACACCGAAAAATTCTATTTTCTATCACCGTGATATAGAACCATTTTTACTCCGAACTTGGCATAAACCAAAAGGGAGAAACAAGTTGCAAGACTTCCAGGAAAAATGAAGCGAAATTGGCAGCCAACAGTTGGTTATAAATTACATTGCCTGTTAACTGTATAAATATAAATTATGGATTACGCGGAACTTCTGTTCAGTACATTCAAAAAGGTCTAAGGTAATAGGCAGTGGTTTACAATCAGATATCTGTATCACTCCTCCTCAAGAAGTCTGTGTGAAGATTTATATTCAGAACATTCAAGAAAAAGGCTACTGTGGTGTTGAAACTACAAGAAGCAGCTCATTTAATCAGGAAGGGAAAACGTTTTGGTGCCCGTAAATTTGAATGGCTGTATCTCTTGTTGTAACATTCATTTTTTTTTTATAAAATGTTAAAATCCAATATACTAGAATTTTGTTTTTCTAAACTCAGTGCCAACATTTTTGTCGAAATTTTTGCAGGAAGTAGTCTTGAAGTGATTTCATACTTCTATGATAATATTAATGCAAACATGTAATTTGTGTCACAAATTGCGCGGCCGGTCCGGTCGGAGGTTCGAGTCCTTCCTCGGACATGGGTATGTTTGTTTGTACTTTGCCTAAGTTATTTTAAGTAAGATTAAGTAGTGTGTAAGTCTAGCGACCGATGATCTAAGTAGTTTGGCCGCATAAGACTACACATATACACGTAATTTATTTATTTCATCACCACATTTAAGTATTAATAATTAAAGAAACTTAAATGTAGAAATTTGAAATAAACACTGAAAACAAATGATTAATATTTCTCATAAGATGAATGCACAGAACCGTTGAATTATGTCTTGTGAATGTAACTACAAAATCTGCCATATGAAAATTGTAGCGTGAGTCCCAAATTTGTTTTTTCTATAATAACATTAAAAACACATAAAAAAATTCAGAACTCTAAAACCAGTGAAGTTCTGGACTTAAAGCGTTTTGTGTTGCTAAATCTTTACGTAGTAGACATGATTTTAAAATTTTGTTGCTATCGCCAAAGTAGACGAAAAGTTAAATTTTTTGGTGTAATCTTCGCCGTGTAGACTGTATGTTGTAGAAGTCTATGCCGAACCTAATTATAATCATACATCTGAGGAGAGGACGTTGTAGGCTCTTCTCCAGCGTTTCCAGTCGGCCGTGCTGTGCTACGTAACGACAGCGTACCGTTCCATTTTACCGAGAGCTATATATGTATTGGTGTGATGTCTGCTCTTTCGAAATAAGACATCACACCAATATATGTATCATCTACACGCAAAGATTCTAGGTTCTGTTTTCATCGCTAACGCGATTAACAACTTTAGAACTCGTGTGTAAACAATTAAAGGTTATGAGTGCCACTGGAAAAATGCATAAGTAACACCTGTTGTTTGAGTCTTGAAGATGACCTCAAATTAGCCGAAATCGATATCTCATAATAAACATAAGGTGTAGCTGTCTATATTTCATAATGCAATTCCTAACATATTTAAAAGCTGCTCAAAACCACCTACAAAAAAACCTTTATAATGAGATTGTATATAATTCCACGATCAAATTGTATGTTTGTTGAAACTTCCTGGCAGATTAAAATTGTGTGCCGGAACCGGGACTCGAACCTGGGACCTTTGCCTTTCGCGGGCAAGCGCTCTACCACTTTTTTTTTTTTTTTTGCTCTATGTGTGGTTCTGTTCATTGCGGACGCTGATCGTATTTGTTCGTTTATGTTCGGTGAGTGGTTGGCTCAGCTTTTTTTTATTACAGAGGGCGTTGAGCCCCCTGACCGGGCGCGCTGAGCCACGGCGCCCGGCAGCACTGAGCTACCCCGACACGACTCATGATGCCGCCTCACAACTTTACTTCCGCCAGTACCTCGCCTCCTACTTTCCAAACTTCACAGAAGCTCTCCTGCAAACACGCACGACTAGCACTCCTGGAAGAAAGGATATGGTGGAGACATGGCTTAGCCACAGCCTAAGGTATGTTTCCAGAATGAAACTTTCACTCTGCAGCGGAGTGTGCGCTGATATCAGCGCACATCCCTTAGGCTGTGTCTAAGCCATGTCTCCACCATATCCTTTCTTCCAGGAGTGCTAGTCGTGCGTGTTTGCAGGAGAGCTTCTGTGAAGTTTGGAAAGTAGGAGGCGAGGTACTGGCGGAAGTAAAGTTGTGAGGCGGCATCGTGAGTCGTGTCGGGGTAGCTCAGTGGTAGAGCGCTTGCCCGCGAAAGGCAAAGGTCCCAGGTTCGAGTCCCGGTTCCGGCACACAATTTTAATCTGCCAGGAAGTTTCATATCAGCGCACACTCCGCTGCAGAGTGAAAGTTTCATTCTGTATGTTTGTTATTCGTAGTAATACACCCAAAGATCTGCCCATTATTTTTAGTGCCTTGATCAGCTGTTTATTTTTAGAGGTATTACTAGGGACAGGAAAAATTCGTATTTGCGATAAATGCGAAAATAGATGCGAATTCTGACTCAAAATGCAGTAAATCCGAAATTGTCATAAATAATATATGCTGGTCGAGCTGTCGTGTGCAATCCGGTGATTCAAGTGGAATACGGCCCAGGTAGCGGCTGGAGGGCGTGAAGTAGGGGTGGTGTATCCCTACTTGTGGAACAACCTGTTCACTACCTGCAGCGTCCGGGTCTCCCCGCAAGTGTCACTCCCCGCAAGTGTCACAAACTCTTCGGGCATGGATATTTGTGCCGTCCTTAGTATTAGCTAATTCATAAGTAGTTTGTAAGTTTAGGGACTGATGACCCCGTCACAGTCTATCACAGACAGTCGCGAAACTCAATAGGTAAAAATTGCAGCTGAAGTGATACTAGCGCTCCAAGCGGCCAGTAGGGAATAACAGAGGAATGGCGTGATACAAACTAAGAAGTTGTTGTTTTTAATGCTGTTACTTTCACTTAGTCACTGAACGTTTATATGAACTTTCTAATACAAATATGAAAACATCATTAAAGTAATATCAATACTTGCGTTAATGGTAGTCTATAATAACGAATTATCTGTGCAGTGTAATTCATACAGTTCACAAAAACTGAGTCGTAATCATATCGTCCAAAAACATTTTGAAAGCAGAAATAAATCGCAACCTGATGTGCTCAAGTATAAAAGTAACTTATTGTGATTATGTTCGCGTGCTCGGTACATACTGACATGTTGCATGAGTTTTATTTTAGCGGATTTCGGACATTTTAATATTTTCAAAACTATAAACGATTTTTTACATTGTAGGGGACTAGACTCTACATCGCTTTTAAACCCTCTTTTCACCATGTTCTTGCTTCTGTGCCTTTCGTGTACCTATCATAATCTTTTCAGCTACTTGGTAGGTATCAAACTGATTATCTTCAAGAATGTGACATGCTAAAATTAACAGTTTATATATGGACGTATTATTTATTTGTAGCTGCGCATTCTCTTTATCAAACTTGTAGGTAACCGCCAAAATATGTTGGTATATAGGCTTTTATTTTTTTGTGAAACTGAGGTGTGAAACAAATTTGGTTCCACTGAAATAGTTAACTGCTACTGCAAGCAGTAATATTATGAAATAGTGGACAAGTATTTGCGATTATGATTAAGAGCAGAAGTTTGGACGTGAATGAATTGTTCAAGATTTACTTCTATGCTTAAAAGTATAACAAACCACCGTAAATGAACACTTGTTATACGTAACATTATTCTCTTCCTTCTGAGTATCCTCTGCAAATAAGAGATTTCCGAATTACGTTTTTGATAGTTGCTACAATTTGTAGCGTCACAAAAGCTCGCAAGGTTGCAGAAATTCACTGGGAGTTTCGTGACTCTTATGTTCGACTCTGACCGCGTAATTAAGTCCCATAAGCTCTAAAAACTTTTGAACATTTTAACACAGTGGTGTACCACTGACAATTTTAATGGATATTTAGTCATGCAAAGTTATTGTTAATGTAGTGATAAGCATGACTGATGCTTCTTCTAAACTCCAAGCAACAATAAGAGAAATTGAGCCATGAGTTTTTTACGTCACTGCTTGTCCACTACTAGAACCTTGAGACCGAAGAAGTAACGCGAAATTAAAACAACGAGCACCCACATTGAATTCCAAAAGTTAGAGCATACTAAATTACAACTTAAATTCCAATAAAATGTGCTCAAGGCATAATATAAAGTAAAATGCCAATAAAAATGTCCTTATGGCAGAATGTAATCACTCCTTTCAAGTTTAGAGGGTGAACTGGCTATTTGTGTCAATGCCACACTCCACTCCTCACCTCTTCACCTCACAAGCCTGTAGGCAGTAGCAGTGTCTGTACAGTTTTGGCACCGACTGACTAAATGTTCTCTGTAATGAAAAACGAAGTCTTGATCACCTTCAGTAGCTTTTTTTAAAAGACCGGAGAACGCAGGAACCCATTTCGTTAACTACTCTACTTCCATTGGATTCATCCCACACGAAACTTTAAAATACGTTGCTTTTGAGGTCAATAAACTGTAAAATGAAATATATTTAGATTTATAATAAAACACTGAAATATCGCCCTTGTGAACTGGCACAACCGCTTGTAAGTTATACACCGCTACAGTAGCCTTCAATTCCTCATTATACTTTAACTTTCTGCACAATTATTTCTCCAATCTGTGCTCAATGGCGTATCATTTCAAACTTTGGAGAGCCAAAATACGGTTTCTGCTTCACCCCCCCCCCCCATATTCACTTGGTTTTATTTGATCTTTCGGCAGAGCCAGTGAATGAACTATGCTGCCATCAAAAATTATGGAACAGTATTTTTGATGGCAGTCATTTTTGCCCTTGACTGAAACATCTAACACCTACTTCCTGCCCTCTCCTTTCGTCCCATTTTTCAGTCTGTAACTGCTAATAGGGGACAACGTCTGTACACATATGTAATAAAATGCTTTCAAAAAGGGCATCTTGACATTTAGATTAATATCGGATGTTAACAAATTTCGTTTCTTTAGAAATGCAGAATGGCTATGGGAAGAAAAGCATTTCATATCATCTCTACTTCGGCCATCATAAGTTATTTTGATACCCAAATAACAAAACTCATCTACTATTTTTATTGTCTAGTTACCTAATATAATTCCTTCAGCATAGCTTGATTTTCTGACATTACATTCCATTACCCTCGTTTTACTCTTGTTAATGTTCATCTTATATCTTCCTTTCAAGACACTGTCCATTCCATTCAATTGCTCTTCCAGATCCTCTGCAGTCTCTGACAGGATTACTGTCATCGGCAAACAGAAAAGTTTTTATTTCTTCTCCCTGAACTTTAATTCCCTCTCCAAATTTCTCCTTGCATTCCTTCGCTGCTTGCTCAATGTACAGATTGAACAACATTGGGGGAAGGCTACAACCCTGTCTTACTCCATTCCCAACCTCTGCTTTCCTTTCTTGCCCTTGGACTCTAATAACTGCTGTCTGGTTTTTGTATAGGTTGAATATAACTGTTCGCTCCCTATATTTTATCCCTGCTACTTTCAGAATTTGAAAGAGTGTATTCCAGCCGAAATTGCCGAAAGCTTTCTCCAAATCTACAAATGCTAAAAACGTAGGTTTGTGTGTCTTTAGCCTATCAAAAAATTAAATATAATCTGCCCCCTCCCCCCGCCCTCCACAAAGAAACAGTTGGTACGCAACTGCAAGTGCTGATTATTATTCTTTTCCTTCAGCATTATCATAAACACAGCGTGTTTCACATAAGTCTTTTTTGGGTGTAAAGAATGAAATGTAAAATCTCCTATAAATATCCGATAGAACATTACAAAGTTCACCGACGGGATTTTTTTTTTTTTCTTTGCAGTCAGCCATATAGTCTCCTTGACTGTCCGCAATCGTTCAGCTTCCATCAATGTTTCCTGGTGTTGGCACGAGTGTGATGACTTTCTATTTTTGGAATCATATCGATAAAGTTTTTACCCCTCCCTTCAAATCTCTGTTTTGTTTGCCATGTTTTCCTCGGCGATCCTCTTCCAGCAGAACACTTGCCACCTTATTTCGTTTTCCCTGCACCGTTCGAACGGGGCAGTCGTTTATATTTAATGTGATCTTGGAAAAACAATTTGAAAAATCTTTCTGATCTTTCAGACGGAAATAGAAGACATAATTATTGTCCGTTGTCTTCCTTGCACCACCATCACGCACATACCGATATTTTGGCTAAATAGGCTCCATAGTATTGTGAATAAATTGTCGTTTATATCACCCAATTACCAATATGAATTAAAAATCTGCATCTGTCCCCCTTCTTTAAACTTCTCAAAACATTTCAACTTAGACATTTCCTTCATGGAGGTTCCATTCTCCTCTCGTTTCGGATTTTGTTGCCTGTGCTGGGCATTTTGTATGCGTTTCCACTGTTTCCTTTCTTCTACGGTTCGCGCCTTTCTTCCACTAGTCTAGTTAAGATCATCAGTGTGTCGACTTCAGCAATATAAGCATCACAGTTCCCTCTGTTCGAATTAGCTGCACAGTCGCTGTCACTGTCGCTCTCACTGACAATGTTGGGTGGTACATACGTGACATCAGCTACATCATCTTTGGAAAATGAACCTGAACTTGAAAAATCTGAAGTCGTACCAACATAAGAACTTGCAGCAGAAATGCTGTTAACCTCCAAGCTTGCAACTTACTGGGTTGCAGCAGCTACTACAATACCTTGAAAGTTAAAAAGTCACATTACAGTGCAGAACTCGTAATTACAAAGTCAGGAGACGTAGGATACATTTTCGTTAAAAAAGGAAGTAATTAATGACATACCATTTCCTTCCGAATGTTGTTCCCTAGACACCGTATTGGTGTCTAGGGAAGGAGCTGATGAGGCACATTTTATCTGCCATTCCTCGACGTTTCCTACTTGCTTCCATTAAGCCATTAGCACCAGATTTGTTCGTAGAGTATCTGATTGCATGGTTCTTGACTGGAAATAAAATTATACTATCCAGTAAACTATCACACTGATAGTCCATTTGGTCATAGTTATCACAACGACATAAATATAAGCAATTCAAAGTAAAACATTAACGACTTGGTGCAAGTATGTCAAAACAGCACATACCCTACTTCTAAAACTGACGCTTAAGAACCGAATTCTTATCTGTAATAACGTATTAAAACAATATAGTATCGCTATGAAAATGATTTTCTGCAATAACGTCATAAGTCCTCAATGAAACAACATCCAATTTTTTCGTGTACAACGTCATATCTATAAGGCATTATGCATTGCAAAGAAAAAGAAATAGACAGCACTTTTACCTTTCAGCCATATGGTCACAACACGAAATGCCACTGCCCTCGAAAACTTCAGACGTGTTAAGCACAACAGCTGGCTAACAAATGGGATAATACATTGCTGCAAGTAACACTCTGGTGGGAATGTAGTTTGGAAAAAACGACACTGTTGCCACCCTGCGTAAAGTTCTGATGTGACACACTACCAGTTAAGTTGACGGCACTTGCGGCGTTACCTAAAAACATACATTTCAAGCTTTGGTAGGTTTGAAGAAAGCTTTATGACGTTGTTGATCGGAATACACTCCTTCAAATTATGAATTTAGCTGGCGTAAAATATAGGGAACAGAAGGTTATTTACACTTGCACAAAAAGCAGACCGCAGTTATTGGAGTAGAAAGGCATGAAAGGAAAGCATTGATTGGGAAGGGAATCTTATTCAATCTGTATACTGAGTAAGCTGTGAAGGAAAGCAAGGAGAAATTTGGTGAAAAGATAACTTCGCTTTTTGATGATGGTAACTGTCAGACAGGAAAGGATCTAAAGAGCCAGTGAACAGAATGGACAACATCTTAAAAGGAGCGTGTAAGATTAACAAGAACAAGGGTAATGGAATGGAAGAAAATCAGGCGGTGCTGAAGGAATTATAGGTACAGGCGATATAAAATGCGGAATGGCAATGGGAAGAAAAGTGTTTCTGAAAAAAGAAATTTGTTAAATTGGAATATTATTTATATGTTCGGAAGTCTTCTGTGAAGGCATTTGTGTCGAGTGTTGCTTAGTACGGTAGTGAAACGTGAACAATAAATAGTTCAGACAGGAAGAGGATAGAAACTTAAAATGTGATGTTACACACGAATGCTGAAGATTAGGTGAGTAGATCACGTTACTAATGAGGTACTGAATAGAATTGGGGAGAAGAGGAATTTCTGGCATAGCCTACCTTGACTAAATGATGATGATCGTGTGACATTTATGGCCGTTAGACTCCAACTGGGGTCGTGTTCAGCCTGCCTGGTGCAAGTCTTTTTGCTGACGCCACTTCGGCGATTTGCATGATAATGATGGAATGATGATGAACTAAATGAAGGGCTCGATTGATAGGACATTCTTAGCATCGGAGGGAAGTGTGTGGGTAAGAATCACAGAGGGAGACCAAGAGACGAATGTATTAAGCAGATTCAAATAGATGGTGGTTGTCGTTCTTATGAAGAGAGCAGTGGTGTATCCAGGATCATGGTCTGGTGGGGGCTGGAGGTCGATCCGAACTGACGTCATTTCTTAGAAAAAGTCGCCGTACAGTATTGCACCTGTACTAATAATATTGGGAGGGGGGCTTCGAGGAGGGTTTGGGGGGGGGGGGGGGAGTTGGGCACAAGCATGGTCTGTGGGGATTAGAGGAGGGTCTCTGGGGGGATACGCCACTGGAAGCGATGGAAAGGTTGGATCAGGAATAACAGTGGCGAATATAGCATATATTTTCGAGGGGGGGGGGGGGGCGCAAAAGTAATGTAAAGACACAATTTTAAATAGACATCCCACGATATTTTGTATGTTTTGATGTTCATATTCAGAATAGAATTTGCGCTGAAGCTCATTTTACTTAGCTGGAGCTCTGTTATTGTTGAAATTAAATCATAAAATATCGACATTAAAAAAACTGCCATGAAATGCACACCACTAACCCCCTGCTTCCGTCACCAATACAGCGAAGTATGTCTTCAACGGCGATGCCTTCATGCATCATTCATCATATCTTCACTTCAAGGATTAGACAATATACCTGTTCCGACTTCACGTAGTTAGCTCCATCTCTGCCATGGTCGTCCAATATCTCTTCTTCCCAAGGTTTGTAGTTTTTCAAAAAATGTTCAAATGTTTGTAAAGTCTATGGGACTTAACTACGGGGTCATCAGTCCCTAAACTTACAAACTACTTATGAACTACTTACGAACTAGGACGGCACAAATATCCATGCCCGAGTGGGGGATTCGAACCCCCGACCGTAGTGGCCGTGCAGACCGTGACTGAAGCGCCTTAGTCCCCTCGCCAACGCGGCCGGCTGTAGTTTTTCACCACGACTGGAATTCTCTCTTCGTTCATTCTTCCGAAGTATTGTCTCTATTCTTCCCTGTATTCTTCAGTCTTCAGTTTTAGCTGTAGATTCCTAATTCTGCCCGAATGTTATTTTTTTATGTGGTCTCTCCTGCTGCAACCCTTGACTGTTCTTAAAAATAGGTTGTGGAAATAAAATCCGCTACCAGTCACGATTATTGGTGGTTTATTAAAATACCGGTTTCGGGCTTGTGCCCATCTTCAGGTGTTTACATTCAGTGTTGTTGACTGTTTAAAGAAAACGTAAATTACACTGTGCTTATCATACAGATATTCATAAACAAGTATCATATAGACATATACATAAAACAAGTATGGTATGTGGTGGAGTGATTTGTGTTAAGGCAATAAGTGTACTTACATATGAGTAGGGTATCTAATTCGTGTTCGTACATTTCTCATGGATATCAGTTGATACCCTACTTTTTTTACTGCTTTTCTTCCCATTGCCATTCTGAATTTTATATTACGTATTTCATAATTCGATTACATCGTCTGCATGCAGAATAACATTCAGATGTCAGTTCCTTTTCAGCTGTATACCTTCATGGACTTCCTTCTTCCAGTTTGTGAGGTTATCAATATATATGTTAAAAATTATTGGTGACATGCTGCATCTCTGTCTTACACGTTGTTTTATTGTTATTTTATCTGTTTTAGAGCTGCCTGTGGTTTATTGGTTTTGTACCCTCATACATATGATTCATTAAAATAATTCAGATACCGTACTTTCTGTGTATTAATTATTTAGGGGTGTGTGGGATGGGAAACAGATGACAACAAAACTGGTCTGAATATTGACATGTAAATTCGTAACTCTACCTTGTCCTGTAATAACCTTGATATTACTTGTTTTAAACGAGACAAACGTCTGAAAGAGTCCCAGTAAATTGGGGCAGTGCTTACAGGTAAGTTTGTAATAGACTGGAATAAAAGGGCTGTTGTGTTTGAACTGTGACAGGTGCAGCAGCAGCAAAAGAAAGTCCACGTGCCGCGTATTGACCCGTGTTACAGGTAACGATCTGCGGGTCGCTCTTGTTTGCGCCGGAAATTGTGTGCACAGAATAGTGTGCTCTTTCGGCCTGCTTCCTCGGTTCGCCGTATGCGCAGAAAGCGGTAGCAGACCAACCAGGGCAGCGCAAATACCGTCCGTGAATGCCCCCGCGGCACAAAGCTTTGCGTTTCACGCCCCTTTTGAAGGCGCTTCCCCATTGTGCCGTCAGATGTCACTAGCGCCGACTAATTTATCATCGCCGCAACTCCTTTGTGCTCAATACTTTTTTAGGGGGGAGAGATAGATGCAGTCGCCACGATACTCACTGGTGGCGATGGGCTCGCGACTGTTTGAGTATCCGTCGGTGGGGAATAAGTTTTCCGGCCGTTTCTCCGGAAACGGGCCGTGGCAAACATGTTTTGTTCCGCTGAAAAAAACTGTGGCGCCTGCTTTCGGGCGCAACGCTACAACGAACAAGACAGCTTTGTTCCTTTCGGCATTCTAGCGTTTATGCTGCTGGTCGTTCTATTATTCTCCTTTTCTGAATTACGGAGAAACCTCTTTCTGAAGAAGATATTATACTTACAAGGGCAGACACAACATCCATAGAGGTGTCTCGCAAAAAGGAAAACAGTTGTTTTTTGCAGTCTCTCTCTTCCGATGTAATACGTGAAAGTCGTCTAGAACCTGACAGCGGATCTTGGAAAATTATTTTAAATAATTCAGGAGCTCGCACGAAATCAAATGGTTAATAAAATAAATTTTTTCTCATAGCCACAAATAAACTTGAGAAAATAGAGCATCTTTATCCATTAAATACTGTGTAACAAGGATCAATGTCGTATCAACCACACATACGGTACCAAAATAAAAGCTAAATATTTGTTCAAAAACAACAATTTGCTTGATGCCTTAATAGATTATAGTCGTCTAGTACTAGATTGTTCGTTCCGCTAGTATCCAAACAAATTATCTCACAACGAAGGTGCGAAAAATCAGCGCCAAAGCTTTATTCTTCAGGTACAGTTGGCCTATGCGAAACGTATGTAATACCGGTACTTGGGAATCATTATTAATCACTCGATGTTTTGTTGACGAAATCAATGATTCCGTGGGGGAAATCTTCTGGCTGCCTGGAATAATCAGAAAGGGTAGATTGCGTGTTTGTTACATGACGTACACAAACACCAGGTGTTACTTTGTCCGATTCCAGAATATTAATTTTAACATACAAAGCGTCGAGACCGGTAGTCTTAAGGTAAAGCGCTCGACTGGAAACCAAAGGGTCGCGGGTTCGATACCCAGTCGTACCTCGGAATTTTTCAGTCTGCGGTTTAATCTGTTAGTCCCCTTTCACCGGTTTGGATAACTGGTGCAGGCTAGGGACACACAATTCGCCGTAGTGTAGTGGCGTCCAATTGAAAGACTTGTACCAGGTCAATGATCTATCTAAATTATTATATTAGCATACAAAGCGGCACAGATATCACGAGAAAACTGATCAAAAACTCGAACTTCAGCAACGTTACCAGGTGAGATTCTTTTTCCTTTCGGAAGATCATGCTGATAAAAGTTCGGATAGGGTTACCAGATGTCCGTCTTCAGAAAAGAGGACATTTCTAGATTCATAAAAGAACCTTATTTCTCTCTCTCTCTCTCTCTCTCTCTCTCTCTCTCTCTCTCTCTCTCTCTCTCTCTCTCTCTGATTGGCAACTCAAACTACTAGTGATGTCCCTACTGTATTAACAGAGTCTTGTTTGTATTAAGTCTTGCGCATCTTAAGAAATTTGTTCATCTTCTTACTAATTAAGAAGCATGAAATGTTGAGACCTAAAGAAGGAATAACATAAACTACATAGCAGTGAAGTCCTAAGTTTTCATCACTTCCCCACTTGTAATTATCGTCTTAAGTGCTGAACATTTTTTCCATATTTATATATCGCCGATCACCCCTGTTTTCACCTGAAAATTTTTACGATGCATTATTTACCGAAACCTTAGTAATGTTGACTAAAAATTATCTAAGCATTCCTTGATATAGCTAGGCTCCCATTTCGGATCAGAACGACGTAAATATATACATGATTCGCTTCTAGATTCTAGTGAGTGATTGGAAAATGTAAGGCCGAGGTGAAAAAAGCAATGAATAAAATAAACTTTTTATTTGCCGTACAAAGGCTCGCAATTAATTATTAAAAACTACTCAGTTTTTAGGACAAAAGCTTTAAATTGATTTTTCAAAACGTTGTTTATGTAGTTACGTCTCTTTGGTCCTAAACAGGCGAATGGCGAAACAGCAGTGGTGACTGTAGCATCTGACCTTATTTGTATGAAGTTTTGAACAAGATTTTATGTATAACGAATATTCCACTAGCTTTTGATCTTAAAGGCATAAGTGTGGTTGACAGACAAACACAGAACTGCCGAGTCCCTGCACGACAGACTGAACGTCTTATTTTTTGAGTGTCACACAACACTCCGACCAGAGAAAGAGGGGCAGAGTTTCGTATTATAGTGTATGTATTTTACTATCTTGCATTGTTGCAGACGTATGTTTTTAATTGGCCGCCTCGAAGGTCGTATTCCGTGACAATTATTTAAATTGTTCGGAAGTAGCTTGACGTCAGGGCACAGAAACGAGGGAAAAAAATACATTCTTTCAAGAAAGGTTAAATTCTCAAGAGTTAGTGATTGTGACAGTTGAGAGAGATGTATTTACGCACTTTCAAGTTGAAGCTGTTGCACAACGCAAAAAAGAGGACATTTTCCCATTTTGTTAAAAACCCGGCCGGACCATTTTTAGGGTCCAAAAAAGGACATGTCCGGGTAAAAGAGGACGTCTGGTAACCCTAAGTTCGGAAGATCATGCTGAAAAACTACAGTCTTAAGACGAAGCTGGAAAAAAAAAATCGGAAGGCACACCATACTAAAAGAGCCCAGTTACTTATTTCAGAAATAGAGGTGTGAAAATAAGACATTTAATCCTCGGACGGTCGCTTTGGTTGACTGAATTCAAAATAAGCATTGTTGCTGTGCTGGCGGTTCCACTTATCAAGTTGGACCATTGTCAGTGACTTTTATTGTTGCTGCCTTTGTAGCATTCGCACATTGACAATAATTGACGCTTGCTTTAGTCCGTATTGTTTGGTGTAGTGTGTCAACCACGCGGCCGGTGATGTGTTTTTTATGGTAATTGTGAATACCCTCTTTGTTTTGGATTATCTTTCAGTCGCGGCTATGTTTTACTTGCACTTGTACTACTAGGGCGGTTTTCAAAACAGGTTTATCAGAGGAGGAGATTGAAAGGCTTATAAATGAAAATTCGGACGACAGCAAGTGTTCTGAATTTGATCAGATGGGGAAGAAGAGCAAATAGTGGTTAGTGATCACAACAGTGAATCGGATATAGAATTACTTCCTTTACAGGTAGGATGACACACAAATATTGAAATTCATCGTGATGAAGATGGTGACGGTAATTCTGATTTTTTTGCCGGCCGCAGTGGCCTAGCGGTCTGCGGCGCGCCAGTCATAGTCTGCACGACCGCTACGGTCGGGCGTTCGAATCCCCCCTCGGGCATGGATGTTTGTGTCGTCTTTAGTATAAGGTAGTTCGTAAGTAGTTTTTAAGACTAAGGACTGATGACCCCGCAGTTAAGTCTCTTAAGCGTAAATGGCGAAAACGTCGTCAAAAAATTATCTGCCTAGTCCGAAGAGGTCTGCTAAGGTAATGTTCTAATGTTTGTAAAGTCTATGGGACTTAACTACGGGGTCATCAGTCCCTAAACTTACAAACTACTTATCAACTACTTACGAACTAGGACGGCACAAATATCCATGCCCGAGGGGGGATTCGAACCCCCAACCGTAGTGGCCGTGCAGACCGTGACTGGAGCGCCTGCTAAGGTATAACACAAGAAGTGAGAGCAGTCAATAGGATTGTTAGTGAACATATGATTTATTCACTTGTGGAATACACCAATTTGCATATCAGAAACTTAATATCACAGAACACATATCCTAGAAAAAGATGTGAAGGAAACTTCTAGGGAAGAGATATATAATCTCATTGGAATTCTTAACAGATTGGCTTGAAGGGTGGAACTACCGTATCTAACAGGTTTATTCAGAACTTTAAATTGTAAATAAAAAGTTCATTACATTCATTGCTACTTTCTGCTATGTATTACATACTGTAACAACTCAGTATATGACGGTGAAAAATCTAGTTGCATCTGTCTGATCCTAAACGAGCATAATAGCAAATAAAAAGTGTGTTGATTCATTGTACAGTTTCGTTTTGATTAAAAAAATTAATTGGATCAATTAAAGAATAGTGCAAATGGAGGAGAGCAGGACTTAACGCCATTTCCTTTCCTTAGGTCTTCATTTAGTTCGTGTCACCAGTTGTAGTGAGAAGTGGCTATCACTACAATCATGCTGTCAAAGGAGCCGCCACCTGCTTCCCCTTATGTATAATTCCTATTCTGTGGCAGATGGAAACTTTCCCCAGAATCTGACGACACCGTTTGACCTGAAATAAGCGTTTGAGTTGCGCAGTGGAGGCGTTACAAACAGTCGGTAACTATCAAACTATCAGCGTTTGGGCCACTCGAACGAACCTCAAATCTCCTGAACTGTGCTGTACTACTTTGTATTTGGGATACGGACCTTTGTTAACTCACTGAAGTTTCATAACAAACAGATGCAGAGCTTAGCAACACATATACGATCAACATTGATTCTTATGTACGGTATAGCAAATAAAGGAAAGAACTTGAAATCTTCTTACAGATTTTGAGTTTGTAATTAGTGCCTTTCTCTTTCACACAACTGGAGTGCTGGTAATGCCACAAATCAATAAGCATGTCCTCACTATCTGAGATAATTGCCATTTAAAACAAAAACTGTCATACTTGGTATATTTGTATAGAGAATGGAAAGCCATTGACTCAGTTCGGCTGCTTAGTCAGATGCATTTAGCTATTAAAAAGATTTCTTCTAATAGTATGCCCTACATTTTATAACAAAATGGAAATACCTGGACATAGATCGATGATTTTCGATGTTGTCGAAGATCACTGCTCTCGGCTGGCTGGCTGAAATCTCAAGGGGCGAAAACTAATTCTTTAGAAATAACGTAGGCAACACACAGAATTGCAGTTCTTTGACGCTTTAACGATTTATTATTTGTGCCCAGTTATCCCCATTTATGACCAGCTTAAAAGTCTAATTACAACCATTATGACAAGGTACGCACATTCCACACATCAATAAGAGGAATTTACACATTTCGTGTGTGGAATGAACAAGACTGAAGTGTACAGTTGTGGCGCAAATATGGATTAATCACGCCTAACATTAAAGAACTTTTAACATGCTGCTCAAATAGATTCTGAACTGGCATGGATTGTGCATCAGATGGAGGATGAAACAATACTCTATTACTAGTGGTTGCGGTGGAGCGGCCGAACGCATTAAGGCGCTATGTTACGACACGCGAGGCCGTTGCCCGTCTGGTGTTCGAATTCCTTCTCGGGCGTGGATGTTTGTGTCGTCTTTAGTATAAGCTAGTTCATAAGTCCACTCCCATGAACCACAGACATTGCCGAGGTGGGGTGGCTTGCGTGCCTCAACGATACAGATAGCCGTACCGTAGGTGCAACCACAGCGGAGGGGTACTGTGGAGAGGCCAGACAAACGTGTGGTTCCTGAAGAGGGGCAGCAGCCTTTTCAGTAGTTACAGGGGCAACAGTCTGGATGATTGACTGAGCTGGCCTTGTAACATCAGCTAATGTGGCTTTGCCACACAGCTACTGCGAACGGCTGAAGGCAAGGGGAAACTACAGCCGTTACTTTTCCCGAGGACATGCAGCTCTACTGTATGAACATATGATAATGGCATCCTCTCGGGTAAAATATTCCAGAGGTAAAATAGTCCCCCATTCGGATCTCTGGGCGGGGACTACTCAGGAGGATGTGATCATCAGGAAAGACAATACTGGCATTCTACGGGTCGGAGTGTGGAATGTAAAAAGCGAAATGGATAGATTGACATTAGATATAGTGGGGATTAGTGAAGTTCGGTGGAAAGAGGAACAGGATGTATGGTCAGGCGAGTACAGGATTATAAATACAAAATCAGTTGGGGGTATCACAGGAGTAGGATTGATAATGAATAAGAAAATAGGAATGTGGGTAAACTACTATGACCAGCACAGTGATCGCATTATCATTGTCAAGATAGATATGAAGCCAACACCGATAACAGTAGTACAGGTTTATATGCCAACTAGCTCTGCCGATGATGAGGAAATCGAAGAAATATATGAGGAGCTCAAGGAAATTATTCAGATAATAAAGGGAGAGGAAAACTTAATTGTTATGGGAGACTGGAATTCGGTAGTAGGACAAGGAAGGGAAGGGAAGATAGTAGGTGAATATGGTCTGGGCAAAAGGAATGAAAGAGGAAGCCGCCTGGTAGAATTTTGCACAGAACATAATTTAGTTATAACAAACACCTGGTTCAAGAATCACAAAAGAAGATTGTATACGTGGAAGAGACCGGGAGATACCAGATAGATTTTATAATGATAAGACATAGATTTCGGAACCGGTTTTACAGTGTAAGACATACCCAGGCTTATCCTAGAAGATAGATTAAGAAAATGCAAACCTACATTTCTAGCTTTTGTAGATTTGGAGAAGGCTTTTGACAATGTTGATTGGAATAAACTCTTTCAAGTTCTGAAGCAAGCAAGAGTAAAATATAGGGAGCGTAATGTTATTTACAACTTGTTCAAAAACCAGACAGCGGTTGTCAGAGTTGAAGGGCATGAAAGGGATGCAGTGGCTGGAAAGGGTGTAAGACAGGGTTGTAGTCTTTCTCCATTGTTATTCAATTTATACACTGAGCAAGCTATAAAGGAAAACGAGGAGAAATTTGGAGAAGGAATTAAAGTTCAGGGTGAAGAATTAAAAACATTGCGTTTTGCCGATGACATAGTAATTCTGTCATACAGCAAAGGACCTGGAAGAGCAATTGAACGGAATGGACAGTGTGCTGAAAGGTGCATATAAGATGAACATTAACAAGACCAAACCTGGGGTAATGGAGTGCAGTCTAAGAAAATCAGGTGATGCTGAAGGAATTAGATTGGGAAATGAAGCAATAAAGGAGGTAGATGAGTTTTGTTACTTGGGCAGTAAAATAACAATTGATGGTCGCAGTACAGAGGATATAAAATGCAGAATGGCAATGGGTAGAAAAGCGGTCTTGAAAAAGAGAAATTTGTTAACATCGAATATTGATTTAAGCCTAAGGAAGTCCTTCCTGAAGTCATTTGTATGGAGTGTTGCCTTGTATGGGAGTGAGACATGGACGATAAACAGTGCGGACAGGAAGAGGATTGAGGCTTTTAAAATACAGAAGAATGCTGAAGATTAGGTGGGTGGATTGTGTAACTAATGAGGAGGTACTGAACAGAATTGGGGAGAAAAGAAATTTCTGGCATACCTTGACTAAAAGAAGGGATAGATTGGTAGGACACATTCTTAAACATCAAGGAATTGTGAATTTAGCTTTGGAAGGAAGTGTGTGGGGTAAAAACCACAGAGAAAGACCAAAAGATGGATACAGTAAGCAGATTCAGACAGATGTAGGTTGCCGTTCTTATGTGGAGATGAAGAGGCTTGCTCAGGATATGGTAGCATGGAGACCTGCATCAAACCAGTCTCCGGACTGAAGACCGCAACAAGAAGGTCATAAGTAGTCTGTAGGTTTAGGGACTGACGACCCTGCAGTTAAGTCCCATAAGCTTTACAAACATATTACTATTGTGGATTGTGCCTCTGACAACTGACGAAACAACAGTCAATTACATACCTACCGCTAACGCATCCAGTTACTTCTTTGTGTTGCTAAAATTACGTATTTTTAATGGAGTTGATTACATTAATTATAATGGAAAAGTAAACAGTTTTACGCAACTGGCTGTAGTAAAAGATAGCGCGAATAAGTACTGATTACATTAATTACAAATCTCGGTTCAATTAATAGTATTTCATTTAACTTACTATTTAACAATATAGGTTTATCAACAATACTTTCGTAATTAATGCTAGTTATATAAACTAACGAGAGCAAAATTTTCCTAACAGTTCTTGTAAAACCCAATAATACCTACTTTAATATTACGAGAAAAGAATTTTGTTTTTTGACAGAAATATTAATTAGCATACTCTCTGAATCATAACAATACGTCTCTGATGTTAACTAATTAATATTTGCCAATTAAACATCTCCGGCGTCAAATAATAGAAAATGACTTCAGCTACTTACGTTACAACGAAGAATAACAAAAGTCTTGGAAGAGAAAATAATAGTCTAATTACATTCATATTCATTATTATGCAACTTGGTATTGGGAGATTCCGTAATGGAAGCAGATGGAAGTAATCCTAACGTGCTTCATTGCACTGTGACTATAGTATGTAAAACGGCATTGACTATGTAACTGATCACTTATAATATTTGTGAGATGTTAGATGTAGGAATGTTTAAGAGCAAATTATTGATAAAAGTACCATGTCAAAAATGTATTTCTATTGCATTCATTGAAATGTCTTACAGCACTTCATCACATAAACCAATAGCACATCTATAATTTACTGACTTGAAACACACCATATTGTAACTGCAGTATTTGGAACAGCTTGCAGGAAAAAAAATATTAAAAAGTTATATAAAAAAGGAAACAGTACCTCAGTAACATCACTCTGTAAACCATATCAACTAGTCATAAGACTGTAATTATTTAGCAGGTTGGCTATGTTGAACATCAGTACCATGCTTCAGAAATACACTTACAAAAAATATTATTTCTGTGATCAATTTACAGCAAGGAACTTTTTGTTAACAGAAAAAATTTATTTAAACCTTACAATGTTACAGGTCATTGAAAAAAAACCTACTTCAGAAGATGATTGGAGATTCGTCACAAAATGAGCTGGCAGTTATCATTGATCTTACAGATGAAAATCTTGATTCTGAGAAACTTAGTACAAATGTCAGTTTTGTTTCTGGTGGTAAAGGTAATAACATACTAGGTTATGTAAACATCTGTTAAGCAATTAACTGAACACATTTCACATGGCTATGCAGCCAAGTGCATTTACTTAAGTAGAAGGTTTTGCAGCGCATTTTGTGTGTTAGACCATACCAGAAAACTGTGATCAGTTTTATAAATTTGTATCTTATGTTTGTGAGGGAAGTGTAAAGGGTAAATAAGGTTGGTGGGAGATGCCTGGATGGGTTGGGAAGAAATAGTGTGATACCATTTTATTTTTATTAATTTTTTATCACAGTGGCAAAACACAGCAACCTGATAATGCCCTACTGCTGCACAAGATGGGTTACAGATACTACTGTATTGTTATAGATATAGTTTCACTATGTTTCAAATCTAAAAATGAACCATATCAGTAAAAACACCATTTCCAATGAAAAATTTTCATAGCTAAGACTGAAAAATAAATGATAATGGCCATAACATGTAACAGCTATAATGTGTGGAAAATTTCAAATCATATTTTTAGGTTTGTGTAAGTTTTAACTGTAGCTGGAATCAAAAAACGGAAATTCCAGGAAGGATTCAACAATATTTTAGAGAAACATAGGTAGCTTACTCACCACAGAGACGTCCGATGAGTCGCAGAAAGACAAAAATAACTGACAATAACATTGCATCTTTTGTCCTTCATCAGTTATGGAGACACACACACACACACACACACACACACACACACACACACACACACACACACACGACCACCGTCTCTGGCCGCAGCGGCTGGAGATGGCAGGTGTGTGGTGTGTGTGTGTGTGTGTGTGTGTGTGTGTGTGTGTGTGTGTGTGTGTAACCAATAAAGGCATAAACGGACGAAAAGGCATAAACGGACAAAAGCTGTAATGTTATGGTTTGTTATTTGTGACTTTCTGCAGCTCATCGGTCATCTGTGGCGAGTAAGCAACCTATTCTTCTCTAAAATATTGTTAACTATTGCTGGGTGAGATACTCAGGCTAAACTAGTGTAATAATTACACTGCCATCATAAGCAAACAATTCCACTTCCACTGTAACCATTAATGACAGCTGTGTGCACTCTATTCAGCTCTGTGCTGTGTGCACTCTATTCAGCTCTGTGCTGTACATTGCTCATAGCTCTTTCTTTAGTCTGAAATGAGTGAAGAGCCTATCCTTGATCATGAAAGAAATAGAGTACACCCCCCTGCGGGTTCGGGGGTAAGAATAGGCCCGCGGTATTCCTGCCTGTCGTAAGAGGCGACTAAAAGGAGTCTTCATACTTTTCGGCTTTCCATCTGTGGTCCCCTATGTGGGTTTGACCCTCCATTTTTCAAAATTTTTCAGAAGAGCGAACCATTTGGGGAAGGACACCTTACATGGTGCATCATGTAATTCTCGTGCCATGCCATCTTAAGCACCCGTCATGGAATGGACTTGCGACTGCGGATTCTATTCTGCCACTGGGCAGGTCATTTCTTTTTTCCGTGCAAGTCGCATCCATTGTGCACTGATATCTCAGCACTCTACTTTATGATGGTTCACGTAGTGCCAGAAAGCCAACACGGTAGCCAGTCCGTTGTGGTGGGGTCGTCATGTACCCTCTTGGCTGTAGCCCCCTGACAACACAGGGATCGCTCTACCGGTGCCAGAGCTGCATACTCCTCATGCAAGCCAAGGAGTCGATGCTTGTCTCTGTGGGGCATCAGGACTCCCGGCAACGGTCATCCCGCCAGGTGACGTTGCTGTGGCTGGGTGGCGCCCATGAGGAGAGCCCCTGATCGGAGTGGGTGGCATCGGGGCGGATCACCCGCCATGAAAAGACACAAATCGGGTGACGTTGGCGGACGTACAACCGCCGTCTCTAAGAAGGGAAAGTTTAATGCATCTACGTATGACCCCCAAACATTCCCCTCCCTGACCACGCCTTGGGAGGGACGTCGGGCCACGAAACAGGGTGAAGATTATGTTCCTCGATATCTCGTGTGCAGCAGGACTGATGGGGACTCATTCTCAGCGACCAAGCCTCAGTTCTTTGTGGAACATCTAGAGGACAGGTTTGGGGAAGTGGACTCCATCTCTAAAATGCGCAACGGGTCTGTTCTCATCCACACAGCATCCCCGGCCCAGTCACGGGCGCTACTCGCTTGTGACAAGCTGGGTGACGTTGCGGTGACCATCACTCCCCACAAGTCACTGAATATGGTTCAGGGAGTAATTTTCCATCGGGATTTATTGCTCCAGACAGACGACGAGCTATGGGCAAACCTTGAACGACGAGGCGTTCATTTTGTCCGGCGCGTCCATAGGGGCCCAAAGGATAATAGGGTCGCAACTGGTGCCTTCATCTTGGCCTTTGAGGGTGATACGTTACCCGAAAAGGTCAAGGTGATGGTTTACCGTGTTGACGTGCGGCCTTATATTCCTCCCCCTGTGAGGTGCTTCCAATGCTGGAAGTTCGGCCACATGTCTTCCCGTTGCATGTCCAGTGCTACATGCAGGGACTGCGGGCGTCCAGCACATCCGGACGCCCCATGCACTCCGCCTCCCATCTGCGTAAACTGTGGTCAGAACCATCCTCCCTGCTCGTCGCAATGCCCCGCATTTCAACGGGAGCGGAAAATTACAGAATATAAAACCCTGGACTGTATATCCTATAATGAGGCCAGGAAAAAGTTTGATCGTCTGCACCCTGTAACGATGAAAAACACGTTTGCAGCAGTGACGTCGTCGCCACTCTCCTTGGCGACGACAGTATTTTCTACTTCTTCTGTTCCTGTGGGCCCCCAGGGCCGCCAACCTAAGCCTGCCCCCACGGAGGTTGGGGGCCATCCTTCCACAGCTCCCAAGGCGAAAGCCTCGGGGTCAGCAACCACCTCTCCGCCGGAGAAAGAACAACCTTCTCCGGCTTCCCTCAGGCGGAAGGTGTCCCTTGGGACACTCCCTTCTGCCATTGTCGATATCGACACTAACCAGCAGCCGGCGCGCTCGCAGACTGCTGGTCGTAGGGCTTCGCGCTCCTCCTCAGTCCCTGTGGCTGAGTCCAAGGAGCACCTCCCACCGGCGAAGCCCCCGAGGGAACGGAGGGGTAAACAGAAACCGAAGACATGCATCACAAGAGACACCACGGTGGCTACAGTGCCACCACTCCCCTCCACCTCCACCTCTGCTTCTGAGGATGAGGTGGAGATTCTTGCGTCACCCGAGGACCTCGCTCTCGGAGACGCCATTGAGAAAACGGACAATCCCGATGACACGCCTACACCGGTGGGTGCCAGTGATGCTGAGTTGTAGCCCACCGACTCGGATTCATGTCTTCCCAGCACTCGAACAATGTCATTCTCCAGTGGAACTGCGGCGGTTTCTTCCCCCACCTGGCTGAGCTACGGCAGCTTTTGAGCACGACACCTGCTTTCTGCATTGCTCTTCAGGAAACTTGGTTTCCAACAATGCGGACCCCTGCCCTTCGTGGCTACAGGGGATTTTACTGCAACCGTAGCATATATAACAGGGTATCAGGTGGAGTGTGTGTGTATGTCCTCACCTCTGTGTATAGTGAATCTGTGCCACTTCAAACGCCATTAGAAGCAGTGGCTGTCAGGGTGAGGACCACACAGGAGTTTACCGTCTGCAGTATCTACTTGCCGCCAGATGGTGACGTATCTGTGAACATCTTGGCTGCACTTGTTGCTCAACTACCCCCACCTTTCTTACTGTTGGGCGACTTCAATGCCCACAGTCCCTTGTGGGGTGGTTCTACGATCTCTGGTCATGGCAGGGTTGTTGAGGATTTCCTAACCCAACTCGACCTCTGCCTCTTGAATACAGGTGCCCCCACGCATTTTAGTGTGGCGCATGGCACTTTTTCGGCCATTGATCTGTCGATCTGCAGCCACGGCCTTCCACCATCTGTTCACTGGAGAGCCCATGACGACTTGTGTGGCAGTGACCATTTCCCTGTCTTTTTGTCACTCCCACAACGCGAGTCCCCAGCGCGCCCACCTAGGTGGGTTCTGCACAGGGCTAACTGGGAAGACTATGCTTCCGCTGCCATCGTTGGCCCTCCCCCACTCGAGGAAATCGATGTGGTGGTCGAGAGTGCCACACATTCCATCATTTCTGCTGCGAACGCGACCATTCCGCGTACATCAGGGTGCCCACGGCGTAAGACAGTGCCGTGGTGGTCGCCGGAGATCGCTGAGGCCATTAAAGACCGCAGGCGGGCCTTACAGCGATACAAACGGCACCCCTCTCAGGAGCACCTAATCAATTTTAAACGGCTTCGCGCTCGTGCTCGCCAGCTTATAAGAAGACGGAAACAGGAGTGCTGGGAGAGGTACGTTTCCACTATTGGGACAGGCACCTCAGCCTCGCAGGTCTGGAGTAAGATCAGACGGCTACAGGGATTACAGACACCAGTGGGAATCCCTGGTATCTCCTCAAATGGAGTCCTATGTATGGACCCGGCCACACTTGCAGAGATGTTCGCCGAGCATTATGCTCGTGCCTTTGCCTCTGCAAATTATCCACCGGCCTTCCGTGCAGTAAAGGAGAGGGTAGAACGCCAGTCTCTCTCCTTTCGTACCAGCCGCTCTGAATCTTACAACACTCCCTTTTCTGAGTGGGAGCTCCTCAGTGCTCTTCAACAGTGTCCTGACACGGCGCCAGGGCCTGATAGCATCCATAGTCAAATGCTGAAACATCTCTCAGCAGATAGTCGACGAAACCTACTTGCGGTCTATAACCGCATTTGGTGTGATGGTGTTTTCCCGTCACAGTGGCGGGAGAGTATCATCATCCCGGTGCTTAAGCCTGACAAAAATCCTCGTTCCTTGGATAGCTATCGGCCCATTAACCTGACTAACGTGCCGTGCAAACTGCTGGAGCGGATGGTCAGTCGGCGGTTGTGTTGGATTCTTGAGACTCGAGGATTGTTGGCTCCATGCCAGGGCGGTTTTCGCCAGGGTCGATCTACCACCGATAATCTGGTGTTCCTCGAGTCTGCAATCCACACAGCTTTTTCCTGGCGCCAACACCTTGTTGCCGTCTTCTTTGATATGCACAAAGCATATGATACCACCTGGCGACGCCACATCCTCAACACTTTATATGACTGGGGCCTCCTGGGCTCCCTACCGATTTTTATCCAGAATTTTTTAGCTGTCCGTACCTTTCGTGTTCAAATTGGTGCCTCCCTGAGCGCCTCATACATCCAGGAGAATGGCGTTCCTCAGGGCTCAGTTTTAAGTGTTCCATTATTTTTAGTTGCCATCAATGGCCTAGCGACAGCAATTGGATCGTCGGTCTCCCCTTCTCTTTACGCTGACGACTTTTGTATCTTTTTTAGTTCCTGCAGCACCCAGGTTGCTGAGCGTAGGTTGCAAGGTGCTATTCGGAAGGCGCAGAACTGGGCCCTAAGTCATGGCTTTCAGTTTTCTGCCACCAAGACTAGAGTGGTGCACTTCTGTCGGCGTCGGACCGTCCACCCTCACCCTGAACTTTACCTTAATGACGAAGTCCTGACAGTGGTAGACACGCATCGGTTTTTGGGTCTGGTCTTTGACGCCCGGCTGACGTGGCTCCCCCACATTCGTCAGCTAAAAGGGAAGTGCTGGCGCCATCTCAACCTTCTCCGCCACCTGGGTCATACGACCTGGGGTGCTGATCGCTCGACACTGTTGCGGCTTTACACGGTGCTGGTGCAGTCCCGTCTCGATTTTGGGTGCATTGCCTATGGGTCTGCGGCACCTTCGGCACTGCATCTCCTGGACCCCATTCACAACTGTGGGGTCCGCATTGCGACGGGCGCTTTCCGCACCAGCCCGGTGAACAGTTTACTAGTGGAGGCTGGGATCCCACCTTTGGGGATCCGCCGCCAACACCTGCTCGCAGCTTATGCAGCGAACGTGTATTGCTCCCCAGGCCATCCAAACCGTCGTTTTCTGTTTTCTAATGTGGTCGTCCCTCACCATCCGCGACGCCCCAGGTCAGGTCATACGATAGCCTATAGAGTTCGGTCCCTCCTCCTGGAACTTGAGTCTTTGCCCCTTCCGTGTCCATATCGGGTCCAGGTGCATACACCTCCATGGTGTTTGACAAGGCCGTCTATTCGGCTGGACTTGGCCCATGGGCCCAAGGACTCAGTACCACTGGAGGCGCTCCGCCGTCAGTTCTCGGCTGTCATAGTGGAGTTCTGCGGTTATGACCTGATCTACACCGATGGCTCAATGGTGGATGACCGTGTTGGATTTGCCTATACACACGGTGACCATGTGGAACAGCACTCTCTGCCGAATGGCTGCACTGTTTACACTGCAGAGCTGGTGGCCATTCACAGAGCTCTTGTGCATATCCGGTCTTGCTCAGGCGAGTCTTTTGTTGTTTGCAGCGACTCCTTGAGCAGCCTTCGAGCTCTGGAGCAGTGTTACCCACGGTCTACCCTGGTGTTGGCCGTTCAGGAGACACTCTATGCCATTACACGGTCCGGGCGATCTGTGGTGTTCGTCTGGTCTCAAGGTCATGTTGGTATCCTGGGCAATGAACGTGTTGACAGGCTTGCCAAGCAGGCTGTAGGTATGTCCTGTCTAGAGATCGGCCTCCCGGCTTCTGATCTCCGTTCATTGTTGCGCCAGAAAGTACGTCAGCTTTGGGATACTGAGTGGCGTAGCCTGCGCACGCCCAACAAGCTCCGGGTGGTCAAGCAAACGACGGTTGCATGGCGCTCCTCCATGCGCGGTTCACGACGGGACTCAGTGGTCTTGTGTCGCCTCCGCATTGGGCATACATGGCTCACCCATGGACATCTCCTTCGGGGTGAGGACCCAGCCCAATGTCAGTGTGGCTCCATTATGACAGTCGTCCACATATTGTTGGACTGCCCCCTTTTAGCCGCCTTGCGGAGACATTTTAACCTCCCTGCTGTTTTATCGGAAGTTTTAGGTGACGATGCCACAATGGCAGATACGGTTTTACGTTTTATTCGAGCAGGGGGATTTTATCGTTCTCTCTAACTGGAGATTTCTTTGTGAAACCGAGTGGTTGACTTTTCCTTTTTTATTCTTATGGTCGGTCAACCACGGCTATCGGTTTCTTTGTTGTAAGTTGTCTTTGTGTAACCATCTTTTGTTTAGTCTTGTGGTTCTTGATGTTTTATGGACTAGTGGGACTCATCTCCCACTTCGATATTTTAAACTCTAGGCGTATTATCTTTTTGTGTTTAGATTTGCTTTTGACGCCTAGAGATGGAATGGGGGACTGATGACCATTGCAGTTTTGTCCCCCTTAAACAACCAACAACAACAACAACAACAAATAGAGTACAACCAACACAGCACCATAAAGTACTGATAATCACTATGACCAATTCCAGTTCTGCTTGTGCCAGAACGTAGAATACAAGTGTATACTTGCCATTCTTCAAAGTGTGAAATGTAATAGAGCTTCTTGCATCACTTTACCCCCACCCCCTTCCTTACCTTTGTGCAGTCTAAGGTTTTGTTTCCATTTGCACCTCAATGCTACTTTATACAGTCAACACTCAAGCTACACTTCATAAAAATAGTACATTACTGTATCTACCATCTGAAGAGCAATGGTAGAAAAGCTAGTTAACAGCAGTAGAGGGACTGATGACCTAGCTGTTTAGTCCCCTTAAAACAACAACAACAACAACAGCAGTAGAAATGTTTATAATTACTGCAGTGCATCAAGTACCCCAATATAAGATTTGTTTTGCGGCCTAACACATGTTTTTAGTTCATTGTGCCATAGCTACTGTTCTAGTATTATACTTTTCCATAGGTAAATTTCTGGGGTGTATACTACTACTACTACTAGTAGTAGTAGTAGTAGTACCTAAAATTTTAATACTGCTTTGTGGGGTCCCCACAGAACTGCAGCACCGGTGCTTGTGTTTAAATAAAGAGTGAGTGTTCCTTAATTCACTTTCACACAGACCTACCATAGTCATTTTACTGTGGAGGAGGATTTTATTAGTCTAGCAAACTTCGTTTTACATGAGAAAATTGTTTATCAATATTAACAATTCTGGGAAAGCGGCTGTTCCACTTCAATATTAGTGGTATTAACATTCATTAATGATGACGATAATTATTTTGTTTGGCTCAGTGGCCTGGTGCATCTTCAGATTGGATGCCACTTCGGCAACTTACCTCCGTAACCTACCCCAGTTATCCAACCGGGGAAAGGGGACCTACAGCTTAGTGTGGAATCAGAACCACGTGTTGTTTCTGTCAACTTCTCATGTCGTTGAAAGGTGAAGGCTGGATGAAAAATGCACACTGAAAAATTCTGTGATCCAACCAGATTTTGAACTTGTGACCCTTCAGTTTGCAGGTGAAGTTTTTACCCCGAGACCATTCATTTAAGTATCTTCATATACTTTACCATTTGTTAATTGCAGATTGTGGTTTATCACAGGATGTTATAATCATTACCATTGTATTTAATAAAACAGCATTCAAATCCAGTAGATTGGACTTTAGTAGGGAAGTGCTCTATCGACTGAGCTACTTGTGAACATCTCATGGCCTGTCCACTCAGCATTAGTTCTGCAAGTACCTTGTTTCATACCTTCCAAACTTCACAGAAGTTCTCCTGTGAACCTATTGAGACTAGCACTTCTGGAAAAAAGGAGCCATACCAGAGGGGGATGTATCCATAATGAAATTTTCACCCTTCAAAGATTGTGCGCTTGAATCCCAGTCTGTCAAACAGTTAGTCTGCAGAACAATTTCATATCAGCACACACACACTCTGCTGTGGAGTGAACATATTCTGTAATGTTTCTATGTTCACATATATATTACTGTATAGAGCCAATATGTTGTTTAAGGTAAACAAAAATCTTAAAGTTTTCAATCAATTTACCTCATTTTTGCATATTTCTCTACCGAACATTGACATGGGGTGCATTTTTTTAAACAAAAATGAATACTTAGGTGTTCGGTTAAAACCAGTTAAAACAGAAAGTGCTACACTGTAAAACAACAATTTAGTTTTGTTGTTGTTTTTTTTTTTTTCTTTTTCCATTTTGCAGCTGTTTTTCACTTCAATATCAGGTCATTCAAACCATCAGACTAGTTGTTCTATTTACAGGGTGGTTATACTTCACTATTTCAGACAGTACCAATTAGGTATTTACTGTATCCCAACTTCACTGAAATGATGAGACAGTGGACTACAGGAGTTGTGTTACTAGTGTTAGTGCAGTAATTTTCCAATAGGTGGCAGTACTGGTATAGTGACATATGTTCAAAATCCAAGCATCCATGTGTGTTACAGTGCAGTCAGTCAAAACTGGTCATAATGAGCTGTTCCGAGGTGTAGTTTTAAAGCTGTTTTATTAAAGCCAATATTGCTGCTGATGTTCACTAGTATTGCCACATTAAACAAATACAGTTAAGTCCTTTTTCCATATCAGGGTTGAAAAAATGATTTGCAAGTTATAGTTAAATGTCAGTGTGAGAATAACTTCTGGGATAGGCCAACAGCCTGTCAAAGTTAGTTTCCATGGCTGAGAGCACGAGCTGTGTCACAACAGCTGATAATTTGACAATCCACAACTGTGAAATGGATCCTTGAGTATGTAGAAGGTCATCAAAGTAACCAATGTTTGTAACCTGTAATTTAAACATAGTATGCAATTAACAAATGTTATCCTCCCATGTACAAAGTAGAATTTTCTTTCAATGGTGTATTATCTCTTAAAAACAGTGTGTTCCAAAGATATGGGAACACCCTCATAAAATCAAAAAGGAGTATCAAAAAGCAAAACAAAATCCTCACACATGAGGAAGATGAGGGTACAAAACTTCTTGGCTATGTCAGCAACATGATGGCAATCTTGAAGGTGACCATCTTGGATTCAACTCAAATTTCCAATGGGAAGCTCGTCATGTGACACAAGATAGAATTTCACCACAGAACAATGTTATTTTGAACATAGCTTTATTCAGTCTTAAGTTGTAACCAATAATGTGTACCAGCAGAGATGTGGTCAGCAGTGTATTACATAATGAAAAGGCATCAAATGGAGTTTTAAATAGTGCAAAGTGCAAATTCCATGCCCGAGGTATTACATATGTTTATATGTAAGTTAACACTTTCTCATGCTCATGTTTTAAATGTTGTCTCCTCATTTACAGTTTATGCTGGTGTAGAGAAGCTGCTGAGAGAGTTGAAGACAGAAAAGACACCAGGTCCAGATGGGTTACCAATCCGGTTATACAAAGAGTATTTTGTGGCATTGGCCCCTTACTTAGCTCCCATTTATTGCAAATCTTTCATCCAGCGCAAAGTACCAAGTGATTGGAAAAAGGCACAGGTAACTCCCGTGTATAAGAAAGGCAAAAGAACGAGCCAACATAATTACAGATCTGTATCATTAACATCAGTTTGCTATAGAATTCTTCAGCACATTATCAGTTGTAATATAGTAAATGTCCTTGAGATGGGAAATCTTCTGTTCATGCATCATCATGGCCTTAGGAAGCATCAATTTTGAGAAACCCTGCTTTCCTTTTGCTCTCATAACATCTTGGTGCTATGGAAGAAGGGCAACAGGCAGACTGCATATTTATTGATTTTCAAAAGGCATTTGTCATGGTACTGCACTACAGACTACTAATGAAGGTACAAGTTTATGGAACAGGTATTCAAACATTTGAGTGGCTCAAAGACTACTTAAGTAATAGAACCCAGTGTATTGTCCTCGAGGGCGAGTGTTCTTCAGAGACTAGGGTATTGTCAGGGGTGCCCCAGGGAAGTGTGATAGGATTTTCTATCTATATGAATGATCTAATGGACAGAGTGAGTTGCAATCTGTGGCTGTTTGCTGATGATGCTGTTGTTTTGCAAGAGGTTGTAGTCATTAAATGACTGTTGTAGGATGCAGGATGACTTGGACCAGATTTCTAGGGGAAGCGAGGAATGGCAACTAACGCTAAATGTTGAAAAATATAAGGTGTTGCTGATAAATAGGAGAAACAAACCTGTAATGCGCTGCTTGACAGTCACGTCAATTGAATACGTAGGTGGAAAAGTGCACACCGGTATGAAATGGAATGAGCATATAAGGAGGGAGAAATTTGGGAAGGTGTGACTCATCTGTAAAGGAGACCACATCTAAACTGCTTGTATTACACCATCTTGGGTGTTGCTCAAGTGTTTGGGATCGCCACCAGATCAGTTTAGAGGAGGACAGTGAGGCAGTTCAGAGGTGGGAGGCTAGGTTTGTAACTGTAGGATTCAATCAATATGCGAGTGTTACCAAAATGCTTCAGGAACTCAACTGGGGTCACGGGAGGAAAGGTGCAATTTTTTTCAAAAAGCACCGTTGAAGAAATTTAGAGGGCTGGAATTTGAGGTGAAATGCAGAACGAGTCTAATGCCACTGACATACATCTTGTGTAAAGACCACAAGGATAAGATGAGAGAGATTAGGGCTCAGGTGAATGATACTGTATGGGAGTGTAACAGGAAAGCAAGTAACTGGTAGTGGTTTTTCAGTACCTTCCACCATCCACTGTTGGGTGGATTGTGATATATGAAGATGTAGATGTACCTCCACACTGCAAATTTTATTGCTGCACAAATGATGTATGTACAAAATTAAACTGCTCCAACACCTGAATGAGTATGGCCCAGATCGACTATAAATCACAGAATGGGCTATACAGTAACTAAGATTAACCCTTGTTTTTGCCTATCAGATCTGCTCAGTGAGGAAATCAATTTTATCGTCATTGACAAGGTGAAGAAGAAGAAGAAGAAGAAGAAGAAGAAGAAGAAGAAGAAGAAACACTGATATATCTCAAATGGTTGCCTCACAGAAAGTGATGGTTGGTGTGGTATATGGGGTGCCAAAGTGATAGGTCCATTTTTGTTACTGAAGGTACATTAAAGCCATAATTACCTGAAATTGTTGGGTGAAATGTTAACTTCCCAGTAATGGAGAATGGAACAGTTATTAAATTCTTCCAGCATGATAAAGCTCATCACACTATGGATGCAGTACGTGGGAATACCTGGATGTGCAATTTCCCTAAAATTAGATTGGTCTTATGGGTGCAGTGGAATGTTCACCATGTTACCATATTTAACACCATCAGTTTTTTTTACCTGTGGGGTCATGTCAGAGCACTGGTTTATTCCTTGAAAGCATGAAATCTTTATAATCTTCAGCAGTTAATTGTTAGTGTTTCTAGTCATTCAACCAAATATGTTTTTCAAAGTTCATCATGCCATTCTTATGGCTGTGGCTGTTATCTCTGGAATTTGTAATGTCAGCTTGATGCTTTCTCACTACATAACACTTGGACTCCTCAGTGCATCACTGATGACACAAATGACTGGTTATAACATGAGAATGAATAAAGCTATGTTCAGAATATTGTCGTCGTCATCATCATTTTTCTGGAGAAATACTGTCTCCTTTCTCATGAGCACCTTATTATAGGAAATTTTCTAGCTGAATCCGAAATGGCAGCCTTACAGATTACTGTCATATTGGTGGCATAGTCTATCAATTTTGCCCCTCTATCTTTACTGAAGTGTGTGGACTTTTTCTGACTGACTGTCATTCGGATTTTGTGTGTGTGTTCCTGGGGGTTAGGACTACCTTGTACATGGCCTTACACATCTTTCTACAAATTTGATTTGTCTGCCCCTATGATAATCGATTAATGATAGAAATTCTTCACAGAGATGATAAATTATACTTCAAAAGAGGTAGGTTGACTGGTCATTTCCTTGGTGCTGTACAGCCGATAGTCACAAAAAAGAAAGAATACAAATGACAAAAAAATAGAACAAGCTTTCTGAACAGGGTTCCTTCATCTGGTAGGAGAGGAGGGAAGAAAAAAGTAACAGGAACAGAAGGGGAAGGTAATTCATGACTTAGGTCATGAGGATGGTTTTTAAGGAATTGTGGAAGTCAGAGATACTTTATATTAGTACTGAGCCAAGCCAAGCCAAAGAGGATAACTATAACCAGAGAGGATAGTACAAGCAGAAAGGAGAAGTAGAGATAAGTGAATTGAATGACGGGGCTGGAAGAGGGGTTATCTAAAATGTTTGCAAATAAGTTGGACAGAAATGCCAGTCAAGGCAGAGGCTCTGTCCAGAGACTGGAGGCAAAGATGCTGTAGAATGGTGGGTGGGAATTTGAAATTAAAATGAGGTTGAGACCTGGTGGGCAACGGGAAGGGAGAATATGCTGAAGGGTTAGTTCCCATCTCTGGAGCTCTGAAAGGTTGGTGTTGGTGGGAAGTATCCAGATAACCCGGACGGTGTAACACTGTGCCACGATGTGCTGGCCATGCACCAAGGCATGCTTAGCCACAGGGTGATCCTCATTACCAACAAACACTGTCTGCCTGTGTCTGTTCATGTAAATAGTTTGTTGCTGGTCATTCCCACATAGAACACTTCACAGTGCAGGCATGTCAGCTGGTAAATCATGTGGGTGCTATTGCAAGTGGCTCTGCCCTTAATCGTGTACAACTTTGGAGTTACATGGCTGAAATAGGTTGTGGTGGTGGTGGTGGTGGTGGTGGTGGTGGTGGTGGTGGTGGTGTTTTACACTGGGGGCAGTTACATGGGTAGGAGCTGGAGGGTTGGTAAGGTGGTTTGGAGATTTCATAGGGATGAACTAAGAGGTTATGAAGGTTAGGTGGTTGGTGGAAAGACACTATCGGTGGAATGGGAAGGATGTCACGAAGGATGGATCTCATTTTGGAACAGGATTTAAGGAAGTTGTATCCTTGCTGAAGAGCCACATTCAGAGTTGGCTCCAGTCCCAGAAAGTATCTGATGATAAGGGGAGGGGGGCACATTTAGGGTCCGTCTGTGGAAGGTTCTGGGTTTGGGGTGGATGGGACGTGGCTCTGGCAATTTGTTTCTGTACCAGATCAGGAGGGTAGTTGCGGGATGTGAAAGCTGCCATCAGGTTATTGGTGTACTGGTTCAGGGATTGGCCGGTTACCAAGCCCCCACAGAACAAAGCTCTGCCTATGTAGACCAGCTTCCAACCCATTATGTGCAGTCTCCCATCCTTCATCAAATACACCAACCACTATCTTGATCACCAGAAATCCTTACCCAGCCCCTTACCTCTCTAAACCATCCTTGTAACCATTGATGCCACTTCATTATAAACAAATATCCCACATGTCCAGGGCCTCACTGCAATGGAGTATTTCTTTTCACGCCGAATACCTGCAACGCTACCTAAAACCTCTTTCCTTATTACCCTATCCAGCTTCATTCTAATCAACAACTTTATCACTTTTGAGGGCCAGACATACCAACAATTAAGGGACTAGCAATGGGAACCAGGATGGCCCCCCTCATATGCAAAATTATTTATGGGACACTTAGGGGAAACGTTCTTGGATACCCAAGCCTGTCAACCCAAAGATTGGTATAGATTTGTTGATATCTTCATGATCTGGACTCAAAGTGAAGAACAACTTCAGAATTTCCTCTCCAACCTCAACTCCTTTGGTTCCATCAGATTCACCTGGTCCTATTCCAAACCCATGCCACTTTCCTCGATGTCGACCTCCATTGGTCCAATGGCAGGTGTCACACATCCATCCACATCAAACCCACTAACAAACAACAGTACCTCTATTATGGCAGCTGCCATCCATTTTGTATCAAATTGTCCCTTCCATACAGCTTAGGTTTTCGTAGAAAATGAGTCTGCTCCAGTCCTGAATCCCTGAACCAGTACACAAATAACCTGATGATAGCTTTCACATCCCACAGCTACCCTCCTGATCTAGTACAGAAGCAAATCGCCAGGGCCACTTTCTAATCCCCTCAAACCCAGAAACTTCCACAGGGGGACCCTAAAAATGCCTCTTACTACCTGGTTATTTTCCAGGACTGGAGCTGACTCCCACTTCACAAAGAGTGTCTTTATGCCACCCACCTAACCTTCATAACCTCTTAGTTCATCCCTGTGAAAACCACAAACCACCTTTCCTGCCCTCCGGCTCATACCCATGTAACTGCCCCCAGTGTAAAACCTGCCCTACACCTGCTCCCACCACCACTTACTCAAGTTCTGTAATTCGGAAGTTGTACACGATTATGGGCAGAGCCACTTGCAATAGCAGCGATGTGATTTACCAACCGACATGCCTGCACTGTGAAGCCTTCTATGTGGGAAAGACCAGCAATAAACTGTCCATTTTCATGAACAGTCACAGGCAGACAGTGTTTGTTGGTAATGAGGCTCACCTTGTGGATAAATGTGCCTTGGTGCATGGCTAGCACGTTTCGGTGTTCTTCTCACACCACCCAGAGTAGCCTCCCACCATCCTCCAACCTCCTCAACATCGTTGTCTTTTATTTTTTTATTTGTTTTTTTCTGTTCCATAGGACCCACTTGAGGAGTAAGACTCCATGGTCATGGAACAAGTCAATACATTATTACACAAGAATGGTAATAGAAAAATTTTAAGTAGTCCTTTGCACACGACAATCTTAAGACAAAGTGAAAAGAATCAATAAAGAAAAAATGAATTAGCTTAATTGTTAAACTTTTCTAGGAGCTCCTCGACAGAATAAAAGGAGTGAGCCACGAGGTAACTCTTCAATTTAGATTTGAAAGCATGTGGATTAGTGCTAAGATTCTTTAGTTCTTGTGGCAGCTTATTGAAAATGGATGCCGCAGAATACTGCACCCCCCCTTTCTGCACAAGTGTTAAGGTGATGTGGTGCAAATGTAGATGGGCCCCGAGCCGGAGCAGCCTTTCTTCTGCCCCAGGCTGCTTCACTGTCCCTCCCGGTTTATGCCTTCGCCCGGAGACGGGTATATTTCGTGAGCTACTGTGGTTCTTGTTGTGCTTTTTCTTCCTTCGTTCCTTCCTTTCTTACCCTTTGTTTCTGTCTTTCTCTCTCCTTGTCCTCTCCTCGCCTTCTTCTCCTCATTAGTCTCCGCCTCGGCGTTTGAGACACTTCTTCCTTCTTTCTCTTCATTTCCTATCCTCTTCTTCTTTCCTCCCTGTGCGTGTCTGAAGGCCGACCCACGCATTATCGTGCGTAGCAGGTGACGGGGTAACGCGTAATTCCCCGCCCCGGGTAGACAAGTAGGGCACGTACGTACCCCCTGGTAAAGGCCAGGCCCAGGGAGGGGTGATTACCCGAGCTGGTACCTTCCGAACGTGCCGATTGGTCCCTCCGTCAGTTCTCGGGAGGTGTGACCTGAGGTGTGAACAATCACCTAAGGCGGGTAAGCCCTCGGAGAGGGCCCCCACTAGGAAGGAGCGCGCCATCGGAGACGCCGGTAATCACGGGGGACACTTCCGCGATGACTTCCTCCTTATCTTCTTTCATGACGTTGACCCACAAACGTAAGTTAGACTCGCCTCAGCCTAAAAAGACTCTGCCTAATGTGCCTAAATTTCTGGTTGTCTCTCGCACCGACGGAAAGGATTTCAATTCTGTCAATCCTTTCGTTATACAGAAAGGTGTAGATGCAATTGCTGGCCCTGTTAAAACCTGTTCACGTCAGCGCAATGGCACATTGTTGCTGGAAGTGGACAGTGCCTTCCAAGCCCAAAAACTTATACGTACTACGTTGTTGCACACGTTTCCCGTTAAGGTAGAAGCACACCGCACACTCAACTCGTCAAGGGGGGTAGTTTTTACGAGATCCCTTGACGGGCTGTCTGATGAAGACATCCAATCGTATATGTCCGATCAGGGTGTGACAGCCGTCCACAGGGTGATGAAAAAGGTCGATACCCAATTGACACCGACTCGTACTGTGTTTTTGACGTTCGACAGAGTTGACCTCCCGTCGAAGGTCAAAGCAGGGTATGAAGTCATCTCTGTCCGACCTTATGTGCCTAACCCAACGCGTTGTTTTCAATGCCACAGGTACAATCATACCCGTGAACATTGCCCAAATGCAGCAAAGTGTGTCACTTGTGGTAGGGACGCCCATGAGGGGGATTGCCCACCTCCGTCCCCTCACTGCCTAAACTGCAACGGTGACCATGCGGCTTCCTCTCGCGACTGTCCTGTATACAAGGATGAGAAGGTAATCCAGCAAATCCGGGTTACGGAGAAGGTATCAACATCTGCCGCTCGTAAGTTGTTGGCAAGTCGAAAGCCCACTGTCCTCCCAGCGGGTACATACAGTAAGGTACTCACCTCACCTCGACCTACCAAAGATTCCAGTACCCAGACATGTGATTTCACTTTCGCTGACACAGTTGTGCGATCCGCCAGCCCGAAGATTGCCCGTTCCACGTCCCCGCTTCCTCTTGCTGCTTCTAAGGTACAGTCTTCGTCAACATCTAGTAAACCGCGGGCACCTAAACAAGATGCCCGGACCTTGAAAAAGGAACCTGTCCGTGAGGATTTTCTGCGTTCTCAGGCTTCCCAACCGTCAACTGCCTCTTCCCGCCGTCACTCTTCCAGAAGAGCTGACAAGAAAAAGAGTTCCTCTCCTTCCCCGCCGAGGCGTGACCCATCTGTCGCGCCGTCCAACAGTTGCCGGCCTCGGCCGTCTTCTGTTTCACCGGGACGCTCCGTTTGCCGGGCGCCCGGCCCTTTACCGGCGGTGGAAACTGCCCCTCCTGATCAACTCAGGGAGGTGGCAGGCGCGTCGGTCGAACCTATGGACCACGACCCTTTGCCCCTGGACAGCGATAGCAGTGCTCCCTCGAAATCCGGTCCTCAGCGGCCGTCGAGGTGACCCCGCTCGCTACTTGGTTTTTATCCTTATTTCTTCTCTCATTTTTATCATGGCGCTCCTTCAATGGAACATTCGCGGCATTCGTTCTAATCGGGAGGAGTTAAAATTACTCCTTCGATTGCACTGCCCGCTTCTAGTCTGCCTCCAGGAAACTAAGTTGCGTCCACGTGATCGTGCAGACTTTCCACACTACACCTCTGTGCGGTTCGACCTGCCACCTGTGGAAGGTGTCCCAGCCCATGGAGGGGTTCTGATGCTCCTTCGAGACGACGTCTATTTCCATCTCATTTCCTTGCACACTCACCTACAGGCAGTTGCCGTCCGCATCACCTTATCCACATTTACCTTCTCCCTCTGTAATATATATTCGCCATCGTCATCTGCCCTTACTAGGGCAGATGTGCTAAACCTTGTTGACCAGCTCCCTTCACCTTTCGTGTTGGTAGGCGACTTTAATGCCCACCACCCCCTATGGGGCTCTCCGGCACCTTGTCCGAGAGGCTCCCTTTTGGTGGACATTCTCCACCACCTCGATCTTGTCTGCCTCAACACCGGTGCACCGACCTTCCTTTCTGACACAACACACACTTATTCCCATATAGACCTCGCAATATGTACTCCTCAGCTTGCCGGTCGGTTTGAGTGGTATGCACTTTCTGACACGTACTCGAGTGACCATTTCCCTTGTATCATCCACTTCCTACATCATTCCCCATCTCCACGTCCCACCAGTTGGAACATTTCTAAAGCCGACTGGGGGCTTTATTCTTCCATGGCTGTTTTTCACAATCAGAATTTTCCCAACTGTGACAGTCAGGTCGAATACCTCACAGAGGTTATCCTCACTGCTGCTGAACGTTCCATACCTCGTACATCCTCTTCTCCACGTCGTGTCCAGGTCCCTTGGTGGACTGCAGCCTGCCGCGACGCGCTTCGAGCCCGGCGCCGTGCTTTACGCACCTTCCGCCGCCACCCAACTTTGGAGAATTGCATCAATTACAAACGTATGAGAGCGCAGTGTCGTCGTATCATAAACGACAGCAAGAAAGCTTGCTGGACAGCTTTTACTAGTTCTTTTAACCGTTTTACTCCCTCCACGGTTGTCTGGGGTGGCCTACGCCGTTTGTCCGGCATCAAGGTCCACTCCCCGATTCCTGGCCTGACCGTGGAGAACGCGGTCCTCGTAGACCCAGCTGATGTTTCAAACGCATTGGGTCGTTTCTTTGCGGAGGTTTCGAGCTCTGCCCATTACCACCCTGCCTTTCTCCCTCGCAAGCAGGTAGAGGAGGCATGGCCGCCTTCTTTCCGTTCTTTTAATCGGGAAAATTATAACGTCGCCTTCACCATGCAGGAGCTCGATCGTGCTCTCGCCCTGTCCCGGTCTTCTGCTCCCGGGCCCGATTCCATTCACATTGAAATGCTGAAGAACCTCTCTCCTGCGAGCAAATGCTTTCTTCTTAGTACCTACAATCGCATATGGACTGAAGGTCATGTTCCCACAAGTTGGCGTGAAGCCATTGTTGTCCCCATCCCCAAACCAGGGAAGGACAAACACCTTCCTTCCAGTTATCGTCCTATTTCTCTGACGAGCTGCGTCTGTAAGGTGATGGAACGCATGGTTAACGCTCGGTTGGTCTGGCTCCTCGAATCTCGCCGCCTTCTGACTAATATCCAATGCGGTTTTCGTCGACACCGCTCTGCTGCTGACCACCTCGTTACGTTGTCGACCTTCATTATGAACAACTTTCTGAAGAAGCGTCAAACAGTAGCCGTGTTCTTCGACTTGGAGAAGGCATACGATACCTGTTGGAGAGCGGGCATTCTCCGCACATTGCACACATGGGGCCTTCGGGGCCGCCTTCCTCTTTTCATTCAAGCGTTTTTGGCGGATCGCAAGTTCCGGGTGCGGGTGGGCTCTGTTTTGTCAGATACCTTTTGCCAGGAGAATGGGGTACCACAGGGCTCCGTCTTGAGTGTGGCGCTCTTTGCCATTGCAATCAATCCAATCGTGGACTGCCTTTCAGCCGACGTCTCCGGATCTCTTTTTGTTGACGATTTCGCAATTTATTGTAGCGCCCAGCGGACGTGTCTCTTGGAGCGTTCTCTCCAACGCTGTCTTGACCGTCTGTATTCCTGGAGCATCGCAAACGGCTTCCGATTCTCCACTGAGAAAACTGTGTGTATCAATTTCTGGAGATACAAGGAATTTCTTCCACCTTCTCTACGTCTCGGCCCTGTTGCTCTCCCTTTCGTGGAGACTACAAAATTCTTGGGACTCATGTTGGATCGGAAACTTTGCTGGTCCACACACGTGTCCTACCTGGCTGCCCGTTGTGCCCGATCCCTTAACGTTCTTCGTGTCCTCAGTGGCACGTCATGGGGAGCGGATCGTACCGTCCTGCTTCACCTTTACCAGGCCATTGTTCAGTCGAAGCTCGACTATGGAAGCCTTGTATACTCTTCAGCACGGCCGTCTATTCTCCGCCGTCTCAACTCTATCCACCATCGTGGATTACGTTTGGCGACCGGTGCATTTTATACCAGCCCTGTTGAAAGTCTGTATGCCGAGGCTGCTGTATTACCCTTGACCAATCGACGTGACATACTCTTGTGTCGGTACGCATGCCGCCTACGGTCGATGCCCAACCATCCATCTTACAGATTATTTTTTGACGACTCACTCGATCGCCAATATCAGTTGTCTGCGATTGCCTTGCTTCCACCGGGAGTTCGGTTTCGCCGCCTGCTACAGCGGCTCGATTTTACCCTTCCTTCCACCCTTCGGTTGAGCGAAAGCCCATTGCCACCGTGGCATCAGGCCCAGGTTCACACACACCTCGAACTTAGTTCGCTCCCCAAGGAGAGCACTGCGGATTTGGTATTCCGCTCGAGGCTTGTCGAACTCCGTTCGCGGTTCGATAATGCCGTATTTATTTACACTGATGGTTCCAAGAGCACTGCCGGTGTCGGATCTGCCTTCGTCGTCGGGGACAACCGTTTCCAATACAAGCTCCCTGACCGGTGCTCAAACTTCACGGCTGAGCTTTTCGCCCTCCACCAGGCCGTTTTGTATACCTGCCGCCACCGCCACCCTTTCTATGCCATATGTTCTGACTCCCTTAGTGCCCTGCAGAGTCTTAAGGACCCTTTCTCGAACCATCCTCTCGTGTATCGGATCCAACGCTCCCTCCAGTTGCTGGCTGATGACAGCTGTCACGTTTCTTTCCTGTGGGTTCCTGGCCATGTGGGTGTGCCCGGGAATGAGGCCGCCGACACAGCAGCCAAGGCAGCAGCTCTTTTGCCTCGCATGGCTACCTTTTGCGTCCCATCGGACGATGTTCAACGGGCTCTTCGCCGGAGTATCGTGTCGCAATGGCACAGTGTGTGGCTTTCACTGTACAATAATAAATTGCGAACTGTCAAACCGATCCCGACCGCTTGGAGGACATCCTCACGCCCCTCTCGGCGGGAGGAGGTCATCCTGGCTCGGTTGCGGATCGGTCATTGCCGTTTCAGCCACCGTCACTTGCTGTCCGCCGAACCTGCACCGCTATGCTCCTGCGGTGAACTGCTGACAGTGCGACATGTTTTACTGACTTGTGTTAATTTTAATCATCTCCGTGTAGCCCTTCACTTTCCGTCTACTCTGGAGGCAATTTTAGCTGATGACACACGAGCAGCTGCTCGAGTTTTGCGTTTTATCAACTTGGCCAACTTATCCAAGGATATTTAACCCTTTTAATTGTCTTTTATCTTTCGTTTTTCGCCTCTTCTGGAAGTTCTGACAGTCCCCGTTTTTTTTGAGGCCATAGCGAATCTATGTTTTTGACTGGGCGCTAATGACCATAGAAGTTGTGCGCCCTAAAACCACAAAAAAAAAAAAAAAAAAAAAAAAACAAATGTAGATTAGACATCTGTCTAGTATTCACCGAGTGAAAGCTACTAACTCGTGGGAATAAGCTGATATTATTAACAACAAAAGACATTAAAGAAAAAACGTATTGTGACGCCAGAGTAAAAATTCCCAGACTACTGAAAAGGGGTCGACATGACGTTCGCGAACTTACACCAGATATTGCTCGAACCGCCCGTTTTTGAGCCAGAAATATCCCTTTTACATCAGGCGAGTTACCCCAAAAAACAATGCCGTACATCATAAGTGAGTGAAAGTAAGCGAAATAGACTACTTTTCGTGTTGAAAAATCACTTATCTCAGATATTGTTCTAATGGTAAATATAGCAGAATTTAGTTTTGGAACAAGATCCTGAACATGGGCTTTCCATGACAGTTTACTGTCTATATGAACATGTCCAACCTGACAACATCCCAAAACCACCCTCCCTACCTTATGGTTCCTAACCCTCTAACTGATCCCACCCACTCCAGCTCCACCACAGGAAAAATCTACCCTATTCAAGGCAAGGCCACAAGCAAGACAACATATGTCATATATCAACTGACAAGTATCCACTGTGCAGCCTTTTATGGTGGTAGACCACCAACAAATTGACTGAACAGACAAATGGCAACAGATGGACTGTTCGCCTGGGGGACACCCAATATCCTGTAGCAAAGCATGATCTACAGCATGATTTCATGGACCTTGGCATGTGTTAGACCACACATGCCATTTGGATACTACCACCAAACCCCAATTCCTCAGAGCTACGGAGATTGGAACTTGCCCTCCCAACATATACCCTCTTCTCCTGCCATCCCTCTTGGCCTAAACTACACTAACCTCACCCCATCCTTCATCTTAAAATCACTTATACATTACTCACATCTCACCCCCTAAATTAAAAACATTGTAAAGATTACCTGACATTGTCTGGTCTGGAGGCGATCGATTCGTTTTATAGTTTCCAAATGATAAGCCAAGATCACAAACTAACAATTGATGGGGGATGGAGGAGGGGGTTTACCTGCAATGTTTCTTAGTTTACAAATGATAAGCCAAGATCGCAAACTAACAATTTATTAAGTGATGACCGATTTCGGTGCACTGTCACCATCATCTGGTTATATATATATATATATATATTATAATCGGGTCATCTTGTTAAAAAAATTGGGTATAAAATAAGAAGTGCAACATTGCACTTAGTCACTATATAAAAAATACATAAGTTAAAAACATGACAGCTAACAAGATATGTAAGATATAGGAGTATCTTGGAAGCTGCCATGTTTTTAACTTATGTATTTTTCTGGGAATAAGACAGTGTGTAAAAAAAGTGGTTCCAGTCATAACTACAAAATATAACAGATAACAGATAACTGAAACAACACATATTTCAAGCTGCTCGAACTATATTGTAAAATATACTCCCGACCCAAATAACAATATTATAGGTGTGACACAGGGCAGTGTCGCTGGCCCAATACTCTTCCTTATTTACATTAATGACTTTCCACAGAGCATCGAGCATAGTGCAACAGTATTGTTTGCTGATGACTCAAATGTTTTAATCACTGATGAATTGACAGGAGAAGAAGAAGGAAAAAATTGCTGTGTATTTCTATATAAGTAACACAACACAATATAATAAATTAAAATTAAATGTGAATCTATAGAATGTGTGAACACACAATTTCTTCATGTGCTTGTTGATAGTCAACTAAAGTTGTAAGAACATGTTAAAAATAGTTATAGAATATCTACAACATGATATGCACTCAGAATTGCCTACAGTATGTAATGTTTCATGTCAGATCTGTATTTTTCTTATAGCCACTCTGTTATTAGTTACAGGACTAAGTTTTCAGGGGGTGAATATATTCAAACTGTCATTGAATGGCAGGAAAGAGCAGTACGTATAATAACAAAGAGTGGCAGTAAGGCTTGCTGCCTTGAATATTTTCAAATGCTGAGATCCTAACTGCCTTATTTAATCAAAGTATTATGTAAGTAAAAACAAAACAAAAACTGACTGCTGTGTAAAGAACTCTTCAGTGCACAACTATGAGACTAGAAACCATTATAAGTTCCACCTAGATAGGAAAAAAATGTTACTACTCAGTTTGTTGTAAAGTGTTGTTAAATCATATGTCCCAAAATAAATGACTGTTAAAATCAATCAATTTCAAACAAAACTAAAAACCTACTTACAAAAGATGTTAATACACAGCAATGGAGTGGATGAATTAATGTGTTACTTAATGAAGTAGTTTGCATTGTAATGCATAATATAGTGATAAATACAAAACCAAAACAAAAATGCAAATTCGTATGTAAGAAAATTATATAAGGGCACAAAAAATATTTTTGGGAAATATCTTGTGTGTGTGTAAATTGTTCATGATTTTGTTGCTGAAATACAATGTAAACTATTACATGGATTAATAAAGAAACGTATCTATCTATCCATTTATCTATCTATCTTTGCTTACGACGCTTCAAAGGAAAACAAAACTGTTGATGTAACTTTTCTGCTATCTGTAACATATCTCCTGTCGAGAGAGATAGTTGTTTAGTTCTGCATACTACAGTTAAAGCTCAAAAAATTTGTTTTGAAATGTACATTCTTCATATCATTTGGTTAAAGAGCAAAACAGGACGAGAACTGAACTAGAAAACTGTGAAGAAACCTTGCCAGTATTAAAATAACAAATATAGACAGTCTTTTCTTCACATACAATAAGTGGCCTAGATACAAGGTTTTGGACAATTTACCCCTTCTGTTTCCCTCCCTCCTAGCCTTCCCATTTTCCCTTGTCAACCGCATTTTCAATTTCCCTGACTATGTGCCTTGTTTATTGTACTACTGCAAACAAAATGATCAGATGAATGGGAAATGAAGTCATTTAAAACTGCAAAAGACTAGGCACACTAAGTTTTCGGCAACTCATATTTTGCACTAGTTAGAGTCATAAGCTGAGAAGCCATGCATAGGCCTATACAATTTTCAATTTTTTCTCTTTTGTCAAACTGCAACAATGGTGAAAAAGAACAATACATTGCATTGCATACAATGTAGGATACAAAACTGACAAGCCAGATGACAATCAACTCAAAAGTCAACAGTTCACCACAATAGTATTGCTTTTTTTTTTAGCATGTGAAATGTAGTGTTACAGAAGAATGCTGAAGATTAGGTGGGTGGATTGCATAACTAATGAGGAAGTTGTTGTTGTTGTTGTGGTCTTCAGTCTGGAAACTGGTTTGATGCAGCTCTCCACAATACCCTATCCTGAGCAAGCCTCTTTATCTCCACATAAGAATGGCAACCTACATCTGTCTGAATCTGCTTACTGTATCCATCTCTGGTCTTCCTCTGCAGTTTTTACCCCACACACTTCCCTCCAACGCTAAATTCACAATTCCTTGATGTCTAAGAATGTGTCCTACCAATCTATCCCTTCTTTTAGTCAAGGTATGCCAGAAATTCCTTTTCTCCCAATTCTGTTCAGTACCTCCTCATTAGTTACGCGATCCACCCACCTAAGCTTCAGCATTCTTCTGTAGCACCATATTTCAAAAGCCTCAATCCTCTTCCTGTCCGCACTATTTATCGTCCATGTCTCACTCCCATACAAGGCAACACTCCATACAAATGCCTTCAGGAAGGACTTCCTTAGGCTTAAATCAATATTCGATGTTAACAAATTCCTCTTTTTCAAGAATGCTTTTTTACCCATTGCCATTCTGCATTTCATATCCTCTGTACTGCGACCATCATTTGTTATTTTACTGCCCAAGAAACAAAACTCGTCTACCTCCTTTATTGCTTCGTTACCCAATCGAATTCCTTCGGCATCACCCGATTTTCTTAGACTGCACTCCATTACCCTAGTTTTGTTCTTGTTAATGTCATCTTATATGCACCTTTCAGCACACTGTCCATTGCGTTCAGTTGCTCTTCCAGGTCCTTTGCTGTATCTGACAGAATTACAATGTCGTTGGCAAAACACAATGTTTTTAATTATTCCCCCCTGAACTTTAATTCCTTCTCCAAATTTCTCCTTGCTTTCCTTTATAGCTTGCTCAGTGTATAAATTGAATAACAATGGAGAAAGACTACAACCCTGTCTTACACCCTTTCCAACCACTGCATCCCTTTCATGCTCTTCAACTCTGACAACCGCTGCCTGGTTTTTGAACAAGTTGTAAATAACGTTACGCTCCATATATTTTACTCCTGCTTGCTTCAGAACTTGAAAGACTTTATTCCAATCAACATTGTGAAAAGCCTTCTCCAAATCTACAAAAGCTAGAAATGTAGGTTTGCCTTTTCTTAATCTATCTTCTAGGATAAGCCATAAAGTGAGTATTGCCTCCCGTGTTCCTACACTTCATCTGAACCCAAACTGATCTTCCTTGAGGTCGGCTTCTACCAGCTTCTCCATCCTTCTGTATACAATTTGTGTTAATATTTTGCAACCATGATTTGTTAAACTGATGGTTCTGTAGTTTTCACACCTGACTGCACCTGCTTTCTTTGGAATGGGGTTATAACATTTTTCTTAAAGTCTGAGGGTACTTCACCTGTCTCACAGTGGTGGCTCTTACAAAATTTGAGCAGTGTGCTACAATGTTCCAAAAATAAACAGGAAACAAAATACACTAAAATAAAAAAGTCAACCTTTGTATGATTGCCTTTAATTAAATATCAATTAATACTGTATTGAGAGTAAGACCTTCAGGGGAATCTATAACAGCGCTGCCAACTGCAGGTATTCACTACAGGTAGTAAATATAACATTTAAAAATATTAATTTTATTTACAGAAATTAAAAATTTAGACTCAGAGGTATTTGAATACATGCCTCACACAGGTAGGTTTGAGAGACAACACGCAAGACGCCTGAGCCAGAGCGCTATTTGACTCTGTATGCCGCAATATTCTTCATATACTATTCTTTCACAGCCGTTACACGCAGCGCGAAGAGAAATACTGATCTGGTGCTGCAGTCGGTCTCGGCACACATGAGCCGCCAGGCCTGACGTCTCGTCTGCGCATGCGCAGTAGCGAACAGACGACTGCGCTGCCTCTCTGCGCACGTACCAGCGTGGCTGAATCCCACTTCAGCACACGGAGCTGGTTTCCAGCTGTCGTGGTGAGAGCACTCCAAAATGCATTTTCATCCTCATTACTAGCATTCTAATACGCATTGGAAAGGAATTGGCATAATTTTATTGTGATATCCGGCTCATATTCCAAGAGAAAGTATGTAATTTTATAGCGGTTTCTCGGTTGCATTCGAAGAGAAATGGCATAATTTTAGTAATATATTTACAGTGTGCTGCAGCACATTAACACATTATCACCAGCCACCACTGCTGTCTCATACATCTTACACACCAAGTGAAACAATTTTGTCATGGCTGGTTCTCCCAGAGACTTCAGTAGGAAGTACTGAAGTACTGAACAGAATTGGGAAGAACAGGAATTTCTGGCATACCTTGACTAAAAGAAGGGATTGCTTGGTAAGACACATTCTTAGACATCAAGGAATTGTTAATTTAGCATTAGAGGGAAGTGTGTGGGGTAAAAATGGCAGGGGAGACCAAGAGATGAATATAGTAAGCAAATTCAAATGGATGTAGGTTACCATTCGTATGAGGAAATGAAGAGGCTTGCTCAGGATAGTGGGGTGGAGAGCTGTATCAAACGGTCTCTGGGCTGAAGACCACAATAATTTAGCATGTTTTGTTCATATATATTTAAAATAATTATGGTATTTTCAATTACAAGTTTTTAACAACACAAGCTGCGTGGGAAACACACTCTCCCAAGTGATATTGTTAGGCAGAAACTAATAGAATATAATTCAGGCCGCCACCTTATGTTTGTCTTATTCCCAGTATTTCAAAGCAGTTTCATGTTTTTGTTTGCTTGTTTGTTGTTGTTGTAAATTACTAGAGACTGGTGTACATTAGCAGGTAGCTATACATGCTGTAGGATGGTATTTTCAGCAGTTAATATTAATTGAAATATTTTTTTCTTCACTTTGAAACAGAACAAATGGAAATGGAAACAAGAAGTTCCTTATACAGAGGGACATATTCTAAGCTATTCAGGAAGTTGGAAAACCCACTTGTCTACACTGCATGTATATCTAATGAGTAAGTGAATTTCTTTCAGCTCGTTTAGTATTAATTGCATAATGCAGAATGCACACAAACTGAAGACATCAAATAATAAACATTTTCCACGTATTATGTACGTCTCAGCATATTAACAATATTGAATATAAGGCATATCATTGAATTAGAATGTATGTCACAGCTAGGATTTGAACCTAGGGTTTCCTGCTTACTCAGTAGTCACTTCACCCACTCAGCCACTGTTACCTTAAGGATAACGTGAATTCAAATAATTATTTATGCAGAATTAAAGTTTGTGTTGTGGCGGGATGGATGCTTAGTTTGTTGTTCTATACATTCATGGTATTTGTAAGTCCAGGGTGGCTGGAAAGGCAAAGCAACAGCCTAGTAATAAGAAGATTCTGGGTTTAAATTCTGGCGATGGCACACATTTTAATTCAATGCCTTGCCTTATATTCAGTATTACTGAATTGGAAAAATTCCTCTGGTGTAGCGACTATTCTGTAGTTTATAACTGAAATTGAGAAGTGTAAGTTCACTAATTCAAATTATAGCTAGGTTACTGTAAAATTCATGTACAGAAATCGGTACCATCTCAATATTATTATTTGTAACAAATTTTTTTATGTCAGTGTTTTAACATGAAAAAGAGAAATATTTTGATGAATTCAGTAATTACATAAATAATTACCTCATTAGGGAAATAACAAGCACACTGCTCGTAAAATTAGTGGTTTAGAGAGCAAGAAAACAGAACTCTTTATTTAAGGTAACATGCTACCTTACTTTGAATATTCCTATGTTACTTAGTATGGACATAAAGTACAATTAATTTATAATTACTTAACTAATTGCTGTCTGCAAGGACTATATGGGAGAGGACCTCCAACAACTGTCAGATTCTTCCACCTACATACTCTGCCAGAATGATCCCATCCCAAAAATCAAACAGGAGCTCCAGTCCCTCCTCAAATCCTAGGTCCATTCCAGGATCCCTCCCTGGAGTCTCTCTCTATTCTCACTCATCCTCCACCAGACATCCTCACCTTCTACATGATCCTCTAAGTTGTTAAACTCAACCAACCTGGATGACCCAAGTTGGCTAGTTATGACACCCCTTACTGAGAGACTCTATGCTCTTGTAGTCAGACACCTTCAAACTACCACCCACAACCTCCTGTATAAAAGATACGAACTATTTCCTCCACCAGCTTGCCACAGTTAGTGTTCCCTTATCTGATACCATGCTCGTCATGGTTGATGCTACATCAATCTTCGCAGGCACTGTTCTGTGCAGGCACCCACCCTCACTGCGTATGGCCTTGCTGCTGTTGAACACTACTTTCATAGTGGCTGAATTAATCCAAGTTTAAAATGTCATTATCTTGACCAACCACATCCTTCCCCACAATTACATCTCCTTAGAACGCATTACTGTAGACAAATTCGTGGCACAGCCTTCTACCCCTTCTCCATTCACTTCACCTGATCCTACTCAACCCAGTGAGCCTCTTCCCCTGACGTTGATCTCCAGCTCAAAGATGGCTTTATCAGTACCGACCAACAATAATACCTCCATTTCGACAGCTGCCATCAATTCCACACCAAAAAGTCCTTTCCATACAGCCTAGCCATCCTGGTCATCACATCTACAGTGTTGAGCGGTCCCGCTCCAGATATGATAAAAGCCTTACTGAGACCTTCACTGACTGTAATTACTCTTCCAACCTTGTCCAGAAACAATCTTAATGGGCCCTGACTGTTGTTACCCACCACCTCCCCCAACACCCACCATCTATCCACAAAGGAACATTCCTCTTGTGATACAGTACCACCCAGGACTGGAGCAGTTAAACCACATTCTTCACCAGGGTTTAGACTAATTTCATCCTGCCCTGAAATGAGAAATACCTCCCCCACCCCTCCTACAGTGGTATTCCACTGCCAACCAAACCAAAGTGATGACCCTTGTCCATCTCTGCTCCCTACCCTGTCCCCCATGGCTCATATCAATACAATAAACCAAAATGCTAAACCTGTCCTATCCACCACCATCTACTTCAGTCCTGTCATGTGCATTTACTATTCCAGAAAAGGCAGGGCAACCTGTCAAGTGATATGCAAAATGAGCTGCAACCACTGTGCAGCTTTCTATTTGGGCATGACCAGCAACAAGCTCTCTGTATGAATGGCAATCATGAAACTGTACCAATATGAAATCTTGCCTCCAATTCAAGTAGCTGTTTCAACTCCAAATTAACTCTGTTGCCAGAAGAATTGAAATGAGGTCAGTCATGCATTCCATTATAGACAAAAATTATACCCTGACAAATCATAATGCTTATGCAATCTGTACCAGTTCACAATCAGTATTGTTCCAAATTTCTGTCAGTATTATCGTCAACACCCACAAATCTACATTTTATTTATTTCATGTTCCATAGATCCAGTTAGTTAATCACAAGGCTATGGAATGTGTCCAGTTTTACAGATTTCAATTAAAATTTACAATAAATACACAATCAATTAAACATGAAATTTTATACAATAAATACAGTACATGTTTAAATTGAAATAATGTATCAATCTTTAGACAATATATATTCCAATTAGCTAAAAGTGAATTTAAAATATAAGTACTAAATCATAGTGTGGTGTTAAGTCAGATATTCCAATAACTAATACAGGTATAGCAAATCTAGTTTTACAAAATATGTTCTAATGCTCAAATAACATTAATGAAAGCAATTCTAAAGACACTTAAAGTTTAGTGATGGTATAAATTTTCTTCCAAATATTCATCAACAGTATAAAAAGATTTCTGTATCAGGTAATCTTTCAATAAACTTTGTTTAACTCCCGTGTTCTTTTTTTCATTGAAGTAATATTGTATTTAAATTGCATTCTGGGATAGCCGCCCTCGCTAAACCTGTACTTGAATAATGACAAACTGTGTTTTATTAAAAAAAACTGTAATTAATTGCAGATTAATTTGAAACTGCAATGTTTGATGGACTTCTTTAATTTACTTGTGATAATTTTGAACTTTTACTCTCGAGTGTGTGTGATACTTATTGTGACTTATGAACAATATTTGGGGAAATATTCAGCTAAGGACTGCCACTTGAAAAAAGGCATTCCATTGTGCCCAGCAACCCGCGTTTGGGTTGTCTTCAAACTGTGCTGTCATGAGACTTAAGTCTCTGGATGAAGCCATCTCTTGCTTCACCTGCTTCTGTCTCTTTTGTGACAAATATTTGCTTAGAAATGCCTGCTTAATTTCTGTGAATGATTGTGCATTTTCTGCGACATTCCTCATGTCCTCTGATACACTTCCTTTCATATAATTGCAAATACATGTCAGCTGATACCTTATGGGCCACCTACTAGGAAACAAATCCTCAAATTGCTTAATCCAGAATTTTGGATGTAGCTCGTTCTGATTTTCTTTGAACACATAGATACTCAGCTTGGTTGAAAAGTTCTTCACCCGATTGGTATGCCACAGGGCGTAAAACATGTTGACTGGGCGACACTTGTCGCCCAGTGCTGAGATTTTGTTGCCCAGTGGCCATGGGTAGTGCCGGCAATTTATTTTTATTGAATGACATATCAAATGTATCAGGAATTAAAAAATAACCTCTTGTAAATCTCTTAGAGCATAGTTTCCCCAACCTTTTCAGTCTTGTTACCCCTAAGACCTAATAGGGAAACTCATTTTACCACCCTCCTCCAATCAATCAATCAATCAATCAATACATGAAAACACTACCAATCTTTGTTAATCATAATACACTGCATAAGACACACATCTTTTACACTTTCGATGTAGCAATGAAACAACTATATTCAATGAAAAGGTGGCTTTCATTTACCAATCGTGAGTTTTCTAATATTTGGTTTTGTTTTGCTTAAGGCATGTTCCACATTGGGACGGTTTCTGGTCTTACTTTTTATTGTCACTAGCTTTGAGAAGCTACTCTGATATCTATAAGTGGTACCGAACTGTCTTAATGTTCTTAAAGCTCTGTCAGCTATAACAGGATATTCGGCTTCTGCATTTTGCCAAAAAAAGGTCATAATCCGGAATTTCATTTTGAATGTGCTATCTCGAGCAATCAGAAGGATTCTACTTTGGCTGGAACATCTTTGAAAATTTCCTCTTCAACAGAAAATGGTCTCAGTATCAAAGTGTTGATGTGCTGATTATCCACAGCTGACGAATACTGCTTAATTGAGTTTATAACTGTAGACGGATGCTAAATAATGGAAGTTTAAAACATGATTATATTATTTTACTAGCCTACTCATTAATAACACAGTTGTTTAAACATCAATAGATCTCTGTCTTGAACCCTGCGTTGGTAAAGTTCCAGTTTACAGACGAAACTTGAATTTTTATCCTGTGCTGTCAAAATATTAGTCCTATTTTCTTGCAATGAAATAGTTGGACTTAATTTCACTGAAAAAGTCAGCAAGATATGCCAACATTTCGACAGTTTTTTCTTTTACTTTTGAGTAAAATCTTTCTCTTTTTGTGTTCCTTGCTTTTCCAGTAGTAGTCCTATTTCTAAATGGGCGAGAGAAGCAGCACTGAAGTGATGTGATGTTGCTCTGCAAAGTAAAATAAATCCTAGTTGCCTTGTTCTTTCATTAAAACGGTCATCTGATGGAAAATAAAAACCGAAAGTACACGAGGTGGTAAGCAATCTGTCATCAAAATGTTTTACAGTGGCACAAATACGTCTCTCTGACAATACCAAAATGGTGAAATGGAATGCAGAGCTTTATCGGCAAGTTAATATGCTTATTGGTGTAAGTGAAAAACACTTCAGAAATGGACAAAGAAATTTTAAATGCATACTGGATATTCTAAAACATATCCTGTGTTTATTCAAGGCTGTGTGTGTGTGTGTGTGTGTGTGTGTGTGTGTGTGTGTGTGTGTGTGTGTGTGTGTGTGTGTGTGTGTGTGGGGGCGAGGTAAGATAGATACACTCGCTACGGCGACAGAGGAGCTCTGACGGCTAGCAGCGCAGTTGCCAGTGTTTGACAAGGAAGTGCAGTGGGCCAAAGACTGGGTGACGGAGAGAGGATGTGGTGGCTCAAAGTGGCTTAGCAGTAAGGCAATGCTTGCGGGTTGCCTTATGGAATCGGTCAGTTTTATTGGAAAATTTAGATCTTGGTGATACAGCAAAAGATAAGTTGACAGGATTGACTACTGATGGAGAGAGTGCTAATACAGGCAAATCCAGTGGCCTATGGGTTCGAATGAAAGAGTACTTTGGAAGAGACTTCCTTTGTATTTGGTGTATAGCTCATCGATCTGACCTAGCCATGTCATAGAATCAGCAGTCATTGAAGTTCAGCACTGGAAGACAAAAGCTTACACCAATAAGCATATTAACTTGCCAATAAAGCTCTGCATTCAATTTCACTCTTTTGGTATCGTTGGAGAGACGTATTTGGGAATGTTTAATTGGGCATCGGCTTTACGCTTTGAAGAACTTGAAGAGCTGGCTGAGTTAACCAAGAAAACTGTCTACCACTTTCCAGCACACTTTGATGTAAGGCTCGTAGAGCACCTCAACAATTTAGCCAAAGAAGTTTGGAACAACCTTCCAGTAATTGGAGCAATGTTCTTAGAAAGACTGATTCCTCAAAAGTTGAAAAAGTTTCAGCATGTGGGTTTCTACGTTTGTGGGAGGCAGGTGACGAACAAACAGCGACTTACCAGTCTTATGCTAGATCTTCTGAAACGTCTGGAAAAACTGCAAAAAGATTGTCAAAGGTCATTTGTTATAATCCCTGCTTTGAAGTATCTAAAAAAATATTTGTTGATTTATTATCTTTGATGGAAGAAGACTGTTATCCTGGTGGATATGAAGAAAAGTTGGAAAGAGAAGGTGCAAGAGAACTTGAAAGTGACGAATCAGATATTGAAGATCTTCCTAGAAGACGTCAAGTAAACCGATTTGTTTCAACAAAGCGACACTGGTCTCCAGAGAGAAGAGAGGTTGTAATAAGCTACAAAGAGTTTATCTTGCAACGGCTTCCCAAAGACCAGAAGGAAATCTGCAATAGGATTAATAGATTATTAAATTCTAAAAATACTATTGAGCTTGTGAACGCAGTTCGTGCAGACGTTGGAGGCCTATTTGGTAGAGATAAAGTATCAGATTTTACTGATGACGTTGTAGGGTTGTTTGCAGCAGGGAAACTCCTTGCTCCGTCTAGTATGACATCTTTTGGAAAACAGTACCACTTTTTGAAAGTATCTCAAGCTCACTCGATCCTAAGAAAGTTGGTGCAGTTGTATGTCTCTGACACTGCATAGTGCAGGTTCTGAAGGAGCAGTGTCGCTACATAAGACTTTAAAATCAAACAAACAATCTGGCCTGTCACGAGAAGCTCTCAACTCTAGAATGCGCATCGCTCTCAATGGTATTGGGACAGCTTTTTTCGACACAAGGCCATCCATGGCAAAGTTCCTAGAGAAGAAAGAGAGGAGGAGGAAACTGCCAGATTTTTCAATTGTATCAAGACCAAGAGTTCATAAAAAAAAGTTTTTTTTGCAAATAACAGTAACCTTTAAATTTGATTTTCTTTGATTCATTTAGTTAGGGACTTTGTAACTTTTTTATCAAAATATTTTGTAATTCCAGTAATTTCATTATTCTTTAAGAATTTTGTGGTATGTCTATTTTAAAATATTTCTTGAAAATTGTTTCTTGTGTGCAATCAGACATTTATAAAAACGGCAAAAGAAATGTTTTTACCTACAATCTTACAAGTGAAGGTATAAAATTACTGTTCAATACTCTTTGAAAGAAAACTGTTACACTAGAGCTTTACGTTATTTAAAGACGTTTTTAGCACCACCGTCTTATGACTTATTTTCTTCAGAATTAAGTACTTTTCTTAGATAGCTTAAAATAGTAATTGTGTTTCTTTCCCGTTGGTGTACAGAATTCTCTAGTGCAAAAATACAAATTGAGGAACCATAACAAAATATGAGCTTTTAAGACAAATAATGATTTATTAACTTTTACATAAAGTGCACAGGAAGGTATTTTAAGTAATCATAGTACTGATATTAGTTTAATTTAATACTATTTTCATTTAATAGCCATATCAAATTAAATTGAACTTATAACAGGTACTGTATTCTATTTAAGTACTTAACAAATAAAAGACAACAAAAACAATTTAAAGATTGTTTAACAAAATTACGAGACATAAATGATTTCTTCAGAGTCCAAATTTAGTATTGTTCCACAAACATTTTTATTTATCATTGAAAACGTATATGGATAAAAATCTATTAAGGAAAACTTAAGCAGCTTTGATTTGATAAAAAAAAAGGCTTCAAAATACAGTTTCAGGCATCAATATTTTGAAATTTTTCAGAGGGAGGGCCCCCGGAAACCCCGGATCATCCTTCCAATGTCCCTCAGTGAAAATCCCTTAAAATATGCTCTGGTATGCCATCATATCAGTTGTGTGCCTTGTGTGTTTGGGAATGGCAGAAATGGGAAAAGTATTTCCTCCCACAATGCATGTTTGGTGTAAGGGTGTGTCTGTGCACTGCAATGGGCAACAATTTTATGCCAGCGGTTTTCCATTTCCCGCCTGGAGGGTAGGGGGGGGTGTACAACTGTTCTGTACAGGGATCACCTGCTCTATTTGGATGTTTCCATGAAGTTCTGTGGAACTGTCACCAACATGAATGTGTGTTTTTTTTTTTTTACCATATCACAAATTGATTTTATCTGGAGGTTGCAGCCACTGGTATGGTTCATATGTTTACACAAACTGTTTTGAAACTGTCATCTCACTACATATTTTCTGAATATTGTGTTGCAGTGTTAAATGAGACAGTTCTTCTTTCACCTCTTCTGTTTCAATTTTTTTCTGTTTAATGCCCTGCATCTCTTGCATGTTATGATCCACTCTAACATTTCCTGAATCACCTTTTCACCCTACTTCCTTAGTCTCAACTACCCTTTTAAATTTCGTGACTATGATTCTTGCCGGTTCTTGTGTGTTAGTGCTGTCTCTTTCCTAGCACTGACAGCTTCAAAATGAGCTCAAGTTGCATCCTATTTTGCTCCAATTCTTTGGCTTATGTAGCCCTCATCCTAACTTCTGCAACAGCTTCGTGTACTTAACTCAACTAAGTTTTGACCTCCATGAACTCTGGTTTCACTGCATCAATGGTTTCGCTGAGGGTGCCGACCTCTTCACTAATTTTTGCACCAACTTTCTGTGTAACAGTCTGAATATAAGCCTGGTTCTCTTCTTGTCAGTCTGTTGTTCTCCTCGCACAACTGTAGAAAATGCATGATTGCATTTCTGTCCAGGATTCCACTGCTCGAATTTCACAGCTGAGCTTTTTGCCCTCTATCAGGCTGTACTCTTTATCCGTCGACACCATTCTCCTTCCTATGTCATCTGCTCTGACTCCCTCAGCACCATTCAGGGTCTGAGCGACCCCTTTTTGGCCCATCCTATTGTGCACCGAATCAACTGCTCCCTTCATTTATTAGCTGCCGACGGCCCTCGTGTTCACCTCTTGTGGGTACCTGGCCACGCAGATATGTCTGGTAATTAGGCTGCTGATGCCGCCTCCAAGGCTGCAACTCTCTTACGTCGGACAGCAATGAACTGTGTCCCATCGCATGATATTCAAGGGGCTCTTTCGCTGCGCCTTATATCGTCGAGGCGTAATGTGTGGTCTTCGCTTACAAATAATAAGCTTCGGACCATTAAACCGCTCCCAGTGGCTTGGAGGACCTCGTCACGCCGCTCGTGATGAGAAGAATCATCTTGGCCCAGTTGTGGATCGGACATTGCTGGTTCAGCCCCCACCACTTGCTCACTGGTGACCCCGCACCGTTATGTTCCTGTGGCCACCCGCTGTCTGTGCGCCATGTTTTATTGTCGTGTTCCAATTTTACTCCTGTTTGGCTGGCACTACATCTGCCGGACACACTGGAAGAAATTTTAGCTGATGACGCACGGGCTGTTGCTCGAGTATTGACTTTTATCACCTTGACAAATTTGTCAAAGGACATTTAGCTCTTCCCTTTGTTGTTTTTTATTCTATGTTTTAGCTGTTTTTATATAGTCTTACTGTCCTTGGGTATATCCCAGTTTTGATTTGGGCGCTAATTACCTCAGCAGTTATGCGCCCTAAAACCACAAAGAGAGAGAGAGAGAGAGAGAGAGAGAGAGAGAGAGAGAGAGAGAGAGAGAGAGAGAGTCCAGGATTCCACCTCCCTGACTGGCAGAGGTTCGAGCTAGTTGTTTCCTGCATTTACTGTATCCTGTCCGTTATCAGGTTTGTTTCCTCTGTGACAAACATTGCAAGAGTGCGTACTTGGACATGATGTTCATATTGAAGATATGTGCCTGCTTTGGTCTCAGTAATCAAGAAATCCTGATTCAACTGACTCATGTCCCTGTCAGAGTTCCTATTAAATCCACTACCCTAATGATCGTCATAAGGAGAAGCACCTTACTTCTCAACAACATCCACACAAATACTGTGCTAGTGCCCATGTGTGCAAATTGGCTTGCAATATGGTGAAAAATGAAATTTGAACTGTTCATTCACACTTATCATATGTCCATTATGTGTAATCAATATGTCAGCTTTCATCAAATTATGTGTTAGAAATTGTAAAAACTAAGTTTTACTGTGATTTAACACCAACTTGTTTTCTACAAGCCATGAACTTATCTCTCGAACTGCTTTATTTGATACTGTGTCACTATTATGAGCAACATCCTTCACTACCAAGCTGGTTTCATCAGCAAACAAAAATATTTTACAGTCACCTGTTATACTCGGAGGCATATCATTTATATAAATAAGAAACAGCAATGGTCCTAAAACAGACCCCTGGGGCACCACACACTTAATTGTGCCCCATTGGGATTGTGTCTCATATCCGTAAGAGTCCTTAGTATTTAGAGATTTAATTATTGTCTCAATCTTTCCTAAGGAAGTATCATGAATGACCATTTCAGGTAACAACCTCAGAAAGGCATTTTCTAAAAATGTTATATGATTACCTGTAGAAACTAAGGTTTTGTTTAGTTCCCCTACTATATTCAGAAAGTGATTATTGAATATTGCACATATATCTAACTTGTCAGTAACAGAAACATTTCTACTACGTACTGACGTTATATCTTCTACCTGCTGCTACTGACCAGACACTTCCTTCACGACTGACCAGATAGTATTAATTTTATCCCAAGCATTTGCTATTCTTTTTGCATAAAAAAAAGGTAAAGCAGTCAACAATCCGAAGATTGGTTTGAACATCGCAGTGCTTTACTAGGCATGGTCCTGTTTGGAGGTGGTATGCCATTGCCTTCCTCCGACCTTCGAACTGACTTACCCAGCCAGTTAATAGCGGGACCTACAGTTTAACGTGGGTTCCGAACCACGGTGCTACTTGGTATTTTTCACATGAGCAATATTTCCAGAGGTGAAAGAAGTGGAAAGTGACAGATAAAAATCCTAGGACCTGGCGGGGATCTAACCCGTGACCTTTGGATTTGTAGTCTGGCACTCTACCACTGTGCAACCGAGGCACACTCTTTTTGCATACCACATACTTTTTGCATACCACATACTTTTTGCATACCACATACTTTTTGCATACCACATACTTTTTGCATACCACATACTTTTTGCATACCACATACTTGTTGCATACCACATACTTGTTGCATACCACATACTTGTTGCATACCACATACTTGTTGCATACCACATACTTGTTGCATACCACATACTTGTTGCATACCACATACTTGTTGCATACCACATACTTGTTGCATACCACATACTTGTTGCATACCACATACTTGTTGCATACCACATACTTGTTGCATACCACATACTTGTTGCATACCACATGCTTGTTGCATACCACATGCTTGTTGCATACCACATGCTTGTTGCATACCACATGCTTGTTGCATACCACATGCTTGTTGCATACCACATGCTTGTTGCATACCACATGCTTGTTGCATACCACATGCTTGTTGCATACCACATGCTTGTTGCATACCACATGCTTGTTGCATACCACATGCTTGTTGCATACCACATGCTTGTTGCATACCACATGCTTGTTGCATACCACATGCTTGTTGCATACCACATGCTTGTTGCATACCACATGCTTGTTGCATACCACATGCTTGTTGCATACCACATGCTTGTTGCATACCACATGCTTGTTGCATACCACATGCTTGTTGCATACCACATGCTTTTTGCATACCACATGCTTGTTGCATACCACATGCTTGTTGCATACCACATGCTTGTTGCATACCACATGCTTGTTGCATACCACATGCTTTTTGCATACCACATGCTTTTTGCATACCACATGCTTTTTGCATACCACATGCTTTTTGCATACCACATGCTTTTTGCATACCACATGCTTTTTGCATACCACATGCTTTTTGCATACCACATGCTTTTTGCATACCACATGCTTTTTGCATACCACATGCTTTTTGCATACCACATGCTTTTTGCATACCACATGCTTTTTGCATACCACATGCTTTTTGCATACCACATGCTTTTTGCATACCACATGCTTTTTGCATACCACATGCTTTTTGCATACCACATGCTTTTTGCATACCACATGCTTTTTGCATACCACATGCTTTTTGCATTCTTAATGATATCCAAAAGAATGCTAAAACATAAACACCATAAATACAAAGAGTACAAATTATGAGAGATATTCTGATGGTACAGTAATTTCATTAATCATTCTCTTGGTACAAGGCAAGAAACCATGGTTGACAGACTTTAATTCTGAGCCGTGGCTGCCTATGTGCTACGGATTTGGCTGTTCATCAATTCGGCGGTATATCATAATGCTGCTTCTGCGGGTAGTCTCTTGTTGTGATAACTGTTGTGTGACAGCAAAGCTGAAACTGACAAGCACTTCTCATGGGGAGTGTAAAGTTACAGCTCTCCAAAGCTGAATACTGCAGAACTAGCTTACTCCAAAAGCGAAGTACTATATCAGCCCTCCACTTATGAGGTGAACACTAGCTCGAAAATGAGAGAGGCTTCCACTATGGAGACCAGAGAGAACTTGCTTTTCCAAAGGGTAAAGACAAGTTCACTCTCCAGAATCCAAACTGAAACTATCAAGTCTCTCTCCCAACTTGAAGTCAAGATGCTGATCCACAAGGATTCATGACTGTTGTCCTCACATTTTCAGTGGTCAGTCACCAGGTTTGCAGTAAAAACTGACCAATCCTGACTCGTAAACATTTTCTATTGTGGTCTGCATGAAGTAATACAGTTTCTAGGTCATTTTTGGTGAATGAAATTACTGCCTTTAATTTTGCCCACAAAGTATGTATATCTATGTGTACTTTTCCCACAAGCATTGGAACACCAGTGTGCTTATCACCTATGATCTGAAGGATGTCGATGGTAGTTTCTCCCAAAGGGGTAGTTCTCACAGAGGCACCCACTCCACTTCCAACTGTACACCGACGAGTAACCTATGATCTCACCTGTTGCTGAAGACATCAACCTGTCACTCAGCTCCAGACGCGGAGTCTGCACGAGCCTCTGGGCTCAATTCTGTGCCTGTTTAAAGTGGCTTTGGGACCAGACCATCGCTTGCAAAGAATTGAGAGTGGGAAATCCTGAGTGGACACTCCCCATTAGAGACTCACGCCTCATACTAAAGACAACTTTGCCTGCTGAGGGTTAAGCTGTGCAAAGTTACGCTGACATTGCTTCCAGGCTTTCCTGTTTAGCTAATAGGCTGTTCTTAGAGTAGCAAATATCACATTGTTGACCAAGATCCCATCTCCTCACCAAAATTTCCCAACACCAAGCCAGCTCTTATTGTCCATTGCATAACCTGTCTCAAAAAAAACCTTGAAAATTACTGCAGTTGCCTCGAGGGACTGGATTGGGGTATGAATGTATTTAATGAGAGGGTGCAAAAATAGTTGAACCTCTCAACCTGTGTTGATACACCCTGTCAGGTGGTGGCAGCGTGTGACCCTGGGGCGTAATGTGCCTACTTGGTCCCTTCATGTTCTAGATATAATTCTTCAGTGGAATGTTTTCTTTTCCCAACAACCTCACTGAGCTATGGCAGCTCTCATGTGCTTCCCTTCTCTTTTACATTGATATGTGGGAAAATTGGTTTTCAATGACACAGATCCCAGTCCTTTGTGGCTACAAGGGATAATGAGTTGTGCTGTGTACAACAGGGTGTCAGGTGAAATTAGTGTATCGTCAGTGAAGAAACAAGAAAAACAAAAATGTCTAAAATGCCTAATACATTTCACAGGGGCAGTATTGTTTTAATTATTTTTAATTGTAAATAATTAAAAATTCAGCATTAATGCATGAAGATCAGATGTGCATATGGTCGACGATATCTTCTGAATGAAAAACAAAAAATCGTCAGTTCGTCAGTTACACATTACTTTTTTTGACCATATGTTTTGGGCTCTGTCTATAGCAAACTTGTACCTATTAATGTAGTTTTAAAGGATCTGGCTGTTTGGAGAAGGGCTGCACATAATTTAACAATGTGCAATATTTAACTCTTTCCTATAGTGATGTTTTACAAAGTGTACTGTTCACATAGGTGTCTCAGCTCTTCCAACCTTTCCTATTATTGAGTGATTTCAGTTCCATAACTCTATGTGGGTTAGAACAGTGATAACTAGATGTGGTAAAGTACTTTAAATCTTATTGACAAGGGACACCTTTGACCTTGAACACTCAGTATCACACAAAACCATGCTTGGATATCAGGCAATCATAAACAGGACAGTAGTGTGAGTTATTTCCATATAAAACATTGCATTGTACTTAAAGTAACATTTCAACAGAGGTAACAAACTGACATGACTATGGCCACTGGAGTACATTTCAGATTAAGAGAATTATGCCTGTATTGAAGTCTAAAGAACTAGGGTTATAATAATATGCTGTAGTAATATCAAAACACACACCTGTTGCTCATCCTTAAAAGGTATGTGATTCATTGTTTCTCAATGCCTCTGTGTCTCCTTTCTTCTAATCGCTGTGACCCTTTTCTTCTTCTTCTTCTTCTTCTTCTTCTTCTTTTGGCAGGATGGGTCTAGTTGCCTCAATAATTTCCTTCTATTTCTCTCTGGACCTCCAGTTAAGACAATCGACTAGGGCAACATCATCTCCAACCTTGTCGCTGCATCTCAACTTAGTTCATACTCTTGCTTGTCTTCCTCAAAGTTCACTGCAACAGACTTTCCTTGCCCAGCCCATCTCAGTCAACATAGCTTTATGAACTTGACACCTCCTCCTCCATATAGCAGTCATAAAGTTCATCATTCCTTCATCTTCTCCAGGTCCCATTTTCATAAACAGATCCAAAAATCCTCCTCAATATCCTTTTTTCATGTTATCTGAGTTTCTTTTCACCCTGCTTTGTGATTGTCCATGTTTCTGAGACGACATTGTGCATGCTGGCAGTATCATCATTTAATAAAGTTGGCACTTAGTCCCTTATGATAGCAGCATAGATTTAAAATGTTACAGCATTCCAAAGTAGCATTGATTAGAAGCACTTACGCAAGCCAAACTTTCAGTAAGGGTGGTGCCATTTGCTTCTATCTTTGAGCCTGGAAAGGTGAAGCATTCTTCTCGCTCAAATGTCATCAAGGGTTATTGTGGGTTGTAAGGGTTGGTCAGTACCATTTTAGGCCCATCTTTTATGCACTCAGTTTTAGAGCTGAAAATCCACTTGGTAGATTTTCATATCCCAACAATTGTACACTTATAGTAAATAGAACCTTTCGTCTGAATACCTAATTCGTGTACCACTTTTTCAAGTGCCAGTCTGAAAAGTAGGTAGGAAAGCCCATGTCCTTGACTTAGCCCATTTCAAGTGGGAAAATGAGGTGATAGCCTGGACTGGACTTGGATGATACACTGGGGGTACTCTAGGGTGGCCTGTATTAAATACATAAGTTTTCCAGGCACTCAAAATTGTTGCAGTTCCTCATAAATTTTGGCCCGGTTTATTGTATCATTTTCAGATTTAAAGTAAATGAAAAGACAATATGTGCCAATACTGAATTCATTGGTCTTTCTACTGTTTGTTGGAGACTAAATATCTGGTTTTCTGTTGACTTTGCTGGTCTGAGCCTGCATTGACAGCTTCCAATAATGTCTTCTAATATAGGTGCAAGTCCATGATTATATGATTCCTCAAGCATTTTCCTGTATGCAAGATTTTTCTCATGGCATATTCTTACATTCTTCATTAAACCAGGAATTTCTTGTTTGGTTTTCTTCTATCCTTAGCACTTCTTCTGCTGTCTTAATGACTTCATCTCTGAAACTGTTACAGTCCTGATCAAAGTTACCACTTACACTAGCAGCGCGTCAGATTCTCAGCAACCTTTGCAGAGTAAATTTTAAAGATCTCTCTATTTTTTAGTTTGATACCATATGTTTACTTTGAGGGGTTCCTTTGACATTTTTTGCATTTAATATCTGAGCCCTTAGTTTCAAAATTACCAGGTAGTGTTTCTGAATCTACATTAACTCCTCTAGCTAGTAAGTTTGAGGAATGCCTACTATCAAAAATTATATAATCAATTTGATTGAAGGTGCACTTGATCAGGGTTACACCATGTTACTTTATGAACCCATTTGTGTGAAAACTTAGTGTTACCTACAGCCATATTACGTGATAGTGCAAACTGTATGACTCTACGGCCATTGTTGTGTGTGTGTTTTCATGGAGGCTGTGCTTACCTATTGCCGGGAGGTAATGGACTTCTGTCCATTAAGACCTCCAATTATTTTTGTAGCAATCACAGGGTGCCTGTCATACGATCTTTCGAGGTTCTCAAAGAAAAGGTCTTTATCCTTGTCTCCGGACACTTCTGTGAGTGCATGTACATTTAGGAGTATTTTGAGAATTGAGCCTTCAGTCTCATATGAGAGATTCTAGGTGTTATTCCAGTAAATCGACTCACTAGATGCTTGTATTTTTGTTGTACTGTGAACTCTGTGGAATGCGAGTTTGGACCATTCAGGTTAGCAGAGGAGAGAAGAGGTAAAGAGGAAAATTTACATCATAGCCTTATAAATCAGAATTTATTAAATATTAATGAGAACCCACAATTCAGTTACACAAATTATCCTAGGGTTCACACAATGCCCAAATGGATTCACATTTGTCTAAACAGGTTTGAAAGAGCATTTAACAAATAGAATATAAACCCATCACAGAAAACATATGACTTTACCTAGACAGTTCTACAGACTGACCACAGATAATGTAAGATATTGGCAGGTGCATAAAACAGACATAAATACAGGCACACATCCACACTTTAAAAAATGGCAAACCCACCCTGATCAATAGAAACATTACAGTAATAAGCACTGGTTCTAACAAAGAATAGACAAATAGGTACACTGTTTAAATCCAGGGCTTGACATTAAATATAAAAAAAAAAAAAAAAAAAAAAAAAAAAAAAAACTTAACAATCCCCACATCTAATAACCACTAAAGATCATGTGGTGGCAATAAATAAATATATAAACAATACAGGCCATCCTTACTATTTACTAGCAATAATACAATGTTATGTTGCAGGCACATACATTAACTAGTAGAGTTGAAATGCAAATGACACCACAACAAGGTGGTTACATGCCTTATACTGACTGAGAAATACAAACACCAGGATGAATGGCATATATTGCTTAACAACCTGCAGACAACTTAAGGCCATGTTCCATTTAAGATATTTGAAATTATAACACACCTTAAGCTCGTAATATCTATAAGAGTGCTTCACAAGGTTACAAATAACAATCTGCTTAAAGTGTTAGACGTAATCGTAATGACTCAGCTGGCCAAGGCTCATACAGTTTCCTTCTCTCAAGTCTACCACATGATTTAAGATGCCCACTTTAGCAACCCCAAAGGGGGGGGGGGGGAGGGGTGGCAGCTCTAGTTACACAACGTATCAAGGGACACACACTCTTAGTCTAATGCTGATAAAACTATTTCATATTTGACAGGAAAACCCACCATAAGTGACAACTAGAAAGGTTGTCATATTTCCACAACTCTGGTAACACAAGTGAGTGCACAGTAGAAATGACATAGAAAATTTTTCCATCACCTTCTTGTTGTGAAACTTAAAGTATTACTCAGGCAGCAGCTGCCCTCAGAGTTGTTCAAGGCATCCAAGTTAACATACCGAAATACAGGACAAACTGGCAATCACTCACAATTAATCCAAAATTGCCAACCGCTCATGACAAACCAATATCTGAAACAGTTAATAACAGGAAATTAGCTTGTCACCAACAAGTCATTTAACTTTGTAGACACTACATCAACACAAAATAGCAATCAGTTTCTTATCAACACCTTGTTCCAGCACAAGCCAACTGCCCCACATGCACATCACACTAATGGCCTTCTGACACCCCACCAGACATGTTCCGTTCTTGTCCAACCACCACTCCCGACCAAGGAAGATGGACATAGCACAAACCAAAGATACTTGGTAAAGAGAGTACTGGTGCCAATGCTATCATCCATACCAAATTCATAATGGCTGTTTGAACCTTGGTAGAAAATTATCCAGCTTCCCATATGAAGCCTCTGTGTCCAGTCCATTGCATTTCCTGTAAGGTGATTATGCCCACCTTGGTTTTATCGAGTTGATCTAGCAGTGACCTCAGGGCCCCACCCTGTATAGTGATTGCACCTTCCAGGTTCCAATAATCACCTCATTTTTCTCATTTTCATTTACCTTTAACAGTGCCATATCGTCATCCATAAATCAGGACAGCATTTTTACTTGGAGGTTCCTAAACAAGGATTTTTTTTTTAACAGGAAGGTGTTGTTAGCGGCTTTCCCAATCCCCAACTTGGATGTTTACTCCTTTCTACATCTACATACATACTCCGCAATTCACCGTAAAGTGCGTGGTGGAGGGTACACTGTACCACTACTAGGCATTTCCTTTCCTATTCCACTCCCAAATAGAACAAGGAAAAAAAGAATGCCTATATGCCTCCATACAAGCCCTAATTTCTCTTATCTTGTCTTTGTGATCTTTACGCGAAGTGTAAGTAGGCGGCAGCAAGAGCGTACTACACTCAGCCTCAAATTCCGACCCTCTAAATTTACTCAACAGAAATTCACGAAAAGAACGTCGTATTTCTTCCAGCAATCCCCAAGTGAGTTGCCGGAGCATTCCCGTGACACTCGCGCATTGGTCGAACCTACCGGTAACAAATCTAGCTGCTCGTTTCTGAACTGCCTCTATGTCTTCCTTTAAACTGATCTGCTTCGGGTCCCAAACACTTTAGCAATACTCAAGACGTGGTCATACAAGCATTTTATACGCGGTCTCCTTTACAGGTGAAGTACATCTTCCCAAAATTCTCCCAATAAACCGAAGTCGGCTGTCCGCCTTACTCACAACTGTCCTTACATGCTCGTTCCATTTCATATCGCTCTGCAATGTTACCTAGATATTTGAACAACGCGACAGCATCAAGAAGCTCACTACTAATGCTGTATTCGAACATTATGGGATTGTTTTTTCTACCCATGTGCATCACCTTATATTTTTCTACATTGAGAGCTAGCTGCCATTCTTCGCACCAGCTAGAAATTTTGTCTAAGTCATCCTGTATGCTATTACAGTCAGTTACAGACGACACCCTCCCATACACCACAGCATCACCAGCAAACAGCCGCAAATTACAACTTACTCTGTCCATCAGTTCATTTATATAGATAGAAAATAATAGCGGTCCTATCACACTCCCCTGGGGCACGCCTGACGATACACTCGTCTGATGAACACTCGCCATCGAGAACAACGTACTGCGTTCTATTACTTAGGAAGTCTTCCAGCCAGTCACAAATCTGTGAACCTATTCCATAAGCTCGTATCTTCGTTAGCAGTCTGCAGAGTGGCACCGTGTCGAACGCCTTTTTGAAGTTGAGGAAAACACAATCCACCTGTTACCCTCGCAAGATGTCATGTGAGAAAAGGGCAAGCTGAGTTTCACATGAACGATGTTTCCTAAACCTATGCTGATTCATGGACAGAAGCTTTTCCGTTTCGAGGAAATTTACTATATTCGAACTGAGAATATGCTCCAAAATTCTACAGGAAACTGAAGTCAATGATATTGGCCTGTAATTGTGTGGGTCAGTTCTCTTTCCTTTCTTATAAATGGGAGTCACCTGTGCTTTTTTCCAATCACTAGGAACTTTGCACTGAAATAAAGATTCGCGATAAATGCAAGCTAAGTAGGGGGCCAACGCTGCAGAATAGTCTTTGTAAAACTAACTGGTATTCCATCCGGACCAGCAGACTTTTTCGTATTTAGCTCTCTCAGCTGCTTCTCTACACCGGAAATACCTATTGCTATGTCCCCCATTTTGGAATTAGTATGTTGATCAAGTGATGATACATTTGTGCGGTCCTCCTGTGTGAAAGATTTCTTAAAGGTTAAATTTAGAACTTCAGCTTTCCATTTGCTTTCTTCTATTACTGTCCTGGTATGATCAACGAGTGACTGGACAGTGGGCTTTGACCCGCTTATCGATTTTACATAGGACCAAAATTTTTTCGGGTTTCTCGGAAAGATTTTTTCTAAGGTATAGCTGTGATATTTATTGTATGCTTCGCGCATTGATTTTTTTATAGATGCATGAATCTCTAACTAACTTTTGCCTGTCGACATTTGTGCGTTCTTTTTTGAATCGAGAGTGCAACAGCCTTTGCTTTCTCAGCAGCTTTCTAACATTATTATAATATCACGGTGGATCTTTTCCATCCTTAACCGTATTTACTGGCACATGTTTCTCTAACCCTTTATTAACAATGCACTTAAATTTAGCCCACAATTCCTCTACATCCATAGTCCCAGAATTAAACGATGCCCATTCATTTTCTAAGTGCGATCGTATCATTTGCTTATTGGCTCTTCCCAACAAAAACACGCTCCTAAGCTTTCTTGTTTGGTTTATGAACGTTGGTCACCATCGACACTATGACAATATCATGATCACTAATTCCTGTCTCTACACAGACATCGTTAATAAGGTCAGGCCTGTTTGTGACTATAAGGTCTAGAATATTTCCATAGCGTGTGGGTTGCCAGTTTAACTGCTCAATACAGTCTTTAGGGGAGATGGCTTCATTATGCCTAAAAGAGAATTCCCTGTCCTATGTTGTGGGACACACTTTGTCTGCCTCCTTTGTCAAGACTACTCCAGCTTGGGGGATCCTGCTGGTAGCTAAGCTACTGTTGACATAACTCTTGACTTCATTGGAGCACACAAGCCCTCCTGCTCGGCACTGAAGGCAGTGTCCCCTAATTATCAATATTAAAGGACTACATTAGTCTGTTGCACAATTCAGGCTGTCTCAGCTTCATCCGAGTTGCTCCCCCCCCCCCCCCCCCCCCCCTCGGTTTGCGCCTTTGCCCGGAGACGGGTGTCTGAGTAACTGAAGGTCATCTCCTTTTCTATGCTTTCCTTTTCCTCATGTCCTTCCTTCCTCTCACTCGCTTTTTCCGCTCCTTCTTCTTACTCTGTTGTTCCTACCTACTAACCATACATACCATCTCCGCGTCGGCGTTTGAGATTCTCCCTTTTCTCACTTTTCTATCTCCCTCTTCCCATCCTCTATTCTTCTTCCTTCCTCCCTGTGCGTGTCTGAAGGCCGACCCACGCATCCCCATGCGTAGCAGGTGACGGGGTAATGCGTAATTCTCCGCCACGAGTAGACAAGTAGGGCACGTACGTACCCCCTGGTAAAGGCCAGGCCCAGGGAGGGGTGATTACCCGAGCTGTAACCTTCCGACCGTGCCAATTGGTCCCTCTGTCCGTTTCTCGGGAGGTGTGACCTGAGGTGTGGACAATCACCTAAGGCGGGTGAGCCCTCAGTGAGGTCTTCCCATTAGGAAGGAGTGCGCCATTGGAGATGCCGGTAATCATGGGGGACACTTCTGCAATGACCTCTCTCTCTTCCCTTCTGACTTCAACCCAAAAACGAAAGTTGGATGCTCCTCAAACTAAAAAAATACTACCTAACGTTCCTAAGTTTCTCATTGTTACCCGTACTGATGGTCATGATTTCTCCAAGGTCAATCCTTTCATAATTCAGAAGGGTGTAGATGCCATTGCAGGTCCGTTGAAGAAATGTTCTCGTCAACATAATGGGAGTTTGCTGTTGGAAACAGATAATGCCTTTCAGGCTCAAAAACTGATCCGAGCCACGCTTTTGCACACCTTCTCGGTAAAAGTCGAAGCCCACCGTACCCTTAACTTGTCATGTGGGGTGTTCTATTCTCGATCCCTCGACGGGTTATCAGACGAAGAAATAAAGGACTATTTGACTGATCAGGGCATCATAGCTGTCCATAGAGTTATGAAAAAGGCTGATACAGGTTTGATACCAACCCAAACTGTATTTTTTACTTTTGACAAGGTGGATCTCCCTTCCAAAATCAAAGCAGGCTACAAAATTATATCAGTTCGCCCGTATATCCCGAATCCCACATGTTACCAGTGCCACAGATATAATCATACCCGTGAGTCTTGCCCTCATGTAGCCAAATGCAACACCTGCGGCAAGGACGCTCATGAGGGGGACTGTCCGCCTCCATCCCCTTACTGCATTAACTGCATGGGCGACCATTCTGCTTCATCTAGAGACTGCCTGTTTACAAGGAGGAGCGGGTCATCCAAGAAATAAGAGTACACGAAAAAGTTTCGACCTCTGCTGCTCGGAAGATACTAGCTAGTCGAAAGCCCACCGAGCTCCCAGCGGGTAAATACAGCGCTGTCCTTGCCTCCCCTCGTCCTAGTAAGGAGGTTGCCACACAGACGTATGACCTTACCTTTAGCGACACGGTTGTCAGATCGGCCAGTCCAAAGATTGCCCGATCAACCTCTCCACTCACTTCCTCTCACCAAAAAACACAGCCATCAGCAGCTCCTCCCAAATCACGGGCGTCTAAATCGGATGCCCGGACTTCCAAGAAAGAGCCTGTCCGTGAAGATTTCTTAAGATCTGAGCCTGCACACTCTACGTCTGCGCACACAACTCATCGTCATTCCTCCAAGAAGGCACACAGGAAAAAGAGTTCCTCTCCTTCCCCGCCACGGCGCGACTCGACTGTCACACCATCTAGCAGTGGCACCACTCGGTCTTCCTCTGTCTCTCTGGGGCACCCTACTGCTGGCCGATCATCCGGCCCTCGACTGGCGGAGGAAGCTGCCCCTGCCATTAAATCCAGGCAGGTGGCGGAAACTCCCGATGAAGCGATGGAACATGACCTTTTACCTACAAATTCCAGTAGCAGCATTCCCTTGAAGTCAGACCCTCAGTGGCCAGCGAGGTGATCTCCCCTCGCTTTTCTTCTCTATCTTCTCACCTTATGGATCTCCTTCAATGGAATATTCCCGGCATTCGTTCCAACAGAGATGAATTGAAACTCCTCAGACTTCACCGTCCATTTGTGGTCGGACTTCAAGAAACGAAGTTACTCCCACGCGACAACATAGTTTTTTCACAATATACCTCAGTGCGTTTTAACCTGCCCCCTGTGGAGGGTATTGCAGCCCATGGAGGGGTTATGTTGCTCATTAGAGATGACATATACTATCATCCTATTCCACTGCACACTCAACTACAGGCAGTTGCCGTCCGCATCATTCTTCCAACCTTTTCCTTTTCCCTTTGTAACATCTATACCCCATAGTCTTCTGCGTTTACTAGGGCAGATGTGCTGCACCTTGTTGCCCAACTTCCTTCCCCCTTTTTGTTGATAGGCGATTTCAACGCCCACCACCCCCTATGGGGTTCTCCGGCCTCTTGCCAGAGAGGCTCCCTTTTAGTGGACATTCTCAACCATCTTAATCTTAGAGTCAACACAATTTCAGCCGACCAGTTGCATAAAATAGTTTACATCTATAAACCTTTACCCAGGTTTCGGCAAAATTAATTTTGCCTTCTTCAGGATACCTAATGAAACCGTGACACACAAATATGAAAAATAGTAAAATACAAAGGTGTTTTTAACGTAAGAAATTAAAATTCCAGTATAGGTGAAAATATATTTACAGTAAAGCTCACATTAAAAAAGTTGTTAAAATGTGGCTGACTCCATGTCAATAGATTAAAATTTTAAAATTTAAAACAAAGTCACATTATAAAATTTTGGAGCATGTCCACACACAGGTCAAGTGAGCACTGCGTACTGGCAAAGGCGATAGAGCCCTAGTGACGTGCGCCCGCACTAGGTGGCGCCAAGAGGGCTGATGGGCGTGCGCGGTCACGGACGCGAATGAATTTGACAAACGGGAACTATATGTAATATGATACTGAAGGAAACATAAAATAAAATGGAAAATAAGATGCAAAGAAGTCTGGAGCCGAGCTATGTGGGTGGCAGAATATATATACGTGCGTACACGCAAAAATTAGAGAATGAAAAGTTAGAAAATATTCAGCGGCCAGCATAGTGCAAGCACCACAAACTACAAACAAACAGCACGCACCTGGTGGGAGGGAACGGTACAAACACCACACATCACAACACCAGAAAAATATAAACAAGGGCGCCACTAGAAATCTGATGATAAACATTAAGCATCACAACAGTATAAAACTATAAACAAGTGCTACTCTAGAATTTTGTGGACAATAAACACCGTGCCGGAACAAGTATTTCATTAACAAATGTCAAACAGTATAGGTTTGAAACCTTCTAGGTACTGTCTACTTGCAAGTTGAAGTTGGTCGTTCAGCATATTACCATCGTTGATGATGTGTTTTAAAATTTCATATTCTTCCCATAAATCAAATTTCCTTCCCTTGGCTTTTCTATGCAAAATTACAGTGTCTTCCAACGATTTAGGGACATGATCTGCTACAAGCAAATGCTCGGCAAAGGTAGAATTGTGTACATTGCATCCTGTCCTCCCTAGTAGATGGTCTTTATATCGCACCTTGATTGCTCTTCCTGTCTGTCCTATGTAATAACAGGGACAGTTGTTACATATTATTTTGTAAATGCCAGAATTGGCAGAATAGGAGCTTTTTACACAAGCCCTGTTGACAGCCTCTATGCCAAAGCTGCTGAATTACCTTTAACCTATCGACGCGACATATTACTGTGTCGGTATGCATGCCGTTTGCTTTCGATGCCTCACCATCCTTCCCATCCATCGTTCTTTAACGACTCCCTCGATAGCCAATATGGGCTGTCTGCGATTGCCCTGCTCCCTCCTGGAGTTCGTTTTCGACGCTTGCTTCGGCAGCTCGATTTTAGTCTCTCTTCCACATTTCAAATAGGTGAGAGCCCAGTGCCACCTTGGCTTCAGGCTCAAGTTCGCGTTCACCTTGAACGCGCCTCACTCCCGAAGGAGAGCACTTTGGATGCTTTATACTGCTCGCGGTTCCTTGAACTTTGTGCATGGCTCGAAAACTCAGTTTTCATATATACGGAAGGCTCAAAGACCAATGACGGTGTCGGATGTGCGATTGTCGTGGGGGATGACTGTTACCAGTACAGGCTTAATGCCCACTGCTTGAATTTCACAGCGGAGCTTTTTGCCCTCTATCAGGCTATACTCTTCATCCGTCGACACCGTTCTCGTTCTTATGTTATCTGCTCTGACTCCCTCAGCGCCATCCAGAGTCTGAGTGACCCCTTTTTAGCCCATCCTATTGTGCACCGAATCAACCGCTCCCTTCAGTTATTAGCTTCTGACAGTCCTCGCGTTCACCTCCTGTGGGGTACCTGGCCACGCAGGCGTTCCTGGTAACGAAGCTGCTGATGCTGCTTCCAAGGCTGCAACTTTTTTAAGTCGGACAGCTACATACTGTGTCCCATCGCACGATATTCAAGGGGCTCTTTCGTGGGTCCTTATAACGTCATGGCATAATGTGTGGTCTTCACTTACTAATAATAAGCTCCGGACCATTAAACCGCTCCCGGTGGCTTGGATGACCTCATCACGCCGCTTGCGATGAGAAGAGATCATCTTGGCCCGGTTGCGGATCGGAGACTGCCGGTTCAGCCACCGCCACTTGCTCAGTGGTGACCCCGCACCGTTATGTTCCTGTGGCCACCCGCTGTCGGTGTGCCATGTTTTATTGTCATGTTCAAATTTTACTCCTGTTCGGCTTGCACTACATCTGACGGACACATTGGAAGACATTTTAGCTGATGACGTGAGGGCTGTTGCTCGAGTATTGTATTTTATCAATTTGACCAATTTGTCGAGGGACATTTAGCTCTTCGCTTTGTTGTTTTTTATTCTATGTCTTTTAGCTGTTTTTATATAGTCTTATTATTCTTGGGTATATCCCCGGTTTGATTCAGGCGCTAATGACCTTAGTAGTTGTGCGCCCTAAAACCACAAGAAGAAAAAAAAAGAAAAAAAAAAAAGAAAAAAGAAAAAAAAAAATCAGAGTTGCTTAGTGCCCCCTGCTACACTTTCTGTAAATAGTCAAATGGGATGACAAAGCACTTGCCACAAGACTGCCACGCAACTGTTGCAGCATTTTTCTGCTTGTCTGCTGTATATAAGTGTCAAGCTCATACTCATAGCATAGTGACATGCTACTTCAGGGAAAGGGGAAATTAAATAATGATCATATGGGTTTTATTGACTGAGATATCCCCATAAGGTTTTGGCCACCTACTTGCAAGTGGTGGTGGTGGTGGTGGTGGTGGTGGTGGTGGTGAACCTGGTCCTCTTTTATTTATAGTTAGTGAGACTGCCACTGAGCTACGTAGGTCAACATGGAAATAGGAAAATTAATTGCTTACATTTATTGGCCTTCTGAAATTTATTTTGTTGTTATTATTTCAGAATCAGCATATCACAAGAACCTGTATTATCTTTGTGATCAGCCAGCCATGGATTTCTGCTGTCCAGTTTTTAGTTTAGTTCATGACTTGGTTTCTACCTATTGCGAGTCTTCTTTTGTGTTTTCATCAAATTGCTCATTGTCAGTCTGTCCCTTTTGTGTTTTTCCATTCTTGAGGTTGTATTTTTTTTATCTTCTGACAGTGGACTATTAGCTAGGAACAGGGGACTGATGACGTAGCTGTTTAGTCCCCTCAAAATAACAACAATAATACAAAATGGACCATATGCTTTAACATATAAAGTATATACTTGTAGTAGTAATGTTATTTCTTTTGTTCTGTAAATACAGTGTATGGAACTTGTTTCAGGAGAGGGAAGTTGATTGTGAATAGTTTCTCCCAGTTCACTGTGCCCTGGAAAGTTGGTCAGGTGATCATGGCCTGGGTGGATCTTCTTTTCAGTGTGGGTGACACTGGACACTGAGGACATGACATCTGGAAGGTGGGATCCTATTCTTGAAGCAAGAGGATGTCGTAATTGAGTTGTCAATGGTAGCTGCAAATAGTTTTGAATGTGTGAGATTTGAGGAATGAGGTGAAGAGGTTGGAAAAAAACTTTCACAAATTTGTGCCTGAATTGTGGAAAGCAAGAGAGTGCTGGAGGAAGTCTTGATGAAATGGAACATACTAGCAGTTGTGTGTGTGTGTGTGTGTGTGTGTGTGTGTGTGTGTGTGTGTGTGTGTCATGCAGTAGATGTGGTGCTGAGAGCAGTGGTTTGTAGGCAGAGAGGTTAGATGGATGCAAGGGGTAAGTGTTGAAAACTGTGTTTGATACACAGTCTTTGACATAAAACATGGCTGGTGGCCAGCCACTAATGAAACTGTCTGTGCCGGTGGCAGCATGGGACAATAAACATGACCACATTGATGTGCTCTAAGTCTGTCCATCTGTATAATGTGACAACAATGCAGATTGCCCATTTTCTGTAGGAAGTCCTGTTTATTGCTAGATTTAACATAGGTTGACAACATCCATGATACAGTGGTAAAGCATGTGGTGAGTAAATGCAGGGTCTGGTCATTGAAAGCAGCTGCTTGCAAAATTTTTATAGCACCATTTAGCTGAGAGCCGAAGCCAGGTATGTAGTATAAACGTATCTACAACATATTTTGATGGATGTTAATGGAACTAAACTAGTAATAGTTATTATTTATAGATCCCCTGACTCAGATTTTAAAATGTTTCTGCCGAAGCTGGAATTGGTTTTGGGTTCACTGTATAGGAAGTATAAAAATTTAATTATGTGTGGAGATTTCAACATTAATTGTGTAGGTGATAACTCAAGGAAAAGTCAGCTGTTGGATCTTTTTAATTCCTATAACATGATGCAAACAGTATTTTTTTCCAATGAGAGTGCAAGGAAATAGCAGTTCTACCATTGACAATATTTTTGTTCATTCTTCATTATTAGAGGGGCACTCTGTCAGCAGAATAGTAAATGGCCTATCAGACCACGATGCCCAACTTTTAATTCTAAAAAGTATTTGTTCTCAAACAAGTGTTAAACATAAATATCAACTACTCAGAAAAGTTAATGCAGTTGCAATTGAGACCTTTTTAAGCTTAATTAAGGAACAAGAATGGCAGGATGTTTATAGTGCTGATAATGCAGATGATAAATATAATGTTTTCTGAACACATTTCTTATGCTGTTTGAAAGTTGCTTTCAGCTAGAACGCTCAAAACAGGGTACTTCCAGTAACAGATGGCCAGGGTGGCTGACAAAGGGGATAAGAGTATCATGTAGAACTAAGAGGGAGTTGTATCAAAATGTTAGAAGCAGTCAGAATGAAGCTGCAGTAGCTCATTACAAACAGTACTGTAAGGTTCTGAAAAATGCCATTAAGAATGCAAGAATTATGTGGTACGCAAAAAGAATAGCAAACTCTTGGGATAAAATTAAAACTATCTGGTCAGTCGTGAAGGAAGTGTCTGGTCAGCAGCAGCAGGTAGAAGATATAACGTCAGTGTGTAGTAGGAATGTTTCTGTTACTGACAAGTTAGATATATGTGCAATATTCAATAATCACTTTCTGAATATAGTAGAGGAACTAAACAAAACTCTAGTATCTACAGGTAATCATATAACGTTTTTAGAAAATGCCTTTCCGATGCTGTTACCTGAAATGGTCCTTCATGATACTTCTATGGGAAAGATTGAGACAATAATTAAATCATTAAAGTCTAAGGACTCTTGTGGATATGATGGGGTATCTAGCAGAATTCTAAAGTACTGTTCTCCATATGTTAGCCCAGTACTAAGCCATATTTGTAATTTTTCCTTTCAGAATGGTCAGTTTCCTAACAGATTAAAGTACTCAGTAGTGAAACCACTTTATAAAAAAGGAGAAAGGGATAATGTTGACAACTACAGACCTATTTCTATGCCATTGGTTTTTTCTAAAGTTTTTGAAAAGGATGTATATTCAAGATTAATTGATCATTTCAGTTCATATAATTTATTGTCAAACATACAGTTTGGTTTTAGAAGTGGTTTAACGACTGAAAATGCTATATTTTCGTTTCTCTGTGAGGTACTTGATGGGTTAAATAAGTGGCTATGGACATTAGGCGTCTTCTTTGATTTAACAAAAGCATTTGATTGTGTTGATCACAAAATATTGTTGCAGAAGTTGGAACATTATGGAATACGGAGAGTACTCACAACTGGTTCACCTCTTACTTTAATAATAGACAACAGAAGGTAATTCTCCGCAGTGTAGAAAATAGCTATGACGTGCAATCCCAATGGGGCACAATTAAGTATGGGGTGCTCCAGGGGTCTGTTTTGGGACCATTGATGTTTCTGATTTATATAAATGATATGCCTCCGAGTATAACAGGTGACTGTAAAATATTTTTGTTTGCTGATGGAACCAGCTTGGTAGTGAAGGATGTTGCTCGTAATATTGACACAGTATCAAATAATGCAGTTAGAGAAGTTCATGGCTTGTAGAAAACAAGTTGATGTTAAATCACAGTAAAACTCAGTTTTTACAATTTCTAACACATAATTTGACGAAAGCTGACATTCTGATTACACATAATGGGCATTTGATAAGTGAGACTGAACAGTTAAAATATGTAGGTGTTCATATAGACAGTAAGCTGTCATGGAAAGCCCATGTTCAGGATCTTGTTCCAAAACTAAATTCTGCTATATTTACCATTAGAACAATATCTGAGATAAGTGATTTTTCGACACTAAAAGTAGTCTATTACGCTTACTTTCACTCACTTATGACATACGGCATTGTTTTTTGGGGTAACTCGCCTGAGGCAAAAAGGATATTTCTGGCTCAAAAACGGGCGGTTCGAGCAATATCTGGGGTAAGTTCGTGAACGTCATGTTGACCCGTTTTCAGTAGTCTGGGAATTTTGACTCTGGCGTCACAATACGTTTTTTTCTTTGATGTCGTTTGTTGTTAATATCATCATCTTATTCCCACGAGTTAGTAGCTGTCACTCGGTGAATACTAGATAGAAGTCGAATCTACATTTGCATCACACCACCTCAACACTTGTGCAGAAAGGGGTACAGTATTCTGCGGCATCCCTTTTCAATAAGCTGCCACAAGAACTAAAGAATCTTATCACTAATCCACACGCTTTCAAATCTAAATTGAAGAGTTACCTCATGGCTCACTCCTTTTATTCTGTCGAGGAACTCCTAGAAAAGGTAAACAATTAAGCTAATTCATTTTTTTCTTTATTGATTCTTTTCACTTTGTCTTAAGATTGTCGTGTGCAAAGGACTACTTAAAAATTTTCTATTACCATTCTTGTGTAACAATTAATGTATTGACTTGTTCCATGACCATGGAGTCTCACTCCTCAATTGGGTTCTACGGAACAGATAAAACCAATAAATAAATTAACATATTTTGAAGAGTGATATACTGGTAATTGTGTAATAACATTTCTTGGAGGAAGGCCTCATCTAAATGTCTGTAGTTCATTTCTTGTAAGCTGCCAGTGACATTGGTGATTTAGCAAAGGATGAGGTAATACAGCACAAATTGCCTTTTATCGCTAATTGCCATTGATACGTAAAACTGCTTTAATTTAGTTGCATGGTGATACATTAAAATCTCTACAATTGATTTTCCACACTTTATAACAGAAGCAGACCAACCACTTTTATATGATTAGTATTTTATTATGCAAACATAAAATACACTGGTGGGATGAAAAAAAAAACTAGTTTGTGAAACAATCAAAATACCTCACTACATTGCATAACACTATTTTTATTGGTTTATACCTCTTTCCTTCTCTATTAGGAGTGATCCTTCAATTTATCATCACCAAAATTTCATTTTGTTTCAATAAGCCACAATGACTAAATGTGGTGTCAAGTGTTTTTGTTGTCATTTGATTCAGGATGATAAATGTAGGTGATAAACTATGTGAATACCTTTCAATGCATACTGCAGATAGCAAAGTATGAAAACTTAAAAGTTTGATGCCTAATTGTTACAGCAGAGATTAAGCATGAAGGGACTATATTATGTTAACAGTACATTCACTCTGGTATGCAGGTTCTAATTGATGATTCAAAATTAAACATGCATCAGTAACAGTCAATTCAAATTTCTTCAGAGGCATTTGTATGAAGCAGCTTGCCTTTCAAAATGCATGTTAAATAGTGCATGAATGTCAGGACAAGCACTGTGAAAAGGCTGTATTTTCAATCCATAAAGCGTGTAAAAGAACTTCTGATATTTCCTTGAACAAAGGAGGCACTTATTTAGAAAGAAATACCTTTTGGATGTCATAATACTGTTGTTCATTGCTCCATATAAGTTACAAATCTTACAGCATAAGAAATTCTCTTCAGAACCAACTGGAAAGGGTGACATGTGTCTTCTATGTAAGATTAGATTAATACTTGTTCCAGAGATCATGAACATGACACTTGGAACATGTCAGGTTAATAAAGGATGTCAGTAAAAGACATTACATTACACAAAATATTACATGACACATTTATTTTTATTTTATCAGTTTATTTTTTATTTACTAATTTATATATACAAACTCATCTAATGAGTAGAAGGAAATTCTTTTAATTTATTTTTAAATGCTAGTTCGCTCTCTTTCTGGCTTCTGATGCTACTTGGTAGGTGACCAAAGACTCGTGGCGGCATAATTTACCCCATTCTGTACAAAACTCAGATTTAGCCATACATAGTAAAGATCATCCTTTCTCCTGATGTTATAGCTGTGCACACTATTACTTTTGAACTGGGTTGGATTATTAACAATAATTTTCATAAGTGAATACATATACTGTGAAGTTACTGTGAGGATACCTAAATCCTTAAATAGATGTCTACAGTATGATCTTGGGTGGGCTCCAGCAATTATTCTGATTACACGCTTTTGTGCAATGAATACTTTTTACTCAGTGATGAATTACCCCAGAATATGATGCCATACGAAAGCAGTGAATGAAAATAGGCATGTTAAGCTAATTTACGGACATTCTTATTGCCAAAATTTGGAATAACCCTAACAGCATACATAGCTGAACTCAAACATTTCAGCAGACCATCTGTGTGTTACAAACAGTTTAATCTCCCATCAATGCACATACCTAAATTATTTGAAAATTCAATGTTAGTTACAGACTTCTGTCCAAAGACTATATTTATTACTGGAGTTGTGCCATTTACTGTACAGAACTGTATATTCTGTTTTTTATAAAAATTTAATGAGAGTCCATTTGCAGAGAACCACTTACAATTACATCACTTAGATCTTGTTTTTTGGAGGTGATTACTATATTTGTATCATCAGCAAAAAGAACTAACTTTGCATCTTCATCATGTAGAATGGCAAGTCATTTATGTATATTAAGATCAGTAAGGGACCCCATCCTTGATAGTCCCCCAGTTTGAGGAATCAGCTGATGTTTTGACATTACATGAACCACTTATTTCAACTATGTGCATTTTCCCAGTTAAGTATGATTTAAACCATTTGTACACTGCCCCAGTTGAACCATAATGATTAAGCTTATCTAGAATAATTCCATGATTGACACAATCGAAGGCCTTTGAAAGATTTAAAAAGAGAGAGAGAGAGAGAGAGAGAGAGAGAGAGAGATGCCAATGGGTGATATCCAGTTATTCAGAGCATTTAATATTTGATCAGTGAAGGCATTTTAACTATAGCACCATACAAAAAACATTAGTAGATTTTTATTGCTGACGAATATTTATTACGCTGCTTGCAAAAGGTAATTACACAAGTGCATGTCATATCTGTATGTTTCAGAAATATGTTACTCAACATCTTTTCTGAAAAATACGAGAGGGCTCCTGAAACTGAGCTGTGCTCTAAGAAAAATAAAGGTCTGTTCGCTGAAATTCTTGAGGAGAGGATATGCAGTTATATGAAAATCACAGAAACTGTTCCAGAAATCATGGTTATTGAGGAATGTGATGCAGGACCACACACTCAACTGACCCCAGAAATGCAGGTAATATTTCAGGAGAGACTTCCAGGAACATATTTATTAAAGGAACTCTACCACTATTAAATCATCTTCCATGCAGCATATGGTTGCAGCTGCCCTTAGGCCAGGGCCACAGAATGAAGTTCTAGTGGAGGCATTTAACTTGAAAATAACAAGACATGACATTGGCACATTAAAGAAAAGGAACTGGGTAAATTGTCAGGTAAAAAATATCATTGTTGATCCTTATTTAAATCTTGCTTTAAGTTTATTCTGATTATTGAAATAAACTACTTTTTGCTGTAGGTAATCAATTTTTACATGAGTCTGCTCAGTGAGAGGGGAAAGCAGAAAGGATATCCATCAGTTTACACATTCAACACTTTCTTCTTCCCAAAGCTGTACTCCAGTGGTTTCTCTTCATTAAGACGATGGACTCGGAAAGTACATCATATTATTAATTTTATGCAATATTTATAAGGGCTATTAGTTTGTGTTTCATGAAATTGATTGATGATCATGTATAGAACTTCTTGTAAGAAGTGGCAAATAGATTTCATAAGAACATTCAAAATACAAAAAGAAAATTACTCACCTATATCACAAGTTGAGATAAATAGTAAACTACTGGTACATTTCACCCTCAAAGTAATGTAGCTATGTTGATTACTTATTGTCATGCAGTAGATACATTTATGGTAGCTTCCTCACTTAATTGTAGTTCTGCAGAAACCATGATAGTATTATCAGGATTGCAATCCAACAAAGGGGGATCCCACAATTGAGCAGGATCCAGCATAATTTCAGAAACTTTGGAATTCCACAACACTCTGCAAATTCCCAAGCTGCACTGAATGATTGCAGTGCAACCACCAAATCAACAAGAGTTACAGGCAGGAAGAGCTTTGTCCTCCATGGGTACATTTGTAGTTGTATAAGTAGAAGATTGAGAGGTAACACTAGTGATGTTGTTGGTTTTTTGTCATATTTCCGAAATGAAGTGACTTGTTGTTTGTTATTAATAAAGTTATAACATTTTTTATTCTGTATTTTAATAAGACAATTAGTTAACTTAAACTAAATTCATGTGATACTATAAATTTCTCAGTTAGGTCATATAAAGATTAGAACGCTGGCTGCAGTGGCCGAGCGGTCTGCGGCATGCCAGTCACGGTCTGCACGGCTGCTGCGATCGGGGGTTTGAATCCCCCCTCAGGCATGGATTTTTGTGCCGTCTTTAGTATAAGGTAGTTCATTAGTAGTTTGTAAGTTTAGGGACTGATGACTCTGTAGTTAAGTCCCTTAAGCTCTACAAACATTTGAACATAAAGATTAGAACCACCCCCCATGAACCACATACATTGCTAAATATTAGTGGCTTGGGTGCCTTGAGGATACAGATAGCTGTACCATAGGTGCAATCACAGCAGAGAGGTATCTGTGGAGAGGCCAGAAAAACATGACTTCCTGGAGAGGAGCAGCAGCCTTTTCAGTAGTTCCAGGGGCAACAGTCTGGGTGATTCACTGAGCTGTCCTTACAGAATCAACTAACATGGCTTGCCATGCAGCTACTGCGAATGGTTGAAAGCATGGTGAAACTACAGTCTCTACTTTTCTGAAGGATATGGAGCTCTACTGTAAGAATATCTGATGTTGGTGTCATCTTGGGTAAAATATTCCAGAGGTAAAATATTCCCCATTCAGATCTCTGGGCAGAGACTACTCAGGATGACGTTATTATCAAGAACAACAAAATAGGCATTCTATGGATCTGAGTGTGGAATGATCTATCCCTTAATTGGGTAGATAAGTTAGAAAGTATGAAAACAGAATTGGATAGGTTGAAATTAGATGTGGAGGAATTCGTGAAATTCAGTGACAGGATGCATAGGATTTTTGATTAGGTGACAACAGGGTTATAAACGCAAAATCAATTGGAGGAGTGGTGTAGGTCTAATAATGAATAAGAAAATAAGAATGCAGGTACATTAATATGAAAAGTATAGTGGATGCATTATCATAGCAAAAATATATATACAAAGCCAACAATGACCACAGTAGTAAAAGTTTATATACCTACTAGTTTTGCTGATGAGGAGATGGAAATATTGTATGATGAGGTAAAGAAACTTATTCAGTTAAGCAATATAGATTCCATACAATCTGAAAGAACCTCCTTTTTTGGATCAAGTGGCTCAAAGAAAAGTCACTATTTAAGCACTGCACAATTCCTTGTAAAATTCATTAATTAGTACTTAGGTCTGGGCCAGCTTGAGGTTGGAGGTGTCTTTCTTTGAATGTTTCTTGGATCTTCTGTCGGAGGAAGTATTTTGGTGGCAGCTGTCATTAGAAATGACTCCTGATTGTGGAGGGGGGACGGTGAGTGATAGTTGGTATGGGGCAATGGTACTTGTAGGGTAGTGCTGCTTGGTGTACAGCTTTACTAATACTAGAGTCTGCATGTTGGTCTTTGCAAGGGAGTTAGTGTTTGCAGTGACTCATTTTAAGATCCTTTCCTGCTGCTATGTTGTTGTCATAGGTCAGCCGAACTTCCACAAAATATGGAGATCTAGGAGTAATCGGCAAGAAGTTTAGTGGAAGTGGAGGAGAGCCAAGAGAAAAGAGATGAACACTTGAACAAAGTATGAAGTAGTGTCCATGATTGTAGGTAAATATTTATTTGGTGGGACTTAATTGTGTGTGTGTGTGTGTGTGTGTGTGTGTGTGTGTGTGTGTGTGTGTGTGTAGGGGGGGGGGGAACTAGTATGAAAATGTCTAAGCAGTGGACTAATTGTGATATCACTAGCTTTGGTGAAACTTAAGCCCAGCAACAAACAGCATTGAGAAAAAGATATTTGATCACAAAGACAGTGCTATGCATGGAGCAGCTGTAACATTTTTAGCCGAGTCCCAAAAAGAAACAATGGAAACAGTTTGTTTAAAAACTGTATCAAAAGATGATGTTACAGCAAGAATCTTTTGTACTGCCTATAAGGTTGAAAAACAGAATCAATCTTTCTACAGCTTTGAATCAGAAATCGATTCCAAGAGCTCAATGGATTTGTGTAGGTTACTAAGGGCAGTGGAGCCCAATGACCACACACTTCACAGAACAATAGCTTTATTGATGTTGACACCTCAGAGTACAAACACCAACTGATTTGAACATGGAAAATCATGCAAAAGAAACACACCAAAGATTGTCATGAAGATGTGCCACTCGGTTATCGGTTCGTGACCATGGTCGATACACTCACTCCAATTGTTGGCCAGTGGCCCCCCCTCCCCACCTCCTGAGAGCCATGGTGGGGGGGGGGAGGAGAGGAAGTCACAAGCCCTAGTAGATGGACACACAGAGGGCATCCCACACAGGTAGTTCTGTAGTCCCATCTGGTAGTACAGGAGTTCTGTAATTGAGGAGGCAGTGTAACCTGTTGGGAGAGTTGCTGGCAAAAGCATTAGCCATGGACCAGAACACAGTGCTCGATGGGAGCAGAAAGGCCTGAGCCTTGGAAGGAACGGAATCACGGGCCAGCTGAAAACATTTAATAATAAGCTTACATTTAGAGAATGATCTGTGCATTGTGAATAGGTTATTGTCGCACACCATGACAAACAGTTCTGTTGTGAATGGTGGGGGAATGGGGACAGAGAACTGATAGCAGGGATTGGAGGGGGGAAGGGGACGAGAGAATCCTCTGAAGGGGGAAGATGGAAAGGAGTCACCGATCGAAGGTGGTGCGTGACCCGATAGCAAACGAGGGAAGAACGAGGAGAAGGAAGAGGAGGGAGCCTCGACCTAGGGAGTGGAAGCAGGATGGAGATTTGCGGGCTTCAGGCGATTAATACAATTGAGGAGGATGGTGTAGGTGTTAGCTGCATAAAGGAGGACAGAATAAGGACCGAAGTAAGGGGGCTGTAAGGGTGGGTGGACGATGTTATCATGCAAAAACACGAACTTGCAAGTCTGCAGGTCCGAAGGTACCCTTACAGGTGGAGGAGAGTAGGTGACAGGAGGGGAAGGGTAGAACGCAGCACAGATGAGGTGGACGTGGTCTACCAGTGAAGGGACATCCTCGAGAGAGAGGGGAGCGGGGATGAGGTGACAAGCTTGCTCAGTAAGGTGAGTTGTTGCCCGTATATGAATTCCGCAATGGTGCCACATAGGTGCTCCTTGTATGTCGAATGCAAGCCAAGGAGAACGAGAGTAAGGGCATAGTCAGTGTGACCCCTGGCACCAAACGGCCGTTTTTAGGGTCCTGTGCCACCACTCCACCAGCCCGTTGCTCTGAGGGTGATAGGCAGTGGTGTGGATCTGGCGAATGCTGCAAAAGTGGCAGATATTGGTGAAAATTGCACTCTCAAATTGGCATCCCTCGTCAGTTGTGATGACAGAGCGGCAGCCAAAGCGAGCGATCCAGGTACAAATAAAAGCATGAGCGACGAACTCAGCAGTGATTAAGCAGAGCTGTGGCCTCCATCCACCTTGTGGTACAGTCGATCATGGAAAGGATGTACCTGTAACCATCGACCAGCAGCAAAGGGCCAACAGGATCAAAGTGGATTTGCTGGAATCTGCCAGATGGAGGAGGGAATGAACCAAGCGGAGGGGAGGTGTGAGATGTGACCTTGTTCCGCTGACACACAACACAAGAAGGCCCAGGCCTGGCAATTCCCCCTCATGTCGCGCCAAACGAAACGTTCGCACACCAGGCATGTCTAGGCTTTGACACCCGGGTGTGTGAGCTCATGCAGCTTCTGGAAAGGACATAGAAGAGAGCAGGGAATGAAGGAACGGAGTTTACCCATAAAGTCATTGCAACATACCTTGCCGGTGATGCCCAGAAAGGTGGTGCGGATGGGATGTAAGGAAGAGGAAGGGTCAGAGACAAGAGCAAGGAGACCATCGTTGGCGTATTGAAGGGCTGAAAGGTTAGAGAGATCAATGTCGATAGAGACAGCATCGATCAGAGAGAGGAAGTCCGCCACCCCATAATCGGCACTCTTGATATAATGCACGTCCGTTGTGAATTGTGATATGTAGTCGAGGTAGCGGAAGTGCCTAGGAGGCAGGTCAGCTGGGGGATTTTTGTGGCAGCAACCAGCGATTTGTGATCGGTAAGAACGTGAAAGGGTTGACCTTAAAGTTCTGCATGGAAATGTTTTAATGGCCTTGTAGATGGCAAAAAGTTCCCTGTCAAATGCAGAGTACTTGTGTTGTGCATGGTTTAATTTTTTGGAAAAGAACTCGGAGAAATTACACTGTCGTGAGATAGGCTAAGAACTGCACCGATGACAGTGTTGCTTGTGTCTGTAGTGAGAAAAACTTGCGTGTTGGGTTGAGGATGAGCAACCGCAATTGCTCGAGCAAGTAATTCATTGAGTGCATTGAAGGATTGTCATTTGGTCCATTCAGGGTACCGTACAGTTACCTGACATATGCTTGCCAGCCAATGCGTCTGTAAGGAGGGCCTGAACCTCGTCCATGTTGGGCAGGTGCTGCCTATAGTAGTTAATGGTGCCAAGGAGCCTACGAAGCTCTTTGTAAGTGGAAGGGTGTTTGATGTTTTGAACAGAGTTAACCTTCTCAAGGGGGGTGCGATGCCCTCCAATGAAACTGTGTACCTGAGGAACTGTACTGAGGGGAGATGCCGTTGGCATTTGTCATCATTCGATTCCTGCTTCGGCCAGCCTGTCACGAATGATTTGCAAATGTTTTTTTTGTTTTCCTCGACCAAGGAACTTAAAAGCAGAACGTCATCTAAGTACACAAAACGAAATTTTAAGTCCTGTAAAACCTCACTGATAAAAATGCCACACAAACCTGGTAATGGTTTAAGTCCGAAAGGCATGAAACGATACTGGAAATGGCCAAGTAGGGAGGTGATGGTCATTTTTTCAATGTCCTCAGGGGCCATGAGAATTTGATGGTAAGCAGTCAACAACCATAAAAATTTAGATCCGGCAAGTAATTTGGAAAAATTGATTACGTTCAGAATTGGGAAGTGGTCCATAATAGTCTTTGCAATGAGCTTGCGATAGTCACCACATACACACCACGTGCCATCATGTTTCTTTACTATGTGAATGGGTGAGGCCTAACTGCTAAAAGATCACTCGATCACACCGGTTGACAGAAGTTCAGATACTTGTGCATCAACTGCGGCTAATTTTTTGGAATACAGATGGTGTAGTTTAGAAAACACAGGGACAGTGTCAGTGAAACGCAGTCTGTGAACCATACTGTTTATGACGACAGCCACTTGAAAGGATGGTGAGAACCTGGCACTAGGCACAAAGGACAGGGTCGCTGAGCTGCTGGCAGACATGAAAATTGATAATCACGTTCACACAACTTAAATTTTCAGCCACGGCCTTCATCAGAAAAAGAAACACACACATTCATGCAATCACTCGGACAACTATACACACCAAACTATCATGTCGGGCCACTCCAGCAAGACTGTGAATGAGGTGGGGAGTGGAGGGGGAAGGATGCTGGGTAAAGGTGGGGGATGAAAAGTTCCACATTGCATGATGACCTTTAAAGGCTCTGATAGGTGGCGGCAATGAATACAGTGAAGGGAATGAGTGGGAAAGGATAAAAGGGAGGTGTAGAGGAGTGTGGGGAGGGAGTGGGGGGATTTGAAATGATAAGAATAATAAGTAAAAATAAAAATAAGAAAAAAGGAAAAAAATAGGGGAAATAAGAAAAAAATAGTGTTAAGGAAAGAAGGAAAAAATAAGTATAAATAAAAGTAATAAATTAAGGGGATATTGTTAGTGGTGATACACAGTTGTAAGGAAGACATGGATACAGTATAATGGATGGGGAAGTATGAGGGGGGGAGGGGGGGGATTTTAGGCAGATAGTGCAGGAATGGAAATTTCTTAAGTTGAGACCAGGATGGTTGCAGGACCATAGAATGTGTTGAAGGGGCAATTCCCATCTGCACAGTTCAGAAGAGCTGGTGGTAGACTGGAGGATCCAGATGACTCGAGTAGTGAAGCAGCCATTGAAATAGCGTGCTGTGCTTAGCTGCATGCTTTGCCACAGGGTGGTCCATCTTGATTTTGCCAAGTTTGGCGGTGGACATTCATTCTGACGGACAGCTGGATTGTCATGAAACCAATATAAAACGCTGTGCAATGATTGCAGCAGAGTCGGTATATCAGATGGCTGTTTTCACATGTGACCCGACCTCTGATGGGGTAGGATAAGCCTGTGATGGGACTGGAAGTGCTGTGTGGGTAGATTGGATAGGTTTTTTATTGGGGTTTTCCACAGGGATATGATCCCTGCTGTAAGGGGGTTACGGTTGGGAGTGGCATAGGGATGGACAAGGATGTTGTGGATTTTGGGTGGGCAATGGAATGCCACTTCAGGAGTGGTCGGAAGGCTCTTGAGTAGGATGTCTCTCACTTCAGGGTATGATGACAGATAATCAAAGCCCTGACGAAGGATGTGATTAAGTTGTTCCAGTCCTGGGTGGTATTGAGTGACAAGGAGGACACTCCGTTGTGACTGGTTTCTGGGGTTGGGGGGGATGATTGTTAGTGTGTGGGGATATGGCATGGGAAATGTGTGTGTTGACTAGATAAGGAGGGTAATGTCTGTCTGTGAAGGTCTTTGTGAGGCCTTTGGCATAGTGGGTAAGAGACTTCTCATCACTCCAAATTCGCCATCCACAGGTGACAAGGCTGTGGTATGGATGGCAGCTATCAAAGTACAGGTACTGTTGGTAATTAGTTGTTTAATGTGGACAGAGTTAGGGATGGAGCCATCAGTGAGGTGGATGTTAACATCCAGGAAGGTGACTTGTCGGGTTGAGAAGGACCAAGTGAAATTGTTGGAGTAGAAGGAATTGAGATTGTCAAGGAACGAGGATAGTGTGTCCTGGCCCCGAGTACAAATCATAAAAATGTCATTAATCAACCTGAACCAGATCAGGGGTTCGGGGTTTTAGGAAGGAAGCTAGGAAGGTTACCTCTAGTTGGCCCATAAATTAGTTGGCATAGGAGGGTGCCGTATGGGTGCCCATGGCTGTGCAATGGATTTGATTGTATACTTTTCCTTCAAAGGAAAAATAATTACTTCCTAACAATCAATTAGTAAGGGAGCAAGACCATGGGCATGTGGGATATTCGTGTACAGCGAAGTGGCATCAACAGTGACAAGTAAGGATCCAGGAGGTAAAGGGATGGGGATGGTGGAGAGTCTGTGAAGGAAGTGGTTGATGTGGTCAACAAGTGCTGAAATTCATTCTGTGGGAGCACTGAAATCATCCACAATTGAGCATCCAGGATTGTTAGGTTTATGGGCTTTAGGGAGCATGTAAAATGTAGATGTGTGGGGTGTTGTCGAGGTGAGGAGGAAGATGGATTCGGGGGAGAGGTTCTTGGAAGGGCTACAAGATTTTAGCAGTTATTGTAGGTAATTTAGTAGGTTTTGGATGGTGGAGGAATCAGACAATTGACATAGGCCTTCTGTCATGTAATCACTGAGATTTTCTGAACCCTTGTCTGCAGGGAGGATGATTGGTTGGAATCTATTTTGAGGCTGTGTAAGGCTTTCTTTCTTCTGCCAAAAGGTTGGTGTTCTTAGGAAGGGACTTGGGAAAGGATGGTGATGCCAAGTTGGATGTGAGGAATTACTGTAATGTGACCAGAGGGTAGGGGTAGTTGGGGGGGGGGGGGGTGCGGGAGGATCACAGCTGGATGGTGGTACGAATTGGGAGAGGCAGAGTCCAACGTTGGAATTAGATTGGCTTTGATTTGAAGAATTGGTGGCAAAGTAGTTTTTCCACTGTAGGGATCGACAGGTGTTTGACAAGTCGAACGTGGTTAAATTTGGGTGTGGAGCTGAACGTGATCTTTTGGCCGTGATCGGATCTTTTGGCCATCAGCAAGCCTCTTTACAGTGAGTTGTTACCTATCATCCATTACTGATATTCCTATAGGATTTTCCATTGTTAAAACAACCAGAAAAGATTTATGTTAACTTTTTTTCAAGCAGATTAATAATATAGTGTACTAAATAGTGGAAGTGGTAAATGAATACTACACTTTACACACACATCCAGTATTCCTGTATGTGCAGTCTTTCTTTCCACAACACAATTTTATAGATATGAAAATTTACTATAATGTTAGTACTTGTGCATATACTGTATATTAGGTATAAATCTTTTTGTTACATGAGAGCAAATTTTAATGTCCTGTCAGTGTCACTGAAACCATTGACATTTGTATATTTTATTTTAGGTTGACATATTTTCTTATGAAATTCTTGTGGTACCTGTTCATCTCAAGATACATTGGTGTGTGGTTGTAATAAACTTTAAGGAAAAAACTATCGGCTACTATGATAGTATGAATAGCAGCAATGATGTATGTTTAAAGGTAAGTTTAATAAAAAAATGTTTTTCCCTTTTTTCTGGTGTACAAGATCTTATCATAAAATTTAATTAGTGAAATTAAGAATGATAATTTCAAATCACATATCTGGTTCATATATGTATAAAAAATAGAGATTGTTTAACTTACCTAAAGCACAGGTTTGAAGCAGATACACAAATAAAAACACACACACACACACACACACACACACACACACACACACACACACACACACAAACAAACACAAAAATTCAAGCTTTCGCAACCAATTTTGGCTTCATCAGGAAAAGAAAGGTGGTGGTGGGGGGGGGGGGGGGGGGAGATGCGGGTGTTATGTCTGCTTTGTGTGTGTTTGCTTACCTTACCTTACCTTTCCTTTTTTCCGCTAACGTAAGTCCTTCCACTAATGGGATTGGAATGACTCCTCATCCACTACCTTAACACCTGCATCCTTCCCTCCCCGCCCACCCCGCCCCTTACTTCCTCTTTTCCTGGTGAAGCAACAAATGGTTGTGAAAGCTTGAATTTTTGTGTTTGTGTATTTGTGTATCTGTGTACGAGCTTGTGCTTTGGGTAAGTTAAATCACACCTCTTTTTTTAGAAATATTTTTCTTACCTTGAATGTTTCCCTCTATATATATTATCTGGAAATAAGCTATTATGCCCTCTAAACTTCTGATCCAATACTGCATTACGTCACTGGGACTTTGCACCAATTTCTCTTAGGTGATCTGTGGAACAGAAAAGAAGAGCCCTACTTTTTGGAAATGAATGCAAACATAAAGGAGTTTTTAGTTCTCCATTAGGGGACATCTTGCTAAGTTAGATTTCAGTAGCTGTACACCACCTCACAGCCAGTTGAGCCTTTGTTGGGGTCTTCCTTGGAAGTTAAATGCTGCAGGACTGTTATCTTGAAGTGGTACTGTCTTGAAGATTCTAAACAAAGCTTTGAATTTTATACCTTTTGGTGCACCAAATTTCATATGCTTCATACACGATGATCATTTGTATTTGTCATTATATTCATATTCTGTAATTTGTGTTTCTTCAGTAGAGTACCTTATGCTTTGTACAGTTGGTCTGAAATTGTGCTTCTCGTGCAACAGCTATCATGTGAAATAACATGTATTAAATTGATTTGGCCTTCTGTGTTTCAGATGGAGGCAGGCATGTTATCCTGCATTTAATTTGTACAGATATCTTCCAAGTGGGACAGACATATCACCCTACTAACACACAAGTAATTGATTGTTGTTTAAAGTAGTAGAGTTTGCACCATGTTCCCTGCACAGATGTTCTTTAAGGATGTTATTTCTAGCTGCAGCCCTCTTTATATATTCATGAATTATGATTGATCACAAACCTAAGTGATAAATCAGCTCTCTCAGTAAGACCTATCAACTTCAATGAGACAACATCATTTACATAAATGAAAATACAAACTTAGAGTAGATTATTACTTACCTCTCAAAACTAAGAGTTTACATTGGCACCTGTTGTAAGTTTGGTACCATAATTTGTTGATGGAGATCTCTGTGGTACAGCTAGGTGCGGAGAGTAACATATCTAGGTATTTTGAAACATCAGATTTTTCCTTTTTTTTTCTTTTTTCTCTCTTTTTTCTTTTTTCTCTTTTTTCTTTTTTTTTTCTTTTTTCTCCTTTTTTCCCCTCTTTTCTCATTTTCACCATTGCAGAAAAATACTGATAATTCCATTTTTTCAGCAGGATGGAGCATTACAACACTAACATCTTAATACAATATTGCTTCTTCAAAAGGAGCTGTTCATTGATGAATATGCTAAAGAGGATGTAATCTTGCATTGCACTATTGGCCTCTTTAAGTTCCCTTGGCCTTCAAGATGTCTGCATTCATTTTTGTGTGGAGGTTTTGTGAGAGATTGTCTGTGCACCTATCATTCCAACCATTTTGAGTAGACTGCAGTGAAACAGGGCAAAAACAATTTAGGAGACAGTAACCTCAGCCAAGCTCACAAAAGTGGTGGAGGGTACACTGAAAGGTCATGAAAGACAATTATATTAGTGCTAATTGTGATGTAAAAGATACTTCAAGGTGTTAGACTCTCAGTGAATTCCCCAAAAATAGATGATTGTGTACACTATAAATGTATATATTTAATCATTCTTCTTTTCTGTCACATAGTATATCATTTCATCTGTATTTTTATCATATCAAAATTTTTCTAAGTGCCTGGGGGTACTGATTGCAAAAACGGAGTGTACACTCTCCAAAAATGGGCTTCTTTTGTTGCTTCTGTGGGCAACACACCCTCTCTCTGAATGTTTGTTATAATTGTAATCCAAATTAATTATTGTATTTTTAATGGTACTAATCATTTCTCTTATGCAAGGTGTGTTAAAAGTGTTTTCCATCACCTACAGCACATACAACCACAGTGGTAACCACAATACATGACGTCTCAGTTATTTTTGTGAAGTGTTGAGCTTTTTCAACATTGTTTCCAAGCTTCATGTATCTACAACCACTGACCACTACTCTTACATTGATTTCTGCTAGAACTCCTGTGTATGAATATTGTGCTCTGGCATCACTTTCTGCAAGAGTTACTACCAAACAGGAACTACTCCATTTTCCTCAAATTAGTATAACAACTAAATCTTAGTTAAAGATGGCTACTTTCTAGTGAATGTGCACTGCAGACCCCTGGATATGGACCACATTCTCATTAAAGAAAATGCAATGCCTCAATCCATGCCACCATGGATCTCTTTAGCGTAGTTACTTCAACACTAAAGTCATGGATTTAAAAACAATTTTATGGATGTTGTCTGTTCAGATTACCAATGTCTTTGCACTGAAGTCACATGCCATGAACATTCTGCACCACTTTGATCTGTTTTGTTAATGACAACAAGAGTTTCTCCTGTCTTGTTGGCTTACATGTCACCTGCATAGTCTCCTGCCACATCTGCTTCCCCCCTCCCACCCACCTCCATACAATGGCCAATGGGGACAGGAATGGTGGATTCAGTGTGGGCAGTAGGGGGAAGAGGAGAAAGGGAGAAACCATGAAAGGACGATGAGGGTGAGAGGAGGCAAGGGAGGCAAGGAGGGGGTAGGGGGAAGAGTGTAGAGGAGGAGGAGGAGATAACGATTTGACAAAGACAGGTTTAATGTGATTGATAAAGACAGTTGTGGGAGAGTTGTTGAGGGAAATTATGGTGTTATTGCTCTCTTCAGGACCTAGTGAGAGTAGATGGGGAGTGATTAGTTGGGGGTGGGATTGAAAGTTTGAAACAGTACAGGCATACATGATCTACAAAGAGAGGGAGGTCAGAGGAGGGGGAAGGTGGTGAAGGTTTTATGAGCCACTGTTCCTTAGAGGTTCGTCTTGTATGTAGTGTACAGGTCAAGGAGCACCAAAGGGAACGCCTCCAACCCCAAGGTGTCGTAACATATTAAGGCTTACATAATGGTTCGGTGCCAACACTTGACTAGTCCGTTGCCTTGGGGTAATCAGCAGTTGTGTGAATATGGTTGATGCTGAGAAGGTTGCACAGGTTTTGAAAAAGGGAGGACTCAACTTGGTGGCCCTGGTTAGTTATTATGGAAAGACAGCCAAAAGGAGAGAGACCCAGGAGTTCATGAATATGCGTGCAACTGTTTCCGTTGTGATGTTGGGAATGGGCGTGGTTTTGACGCAGTGAGTGGTGCAGTCAATGGATGTTAGCAGATAGCGGAAACCATTGTTTGGGCAAAGGTGGCCAACCAGATCGATGTGAACATGTTGGATGTTGGACTTTAAATAATGGAAAGTCCAAGTTGAAATTAACAGTATAGTAATAGGACAGTTGATAACTCACCACAAAGACATGATGACAAGCCACAAAAGGCATACATACAACACTTTCAGCTATTGGCCATGGCCTTCTTCACACACACACACACACACACACACACACACACACACACACACACACACACACACACCCAACCAACCCTGCACTCTGAAGTGCAGCAGCCAGAGGTGATAGTTGTGAGACTGTGTTGTGTGCCTGTGTGATTGCATGAATGTTCCTAATTCTGAAGAAGGCCATAGCCAATAGCTAAAAGTGTTGTATGTTCGTGTTTTTTGTGTCGGCTTGTCATCACATCTTTGCGGTGAGTATTAAACTGTCCTAAGATAACTTTCATTACTTGACTCAAGCAAGTACAATACAGAAGTGAGACAGAATGGCTGGCAGGCTCAGGGAAGCTGAGCTCAAAAGATGTAATTACAAAGATATGTTACACTTCTATTGTTTTTGGTCAATTTGACGGTTGATCAGTCACCACAAATTTTTACTGGATGAGGTGTCATTAATTTTGTATTCCTTTTTTTTTTTTTTTTTTTTTTTTTTTTTTTTTTTTTTTTTTTTTTTTTTTTTTTTTTTTTTTTTTTGGGATTAGTGAGATAGCAGGATTCTATGCAGAATTTAACCCTTTACAGGATACTTTTTTTTTTTTGAAAATTTGAAAGGTAATATTTTTATTGCGCCCCATTTGACTTACATAGGCATGTAATAGAATTATTTTGTGTTCATTTAACTAGGAAGTGAAAGGAAGAAATAAGTGGTTGATGTACAGACCACTATCCATTTTGAGTGGGGCTTAGACTACTGTGGATGGTGGTCATTTAAAAGACCACCTTCTTATATCTGGAATAGATAACTAAAAAATGACATTTGGAATGCAAAGAAGGAAAAATTTATTAAATAATTCACTGAATTACAAGAATGGAACACATTATAATATTCAAACAATAATACATTACTAAACACTATGAAATATTACAAATTCCAGCGGTACACTTGTTACTTAGACTAAAATGGGTGAAAACAAGGAAGACAAAGAGCAACACACTGTTTACCACTTATTGTAGGTAGGCGATATATCGACCACTCTTGTATAAAGAGTTAAACAAAAATCTTCATTGCTATTCAATAGGTTATTCACTAATTTTATTTCAATCCCTCTCTTCTTAACACAATCCTAGTAGCTGCAAGTGAATGCCATAATTTGTTTTTCGTATTTCATCAGTTCACCTGTTTCAAAGCATTGTTTGGCAACAGCAGACTTTTTAGGTTATTATAAACACGTGACATTTATGCTCAATACATTGGTCCTCGAAGATCTGTTTGATCTATATGTGACAAGCCACAACTACATGGGATACAGTACACTCTGGCCTTGGGCAAACCCCAATCATTCTTAAGGGACCTTCACAGTGCCTTAAGTTTACAAGGTGATCAAAACACAAATTTCATGCCATTTTTAGGTAAAATACAACTAATTCTTTTAGAAAAGCTGCTAACATATTGTAGAAAGGTCATTGCCTTGGGTGCCACCTCTGTGCTATATCATCTAGCCCATTGTACATTTGGTTGATAGCTCAACACTCATTTAACATTCCTTTCACTATAACCATTATGGCAAAAAGTTACCTCCAGATCGAACAACTCTGTAGACAAAGTTGACAGGTCTGAGATGACCTGCATCCTGTGCACGAAGGTATGTAGATCCCCTTCATGATGAGCTTGGTGGTGACAACTATCTGCCTGCAGATATAAATCTGTGAGAGTTGGCTTCCTATAAACAGCATGTCCCAGTCTACCATCTACCTCCCTATAACAAAAACATCAAGGAAGGGAAGGCAACCATTCGTTTCCACCTCCATTATGAAACACATTAAGGTGGAATGAATATAGATATTCCAAAAAAAATACTGAAGTTCTCACTACCATGAGATCAAGTAACAAAGTTATCATCCACATAACTGAAAACACAGGTTCCAACACTGCTGAATGCAATGCATGTTCTTCGAAGTCCTACAAGAATAAATCAGCAATGATTTCTACAACTAGATGATCTCTGATAAATCTCACAGAGATAACCTTGGACAGTAAGCTTCATCTGTGCTGAGAAAAGTTCTGAACTTTCCACTGATGCCTAAGCGTTTGTTGATTTTATTAGGCCTTTTGAACAGACTAGTTTTAAACTACCTTCTGTCTCTAAAGATGATGATAGGAGGGAAGCTTATTGTGTGTTGAGTATGTCACTTCTGCCTGTGAGTAAAATAACAGCTGAGGCAGCTGCTTTATTTTCACTTAGGGTAGATCCTGATGCTGTTATTTTACCTGCAGAGAAGGGAAAAGCTACTGTTGTTTTAAACAAACATTATTGTTCAAAAACATTCAGTGTTTACTTTCTTATTCAGCATATCCCAGGAGTGCTGCTGACGCTACAAAAATTGTTGAGAGGAAGACTAGTAATCTCCTTAAGTTCCTGGGCACAAAAGACTATCAAGAGTCTTAATTCTTATTGTGTTTTACCTTCTACGTTATATATCCTTCCTAAGGTTCATAAGAAAGGATATCCTCTTAGACCCATTGTGTCAAACATTGGTGCTCTGACTGATCATCCAGCAACACATCTTGCTGGTTTGTTGAGCCCACTTGTGGAACATTGTGAGCATCACAGTAAAAGAATTCTTCAGATTTCCTATGTTGATTGGAGGGAGTGCACTTGAATGACTGATATTTTAGTCAGTTTTGATGGGGTTTCTCTCTTCACACGTGTTCATCTGTCTGATTTGTTGTTAATTAAGACTAGATTGGATACTGAATTAATGAATTTATTTGAACATGTCTTGACTTTCCCTTCTTCTTTAATGACAAGTATTATGGACAGACAAGGGAGTTGTGATGGGAATTGCCTTGTCTCCTATCATTGCTAATTTATTCATGGAGGACTTTAAATAATGTGCATTGGAGTCAGTGGCACTGAAATCTGCTTGGATTTTTTTTTCTCTCCAGATATGTAGATAATACATTTGTTGTTTGGCCTCATGGTGGTGAGAACTTGAATAATTTTTTGGAACACCTTAATTCAATCCACCCTAACACCTGTTTCACCATGGAGGTGGAAAAGAATGGTTGCCTTCCCTTTCTTGATGTTTTGATTAACAGGAAGGTTGATAATACATTGGGATATGCATATGTGAATCATGTGGTGTTTGAGCCACAGAGGAACCATGTGTATCAGATCACAGTATTGGCTTTATTGTTTATACTACAAATTACAGAACAAGACTGAGTTAAGATGGCTGGCAGGTGCAGAGAAGCTGTTGCCCTAAATTTACTGGCTGGCAAGAAATCATACACAGTTTTTTGCAGTTGGAATAGGTGATAATGGTCATGTCACTACACAGACCCCCCCCCCCCCATCCCCACAGTACATAGTATGCCCTGAGGAGGATGGGGGGGGGGGGGTGACTAGGGCATCGGATGGTGCATCTCTTGGCATGTGTGTGATCAAAAGTTCAGTGGAGTCTTGAGGTAGAGGTGTATGCAGGTGGTGACGCATCGGCAGCGCATCTACAATGAAGTCTCTCATTCTTCGTGCACAAGGGGGTGCAAAAGAATAGCACAAAATGAAGTCAGTGGTCTCGCCAAGTAATCAAAAGATTGGTACCAATATGATGGGGGACAGGAAGCTTGAAGGGGGAGTGTAAGAAACCCTGGAATGGTGAGGATGGAGATGAAGGGGACAATGTTAGGGAAGGGAGTGGGGGTCAGAGACAATACATGGCAGGAGGGGTTGGGAAGGGGGAGACTGTGAAAGGCATGGGACAGCTGTTGATACCTGGCCCAGGCTGAGTTCCATCCACAGTTGAGGATGGGGGCTCGACATGAGCTGGTCTGAGGCAATTAATAAAGACTGTTATTGGTGTTTCATTGACAGAGATAATGAAAGTATTGCCACCCTGTTTGAGGAAGTGGTAAGACCCAGAATAAGGAGGTTAGAGAGGGGCAGAAGGAATTGTCATGGAAGAACATGTGGGATCGTACCTCCAGTGTCAGAGGGATATGAGGAGAGTGTCCACACTCAATGTAGGATAGCATCAGCCACAGCGAAAGAGTCAAAGCAGCATTAAGGGTGTGTTGCTACTGTCCCCCAAGGCCATTGCTTTGTGGGTGATAGGCTGTGGTGTGGATGTGGCAGAAACCAAAGACAATGCAGAGACTTTGAAAGAGGGCGGACATGCTCAGTGTTGATTATGGCAGGGCAGCCAAAACAAGCAATCCAGGTTTGCAAGAAAGCATGAGCAACACTTTCAGCAGTAATGTTAAGAAATGATGTGGCCTTTTGTGATGAATCCCTCATTTGCCGATCCAAAAAAAACTAAATAAATAAATAAATAAAAATCCAACAAACTGTGCCCGTATTGCCAGACACAGTTTTATTAACAGGACCTTGGGGGATGGTGGGGTACACATTATAAAACAAGAAACCACTTAGCTTGGTTTAGATGTTCTTATCAGATGGCCAGTCTTTGTTGTTGTTGAAGTCCATTGATCCAGGTTTACTTTGGAGCTACATTCACTTAAATGAAATGGTGGTCGACATTAAATGATGAACTCACTTATTTAAACTTTTCGTAATAAATGTTTTATTGCCTTTGTTGCACAATGTCTAAAAACTCCAGTAGCAGGTAACAGAGATGTTTACAGGTTTGAAACTATGAACAGAGTGCCAGAACATGGCCTCCACTCACATTTTCCTTGTAACCGCATAATAAGACCAATGACAATGTTCTTTTGTTATCAAATAAATAATACAATAATACTTGAAATATGCCAAAATACACAAATTAAAATATTACATTTAAGCATTAACTATTTTCTCAACGAGTGCATGTGTTTTATGAAATTTGTATTTAATAGTATATGCAAATTAAAAGTTGTTTTGAGTAGTGTTTAATTTGCGCGAGTTCTTTACATTATTTGTGTTTTTGGAGTGCACACTTATCTGTTTTGACAATATTGTGTAGGTGTACTATTATTGAGACATAGAATTTTTATGTATTTCAATTTGTGGTCTAATTTTTTATAAATACAGATTTGTATAAAGTCGTAGTAGTTTTGTTAATTTCAAGTAGTGGTGGTGGTGCCGTGTAAGTTAGGGGAGGAAAAGTTGCAGATGTGTGCTTGAACAATGAAGCACGAGAGCATAAAACATGAGAGGGTTGGTGCATGCATGAGGAAAAAGTAACACATGAGGCAGCCTCTTGAGTGGGACATGGTACTGGCGGTGTGTCCGAGCAAGGCGTTGGCATGGCAACCAAGTTTTGTTTACAAATGTCTGCATACGAATGGTGTGGAGACGCACCGCAGGCACTGTGTGTGCAAGCCTGACATCACTAGTTACATTCACAGAGGTAACACAAGTACTAACCTTGGAGTGGAAGTCCTTTTTGAGGTGACTGGAGAGTTGGCAAATGATACCTGGCAGACATCAGCTGCGACTCACAAGGAGACCACATGGGTGTTGAATTTTAGAATTTTTTCATATTTATGGTATGTGAAGTATAGAACTTAAATAACAATCAGTCAAAGCTATTCGACACAACTCTCAAAAATACTCAAGAAAATTGACTTTGAAGTTTTGTAGTTACATGTAAGGACCAGTAGCTAGAACGGTTGCACTATCTGTTGGTGTAGCTCAGGTAGTAGCTTTCTGGACTCACAATCATAGAGTTGGTGGTTTGATTCCTGCAGAAACTTATCTGTATTTTCAGTTTTTTCATTGTGTTCTAATAGGTACACAATTTTAATACCTAATGGTAATTTTTATGAAAAATGCTTTATTTATTTATTCGTGTTTTCTATACTTTATAAAATAATGGTGGTTTCAATCAAAATACATATGATACATTTTTACAGTATTGGCTTCACTATTAGTTGACAACTGTAGTCTTTGATTGTTAAGTTTGTGAAGAGCTGTGACAGTTTTTGAAAAGTCTTCTCCATAGTTACTAATGGCTTTCGAAGCAGCTATCCTGCACAGCATAGTTTGAGGTGATGACAAGGGGTTCAGCTCATCTACACACACATAAAAACTGACACAGCACCTGGAATTAGAGATCCCTAAATGTTTTGGTAACTGAATTTGAAAACGATGAAAAAATATGTGTCTCAAACTTAACAATCAAAGACTACCATCATCAACTAATGGTAAGTTGATATTGTAAAAAATGTAACATATGTTTTTTAATTGAAATCATTATTTTATAAAACATACAAAAGCACGAATAAATAAAAATATGTGCATATATATATATATATATATATATATATATATATATATATATATATATATATATATATATATATATATATATATACATACATGTGGCATCTGTTCCGATAGAACAGATGCCACTTCTGATCCTGCAGCTGTTAGTGGGGAGGGGTGGGCAAGTTTGAAGCCCTTACTCTTACGGGAATTAGTTAAACTACGAGTTTGAGTACTATGGGCAGGGCGAAGCTGGGAATTTGTATCTGACGGGAGGCGTGCATGGGTAGTCCTTGCAGGTGCGGTGATCACTGTGTCCCCAGTGGTGTAGGGGTCAGCGCAACTGCCTAGAAAGCAGGAGACCCGGTTTCGAATCCCGGCTGGGTACACATTTTCAGCTTTGCCCAATCGCAGTTGAAGTCATATATTCTATGAATATTAAAATATGTGCATTTTTCATATAAATTACCATTAGATGATATAATTATGTAGGTATTTGAACACAATGAAAAAATTAAAAATTTAAATCAGTTTCTACAGGAATCGAACCACCAAATCTATGGTTGAGCGCCTAAAATGCTACCAGCTGAGCAACACCAACAGATGGTGCAACTGTTTCAGTTATTGGTACTTACGTGTACCTGAAAAACTTCAAAATTGCTTCTCTTGCGTCAAATGGCTTTGACTGATGTTATTTAATTTCTATACTTCATGTACCATGAATATGAAAAAATTCTAAAATCCAACACCCATGTGGTCTCCTTGTCAGTGTCTGTGAGGTAGGGAGTGATGTTTTCACACTGCACCAGAGCACCTAATTATGTTCATTTGATTACTTTGGCAAGAATGTCTTGAATTTCTTGGTAGTATCAGGCCACATTGGGACAATGTCTTCTTTTTCACACCACAGGAGAACTATTTGATCATGTTCATTGGACCACTTAGACAAGTGGGTGTCAAACTTGTTAATAATTTTGACACTTGTGGACAGTCATTATACAAGAAGAAGAAGAAGAAGAAGAAGAAGAAGAAGAGCCAAAGCCCGATGGATCACAAGAAAGTCTGTGTTTGAAGGGTGATGGAACAATGAGTGTTGCACTACATTGGGAGAGAGTTTTTGGTGCGATAAAAAAATCCACACCCATATATGTTCTGTCAGCTACCAAAAAGTTCCAGGTAAGTTTGCATTTTGGCAACAAGTTAACAGTGAAAGTCATAGAACCGGCACATGGCAGTTGAGTGGTGTCAACAGAGTGAAGTATGGCACAGTGTGGACAGAGGGGGGCTAGTAGCCATGGAAGTGGGTAGCAGAGAAACATTGGCACCAGTGTCAATAAGGAAGTGTACATCGGTAACACAGTCTTTGCCGCGTCACCAAAACAGCTGTGGTAATAGCAAGATGGGTAGTGCAGAGCCTGTTCCTGCGGAAAGTGGATCAGAGGGGGGTGAGCTGTCATCGGTGTCAGATGAGCTATCAGCAGGCAGGGCTGGTGGGTGAAATGGAATTGATGATGGAGACGGAGAAGTTCTCACTTGATCTACATGTAAACGATAGTCCATACCTGACTGCTTGTAGGAGATACCCTTGGTGCAAGGGCAGCCATGCCCAGCAGCAGGGAGGTACTGTAGGGGCTTAGCCTCAGATGGGAAAAGGAGTTGATGTGCCTAATGAAGACAGACATCCTATACTCTGTCAGCAATGCAGATGTGTTCACTCGGAGAGCAGGCTGTACAGCAAGCAGGAGTTTGCGTGACCAAACTGCCATGAGCATGGAAACAGACAAGTTGTGCTCATTGTCAAACAGGTGAAGGTGTAAAGGGTTCTTCTTTCTCAGATGCTCTTCATGAATGATGTGCCTGATCATATCCTCAGGAATGTGGGTGACCCTCTCAATGATGGTCTTCTTGGCACTGAAATAACTGTCAGCTGAAGGGGGAGGGATCACCGTGTCACAGATTAGGTTGGCATGCTCATGGAGAAGTGTAATCAGCCCTAGATAGCCATATCATCGAGTGAGTGATGATCAAAGATCTGCTTCATGAGGTGAACCAAATTGTGGGAGTCTCAAAGAAAAAAGGTGGCAGCTTGGGAAGGCACCTGGGAGGCAGAGAGAGGGTGCATCAGAAACATCAGATGAAGAGGCAGCATGGCAAAGAAACCTAGTGTGGCAGGCATCCCTGATATGAGCTCAAAAGCGAGCGGGCAAGTTGCGGAAGGTAGAGGCATGAGGCACAGAAGTCTGACCAGCTGAGGTGCTGGTGTGTGCCATGAAAATGGGCAGATGCATGAATGAAAAAAAGGCTGTAACTGTGTCAGCTGTGTGATAGGGCAGGAGCAAATGTTGCACTCGTGGTGCAGCAAACACATCACATGGTGTGGTTGCAAATGGGCGACACTGAAACTCTGAAAAATTCAAGTTCATGTTACTGCTGATATGGCAGCCAGGAGCTCTGAGAACATCATTGAACACAATCAATTGTGAAGGCTGCACTAAACCTGCCGACACAACACTGGTTTTGTCAAGGTAGGTAGTGTGGATGGAAAAAGTGCAAGAAAACTGTGAAGAACTGACAGAGTGATTAATGAAAGAATCAGGGGGAATGCTATTGGAGGAAAGTCTTAGTCCTGAAGCACAAGAAAAATTTGAATTGAAGGAACCACATGTTGTTTGAGCATGTGATCAGCAGAAGGATACACTAACATTTTTGGTTGAGTAGTTGCCTGTATGTGATTCAAATTTTGAAAAGTTCAAATTCTGCACATTTTGAACATATTGAGCTCACAAAATGTGGTATGGTACAAAGTTAGCACTGTTTGCAGAAGCAACTATCTGTGATCCAAAATCTGAGTCAGTAAAGTTTCTTACAACACTCTCAGAACTTGATGTGGCAAACATGTCCTGAGACAGTCCATGTTGTGGATAAAAGGACAAATTGTTTAAGGAAGTAGGCATTGCATGTCCTTGAGGCAAGGAAACTGGTGCAGACAGAAGGCCTGGTGGTGGTTCAACCAGCATGGTCATTATAGCGAGTCATTGAAAAAATGCCCACCATATTTCGTGGACAAAACTTGAACAAAAACTCACAACTGCGCAACACGAGTGATGGGATGATGAACTTTACACTCAGGGTCACCAGTATGGGAATCTCGTGGGGTTTGAGCCCCCAGAGAAACCACATGTATCAGGCCACAGTAATCACTACAAGGTACAGTACAAGACTGAGTTAAGATGGCCAGCAGGCACAGAAAAGCTACTGCCTCAAAGGTATTAACTGGCAAGAGATCATACACAGAGGTTTTTTTTTGCTGTTGTAATCTCGATAGTGGTCATTTTGCCACATGCTATTTATAGGAAGCGAACTCACAGGCTGGTAGTTGTCATGACCTAGTTCGATGTGAAGGGGTTCTATGTGTCTTAGTGCTCAGGGTGCATGTCATCTTGGACCTGGTTTATCTACAGAGTTGTCTCATCTGGAGGTCATTTTTTGCAAGAATGGTTACAGTGAAGGACAGATTAAAAGAGCATTGTGCTACTACCAAATGTACAATGGGATAGATATGATAGCACAGAGGTGGCACCCAAGGCAATGGCGTTTATGCCATACACTGGCAGCATTTCTAACAGGATTGGCAGTATTTTACATAAATATGACATGAAGTGTCTCTTTCAACCACCTTCTAAAATGAAGGCACTGTTGGGATCTGTTAAGGGCCATTTGGGTTTGTGCAAGTCCCGTGTCTACCATATCCCATGTACCATACTGACCAATTGTATTCAGCGTAAACATCACACACATTTGCAACAACCTAATAAGTCTGCTATAGCTGAACACTGGGCAAATGTCACCTGAGAATACAACAAAATGGAAATTTTTGTGTGGACTTCCAGCTACTGGAATTATCACGAAAGCAATTGAAATAAAATTAGGGGCTTATCTGCTGTATAGGGACAAAGGTTTCTGTTGGAATTCTGCAAGAAATGTTACACTCTCACTTGTCCAAAAACAGAGGGAGAAATTTAATGCCATCTCACCCACTGAAAACTGACGTTTATTATTTATATTGCTGTTTGTTTTCATCTTTGGTCATGTGGTAAAACTGTGCGCTTGCTTTATCAGTGTGTGTTGTCTGTCTGCTTTCATTGTGAACTGAGGTTTTAAACAACATTGTATATTGTTCTTTCACCTCAGTATTGCCTTGAGAATGGTACTAAGTACTCTTGCAAAAATATGAGGCGGTGCTTTCATATCTGGCTGCATACCCTAAGTGTTTTGAATAAAAAATAAGTGTTGAACAACTTTGGGGAGAAAAGAAATTCCTGTCATATCCTAATTATGGTAAGGGATTAATTGTTGGGACACATTCTGAGACTTAAAGGAATTTCAATTCTAGCAGTGTAGAAAAGTGTGTGAGGTTAAAATCACAGTGAGAGATACCAAGAGAGGAATACAGTAAGCAGGTTCAAAAGGATGTTGATTGCCATTCTTATTCAGAAGTGAAGAGCCTTTCACAGGACAGGATAGTTAAAGGGGTGCATCACACTTAGCCTTTGACTAATTAAAACAAGTACCACTATCTCAATAATTAAACAATCTAGTCACTTAATTTTTAGTATCTGTCTGTAGCACTACACTTCAAAAGCTTTTGTTATCTTTTTGTCTTAACTATTTGTTGTCCATATTTCAATCCAATACTAGGCAAAAGTCCACAGAAAAACTTTTAGAAAAGACTTCCAAATGCTTAAATCAGTATTCAATGTTAACAAATTTCTCTGTTCAGTAACACTGTTTTTCATTGCTATTCTGCATTTTATAATATCTGTATACTATTACACATTATTTAATGCCAAAGTAACTTCATTGTCTCATTCCCCAAACTAATTCCTTCAGTATTGCCTGAGTTTCTTAGACTACATTCCATTACCCTTGTTTTGCCCTTCTTAATATTCATCTAATATGCTCCTATGCTCCTTTCAAGATACTGTCGTTTTCGTTCAATTACTCTTCTGTGTCCTTTGTATTTACTAGTGGCAGTGTAATTCTGTCAGAAGGTAAAGTTTTTATTTATTCTCCCTGCAATTTAATTTCTTATCCAAATTTCTCCTTGCTTTCCTACATAGCTTGTCCAATGTCAGATTGGATAGCATTGAGGAAAGGCTGCAATCCAGCCTTACCAACATCACTGAAAGAGAAGGCCGTGGTGCACTTCTGCTACATCATGCAAAGCATGTCGCTATTATGTACCTAAATTGCTGCCCACTAGGGCCTAGTGGATTGTGCCCTACCAGCTAACCACTCAGCTATGTGATAGCGACCTCCTCTGCATGATGTGGCTTGAGCACACTGTGGCCTTCTCTTTTGATGGTGTTGGTGTTACTCCCTCACAACCAGTTCTTCCATTTTGTGCCCTTCATCCCTTAAAACTACTGTTGGATTTCGGTACAAGTTATAAATAACCTGTTCCCTATATTTTACTCTGCTGCCCCCCCCCCCCTCCCCCCCCCCCTCCCGGGGGCCCACAGCTCTTTTGTGGGTACGTGTGTGGTGCGCATGGGGCCCCGAGCCGAAGCGACCTTTCATCTGTCTCAGGCCACTTACCTCTTTCCCCCCGGTTTGTGCCTTCACCCGGAGACGGGCGTTTTCAGTCAGTCCAAGGTTTCTTTTTTCGTTTCCTCTGACTTCTCCTTTTCTTGGTCCTCTTCCTTTCAAGTTCTTTTGCCTTCCCCTCTTTCTCCTTCCTCCTTGTCTTCGACCCGCCCTTTTAATCTCCACCGCGGCGTTTGAGATTCTCCCTCCTTCATCCCTTTCTCTCCTTCCTCTCTTCTTTCCTCCCTGTGCGTGTCTGAAGGTCAGCCCACAATCTGCGTAGCCAGTGACGGGGTAAGGTGTAACTGCCCACCCCGGGTAGACATGTAGGGCACGTACGTACCCCCCGGTAAAGGCCGGGCCCATGGAGGGGTGATTACCGGAGCTGGTACCTTCCGAACATGCCGATTGGTCCCTCTGTCCGTTCTTGGGAGGTGTGACCTAAGGTGCGAACAGTCGCCTAAGGCAGGTGCGCCCTCAGAGAGGGCCCCCACAAGGAAGGAGTGCGCCATCGGAGACACCGTAAATCATGGGGGACACCTCCGCTATGAAACCTTCCAAATCTTCTATAACCTTGACCCAAAAGCGGAAACATGATTCTCAGCCACAGAAAGTCTTGCCTAACATTCCTAAGTTCCTGGTAGTATCGCGTATTGATGATCAGGATTTTTCTGCTGTAAATCCTTTTATCATTCAGAAGGGTGTCAATGCGATCACAGGTCCCTTGAAGACCTGCTCCAGACAGCACAATGGGACCTTGTTGCTTGAAATTGAGAATGCATTCCAGGCACAAAAATTACTTTGGGCTACACTTGTGAATACTTTCCCAGTAAAAGTGGAGGCTCACCGCACCCTCAACTCTTCATGGGGCGTAGTCTTCACAAGATCCCTGGATGGGTTATCAGACGAGGATATACTTACCTATATGTCCTATCAGGGAGTTACAGCTGTTCATCGCGTGATGAAAAAGATTAACAGTGACCTCGTGCTGACTCGTACTGTCTTCTTGACTTTCGACAGGGTTGACCTACCATCTAAGGTGAAAGCGGGCTATGAAGTCATTTCCGTTCGCCCATATATACCCAATCCTACATGCTGCTACCATTGCAAGAGATAAAATCATACCAGTAAATCGTGTCCTAATGCAGCCAAGTGTGCCACCTGTGGCAGGGACGCCCATGAGGGTGAATGTCTACCTCCATACCCTCACAGCATTAATTGCATGGGTGACCATGCTGCTTCTTCACATGACTGCCCTGTTTATAAAGAAGAGCTGGTCATCCAGGAGATTCGCGTCAAGGAAAAGGTCTCAACCTACGCCGCTCGGAAGTTATTAGCGAGTAGGAAGCCCACTGTACTGCCATCAGGTACTTACAGCCAGGTCCTCACCTCCCCTCGACCAACTATGGAGGTAGGCATTCAGACCTGTGATTTAATCTTCTGTGACACTGTTGTCAGGTCGGCTAGCCTGAAAATTGCTCGTTCCACCTCTCCAATCCCTTCTGCCCGTTCTACAGTGACCAGTTCCCACACATCCTGGGCACCTAAATCTGCTGCTCGAAGTTCAAAAAAAGAACCCGTTCGTGAAGACTTCCTCAAGACTAAGTCTTCTCAATCGTCAATCGCTTCTTCTACCTGTCATGCATCTAAAAAGGCTCACAAAAAGAACAGCCCCCCTTCCCCGCCGCGGCATGACTCTTTGGTCAAGCCATCCAACAGTTGCCTGCCTTGGGCCATGTTCTGTTTCACTGAGACGCTCTTTCAGCCGGGCACCTGGCCCTTTACGGGTGGTGGAAGCTGCCCCTCCTGATCAACTCAGGTAGGTGGCAGACGCATCGGTCGAACCTATGGAACATGACCCTTTGCCCCTAGATAGCGATAGCAGTGCTCCCCCAAGTCCAGTCCTCAGTGGCCGTCAAGGTGACCCCGCTTGCTTGTTCCTTTTTATCTTCTTTTCTTCTCTCATTTTTTATCATGGCGCTCCTTCAATGGAATATTCGCGGCATTCGTTCCAATCGGGAGGAATTAAAACTACTCCTTGGATTGCACTGCCCGCTTCTAGTCTGTTTCCAAGACACTAAGTTACGTCCATGTGTTCGTGCAGACTTCCCCCACTACACCTCTGTGTGTTTCGACCTGCCACCTGTGGAAGGTACCCCAGCCCATGGAGGGGTACCTGCCACCTGTGGAAGGTACCCCAGCCCATGGAGGGGTTCTGATGCTCATTCGGGATGACATCTATTACCATCCCATTTCATTGCATACTCACCTACAGGCAGTTGCCGTCCACATCACACTATCCACATTTACCTTTTCCCTCTGTAATCGCCATCGTCATCTGTCCTTACTAGGGCAGATGTGCTACACCTCGTTAACCAGCTCCCTTCACCTTTCGTGTTGGTAGGTGACTTTAATGCCCATCACCCCCTATGGGGCTCTCCAAAACCTTGTCAGAGAGGCTCCCTCTTAGTGGATCTTTTCCACCACCTCAATCTTGTTTGCCTCAACACAGGTGCACCAACATTTCTTTCTAACATAACACATACTTATTCCCACATAGACCTTGCGATATGCACTTCTCAGATTGCTTGTCTGTTTGAGTGGTATGCACTTTCTGACACATACTCGAGTGACCATTTCCCTTGTGTCATCCACTTCCTGCATCATTCCCCATCTCCTCGTACCACCAGTTGGAACATCTCTAAAGCCGACTGGGGGCTTTATTCTTCCATGGCCGTTTTTCACGATCAGAATCTTCCCACCTGTGACAGTCTGGTTAAATACCTCACAGAGGTTACTCTCACCGTTGCCGAACATTCCATACCTCTTACATCCTCTTCTCCACGTCGTGCCCCAGTCCCTTGGTGGATTGCAGTCTGCCGCGATGCTCTTAGAGCCCCGTGACGCGCTTTATGTGCCTTCCACTGCCACCCAACGTTGGAGAATTGTATAAATTATAAATGACTGAGAGCGCAATGTTGTTGTGTTATAAATGACAGCAAAAAAGCTTGCTGGACTGCTTTTACTAGTTCTTTTAACCGCTTTACTCTCTCCACAGTTGTTTGGGGTGGCCTACGCCGTTTACCCAGCATCAAGGTCCACTCCCCGATTTCTGGCCTGACCGTCGAGAACGCAGTCCTTGTGGACCCCGCTGATGTTTCCAATGCCTTGGGCTGCTCCTTTGCGGAGGTTTCGAGCTCTGTCCATTACCACCCTGCCTTCCTCCCTCGCAAACAGGTAGAGGAGGCATGGCCGCCTTCTTTCCACTCTTCTAATTGTGAAAATTATAATGTCGCCTTCACCATGCAGGAGCTAGACCGTGCTCTCGGCCTGTCCCGATCTTCTGCTCCCGGGCCCGATTCCATTCATATTGAGATGCTGAATAACCTCTCTCCTGTGGGCAAGTGTTTTCTTCTTAGTACATTCAATCGCATATGGACTGAAGGTCAGGTTCCCACAAGTTAGCGTGAAGCCATTGTTGTCCCCATCCCCAAACCAGGGAAGGACAAACATCTTCCTTCCAGTTATCGTCCCATTTCTCTGACGAGCTGCATCTGTAAGGTGATGGAACGCATGGTTAACGCTCGGTTGGTTTGGCTCCTCGAATCTCGACGCCTCCTGACTAGTGTCCAATGTGGTTTCCGTCGAGACCGCTCTGCTGCTGATCACCTTGTTACCTTGTCGACCTTCATTATGAATAACTTTCTAAGGAAGCATCAAACAGTAGCAGTGTTCTTCGACTTGGAGGAGGCATACGATACCTGTTGGTAGCAAAATTGGGTGCCACAGGGCTCCGTCTTGAGTGTGGCTCTCTTTGCCATTGCAATCAATCAGATCGTAGATTGCCTTTCAGCTGACGTTTCCGGATCCCTTTTTGTAGACGATTTCGCAATTTATTGCAGTGCCCAGTGGACGTGTCTCTTGGAGCGTTGTCTTCAGCGCTGTCTTGACCGCCTATATTCCTGGAGCATTGGGAACGGGTTCCGCTTCTCCACTGAGAAAACGGTGTGTATAAACTTCTGGAGATACAAGGAATTTCTTCCACCGTCTCTACGTCTCGGCCCCGTTGCTTCCCCTTTCATGGAGACAACGTAATTCTTGGGACTCATGTTGGATCGTAAACTTTGCTGGTCCCCACACGTGTCTTACCTGGCTGCCCGTTGTGCCCGATCCCTTAACGTTCTCCGTGTCCTCAGTGGCACATCATGGGGAGCAGATCATACCTTCCTGCTTCACCTTTACCAGGCTATTGTTCAGTCGAAGCTCGACTATGGAAGCCTTGTATACTCTTCTGCATGGCCATCGATTCTATGCCATCTCAACTCTATTCACCATCGAGGATTACGCCTGGCGACCGGTGCATTTTACACCAGCCCTGTTGAAAGTCTGTATGCCCAAGCTGCTGTATTACCCTTGACCACTCGGCGTGACATACTCTTGTCAGTACACATGCCGCCTGCGGTCGATGCCCAACCATCCATCTTACCTATTATTTTTTGACGACTCACTCGATCGCCAATATCAGTTGTCTGCAATTGCCTTGCTTCCACCTGGAGTTCGGTTTCGCCGCCTGTTACAGCGGCTCAATTTTACCCTTCCTTCCACCTTTCAGTTGAGCGAAAGCCCATTGCCACCATGGCATCAGGCCCAGGTTCATACTCACCTTGAACTTAGTTCGCTCCCCAAGGAGAGAACTCCGGATTTGGTATACCGCTCGAGGCTTGTCGAACTCCGTTCGAGGTTCGATAATGCCATATTTATTTACACTGATGGTTCCAAGAGCACTGCCGGTGTTGGATCTGCCTTCGTCGTAGGGGACAATCGTTTCCAATACAAGCTCCCTGACCGTTGCTCGAACTTCACGGCTGAGCTTTTTGCCCTCCACCAGGCCGTTTTGTATACCTGCCGCCACCGCCAACCTTTCTATGCCATATGTTCGGACTCCCTTAGTGCCCTGCAAAGTCTTAAGGACCCTTTCTCGAACCATCCTCTCGTGTATCGGATCCAACGCTCCCTCCAGTTGCTAGCAGATGACAGCTGTCACGTTTCTTTCCTGTGGGTCCCTGGCCACGTGTGTGTGCCCGGGAATGAGACCGCCAACATGGCAGCCAAGGCCGCAGCTCTTTTGCCTCGCATGGATAACTTTTGCGTCCCATCGGACGATGTTCAACTGGCTCTTTGCCGGAGTATCGTATCGTCATGGCACAGTGCATGGTTTTCACTGTACAACAATAAATTGAGAACTGTAAAACCAATCCCGACCGCTTGGAGGACCTCCTCACGCCCCTCTTGGTGGGAGGAGGTCATCCTGGCCCGGTTGCGTATTGGTCACTGCCCTTTCAGCCACCGTCACTTGCTATCCGCCGACCCTGCACCGCTGTGATCCTGCAGTGAACTGCTGACAGTGCGACATGTTTTACTGTCTTGTGTTAATTTTAATTATCTCCGTGTAGCCCTTCACTTTCCGTCTACTCTGGAGGAAATTTTAGCTGATGACACACGAGCAGCTGCTAGAGTTTTGCGTTTTATCAACTTGGCCAACTTATTGAACGATATTTAACCCTTTTAATTGTCTTTTATCTTTCGTTTTTTAGCCTCTTCTTGATGTTCTGACAGTCACCATTTTTTTTTTTTTTTTTTTTTTTTTTTTTTTTTTTTTTTTTTTTTTTTTTTTTTGAGATCTAGCGGATCTATGTTGTTGTCTGGGTGCTAATGACCATAGAAGTTGTGTGCCCTAAAACCACAAAATAAAATAAAATAAAATAAAAAATAAATAAATAAAATAAAATGGTGACCCTGACATTTGTCAACCACGTCATGTATGAAAAACTGTTTTTTCGTATTTTTTGTGTGGAACTGCAGCCAACAATAATTTTATGGCTTATAACTGTGGACAAATAGCACTGGATCCCCACGATCCTTCACAATTTTTGGCACAAAATGAACCACTCATTAAATTTGAGGATGATTTAATAAATAATTCAGAGTGCTCACCTCTTTCAACCACGCCACCCAGTGTTTTCCAACAACTGGCATGGACTTCAAACTGTGTGTTCCTGCTGCCACGGTGCCTCATTCCAACAGAAATCCAGTTTGTGCCCAACATGATGAGTGTTTCACACAGTCTTTTAACATTCCTACAAATGTGATGCTATATTGGTCTGCCTATGCCTGTGACAAACAGTTCAGTGCACATGTTGTACCTGGCATCCCAACACCGGCTGCCATGCTTTCACAGTTGTTCACGCGCCTATTTCCCAATCAGCATACAATGCCCGGCGGGTTCGTTGTGGTGCTGTATGTCATGACACCTGCATCGCACTTACCCATGTGCATTCCGCAGTTTGGTTCGATGTGTGTGCCACCATACAACCCACACTCGACAACCAGCGTCACTGCCTGTTGCATCGCGCGATGCCATGCACTGGTGCTGGGGCATTATTCCTTGCAACCTCACACCACAAAACATGAAACCTGGGCCAGGACCATTTGGAGCTGTTGACAACTCACCTATACAAGTTTATGGCACTACTGAACTCCACCTACAGGTCGCACAGGATGCTATATTTCCTTGGACACTCTATGTCATCAAGATTGACACACCTGTGCTTGTAATTGACTTCCTGAAGCATTGCAAATTTTCATTGGACCTTCAACTGGCATCAATTCATCACGCCTCTTCTCAACAATGTTTCCACAGACAGTTTGACTTACTGGACTGCTGCAGTAGTAACTCCCAACGAGAAGCAACCTCCTGATAATCCCCCCTCACATAACCTCATGCTGTTCCCCAACATGAGATTGCATCCTTTCTCCTTCCCTTTAAGCCTTGGAGGAATAACATTCACTTGCTTGATGTGCCACACCACTGAGCTCATACATTTATCATCATTTTGCTGTGTTCTGCTTCACAGACTGTACTGTACAGTACTACCTAGCATCATCAACGTTACTGAGTTGCACAGATGGGAACTCACCCAAAAATGCAGCTATCATCATCATCATCATCATCATCATCATCATCCCAATGACCTATATTTGTATACCCCCTCTCCCGTTGTCCACAATATTGTAACAGACACTGTACCTAACAGACATTCCCATCCCATTAAATATCTGCACATTCTGACAGACAGTGCTATAATCTTCTCCACACTTATCTTGCTATAATTCCCTTCCCTCTTCCTGTTGCATGTTGCCATTGTATTTGCCTGTACACTGTGGTATTTTTTCTCCATTTGAAATTAAGAAATTTTGGTTAAATCTTATATACACAGCAGTCTTTTAGTTGTGCCTGGCTGACTAAACCTGCCCTTCATGTGGTGACTAACAATATTTTTCCTAATAGTTCAATTTTTATATGTAACTCTTCAGGCTTTCCCAGTTATGTTGTCATGATGAATGATTGGTACTTCTACCAGTTGTTTGCATCCTTCTGGCATGATAGTTTGATGGTCACTCAGTCTTCTTTAGGTGCTGCCTGAAAATGGTCACAGAGTCCAGTAGTTATGCCCTGATAGTGCTGAGCACTTCTGAAATGGTCCACACCCCAAGGAGTGGTACCAGTGGTTCCCTCTGCTCACTGGTGGTGTTCTCTCTGCCATCCTCTGGGATTGTGGTGATCAAATGAGGTCCACACCGTGTCAAGTATTCCCTCTGTGGTCTGCATCCACCTAGCATGGTTCCACAGTAGTCCTCTCTTCACTGGTGTTATGATGGCCATCTGCGCCCTTCCGCACAGCTTTCTTCTCAGGCCCTGATGGTCATTTGAGGCCCATGCCATGTGTTCTGTTCATGGTCCATGACCTCTGGGTGTGGTTTTAGTGGTCCTCTCTTGTCTATGGTGTTAAGCTAGCTTTCCGTGACCAGCCATGCTGTTCTTTGGGGTTGTCACAGTCAACTGAGGTCTGTGCTGTGTTGAATGTTCCAACTGTGGTTCACACTCACCTGGTTCTCTGGTTGCTGGTGTTCAGTGTGTGTTGTATTTGGTCCGCATCCATCTGATGCGGGAATGTGAAGGATGATGTGGGGCTATTTGTAACATTTAATACAAGAGTGGGGTGTCATACATGGGTCAAACCACAAAGAATATGGACATCAGGAGTAAAGAACACCAGAGGCATGCCAGACTTGTACAGGCAATAAAATAGCGGAGCTCAGTCTAGAACTCGTTCACTTGACAAACTACAATGACCCAAAGATTGTGATACAGACTCGTATATTTTTGGATTGTGTCATAAAGGAATTCAGCAAGATGAAATTCAACAAGAACCTTATCAATAGTGACGCTAGATACCAGCTCAGTACTACTTGCAATCCAACTTATAAGCTTCTGAATACCCAATGCAGGGCACTTCAAGATGATGTAAGAAGTGGAGACCAAGAAAACAGCAGTGAGACCCTACAGTTGATGCTGAAAACTTAATAGGGTGGTGAAGTAAGGCACAGATTGCTGTCACAACACTGGTGACCACTGTGCCAGACAGGCATGGACTATGTACAAGACCCTCGGTGAGCTTAGGACCTTGGGCGATGACTCCAGAGGACAGTTTAACTGGGAGCAGGTGGTTATAAGAACACCATTGACCAGAGGACCACTGGAAACTGGCACAGAGGGCGCATAACATGTGGTATGGCATGGGCCTCAGAAGACCGCCAGAAAACCATAGAATGGCAGAGCAGGGTGCAGAAGGCCGTCAGAAAACCAACAATGAGCAGAGGGGACCATTGCAACCACACTTGGTGGTGGTAAAGTGGTAATGAAGTGTCTAGCAATGTCTAGGCATATATGCTGGATTCAGTCCAGGAAAACACCATTCTCGGATAGCACTTAAAGAAGACAGTAAGATACTGTCAAAATATCATGCCAGAATGATGCAAATGTGTCTCGGAAGTCCTTACCATTCACCATATCAAAAATTTTGTAGTACTTTTAGTGAGTTTTCAACTATTAAGTAAATAATTTTAATTTTTACAGTTGTTATGGGATTACCTGAATCATGAAAGCATTGATAAAAGGAATACAGTATTCAATTATGATGGCTGGAAGACTGAAAACGTGAAGGTATTTATCATTAGTAACCAATTTATTTTTGCATCTTGTGGCTTTCATACATGTTCAAACATTTGTTAGTAATCAACATGCACAATATTTTAATGTACTGTTTTAATTAATTTCTATAAAAATATAATTAACTTCTGGCATATATATATATTACCATTACTTATGAAGGGTGAGGCATCCCTTCTATCTTCCCAACCGTAATGAATACAAAGATGCAGTTTGGACAGTGAATTGCAGAGACAGGGGCTACTTGAATACATCACATTTCATGTTTGTGCTAATTTTTATTACAGTAATATGAGACCATCTTTGTTTTTTAAGTGGAACCCTATGTTAAATTTTAGCATAACATGATGGGCTTAAAAAGATGGTTTCAAATATGTATATATCATAACATTTAGGCAAATAGTTTTTGAGATAGACATGTTCTTGTATTTTATTCGTCCTTTGAAGCAGAGTTGTGTAAATGTGACACACACACACACACACACACACACACACACACACACACACAATCAATTTACCCAACAATAGTAATGCATACTGAAATATTTTGCACAAAAATTAACTGATGATGTAGCGCATATATTATACAGTTATTTGACAACTGTGATACCAAAATAGTAGACAACATAGCCTACGGTATTAAAATAATAAAAGATGTTAATACACTTTAAGTAACAGAAATAAAAGTGTAAATTAGGCCCTTACTGCTCACAGTTATTTTGTACATATTTGTTTTTTATTTGAAAATATTTACTATTGATCACAATACAAAGCAAATACACATAAAGATGCAAAATACATACTGTACATGAGACAAAAATTTAGTGAAGTATGTGCTCAAAATACTTCCCCTCTGCTGCAATGTACATTTGTTATCAGCATTCGAGTGATTTGTGAATGGCTGCGAGGGTGTGACGTGAGATAACGGTGCACGCTTTGATGATTGATTGCTTCATATCATCTGTTGTAGTTGGTATTTGAGCATACTTTGTTTGATTGTTCCCCACAGAAAACAACAAGAGGGGGTCAAATCAGGAGACTGGGCTGGCCACTTCACTTCAGCATGTCATATCCAGGAATTTTTCATTTAACAGCACTGTAGCCACATGGAAAGAGCAAGCAGGACAGCAGTCATCTTGGAACAACATGCACTGACATGTAGTTAGTGGTACCTCTTCCAGCAAAATGGGTAGAACATTTCATAGGAACTGTGTATAGTTATTGCAATTTAGTATACGTGGAATGATATACGGCCCCACAATGATATATCCAATGATGCCGCACCACACATTAACACTCAACAGTTGCTGTTGCCATACCTGTCGAAGCCAATCAGGGTTCTCTGTTAACCAGTAATGCAGTAATTCACATTACCATGCTTGGTGAAAGTGACTTCATCAGTAAAAAGCACCTGTTGCAAAAACATCGAATCATCTTGTACGTGCTGCAGAGCAAACCAGCAAAATTCCTGGCACCATTCAAAATCCAAACTGGAAAGTGCTTGATGTAATGAGACCTGAAACAGGTGAAATCTGGCTGGTGCAATTTGCATAGAACACTTCTGACTTATATCATATTCCATAACAATATGCCGTAACAAAACAGTAGGGTTGTTGTGTGTGAACACTAGAATGCCCTCTTGATGTACCTGCCAGTTGCAGTTTGCTGCTTTGTCCTCTGTGTGGCTTTTCATGATCCTGATTCAAGTAGTTCTTGCAAGAAGCTGGCTCATAGGACACTCACAATCAGGATACCGCTCTCAGTAACACTTTATTGCTCAAACAGTATATCTTCTGCTTTCACCATGCACTAAAAGCATATCTAACTTTTCTTCATTGGTGTACATGTCTTCTCCAAAAAACTGTGATGAAAATGTGATGTTTCATTCCCCCAACCAGCACATGTATACCCTTCTCTCCAGCTACCTCATGCATCACCTTTTGGCATTATCAAGAAGCAGGAGAACAATGCCTTTCCTGTTAAGTTCATCAGTGTTCAACAGGAAAGGTCGCATTGGACAGTGCCACTTCAAAGGATGAATACAATACGGGAACATATGTGTCTCAAAAACTATTCACCTAACTATTGTGATAGACACATATTTCAAACCATCTTTTTAAGCCCATCATATTATGCCAAAATTTAACACAGGGGTCCATTTGAAAAAATAAATAAATAAAGCTGGCCTCATATTTCTGTAATAAAAAAAAAAAAAAAAATAGCACAAACATAAAATGTGATGTATTCAAGTAGCATCTGTCCCTGCAATTCACTGTCCAAACAACATATTCGTATTTATTACAGTTAGGGAGATTAAAGAGGTGTTATAACTTTGTTGAGTCACCCTGTATATTAAAAACAGAAATCTCACTCTCTGTCTCACATTTTTCATTACCTTACATGCCCTCGGAATATATAAATAAAGTAATCATTTTTATTTACTTCCTCAGATTTTCTGAAATATGTATACATTTCTGAATTTCAGGAAATACCACAACAAGCAAATGCCAGTGATTGTGGTGTATTTTGTTGTGTATATTCAGAATATATTTGTCGTAATGCTGGTTTCAACTTTACTCAGGAAAACATGCCATACTTTAGACAAAAAATAGTGTATGAAATACTCTCAAAGAAACTGATATCGTGATACTCATAAGTCCACTGTTGCATGTACTGGCAGTGTAGACAGTATTAGCTTAAAAAAAAAAAAAAAAAAAAAAAAAAAAAAAAAAAACTAGGAAAATGATATTAATTTAAAACTTTGGTCTCACATTGGGTGTGGCTGAACACATTGTAGGATCTGTGTGCAGGGGTTCAGATTATTGTGTAAATATAGTACAAACTTTTGAGTAAAGTATTGTTTTGAATCTGTCAAATTTGCTTATCATACAGGTATCCATGTGAAGAGTAATAAATAAGAACAGTAAGTTGTTTGAATTTTTTGTGATACATTAAAAATACTTGTATTCAACAAGAGATAAATGTTTGAAAAGTGTAAATCATATTAATATGACTGTCTTCCTGGATCAACAACTGTTAAATTTGTAGCATTTATAAGCAGCAAAGAGGATGTAGCAGTATGCAGAGTCTGTTGTAACTAATGTCTTTTGTACCTGAATCACAAGAGTAAATGTTAAGTTTCCAATTGTATGAAAATAAAAGATGATCTAGTCATCTACAACTATGAAAATAGACTGTAATTCATTTTTTCATATAAGATTTAATAAATTAGTAAAACATGCTGGCTTTGTTTTAGCAGCACATTATATTTATAGTTGGTTGGCTAAAAAAAAGTTACAAATATGAAATTTATGTTTAAACATTTATCTTGTTTATTCAGTGGATATATTATATGGCTTACAATCAAGGAATTTGGTCAGAGCCTTTGTCAGGAACATGTGTGCATGCACATTTTCTCATATACTCACAGGGACACAACTCACTAACATATTACCTCTGTCTCCAGCTACTAAACTTCAGGATGCACTAAGGGGAGGAGACAACAAAGTGAGGTGCCGAGAAGAAGAAACTACACAGATAGTGGATAATAAGACATGTATTGGAAGAAGGTGTAGGATAAAACAATGTGTATTGTTGGATTTTAGGTGAAGGAGGGGGTGGAGAGGTTACTTATATTCCAGCATAATTTTGAGACTGGAGTGTGTTGTAATGATAGCTCTCATCTGCTCAGTCTAGAAAATTTTGTGTTGGATGGAAAGATACAGGTGGACAGGGTTCTGAAGTAGCAATCAGATTAAAATATGTCATGCTCAGCTGCAAGTTGTACCACAGGGAGGTCATATTTAGTGAGCTGCAACTTATCCTTATATCATTCCTATTCCGACATATCCTTGCCATTTTTAATATAAACAGTGTGCTACATTATTGCGTAGATTGTTGATATAGCAGTCAATTTTTCCCTTCCCATACCTACCTGTGCTACACAAACCAGTACAGCTCTTATTTTCCACTCCGTTCACTGATAAAAACGCACACAGATATCAATAAGTTTTCCACGTCCCATCCTCCCGGTGAATCATTGTCCCATAATTTCCCTAAACTTTATATTCATTTTACCATATCTTTACCTATTTGTGCAAATTTTTACATAGGCTCTATCCTCACTTGTCTTTTTGTAATGTTGCTTAATTTTATAATAATGGAAAGTCTAGTTTGTAATTAATAATATAGTAAGGATAGTTTACAACTCACTGCAAAGACGTGGTGATGAGCTGCGACAGGCACATACAAAAGACACACACATACAACACTTTCAGCTATCAGCCATGACCTCCATCAGAAAATAGAACACTCGCGCAATCACACAGGCACACAACATGTCTTTGTGGTGAGTTGTAAACTGGCCTTAGTATATTATTTGATTAATTTTACATGCATGTGCATGTTTGGAAACATTTTCACATATTGGTTCACATTTTTATGTATTGGTGGCAATTTGGCATATTACCTGGTCATAGATCAATGGTCCTCAGTGTTGAAGATTTGCTGTCAGCAGTGGCTGGCTGAAATCTCATGGGGTGAAAACTAATTCACTACAAATGATGAAGGCGACACACAGAATTGCAGTCCTTCAACACTTTTAATGACCTACAAGTGCCCAATTGTCCCTATTTATGGCCAGCTTGCAAATCTCATTAATTACATCCATGAATACCAGGCACATACATTCCACACATCAATAATACAAAGTTATACAGTCCCTGTGTGGAATACTCCAGTCAGATGTACAGTGTGGCACAAATATGGATTAATCACTGTAGATACAGTTTCTACATGCATAACATTGAAGAACTTTTAACATGCTGTTCAAATAGATTCCAAATCACAGCCAAAACAATAGAAAAATTTTGGAACTGTACAACTGACAAAACAATACTCTCTTACTTGCCACAAACACATCCTATTTGTATATTCCAAACAATGTCACTGAAAATTACATAGTGTTAATTACATTGTCTACTTTTCCATTATAATTACATGCAACTGGCTCAGTTCAATTAACAGTATTTCATTTACGTATTTAATAATGGAAGATATCAACTCACTGTAAAGAGGCTCGCTGAGCTGCTGAGAGACACTAAAATAGATAATCACTTCATCAGGAAAAGAAACACACACATTCTTTTTCTGTTTATTTTTCTGACGAATGCCATGGCTGAAAATTCAAGTTGTGTGATTGTGATTATCTGTCTTCTTGTCTTCAGCAAGTCTCTTTATGGTAAGTTGTTATGTATCCTTCATTATTGATATTCCTATTGGATTTCCATTGTTAATGTTTAACAAAATAGTTTCATCAACAATACTTTCATAATTATCAGTAATTATATGGAATAAAAAAGAGGACAAAACTTTCCTAACATTACTTGTGAAACAAATACCTTCTTTTATATTATGAGAAAAGAATTTACTTGGTTTTAACAGAAATACTAATTAGCATACTATTTGAATTCTAGCAATACATCTCTGGCATTAACTAATTAATATTTGCTAATTAAACAAACTTCTCTGGTGTCAAATAATAGAAAATGATTTCAACTAGTCAAGTTTGTAAAAAATAACAAGAGTTTTTGAGAAGAAAATAATAAAGTAATTACATTCATATTTATTATTAAGCAACATTGGTATCCGCAGTTTCAGTAATGCAAGTAGATGGAAATAAATACCAACATGCTTCATTGCATTTGTGCCATTATAGGTATTGCTGCATAACTGTTGAGTATTAGTTCTTATCCTTTGCACATTAATTCTTATCCTTTGCACTTTAGTTCTGATCTTTTGTGTATTGGTGCATAAATTTTCATGTTGGTACAGTTTTTTTAGCTTTTAGATATAAACCTATTTTTCATATTTCCATGTACCCTTTTCAACTATAGAGCTTCCCTTCCAACTTCTAACGCCTTCATCTGTCCATTTCTCCATAATTTCCCATTTTCCAATATCTTCCTTACTTAGTCTTTCTGCAAGAATTCAGAACAGTTTCCCTGTCCTTGACCAAACCCCAGTCGCACTTCGTATTTCTCAATTGATGCCTTACCCATGGAATCCCTCCCAGTGGCTAACCATTAAAATTCTTATCTCCAGGTTCCATCCCTCCTTTCAGAATGACCCTTACCTTTTCAGATTTTACCAGCCCTTAGCCCTCAAAAACCTAGTAGCCTACTAGAAAAACACATCTCAATGATACAGGCATCCCTGAACGCCTCTGCTTCCTCCACAAGATATTGCTAATGTGTAATCCCTACTACAAAAATGACATGTCCCAAATCGAATCCCTTGCACTTGAACAGCTGGAGGAGTATTCAAGACACCATCTCTGTAAGTTATCCAGCCTATTGCTATCATACTGCCCTCTTGGGGTACCACTAGCCAACCCCTATCCCACACAGAGCTCCACCCCGTAAATGCCAAATAGCAACTAGACCATGTGTTGCAGACATTTTCCACTTGCAACATCCCTCAAAAGTCCCCCACAACAATTCACAATACCCAAATCCTAAACAGTCCCAGAACAATTTGTTAACATTTCTGCCAGAAACCCAAACACCACAGAAGCTTGTCCTATCCAAAGGTCTCACCTTCAGCTCTACAGCCAAATATAACAATGTTGGACTTGTCAGACCTCATCTCCTGCCAATACCTACACTGGAAAAATTACTTTGTCAATAATGCTTCCAATCAAAGCCTATCTAATCCAAACATTGAAACCTGCCTCTCTCAATTCATACCACCATCCAACAATGACCCTCCCTCACTTCCACCTAACCACCCTCTAATCACATTCCAGGAATTCCTCACTTCCAACTTGGCATCACTATCCTACTTAAAGTCCCTTCCTCAGAATACCAATATTTCAGCAGAAGCAAGAACAACTTTACACCACCTCAAATCAGATCCCTACCTAATAATCCTCCCTGCAGACAAAGGTTGTGTTGAATCAGGGCATGGCACTCTCTTGCATACTTCAGTCTGACATACATACTACATAGTATTGCACAACTCGTGTGCCATGGCTCACAGAGATGCCCAGAGGTGCCTCACACAGACAGCATCCCAGAGTGCTTCTGAGAGCTACAACTCAAAAATCATTTCTTGGCTTTTGGCAAGATCAATGTGTGTTTTTTTTTTATCAAAGTGACACATTATTTATGGCAAAACAATATAAAATCTCCATTAAAATTAAAATTCTCACAAACACCAGAACCTTCAGAGATTGGGTCACCTGTGAAAGCTGCCATAGGATTTGCCAACTCTGCAGCAATCATTGTGCAGGATTTTACATCGGCTTGACACCCTTTACCCAAAATCTGAATTTTTTTTCTCCACTCATTATCTTGTACCCCTCCAATTCATGTCTTCCTTTGAACTGTGTGTCACCCCTTACAATACCTCCTTAATTAATGAACAGTATTGAGGACAGTTCACAACTCACTATGAAGACAAGTGCAGGCCCATTTAAGACACACACATACAACAATTAAGCTATTAGCTATGGCCTCCTTCAGAAAATAGTACATACATGCAATCACAAGGGGACACAACAGTCACACAATGGTCATCTCCAGCTGCTGCACTCCGAATTAAGCTCTGCAGTGTGTAAGTAGGGAAGCGGTGGGGAGAGGAGATGGCGGGGGATAGGAAGGTTGTCGTGGTGGGTATTGATACAGCACAGTCTTGCAAAATGTGTATATAACAGATGTGAGGAACGAGATGCAGCTTAGGAATGGAGTGGGAAGGCAGATGAGGGGAGGAAAGTGAAACAAAATAAAACAAACCAAATGCGCCCACACACACACACACACACACACACACACACACACACACACACACACGTAGTAGAGGTTTAGGATAGAGAGGAAGGAAATATTTGGTGTGGAAAAGGGGGGGCATTATAATAGGTCGAGGACAGGGATTGGATACTGAAGTATAGGGATAACTCCCATCTGTGCAGTTCAGAAAAGCTAGTGGTAGGTGGGAGGATCAAAATGGCCAGGTTTGTGAAGCAGCCATTGAAATCCAGCATATGCTCCACTGCATGGTGGTGCTGCAGGGTGGTCCACCTAGTTTATGGCCACAGCTTGGCAGTGCCATTCATCCTAATGGACAGCTGGTTAGTGCTCATGCCAATATAGAAAGCTGCACAGTGATGGCAGCACAGTTGGTGAGTTACATGGCTACTTTTACAGGTGGCCTGGCCTCTGATAGGGTAGGATAAGCTTATGACAGTACTGGAATAGGATGTGTTGGGCAGGATGTCACTAATTTGTGGGCAGGAGGACAGAAAATTGAAACCTTGGTGAAAGATGCAATTTAGTTGTTAGTCCTGAGTAGTACTGGGTGACAAGGGATGCGCTCTTTTGTGGATTGTTACTGATGGTAGAGGGAGGATTTGGGATGTGTGAGAAAATGGCATGGGAATCTGTCAAAGCAGCCATGTAATTTACCAACTGTGTGGAAATCACTGTGCAGATATCCATATTGTCACGACCACTAACAAGCTGTCCAGTAGGATGAATGGCCACTGCCAAACTTGGCCACAAACTCAGATTTCAATGGCTGCTTCACAATCTTGGCCATGTGGATCCTCCCACCCACCACTAGCTTTTCTGAACTGCACAGATGGGAGACCAAGGAGGTGATTGGGGTTGACAGTGGAAGGAAGGAGGGAGGGAAAGGGACTGGAGGGAATTGAGGAGAGAGTGAACCTGGGCAGCAGTTGGAAGGTGTGAACTGGGTCGCTGTTGTGGGAAAGGGGGAACAAAAGAAGGAAAGAGGAGCCTGTAGTTCAGATAATTTGGCATGGTGTGAACGTGGGCAGTGTATGACGCTAGCAAGTGTTGGCGACTGAATTCTGAGTTGCTGCTTCAACAAGAAGGCTCATCACTGGGCTAGTGCAAAAGGCTCCTGTTGGCAGCTTAACAGCACAATGTAGTATCAGGTCAAGTATGCGCAGAGATGAAGGCGCTGCCAAGTTGTATATTATGCTTCTGTATTCAAGGCAGGATGGGACGTCGTTTGTGCAGCCCCCAATCAGTGTGGCTGAGGCATCGGAGGACGTTGAAGTGTCGCCAGCACTGTTGTTTGAGCTGATGAAGGTGGGCATCAAAAAGCTTGCCCAGAAAGTGGTGCGTCTCCTCTACCTGAAGCATTTCATCAGCAAGATAGAGCTCTGGATGTAGGTGAGCTGCCCGATGGCGGCAAAAGTGCAAAAGTGCTGGTGTAGGATGCGGTGAATTGAAAACTGTGGACAAGTGCCCAAAATTGCACCTTTCGGATTACACCATGTAACCGTCATTCAGTGACATTGATGCTTGTGGAGATACAGTGTAGGCAGAAGTCATCAGCAAATAGGAAGCAAATAGGAAGCAAGAGACAGATGCCTCTACTGCTGCTGCTAGACTGGTTCCAACACATTGTCAGACGGTCTAGGCTAGCTTCTCTGAGCTTCTGTTGGCAGTTCCTCGATGGCACCTTCATCAAACTGAATCATAATCATGTTCTCACTGTCTAGATCTTCTTCACCCGCAAACTGTTGGTCAGTTACTTTTGCTGGCAGGAAATGTTGATCGGTGAAAAAGTGTCTGTTAAGTGGAAAGATGCCAGTCAACTTGAATCCTGTATCGGCTACCTCAACATTGGCTGTTCTGGAGAAAGCAGCATTGAAAAGCCCGGCGAGATGAAAAACCGTGAAAAATTCACCAGGATGAGATGTTACCCAGTCATCAGGAGCAGCAGCAAATCTTGTTTTAAGGTGCTTGGAGGAGAAAAAAAAAAAAAAAAAAAAAAAAAAAAAACTTTATTGAGTGGCTGTGCCTTATGACTACCTTGAGGCGGCAGATTAAGAAGGTGAATGTGATTGCCTTTGGCGAAGTTTATTGCTTCAAGACTAATGTGGGAGACATTATTATCCAGGATAAGGAGCACTGGTTCTTGTTCAGATGGTTTTGTAAATATTTGAAAGTGGGAAAGCCACTTGATAAAAGTGGGAACATTTACGTATCCACTATCAGTAAGAGCGAGGTCACAGCCTGGTGGTCTGTCCTTGATGAGAATGCGATTCATTCTCTTGTGTGCAAAAATAAAAAAAAGATTGGATGTGTTTACTTGATGCAATCATACAACAGACAACAGTGATGGATTTGCCTTGTTCAGCAGTCACCACTTTAGCAACATCCTTCTTCCCAACAGAAGCTACTGATAGGGGCAACTTACATAGAACTGTCTGTATTTCAGTTTCATCCATGTTGAAAATGTGATGTGGCGTGAATTTGTAATTTTGATTACAATGTTTCCAAATTATCAAAGAAATGGTTTATTTGGATTCTGTTAAAAATCCATAGTCCTTGCTATGCTTGTGTTCCGAGGAACTCTCAAAGTAAGTTTGTGTCTCTTCATAAAATTCCTTGTCATTTTCCTGCCGGCCATCTTCTTCACTTGTGGAAAGGGGTGTTTGACTCTGTTCAACTCTGCATAATTGAACAATAAATGGTGAAGAGATATTAATGTTAGCCCATAAAAATGACAATCCAGTTCTTTGTAGTGTTTCACAATTTCTGTTTGCTGCTCAGGGGTGAAAACTTTAATAAACCTTCCCAACTAACGAGAACCTTTACCCATTTTAGGTCCTTTTCGCAAAGTCCTTTCATGAAATCCAACAGTTCTTGCTGCTTTTCTAATAGAATAATTTTTGCTAAGAAGTTGTTGTACAGTTTTAAGAACTTCATCAGTCAGGGGTCTCTCTTCAGTTTTTCTGACGTAATTCCTACTGGGGGGGGGGGGGGGGGGGAAATTATAAAAACATTAGGGAGATAAGTCTACTTGGAATTAAAAACAAACAATAGTAGAGCAATGTCCGTTACAAGACATTAAGGGTCGTGTAGTAGTAGAGGGTAAAGACAGTCAGTATTTTTCTGCTCATCAAGAAGCAAGTGTACGCACTTATGTGAATGCGTACAGTTGCTCCTTGAGAGCAGTGTACACTTGGCCCATTTTAAGATTTCCTACATGTTTAATTTCTACAAAATTAAGAGTATTCGCTTTGGGTTAATCACACTTTCTACTGAGCAATAACATCATAGGGATTCAATATGAGATTAACACGGAGCAAGAAATTTAAAGAGCATGCAAAAAAGCGGGACAAAGTTACCTTAAAACTACAGTGAGAATGATGAAAACAGAATTTACCTCATCATGCCACAAACACTGGCTGACTGGCACTCGCAAGGAAACCACATGGGTATCAGATTTTAGAATTTCTTTATATTTATTGTATGTGAAGTTCAGAACTTAAATAACAATCAGCCAAAGCCATTTGACGCAACTCTCAAAATTCTTGAGAAATTCGACTTTGAATTTTTGCAAATTGCACGTAACTACCAGCAATTAAAACGCTTACTGCATCTGTTGGTTTAGCCCCGGTGGTAGCGTACTGGCATTACAGCCATAGTCGGAGATTCAAATCCTCCTGGAATACTTTTCTTTTCGTTTTCGCACACAGTTGTATAAAATACGGATCTCTAATTCCACGCGTTGTCAATTTTTTTTTACTTGTATGTAGGCGAGTTGAAAACCTTGTCGTCACATAAAACGGTGGTTGAGTAGGGTAGCTTCTTGGAAACCCACTACTATCTAGGGAGATGACATCCCAAATACAGTGCCGTAGCTTTTCACAAACTGAAGAGACTACCGACATCAACTAATAGTGAAGCCAATACTGTAAAAAATTGACTATCACTATTAACAACCTTCCATAAAATATAGAAAATTACGAATGAACAAAAACACGTGATATATTCATAAAAATTACCATTAGATATTAAAATTGTGTAAGTATTCGAACACAACGGAGAAAATTTTAAAAATTTTGCCATGATAGGTTTTGACCCACTGACCCTCGGTGTAATTTTCTTTTTTTCTTTCTCTTCTTTATTTTCTTCCTTCCCAGGTAGATTGATGGTTCACAGTCATTAGGTCATGTTAGTTATTGCTGATCGTTTAGTATTTGGCTCAGCTTTTTTATTACAGAGGGTGTTTAGCCCCCTGACCGGGCGCGCTGAGCCATGGTGCCCAGTGGGTTTGAAGGCCAGAACACTACCACCTGAGTACATGTACAGATGCAGTAGACATTTCAATTATTGATACTTAGTACTTATGTCTACTTTGCAAAACTTTAAAACCATTTTCTCAAATTTTTGAGAGTTGCGTCGAATGCCTTTGGCTGATTGTTGTTTGAGTTCTAAACTTCATGTACCGTTAATATAAAGAAACTCTATAATCCGATACCCATGCAGTCTCCTTGCCAGGGTATGCGCTTCCCCGTTTGACATTGTTGTTGAGTTCATAATGCCACACAGCTGCAAACATAGTTGTTTGGAGCCAAAATTTTAAACTGCGTACACTTACCCAGTGTGTACACTTACCCCCGCCTACCCTAAATGTGTTTGGACAGTCCGGATACCACATTAATTTTCACAGCAAAAGACAGTTTGTACAAACTGCACTAAATTAGGCCGTGTTATCAGTACAGTGCTAGAGCAGTAATTCAACACCTCAACACAGTAGGTCATAGTTATTTACATATTTAAATAATAATAACAGTCATGGAATACAATAGATCTTGGTCAGTGCAATTAATTGAAAACTAGTGCAGAGTAAATGACAAAAATAACTATTAAATCACAACCAATACAAAAGCATTACATTTTTGCACCTGTTACTGTGCTTCAGAGTAGTCACCAGTGTTATGTAGAACCAGTTGTCAGCAATGTGGAAGGTGTAGTATACTATTAGCAGAGCCTGTTCTGTTGATTGTGCTAATGGAGTGGTCTGCTGCCTGTTGAATATCTGGAACAGTTCTGAAGCAAATGCCACGAAGTGGTTCCTTCATCTTCAGAATCAGATCCAAGTCGCAGGGACTTAAGTCTGGGTAGTATGGTGGATGGTACAGTAGTTCTCAGTCCCATCGACGGAACAGAGCAGCCACAGCTTGCGCTGTAGCCACATATTGTCGTGCAAAATGATGGGTGGGTTGTGCAGAAAGTGTTGCTGCTTCTTTTGCAAAGCTAGTCACAGGTGATGCTCGAAAGCCAGATAATAATGCTGTGCATTGACAGTCTGCTGTGGAGGAACATCATTTGTTAGGATAACACCATCACAGCCGTACATGAGAATCACCATAACTTTCACTATATTGGAGCTCTGATGTACTTTCGACTTTCACGACAACCCTTAATTATGCCATTCATTGAATTGGCATTTCAGTTTTGGCTCATATGATGTGGTCCATGTCTCATCCAGTGTTATGATATGGTGTAAGAAAGCCTCTTCTTCATTTTCATAGTGCTCCAAGTGCATCTGAGCAGTGTTGTAACTCCTCAATTTCTGCAGTTGCATAAATTCATGCAAAATCTGTCATGATGCAATTTTTTGCATGCCCAGTTGTTCCTTCAGGATGCAAAGCACAGTCGTATACACTAATCCAGTTTTGTGGCAAAGCTCACAAATTATCTGGTGTTGATCACTGTTCACTAATATGCCAACAGTATGCACTTCTTCAGAGATGCTAGGACGACCTGCCTGATGCATGTCTACCACAGTTTGCCAACCTTAATTGAAGGCTTTTATCCAATGTGTTACAGTTCTGTACGGAAATGCCAATTACCTGCATGCTTCTTTATCCTCCTGAGACCTGCTGGTCACTATCACAATATTTTTGACATAGGTATAATGTACATGTTAAAGAGAAGACACGAAAAGGACATTCACAAAAATTTTGAATTTTTTTCAAATACTTTCATGATTTTCAAGTGTGTACACTACAGTAGTAACATAGTTTTGCTGACATATAAGGAAGCAATTAAGAGAATTTAAAAAGTGTTTTTGTTGGTACTTACATAATAACCTTACTAAGCGGATATTTTACTATGTACCATTGTCATGAAGTAAAATTCAAAAATATAAACAAGGAATACTCACCTGGTATGCCAACACGCTGTATACAAAGCAACTTTCTTGGTATCAAGTGATCGTAGTGACCGTTTCTCCTGTTAAATGGCTGCACAGTACTGTCCATTCAAATGGACCAGAGGTATTACAACAGTGTGTACAGAATACTACATATCAGAGAAGAAACCTTAATGTCCATTATAAAGGACCAGGTCTCAGGAGGTTAAGACCACCATGACACTGTCGTGCTGTATGATCTCTGGCACATTCAATCTTGATCCAACTCTGTTGTTCCTGTTTCGAAAACATAGTGACACTGTTACATTTGACTGTTGGCTCATAAGTAACTGTTTCCCTCAGCTGTACAAACGCTGGTGATATGGGATGGGTGATTCCATTTGCTGGGAGGTAAGGTTGGTATGTCAACATCGAATGCTACCAACAACACTAGTACATTCCATTGCATAGTGTCTCTACAGCAGTGTTGCCACTTTTTAAGTTCCAACCCTTCTATATAATCATCCACACTATTTGAAAGTGAAGCATATCAACATTTCTGTAAGTTATTTCAAAATTACTAAAAACTGATTATCTTTCATAATATTTAGCATCCAAGTTTCTGGCAAACATTATTTTCGATTACATGTTTCACTACATTCATTGTTTAATTCCACCGTTTACTATATTATATTTCTGGTGCCATCTGGCATCTAGCATTAACTAACCAACTCACAAAATATTAATGCCATATAATTTACAATCATTTATAATGTGGTATTTGGCCATACCCATAAAGGGATCCCCTAAGCAGAATAATTGTAGTGTACCTTCATAAATTTATAAAAAGCAACACATTTCCCTACAAATCAAAACAGTATTGATTTTTTTTGAATGCCTTTACATCACAAACAACAAAATTCTACCTAAGCTGAGACAATTTGTTCTTTTAAAAATCAGATTTTCATATTCAGTGCTTACAAAACACCCAATCTAGATGCACTCTCGTGCTTTTACGTATTCTGCAAATGTTTGTCTTTTTGTAAATAATAATATGTGCAACAGTCACAACATTGTTAATTTTTAATGTTTAATCATCATCAACTGATCATCATGACCTAAATTAATGTGTTTTAATTGAACTGTTTTGATTAGCAAGTATTAATAACACACTTACCAGAGAAGCGAACTATTGATGAACTTAGTTCGTTGTGTGAAGGACTGCACAAAATATTTTACAGAAGAGTAATTTACTTTTAATAAAATTTTGTAGCACCTTGTTAATTATTATTTCTCTTACACTAATTGTTTGTTGTAGAGGAACTGCTCACAGTTGTTTTTATTCAAACTTTCCCAGGATATCTTGTGTTGGCAACTGACATGTTGATGTTGTTCAATAATAAACACACACATGCCAAATTATGTAAACTTTCACATTCAACATTATCAAATAGTGGTGCTACAGTGGGCGAGGCTACAACTTATACGTTGGTTCCAACACAAATCCTTTCCTTTGACATAGTGGTGTGTGTGTGTGTGTGTGTGTGTGTGTGTGTGTGTGTCGAATTTACAAGGAAGTAGGTGAACAAAATTCTTGTTTAGCCAGCACTTGATTATTTCTCATCTGTACCTGGTAGTGTTAATAGAAGACAGAAAATCCAACAGAGTAGCACACTTAAGTGCTCCTTTAGAAAGTCCAAAAGTGTCACAGAGGTGATTAGGACACTAAAGTGGCAGACGCTGGATAAGAGACATTCTGCATCATGGTATGGGCTTATGTGAAAGTTTTGAGAGTATATGTTTCATAATGAGTCAACTAAAATATTGCTTCCACCTATGTATATTTTGTCAAGTGATTAAAAGGATAAGATCAGGGAGATTTAAGGTCCACATGGAGTTATACAGGCAATCATTTTTCCTGCAAACCATACATGACTGGAATAGGAGGAAGTTACAGCAGTATATTTAGTACCCTTCACCACACACTATGAGGTGGCATGCAGAGTATGGGTGTAGATGTAACTTTCTGTATGCATTACTTATAACTGTATTTAGAATTTATTTCTGTTAACCACTATTTTATTTATGATACCCTATGTCTGATCTACAAAAACATACCCTGAATTGAATATGTAAAATATTATATTTAAATGGATAAATTATAGAGAACTGAATAATTTACAATACTTGCAAGAAACAAGAGAGATTAGCAAATAGGAATTGAAGACTGATGTTAGAAATAATTTTGCCACGTAATATGAAATTTATGGAACAATGAGGGTCATGAGGGACTATTTTAATCTATATCTATAAATGTGAATGTCTGTTCGGTGTAAGTTTATCATGTCTGAACCACAAGACATAAAGAGCTACCTGGGGAAGGCTTTAGGCATGGTTTTATGGCGATTGGATAGCTATATATATATATAAAATAGAAAAGAGATGACTTACCAAAAGGACCGGCTCGTCGAGAGAAACAAATAAAATCACACACAAACACACATACAAGCTTTCGCCACCACTGGCAGCTTCTTCAGGAAAAAGAGGAAAAAAGGGGAGGAAAAGGGAAGGATATGGGTTTTAAGGAAGTGGAAAAGGAGTCATTCCAATCCCAGGAGTGGAAGGACTTACCTTAGGGGAAAAAAAGAAAGGTAAACAAATACACACACACTCAGACATCGAAACGCAAACACACCCAGACAGACATTTTCATGTCATTTCAATGTCTGTCTAGGTGTGTTTGCGTTTCGATGTCTGAGTGTGTGTGTATTTGTTTACCTTTCATTTTTCCCCTAAGGTAAGTCCTTCCACTCCTGGGATTGGAATGACTCCTTTTCCACTTCCTTAAAACCCATATCCTTCCCTTTTCCTCCCCTTTTTTCCTCTTTTTCCTGAAGAAGCTGCCAGTGGTGGCGAAAGCTTGTATGTGTGTTTGTGTGTGATTTTATTTGTTTCTCTCGACGAGCCGGTCCTTTTGGTAAGTCATCTCTTTTCTATTTTTATTTTTATTTATCCCACCGGGAAAGTTTCCCTCTAATATATATATATATATATATATATATATATATATATATATATATATATATAGAGGAAAAATTCCTAACAGGAAAAAAATATACGTAAAAAATGGATGAAGAACACTTACCAGGCGAAGGGGCACAGGCAGTAATAGCAACAAATAAACACACAGACACACACACACTCAAAAATGCTAGCTTTCGCAGCCTGGCTGCTTCATCAGGCAGAAGGGAAGGAGAGGGAAAAGGAAATGATGAGGGATTTAAGGAAGGGGGTAAGGAGCCATTCCAATCCCGGGACAGGAAAGACTTACCTTCGGGGAAAAAATGGAAGGTAAATAAATGCACATACACCCACACATTTACACAGACACAAGTACACTTAGGCAGACATACTGTAGAACTGTAGAAAGCAAAGAAGTTAGAAGTTAGACCAACTTCTAACTTCTAACTTCTTTGCTTTCTACAGTTCTACAGTATGTCTGCCTAAGTGTACTTGTGTCTGTGTAAATGTGTGGGTGTATGTGCATTTATTTACCTTCCATTTTTTCCCCCAAGGTAAGTCTTTCCTGTCCCGGGATTGGAATGGCTCCTTACCCCCTTCCTTAAATCCCTCATCATTTCCTTTTCCCTCTCCTTCCCTTCTGCCTGATGAAGCAGCTAGGCTGCGAAAGCTAGCATTTTTGAGTGTGTGTGTGTGTGTGTGTGTGTGTGTGTGTGTGTGTGTGTGTGTGTGTATGTGTCTGTGTGTTTATTTGTTGCTATTACTGCCTGTGCCCCTTCGCCTGGTAAGTGTTCTTCATCTATATATATATATATATATATATATATATATATATATATATAATGTGAATGTCTGTTCGGTGTATGCTTAACACGTCCGAACGACAAGAGGCAGAGACTTATATATTTGTACAGTTACAAATTTATACCTGTGGAAGGCTTTAGGCACAGTTTTATAGCGATCAGATAGATATTTAGTAATTTGAAAAATATAATGTGAAATCCAGAACAATAATTACTCTTTGAAAATTATATTTACTCTTTGAAAATCGTTTTATTGGTTGCATTGTTGCTTGAGAGTTGATAATGATAAAAGGGTGAAGTATATTGGGAAAAGTTATTGGTGTAGATAAAATTCTACGTGTCTGTGTGTGTGTGTGTGTGTGTGTGTGTGTGTGTGTGTGTGTGTGTGTGTGTGTCAATATTTCGCTCTGCAGTGAAAACTACAGGACGCAAACGAATGGTCTGTGTGTAATTGTTGTCCAAAGTCTCCCGTTGTACGCCATAGCTATAAGGGGCTGGAAGATATGGTGGTTAAAAGTCGGACTGAAGGCCGCAATGACTTTTGCCACTCTATAGCAAGGAGGGTACATACAGGGAAACGTGATGCCACAGACCATATCTTTGGTCTACACGTGCTGCAATGTCGTTAGCAATTTCTCTGTAAGGATAAGCATACGAATAAGGAAATATAAGAATAAATAAAGAAAGCAGTAAAAACGAAATTTCTTTTAATGCATCTCTTTAAAAAAAATCGATTTGATGTTTCGAGCATTATCTATCATAATCAACCAACACGCGAGCGGAGCCGCGGGTTTAAGCTAGTACAAAATAAAAATGCGTGAGGGGGGAGATATTGCCAGTGTCGCAGTCATGGGGGAGGAGCGCTAATGGGCGCCTCCCAGAGGTTTTTTAATTTTATTGTTTCCATTTTTTTAATTTTTTTAAATAAGTCAGCACTGGAAATTTGAAATTGTACACATGTAATGAACACCACATAACTGTAAACTGCCATGCGCAAGTGAACTTGACAATGTCTCCTTCTTGAAGCCGCTACTGAGAACACATGCTGTTATTACTGTGAGTGGTTTTAATGCCACTGCGATCAGCTCTGATGCTACCACTATTGTTAACTGCTATGCTGAAGTTACGAGCCGATTGTTCATACACGGCGACCCACTGCTTAGCAGGTCAGCGGCACCACAGAGTAGAATCTTATGAACAGCAATAGTGTTATTTTATTCCAATTTTTACACATAGTGTCTCGTGTTAAACTATAAAGACCTTTCTATTTGGCTAGTAAGATAGAAGCTGCATTATTTTATGAACTGATTGTATACACTCCATTTCCACCTCGTTGCACCTCTTCCACTTTCAAATAAATGCGAAACTACAAATGAAAGTGTAAAAATAAGTAATGGATTAATATATTCAATAGGCTTTATTAACACATTGGCTGCCGTGATGACGTCAGAGGTACACCATAGCCGCCGGCCACACGGCAGCCGGCGTATTAAGGTGGCATACCAAATATTTCTTTATCGGGGGAAGGGAGGCAATAAAACCTATTTACTGACTTCGTCTTGGTTTTTCCAGGACTTTCGGGGAAGGGGGCCAGGTGATGGAACTTAGTGAGGTATTCCAGTTTCCATTTTCTAACAAAAATACAAACAAGTTTTGGCTATTACAAGATGCTTCAGTCAAAGGCAAAAATGACTACCATAAAAAAATACCTTGACTGGCTACAATCCTTGCAATATAAGTACAGTAAACAATATAATGGAAATTTATAACATGTTCTCCATGAAATAAAGAGACAAATTATATTTATGCTCTTATAACAACATTTATTATTATTTAGTATTATCTCTCAAGTTACATACTATTTATAAATAAAAAAGAAACAGTTAACTGGATAAATGTGTTGTATATCTAACTTCCAACAGTTTTCATAATATTTAATTTTAATATTTGTTTTGCAGAAGTGTTATCACAACAATAAAACTTCTTAGTAAACAAAGAAAATAAAAAACACACAATTTGACAATGATACATTCAGATGTGAAATCAGTATGCACATAAAATTGAATTACCTTAACAGATGTTTTATCATAAAATGATATATCTTTGCACTGTTTTTCATCTAATGTTTAATTCTGTCACTTTGTCATACCACTCACATTCATACTAATTATCAAAAACCACACAGCAAGATCCAATACCATAGTACACATAGCTTAACTGAATTCACCTTTTAGGCCCAGATCTTTTAGATATGAGGAACCTTTGTGGATCTGAACCTCCACACAAAATAGAAATATAACATGTGGTATTCACTACAAAAAGTAACAGCACCAGTAGAATTTAAAAGATGATGTACTTTTGTTCTTGGCATTAATTAGTAGTATTTTCGTAATCCCCCTGGTATAACAAACCCTCAGTGTTTTATACAGTTCTTAGATTCTTCTGCTTCATGTGGAGTTTTAAATGTTTCATACAAAACCTGAGACCATGGAGTGTTACATGATTGTAGTTCAAATCACACTTCACTTTGGACTGTGTAGTGATAATTTAGTAAGTGATTAATGTGTCGGAAAGGACTGAATATGTGAATGCATAAGAGTCTGTATCTTCCTTTCTTTAAAAAGTATTGACATCCAACAATTGGGAACATTTATTCACACTGACATGGTGTACACTGTTGTTTGGTACACTCACATACAGACATACACCTGCGAAAAGAAAATGCTGTCAGAAATATTTATGGATTCTTCCATCAGTTCTTGATGAAACATAGATGTATTGAATATCTGTATACACTATATAATTGTTCCAAAACAAAATAAATATTATTGTGGAAAAATAAATTTTGGAGATACATATGGCTACTTAAATTTTCTATATTATATATATTTAAAAATTGATGATTACTCACCAGGCGAAGGAGCACAGGTAGTTATAGCAGCACAAATATTTGTTTGGGCTACTATAACTACCTGTGCTCCTTCGCCTGCTCCGTCCTTCTTCATCTAATATATATATAATATATAAAATAGATGAAATACACTTACCAGGCGAAGGGGCACAGGCAGTAATAGCAACAAATAAACACACAGACAGACAGACAGACACACACACACACACACACACACACACACACACACACACACACAAATGCTAGCTTTCGCAGCCTAGCTGCTTCATCAGGCAGAAGGGAAGGAGAGGGAAAAGGAAATGATGGGTTTTAAGGAAGGGGGTAAGGAGCCATTCCAATCCCGGGACAGGAAAGACTTACCTCGGGGGAAAAATGGAGGGTAAATAAATGCACATGCACCCACACATTTACACAGACACAAATACACTTAGGCAGACATACTGTAGAACTGTAGAAAGCAAAGAAGTTAGACAGAGATGCCACTTGAGGCAGAGGCTCTGTTCAGAGAATCAAGGCAAAGATGGTGGGTGGGAATTCAAATTTAGCGGAGGTTGAGACCAGGTGGGCAACGGGAAGAGAGAATATGCTGAAGGGCTAGTTCCCATCTCCGGAGTTCTGAAGGATTGGTGTCAGTGGGAAGTATCCAGATAACCCGGATGGTGTAGCACTGTGCCAAGATGTGCTGGCCATGCACCAAGGCATGTTTAGCCACAGGGTGATCCTCGTTACCAACAAACACTGTCTGCCTGTGACCATTCATGCGAATGGACAGTTTGTTGCTGGTCATTCCCACATAGAAGGCTTCACAGTGCAGGCATGTCAGTTGGTAAATCACGTAGGTGCTGTCGCAAGTGGCTCTGCCCTTGATTGTGTACACCCTCCGGGTTACAGGACTGGAGTAAGTGGTGGTGGAAGGGTGCATAGGGCAGGTTTTACAGCGGGGGCGGTTACAAGGGTAGGAGCCAGAAGGTAGGGGAGGTGGTTTGGGGATTTCATAGGGATGGACTAGGAGGTTATGGAGGTTAGGTGGGTGGCGGAAAGACACTCTAGGTGGAGTGGGGAGGATGTCATGAAGGATGGATCTCATTTTGGGGCAGGATTTAAGGAAGTCATATCCTTGCTGGAGAGCCACATTCAGAGTCCGCTCCAGTCCCGGAAAGTATCCGGTGACAAGAGGGGCACTTCTGGGGTTTTGTTGAAGGTTGTTGTTGTTGAAGGTTCTTAAATTGGGGGGATGAGGAAGTGGCTCTGGCAATTTGCTTCTGTACCAGACTAGGAGGATAGCTGCGGGATGTGAAGGCTTTTATCAGGTTATTGGTGTATTGGTTCAGGGATTCAGGACTGGAGCAGACTCGTTTGCCACGAAGACCTAAGCTGTAGGGAAGGGAACTCCCTCTCCTTCCCTTCTGCCTGATGAAGCAGCTAGACTGCGAAAGCTAGCATTTTTGTGTGTGTGTGTGTGTGTGTGTGTGTGTGTTTATTTGTTGCTATTACTGCCTGTGCCCCTTCGCCTGGTAAGTGTACTTCATCTATTTTTTACGTATATTTTTCCTGTTAGGAATTTTTCCTCTATAATATTCGTATATATATATAAAAATAAAAATAGAAAAGAGATGACTTACCAAAAGGACCGGCTCGTCGAGAGAAACAAATAAAATAACACACAAACACACATACAAGCTTTCGCCACCACTGGCAGCTTCTTCAGCTTCCCCTTTTTTCCTCTTTTTCCTGAAGAAGCTGCCAGTGGTGGCGAAAGCTTGTATGTGTGTTTGTGTGTTATTTTATTTGTTTCTCTCGACGAGCCGGTCCTTTTGGTAAGTCATCTCTTTTCTATTTTTATTTTTATTTATCCCACCGGGAAAGTTTCCCTTTATAATATATATATAAATATATATATATATATATATATATATATATAGTACATTTTTATAATAATTTTGCAACAAATACATACCCTGTATATTGTTTCCTAAACAACAAATATTGAACATACAGGATAATCACTGTTCAAAAGAAAAACTTACAAGGACTGTTCATTTATAGGCCTAAGGTTCAAACTGAGATAAAGCAGTCAGTAATTTAAAAAAAATGTATTATGGAAATGTGCAGTACTTTCACATTAAAGGCTCTCACTAGTGAAGTAAGTTTGTGCAAATTTGTATTAACTAAGTTCAGAATAATTTATTGAACAAATATCATGACAAAAATGTTAGGAAATGTTCCCAATGCATGGACATTCATTTTTCTGTCAACAGTAGGTGTTTATATTGATGCCAGTTGAAAAATCAAATCCCATTTTGAAATGATAAATTCATTAAGTACAACAAAAGTAAAACAGTCCAATACTGGAAAGTCCAGGTTGGAATTAATAATGTAATAATGACAGTTTACAACTCACGGTGAAGATATGGCAATGATCTGCGACAGGCACATACAAAAGACAGACACACACACACACACACACACACACACACACACACACACACACCATTTAATATTAATTATATATGTGCCTTGAGAGATCCACAGAAGACTGCGGTGTGGGTGGTGGATATCCCGTAAGCGTGTTCTAAGTCGCACTAGAGAGCATGCATCTCTGGTAGAGCGGCAGTTGCAGCTGTGTATACAAACAAGTCAAGGTCAACGACTGAGCAAAGCTGTGATAAGCGGTCCGGCAGGATATAACTTCCTCATGCACCCTGCTTAAATCCCCCAATCTAATGTTAATAAAACAATCTGTTGCCCCCTTGAGCCCTTGGTTCGCGATGTAAGATAATGGTTCTCGGCTAAAAGTTTTGTATCAGTATCATTTAGTTTACATTATATTATGGTCTTGCACCTGATATGTTACTTTTTGTTATTTTGAGGAGGGGGTGCTGCACATACTGTATTTATCATCTGTAATAAAGTGTTACATCACGAATCTGGCGCTCCATCAGAGACGGGCGCTGTGTGGAAAGACGGCATCAGACATCAGTCATCTACCGTGTGATTGCATAGGCAGATCCAAGGGGGAGGGAGGGGGGGGGGGTTATAAGAACACGAAGCTAGCGCGCTGAGTCTTCAAAACTGTGAGACTTTTTGTTTGATTGGGTGTGCGGTAAAAAGGGGTAGTGTGAGGGGGCTGATATGGAGCCATTTATTTCGCATATCACTATATTAGGTGTTAAAAAAGTTTTCTTGGTTGGAGTACTGTTACACAATAATAGAAAGGGTGTGAGAGAGAGAGAGAGACAGTAGATGAGCTTGTATCCCGTGGGAAAGCTCCGCCCCTATTGCAAGTTGAGATCTGATTGGCTCCTGCCTATACTACTTGTCCGCCAAAACTTTAAGCTTCTTTTATTAATATTTAACTTTCCTATGTCTATTAAAAATTATCTGTATACATTCTGTAATGCTTTTGTGCTAAGCTATATTTCAGTTAATTATTTGAATTTTTTGTAATAAGTTGAACAGTGTTAGTCTAGAAGTTTCGCTGGGCTTGTGGTGCGCAGCGAGAGGCGGCGGCAGTCAGTCGAGCGCCGACCGCGATATGTTGCACATTCATGTTAGTTCAGTGCGGGCCAGGGACAGTTTATATTTTTAACATTACTCAGTCTGTATATTTGTGCTTGGATATACACTGGCATTTCTTCAATAAAAACAAGCACTGGCATCCTACAAAAGCTAAAGTTATTTGTAGTGCAGTACTTCCTAGCCACATCTCAACACCTCTTTTGGCATCACTTCAAGTACAACGGATGTGCGACCTGTGTGCTTCACCTGCACAATGGGACATCAAATATGACAGAAGACACAAGGTTAGTAAAAGAGTGAATTCAGACATGCACTGAAGTTGCATGTCGACACGGCACCTCGCGTGCAGTGCTGCCCCGTTTACAAACAAGGGCACTGGCATGAAGTGCAATGGTAACATTGCCGAGGGAAGGCATGAATGAGGGGAGGTGTTTAGGAACTTTGTCAACTATGCACTGACCTTTCCCTCCCTGTCTTTTAAAAAAAGAAGCCCCGCTGTACATGGAACCCTGGTGGAAATTTCTTTGAAGACTAAGTTCTTTGGAGAAAGTTACTTGGAGAAAAGTGATGTTTAAATTTGTTGATAAAATTTTGTGAACTGCGTTTACGAATTTCATGTGCATAAACTGGCCTAGAACGGTGCTCGAACTGTGGTATGTAATTTACAAACAGTGTGACTGAATTTTTGAACAGTGAATTATAGGCTGTATAAACTGTGTTCGAATTTTTGATGGGGATGTACTGTGCTTTGAGGTAGTTCATTTAATGGTGCGCTTCAAAGAAATACCAGTACGTATGAAACATCTGAACTTTCATTAACGCAAACAGTACAGATTGCTTTGTATGCAGAGAGTCAAGGATGAGGGATAACCACCGAATTAAGAGAAGTGCTCACAAAATGAATGGCGTTGTGAACCCGGGTGCCAGTTTTGCAGCTGTGACTGCTTCTAGTCACGAAAAATTATTGAACAGAAATGATTTTTTCTGTTTTCCTTGGTGAAACAAATGACATAGATATGAATAGCACAAAAGAACTAAGCAATTGTCTTAAATGAAGACTGCTTGAATTCAGAAACACAAATGACTTTTCGGTTGCACATTGTCATGACCTTCCAGATTGGCCATGTGTAAACAATTGGATACGTAAAGCACATGTAGAAATTCAAAATATGATTAACCGATTTAAGAACGTAAAATATGTGAACATCAGTGAACTCGGAAGAAGATTCCTCACAAATCAGGGACGCAACGTGAACAGAGTAGGGGGGGGGGGGGGAAACTTTTCACAAACAAAATTCTCGAAATAGTAGGCAAAACATTAAGTCTGGAACACGACACCTCGTCAGTCATAGCTCTAAAGTACGAAACTGGTGTGTTTAGTCCAGTACCAGTGAATAAGTGCATGATACCAAAAGTGGCGCCCTTAAAGTCAAGAACTGAAACATATAACCCCAATAAAGTAACAACCAACGATTCGGATGAAACTGAAGAAACATACAGCAGTAACGAGGTGCAAGAAGTCAACATCAGCAGCAAAACTGAAGCAGCCTCAACTCTATAAAGTCAACACGGCAAAAGAAGAAAATGTTCAAATGTTTGTAAAGCTTATGGGACTTAACTACGGGGTCATCAGCCCCTAAACTTACAAACTACTTATGAATTACCGTATACTAAAGACGACACAAACATACATGCCCGAGAGGGGATTCGAACCCCCCGACGGCGGACGGCCACGTGCATCGTCGCTCCAGTACGCGCGGCTAATCCGCCGCGGCGCAAAAGAAGACTCCAAGCACCTACAAAGGAGATTTTTTATGGACATAATCTTGCGAAACATAGCTGAAGTAAGTGATCTAATAATAATGCCCTGCCGGCTGCGGTGGCCGAGGGGACTAAGGCGCTTCAGTCATGTTCTGCACGGCCACTGCGGTCGGGGGTTCGAATCCCCCCTCGGGCATGGATATTTGTGCCGTCTGTAGTCTTAGCTAGTTCATAAGTAGTTTGTAAGTTTAGGGACTGATGGCCCCGTAGTCAAGTCCCACAAGCTCTACAAACATTTGAACATTTGAATAATGCCCTTAGGAAATGCGAATCTCGATTTAAACCCCCAGAAAAAAACATTATTATTAGAAGTGACAATTTCCTCTCCACATTCCACCAAAATGGCCAGTCAATATCAAATAAGATTTTAGACTTATAGATCTTACAGAATAGTGAACTTCATTCAGTGTTGTGTGTGTCTCAGAACACCGGCTAAAGACAGATCAGATTAATATATATATACACCTGTCTACACCATTGCAAATTACTTTTTTAGAAGTAAGCACAAAAATGGGGCAACTGCAATATTAGTTAGAAGAGGCTTGGAATACAAAACTATTGATAGTTTCCAACACCTCAATACAGAAATAGATTTTAAGGCAACAGTCATTTAAGTTAGTGCTACAAAAACACTTATCATATGCATCTATCGATCTCCTGATGGGAACTTTGAGTCATTTCTCAATAAATTTTGAACATTACTAAATGGAATACATGTAGATAAGAAAACAACAATATTATGTTGGGATTTCAACATTGATTATCTTGTAGCAAGTAGGAGAAAAGAATTATTACTCAACCTGACATACTTTTGATCTAAAAAGAATAACAAAAACAACAGCTACAACACCAGACCAAATATTTGTAGACACAACCTGCTCTGCAAAAGTTCTGAAGACAAGTTTTAGTGATCATGATGCCCAAGTGATAACCCTCTCAGGCTATCCACTGCCCAACCAAACCCATAAAAGAACTGACACTGCAAGGATGTTTCACACAGAGAACATAGAAACAGTAAATTATTTATTAGCAGGAGAAAATTGGTATGAAGTTACTCAGCTGCATGACACTAACAAAAAGTTCTCTGATATTTTCAAAAATTGTTATGAAACAGCATTTCCTCTCATAACATAGGTGCTAAGGAATACAACAGCAAAAGCGAAGAGATGGATAACGAGGCGTAAGAATCTCAACATCACACAAAAAAAAAAAAAAAAAAAAAAAAAAAAAAAAAAAAAAAAAGAAAACTTGCTCATTTACAAGAAAACTAACACTAAATCCCTCATCATGAACAATTAAATTACTAAATACATTCAAATGTATAGGAAAGTTACAAGACAGGCAAAAATAATGGCCAATGACAAGTTCATAATAGAGTTAGGAAATAAAAGCAGAGCAATCTGGAAGGTAATGAAGCAAGGAGAAGAGAGGAAAAAAGAAAATATCACCCTGAACGGCAACAATAGAATAACTGACACCCCAACAGATTGAAAATCTCTTCAGATAGTACTAAGCAGGCAATACAAAAAAAATCTTATAATGAATAACCATAGAAATAGCCCAATCAACTACCTAAACAGAGTAAATTCTTGCCTTCCCTCAGTCTACCTCTGTGAAACAACTCCAAATTAAATAATATGTGCAGCAAAATGCTTCAAAAAATATCTTGTGGAATATATGACATTTCAGACTTTATCATAAAAGAATGTATTGTGGTACCACTTGCAGATATAATCAATTCATCCTTCTTGTCAGGAACCTTTCCTGACTGCCTTAAACTTGCCAAAGTGACCCCTATCTATAAAAAAGGTGACAAATCAAAAATAGAAAACTATAGACCAGTTTCTCTATTATCAGCTTTTGACAAACTAATTAAGAGAATAAGGTACAAGAGATTAATAGAGTTCCTGGACAAGAATGAATTACTGTCTGAAGCCCAACATGGCTTTCGGAAAAATAAATCGAGAACCAGTGCCATATACAATTCTTTTTACTAAATGCTCTAGAAGCAGTTGATGATAAACAAATGCTTCTGGAATTTTCCAAAATCTAAGTAAAGCTTTTGACATCTTAGTCCACAAAATCCTGTTGGAAAAACTCCAAACGTATGGCATTAGAGGCACACTTCTGGAATAGTTCTCTTCATATCTAAAAAATCGGACACACAAAGTGATGATAACCCACGAACTAAATGGCAGTTCTAGAACTTTTCTTTCAGATAAAGGTGAAATTACAAGTGCAGTACCACAAGGATCTATACTAGGGCCTATCCTTTTTTCTGTACATAAATGATCTATAACACAGTATTGAGTCTCTTATAAATATGTTATTTGCAGATGACACCTGCTTCCTCCTCACAGGGAAAACTCCTGGAGAACTACAAAAAACAAAGTTACATATCAGCTAAATGAGTGGCTTGAAGGAAATAAATTTATAATGTTGTTGTTGTTAAGGTCTTTAGTCCGGAGACTGGTTTGATGCAGCTCTCCACCCTACTCTATCCTGAGCAAGCCTTTTCATCTCCTCATAAGAACGGCAACCCACATCCACTTGAATCTGCTTATTATACGCGTCTCTTGGTCTCCCTCTGCGATTTTTACCCCACACACTTCCCTCCAATGCTAAATTTACGACTCCCCGATGTCTAAGAAAGTGTCCTACCAAGCGATCCCTTCTTTTAGTCAGGGTATGCCAAAAATTCCTTTTCTCACCAATTCTGTTCAGTACCTCTTCATTAGTTATGCGATCTACCCATCTAATCTTCAGCATTCTTTTGTAGCACCAAATTTCAAAAGCCTCTATTCTCTTCCTGTCCGCACTGCTTATCGTCCATGTTTCACTCCTGTACAAGGCAACACTCCACACAAATGCCTTCAGAAAAAACTTCCTTACCCTTCAATTAATATTCGATGTTAGCAAATTTCTCTTTTTCAAAAATGCTTTTCTTCCCATTGCTATTCTGCATTTTATATCCTCTGTACTGCGACCATCGCATGTTATTTTACTACCCAAGTAACAAAAATCATCTACCACCTTCATTGTTTCGTTACCTAATCTAATTCCTTCAGCATCGCCTGATTTTCTAAGACCACATTCCATTATTTTTGTTTTGCTCTTGTTAATGTTCATTTTATACGCTCTCTTCAACACACTGTCCATTCCATTCAACTGCTCTTCCAGGTCCTTTGCTGTCTCTGATAGAATTACAATGTCATCAGCAAAACACAATGTTTTTATTTCTTCCCCCTGAACTTTAATCCCTATTCCAAATTTTTCCTTGCTTTCCTTCACCGCCTGCTCGATGTACAAATTGAATAACATCGGAGAAAGGCTACAACCCTGTCTTACTCCCTTCCCAACTGATGCTTCCCTTTCATGCCCTTCGAGTCTAATAACTGCGGTCTGGCTTTGTACAAGTTGTAAATAACTCTCCTTTCCCTGTTTTACCCCTGCTGACTTCAGAATTTGAAAGAGTGTATTCCAGTCAACATTGTCAAATGCTTTCTCCAAATTTATAATAAACACCTCAAAAACAACATTTCTAAATTTTTGCCTAAAGGGAGAAGGTTCCAGCTCCTCAGTGATATTAAACTCCAGTGATATTACACCATCACTGGAAACAAAAAGCCGGCCGCAGTGGCCGAGGGAACTGAGGCGCTCCAGTCACGGTCTGCACGGCCACTACGGTCGGGGGTTCGAATCCCCCCCTCGGGCATGGATATTTGTGCCGTCCTAGTTAGTAAGTAGTTCATAAGTAGTTTGTAAGTTTAGGGACTGATAACCCCGTAGTTAAGTCCCATAAGCTTTACAAACATTTGAACATTTTTTGAAACAAAAGTTTTAGGCATTTAGCTTAACATGATTTTAAATGGCGCATACACACATAACAAAAAACAAATGCAACACCGAAGAAGGTATGCTACAGCCTACGTCTACTTGCACACAGAGCAAGTTTTCCCGCAGTTCGAATTGCATACTTTGCCCAATTCCACAGTGTTCTATAGAATAGGGTCATATTCGGGGGTAGTGCAGCTGCAAGCTCAGTCATATTCCTGACTCAAAAAAGAGCTATTAGAGCAGTGCTCCATGCACGACAAACAGATTCCTGCAGGCCTCTCTTCCATAAATCTTCAGTCTTCTCACTCCCCTATGTCTTTATCCTAGAAGTTTGCAAACATACAAGGAAAAATCTAGCAGAGTTAAACAAAAATCCGAGTGTATATGACTACGTCACTAGACAAAAAGAACATTTTCATGTTAAGTCAGTAAGGACAGCAGCCTTCAAATCCTCCACCACAAATCGTGCTGCACAAATATACAATAGTCTTCCACAGAAAATAAAACTCAATACTTCATTTTCACTATTCTGTAAATCCATACGGGCATTCTTATTGGATCACTGCTTCTATTCAGTGGCAGAATTTCTAGATCACATAAAGTACAATAAACTTGAATCAAGACTGTGTAAAAACGACTACTACTGCTAAAGCACGGCCAAATGGAATTAACCTGTTGCATAATGAAAGACATTTCTAAGTATGTGCAGCTGCGTGTGCGCGTATGTGCACACATGCAACCATCCCTTAATCTAGAGATTTTCCGTATGAATAAAGAATTTGAATTTCAATTACATTTACAGATCAAAAACTCAAGCACTACTGAGGTACTAGGTGACTATCCCTCCTGAATCACCTATATTAGTTCATGGTATAGCCTCCATGGATGGTAATTCAGGCAATGGTTCTGTCATCCATTCTATTATAAAAATGGCAAGTACTAAGTGGGATAAATCATTACATGCCTGCTCAACTTGTTCAAATAGTTCTGGGTCCATGAGTGGCAGACGGTTGTTGTCCCATCTTATCCTGCACATATTCAGTTAGAAAGTCCAGAGATAATACTGGCCTGGGAAGCTGGTGCACTTCTTGCACAGCACATTGAACTTCGCACACAGCGTGTGGGTGAGCATTATCCTGTTGGAACAACACATCTCCTTCTCATTGCAAGAATGGCAAAAGGACGGGTCTTAATCATTATGTACATACTGAGCCAGCGTTACCTCTACAAATGTCAAAGGTGAGTGACAATTGTAGCTCACCAAACCCCAACTATAAGGCCTGGGGTGTGCGCAGCATGTCTTGGATGAGTGCCTATGCCTAGCTACAAAGTGGTACATGTGGCCTGGCATGAAAAGTAATGGCTATGTACGTGTATTTCGTGTCAGCGAAGCAGGGATGCATGTCACACCCAGCCTCCTATACGTACTGTGTGATAAAAAAATCAGTATAAATTTGAGAACTTAATAAATCACGGAATAATGTAGATAGGTAAAAATTGACACACGATTGGAATGACATGGGGCTTTATTAGAACCAAAGAAAACAAAAGTTCAAAAAATGTCCGACAGATGGCACTTCATCTGATAAGAAAAGCAATAATTAGCATAAAAAATTAAGACAAAGCAAAGGAAATGCTCAATATGTTCACCATCATTCCTCAACAATAGCTTTAGTCGAGGAATAAGGTAGTGAACAGCATGACCCGAGTTATGGTGAGGCATTGGCGTCGGGTGTTGTCTTTCAGCATCCCTAGATATGCTGGTCGATCACGATACATCTGCGACTTCAGGTAACCTCAAAGCCAATAATCGCACGGACTGAGGTCAGGGGACCTGGGAGGCCAAGCATGACGAAAGTGGCGGTTGAGCACACGATCATCTCCAAACGACGCGCGCAAGAGATTTTTCCTTCATCTAGCAATACGGGGTGGAGCGCAATCCTGCATAAAAATCATACGTTCCAGCAGGTGTTTATCAGGCAGGCTGGAGATGATGCGATTCTGTAACATATCGGCGTACCTCTCACCGTCACGGTAGCAGTTAAAAAACCAAACTCACGCCGTTCCTCGAAGGAAAAAAAGGCCCGATAACGGTAGATGTGGCTCTAATAAAACCCCATGTCATTCCAAGCATGTGTGTCAATTTTTTTCTCTCTATCTACATCATTGTGTGATTTATTAAGTTTTCAAATTTATACTGAGTTTTTGATCATCTGGTACATTTGAGACTCTTAAAGGATATACACATTACTATTGTGGCAACTATCCCCTATCTATGGAGGGGATCAGGTGACCAGATGGATAGAAGTAATGCCTCTGTGTGGCATCACAGCTGATTGTGTCACAACACTAATCTTTTACCATGTATTGCATGTCTTGGACACCTGTTTGAATCATTTCTCTTTGTCAAGCTCTGTGTTTCAAACACTACTGAGAAGTACCACACAACTCCATACCGTCCACAAAGCAAGAATGTTCACACCTATCCTTAAAGCTTCCTTTATGTGCTACGGCAGTTCCTGGTCAGAGGTTTGCCATTGATTTTACTTTGTATCTGTGCTGTCCACAAAGAAGACTTAACTGTGGCTCTGGCAGATACTCTCTACAGCAAGCCACAGAGATTGTAGGCACCTAGTCCCCAAGACTGGAAATCTTTTACGGAAACTTGAAATTTAGTGCGGACTTCGATGCAAGATGCTTATGATAGTTGCCACAAGAATCTCTGTCTGGTAATTTGCTAGAAAATCCAAAGAAATTATGGTCATATGACAAGTACACCAGCGTCAAAACACAATCAATATTCTCAGTACGCAATAGCCGCAATGACCGCGTGGTTTAAGGCATCATGCTACGGACTGGACGGCCGCTCCCGCCGGAGGTTCGAGTCCTCCATCGGACATTGGTGTGTATGTCTTGTCCTTTGTGTAAGTTAAAGTAGTGTGTAAGTCTAGGGAATGATGACCATAGCAGTTTGGTCCAATAGGTTTACAAACATTTGAATATTTGAACAGCTGCCAGCATGCGTAATTTAGAAGTAGATATCCCTGGAGTTTTAAAGCAACTGAAATCGCTTAACAAAAGCAGGTCTCCCCAGTTCCTTTCAGAGTATGCTGATGCAATACCTCCATACTCATTTATTAACATGTAACCGCTTACTCAGCGAAAGATCTGTACCGAAAGAGTGGAAATTTGTACAGGCTATTCTGATACTCAAGTAAAGTAATAGGATTGAACCGCAAAATTTCAGGTCCATATCACTGATGTCGGTTTGCAGCAGAATGTTTAAACGTATACTTTTTTCGAACATTATGAGCTACCTCGAAAAGAACTACATACCGACTTATAGTCAAGATAGATTCAAAAAGTTTTGCTCTTACGAGACACAAGTAAATATTTACTAATATGAAGTGATGAGTGATATCGCCAAGGGATGTCAAATCGATTGCATATTTTTAGGTTTGTGGGGGCCTTTCGACACTACCTCACAAACGGCTTTTAATCAAACTCTGTGCTTATGGAATATCGTCTTAGTTATGGGTTTGGGTTTGTGCCTATCAAAAAGGACACAGTACATATAAAATGACAAAGTCATCGAGTAAAACATAAGTGATATCTATAGTCTGATTTAAATTAGTTGTCACTTGACGTTTGCTGGCCAAAGCTGCAGCGTTATAACGTCAAGTACTGGCTGGCGGCAGTCGCCACAGCGCATCGCTCCACGCGGCGATAGAAAATCGCTTTAAAGCCTCTATCTTCTACAAAAATTGAGTAAAAAATTTCAAATTCACACACGATGTACGTATCTATAAAGTCTCACAGTATGTCAAAAATCTATCCTTGATTTTAATTAGGGCAAGAGCTACATTAATTTGTTTGAAACTATTAAAATTTTTCTAGTTCGCTAACAGCTTCAAACTTATCACTTAATATCTTAAAAACTTTTGGTCTCAAAACAATATTTTTTTTTTCATTCATTGCTAAAGTAACACGCTTTGCAACGAATCCTTGAAAGTTTTCGTAGTGCATTGCGTTTCCGGTATATAAATTTCTGAAAACTACGTTTTTACGCATTATGTCAATATTGAACTCGTAACAAGTATGATGTTTAAAATCTCTATTTCCTACAAACTTTACGTAAAAATTTTGAAATTTACATACAGTATCAATCTCAGTGATATTTCTAATCACAAAAAATATTTTCTTTATTTTACTTAGCGCCAGTTTTACATGGGCTATTGAAGTACGAGATTTTGGCGTCCGAAAAATCCAGATAGACTCAAAGATAAAAATACTCGTGGAACATTGATCACTGTCGTGGAAGCGTGGTAGAAACACAGACATTAATGAATGTCTCTTAGGCCACAGCCTGTGCCAGTAAGCTCACTGGTCTGTGCTAAACGGTGATCTCTGATACATATAGCCGCGACACTCTGCTGTGAAAGGTGTTATCGTTTGACAGCTGGGTCAAGAAAAACTATGCGACGTACTCCTACTCATATCCCGGCAGCCTCCTGTGATAAAGTTGGCAACAGATGTTGAATAACGAGAATCATGTGACATCGTCATAAGCCAATCGCGTGACATGCAAATATTTTGTCGTGAAATCAAACACACAGCAGGAACAGCAGTATTTATCTACACTCTATGTGGTTCGATCATCTTTGCAACGATTTTATATCGTGTTATTGATGTTGCCAACATAAAACGACGAGGCCGCCAGACTAGAAAGTAAAATTTCACCGAATCTGATACATCCGTTGTTGTCACATCTCATTATGACCAGCACTTTCACGCGAAACTCTTTTGTATAGAGTCTCATGATTCACACAGTCTTACAATTCATTCCAAATTCCTATTCAAGAAGATATTTGTGAAAACTGTTACAAATCAATATTCGCACTTATCCAATATCGTTTTCAGACATGTAATTTGCTAGCCGCTTTCGGCGCTGCTGTTGGAATGTGTAACAAAATTGAGAAAAACGACGCGTAATATCAAATATATAAGTTTTTAACTTCTTGGCGCGTTTTCCTCAATCACACTTTACCGACGATCAACAGAGACAAAGATGAAAATGCAGATAGGCTAACAAATGAATAATAGAGCGCTACACCACAGTCTAACATATATTTTAGACTGTGGTCGTACTTCTATTAGTTGGTGTGGGTGATATAATATTGCTCATCGCATAACGTCATCAAAGTGCCAAAGCGTAAGATTGTGTTCACACAAACTTACGTGAATTCGAAACGAAGAAAACTAGCACGACGAAACGAAACGAAAGAGGAAAGAGAAGGGACACTTACAAAATTGCGCGAAAGGATGCAACGAATTAGAGACGGCAGAAGTGAACAAGAAAGAGCAAAGGATTCCGAAGCAACTAGACTCAGAGTGTCTTCACTAAGAAACCGTGAATCTGATAACCAACGTCAAATGCAGAAAATAGAGACAGAATGGCCAATATACGTCGAGATATACGCAGGAACTACAATTTACACCTTGAGGGGCTGCATTATGATGCCACGAAAAAATACAGTGAACATCCAAACATCGTCATCGGAAAAAGGATCACAACATGCAAGTACTGCTCTGCAAAAAAATTTAAAGGTGAAACACCAGGTATGTGCTGTATGAGTGCTAAAGTCAAATTACCACCATTAAAAGTGCCACCACCACAGTTATACTCTTATATGATCGGAACGCCACCAGCTTCTAAGCACACAAACTAACAATGAATTTGCATCGTTCGGGAGTATGGACTAAAATTAATTTCACTTTTTTTATGAAAAACTTTATGAACTTTCATAGTTTTCGACAACGACTTCTACTTCAATTTGACATCTTGGCTAGGAGAACTGAGTTTATTGACAGAGCGATCCAACAAGGATTCTGTTTTTGCTGACCTAGGTCTGGAACCCTAATAAACCATGATATACACAGTTCCCTCTTTAACAACCATTGCGAAGCACGGGCATATAAGCTAGTTTTGTAATAAAATTGTAATGACAACAGTATGTAACGATTTAATATACCATATTACTAATATAATTTTTTGCAATTATTCGACTTTATTTTGTAATTAAAATTTTTAAAAAGTTCAACCAACATTTCATAAATAAGATAAAGTACTTTATAATGTAATTGATAATATTTTATTCAATTAATTTTATTTAAAAATTGTTATAATTTTTAAAACAAAAAATAAAAATAAAATGGTTCCCCACGTAGGATCTAAACCTGATCACACGCACCACAGGCAAGCATGTTACTACCTCACATATTTAGACTTGCTGCATCCAGTAACTCATTGACATGTATATAAGCCGTGTTTTAGTTGCGCTTAAACTTTGAGACCCTTTTTCTCGGAATTTTCGGAATGTTGCGCTTTAAAATTTATGTGAGTGGACACCCTTGACGTGTACTACTAACATACGAAGTCTCATCCCAAACTGAATGTCCGAGACCATCATTGTGACTTGAATCTTTTCGGTTGGTTCTTGTTTGCGTTACAAATCTGGGGTTGTGGTTCCGCCTTAATGCAAAACACCCATTTTCATACCCAAACTAGCTTCGGCGGAAGTCCCTCCATCCTCAGTGGGTTTTATATTTAATGTAGAAGAATGCAGAAGACACACATTTACACAACTGTGAAACGTATTGTAGTATAAGGTATACACTTCTTTTTCGTTATATCATTGTATACACAGTTATTTCAGTACCTTTCTTCATTAGGCTATTTTACGCTTCCATACAGTTTTTTGCCTCTTATGCGGCCTGCAGGATGTCATCTTCGACGGTATGAGCGGCTGTTGTTAGTAAGAGTTACTATTGTGAAAACCTTATTTCAAAACGCGAGCTTTGCACTGCGCATGCGCGCGTCCGGCTGCACTGTCCATTTTTGCCAGTTCTGTCAGACAGCACCGACTGTTAGCGACACTATCCGGCAGCGAACTATTTGGCAACATGGTTGCTATCCGTTTCTTCGAGTGGGGGTGGTCTTCCAGCCCATTAGGCGGAGCCAGGGATCATCACATTTCGTTCTCACGTTTGGTCGGTCCTCTGAATGGATTTGATAGACATCTTGGCATCTCAATGAAATATATGTTTGAAATTTACGCCATTTTTGTATCTGTGGCGCGAGTTTTGATACTTTGTGTTGAGATCCTGTGTGTGTGTGTGTGTATGTGTGTGCGGGCTTTATTGATGTCCTATATTTCCGAGACCAGGTCTCTTTGCTGGTGTGACGGACAGCTTGATGTGACTAACGTGGTCCAACTGACATCCTGTACGCAACGAAACGTAATGGATATTTTGAAAGAAATCTACTGGGCGATCAAAAAGTCAGTATAAATTTGAAAACTTACTAAACCACGGAATAATGTAGATAGAGAGGTAAAAATTGACACACAATCTTGGAATGACATGGGAAAAAAAAGTTAAAAAAATGTCTGACAGATGGCGCTGGACAGCAAAACGTCAGTGACTGCGCATGAAAATCGTGTATAAAAGGAACTGTAATAAGAGAGAGAATCAGATGCACCAGTAGTCGCAGCATGTTGACGTTATCTGAAAAGGCTCTTTAGTATTATCAGAGTGGGAAATGTGCTAGTTCAGCGTTACGATCCTATCGTCATAGGAAGGGGTTTGGAACAGGTAAAGGTCCGTTAACATATGTAGCTGTGGCGATAATGATTTCGAAGTTCGAAGCAACTGATTGTTTAGACGATAGACCCCATAGTGGCCGACCGAGCACAAGGCGTAATGCTGCTGAGACAGTTCAGGAAGAAATGGAGACTGTAGCGGGTTCGTCTATGCACGGAAAAATCGGCGCTCGTGCAGTCGCACGTCGCACCGGCATTCCATACACTACTGTTTGGTTGGCACGCGTAACCTACGATGCTATCTGCGCAAAATCGATTGGCATCATGAACTGTTACCTGGAGTTTTAGTGAAGTGAAGGGCATTTGCGGTGTAGGCGTTTCAAAAGATGGCGGAAGATGACGATTGGTTGAATAACGTGTTGTGGACCGACGAAGCTCACTTCACGCCCCGAGGGTCTGTCAACGCCCACAACTGCAGAATTTGGGCTACCGAAAATCCTAGAACTGTCGTGGAAACTCCATTGCACGACGAGAAAGTCGCGGTATGGGTGGGATTTACCACATCTATCGTTTCGGACTTTTTTTCTTCGAAGAATTGCGTGATTCTGGTTTTGCAACTGCTACCGCGACGGGTGAGAGGTACGCCAATATGTTACAGAATCGCGTCATCCCCAGCCTGGCTGATAAACACCTGCTGGAATGTACGATTTTTATGCAGGCAGGCGCTCCACCCCATATTGCTAGACGCGTGAAAAATCTCTTGTGCGCGTCGTTTGGTGATGATCGTGTGCTCAGCCGCCACTTTCGTCATGTATGGCCTCTCAGGTCCCCAGACTTCACTCCATGCGATTATTGGCTTTGAGGTTACCTGAAGTCGCAAGTGTATCGTGATCGACCGACATCTTTAGGGATGGTGAAAGACAACATCCGATCACAATAACTCCGGACATGCTTTACAGTGCTGTTCACAACATTATTCCTCGACTAAAGCTATTGTTGAGGAATGATGGTGAACATACTGAGAATTTTCTGTAAAAAAACATCATATTTGCTTTGTCTTAATTTGTTATGCTAATTATTGCTTTTCTGATAAGTTGAAGCGCCATCTGACGGACATTTTTTGAACTTTTGTTTTGTTCTAATAAAACCCCATGTCATTCCAAGCATGTGTGTCAATTTTTACCTCTCTATCTACAATATTCCTTGATTTGTTAAGTTTTCAATTTTATACTGACTTTTTGATCACGAGGAATATGCATAAAGACATATACAGGGTGTTTCACTAAGTGAGTTTGTCTCTGTAACTTATAAAATAATAGGTGACGGGAAATTTTAATGCGGTAGGTCAACACAATAAATGTTACACTGTCTGCGGAACTATGAATATAGTTTATTGTATTATTTTCCAAAGAGTTACAGCACAAAGAGATAATTTTTTAAATGGAACAATAGTTTTTTCTATCGTGCATTGGAATCGTTGAAACCAGCTGCGTCCAAATCAATTTCAACTACTTCCCTATCACTGTTAGTTTGGAAGCTACAATCCTTCAAAGTTTCAAGGGCAGATACCACACGCTGCACATAATACATGGCTGTGTCGTGGGTGATGGATGTTATGGCGGTGGGAAGTTGATTTACATGAGATGTGCAAATGTGTGTCCATGTTCCTCAATGCATAATGCAATGCGCCGTCGAAAGGATCTGCGGACGAGATGTAACATCGCCGGTGTGACGGAGCGAGATGCGTCCTCGATGCGCCGTTTTAGATCATCTGGGGATGTAGGCTCAGTGACATAAACACGAACCTTTAGATATCCACACAAAAAGAAATCTACTGGTGTTAAATCGGGCGACTTTGTGGGCCATGAATGAGGACCATGGCGCCCCAACCATCTTCCTGCAAACCTGTTGTTTAGTTCTTCCACAACAGCACGTGCAGAATGGCCTCGAATGCGCCTCGATGCGCCGTTTTAGATCATCTGGGGATGTAGGCTCAGTGACATAAGCACGATCCTTTAGATATCCGCACAAAAAGAAATCTACTGGTGTTAAATCGGGCGACTTTGTGGGCCATGAATGAGGACCATGGCGCCCCAACCATCTTCCTGCAAACCTGTTGTTTAGTTCTTCCACAACAACACGTGCAGAATGGCCTCGAATGCGCCTCGATGCGCCGTTTTAGATCATCTGGGGATGTAGGCTCAGTGACATAAACACGATCCTTTAGATATCCACACAAAAAGAAATCTACTGGTGTTAAATCGGGCGACTTTGTGGGCCATGAATGAGGACCATGGCGCCCCAACCATCTTCCTGCAAACCTGTTGTTTAGTTCTTCCACAACAGCACGTGCAGAATGGCCTCGAATGCGCCTCGATGCGCCGTTTTAGATCATCTGGGGATGTAGGCTCAGTGACATAAACACGATCCTTTAGATATCCCCACAAAAAGAAATCTACTGGTGTTAAATCGGGCGACTTTGTGGGCCATGAATGAGGACCATGGCGCCCCAACCATCTTCATGCAAACCTGTTGTTTAGTTCTTCCACAACAGCACGTGCAGAATGGGCTGGGTGACCATCATGCTGCATCCACATATGGACTCTCGTGTGTAAACACCCATGTTCACGGAGACCACCCAAACTGTCGGCTACAAAAGCACGATATAACTCACCTGTCAGTGTACCTGGGAAGTAGTGTGGACCGATGATTTCATCCTCAAGGATTCCACACCACACGTTAATGGACCACCTACGTTGATGGTCGACAGGTCGTACCCACCGTGGATTGTCTGCGGCCCAGTAGTGCATATTATGGCGATTCACTGCACTATAATTTGTGAACGTGGACTCATCAGAGAACATAACACTTTGTAAAGACTCCAGCGTGAAATTAGGCATGGCTCACTCACAGAATGTCACTCTTGCACGGAAATCGTTCTCATGCAGCTCCTGGGTCAGTGACAGGCGGTACGGGTGAAACCTGTGGCCGTGTACTATACGCCACACAGATGTGAGACTGACACCAGCGACTGCAGCAACGGTTCGTAAGCTGACATAAGGATCGTGTTGTAGTGCAGCTAAAACAAACACCTCCGTCTCCTCACTTCTTGCAGATCTTCGTCTGTTAGTGCGGCACATTACCAAGCTGCCTGTTCCCGAAGTCGTTGTTCGGCACGTAAGAAAGTAATGGCTGCCGGGGCTCTTCGCCTAGGAAATCTCACAGCATACGCCGTGGCTGCTTGAGTGGCATCGTGTCATCACTCGCCAAGCATCAGCAACACGTCAACGTACTCGTTGTTCGTGTATGCCATCGTCATTCGATGTCAGTAACTGTGGTATATTGAGCCTCGGTTGTTTGTGTGGGTCCAACTGTCGGGTATACGGCCGTGTGCGGCGACAGTCGGCAGTCTAACAGCGCATCGAGGAAGCTTCTCGCTTCGTGACACCGGCGGCGTTACAACTCGTCCGCACCACATTTAGAAGGCGCATTGCATTATGCGCAGCGTTTGTGGTATCTGCCCCTGAAACTTTGATGGAGTTGTAGCTCCCAAACTAACAGTGATGGGGATGTAGTTTAAATTGATTTGGACGCAGCTGGTTTCAACGATTACAATGCACGATAGAAAAAAACTATTGTTCCATTTAGAAAATTATCTCTTTGTGCTATAACTCTTTGAAAAATGGTACTATAAACTATGTTCATAGCTCTGCAGAAAGTGTAACATTTCTTGTGTTGAACTACCGCATTAAAATTTCCCGTCACCTATTATTTTATAAGTTACAGAGCCAAACACACTTAGTGAAACACCCTGTATTTGCAAAAGTGGTGTGACTGGCAAATGTGTGTCTTGGTTTGACAAACCCATATACTGAAAACAGCGAATTCAACAGATTTGACCATTACCGTGGGGCCTTGAAGACCTGGTAGCATCAGAGGACGCGCCTGCGCAGGACGGCGCCGAAGGTGGGCCGGCGGCGTCACATGAAGACGTCCTCGAGGGCGAGCGCCTTGCGCGCCGGCGTCACCGTGGGGTCGTCCTCGAACGTGACCATCTTCTCCCGCGAGCGCGCCTCGCAGCCGCGCGACGCAGACGTCGACGAGCCGCGCAGCACGGAGGCGGCGGAGGCGGGCCGCGGCGCCGGCGTGGGCGTCGCGGGGGCGGCGGGGGCGGCCGCGTGCTGCGGGGGCGGCGGCGGCGGCACCACGCCCGCCAGGTTGAACTCGCTGACGCTGCGCGGCACGAAGTACTCCACCAGGTGCGCCTGCAGCAACCAGCACATGGCCGTTACACGCCTGTGTCGTCTTGGCTTCAGCGTTTGGGAAGGGAGGGTGGGTGCTAGGGTTGCCAGATCTCCGGGCGCCGCCCGGAGTGCCCGGGTTTGGAATGAATTCTCCGGGTCTACGGGCCAATGACTCTCATCTCCGGACTTGAACGTAACCTTCATCTTAACTTTTTTTTACGACGCATTTTAAGTACTATGCTCATGTAGCGACGATCTACATCGAACTTAACGTAACTTAAACTAAGGACGAACACAACATCCATGCCCTAGGGGGGCATTCGAACTTCTGGCGAGAGCAGCCTCGCGCACCGCGGCAAGACGCCTCAGTGCGCTCGGCCATTCCCGGCCGGCTCATCTCTCGTAATTATGAATAACTTTATATAAATGTCAATTTCTTATTGCAACAAAACGCTTCTTTTCTATTCTTCCTCTGAAAACTTTTCATTGTTGCGTCGGTAGTAATGGGCTAGCGCATTATTAAGAAAACACTGTTGCGGCAACGTGTTAGCTGGCGACGTCTATTATTTGTGTTCGTTCGTTCATTATTTATCAGTTTACCGGCAATTTTTGGAATACTCGGATCGTGTGTGAACAGACAAGCTTACATTAACTCAGATTAGTGAGTAATAACAGTGAAATGAAGAGACGATAGCTAAGTTCGTTCCGTGAAGAATGGTAGCAGGAAGAAAATTATAAAGAGTGGCTACAAAAAGTCGATACTGACGAGTGTATGTGTAAGTGCAGAATATGCAATATCTCATTTACGGTTAAGTACGACGGAGTGAAAGCTGTGAATAAACATTTACAATCAGAAAGACACAAAGCGAATATTACCACACAAAAGAAGAATCAGTCGCTTCTTAATTTCTTGCCGAAACAATTTTCTGAAGAAGACGACAATGCTTGTTGGGGGGAGGGGGTGGAGTTGTCGCAGTTGGGGGGGGGGAGGGGTGAGTCATTGGCCAAGGGGGAGGCGGGCACGTCTGGTCTCCGGGCCTGCCTCGAGTTCAATCTGGCAACCCTAGTGGGTGCGAGAGAGATTACTGTCAGTACTGATGAGCCAAAGCCTTACAACCGCCTGCTGATCATTGGAGGTTCCTGGCCGAGGGGACTAAGGCGCTCCAGTCACGGTCTGCACGGCCACTACGGTCGGGGGTTCGAATCCCCCCTCGGGCATGGATATTTGTGCCGTCCTAGTTCGTAAGTAGTTTGTAAGTTTAAGAGCTGATGACCCCATAGTTAAGTCCCATAGACTATACAAACATTTGAACTTTTTTTTTTATCATTGGAATGCAGTGCAGTAGCCACTGCGTGTGCCGTGGATTCGACAAGTCCTCGGCTGCTTTCTGGAACTACACAGCAGTCCATTCAAAATGCATCACCAAAATTTATCTGGTAGTTAGCACGGTGTACAAGGATCACATGATTGACAATTCCGCCCCATGTGAAGTGATGAAGATAATGAAACCATTACTGAGTGTTGTCGGCATCGTGGCTATAACCGCTGCTACATCCATCGTCGCTGAATCAAAGAGGTTCAGACATGGTGTTGTGGTACAACAGTTCATGTTGTCAAACTTGATCTGGTTTATCAAATGTTCACATATGTGTGAGGTCTAATGTGACCAAACTGCGTGGTCATCTGTCGCTAGACTTACATACTAATTACTTGACTAACTTAAACTAACTTACTTTAAGGACAACACAAACACCCATTCCCGAGGGAGGATTCGAACCCCCAACGGTAGCGGCCGTACAGACTGTGACTGACGCGCCGCAGACCGCTCGGCTACTGTGGCCGGCTCTAGTTTATCCAGGGCCATTCGTTTACAATTAATTATCAGACGTTTCTGATCAATGAGAGACAGGGAGAACAGGGAGGTCAAGGTAGCAATGCAACCCAATGGGTGACGAATTGTTGAACATTCGATGTCACATGTGGTCCCATATTATCTTGTTGCTATGTGGCAGTCATCAATTTCTGGTGGCTTGGGATGACAATTAGCCCCCAACACTTCAGAGGAGTGATGATGGCTGGTTGGTATACCGACAATGTGTACAAGGGTTTTTGGGAGTGGAATCCAAAACTAACCCAAATCATAATACTGGGCGTGGGACCAATATGGCACTGCAGAAACAAAATTTCAAAATACTTTCCTGGCAGATTAAACTGTCTGCCGGAACCGGGATTCGAACCAGAGACCTTTGTCTTTTGCGGGCAAGTGCGCTACCGTCTAAGCTAACCCAGCATGCTTCACGGTCCGTCGTGATAGAATCTTGCCTTCTTTGTATCACCATATCCTTTCTTCCTGGAGTGCTAGTCTTACAAGGTCGCAGAACTTCTGTGAAGTCTGAAAAGTAGGAGGAGAGGTAGTAACAGAAGTAAAGCTATGAGGACGCACTGTGAAGCGTGCTGGGATAGCTCAGACGGTAGAGCACTTGCCCACGAAAAGCAAAGGTCCCAGGTTCGAATCCCGGTTCCCGCACACAGTTTTAATCTGCCAGGGACGTTTCATATCAGCACACACACTACTGCAGAGTGGAAATATCATTCAAGATTTCGTCTCTCAATAAGGCATCTATAGACTATGATCTGACCATAAAAATGGTGTAGGCATTAGAAGGATTCATCGCTAAGACAATGATATTCCAATCCCAATTCTGACTCCTCCACAGTGATGATTAGAGTAGAGTCTGGAGACAAACGTTCCTCATCATTATGAAATGTCATATATATGATCCATGGGACAGGTATTAATCTAATCTAATCCAGGGTGAAAGGTTGCTGAACTGTTGCCTTGTGCATCGCCATACTTGGCCTGCAAAAAGCTCTTATAGTATGCCAGTGTTACATCTCTGAAGTGTTGGAGACTATTGTCCTTCCATACTTTCAGAACTTGGAGACTGCGATATTGCAACAAGTTAATGACGGACTATAGTTCAAGTCATGTAGGAAGGCGCTTCCGTGCATGAAGGTGGAGCGATAGGGGAAGTGTGGATGGGAGGAACTATGGACGAGCGCTAACAGTGGAGCCTTCTGCAGAAACATTACGTATCTCGCGCCCAGCCACACACCCAGAGAATGAATGTTATTGACTGCCAATGCGGTAATGGAGGGGCTGCGCAGAAGAGCTAAAAACTGGGCCGCCTTTCTAGGTGAAGCAGACTCTTTGCTATTGAAGATGTCTGGTCAATTATCGGGACAGTAACGGTCTAGGATACAAGACTCTCTGCTACACCGTATCAACTTTGGCAGTATGTTGAAGCACCACGACTGCTATAACCCAACAACACATCCCAAGCTCTTTGATTTTAAAACCAAGACATCCAAGACATACGTGGTTACTCTAAAGGAAATGCACTCTGTTTTTAAAAAAACTACAGTTTTCATGCTGCTTGTTTTCAAACTTAGTTCAACCTGTTCCCGTGAGTGGCGCCATCACAGCATGTCTTCAAGATGCTATCGCGCGTGCGTTTAAGTGCGACGTAAATCTTCATGTTTCAGTTTATTAAAAGAAAAAAATCTCACGAGATGCAAACAGATCTACCTTTTACTGCAGTCACAGGAATGCCCAGATTAATGTGCCGTGTAAAACGGGGAGGGGGGCGGGAGGGACGGAACTCACGTGATGCGGACAGATCGATGTTTAATAAGCTCACATACACGAACTGTAACTTTATTAAGAATGATGATATATACTAATGTGATTGCCGGTCATTACACTCTTAGTAACTTAGAGGGAAGTAAAGCATAATATGCCACACATTGTTAAGTAAAACGGCGGATACCACCTATCTGGTTTTAATAAAGCGCGTAAACATTATCATGAAATGAAAATTTGTATGTGGCATTTACCACAAAAAAGTGATTTGAATACAATAGGGTTGAAATCGGCATTAGCTTTAGATAATGCGTACGTTTAAGGGCGACATAAGTCTCCATGTTTCAGTTTATATATATTAAAAAAATTCTTACGGGATGCAGACAGAACTATATATTTTACGGCAGTCACAGGAATGCTCAGAAAGAAGTGCCGTGTACAAAAATAAAATAAATAAATAAAACTCCATCTCACGGGATGCAGACAGATCTTTTACTGCAGTGATAGGAATGCCCAGATTAATTTGCTGAGTAAAATTACAGAAAAAAGGAGTAAAAAAACCGGGCGTGATGCGGACAGAACGATGTTTAATAACCTCACAGATACGAACTATAACTTTATTAAGAATGATGCGCTGCGGCGCCATTGCCAACGTCTACACATGAAACACCACTCGCGGACTCAAACTGCACTTCAGCCCTTATAAATACAACTGGGTTCGTTTTTAAATATTTTAAAGTATTTCCTATTGCTTTAGTAAGTGTTTAATACAAACCGCGCAGGTAAATAAATAAATGCATTCTAGTAAATATTACCTCTGCCACAATACCTTATTACACAAAAACGAAACACGTATAGAAATGAATGCATTCTTTAAAATTGGTCAACACGAACCGCTTAATTAAAGCAATTCTAATAAATATTATCTCTGACACATTTATAATATAATCAGCGACTAGTAATAAACAGAAACACATCTATGACGTAATATATAACTCACAAGGAAAGTACTTGGGATCGAACAAACACATATACACCAAAACCGTATGAGAGATAATGTATAGATTCCTTATTGCACTAGTGATACTCGCGCATTTGCAAAACTCTGCAGTCGTCCGTTAGAGGGCTCTGCGTGTGCCAAGCCGCATTGAACTTTGACCTGTCGGTTCGCTAGTAGGGATGGTGCAGTGTGCCTCTGAAGTTGCGTTTTGTGATGTTATTTGTGTGGTGAAGCGTCAGATGGAGCGGCGATTGCTAATCAATCCTGCTAATGTATTGCGATTAGTTGAGAGGAAGTTACGAAGAACCCTTTTTCGTGAAGATGGTATTAGTGTAAAAGATGAATCATTTGCATGCTTTCTCGTATCTGTTATGGTACAGAAATATGAGCATAAGTTAGATACTGTTGTTACAAACACATGATAATGACGAACAACTCATTGCAAGCAGTAGTGCAACGGTAAGTGCGGGAAGAGGCGATGGAAGCAGTGGCAGTGAATACCAAAGTTCAAATGTTTGTAAATCTATCGGACCAAACTGCGTGGTCATCATTCCGTAGCTTACAAACTACTTAAACCTAGGTAAACTAACCTAAGGACAAACACATACACCCATGCCCCAGGGAGGACTCGAACCTCCACGGCGAGCAACCGCGCGTTCCGCAGCGAGACGCTTTAGACCGCTCGGCTACTCCAGCAGTGAATACCAACAGTCTTTCGGGAAGAAGGTTAAAGTTGCAACTATCATCACGGCTTTTCATGACAATTCGTTAGAGAACATGTATGATGATTATTACATAAGTTATAGTTAAGATATCTGCATTACGTATGGCGTCTACAATTACATCTACAGTGCTATCTAGAGCATGGTTGCAAAGCTTTGCAGGAAAACGACACCCACCAGCACATTGAGGTGTACGTAGAGATCCTGTAACCAAATGTTCATACAGATATGTTTGTTCGAGCCCATGTACTTTCCTTGACAGTTGTTCAAAGCCGACAAGTGTTATCGGACAGTCAAGGTGAGCCTTGTGTACAATACAGTGATGCTCCCTTTCAGTGGTGAGAAGATTGCCCCTGCCATCACATTCCTGGGCAATGTCACATCCGAATGCCATTTTTATACAAAATGGGATAATGCATGATTGGGCCAGCAGGTCAAATGGATATTCAAAATGATGCCACTTTCCAGCTCTGTCAACTGCCAGTACCGCCACCTGACATAACTACATGATGTCTTCGTGTCCTTCACTGCCTTAAGCAGCATTGTTTAAGATGAAAAAGTAATTCTCATTCGTCAACCTTATAGTGAAGGAGTTAGTAGCGGCCCGAGTGCCACTCTGCAGGCAATAGAGTTACAACAGATTTTTGCACGTATTTGACAAGTACAAATGGTGAAGGACATGGGCGATTGTGGAAATGAAATAGATGAAAGTGAGTGAGGGTGCATGAATACTTGGGGATGGTGATGTGATGGACCTTCTGGCAACTTTATTGAGGGGTGCGGCACGACGGGTGGGGGGAGGGAGAAGGGGTTCAAGATGGCGGCTGCTAAAGCGCATTTGGATGCATAAGGAATGTTAGTGCCAGATAAGACTCAGGTGGTGATGGTGGGCCGAGCGGTCTAAAGCGTCTCGCTGCGGAGCGCGCGGTTGCTCGCCATGGAGGTTCGAGTCCTCCCTGGGGCATGGGTATGTGTGTTGTCCTTAGATTAGTTTACCTAGGTTTAAGTAGTTTGTAAGCTACTAACTGATGACCACGCAGTTTGGTCCGATAGATTTACAAACATTTGGTGATGGTGGTGGGAGCGGAGTGGAGTAAATAACAACTGGGAGAAGGGTGGGTGGATCGGAACTTTAATCGAGTGAAGGGTCAAAGTGGGCGTTAGGGTTGGAAAGAGGAGCATATTTCAGGGGTACATTCATGGCAAGGGAGGAAAAGGTAGTTGAAATGTCTTTGAGAAAGTATATTGAGGGCGTTGATAGAGGCGCAGCAGCGTACCACGATTCTCCAGGATTGGCGTGGCAAGAGATGCTGGGAATCAAGTTTACGGGGACATAGGATAAAAATACGGATTGTGTCAGAGGAGATTTGCGAATTTAATGAAATGGTAATGGAGGTTATTTGCGAAAGGCTGCATCTGACTTTATTTGTGCTCCTTGTGTACAAATCCTTTTAAAAACACTAAACAGCAATTGCGCTGTTTGTTTTACCTAACATACAAACGTTTCATTTAATTATATGTGCATGTAAAAAGTTACATTGATGTTATCAGTTAGGGCACAGAAATCAACAAATTTGAAGACAGTACCCTATCTCACTCGGTATTCACAATGGTGTTTGAATTCTGTTCAGTACAGAATAATTTGTTTCACAGTCGAAGGAGAACATGGCTATCGTCTGGTTACGGAAGGAAGGAAGGAAGAACACTGTTTACGTACAATACTAAAATCAAAAATTATCACACCAACATTATCGAGCTGAGGGTTTATCCCACGTGTATGAACACGTTAAATGTATCAGGCAGAACGTATTATTTCCGAAGGAATGCCAGAGTAAATATTTTGAATACGCAGAATATGTTCAACGTGGAAAACAGGAATACTACAGAGAGCAAGACAAGTAGAGCTGGTGCAGATGATGTATTTCACAGTTGACAGTTATTTTAATTACTGATAGATCCTGAAGCATTGAATTAAAATTTGTGGTGCGGCCGGGAATCGAACCCGGACCTCCATGCTTACTAGGCAGACGTCTTAACCGTTAGACTACCACACCACTAACGATTAAGGCGCCTCGGAATAGTCTATGTACGATTTCCCTCCACGACACAAACTTTAATTCAGCTTCTTTGTTCCAAAGATAATTGCCACTACTGCCAAGGCTCTCCATGCAGCGGAATAGCACCTCAGCAATGGACATGGTGGAACTATCCTGTTACGGTGATATAAATATCAATTAAATACAATGAAAGAATCCCTGAGACGGATTTACGTCTCAAATATGTCAAAGACATTATTGATAGATCCTGAAGCATTGAATTAAAATTTGTGGTGCGGTCGGGAATCGAACCCGGACCTCCATGCTTACTAGGCAGACGGGTTCGATTCCCGGCCGCACCACAAATTTTAATTCAATGCTTCAGGATCTATCAATAATGTCTTTGACATATTTGAGTCGTAAATCCGTCTCAGGGATTCTTTCATTGTATTTAATTGTTTTAATTATGTTTTGCCAAAATTGATTTGGTCCTAAATTTTGATATCATTACGACATGCTTTCAGATATATGTTTCTTGAAAAGTAAAAGTACAATTTCTGGAAGAATATTGCATGCCACTTGCAAGCAAACGTACAGCTACGGTATTCAGTTTTTTTTTTTTTCGACGATCGCTGACAAAGATATCGTGCAATTTTACGCACATGCATCTTTCTAAACACACTTATCTACCATCGAGCCCACAAGGGGTGCTGTAGTCGCAAAACACGAGGCGCAGCACGTTCCGTGGGATGTATCAGGTCGTGTCAGAGTGTGCTGTAGCTAGTTAGACAGCACGTCTGACGTGTGCCACGTAGACCACCACATCCCATGAGAGGACGGCTTTAGCGTTGACAAAGTCTTCAAAGAACATGTCGGCGATTATCTTGAAGAAATCCTGTAAGACGAACCACTCGCGCTGCCAGGAAGATTCTTAATCACATCTTCTTCTATTTCGCCGTTTGTCTTACCTAACGTGGTGCAGTGAATATAGTACGAGCCACCTTTCATTGTTGCCTACTCTATCACCTCTCTCGATTTCTAATGCATTCACATATTAGGCACTGATCCAGTTCGAATTCGCAATGATTCGCGATGATGCAATCAAGTCTGACCAGCGCCATCAGGGAGGCCATTTATTACGGCGCACGAACATTTAACTCTATATTGATCCTCACCGACTCTCAAAGCGTGCTGAAAAAATTACAACATCCGACGTTTGACAAACGAACGAATAGATATATATTGGACGTCTTGGAGGCCATAACAAATGCACAGACAGTGGGCATAGACATCCACTTACTTTGGATTAAAGGACATCGAGGTATACCCCATAACGAAACAGTAGACCGCCTTGCCAAGAGAAGTATTACGGAAGGACAACAACGCCCCACGCCGATTCCATATACAGACTTACGAACGACGATTCGGAAAGCTGCCTATCGCACTTGGGACCACGAATGGCACCTCTCTCATGTGCTTAAGGGAGGACACCTGGCAGCTATACAACCAAATGTCTCCTCACGACCGTGGTTTTCATCGATGACGCTTAGTAGACGTCATGCAACGTCTATCATTCGGATAAGACTGGGGCATGGATGTTACCCTGCCCACCTACACCGTTTGAAAATCATCGCTTCTCGGCATTGCGACAAAGATGTAACGGCAGTGGCGGATCTCAACCACATCATACTGGCATGCACCAAGTACACAGCCGCACAAAGTGTATTCTACCGAACGCTGGTCGCGAGGGGTTACCCCCCTCCCCACAAGGGTCACTGTCCTCCTTCATGGATTCGACAAGCTTAAGTACACTTTACTGAAGGACTACCTCAAAGTCACTGGCATACAGCTCTAATTTTAGAGCTAGTGTGTTTACCTTGAACATGCACAGCGGGAAACTGCATAAGTGATTTTATATTATATTTTGACTTTTATTTGTCTTTGCACCTCTCATTTGGTCCTATGCTTTCTGCACTTTTATTGTATTACAAATATCTGTCGTACTGTTAAATATGTATTGTTTAATGTCTTGAAATGTTATTTTTCTACTTTTATTCTAAGGCTATATGATGTAACATACTTATTAATATTGTGCTGTACATTGTAAGAATCTCAATTCTATTGTAATGTTGTCAATGTAATAACCGCTGGCTGTATGGTCACTGTCACCAAAAGCCATAATAAAGAATTAAAAAAAAAAAAAAAGTCTGACCAGCATCCCAGATGGTCAGATCTAGTGCGGGTGTTCAATGTGCGCACGTTTGAGATCGACGTCCGCGGTAATGCCAGGAGTTTAGACTGATAGCTTTGAAGAGAACATCACCCATAATGACAGTGCTTAGATGAACACTCATACACCTGACGTATATCCACCTACTGACACGACCACCACAGTCAATGTAACAACCTCTAGGCAGGTGAAGTGATTGCCACAGAACTCATTATCGACCTTCAACACAAGGCTTCAGATTCCATCGCTATCGCTATGCACTGTGAACTGAGGTAATATGTAAAAACCGGAAAATAGAAAGTAAAGAGAAAATACAGGAAAAACGAAAATTAAGGTTTCATATCTCGTCGATTTTGACGGAGCAGAAGAGCCTTTTTTATTTTTACGTAACTACAATCCGAAGAGTTGAGAAATCCTTCGAGTCAACGGGAAAATTGTCGCTCAATCCCGGTGTCTTCACACCAGAATATTTTGCTCTACCAGAAATTATCTACGAATCTGAATTTCCAACTGAAGAAGGAAAGGTAGTTCAACAGGAGCCCTCCAACAAGTGGTGCTTCATAGTAACAGACGAGGAAAGTGACAAAAATGAAGTTTAGAGTGCTGATGTCCGAGCAGGTGTACGCCTATGCAATATGTATCGACTACCGAAATGCAATCGACACAGAACAAAGGAAAAATGGCAAAAAAGTCCGGGATTTTGTGTGGGTCTCCGTGCAAAAATGCGTTATTATATATAAAAAAAGCTACAACAGACAAAACAAAGAAGGCAAGGACGGGACAACGTACAGCATTTAGGGCTAATCTACTTCAGGAACAACCAGATGTATACCGAAAAGAGGATGTAATGTTCTGAACTGCGTAGAGTGCGGTGAAGAGTATAAGGAGTTTATAATGGAAGACTGGAGTAAGTCAAATAATTGCTTCTTACGGTTACATGTAAAATGCACATGAGAAATTTTTTTGTGATTTATGTTAGTGCATACTCTTTGGCATTTTTTAAAATTTCTTTTTATTCTTCACTCTAAGGATTAGAGTGGGCTGTTTGATGAGATCTGGCCAACTGAGAGATCAATTCAGCCAACCATCTCACAAGGTGATAGTCGGGCAAATGGGGATCCGAAATGGGAATAAATAGTTCCAGCATAAGCGCTACCGAAAACCTGGTCTGGAACTGGGGAACTGGGAACATTATAATTTATCTCTAGGACGTTATTCCAGTCATAAAAGTTAAATATTGGGATACCGAGAATGCAGTGTCGGCAGCAAAAACTGGGTGACCGTGTTACTCGGAGATATCAGCTCGACAAAGTTACAATGGACGACTCTCTCCACGAAAGGACCACCATTCTTTGACTACACGTCGCCTACTCTTACGAGATGTAGTTAAAAGTATGAACGAGAAGTTTCTTACAACTGTTGACATGTAAGGTTTGTGTTAAACGTTAGGCAGCTGCAACTGATTATCTTATTCCTAAATAAACTAGCAGTAAGTTTGTAACTCTTCATGCTTTCTCGGCGATATAGTGACATGATGGGTAGTCGAGTGTTCTGTCGGATGTCAGTATCTACTCTGCACAATATTTCGGCTACGTATCTCGTAACCTTCATCAGGTGCCACCTGAGACTAAATATTGGACACGGTCCACTCGGAAATCAGTCTCAGGTGGCAGCTGATGAAGGTTACGAGTTACGTAGCCCCAATGGAGGGGGAAGGTAGCAGACATAAATATTGGACACGGTCCACTCGGAAATCAGTCTCAGGTGGTACCTGCTGAAGGTTACGAGTTACGTAGCCGAAATATTGTGCAGAGTAGACACTGACATCAAGCAGAACACCCAATTACCCATCATGTCAAGAAACGTTTGCTTTGACCTATTCACCTACTACATATCAATGGTTGAATACTAAATGCTTACTGTTTTCCGGCTTTCCCCTAAGTTAACTGATAAGCGGCCACCTAGAAGAGACACGGCGCACAGGGGAGAGCTACTCGCCTGGTGGTGATGGTGGTGGTGGCCGCGCGGCTGGTCCCCCTTGGCGCGCCGCGGCAGGCTGTGGTGCTTGTTCTGCGGCAGCGCCGGCGGGGGCGGAGGCGGGGGCGGCGGGGGGTACTTCTTGGGCGTGGAGGCGTGGGGCGGCGGCGGCGGCTCGCCCGCCGTGGGGCTGGCCGCCGCCCCCGCCGCCGCCGCCGCCCCCGGCGTGGCGGGCCGGTGTCAGGACACGGCGGGCGACACCACGGCCATGGCGATGCCCTCGGCGTCGCCCTGGCCGCAGCCGCCGCCGCCGCCGCCCGCGTCGTCGCTGCTGCCGGCGCCGCTGCCCGACGCCGACGCCGACCCGGAGCCGCCGCCGCCCCGGAAGTTGCGCGCCACGCGCCGCACCAGCAGCACCACCTCGTCCTGCCGCGCCACACACACACAACTCTCAGTGCTGCACCTAGCTACGGAATACGTAGACTGAAAGCCGCAGTGCCAGCCAGCACTGTCCCACTGCTGCCTTAAGATTTCGTAAACTCAAAATGACGATCACCCAAACCGATCGTCGCCCAAACCGAACTTGACAAAGCTGATCATAATCAAGCTGATACGAAAATGAACATCATCAAATTGAGCGCTACCGAATCTCATTGTCACCAAATCTGATCATTACACAAATGATCGTCACCCATACGATCATCACTTATCCGATCGTCACCAATCCGATCGTCACCAATCTGATCGTCGCCCATCCGATCGTCACCAAACCGATCGTCACCCATCCTATAGTCACCCATCCGATACTCACCAATCCAATCACCACCAATCCAATTGTCACCAAACTGATCGTCACCAATCCGATCGTCACCAATCCAATCGTCACCAATCCGATCGACACCAAGCCCATCGACACCAATCCGATCGTCATCCAACCGATCATCACCCAACCGATCATTACTAGAGCTGATCATTTCAGCCTTCATGCTCTTTCGTAGCTCGTCCCGCCTTGCGCCAGACTCGTAACCAAGGGGGGGGGGGGGGGGCAACGGGGCACTGCGAGCAGCCGCGGCCAGCCTGCTGCGAGCTTCCATTGCCCTCGTAAGACTCGTAGATCCATAACACTCGTAGAAACTCGCAGCGCTCGTGAGACTCGTAGACTCGTAACGCTCATAGGAACTTGCTGCACCGCTTCTTACAATGACGATGAATAAGGACGTTCTGCTGGTATTCAGCCGCGGTATTTCCTACTTGGATAACTTTAAGGTGCTCATTTAATAAGAAATTAGAGCCATTTCTTATTAGATGAAAGTGGTGCCCATGTTAATATATCTGAAGTTTATTTTTATAGCCATTTAAACAAGAGTGCTTAAGATTTATTTTCATATTGCTTACTTTATGAACAATTACACATTAAACTTGCGGTAATTATGATATTTAAGTGTTCAGTTTGCTTGATAATGTTGTTACAGATGTGCACATTGCGCGCTCGTAACGGATTTTCTTTACGAGTAAGAGATTCTAAACAGAAATATTAAACATTTTGCACTCTTTGCAATAAATTTCTTCCATGCGCTCTTCTATATCTACATCCGCGTATGTCGATACTCCGCAATCCACCATAAGGTGCGTGGCGGAGGGCACCTCGTTCCACTATTAGTCATTGGCTCATATCTCCCGCTCCCAAATAGAACGAGAGAAAAACGAATGGCCGTATGTTTTTCCGTGAGCCCTAATTTCTCTTATTTTACCTTCGTAGTATTTACTCGAAATGTAAGTTGGCGGCAGCACAATCGCAATGCAGTCGGCTTTAAATTCTGGTTCTGTAAATTTCCTCAACAGTGTTTACTTCTAGTGGTCACTTAGTCTGTTTAGGATCTCTTAGAAAAGGTGTGATTTTCATTTTTGAGTGGATATACATAATGTATTATCAGATTTTTGCGTACATTATTCAAAGTACCTCATTGTCACAAGTTCAATTAGGCCTAATTAGTGACGCAATTTCGTGATTGTGCAGGTTTCTGATAAGCCATCAGCTCCACCGAATAAACGCTTATTAAAGAGCCTGCTATTAAATGACTACATTTTTATAGAGGGTTCTGCTCTAATGGATTAATAATATTGCAGTGAGCAATGCTACATTTCGTTATCCAACGAGTTTCTTTCTTTTTTCTACCATATCATGACAATTTGGAACATGCACTCGGTTTTAATGAGTTCTTTAACGTGACCGTATTAATTCTAAGCTTCATATCACGATTAACGCCAGATTTCCAGGTCGCTGGATGTACAGATGACATCCTCTGGCACCTAAGTCTTTGCCGAAATAAGATTGCTTTTCCACTCTCAAAACGCAGAATGAGCCTACTCGTAGATAATTAACTAATGAAAGAAGTACACGTAACTACACAGTACGCAGGGCAAGAAGGTCTATAAAATGTACTTCGGGCACACACACACACACACACACCGGACATCATACATAAGATGTTCATATAGTAGTTCTAAATGATTTTGTAGTCCATGTTGTGAAGTTTAGATTTTATAAAAGTCGAGAAATGTACTACTGTCCTTTAGATATTGGCGGTTCTTGTGATCCTAATTAAGTGAAAATGTATTGGTGGCAATCAGCGACAGTGGATTGAAGAAAAAATGTACTGACGCCACTAATCTCGCCAACAAATAATGCAATCGGGCTATTATGTGGTAAAGGGTACTGTTATGTATTAATAAAAACATGTAAACATAGCTAAATATATTTCCTTGTAAAACTAAATACATTAATCATTAGAGACCTGAGCAGATCGACGTCAGTACTAGCAGACAACCAGACAAAATATTGCCATTTTCTGTTATCTAGTGTACAGGTATTGCTCTTTTCTTTTATCTGTGCCGTCGTTCATGACCATTCAGTCATTGTCTTCTGTAACATTTACAGCTGTTAACAGTTTATAATGTTTACTGTTATTAAGTCATTTCGTATGCCACATTCTAAGAGACGGTACACCACACGTGGCCTGCTTCCCTTCCGCTACGAGTTCCTCTGAACCACAAACGGCAAGAATCTTCAAAACATTGGATTTTAAAGCTAAAGTAATTACCAGGGAGGTAGAATAAAAGGAGATAGCATTATCTATGCAGAGTACATACGTCAGTTAAGACTGTCCGCCATCTTCGTCAGTTTTGAAATACCATTTCTCCGTTAAAACTACGCGTTAATTAGACTCTCTTACTGCTAATGCATTGAACTGATAGTCACTGCAAAGTATGCACTTTCAAACAATATACTTTATTGATTAAACGGTAAGGAATATTCATCATAATATATTTGAAAACTTAATTTTTAAAGGCTAATTTGCACTCTTTTAATACGTTGTACATCACGGCAAAGCCTTCGGATGTTTTATTCCTGTTTTAAGTGACATAAAACATTAGTTCTACAATACGAACACTTCTCCAAAACTTAGCAATATGGCGGAGGCAGGGTTCACTTTTTCAGCTTAAGGGCGTCTTCCTGTATTCCAACCTCGCCGGCCGCGGTGGCCGAGGGGACTGAGGCGCTTCAGTCACGGTCTGCACGGCCACTGCGGTCGGGGGTTCGAATTCCCCCTCGGGCATGGATATTTGTGCCGTCCTAGTTCGTAAGTAGTTCATAAGTAGTTTGTAAATTTAGGGACTGATGACCCCGTAGTTAAGTTCAAAATGTTCAAATGTTTGTAAGTCTTATGGGACTTAACTACGGGGTCATCAGTCCCTAAACTTACAAACTACTTATGAACTACTTACGAACTAAGACGGCACAAATATCCATGCCCGAGGGGGGATTCGAACCCCCGACCGTAGTGGCCGGGCAGACCGTGACTGAAGCGCCTCAGTCTCCTCGGCCACCGCGGCCGGCCCGTAGTTAAGTCCCATAAGCTTTACAAACATTTGAACATTTTTTTAATTCCAACCTCCTTGGTAATTACACCCAAAAACATTTACGCGTATAAAAAAGACAAGTGAAGAGAAAAAATGTTGCAATCATTAGATTCCATAACGAATTTCGATGCGTCAAATAAACTAACTGTCTTAGCAAGAACAGACATTCTAAAAAATTATGTTTCTCTTATGTATATATTCTACTTACTTTCAGCAGAATAAACTGCAAATATAAACATATCCGTAAGTATTTGTTCATGACGATGTCGTCCTTTATAGCACTGAATCAGTGAAATTCGGCTGTTTTTACGTTACTTAACGATTATGTATGTCTCTTGATATTTTACTAATGCATGTAACGCAAAAGTAATAGTAACTATTTGGTTAATTACAAAAATAATTCACAGTCTAACATATACAGTGACGACACTTCCACTGATTTTCGTTATACGCCACGACAACAGCGCTCCAAGCGACCGGCAAGCTACATTTCTGAATACGGTGTCGGATGAGTGTGAATAGTATCGTTTAAATTGATTATGACATACTTTTTTGCAACAGGAAATGTATGTAGTGCCGTAAGAATCGCTAATAACTAGAAAGTAATTCCACATTTGTTTTTATTAGCTTTCCTAAGAACCATTAGAAGGTATGAAACGGTACTTTGAAGCACAGTTTATTTAAGATATCTTGAAAGCCACGACTTTTTAATCAAGAATTTCATTTTATAGTAAGAACAAAAATGGCTAACAAACTACAGAAGACCAAACCTTCTGCAGAAAGACGTTTACTTCCCAGAAACGTCAAGGTTTCTTCAATATTATTCCATTCAAATCATTAAGTGTTAAACGTTAGAAGTGTATATGGAATGCTGTACCTACATTATCAAATTGTCTGATCAGCCACTACAGCTGTAGCTGAAAGAAAATCCTGAGAAACGTGACAATAAAGCATCGAAAGCAAAAAGACAGTTTCGCAACAAAGCTGAAACCAATTCCATAATTGTTGTTACATCTGAACCACAAACGGCAAGGATCTTCAAGACTCGTTTTCAAGCAAACCTAATTACACTCAAAAGTATATGCTTTTATAACAACGACGAGAAAGTCGAAAACTTTCGAATCATTTGACTCTATAACGAATTTTTACATTTCAAAGAAAGTGTCTGCCATCTAAGAGCAGACCATAACTTCATTTTTTTTTTTTTTTTTTTTTTTTTTTTTTTTTACTTTCAGGCGAGTAGGATTCAAAATATACACAAATTCGTAAGTATGTATTTCCTCATGAATAAGTTGTTATTTACATCACTCAATCAGGGAAATTCGTCTGTTTACATTTATTTCTCGATTATTTATGTCTCTCGATATTTCACTAATGCTTGGAACACAAAAATTACAGAAACTATTTGGTTAATTACGTATAAACACGACTATAAGCAAATTTTTATTACGGCACCTTGCCCACCGCTAGAAATGCTAGTGACGTTGCAACTGCCATTTGATAACAAGTTTCACAGCTGTTGGGTGTCACGACTATGTATGTTAGACTGTGGTTACACTAGCGGTGGGCTAGCCGCCGAAGGGGTAGTGTTTGTTTATAATTATTTTGTACGTAATGAGGAAATAGTAACTATAATTTTTGCGTTACAAGCATTACTTAAATATCAATAGACATACCTAATCGGGAAATTAATGTAAAAACAGTGGAAGTTCACTGATAAAGTGGTATAAAGAACAACCTCATCATCCACAAATACTTACGAATATGTGTTATTAGCATCTTATTTTGTAGAAATTAAGTAGAATAAAAACATAACAGAAACATAAATTTTTATTTGGTGTGTTCTTACTATGACAGCTAATTTTTGACGCGTATCAATTCGGTATGGAGTCTAATTATTCGCACAATTTTACACTTCAATCGTCTATCTTATACGCGCATTGGCTTTTAAAAAGTCAATCTTTTGAAGATTCTTACCGTTTGAGATTAAGCTGTAGCAACAATTGTGCATTTGGTTTCTTCTTTGTTAGAAAACAGTTTGGTTGCTTTTTTCGTGTTATTACCACGTCTGTGACTTTTTCTTTCAGCTGCAGCTATGGTGGAGGCTGATTTGGTACGTTAAATACTGTAATCATTGCATTCTATACACGTTTTCTATGTTCCACCCTCACCGATTTTACTGGAATTGTAGTGAACAAACCTTAACGTCTCTGAGTAGGAAAGCGACGTCTTTCTGCCAAAGGGCAGGTCTTCTGGTGTTTCCTAGTAATTTTTAATAAAAAGCGAAATTTCTGAGTTAAAACCTTTATGTTACAAGTTAATTGTAAATAATTTGTCCTGTAATGTACCGTTTCATACCTTGTCAGAGATCTTAGAGAGCTTAAAAAAGACAAATGTGGAGCTATTTTGAAGTTATTACTTATTTTTATGGCAGTTACATGCGTTCCGCAATGTAAGAAGTGTGTAAAAATCATATTGATGCTGAAGCCATTTTTTCGGCTCGTGTTTGATTTATAAATATTTAAGTTAGTTGCTTCTGGTTAAGGATATGCCTTGAGCAAAACACTGGTTTGTTTTTGTAAGGCCAAATAACACAAGAAATCAGATAAAATATTTCAACAATAAACAGTTTTGTATATAGGTGGCATATGGTTGCAGATGACAAACTGTACACGAAGACCTACAGGGATGATGGAGGAAAAGGAAAACTAACCAGTCTTATAGACAGGGTGTTACAAAAAGGTACGGCCAAACTTTCAGGAAACATTCCTCACACACAAAGAAAGAAAATATATTATGTGGACATGTGTCCGGAAACGCTTAATTTCCATGTTAGAGCTCATTTTATTACTTCTCTTCAAATCACATTAATCATGGAATGGAAACACACAACAACAGAACGTACCAGAGTGACTTCAAAGACTTTGTTACAGGAAATGTACAAAATGTCCTCCGTTTACGAGGATACATGCTTCCACCTCCATCGCATGGAATCCCTGATGCGCTGATGCAGTCCTGGAGAATGGCGTATTGTATTACAGCCGTCTACAATTCGAGCACGAAGAGTCTCTACATTTGGTACCGGGGTTGCGTAGACAAGAGCTTTCAAATGCCCCCATAAATGAAAATTCAAGATGAATGAGGTCAGGAGAGCGTGGAGGCCATGGAATTGGTCCGCCTCTACCAATCCATCGGTCACCAAATCTGTTGTTGAGAAGCGTACGGCCGGCCGCGGTGGCCGAGGTGACTGAGGCGCTCCAGTCACGGTCAGCACGGCCACTACGGTCGGGGGTTCGAATCCCCCCTCGGGCATGGATATTTGTGCCGTCCTAGTTCGTAAGTAGTTCATAAGTAGTTTGTAAGTTTAGGGACTGATGACCCCGTAGTTAAGTCCCATAAGCTTTACAAACATTTGAACATTTGAGAAGCGTACGAACACGTCGACTGAAATGTGCAGGCGCTCCATCGTGCATGAACAACATGTTGTGTCGTACTTGCAAAGGCACATGTTCTAGCAGCACAGGTAGAGTATCCCATATGAAATCATGATAACGTGCTCCAGTGAGCAATGAGTCGCATGACAACACAAGCACGGAAGTCAACATTACCTTCCTTCAATTGGGCCAACTGGCGGTGAATCGAGGAAGTACAGTACATACTAACGAAACAATTGGGTATTTTGACAACTTTCTGCATGAATTATTTCAATTTACATTTAAAGAGAAATAGTAAAATGAGCTCTAACATGGAAATTAAGCGTTTCCGGACACATGTCCACATAACATATTTTCTTTCTTTCTGTGTGAGGAATGCTTCTTGAAAGTTTGGCCGTACCTTTTTGTAACACACTGTATAAATTAAATTCTTATACCTAATTCTAATTAACAGGATGAACTTATTAGTAACTGTGAAAAATATTTATGTTGTTCAATTTTAAAGCAATAAAAAGGCCCCACTGAAGATGTTACAACTGTAGCGAAACATGTATGAGAATACAAAGCCGCGGTGGAGTAGCCGAGCAGTCTAAAGCGTCTCGCTGCGGAGCGCGCGGTTGCTCGCCGTGGAGGTTCGAGTCCTCCCTGGGGCATGGGTGTGTGTGTTGTCCTTAGGTTAGTTTACCTAGGTTTAAGTATTTATCTCGGGTTTTAAAGATTCTTGTATATTTTATCTGATGATGACGGCTTGACCCTTGAAACGCGTCATATTATAATGTTTTATACACGATCTATGTGGTTGAGCCTACTTGACAAAATAATTAAGCATACAACCACGACCTCACATCAATAATGGATATAATTAAGTCTAGGTTTAAGTAGTTTGTAAGCTACGGACTGATGACCACGCAGTTTGGTCCGATAGATTTACAAACATTAAACATTAAGAATACAAAAAACAGTGTTTTTCTCAAGGCAGTTCCAATTAACTTAAATATTTAAAAATTAGTATACAGAATACTATTAGCACGCATCCAATATCGTATTCAGAAATGTAGCTTGCCGGCTGCTTGGAACGCTGCTATCGCAGTGTAGAACGAAAGTCAATGGGGATGTCGTGAACGCGTCTGTTAGACCGTGGCACAGAATAAGGAGTATACACAAAGGAAACTCCCGCTGCAGTCTGTCGTCCAAAATGTAGTGCGCATGCGCGGAATCAGCCATTTTGAAAAGCAGTAAACGTGTGGTCACTCCCTACTCTGTGGCGTGGTAATGCGCCGTCTTTGTTTGTTAATTCTGTATTTTAACTGCCTGAATCGCATAAAAGTAAACAAGTATTTGGTACAGTGAAAAGAAAGAACTGTGTGTCAGTAGTTGGAGCTGTTCCGTTTTTTTATGAGCATCAATAAAAGAAATGGCGGTCGATGGTGTTCAGCACCTAATTGCCGCAATAATTCGAATGCAAACAAGGATATAAGTTTCTTCACCTTCCCAAAAGATGCTGAGCAGTAAGTGAACGTCGCTATATGTGCAGTGAAAGTTAAATGTTATCAGTTTCGAATGAGAGTAATGTGTGCGTAATTATTAAAAGTAGCCTTGCTTCTTCTCTTGACGATAACTCTCGCTGTTGCTGTTGCTGCAGCAGTTCAACGGCATCGAAATGTTGAAGTACATCTATATGTGTTTAACGTTGCAGGGAATAATATAAAATGAATGACAAAGAATAGTGCGTAAGTAGGCAGGTAAAATTTTACTTACGGCATTGGAGGCGTAGTGTGCTAATGTTGGCAACGAATGCTCTTCGGATACTCAAACAAATAGATTAAAGGGAATAATTATTTTATGCTGTTCCTGCTCTGTGGTTGACAGATTCCTCTATATGCCCTTCTCCGATCAGTAAATTAATGATACTCCTAAAGCAAATACAACTTTTATATATGCCCAGACGTCATTAGTTCTGTGTAATCACGTTGTACTGCTAAGTCTGACTCAATATTTTGTGCGAATTTATTCGTGTCAAATATAACATGGCAGTTGTAAAGTCACTTTCTTGTTTGGAATTTTTATAGAGATAAGCACCAAATAAAACGATCATCGATTCCGCTGTACATTTTCGTAGTTGTACGAAAATTTAGGCCTATTTTTTTTTCGTTGGATTACAATTAGGTGCAAGAAGATGGCGCAAAATAGATGAAAGATGTTTCCTTTCGTAAAACTCGATGAGATTAGCTGCAGTTCGTAAAAAGTCCATTTCCAGCCAAAGTACTAAGCGGCTATAGTTCCGCGTTTACTGCTTTTCAATATGGCGTCGAGCGCAACGCTTGGTAACACACAGATCAAAGGCGCCGCCCTCAGCTTTCCCTTCTGTATGTTTCCTATTCTGTGACCGTGGTTCGGCCCTCTGCCGATACTCGAGCCCACTCGGCCTCTGTCGCTACAAACGGACTCCGTATCGGGCGTCGCGCTACACGCACACGTGGCCTGCCAGCGGACACAGTAAACAGCGCGACACTCCCCTGCTTTCCGTCTCGCCTCCCTCGCTAATGGTAGCCTACACATCCCTGTTCACGTCTCCAGCGCTCTTACACACCGTCCTAAAACATACGCAGTTTGAATCTGACAACATACATTTCTACTAGCTGCTTTAAATCCTTATCAGATAAAAAAATCGCACTGACGTGTTTTACGGCCCACTTTAGATTTGTAGTTTTTGCAAACATTTTGGACCAAAATAATAATCTAAATAATAAAAAATTAATTAATACGAGTGTCTGAAACCCTTTTACGAAATACAAAAAAAAAAAAAAAAAAAAAAAAAAAAAAAAAAAAAAAAAAAAAAGGTAGTGGCGGGTTCCGAGCCATCGACCTCTAGCATCATAGTCCATCGCCCCTTGCCCACTACGCTACGGCTATCAATCGAAAAAAGCACTCCTTATACTATGATGACCGTTATTAACTGATGCTGATATGGCATTTGTAGACATTAGATTATCATTTATCGTACGAAGAACGATGTGTATTTGTTAATTCTTCGGTGCCGGCCGCGGTGGCCGAGAGGACTGAGGCGCTCCAGTCACGGTCTGCACGGCCACTACGGTCGGGGGTTCGAATCCCCACTCGGGCATGGATATTTGTGCCGTCCTTCGTCTTAGCTAGTTCATAAGTAGTTTGTAAGCTTAGGGACTAATGACCCCGTAGTTAAGTCCCATAAGTTCTACAAACATTTGAACATTTTTGAATTCTTCGGTGCGCCATTGCTTTGAAATGACAATGTGTAAGTTACAATAAGAAAATCATCAAATACGCAATGCAAGAGAGAGTTCTGGGTGAGGAACATCACATGACATCTCCGAACGGCTGGTTTTCGTTAATTCAATGGAGGGTGTCAAATCTCCGTTATTTTTGCAAATATGTCTCAAACGATACGAGATATGAAAAAAACATAAGGGAGCTAAGTTTTAGAGAATTTTCTCCTCTACTAATTAGGTTATTCAATTTTCGTGTCAGATGAACGGTTTGTTTGCAATTACAATTATATTACAAACGGCTTTTTTTGGTATTACTACAGTATTTTTTGTCCGAAAAATTTGAAAAAGGAAGGTTCTGGTATCTGACGGCCTACAATCGTGTTTGTAAAATTTGGTGCTGATCGGTTGAACGGTTCGTCTTAAAAAATAGGGAACACGTTACGGACAGACAGACAGACATACGTCCCAAAATCGCCGTTATTTTTGCAAATATCTTTGAAACGCTACGAGATATGAAAACAACATAAGAGGAAAGTTGTAGAGAATTTTCTCCTCTACAAATTCGGTTATTTAATTTTCGTGTAAGATGAATAGTTAAGCCGTTATTTTCATTTAAATTTCGAGCTGTCAAAAGACGATCGCAAAGGCCCACTTTTAATGTTACTACCGTAACCTAAAGTGGACCAAAATTACAAAATCCTTGCAATATTAGTCCATGTAATATTTAATGAGATTATTTCTTTCTTCCAAAAACTTCATGCTCTGATGATGATCTTCTTTTGGTGTGATCGAAAAAACTGCTATGAAAGAGCCTCAACGACAAGATTATTTTATTGACACGTGAGACAGTAAAAAATGTTCAATTGTTTGTTAAGCTTATGGGACTTAACTACGGGGTCATCAGTCCCTAAACTTACAAACTACTTATGAACTACTCACGAACTAGGACGGCACAAATATCCATGCCCGAGGGGGGATTCGAACCACCGACCGTAGTGGCCGTGCTGACCGTGACTGGAGCGCCTTAGTCACCTTTTTTTTTTTTTTTTTTTTTTTTTTTTTTTTTAAAAAAAAAAAAAAAACGGGCCTCCTCTCCACCCCTTCAGCCCGGCCTTGCGCTCACCAGTGTTCGCCTTCTTCGGCGTCGGCTTCAAATGCCATAAACAAAACATTCCTCTGCTGTAGGTACCAGTGTTGTATTGTAACCTCGGCCACCGCGGCCGGCACGTGAGACAGTAGCTTCAGCATGTACAGGGTGAATCGCCAAACACTTGCACTGCAAATATTGCAGATACAGAAAGTGTGATTGATGTGCGGTTTTCACAGAATGGATTGGTAGTCAAGGACTCGTATTGTTATCCAATAAACAGAGTGTAAAAATACCTAGAAACTGTACTTTTTATGCAAACATACAATTTTTTAAATGGAACAATGGTTATTTCTATCATCCACTGGAATTTCTGACACCAGCTGTGTACAAAGAATGTTGAACGACATCTTTATCTCGTTTAGTTCGGTAGCTACAACCATTCAGAGTTTTTGGGGCGCAGGCTGGTGGTCATGAGACAGTGGGCCGTCCCCCAGAGACTAGACACTCTGCCAGTCAACAACGCTATCGCAGCCTCCGCCCCCGAAACTTTGAACGGTTGTAGCTGCCAAACTAAACGTGATAAAAACGTCATTCAAAATTCTTTCTACACAGCTAGTGTCAAAACTTCCAGTGCATGATAGAAACAACCAGTGTTCCATTAAAAAAACTGTATGTTTGCATAAAGGAACACTGTTTAAGTAATATTACAATCTGTTTGTTGGCTAAAAATACGAGCCCCTGACTATAAATCCATTCTGTGAATACCGTACATCAATCGCACTTTCCGTTCCCGCTATATTTGCGCTGTAAGCGTTAGGTGATTCACCGTGTATACAGGGTGGTCCATTGATAGTGACCAGGCCAAATATCTCACGAAATAAGTATCAAACGAAAAAACTACAAAGAATTTTACTAGCTTGAAGGGGGAAAACAGATGACGTTATGGTTGGCCCGCTAGATGGCGCTGCCAAAGGTCAAACGGATATCAGCTGCATTTTTTAAATACATACCCCCATTTTTAATTACATATTCGTGTAGCACTTAAATAAATATGAATGTTTTATTTGGAACACTTTGTCGCTTCGTGATAGATGGCGCTGTAATAGACGAACGGTGGATAATAGGTAGGTATTTTAAATTAAAACAAAGAACGTAGGTACGTTTGAATTTTATTTCGGTTTTTCCAATGTGATACATGTACTTTTGTGAAATTATCATATATTATGATAACCCATGCTGTTACTGCGTGTGATTACCTGTAATTACCTCATGATTTCAATAAATGCTCAAAATGATGTCCTTCAACTTCAAAGCATTTGGCAATACGAGTAACGAAATTCCTCTCAACAGTGAGTAGTTCGCCTACAGTAATGTTCTCACATGCATTGAAAAGCGCTGACGCATGTTTTCAGGCGTTGTCGGTGAATCAAGATAACAAATATCCTTCAATTTTCCCCACAGAAAGAAATCCGGGAATGTAAGATCCGGTCAACGTGCTGGCCATCGTATGGTGCTTCTACGACCAATCCACCTGTCATTAAATATTCCATTTAAGACCGCTTCAACAGCACGCGAGTCATCTGCCGGACATCCATCATGTTGAAAGTACATCGCCATTCTGTTTTGTAGTAAACTCGGTAGAACATTACGTAAGAAATCAGCATACATCGCACTATCTAGATTGCCATCGATAAAATACGGGCCAATTATCCTTCCTCCCATAATGCCTCACCATACATTAACCCGCCAAGGTTGCTGATGTTCCACTTGTCGCAGTCATCGTGGATATTCCGTTGCCCAGTAGTGCATATCATGCCGGTTTACGTTACCTCTGTTTGTGAATGACGCTTCGTCACTAAACAGAACGCGTGGAAAAAAAATCTGTTATCGTCTCGTAATTTATTTTTTGTCCAGTGGCAAAACTGTACACGACGTTCAAAGTTTTCGCCATGCAAATCCTGGTGCATAGAAATATGGTACGGGTGAAATTTGTGTTGATGTAGAATTCTCAACACCGACGCTTTTGAGATTCCCGATACTCGCTCAGTTTGTCTGCTATTGATGTGCGGATAAGCCGCAACTGCAGGTAAAACACTTGCTTTGGCATCATCATTTGGTTGACGTTTTACTTGTGGCTGAACATTTCATGTCTCTTTAAATAACGTAACTATCCGACGAAAGGTCCGGACACTTGGATGATGTCTTCCAGGATAACGATCAACATACATAGCACAGGCCCGTTTGACATTTTGATCACAATAGCCATACATAAATATCATATTGACCTTTTCTGCAAGTGGTAAACGGTCCATTTTAACGCGAGTAATGTATCAAGAAGAAAATACCGTCCGCACTGGCGAAATGTAACGCGATACTACGTATTTATTTGTCTTTGACTATTACAGCGCCATCTATCACAAAAGAAAAAAATGTTCCAAATAAAACATTCATATTTATTTACGTACTAGACGAATATGTAAAATAAATGAGGATACCTATTTAAAAATGCAGTTGATATCCGTTTGACCTATCTAGTGGGCCAACCATAGCACCAACTGTTTTACCCCTTCAAGCTAGAAAAATTTTGTTCTTTGTAGTTTTTTCGTTTGAGGTATTTGGCCCACAATGCACCACCATATATACAGGGTGAAAAGTATTTAAACCGACAAACTCTGGAAATTGTTGGTGACATCAAAGCAATTATTTTCCGTAATGTCATTTTTTCCCTATGAGGAGTATTTAAACCCGCGGAGGCTGTATTACGCTCTTCAGTTGTAGGCAACTGCTGTCCATCAGTGTAGTAGTGCAATGTATCTGTTTACTAATGGAGCGAAACACCTGGAGTGAATACAATGATATGGTTGGTGCGTTCTACGTAGCTGCACAGCGGGCTTATCAACAACAATGTCCTAATCGCCATATACCGCATCGTACAACCTTTGCTGCTGTGTACTAATGTCTGCGCGAGACCAGGTCATTTATCAGATTACCTGGACAGGGACGCCGTCGGACAGTATGAACGCTGCAATTTGAGGAAGCTGTCTTGCAGCATGTGGAGCGGGATCGTTCAGTCAGCATTCGTGCAATTGCACGTTACATGAGGACAAATCAGACGAATGCAAGAACAGTCCTTCGAGAGCTATTGTTACGTCCATTTCACTTACAGCGTGTCCAGAACCTGGAACCAGTTGATGATCCACCCAGAGCGCAGTTGTGGTGCCTGGAACAGTGTGAAATGTATCCTACATTTCCATCCCTTGTGTTGCTTACCGATGAATCAATGTTAGGGCGTGATGGAGTCTTCAACATGCACAATTTGCATGTTTGGAGTGAGGATAGCCGGCCGCAGTGGCTGTGCGTTCTGCGGCGCTCCAGTCACGGTCTGCACGACCACTACGGTCGGGGGTTCGAAACCCCCTCGGTCATGGATATTTGTGCTGTTCTTAGCATTAGCTAGTTCATAAGTAGTTTGTAAGTTTAGGGACTGATGACCTCGTAGTTAAGTCCCATAAGCTCTACAAACATTTGAACATTTCAGTGAGGATAACCCACATGCATGTGTGGATCGGTGTTGTTGGGGACTGTTTAATTGGGTCGTATCTGCTACCTAGGCCATTAAATGGCAGGCACTACTACAATGTTCTCGTCAGAGTATTGATGAATTGCTGGAAGACGTCCCGCTTCCTACAACACAACGCACGTGGTTCCAACATGACGAAACGCCGGCACATTTCAATCGTCGTGTGCGTCGATTGCTGGACGTGGATTCAAATGTTCAAATGTTTGTACAGTTTATGGGACTTAACTACGGGGTCATCAGTCCCTAAACTTACAAACTACTTATGAACTACTTACGAACTAGGACAGCACAAATATCCATGCCCGAGGGGGAATTCGAACCCCCGACCGTAGTGACTGTGCAGACCGTGACTGGAGCGCCTCAGTCTCCTCGGCCACCGCGGCCGGCGGACGTGGATTGGCAGAAGTGTTCCTGTACCATGGCCTGCTCGATCCCCAGATATGTCCTCCCTAGACTCTTTTGCATGGGGAGAGATGTGCAACCTTCTTTACGTAACTCCTGTTCCATCAGAAGAGGATCTGGTTGCCCGGATAGTAGTAGCAGCAGGAACAATTCACGATACTCCTGTGGTTTTTGCCCGTGTCAGGCAGAACATGATCCGACGGTGTAACCTTTGTTTTCGTGTCAATGGGAACAGTTTTGAAAATCTACTGTAATTGAAATTGGGTTTATTAATGTTGTCTCTTGGTAATAAAAAAAAGGGGAAAAGTGTTTGTTGATTTAATTAATTTGTCGCCAGAGAAATTTTCCTCTGCCAGTTTAAATACTCTTCATTGGAAATAAAGACATTACGGAAAAATATCCGTTTTGATGTCCCCTACAACCTCCCAGAGTTTGTCGATTTAATATCCTTTCTTCCAGGAGTGCTAGTCTTGCAAGTTTCGCAGGAGAGCTTCTGTGAAGTTCGGAAAGTAGGAGGCAAGGTACTGGCGGAAGTACAGTTGTGACGCGGCATCGTGAGTCGTGTCTGGATAGTTCAGTCGGTAGAGCGCGTGCTCGCGATAGGCAAAGGTCCCAGGTTCGAGTCTCGGTTCCGGCACACAATTTTAATCTGCCAGGAAGTTTCATATTAGCGCAAACTCCGTTGCAGAGTGAAAAGTTTCATTCTTTTTTATTGTTGACATCCAATCATAAAAATATAGCTATTTCTTTTACAAAAATGGCACTAACTTCACAACAATAACACGCCACTTCCCTCAGCAATAGGGAGAAGTATTGTCTACACCTTCAAAGTCGTTGGCAACGGGTTCTACACAACGCTGGTGACTACTTTGAAGGGCAGTAACAGGTGCAAACATGTACCGCTTTTGTGTCGGTTGTGAATAAATAGTTGCCATTATTTAAGTTCCAACCCTCGCAATAAGTGAATTCACCATTGCGAGATGTACAGTGTCAACGATGTGCTGAGTGCCCAGCACGCAAAATTCAGGCACTAGAGGAACGGAATACACAGTGACCGAAGGCCTGCAATTAATGACCAACTACAACAGTTTTCCCGTGTAACTGTCAGTGCTAACAGACGAGTAACAGTGAGTGAAATAAATGAGAGACGTATCGGGAACGGATAAGTTAGGACAGTGTGGCGCAGTTTGGCGTTAATTAACAATGGCAGCAGACCACCGACCGACATATCAGTTGCAGCGCCTCTCCCGGGTTTGTGGCGGTATTGGTTGCACCCTAGACGACCTTAAAAGTGGATCGGCATCTGCATTGCACATTTAAAAATTGTGTGTATTCTTGCCACAAGTCTCCTTGTTACTTGTAGCAAGTGTGAAATGCAGATGACGATCCACTTTAGTGATGCAAATTTTAATCGTTTGACAATGTTTTTTTTTTCTTATATTTTCACAAGTAACTATTTTATTGAAAATAGGAGAACATTGTAAAAAAATTTTCTGAAGATGATGACATAGCTAATCGAAACCGGTAAAAAGACCTGCAATAAAATAAATTGGCGATCTTGGCTGAAGTAAGTGTATTTTAATTAGCGTGCATTTTATTCATGCAGTGGAAGCAACTAGGCAACTCGCGAGTCTTGCACTTTCCTTTACAGCCGAATTTCGTTACTTGTCATCTAGGCGACGCAAAGGAGATAGTGGAAAGTAGAAAATATAATGGAGAGAATTTTAATTCGACCACTCTCGCAAATAATTACTGTTTTTTCTTCAGGCCGTCCTTCCGTAATTATTAAGAGTATAACCTCGTCAATATGCATATATTATACAATCCTATTACAATCCTAGAGGATTTTTTTCTGGTAGTGGAAAATAATTAATTAGCATAAAAAATTTTGTTTTTGGAGGTCACCTTTGAAATTCTAATTCAGTTTGATATAGTGGAGTTTCGTGTCGTAATTCACTTTCAACAACAGCGAAAATGTTGCAAATGTATGAGGCCAATCCTAAAGGCCAATTGACATTAAACACATCCAAAATGATTAAGGGACTGGTACAGGCATGCTTATGAAAAAAAAAAAAAAAAAAAAATACACACCAAGGAGAGATATGTAAACAATTCAGAGGACGGTGCTGCAGTCGGCAAGGTCTAAATAAGACAACTGGTGTCTCGTGCAGGCGTTAGATCGGTTACTGCTGCTACAATGGCAGGTTATCATGATGTGAGTTTGAACACAGTGTTACAGTCGACGCACGAGAAATGGGACAATATCTGAGGTAGCAAAGTGGTGATTTTCGCGGACGACCATTTCACGAGCGCACGATGAATATCGGGAATCCGGTAAAACATCAAATCTTAGACATCGCTGTGGGTTCTTATAAAGCGCAAAACACACATTCACAGCAATTACACACACGTGAACGTGATTATGTTTCTACATCTAAAAGGATACTCTGTAAGTCACATTGAAGTGCATCGCAGAGGGTTCATCGAACCACTTTTATGATATTTCTCTATAGTTCCATTCTCTAATAGCTCGCGGGAAATAGGAACACCTAAATCTTTCCGTTTTCGATCTGATTTCTGTCTTTTTTTATGATGATAATGTCTCCCTATGTAGGTGGATGCTAACAAAATATGTTCGCATTCTGAAGAGAAAGGTGGTGAAAGAAATTTCGCAAATATATCTGCTGCAACAAATAACGCCTATCTTTTAATGGTTTCCACCCCAACTGGTGCATCATTCCCTATACCTCTCCTATATCGGGATAATACAAAACGAGCTGACCTCCTCTGAATTTTCTCTAAATCTTCCTTCAGTAACATGGTATGGATCCCATAATGCGCAGCAATACTCCAAAATAGTACGTGCAAGTGTGGTGTAGGCAGTTTCTTTAGAATTGTTGCATCTTCCATCTGTTCTGCCAATGAAACGTAGTCTTTGATTCGCCTTCCCTACAATATTATGGCTATATTACAGGACGCCTCATACACGTGGATAGCATCATGCGCGGTATAAATTATGAAGGTCCATGGTAGATCACGTGCCTACTAGGCAACAAAACACATGCTGATGATGATCGTGTGGCATTTATGGCCGTAAGACCCCAACTGGGGTCGTGTTCAGCCTGCCTGGTGCAAGTCTTGTTAGCTGCCGTCCGCGATGGCCGAGCGGACTGCGGCGCGCCAGTCACGTTCTGCACGGCCACTAAGGTCGGGGTTCGAATCCCCCCTCGGGCATGGATATTGGTGTCGTCCTTAGTATTAGCTAGTTCATAAGTAGTTTGTAAGTTTAGGGACTGATTACCCCTAAGTCCCATAAGCTCTACAAACATTTGATCATTTTTCTTGTTAGCTGACGCCGCTTCGACTACTTACGGGTCAGTGATGATGAGAACGACACAACATTCAGTCCTCAAGCGGAGAAAATTCCCGACCTGACCGGGAATCGAACCTGGACCCACTTGTATGGCAACCCACCACGGTGTCCAATAGACTACGGAGGCGTTCAGGACACGCGCTGAACCGAGGTGATTGAAATGCGAATCATTTCTTAGGATAGTGAAATGTTAATTAATTCTTCAGAACATACTCATGACAATGTCGCGAGGATTCGCACTCCCTAGCTCTAGGAAGATGTTCTGTTTGTCAATAATATGAGTGTTTTTTCACAATTTTCACTACTCCACTGCCGTATATGCTGCTCTAGTGTGGTGCAATTCGGTACACGCGAAAAAAGTTGACACATTCTTGAATAAAACGTGCAGACTGATGACAGGGTGCCTGAAGCCAACGTCCATACAGAAACTCTTTGGAAAATGATACGATAAACTATGTTCATATCTCCGCCGAAAGTGTAACATTTCTTGTGTTGACCTACCGCATTAAAATTTCCTGTCACCAAGTAATTTATAAGTTACAGAGGCAAACACACTTAGTGAAACACCCTGTATGTGAGACTGTAGGTATTTTCTCTCTCTGCCATCTGGCAACACTGAGTCATAGAGAAGTCGGCACAGCCTTGTGAGGCTGAGCGTGGTCGGACTAACCGGGGTGACGGACTATCCAAGGTCGGATTATAGGGGTTCTACTGTACACTTATATTATGGGCAGCACTTTATGAGCGCCCGCCGTGCTAGGGTTACCAGACGTCCTCTTTTACCCGGACTTGTCCTCTTTTTTGGACCCTAAAATGGTCCGGTCGGGTTTTTAACAAAATGGGGAAATGTCCTCTTTTCCGCGTTGTGCAACTGCTTAAAGTTGAAAGTGCGTAAATACAACTCTCTGAACTGTCACAATCACTAACTCTATAGAATTTTACCTTTCTTGAAACAATATGATTTAAAAAAAAAACACGTTTCTGTGCCGCTGCTGCAGTGAGGTCAAGCTACTTCGGAACAATTGAAATAAATGGCGTGGTAATTGTCGCGAAATACGAACTTTGAGGCGGCCAATTAAAAACATACGTCTGCAACAATCAAGACAATGCAATATACATAGTATAATATGAAAATCCCGCCCCCCCCCCCCTTTTTCTATGGTCGGAGTGTTGTGTGAACCAAAAATAAGACGTTCAGTATGTCGTGCTGGGACTCGGCAGTTCTGTGTGTTGTCTGTCAACCTCACTTATGACTTTAACATCAAAAGCTAGTTCAGTGTTTGTTATACCTTGTTCATAACCTTGTTCAAAACTTCATCCAAATAATCTCAGATGCCACAGTAACCATTGCCGTTTCACCATTCGCCTGTTTAGGACCAAAGAGACGTAACTACATAAACAGTGTATTGAAAAAATCGATTTAAACCTTTTGTCCTAAAAAACTGAGTAGTGTTTAATAATTAATTGCGAGCCTTTGTACTGTAAATAAATCTGGATGCTAATCATGTATATAGACACGTCGGCCTGATCAGAAATGGGAGCATAGCTATAACAAGGAACGCTTAGATAATTTTTACTGTTACTTTATTCGTGACGATTTTACAGTAAACAGTACTATATGGTTTCCGTAAATGTTGCATCGCAAAAAATTTCAGTTGAAAACAGGGGTGATCGCGAGGTATCTTATAAGTATGGAAAAAATGTTAAGTACGTAAAACGATAATTACATTTGGTGAAGTGATGAAATATTAGGACTTCATTGCTACGTAGTACTGTAATTCGTTCTACGGGTCTCGACATTTCATGCTTCTTAATCTGTAAGAAGATGAACAAATTGTGTAAGATGTACTACAAACAAGACGCTGACAATACAGTAGACACATCACTAGCACTTGAGTTGTCAATACGAGAAGAGAGAGAGAGAGAGAGAGAGAGAGAGAGAGAGAGAGAGAGAGAGAGAGAGAGAGAGAGACAGAGACAGAGAGAAGGTTCTTTTATTAATCTACAAATGTCCTCTTTTCTGAAGGCGGACATCTGGTAACCCTACGCATGATGCCAAATATTTATTTTAATGTTTTTCAAAATAGTAACATGTCACATTAATCAATTAGTTAACCTCTGCTGGCCGGACTCCTCTATTCAGCCCCTCCCAGACGCAAATCCTGGCTACGACTCTATTGTAGGGGCATTAATGAGGTGATAGGGAAAACGTAGGTACATATACAGGCTGTTTCACTAAGTGTGTTTGCCTATGTAACTTATAAAATAATAGGTGAAGGGAAATTTTAATGCGGTAGGTAAACACAAGAAATCAAATCAAAATGTTCAATTTTTTGTATAGTCTATGGGACTTAACTACGTGGTCATCAGTCCCTAAACTTACAAACTACTTATGAACTACTTACGAACTAGGACGGCACAAATATCCATGCCCGAGGGAGGATTCGAACCCCCGACCGTAGTGGCCGTGCAGACCGTGACTGGAGCGCCTCAGTCTCTTCGGCCACCGCGGCCGGCCAACACAAGAAATGTTTCTGCGGAGCTATGAACATAGTTTATTGTATCATTTTCCAAAGAGTTACACCACAAAGATATAATTTTATAAATGGAACGATAGGTTTTTCTATCGTGTATTGGATTCGTTTAAACCAGCTGCGTCGAAATCAGTTTAAACTACATTCCTATCACTGTTAGTTTGGGAGGTACAACCCTTCAAAGTTCCGGGGGCGGAGGTTGCGATAGCGTAACTGACTGGCCGAGTGGCTATCCCCTGGGGCACGGCCCACTGTCTCATGACCACCAGCCAGTGAGCTACGCTGTCGTAGCCTCCGCCCCCTAAACTTTGAAGGGTTGTAGCTCCCAAACTAACAGTGATAGGAATGTAGTTTAAATTGATTTGGACGCAGCTGGTTTCAACGAATCCAATGCACGATAGAAAAAACTATTGTTCCATTTAAAAAATTATATCTTAATCTTCGTGGTGTAACTCTTTGTAAAATGATACAGTAAACTATGTTCATAGCCCCGCAGAAAGTGTAACATTTCTTGTGTTAACCTACCGCATTAAAATTTCCCGTCACCAATTATTTTATAAGTTACAGAGGCAAACACACTTAGTGAAACAGCCTGTATGTGAGACTGTAGGTATTTTCTCGCCGGCCGCGGTGGTCGAGGGGACTGAGGTGCTCCAGTCACCACCCGCACGGCCTCTACGGTCGGGGGTTCGAATCACCCCTTGGGCATGGATATTTGTGCCGTCCTTAGTCTTAGCTAGTTCATAAGTAGTTTGTAAGCTTAGAGACTGATGACCCCATAGTTAAGTCCCATAAGTTCTACAAACATTGGAATTTTGTTTTGTTTTTTCTCTCTGTGCCATCTGGCAACACTGAGTCAGAGACAGCCTTGTGAGGCTGAGCTGAGCGCGGACCATCCAAGGTCGGATTAGAGGAGTTCTACTGTACACTTAAATTTTGGGCAGCACTTTGTGAGCGCCCGCCGTGCTTCCGCTCACCTGTACGAGGTTGAAGCACATGGCGACGAGCGCCATGCCGACGAGGATGTAGGCGGAGCTGGCGACGACGCTGAGCTGCTGGTGCGCGCCGCCGTCCAGCCCGCCGGGCACCAGGTCGCCGAAGCCGATGGTGCCGAGGCTGGTGAAGCAGAAGAAGGAGCCCTCCAGGAAGGTCCAGTTCTCCAGCCGGTTGAAGAGCAGCGCGCCCAGGCACACGTACGCCACCACGATGCACAGGCACAGCGAGACCGGCACGCGCGCCGCGTGGGCGGCGTGGGCGGCGGGCTGCGGGGGCGGCACCGCGGCCTCCAGCGGAGACGCGCCCGCCGCGATGCCCTCGCCGCCGCAGTCCAGCACCACCGACTTGCAGAAGTCGTCGCTGTCCGCGCTAAGGGCAGCCAAGGCAGCAAGTCAGCGACGGAGGGCAACACTCCTCACCAGGAAGAGATCACAGGCAATCTTGATTTGGGAGATAAAATGTTATGAAATGACTGTAAACACAGATCATACCAGGTAAGCATGATGATGGAGTCAGTACTGACAAGGGGACCCTCCGAAGTGTGAAACATGCAGCATTGGAATTTGTGTAGTTTTGATTGAGCTTTGTTTTTTTTTTTTTAAAAAAAAGCATTGTAAACCTTTTGTAAAATGGAAGGCTGTATTAGCCTATTAGCGTTATTTACTATAAAGTAATCAAGTCAGGTGCTGGGATCCATGCAATTTTCCTGGCCTAATAACACGGACTCGCTCATCTTCTGCATCTGGTTCAGTATTACTAGTTAAATTGTATCTCTGTTTGGAGGGTTCCAATTTTACCTCCCTGTTTTCTGAGGACGTAATTCATGTACTGGCTAAAATATTATTACTATTTTTAAAGAGGATCTGTATGATTTATTTTACGTCTTAAGCTGTTAAGATGGCCTGGCCTCTTACTTCATAAAATCAAGTCATCATAATGCAGGTCGTTAAATGTTTCCCTGATTGGTCACAATTCAATTTTACTTTATGTAAAATTCGTTTCTGGTATTCTTGTTCCTTTTAATTCCAGTTTGATCATGTTTGTTTTTTGTTATTTTAAATGATTATCAATTTAATTCAATATCTTAATTGATGTAATGTGTCGCTAAGCCCTTCAGGTTCTCGGCCATTTTTATTCTTAACTTGATGGCTGTGTTTACCGTTGATATTTCCGAATGAATGTTATTAAACTCAGCTCCTAATTTTGTGGCTTCTTTCCTTTAAATAAAGTTTCTTATTTGGTCATTTTAAAATTCCTGTCTGTAAAAATCTATTCCTCGATCCATTTCCTCTTCCCTTCCACGTATTGCTTTGGTCAATCTGCTGATATTTAAGGATCAAAGTCACTATTGACGTGACTTAAAATTACGCTTAAAGACCGAGGTTACACAGGGGGTTCAGTAATACAAAAACGTATGCCTAGCCTTTCCTTCTTCCCCGTGGTTTCCTTGGACATCATCCTCCCCCCCCCCGGTCCCTTCCCCACCGGCCCTATGGCTCCTCCCCACCCTCTCCCTCTCCTCTCATCCCCTTTTCCCCCCACACCACATCTTCAAAGTGTTCCGCCATCTGTGGCACCTTCTTTGTGCTTCCATGTGAGTGCTTCGACAAGTGTGGTGCCTTTCAGTTCCATTGTTTTATTCTACAACAGTGGACGGCCAACACGCAGCCGACTCCATCGGTTTTAACTTGTGTATTTCTCCGAGTGTGTGTTGTGTTTTTTGTTTTAACTCCACCATAGCGGACGGTCTAACCATAGCCGCCTCCCTACGCTCATTATAATTCTGTGTGCCACTGACCTTCGGGTAGCTGTTTTTATTCACCACTATCGCCGTTCCAAATCTTTTATGTCGCCACCGTTCCCCTCCATTTTATGTACTTTGTTTTATCTCCATTCTACATCTCCATTTTATGTGTGTGTTATCTCCAAAATTTTATCTCCTTTATGTTCGTATGTTTCTACTGTGTCAAATTTTATTTCTGTAGTCTGAAGAGCGCCTGTGAGCGGGAGGAGAACAGAAATCACAATAAAGAAAAAAAATCATAAAATTATGGAGTTCCTTGTGCAACATTCATTGTTTTATAATACAGTATGTTATTGATAAATAAGTGCAAAGTCTGAAAGCTGTTCTCAGAAACCAATCGATAGCTAAAGTAACTTTATACAATAAATAATTCTGAAATATTTAATTATTTGTGACGTTATGTTGTTGATAGTTAACACTGTCAGATCATTAACGCTATCATAACTTCGCCACAGCACCAAAGACAAGACCAATTAACTACTGATTAGCCTTTAAAATCGTTTTCTATGTTCAGGACAAGATGATAATATTGGTGATTGTTGTGTGATGTAATCAGTAGTTTCCTAGATGAAAGTGCATGCCATTTTTAATGCAACAGAATTGATACTCGCAGGTGATATGAAATTACATTTTATATTACATTATTTTACATTTTTATATTACAATTTTTTCTTGCAAATTCTTTACGAATTCCCTGCCCCAGCAATAAAACCTGAATAGGAATAATCCCCAGTATTGGAGATCCTTGGCAACCTTGACACGCCTTTCGTAAGGAAACAATCTGACAATCTGACAATCTAATCTAACCCTGTACAAGCCAAACTACCGTATGTTCTTGCAACACTATACTCCATGGCTCGTAGCTGCCCCTGTATTTCCTCAGAAGTGCAGTCCTCTTGTACCTCCGCACTGAAATATGCAACATTCCTCGACAATGAGACTATCAATTAACCATTTCAGTCCCACATTATGAACTCAGCTTGGGAAAAATTAAAATACAATGTTTTCTGTTTTAATACTTTTTATGTAATGTATTTAATGCACATTACAGATCTTGTATTCTTCAGGACATGTCGGAAAGAACAGCAGTCGCTATGTGATCCTACAGCTGTTTTTAATATAGATTTACAGTGACTGTTGCATCACGTACCGACGTCTGTTCTTCCAGGCAGATCATAAAGAAGAGACACCGCAATTTTAAATTGCTTATAACAATGACGGAAACACTCACAAGGGGACCATCATAAGTGTAAATAACGGACTAACGGACTGTAATGGCTCTAGGATATGTAGAGGGTCATATCCTGAATATGGGGCTGTCTGAATTTTGGTGACGGGTTTGGTTTTAGAGAAAATTTATGTTAAAAGTTCACTATGCGCTGTAAGACGCGTAACGTAAGCTATGATCCGACCAAGAGATCGTGGCGCAGAGGTTGAGGTCAACAACTGCCAAGCTGCACGTACTATGTTCTGGCCTTCTGCGTGTTTTTGCTTCTATTTTTCTATCAGAGTAGTCCAAATTTCTCCATTTTATTTTACACAATACCTGGAAACAGTGCACATTGTGTGAAATTAGTAAGAAATACTTAATTTTGCCGTACTAATTTAAATTAGTAATTACGCCAAGATAGGAAATCGACCAGAAGGTTATGAAAAGGTTATGGATAAGTTTGGAGAGGATATGGAGGCCAACAGGAACGGAAAACAGCTCTTGGATTTCTGTTCCAGTATGGGCTTAGTTATCACAAACTCCTTCTTTAAGCATAAGGACATTCACCGCTATACGTGGGAAGGAAGGGGAACCAGATCTATCATTGACTATATAATAACAGAACAGGAATTCAGGAAGACAGTCAAGGACACGTGTGTTTTCTTTGATGATACTGATCACTATTTTATCTGCAGTGAAATTGGTTTTGTGAGGCCAAAAGAGCAGAAGGTCAGGTCCATGTGTAGAAGGATAAGAGTGGAGAAGCTTCAAGACAAGGAAATTAGGCACAATGATCTCGGAAAGCTACCAGTTAGTTGAATGTAATGATTTACAGTCACTGGAAGAGGAATTGTCAAGGTACAGGGACACACTACTGGAAGCAGCTAGAGAATGTCTTGGAACAGTAGTGTGTAAAGGTAGGAAGAAGCAGACAGCCTGGTGGAATGACACAGTCAAGGCAGCCTGTAAAAAGAAAAAGAAGGCATATCAAATATGGCTCCATACTAGAAATCAGGCAGACAGAGAAAGTTATGTTGAAGAATAATTTAATTTTCCAGTTGTTAATAAGAAATCTTACTCGGTATCGCATACAACGCTTGCTGTGCTCTTTCTGAATGTAAATGAACAATAATTTCCGATATGGCTTTTACAAACTCCGTGCTCCTTCAAGACAGTAACATTTATGAAATGTGCTTGGTGCTGTATACTATTGTGTTTCGGTTGCTTTTCCGGCAAATAACGTCCGGATTTCTGTTGTTGCACAGTAAGCGATGTCGGTGATAGCGAGTAAGATTTTAAATTAATGACGTGAACATTACCGTGGGAAAAAGACGGAGTGATAAAAGAAACCCATAAATGATATTTTATGGTGCAATATTAATTTGGTCCAACGGATTCGATACTAATGAGGCAGTATTTTGGGAATGAGCTGTGCCAATGACGGCAGGGAGGCTGGCTGGATGTCGTTAGCCGCAGCTGATCTGGGTGGCTGGTTAACAAGACAGGCCGCCCGGCGCCGGTCGCCAAGGCCCCGGGGAAGGCCGCTGCTAATGACGGAGGTTCGCTCTGGCTAGCCTCCCAGGGACGGCTCCGGGCCCTTACTGCGGCACAAGCTATCTCATCTCTGCAGAACCAGAGGTAAGCGAACACCGATCAATGTGGACGATTTCCGTTGACCTACGCTCAAGTGCCTGCATTGTGTTTGGTACTAAAGGAGACGACCACACATGTTGCGGGTTGAGAATGAGAAGAATTATCTGCATTAATTAAGGGGGAACAGTTATCTAAATCTTCAATAATTGCCAGACACAACCCTTTCCTGTTGGATGGGATGATTCGACTGGGCGGCAGACTGCAGTGTGCTGCATAGTCTCACACAGAAAGGCATCCTATTATTATCGATGGACGTCATTATTTCACGGAGTTGCTGATCAAACAGACGCACATAAGGCTTCATCATCTTGGTGTACATATTGTCTTTGCAGAGCTACGTGAAGAGTTTTGGTCTTGCGAGGACGACAAACTGTTAGGAGAGTTCTACATTCATGCCTGCCCTGCAAGATCATTAACAGACGTAGGTATGAAGAGCTTGAGGCTCCATTACCACTGGACAGAGTTCGACCTCAACGACCATTTGCAGTGACAGGTATTGATTTTGCTGGGCCACTGTATGTTAAAATAGGAAACCAAGTAAGGAAGTCTTATATTGTCCTATTCGCATGTGCCACAACCCGCACAATCCATATTGAGCTCACTACAGGTATGTCAACTGACCGATTTTTTATGGCTATGCAACGCTTTGCAGGACGGAGAAGCCTACCAGTCACTGTTTATTCTGACAACGCCACAACATTCCACGCAGCTAACACAGAATTAGCAGAGCTGTTCCAAACGATCCACCACACTGTAGTTCAGCACTACTGCGCCCACAACGGTATCACTTGGAAGTACATACCACCACGTGCGGTTTGGTGGGGAGGTTGGTGGGAACGTATGGTTGGCTCTGTAAAGCGCTGCTTGAGGAAAGTACTTGGTCGGTCTCAAGTTGATGAAGAAAGCCTGAACACCATTTTGATTTCAATAGAAGCCGCAATAAACTCGAGACCCTCACCCAACGAGAGAGAGTGACATGGCGTTGATACCAGCTCACTTCCTGAATGGTGACAAACTAGTCACTATTCCATATGGGCCAGAACCAGCAAGGAGTTCCGATGCAGACAGAAATTTTAGAAGAACTTTGGCGAAGATGGAAAAACGAATACCTGTTGCTACTAAGAAACTACCATTAAGTGAAAGGCTACCCATCAAGAAGAGAACCCAGAGTAGGAGAGGTTGTTCTTCTTCAGGAGGATATGAAATCCAGACACGTGTGGAAGAGAGCAGTGGTGGAAGAAGTGCGGCCTGGTAGAGACAAGATCAGGTGCATCATTCTCCGGCAGCCCGATGGAACGAAGATCTGTCGACGGGTTCATCTGGTCATTCCCCTGGAGGTAGACCAGGGTGGGGATGATGTTGCGGGTTGAGAATGATTGAGAATGAACATTTACGCCATCTACTGAAGGTTTTGTAACTTGTGTTGACAGTGCTGCCCTCAGCAGGAAGTGTTGTAATTTACTTCAGACTGTTTTCAGTACTGTAAGATGGAGGTGTCGAAATAAAGCTGTTTATGTGAAGTTCACTGTGTTCAATTGTCTTAATACTAGTGTGTAGCAAGAACACAGTACAGTCTGTAAGTTGCGAGTGTCTTCTGTTTGTACCCATCTGCTGAACACCATAAACAGAGGCGCCGACTTTTGAAAATCAACGTGGGTGCTCTATATCACGGTTCACAAATGTTCGAAACCAACCCTCCCGAAAATCATTTTGAATGAGCAATCTATATCTATAAATGTGAATCTCTTTTCGGTGTACGTTTATCACGTCTGAACCACAAGACATAAAGAGCTGAAAATTTGTACATTTACTAATGTCTACCAGGGGAAGACTTTAGACACGGTTTTATGGCGATCGGATATATATATATATATATATATATATATATATATATATATATATTAATGTGAATGTCTGTTCGGTGTACGTTTATCACGTCTGAACGACAAGACGCAGAGACTTAAATATTTGTACAGTTTCTAATTTATACCTGAGGAAGGTTTTAAGCACGGTTATATAGCGACCTGATAGATAATTAGTAATTTGAAGAATATAACGCGAAATGCGCAACAATAATTACTGTTTGAAAATTATATTTACTCTTTGAAAATGGTTTTATTGGTTGCATTGTTGCTTGAGGGTTGACAATGATAAAAGGGTGGAGTGTATTGGGATGAAAAGTTATCGGTGTATATAAAATTCTACGTGTGTGTGTGTGTTATTATTTCGCTCTCCCCTTGTACACCATAGCAGTTCGCCGGCCGCGGTGGCCGAGAGGATTGAGGCGCTCCAGTCACGGTCCGCACGGCCACTACGGTCGGGGGTTCGAATCCCCCCTCGGGCATGGATATTTGTGCCGTCTTTAGTTGTAAGTAGTTCATAAGTAGTTTGTAAGTTTAAGGACTGATGACCCCGTAGTTAAGTCCCATAGACTCTACAAACATTTGATTTTTTTACATAGCAGTTCCATGCCGATAGCTATAAGGGGGTGAAAGATATGGTGGTTGAAAGTCGTCAAATTATAAAAAATTTCGGACTGAAGGTCAGCGATGACGTTTGCGACTCTATAGCAAGGAGGTTACATACAGCGAAACGTGATGTCACAGACCATATCTTTGGTCTATGCGTGCTACAATGTCTTCAGCTCTTTCTCTGTAATGATAAGCATACGAATAAGGAAATATAAGAATAAATAAATAAAGCAGTAAAAAGATATTTCTTTTAATACATCTCTTTAAAAAAAATGGATTTGGCGCTTCGCGCATTATCTATCATAATCAACCAACACGCAAGCGGAGCCGCGGTTGTAAGCTAGTACTTGATAAAAGTAAGTAGGCAGTTGTCTGACCTTTTAAAGATAGAAGGAAGAAGGAGGAGTAAGAAAAGGAAAGCATGGTTGCATTAGGACACTACAATAAAGCGATCGGTCGAAGTGGATATTTCGATATAAGTGACACCAGAAAACTGCTACACGACCAATGAAATACTTTTTCACTGTACACTAATCTAACACTTTTTGTGCGAAGCTATACTTTCTGACAAAAGCGTTTGGTAGAACACCTCAGCAAGGTATAAATAAATCTTTGAAATATTTTGTGATTCTGAAGTTCGACATCAAACGTTCTTGGTCAGTTCCAAGAAAGAGCTGTATACTTCATCGAAACTTTCATCACTTCGAGATAACTTCATGTCATCTCTGACAGTATTAATATAGCCCAAGGTTTTTTTAAGCCTGAGAGAAAAGCATTAAAAATTTCAACTGAATCTGTAATTTTAATAATGAGCGAAGTGACAAAGATAAATGAAAAAACGATTAACTTTAGCGTCAGCATCACATTCTTCAAGCTAAATTCATGAAAGGACACAATAAATATTCATAAATACGTACAACTGAAAGGTCAAAAGGACTGACATGCTTCAGGATGAATAAAGCTAGCATAGTGGGTAAAACACGGACATTCATTACTACTTGCTTGGGGACCCGCGGACAAAACTGATCATTTCTTTCACGTATGAAATGTCGTCTCTCGCTATGGTCGCGTTTTGCACTGCCTCTTGAGTCATAAGGTAGGTTTTGATTTTTTCGATTTTTTAAAAAAAATTTATACAATTTTACTTTTCACCTCAAATTTATGTGGGTGCTCAGAACCCCCAAAAAATTCTTGGGGGGTGCACGAACCCCGGAGCACCCATGGAGTTGGCGCCCCTGACCATACATCAAGGTGCGAAATTTATGGTCGCCAGCTTGCCATTGGCGACCCAAAATTGACAGATGGTGATCAGGGCTTGCATATACATTTTATGAAAACGCTGGCGCTATGTGCAGAATTGTACAAGTCTGAAAAGTACGCAGTAATTATATTGATGAATGAGACAGGCCTACAGTTCCTGGTAGTTTTATCGGTATTTAGCATTTTCCCAGTATTAATGGAAATAAAAGATCTCATTCAACTCTAGTTTCGAGCTGACATCACGGTTACCGTACCTTCTCCATACACTTTAGGTCTGTTCAAGCAGCTGTTAGCGGATTCGCTCGTGTGCAGATCTGAAATTGTGTAGAAGCCTTGCCTTCTCCTGCTTCTGTCCGCTTGAGATGTGACTGTTACCTGTGCAAGCAATGACAACAAGCCACATGATCAGCACACTCTAAACCGAAATTTTTTCTGGCCCTGCCAAGCTGCCAGATTCGCGAATACTCAGAGCTCAGAGTTGGAGTGGGGTTGGAATCTCGTGATTCGTGTTTTTATTTGTGGTCGATTCTTAAAACTGTTAAGAGGTGTTACAGTTTCCGCGATCGTCTAATTCATATTTATGTTTCCTAGTTAGGTGTGAGGTAAGCATTTTATTTAATCCTGTTAAACACCGTTACACATCGTCAGTGGATTCATCCAAGCGAATACAAACAGAAGTGGCGCGAAAAGCATTAACAGAGTAAGCATCAAATACTAACTACTAAAAGCAGCGACAGGACTTGACTGAAGACAGATATACTGGAGGATTTACTGGCAATATCTGTGAATGGATCTCCTCTTTCTGAGTTGGACCCAAACAAGCCACTGATAAGTGGTACTTATCAGCAGAAATACAACGCTACACAAAAATGAAGTGCTAGACCGCCAGACTATGATACTGGTATGTATGTTTCTGTTAAACCATTTGATATGGTATTAAGCGAAAAGATATTGTTCGAACAGTGAAAGGGGGACGAAGGGGAATATATTCAGATAAAAGCGTTATGGCGACCATAGTTCTTTAAACTCGCTGGTGGATTCAGATCTGAAATTTCGCCCCCTGCCATACATCACACACTTTGGAATACTTACGTTGAGCCACAAAAAAAAAAAAAAAAAAAAAAAAAAAAAAAAAAAAAAAAAAAAAAAAAAAAAAAATAAATAAATAAATAAATAAATAAATAAAAATAAAAAAAATACCATAAGTAATTGTTTGATTAGTTTGTTTCGGCAAAAAATACAGATTAGTAATTAACTCATTAAAACATACATATACAGTATTGTTGTTGAAGAATAACATATATTTTATAATTCGCTATGTAATGGACCACTTACAAAAACTAAATAAATATTATACACAACATGTAGACATGTCCGAAAGAACAGACGCAACATATGTATAACTTATATAAAAACGGGCAATGATCCTTTCTAAACTGCGGAGGTATTCTTAGGCCCTTACTCTTACGGAAACTAGTTTACAATAACAACGAGTCTGAATTCAAGTGACAAGGTTAAAGATGAGAATTTATATCTGACGGGAGGCGTAATTGAGTAATTCCGTACAGGTGTGGTGATCGCTGTGTCCCCAGTGCTGTAGAGGTCAGCGAAACTGCCTGGAAATCAAGAGATTTGGGTTTGAGTCTCGGTTGTGTACATATTTGCAGCATTACCCATTCCCAGTTAATTTCATACATTCCGTGAATTTGTAGGATATTATTTGTTCCAGCTAGAAAATAGGTAAGAGAACAGTTTTGTAATTTTGTAGCAATTTTTGATAGTGAAAGAATCACCGAGTACGTATTGTTGTAATAATACTAAAAGGTATTTTGTATAAGTAATTTTGGATTGACAGTTAAAGAGGTTAGACAAGGAGTGTCAATTATGCACTAGACCTATTAACCAATAGTCAACACGGATTCAGAAAGTATCGCTCTTGCGCAACACAACTTGTCCTTTATTCGCAAGATGAAGTGATAAGTGCGACGACAAGGGATCTCAAATGTATTGTGTCTCCTGTCGTCTGACGAAGTAGCCGGCTAGGAACATAGGCTAGAAGAGAAGCAAACGAGAAACCAAGTCCTAAGAAAGATACTTATCTTTTATTACACAGAGACACGGTTACAACAATCAGAATACTGTAGACATCACTAGGTCTGGACTTAATACTAGAAGCTCCCCTAGCTTCTTCTAGGCGATCCATACACACATTCTCTCTGCGCTTCTTCTGAGGCAGGCGTCTTGCAGGCGATACTACAATATCGATTCCACATTTCTGGGTTTCCGGAAGGCTTTTTACACTATACCTTACAAGCGACTTCTAATGAAATTGCGTGCTTATGGAATATATCTCCAATTGTGCGATTGGATTCACGATTTCCTATGAGAAAGAACACAGTTCTTAGTAACTGACGGTAAGTCATCGAGTAAAACGGAAGTGATATCTGGCGTTCTCCAGGAAAGCGTTATAGGTCCTCTACTCTTCCTTGTGTTTATAAACGATTTAGGAGACAAACTAAATAGCTTCCTTAGACTGTTCGCGGATGATGCTGTCGTTTATCAGTTAGTGAAGTCAACAGAGGATCAAAAGCAACTGCAAAGTGATTTAGACAAAATTTCTACAAAATGTTTGTTAATCTATCGGACCAAACTGCGTGGTCATCAGTCCGTAGCTTACAAACTACTTAAACCTAGGTAAACTAACCTAAGGACAACACATACACCCATGCCCCAGGGAGGACTCGAACCTCCGCAGCGAGACGCTTTAGACCGCTTGGCTGAAATTTCTACATGTTGCGAAAATTTGCAATTGACAATAAATAAAGAAAAGTGTGAAGTAATACAAATGACCACTAAAAGAAATCCGCTGAACTTCAATTATGCGATAAATCAGTCAAGCCTTAAGGTCGTAAATTCTACCAATTCTTGGAGTTACAATTACGAACAACTTAGACTGGAGAGAACACACAGAAAATATTGTGGGGAAGGCGAACCAAAGATTACGTATCATTGGCAGAACGCTTCGAAGATGCACCAGCTCCGCCAAAGAGACTGCTTAAATCACACTTGTGCGTCCTCTCCTGGAGTACTGTTGCCCAGTGTGGGACCCTCACCATTTGGTACTGACGGAAGACATTCAGAAGGTACAGAGAAGGGCAGCTCGTTTTGTTTTATCACGTTACAGGGAGAAAGCGTCACGGAAATGTGCACGATTTGAGGTGAAAATCATTAAAAGAAAGACGTTATTCCTTGCGGCGAGATCTATTTATGAAGTTTCAATCACTGACTTTTACTTCTGAATGTGAAAATATTTTGCTAGCTCCCGCCTATCTAGGGAGACATCAAGATCCCTAGAAAATAAGAGAAACCAGATATCTGCCAGGCACTTAAATGTGATTTGCAGAGTATCCCATGTAGATGTAGGTGTACATTTACAACGGAACGATTTAGGTGTTCTTTCTTACCGCGCGCTATTAGAGAATGGAACGGTAGAAAAGTGGTTAATGAACCCTCTGCCAGGCACTTAAATGTAATTTGCAGAGTATCTATGTAGATGTAGATGTTTGTACAGCAATGCTTTGATTTTTGAATACTTAATGAAGTAGTTAATAAAACTTCTATCTTACTATTGTAGTTAGAAAGTATCATCTTTCCCTACTTTGATTAACAAGTGTTTATTTGTATGGACGCTGCATGTGTAAATGAGTTGCATCAACAGAGACGCGTTTTCCGTGTCTGCAGAATGTATTAGAATGTGATTATCGAGCAAGCAGCAATTTATTTTCCGCCAAGATTTCCATTGTTATCAACAGTCACAGTGTTGAGAAAGTTATCATTTTATTTTTTTATGATTTTAAGTTTCAATTTTGTCACATGCGTTAATTAAGAATAAATTAGTAAATGTTGAAATCTCAGAAAACAGTGAAATTTGGTTAGTACCGTTTATTATGAAATAATCGTCATCAAAATGCAGTTATATAATTATTCACACCAAAGGGATTTTAGAGAGTAAAAGAGCACCTTGTTCCTTCAAGTTAAACTACGTTCTACTGTCCAAACTCCTTAACCGGTGATAAGCAGAATTTTATGACGAGGCGCTGATCTCACTTAACCTTGAGCAGCTACGAGACTTTGTAGTTATTATATCTTCTGGGTTGTAAGGCCGTGTTCTTGGAATCTTGCTCCTTCCTGACGTTTCGCCCGATGCTGCGTCGGACTTCTTCGGAGGTAGTTCGTCTGTTGGCAAGACTCAACAGACGGACAACCTCCGGAGAAGTCCGACGCAGCATCGGACGAAACGTCAGGAAGCAGCAATATTCCTAGAACACGGCCTTACAACCCTGAAGATATAATAACTACAAGGTCAACCGGTCGTGAAAGCATTCACTGTATCAGCCATGAGACTATTGGGCAGAATGTAACGTTGCCTTTAAGATGCTCAAAGGGAACGCTATTATTTCTATAGTGAAAACAATCTAGACATTTATAAACGCCACAGAAATTAAATTCTCGTCACATGTAGCCACATGATACGTTATTTTTTATTTACATACATGAAAACTGTTTAAAAGCACGATGTTAGAAACAGTAATATTTTAGTATTAAGGGTTCAAAACAATATAATAATAACGATACACCACATACATATTGTTAAACAACAGTTCACATAATTCTTCACAATAGGTTTCAGCACGACGCAACAATATATTTAAAAGGTACGTTAAGTTGAATTACGAGTTCCAAAATGAATTTAGCCAGGAGGAATCGGACAGGCAAATTTCTTCTGTCGACTTACTGCCACTACAGGAAGTTTTTAATAGGAACTTTTGATTTTCATGGTTAACTCTGTTATGCAACTATTGTAGTTATAGTAATTGTTGTTAACAGTAGTAGTCAGTGTGACAGTAGTTACTTGATATTAATTTGTGATTTGTTTGTGTTGTATATTATGTATATATGTTTTGAGATCAATAAGTGAGAGTATCGTGATTCGTGTGAATAGTAAGGGAGGTTCTGCTCGTGTCACATTGTTTCGGCGCAACAATAAGTTTCACGTAGAGAGTTTTTTGTCAATACCAGTTATCACTAGGGCTATGGCAGCAATTAACACCACCTCTTTAGTTGATTCTGACAATATTAACTTTGAAATTCCTGATATAGTACAACAAAATATTTCTTATTCATCGAACATTGAAGGAGTAAACGTGGTTGATAATTTTGTTTCGGGAAGTGAGGCAACAAATAAAACTTCGCCACAACAGTCAGGATTACAAATGAAACAAATAATGAGCTTCGAGAGACGAGTCAACGATATTCTTATCTATCTGTGTATCTTTGGTACGTAGGCCACAATTTTATCGGTTTCATAACGTACTCATTAGCAAATTCTATACGCTTTTTCTGATTCACAAGATTGTGGTAGGGCTTCTTGCTCGGAAAACTCGCATTTAAAACCAGTTCAACAATTCTTGGGTACCAGAATATTGTTGAAGGCATCCTCTAATCTCAGCTGCAGTAATTCTTGGATTCTGCTTCACCATTTTCATGATTTGGCTCCTATGTCTAATAGTGAGTTTAGAAGGAGCGCCAGTTCTAAGTCTGTTTACAACACTATTCGTTTGTTTGAAGCGCTGAATGATGCAGAACACTGCAGTTTCGCTTCTGTTGAGTGCCCTGGCAATGTCGGTAAGATATTTGTTTTGTTTGTACATACTGATTACAGTATTTCTCTCTTCCACCGTTGTGTCCCATCCTTTACGTTGTCGGTGATCACGAGAACTCAGCAACTATGCGATACTATCTAGATCCACAGCAGAGATACAACTGCTCGTATGGGGTACTTTCAACACTGTTTCTCCTGACGCAACTGGATGCGCTTGAAAACTTGTGTTGTCTATTAGGATGGACTGTAGAATAACTGTAGTAAAGATTGTGTGGTAAATGCATGCAATATAGCAGCATCAATATAGTTTTAGAGACGTAAGAAGTTAATGTTTATTTATTTAAAATTTCGATGCTACCAAATAAATAATTATACGTTGTTCACAGTACGTACAATATTTCGTATTGTTCGAATACTTATGTTGGCCTCTGTAGACGCTGGTGAGTTAATTGCTCAATCGTGCCACTCATGAACTTCTGGATTGACCACAATTAACAAAATCCAGTGTGAAACGTACTGAATGTAATGGCCAAAGCATTCCAGTGCTGGGTACCTGTTGCTTGCCTGCTACAGTCCAGTCTCATACCAGGACAGTGACATTTATAATTTTGCCTGTGTGAGTCTGTGAAAATATTTTGGTTTAGATTGATTTTACTCGTTTGGTCTTCAAATTCAGAACAATATACTTTCTATAAAAGAGTTTATCCTTTTGATGTTGCTAATACTTTATTACTATAACTACAGACTTAGGTCATTTTCAAGCAATCTGTCATAAAAATTGTTTCTGCCACGCTAATTTTACATATGTACTTATTGCGTGCACCTATTATGAACTTTTAATAAAACTTTATGGAGTTCTTATTTATTGGCATATAACATGCAGCATTTCAACGAAACTGCTATATACCAATAAATAAGAGCTCCATAAAGTTTGATTAACAGTTCATAATAGCTTCACGCAGTAAGTACATATGTAAAATTAGCGTAGTAGAAACATAAACTAGTTTTATGATAGATTGCTTGAAAATGGCCTAAGGCCGAAACAACTGTCGCTATAGTAATAAAATATTAGCAGCATCAAAAGGATAAACTCTTTTATTATGTCGTATTACGATATATATTTTGCTGCGGGCCCAATAATGAAGAAAACATACTTTCTGTATTTGATCCAAAGGACAGTGTTTCTAAATTGCTTGCTGAGTTCCCAGTTTTGTTTTCTGAAGGCCTAGGCAAGACAACAAATTTCGTTGCATACGTGGCACTATAGGAAAATGTGCATGGTCTGTCCTTCATGCACCTTGAGACTAAGTTACACAAGAACTTAACGGAATTACAGGACAATAATATTCTTGCTCCTATTTCAGCTAGCCAATGGGCTTCGCTTTTGTGATTTTAGTTGAACCTTCTGGCAGACTATCGTCCTTACATTGATTTTAAATACACTGTGAATACACAAACAATTATTGACAGTTTTCAGTTCCCTCGTCCTGAGAAATTAACGGTTAGACTTGGTGCAGGCAGTTATTTTTCAAAAACTGAGTTACACGATGTGTATCTGCAAATTCCACTAGATGAAGAGTCTCAAAAAGTGTTTGTGGTCAATACCTATTTAGCTTTACTCAAGCTTTTGACCTTCCGGCAGCACTTTCGCGCTCACCATTTTTCAACGCTATTTGGAAGAACTTATTGTAACAATACCTCTCTGTTCAAATTACTTGAACGATATTGTGGTATCAGGACTTAAACCAGAGGGACACATCTGCAATCTTTGTACACTGTTTTCTAAGTGCTATCGACTGCAGGTCTGACTTGTCGCCAGGACAAGTGTGTCTTCTTTCAGACTGAAATAAGTCACATTTGCTGACAATTTCCGACGTCCCCCGACGGAACATCTACATCTACAAGGGATACTCTGCAAATCACATTTAAGTGCCTGGCAGTGCCAAAGTTTTGGGTGCGGAGGCTACGACAGCGTAGCTGACTGGCTGGTGGTCATGAGACAGTGGGCCGTGCCCCAGGGGATAGCCACTCGGCCAGTCAGGTACGCTATCGCAGCCTACGCCCCCGAAATTTTGAGCGGTTGTAGCTACCAAACTAAACTGGTGTCAAAAATTTCAGTGCGTGATAGAAACAACCATTGTTCCATTTAAAAACTGTATGTCTGCAGAAAAATATACTTTCTAAGTACGAGGGTAAGTCAATTATTATCCGCAAAGTAGTTATAAAATTTTATTGTAATAAATACGAAACTTACAATAACATCATTTTTCGACATAGTCTCCTTGCTTCTTTTCAATGCACTTCGTCCATCGCTCTACAGCTTCCTTATGCCCTCATAAAAGAAGGTTTTCGGTTGAGCTGCGAGCCAGGAATGCACCGCTTCTTTCACTGCTTCGTCCGAGTCAAATCGACGGCCCCTTAATGCCTGTTTGAGTGGACCAAACAAGTGATAATCAGAAGGGGCAAGATCGGGACTATACGCAGGACGATCCAATGCTTCGAATTTGAGTTTCTGGAGCGTTTCAGCAGTGTGGACAGCAGTATGCGGATGGGCATTGTCGTGCAACAACACAACACCTTCTGACAGCAATCCTCGGCGTTTGCTTCGAATTGCAGGCTTTAGCCTGTCAGTAAGCATCTCACTGTAACGTACACTGTTTATTGTTGTGCTCCTTTCACCATAATGTTCCAGTAGAGGACCTCGTGCATCCCAAAAGACCGTAAACATCAGTTTTCCTGCGGACGGTTGGGTCTTGAACTTTTTCTTGCACGGCGAATTTGGATGTTTCCATTCCATACTCTGCCGTTTACTCTCCGGCTCGTAATGTTAGATCCATGTTTCGTCACCAGTAATGATTCTGTCTAACACGTTGTCCCCTTCGTTGCCATAGCGATCCAAATGTCTTTTTGCAGATGTCGAGGCGCATTTGCTTATGCAACTATGTGATTTGTTTTGGGACCCATCTTGCACAAACTTTACGAAACCCAAGTCTGTTGTGAATAATTTTGTAGGCAGAACCATGACTAATTTGAAGGCGAAGAGCCACTCCATCAATAGTTAATCGTCTGTCTAAGAGAATCATTTTACGTGATCGCTCAATGGTTTCTTCATTTGTGACTGTAAACGGTCGTCCGGCTCCTTCATCGTGCTTAACACTCGTGCGACCATTTCGGAATTTTTCAATCCACTCGTACACACTTCGCTGTGGCAAAACACTGCTCCCGTACTGTACTGAAAGTCTTCTATGAATTTAGGCCCCTGATACACCTTCCGCACACAAAAAAACGTATCACTGAAAGTTGCTCTTCTTTGGTGCAAATAGACAGCGGAGCAGTCATGATTAACAGCACGGCAGCGACAACGAAACTAACGTAACAGCTTGAAAATTGCAAAGATATAACAACAAATAAACAAAGCATGCGTCACCAACGTAAAACGATAGTACTACCATGTGAGGGGGCTGATATGGAGCCATTTATTTCGCATATCAATATATTAGGTGTTAAAGAAGTTTTCTTGGTTGGAGTACTGTGTTACGCAATAGTAGAAAGGGTGTGAGAGAGAGACAGTAGATGAGCTTGTATTCCGTGGGGAAGCTCCGCCCCTATTGCAAGTTGAGATCTGATTGGCTCCCGCCTATACTAGTTGTCCGCCAAAACTTTAAGCTTCTTTTTATTAATATTTAACTTTCCTATGTTTATTAAAAATCATCTGTATACTTTTTGTAATGCTTTTGTGTTAAGCTATATTCTGGTTAATTCAAAGATTTAATTATTTGTACATTTTGTAATAAGTTGAACAATGTTAGTCTAGAAGTTTCGCTTGGCGCCAAAACGGTGGCTTGTGGCGCGCAGCGAGAGGCGGCGGCAGTCAGTCGAGCGCCGACCGCGATACCTTGCACACAGGGCCGGCGCAAGGCACGTGCGAAACGTGCGGCCGCACGGGGCGGCACTTTCCGAGGGGCGGCAAATCTACCGCCCCCTTCTTTTTGTAGGGCAAACTCAACATTCATGCCCAAGAGGGAATTCGAAACCAAACAGCGGAGGGAGCGGCTACGGGAACTGTGGCATGGCGCCTCGACTACCTGCCGACCGCCCTTGTTGAACAAGGGGAGGGAGGAGGAATGAGGCAGCATCGTCGTGTTTATGCCGGACTCCGGAGGAAAGAGAGGAGGAAGCAGCTGGCGTACACGCCAGTATCTTCATGAGTGGAGCGCTGCCGGCCTGTTATGCGCCGTGCGTTTACTCACAACTAATATTTTGCAGAATACGAAATCAATCTAATTTGGAAATTCGAATGCTATGTTAGATACTGCGATTACATGTTAAGCCTGAATCAATTTTCCTAAGCCCTTCAATGGCAGTTTCAGAGGGTTTCATTCTTCCAGCATTATGGGGAAAAAATGATTGAACATTATACAGTCAAACATGTCCGACACCTAAAATGGCTAGAACTATGCCGTGGCGGATTAGCCGCGCGTACTGGAGCGCCGTGTTGTGGTACGTGCGGCCATCCGCCGTCGGGGGTTCGAATCTCCCCTCGGGCATGGATGTTTGTGTCGTCTTTAGTTTAAGGTAGTTCATAAGTAGTTTGTTTGATTTGCTAAAACTTTTCAGAATGGGTAAATACGATGTGAGTAGTTACAAGGGATAAAGACATTGGTAGTAAGCCTGGCATAAGTTGGGTTTCGACGTATTTTTGGAAATGTTTACTATCCGTGTCTGAGTGGTAGTCGGACGTTTGGTTTTTTGAGCCATGAAACACCTTTCTCCGCCAGCACGAACAACAATTAAACTCTGACCGCAATACTACTCGCACACTATCACTTTGCCAATATTTATTTACTGGTATGCCTGTGAATCTATATTTCATCTAAGTATATTAATGGTCGCTTTGATTCAGATGAAAACCTGAGAAAGTATGGTCTTTTAGCAACAAAACGTTAATTTTGACACCTTCTAAAACAAATATCCATAGATGGAACATTGCTTCTGAGGGTTTCCTTGCTAGCTTTGAAGCTCATTTCTGTTTGAAAAAAGTTGTGCAGTTTTCGCAAAGTTCGTATTTCCTTCCATTGTTCGTAATACCATAGAAATTGCTGCATGATAATACATTTATCCATATCATCGATCACATAGTTATTGTGAGCTTCTTGCGTCTTCTTCTTGTGCGCTAGTTAACTGTAGCCTCGCTGTACCTCGTCACGTGACCCAGTCCCTAGTTCTGCCGCCTCACCACTTCGCCTTTCCAGGCAATATGTATTGTTGCGTCTCTACAACGAAAACTAAAGAATTCGTTTCGGTTGTTGGCCGAGAGAGTCAAGATTGGTCAGAAGCACTTTCATTGCTTTTCCTAAGAACAGATGAATTGATGCGTCCGAATTTCTTGCATCTTGGGACGTAATAGGTTAGTGCTTTTCATATAACGTACAATTAGTATTGCACATGCATGTTACGCATAAGTTGGAATTTTTCTCCTTCAAGATTGCAGAATAGGAAAGTTTATTTTTCTTATGATCTGTTACTTCAAAAATTGGCAAGTCGGCAAATAAGCACTCGTCCTCCCAATAGCTAGAATGAAAATAAAGCGAGGAACAGTGATATGATGCGGCAATGACTAATTTGTTGCCCTTTATTCCATAATCAGACTCGAAAGAACTGACACATGCAAATTACGACATGTCGAGTGTCAATTCTTTGAAATGAACAACCGCAGTGCAGTGAGTTAATATATTTCGACTAGCATTAGTACCCGTCGATGCCCGCGTGTGTATTTATTGCATTATTATGTTACTCCATCTTCTTATTCTTCCTCTCTCCATTGTCTTCCGCCCCACTCTGGCCGTTTCACCTGTATGTGTGGTGAAATTCGGCCTGAAATTCAATTTCACGCGGCTCAGTTCTTAGACTTCAATTCCTGAACAGCGTATCCTACAATAATATTTCACACACATTTGAACATTTTTGTAAATTCACAAGGATTATTAAAATTAGATAGATTTCTTCAATCAGGTTTGACTCCATTTTTGAGCTGGTGCCCTGCGACTGTTTTGTGCAAATCTGTAGAGAATGTCACCATGTCGCAATTTTTGTTTTTATTTTCCGGATCTACATAGATTTCGGGCACAGTGTAGCTATTCTCAATGCATTATGTTTACATCTATACCGTCATGCTGAATGTAACTGTCATGACGGTTTAGATGGAAGCACATACTAAAAGCTTTGAGGCTGGCCATTCAGTGGTCAAAACCTAGAGGTAGATCTGAAAAGTAAAAACAAAAAATGCGATTGATCGCTGACATTTCCTACAGGTTTGTTTAAATAAAATTCCACAAACTTCTGTAAAAAAAAAAAATGGGGGAGAGGGGGCGGCAATTCAGCAGCTCGCACGGGGCGGCACTTTGGTTTGCGCCGGCCCTGCTTGCACATTCATGTCAGTTTAGTGCGGGCCAGGGACAGTTTATATGTTATGCAACGTTAATATTTTTAACATTACTTAGTCTATATATTTGTGCTTGGATATACACGGGCATTTTGGCATCCTACAAAAGCAAAAGTTATTCGTAGTGCAGTACTTCCTAGCCACATATCAACACCTCTTTTAGCATCACTTCAAGTACAACGGACGTGCGACCAGTGTGCTTCACCTGCGCAATGGGACATCAACTACGACAGAAGACACAAGGATAGTAAAGAGTGAATTCAGACATGCATTGAAGTTGCATGTCGACACGGCATCTCGCGTGCAGTGCTGCCCCGTTTACAAACCAGGGCACTGGCACGAAGTGTGTTAGTAACAATACCGAGGATAGAAATGAAAGAGGGGAGGTGTTTAGGAACTTTGTCAACTGTGCACTGACCTTCCCTCCCTGTCTTTTTTTTAAAAAAAGAAGCCCCGCCGTAACCAACATAAACATAAATATAACTAAATATAACTAAAATATAACAAAACTAAATAATTGACTTACCCTCGTAATATTACAACCTGTTCGTTGGTTAAAAGTACGATCCCCTGACTACCAATCCATTCTGTGAAAACCGCACATCAATGGCACTTTCCGTTTCCGCAATATTTGCGGTGGAAGTATTAGGTGATTCACCCAGTATATGCACTCGTTTTGACGTCAGTAACATGACATGTTTCCCACATTCGTTCAGATACACTCTCCGTGTACTGACGGCTTTGGGTCTGGCACTTAGTACCGCCTGTGGAACCGACAGCACTCTGATGCATCGCCGCTGCCAACGCCACCGCCGGCGCCCGCTGCAACGCAACAGCTCAGCTTCCCGTCGCTGGTACCGCCGCCCACAATCGGCCCTGCGCCTCCGCCATCACTATCTTCGGCGTCGCCGATAACGCCGTCCGTCAAGTCGGGTCAGGTAGCGGCGTGCGCTTTCCCTGGGGATTCCCGACTGACGTTTCCCTTGGAGCGCCGGACGGATATTGGGGTGTGACTGGGGCACAGACAAATATATACAGACTAGAAACCTCCGTAAGGGCCCGGTCCTACGCTCAGGGGTGCGGGGAGGGAGGGTTTCCAGCAGTTCCGTAAGATGTCCCATGATGGCGCTGCGGTCAGAAGCAGCTCTTTAAACTGGCCAGAGCAGACGGCAGGTAGCGGCTCCACCCACCACTACTTCCCCTCAAACGCCAGCAAGCTGGACACAGCCGTGGCCTCGTGGCAGGCGGCACGAGCTCTCTCCTCAGCCTCCCCTCCACACTACCCTCTGACGTGCGAGAGGCACCCTAAGCCAGCGATCCGCCTGACACCTGCTAGCATCTTACGGAACTATGAGAGGAGCGTAGGACAGTGGTTTAGAGGGGGCTGCTCCTCTGTATATGTTACTCTGTTACTGGGGGCTCGACGTAGCAGCCAATTGCGGCTCTCAGCTCCTCAAGATGCCCAGCTCTCTGCCTCCCTCCCCGTTGTTGTACAAATGATCCCTACACGACAACCGAGCGACATTTTGAGGAAGGAGTAGTGTGCACTCTTAATGTATCGACTGCACAATGACCAGGGCAGCACTGCCAGGACAAGAATGCGTGGTTATGGTATATCGCCCCAAATTTGCGATTGGAAAGGGGATTTCTTGTCAGAGAGGACACAGTTCGCAGTAATCGATGGTAAGGCATCGACTAAAACAGAGGTGATATCGGGCGCTCCACAGGGTAGTGTTATTGGTCCTCTGCTGTTCCTTATTTACAGAAACGATTTAGGGGAAAATCTAATTAGCTCTCTTAGGTTGTTTGCAGATGACGCCGTCATTTACCGTCTAGTAAAATCGTCTGAAGATCAAAACCAACTGCAAAACGATCTGAATAAGATATCAGTATGGTGTAAAAATTGGCAATGGACTCTAAATAATGAGAAGTGTGAAGTCGTCCACATGAGTACCAAAAGAAATCTAAAGTGCGCGCCACCTACTTTCGCCATGCGCCGCCATGCACGTACGGCTCGGCATTCTTACGACGTCAGCCACGAGCGCTACAACTCCGCTCGTGGCCACCACTGAACGACATCGTTCACTTGGGACTGAGATAGGAAGCAGTTAACACTTCGGAATCAGATAGGCACCAGTGAAGACTTGGCTATCGGATAGGCACTAGGCAGGCCTCTAGCTCAACTATGTATCAGCATACTGCAGTAGTGACCTATGTAAAAGTTAAGTATTACTAAGTCTCTAAGAAATATATATCTCGTTCTAATTTACTCTAGTGTTTCTAGTTTCTGCTGTCCCACTGGCTGGTCACCTCCTACCTGCACAAGCGTGCATCCTTTATTACTGTGTCGGTCTTTCTACTCGGCCACCGACACCTACGACGGAAATGAGACACAAAAGCGGCGACGAGGCTGGAACACAAAAAAATCCGTTAAAATTTGTTTACAAGATAAATCAATCAAAAGTGAAGGCCGTAAACTCCACAAAATACCTAGGAATTACTATTCCTTCAGACTTAAATTGGAAAGAACACGTAGATAATGTCGTGGGAAAGGCGAACCAGAGACTGCGTTTTTTTGGCAGAACCCTTAAAACATGCAACAGAACTACAAAAGAAACTGCATACACTACGCCTGTCCGTCCATTTTTGGAGTATTACAGCCCAGTGTGGGATCCTTATCAGATGGGTTTAACGGAGGACATCGAAAGCGTCCAAAGAAGGACAGCTCGTTTCGTATTGTCACGATACAGGGGAGATAGCGTTACGGAAATAATACAGGATCTAGGATGGGAATCATTACAACGGCGCTTATCGCTGTGGCGTGGGCTCCTTGCGAAACTTCAATCGCCAATTCTCTTCTGAATGCGAAAATAAATTGTTGACTCCCACTTACATAGGTAGAAATGATCATCAGAATAAAATACGAGAAATAAGAGCTCCAACAGAGAGATTCAGATGTTCTTTCTTCCCGCGCTATTCGAGAATGGAATGGGAGATAAAAGTATAATGGTGGTTCGATGAACCCTCTGCCAGGCACTTAAATGTGATTTGTAGAGTATCCCATGTAGATGTAGATTTAGAAGACGCCGCAACCGCCAACTGCAAGAAGATATGTGGCCACATCCACGACACGGAGATCAGCGTCCTCTGCAACACTGATTTAACTAGCCGCACAGTGCTGGTTCGCCCAGAGTGTCCCACAAAATAGCAGAAAATTTCGATTTTCTACAAGGTGTACGACTTTGCTTCCGCCGTTTGCCGATAGTTGGTGACAAGGGTAAGTAGCGGTGGAAGAAACAGATCACAGACGTCAGGCAGTTAGCTTGGACCTCTGTCAACATAACCTCATTCAAATATTAGTCGATTTATGTCTGCATCATAAAGTTGTTCTTGATTGAAAATGTTTCTTTACGAGCCTAATTCTCGTCATTTGCGGAACGTGTTACTGTCTCAACGAATGCTCTCAAGTACGGTGGTAAGGACGCTATTAGTGAAGGAACGCGAGCCACTCTTCCACGTCGACGGCTAAATCGAATATTGACGGCTCCAAGGTCATGCTCTGCATTTGGCGGGACCAGCTCGGTTGGTTGGGGATATAAAGGGACCAAACTATACCCGGGCTGCTGAAACATTGCACTTGACGTTTCGCGTTACGGCGAGTTAAGTTGGCTACACTGCTTTAGCGACGTTGCAACACTAGCCTCTATACATTACGCACAGCAGACAAAACAATAATCTAGATAGTAACTTCTCTCTCTCTACGTTGAGGCCTATAATAAAAATGCTTTTCACTCACCAATTTACGGCGACAATGGTACAATTACATCCAACTCCCCAGCTTCACTGTTGTCGTCACTGCCAAAATCGTTATCACCAAGACAAATCATTTACCGTTAATGATTACTGATGATCCCTTCCATTGTTTGCGCCCCCCGAATCAGTTTTTCAATGTGCTCGACCCTTTTTTTCTCCAAGATGCAGCATCCACATTGGCAACAGCTTCATGAAACAGCTTTTCCACCTCTGTTAATGTGAAAGACTAATTGTTCCTTAAGTAATTCTTCACGTCACTCCATACCAATTTTATAGGGATAAAACGGCAGTAAAATGGAGGCAGATTTATTACATTGTGACGCTGCTCCTTTGCGATTTCGTCTACTGCATATGTGAGTGTAATAGGCTTATTTTGTTTCACGAGCGATTATAAAAGAAGTTTTGACTTTCACATATCTGCAGCAATATTTCTTTCTTGTAACCACTGCACCATAACTTCTTTCCGATCGTTTGAAGCCAGAATGAACTTCTTCTTTTCGGGGACATTATCCAATTACTTGAACTCGGAAAGTCGATTTAAATCACTCGCAGTAAAACAAATCGCAGCGGATAAAGCACACACAACATAAACACGCGATAAACAACTTTGTTTACGTTAGAAGTGAACAAAGCCGGCAACGGGGGAATGTTGACGTCAGGGCACGTGATCACTGGAAGTGTTTATCGCGCTGTGATTGGATCGTTCCTAGCGACTAGCGCCTCGCGCTTCTTGCTCTTCACTTGTTATTTGTAAACGTCAAGTGCAAAGTTTCAGCGGTCCGGGTATACAATGGTCATCAGTCCCTTGTTCCAATCACAGAGATGGCATAAAAGATAGTTAAAATGGGACATAAAGTGTAAAAAACGTCAAACCGTAGATGGAAGACGTCATAAATAAAAGAAGCAAATAAAAGGGGAAGAAAGAAGAGAGATTTAAAAGAGTGTCTAGGCTGCGAGTTCTCATAAGTAAAAGAACGTCCAGACCCACTAACACAAATCCTCCCTATTAAAAAAAAAAAAAAAAAGCAGCTGCAGAGCAAATAGATAAATCATAGTCAATAAACATCAAATGGAATTACACAGGGTGTTACAAAAAGGTACGGCCAAACTGTCAGCAAACATTCCTCACACACAAAGAAAGAAAATATGTTATGTGGACATGTGTCCGGAAACGCTTAGTTTCCATGTTAGAGCTCATTTTAGTATTTATCTTTAAATATAAATTGAAATAATTCGTGCAGACAATTGTCAAAATACCCAATTGTTTCGTTAGTACGTACTGTACTTCCTCGATTCACCGCCAGTTGGCCCAATTGAAGGAAGGTAATGTTGAATTCAGTGCGTGTGTTGACATGCGACTCATTGCACTACAGTACTAGCATCAAGCACATCAGTACGTAGCATCAACTGGTTAGTGTTCATCACGAACGTGGTTTTGCAGTCATTGCAATGTTTACAAATGCGGTGAATCGAGGAAGTCAACGCAAAAACCTCTCTGCCACAACTTTCTATTATTAATACTACCTCGGTTGCCGTATTGTTGTTGTCTCCATTCCGTAGTACCGACAGAAAGACATCGAACCTAGTTACCTCAGCTGATATCCTAATTGTTGTATACAGTGTACATGTAAACGGTAAACTCCTTCCTAGAGGCCTTGAAATGCCGAAGAGGTAGCAACCGGCTGCTATGTCATCCTTGCGCGAGGGTGTCAACGTATGAGGTGCGGATGAGTGTGTGCTCAGTGGCCCGCAGTCCGGCCGTTTTGTCTGTTTTCTTGACCTGAGCTGCTACTTCACAGGCAAGTAGCTCCTCAATTGTCCTCACTAGGACTGAGTGCTCGTCGCAAGCCAACAGCTTCCGACAGTCTGGGATGATGAGATCCACCCAAATGCTAAACAAAGCCCAAAGTGCATAACTTCGATGATCTAGAGGGAACCAATGTATCCACTGCGACGCTGTGGTTGGGAAGTGTCTACATACAGCTCTAAATGTACTAACAAAGTTATATCGCTGCACGGTATGTAGTCTGGAAAATGACTTTTTTATTATTTTTTTGTATTATGGGACTTAACTACGGGGTCATCAGTCCCTAAACTTACAAACTACTTATGAACAAGCTAAGACTAAGGACGGCACAAATATCCATGCCCGAGGGGGGATTCGAACCCCCGACCGTAGTGGCCGTACAGACCGTGACTGGAGCGCCTCAGTCTCCTCGGTCACCGCGGCCGGCCGGAAAATGACGACATATATATTGTGATGCGTTAAAAATTACGTTTTGTTTAGAGATATAATGTAATGCAAATTACTATAGAGGCTGAATCTAAATTCGCGCACTCGGGCTCCGCAACGCGATTCCTCACCTGCCAACAATGAAAAATGTCTCCAACAAAATTTCATCCTGCGCATATTTCCGCCAGTAAATGGACGTCAAAAACTGAGATGGCTGTGTGTTCCATATCTCATTGTGTCTCATAATTACATCAACAATCTTGTAAGGGATGTATTAGGCGTCTTGAGGAACAAAATGAGCATGGAAACCCATGCCCGGAAAAGCCATTCAACGACGCTACGGAGAACCCAAGTTACAGGCACCAGCTCCTGCCGCTAGACATCCCCTCCAGCAACTTCGACGCTCTGTAGCGTCTTTGTATGATATTTCCGAGCATGGGTTTCTATGCTCGCTTTGTTCCTCAACACACCTCCCACATCCCCTAGAAGTTTGTTGGTGTAGTAATGTAATTCTGCAACACACCGACGTATGGAACACACACCCATCTCAATATTCGACGTCCATTTACTGCCGGAAATATGCGCAGGACGAAATTTTGTGACAGACATTTTTTATTGTTAGCATGTGAGGAATCGCGCTGCGAAGCCCGAGTGCGCGAATTTAGAATCACATTGTATAATCATCGAGGATTTGATAATGAGAGAGCCTAGTGTTTTTCAACAATGTTTAAAGTCAATTTCAAAAAATTTCCAAACTTTTTCTCGACAAAATGGTTGTTGTTGTTGTTATGGTCTTCAGTCCGGAGACTGGTTTGATGCAGCTCTCCACCCTACTCTATCCTGAGCAAGCCTTTTCATCTCCTCATAAGAACGGCAACCCATATCCACTTGAATCTGCTTACTATACGCGTCTCTTGGCCTCCCTCTGCGATTTTTACCCCACACACTTCCCTCCAATGCTAAATTTACGATTCCTCGATGTCTAAGAATGTGTCCTACCAAGCGATCCCTTCTTTTAGTTAGGGTATGCCAAAAATTCCTTTTCTCACCAATTCTGTTCAGTACCTCTTCATTAGTTATGCGATCTACCCACCTAATCTTCAGCATTCTTCTGTAGCACCACATTTCAAAAGCCTCTATTCTCTTCCTGTCCGCACTGTTTATCGTCCATGTCTCACTCCCATACAAGGCAACACTCCACACAAATGCCTTCAGAAAAGACTTCCTTACACTTAAATTAATATTCGATGTTAGCAAATTTTTCTTTTTCAAAAATGCTTTTCTTCCCATTGCCATTCTGCATTTTATATCCTCTGTACTGCGACCATCGCATGTTATTTTACTACCTAAGTAACAAAACTCATCTACCACCTTCATTGTTTCGTTACCTAATCTAATTCCTTCAGCATCGCCTGATTTTCTAAGACCGCATTCCATTATTTTTGTTTTGCTCTTGTTAATGTTCATTTTGTACGCTCTCTTCAACACACTGTCCATTCCATTCAACTGCTCTTCCAGGTCGTTCGCTGTCTCTGACAGAATTACAATGTCATCAGCAAAACGCAATGTTTTTATTCCTTCCCCCTGAACTTTAATCCCTATTCCACAAAATGGTTAAAGTCGAATATTTAACACATTAACTCATTTTTAATGTGACGTTTGAAGGCAGTTCTGTATATGAGTATTCGATTCTTGGTGGAATCAGGAGTTTTACTAGCACTGTGAGCAGAGATATCACAGTATGTCACTAATTTGTGAAAGAAACCCAAGATGAGGTATTTGTCTGTAAGTTAAGAGATAAATGCATTTTTTTATTAAAAACGAAATCGTATCGCCTTTTACGTTTCATAAGCGTTGTGTGAGCTCTAAGAATTTTATCTCTGTAGTAGCACGAAGATCGAACACGGAAAGCAGTTGCAGATTACAGAAGACGAGCTCTGTCCGTGCATCGGGTGATTGCTCCTGTCTTTGTGATTTGATTCGCACTTCGAAAGAATACGTGAACTGAACATTTAAGTCCTCCATAAGAGCCAGAGTTGTTGCTAGAAGGTCAGCCCCACTGCCACATATATTTCTTGTATTGTAACACAGAAATGTATTAATGCTGGCGTCGGTATTTCTGTTCGAACGGCGTTTTATGTTCGCGTTCGGATTTTGACACGTACAGCAGTCCCTTTATCTTAGATACAAGCAGTTTAGTCGTTCATGCGTACGCGTAATTCCTAAGTAATAGAACGCAGTACGTTGTTCTCGACGGCGAGTGCTCATCAGAGACGAGTGTATCGTCAGGCGTGCCCCAGGGGAGTGTGATAGGACCGCTATTATTTTCTATCTATATAAATGATCTGATGGACAGAGTAAGTTGTAATTTGCGGCTGTTTGCTGATGATGCTGTGGTGTATGGGAGGGTGTCGTCTGACTGTAATAGCATACAGGTTGACTTAGACAAAATTTCTAGTTGGTGCGAAGAATGGCAGCTAGCTCTCAATGTAGAAAAATGTAAGGTGATGCGCATGAGTAGAAAAAACAATCCTATAATGTTCGAATACAGCATTAGTAGTGATCTTCTTGATGCTGTCGCGTCGTTCAAATATCTAGGCGTAACATTGCAGACCGATATGAAATCTGAACCAGCATGTAAGGATAGTTGTGAGTAAGGCGGACAGCCGACTTCGGTTTATTGGTAGAATTTTGGGAAGATGTACTTCACCTGTAAAGGAGACCGCGTATAAAACGCTTGTACGACCACGTCTTGAGTATTGCTCAAGTATTTGGGACCCGCAGCAGATCGGTTTGAAGGAAGACATAGAGGCGGTTCAGAGGCGAGCAGCTAGATTTGTTACCGGTAGGTTCGACCAATGCGCGAGTGTCTCGGAAATGCTCCGGCAACTCAATTGGGGATCGCTGGAAGAAAGACGACGTTCTTTTCGTGAATTTCTGTTAAGTAAATTTAGAGGGCCGGAATTTGAACCTGAGTGTAGTACGATCTTGCTGCCGCCTACTTACATTTCGCGTAAAGATCACAAACACAAGATAAGAGAAATTAGGGCTCGTACGGAGGCATATAGGCATTCTTTTTTTCCTCGTTCAATTTGGGAGTGGAATAGGAAAGGAAATGCCTAGTAGTGGTACGGTGTACCCTCCGCCACGCACCTTACGGTGAATTGCGGAGTATGTATGTAGATGTAGATGTAATGTCAACACGAATGGCACCATTGCTCTACCAAGCCGGCCATAAGAGTAACACGAAAAACTGTAACTTCTAAATTTCCTCACGGACCCATGTGTCGGAACAGCGGCGTACTTCAACGGCAGCCATCTAAATGGGGCGCCAGATTTATTTTATGGACAGTCGTTACGGCGACAAATGGAGCATATAATAGAATAAATGGACGCCCAAAATCATATGTGAGCTGATAATGACAGACTATACGCCACATCAGTGACTAATGGGCCATTTATTTCTGAAAATTACGAATATATCCGATACCAATATTCAGTACAACGCATCGCGCAAACATGTATTTTTGTGCGAATGACAGGCACAGAAACATCACAGACACTCGTCATGCAGCACTCTTCTGTGATGGAATTACCGACGTGAACGTCAAAGCTTCCGAGTGCGGAAAGATCAATACAGCTCATCGTTTTGCCTTGTAGGGAGTGGCAAATTTCCATGCCGAACACTATCCAATATATCATCAAAGCTGAATCTACGCGTATCTATATTATCTTGTAGAGACAAGATGATGATAAGCCGGCCGCGGTGGCTGAGGGGACTGAGGCGCTCCAGTCACGGTCTGCACGGCCACTACGGTCGGGGGTTCGAATCCCCCCTTGGGCATGGATATTTGTGCCATCTTTAGTATAAGGTAGTTGATAAGTAGTTTGTAAGTTTAGGGATTGCTGACCCCGTAGTTAAGTCCCATAAGCTCTACAAACATTTGAACATTTTTTTGATGATGATAAGCGTTGTTACAAAAAGTTAAGGAAACTCTTTATCAATTTACTTCACATTTTCACATAATACGCTAATAAACAAATAGGCATTTTCCCAGAGTCAAAATTGTAAAGGGTGACAATTATTGAACTATATGAAATAATAGATTGTAACAACTATCGAAGTATCTCTTTAATTAGCATTGTAGGCAAAATATTCTCAGGTATTGTTGAAAGGAGAGTGCGAGTATTAATTTAGAAGAAGTCTGATGAAAATCAGTGTGGGTTTAGGCCTCTTAGAGACTGTGAGGACCAGATCTTTAGCTTACGGCAGGTAGTGGAAAAGTGCTATGAGTGGAACGGGGAATTGTATCTGTTTCATAGATCTAGAAAAGGTCTATGACCGTGTTCCTAGGAGGAAGCTACTGTAAGTTCTACAAGATTATGGTGTAGGAGGCAAACTTCTGCAGGCAATTAAACGGCTTTACGTAGACTGTCAGGCAGCAGTTAAAGTAGATGGCAAATTAAGCTCATGCTTCAGGGTAGTTTCAGGGGTAAGACAAGGCTGTAACCTGTCACCACTGGTGTTCATACTATTCATGGATCATATGTAGACTGTCAGGGAGGGATTAAAATATGCCAAAACAAAATAAGCTGTCTCGCATATGCGGATGACTTAGTTGTATTGGCAGATTCGATTGAAAGGTTGCAAACTAATATTTCAGAGCTCGATCAGAGTTGCAAGGATTATGATATGAAGATCAGCATCTTCAAAACGAAAGTAATGTCTGTGGGAATGAGATTTAAACAGATTGAGTGCCAAATAGGAGGAACAAAGTTAGAACAGGTAGACAGTTTCTAGTACCTGGGGTGTATTTTCTCACAGGATGGCAACATAGTGAAAGAACTGGAATCGAGGAGCAGGAAAGCTAATGCACTGAGTGCTCAGCTAAGATCTACTCTCGTCTGCAAGAAGGAAGTAAGTACCAAGACTAAGCTACCAGTGCACCGCTCTATCTTTCGACCAATTTTGTTGTATGGAAGTGAAAGTTGGGTGGATACAGGTTACCTTATTCACAAGGTAGAGGTTACAGATATGAAAGTATCAAGAACTATTACAGGTACTAATAGATGGCAACAATGACAGGAGGGTGACCATAATGAGGAAATGAAAGAAAAACTGGGAATGAACACCACAGATGAAGCAGTTAGAGTGAACATACTGATATGGTGGGGTCGTATTACACGCATGGGAGAAGCAAGGTTACCTAAGAGACTCATGAGCTCGACAGCGGAGGGTAAGAGGAGTCGAGGTAGACCAAGAAGCGCCGGCCGCGGTGGCCGAGGTGACTGAGGCGCTCCAGTCACGGTCAGCACGGCCACTACGGTCGAGGGTTCGAATCCCCTCTCGGGCATGGATATTTGTGCCGTCCTAGTTCGTAAGTAGCTCATAGGTAGTTTGTAAGTTTAGGGACTGCTGGCCCCGTAGTTAAGTCCCATAAGCTTGACAAACATTTGAACATTTTGAGACCAAGAAGAAAGTACTTAGATTAGGTGAAGAATGATTTTGAAGTAAAAGGCGTAACATCAGACGAGGTATCAATGTTAGCATTGAATAGGGGATCATGGAGGAATTTTATTAGAGGTACTATGCTCCAGACTGAACGCTGAAAGGCATAATAAGTCTCTAATGATGATGATGATGATGAAATAAAATTGTCATAACTTCTGAATGGATTCGTTAGGACGCTCAAATTGCACGGGTGGCCGCGGTACGTGGTGGGAACTAGTATGCGCATGCGCCAGTAAATATGATTTGGTTTAGCGACGAGGCCCACTTTCGTTTGGACGGGCTCGTCAATAAGTAAAATTGGCGCATTTGAGGGACGGAGAGTCCGTATTTAGCGATCAGGAAGTGTCTTCACCCTTAACGGATGACCGTGTGGTGTGTGATATCCAGTAACAGAACATATTACTGGGCACCGCCAAATAGGTCAGGAGTCCACTACACTCAGGAAGCGGCTACACGGGTAGGGGAAGCTGTGTGGCGTGGACTGGACCCCCACTTTTTGTTTTTTTTTTTTTTTTTTTGTTTTTTTTGTTTTTTGTTTTGTTGTTTTGTTAGAGGGCCTCGGTAATACAAAAAATGGTTTTCAGTCTCAGAGGTTGCAGGTTAGACAAGACGAATGCAGTTCTAGGAACCATTGGCGTAACAGGTGTAAATTGTCGTATCTGTGTTGGGAAAGTTCGAGAGCTCCAAGCGCTGATAGAAAGTACTGAGGCACAGTTCATTATAGGTTATGAAAACTGGCCGACGCCAGTGAAGTTCAGCCAAAATTTTTACAAAGGGCCAAATGGTCTTCAGAAAGGATAGATTAAATAAAAAAGGGGATGACGTGTTTATTGATGTTACAAACGGTTTATCCTGCAGCGGAATTGAGGCAGATGCTTCCTGTGAGTTGGTGTGGGTAGAGGTTATACCTGAAAAACCGGAATAAATTAATAATTGGACTATTTTATCGGCACCCTGACTCAGAAGGTGCAATTGTCGAAATGTTCAAAGAAAGCTTGAATCACATTTCAAACAGGTTCCCGAAGCATATTGTTATAATCGGTGGCGACTTCAATTTAGTCTCGATATGTTGGCCTTAATACTTATTCAAAACCGGAGGCAAATATAAAACATCGAACTAGTTCTGAATGCTTTTTCTGAAAACCACTTCGAACAGTTAGTTCATGAACCCACTAGAATAGTAGATGTTCGCGAAAATACCCTTCATCTCCTAGCAAGAAATAATCTTCAGCTAGTAACGAGCATCAAAACAGATACAGGAATTAGCGAACATAGAGCTGTAGTAGCGAGACTGAATATCGAAATTCTCAAATGCTCCAAAAATAAAAGAAAAATATATCTATTCAATCACATTTCAAACAGGTTCCCGAAGCATATTGTTATAATCGGTGGCGACTTCAATTTAGTCTCGATATGTTGACCTTAATACTTATTCAAAACCGGAGGCAAATATAAAACATCGAACTAGTTCTGAATGCTTTTTCTGAAAACCACTTCGAACAGTTAGTTCATGAACCCACTAGAATAGTAAATGTTTGCGAAAATACCCTTCATCTCCTAGCAAGAAATAATCTTCAGCTAGTAACGAGCATCAAAACAGATACAGGAATTAGCGAACATAGAGCTATAGTAGCGAGACTGAATATCGAAATTCTCAAATGCACCAAAAATAAAAGAAAAATATATCTATTCAAAAGTGCAGAAAAAATTCACTTCACGCTTTACTGAGTGATAGGTCTCCAGTCTTTCAAAACTAAAACTGCGAGTGTAGATCAGTTGTGGCTTACTTTCAAAGACAATATCAATAGCAATCTACAGATTTATACCAAATAAATTAATAAAAGAGGTGGCTGACCTCCTGTTAGACAAAAGAGGTCGGATCACAGTTGCAGGAGCAAAGAAAAACACATGCAAAATTTAAAGAGGAACAGAATCCCCGAGATTGGCAATCTTCAATTCGAGAAGCTTATAATAGTTTTCACAACGGAATACTGTTTCGTAATGTGGCAGAAAATGCAAAGATATTCTGGTCATATGTGAAGTACACTAGCGGCAAAACACAAACAATACCTTCACTACGCGATAGCAATGGTAATACTATCGATGACTGTACTGCTAAAGCAGAATTACTAAACACGGATTTTGGAAATTCTTGCACCAAAGAAGAGGAAATGAACACACCGGAATCCGAACCAAGAACAGCTGCCAGCATGCGAAATTTAGAAGTAGATGTTCCTGGAGTAGTAAAACAACTTAAGTCACTAAACAAAAACAAATCTTCCGGGCCAGATTGTGTACCAATTAGATTCCTTTCAGAGTATGCTGATGTAATAGCTCCATACTTAACTATCATATACAACCGACCACTCAGCGAAACATCCGTACCCAAAGACTGGAAAGTTGCCCAGGTGAATCCAATATTTAAGAAAGGCAATAGGAGTGATACCCCAAAATTACAGGCCCATCTCATTGACGTCGATTTGCGATTACATATTTTTCGATTTCCGGAAGGCTTTTGACACTACTTCACAAGCGGCTTCTAATGAAATTTCGTGCTTATGGAATTCGCCCGAATTATGCGATTGGATTAACGATTTCCTATCAGGAAGTACGCAGTTCGTAGTAATTGACGGTAAGTCATCGAGTAAAACAGAAGTGATATCTGGCGTTCCCCAGGGAAGCCTAATAGGTCCCCTACTCTTTCTTGTGTTTGTAAACGATTTAGGAGACAATCTGAATAGCTCACTTGACTGTTCGCGGATAATGCTGTCGTTCATCGGTTAGTGATGTCAAATGCCAAATGAGTGACTATATGGTGTTCATTATGTTCGACTGCTGGTACGGTAACATAACTAATATTATTCATAATAATTTTTAAACATCGACCAAAATTTCTTGTCTCTGTGCAATTGTTGTGCAACATGACACAAAATATTTCATACTTATCAGTTTCAGCAATATTATATTTTAGCAGATGTTAAGTTGTATGACTAATATTGTAAATGTTTGTTTATGTTCAGGACGTTAGTTTTCTACTTTTATATTTTAACTACGGGTTAGGTTTTAGTTTCAATTTTAGTTTTTTTTTAATGTAACAGGAACATGTATCTACTTTAGACATTGGTATGTAGTTAGTTTGTTCATTTATCTAGTAACGTTGAAATAACTGGTGAAATCTAGTATAGGCCTTTTGGTAACTTTCGTGTATTGTTGGCAGACTGTTTATATGCAGAAGGTGAGCAACATACATAATCGTTACAGTGGCGTATACTGTGGACTATCAAAGCTATCACCAAAGCCCATATCTAAAGCAAATCAGATATTAAGAACCAATATTAACAAAAATAGCAATAGAAGCCAGTTTCCGTCATGAAGAATTAGCGCGTAGCGTGGAATATGTCTCGTTCGCTTCTTTCCAACAGTGGGTAGGAAGGCGGGGGGAGGGGAGTAGTGCGGCAAAATGCGCGCCAAGGCTTCAGAATACATCGTCGCAACACAAGCACGAGTGCTTCCGAAATGTGCCGAACGCAGACGACTCGCTCTTGACGAACTCCGCATCAGTTTAAAGCAACAAAGAGCGTGTTTGTATGTTGTTACGTTTCAGAACAGCTGTATTGGTGTTATGTATTTCATAGTGTGCATTGTACTTTGACAGTTATTAGTGCTAATTCTTCAAAATGGATGGTCAGTGTGTAATTAAACAGTTATTTGGATTCTCCGTGCGTAAATAAGTAACTTTTGTAAAAGACAATTTTTTTCGTTTCATGATATCGCTGTAATAGGCAAAACTAAAAATATGGAAATTGTTGAAAAACGGTAATATCTCAAACAAATACACATCAGATCAGGGAAATCAGAGTACAGTTTTTCATGTTTCTGTTAATGCTATCTCGTCCCATCTCCCACAAACTATGATCATGCTATCAGTCCGCGGCCAGACAGTTTGTTTTATGATTCGGGCTGTACCCACGTCTACGCAGTATTAACGTTTGGAGAGAGAGAGAGTAGATATCATTTCCTGCTACTATGAGGCTCACAGAAATGCTTAAGAGGCTCGTCACAGGTATGCTACACTTTCATTATTGCCGATTAGAGCACCATTTATCATGAAACGAAAAAAAAAAATGTTTCATACGAAAGTTACACATTTTTTCAAGAAGAATCCAAATCTGCAATACAAAGTAGGCGTTCCTATTACGGATTTCAAAGATGTCTCCCACCACTCATCACGGGTTTCGGTAGGGGGTAAGGGGGGGGGCGGCGAGTCTAGTGCTATTGGAGGTCCCCCTCAACGCTTTAACATTTGCTGGTAACCGTTTCTTTGTTTGCTGCTAATTTCTTGCGATATATGGCACGGTCGCTATCAATATCTCAGAAACAGCGCAAGATATCGATTTTTTCTTAGCATTTCTTTCTCGGTACAACCTTACAAAATGAGATAGTAGTGATAGCCGAAGTTACAAACTCGGCATAAGCCACTGAATCGTTACAAGGTATGCATATATACCCGAAAGAGCGGACACTGCGACCTACCGCAGCTGCTGAGAATACAAGGAACTGCGAATATGAATAAGCGTCAGGTGTGCAATATACGGGTTAAATATGAATTTCTGTCCGGACCGCGATTCGAACCCGGATTTAACGCTTTCCGCGAGCGTTCTCGATATCTCTTAAGCCGTCGGCATGCGGAACGTGGCAGTTCACGTTAACGTGCGCAGGAACGGGAAATACGACGCTACGAGGCACAGCTTCGTCGGCACACGGGACAAACTGCTTAACGAGATTTGAGCTTTCAGAGCTCTCTAGAGACAGTTTTCAACGCGCAGTCGTCGTCTGCGACAGCTCATTTGGAGCGCGAAGCACACACATCGAAGAGCAGGCCTACGTGTTGAAAATGGATCCTACTGAATTAGATCCGCAGACAATTATGCGTACGGGAGTGGATTCAGCGGCGAAATAATGGCAGGAGAACCATTCATAGGCAATATTTGATCTTCCGATACCACCCGTCTACTTTGACGTCATGACGTCAGGCACAACGTCATGCAGATAACATTCATATTTCAATGCGAATGTAAAGTGGCGTCGATAACAATATGAAATAAATAACTACGCAAATATAAATGTAAGCGAAAATAAAAACAAAAGTATCAGAATTTAACGGGACTACCGCTGGAATTAAGTTGTTTTGGGCTGGGAAATTCTAAATAGAAAAACAACAGAAATAGCAATATTGACATAAACTGAAACATTAAAATTTTCGTTGCACTTTTATGGATTTTTTTTTTCTCTAAACATACTCCATTCCCTCGGTGTCATTGGTTAACAAAAGAACATCGCAAAACGTAACTTCACTTTTACACTTCGCTAGTCTCTCGCGCCGCATTGCACCAAGTTTCGTAATTGTACGTCATTATTACAAAAAGTAGCTCACCTGACGGTACATCGTATTCAAGATCTTCAATAAACGAGCAGTTTTCAGGGTGATTTTGTGTCTTACATTGTCTGGAAGAGCTGGTTACATACAGTGAAACGTTATCATTGCATGTTTTTTTCGATGTTTCATCCTATTCCTATTGTTTTTCTATTTATTATATAAGGACTGTTCTTCATTCATGGCTTCAATTAAAACACACATTTGTTAGTCCACGCAGTAGCCATGTTGCTAGAAATAAACAATAAACTAAACTGAAGCAGGAAAGGTCGGAACATGACGTATACAGTGTTCTTGCTTCCTATTTGTTCGACTTAACGTGGCACGTTGCCGAAATATCACAGAAGTTATTTTGCGTTTCACGGGAGAAAATGGCGCCTCAACGGGAAAAAGCAGGATGTGACGTCAGAAATCTCGGAGAGCGGCACGTGAACATTAGCTATCTCGTTCCGTGTGCCGACCGCTTTACGCTACCCTGTGCGCCTTCGTACCGAGCCAACCTTCCATTTGTCACACACTGCAGGGAGAGATGTTTACTATAAAAACAGAACATGTGTTCGCAGCTGCGACTATGAATCAACAGAAGCTGTGAAATTTAATAACGGCACGTGAAAATTTGAACTGGACTGGGAGTGGAACCTTGATATCCCGCTTTTTGGGAGTGGTAGCGTTAGCCGTTAACGCTATAAGCGCGCCCCTCCCGAACCTACCCAAAGTTCCACGCGTCACACATTGCCTACTACCCATCAGTGCCCGTACATTGTACTATGTAAGTCCTGCACGGGGAGAGACGATTATTACAAATGAAGCATTCCTTGCTTGGCTGAAGCACAACTTGCAATGTTCGTGTTTAGCGATATAAGCAATGCAAATGGATGCAAGCATGCCTGCATGCCTATAACGTACCTATAATACAGGCCACAGATACGGCGACTTCAGCTACCCCTCCTGAACGGTTGCTCGAAGAATATAAACATTTTAACGTCTTTGTTTTCTCCTGTACATGCCACTGTGCAACAAGGTATTGTGGTAGTTGTACGTTCTGAAAGACGTGCGTCCAGACGTACCGAACAAAACGGTAGCACTAGATGGTGGCACTAGATGCCGCAGTGCGAGAATTTTGAAGGTGGCACTAGACGGTGGTGTTAGATGCCACGGACTCTAAATTAGGTTGGTACGTCACATTAGGTTGGCAGAACGCGCCGACGATGCTTTCATTTAGTTTATCACACAGACGTACATTACTAGACTGGCAATGTCACATGCAGTATCACTGAAGCCTCGCCACCATATTTCTATACAGTGTTTAATATATGAAAGCGGTCGTAAAATACGAATGAATTGGCGTGAGTACGCTGTCTTTAGAGTCTCTACATAATGGTCAATTCGTGTGTTATATTTGCCTGTAAACTTTTAAGCTAGAGTAATCGTTGATACGTACGATAATGAGTTGCATTGATTCGCTGTTTTTATTAATCTGTTACCAATTTCATTCGACTTCGGCCTTTTTCCAGTAGTATGGTCGTTAGAAAAGTGATATTTGTAGTGGATAACACACATCTTTATTCTTCTGAGTGTGCTTACGAAAATTGCAATCTGATTTGTCACGTACGAGTGATGAGTTGCGTTATTTTGCTATTTCTATTGATCTGGTAGCCGTTTCGATCAACATCGGCTTTCCTTTCAGTACTACGAACGTTATAAATGTGCTATTTATCCTGTATGACACGTATCTTTATTCCTTTGAGTGTTTTTGAGATATGTCTGGGGCGTAACATTATTGTTGTCTCGAAGAGCGCAGTTTTGGCTCGGAGGTAAGATAATTCCGATCTGATCGTCGAAATGTACGGACGCAAGGGCGGATTTAACGGCGGGGCAGGGGCGGGGGGCTCAGAGGTACGTGATTCCAGGGAGAGTGGAGAGGATCTCAGATCTCAGCATAAGAAGAATTAACTTTTACTTACAAACAGCATGTTACTGTAATTAACATGACTGTAAGTAACATAACGTAAATTGACGTTTTGTGTTATGCTTCCTTTTAATTGCTTTTCAAAATGTTCAAATGTTTGTAAAGTCTATGGGACTTAACTACGGGGTCATCAGTCCCTAAACTTATAAACTACTAATGAACTAACTAAGACTAAGGACGGCACAAATATCCATGCCCGAGGGGGGGATTCGAACCCCCGATCGTAGTGGCCGTGCTGACCGTGACTGAAGCGCCTCAGTCCCCTCCGCCACCGCGGCCGGCTTAATTGCTTTTACTCCTGTTTTTGTCAGTAATTTACGACAAAACTAAATAAACGTCTTTATTGTTTTGTGATTACGTGGGAGATAAATGAGATATTGTCTACGTTTTATTCATACGTAAATACAGCTAAAGGATTTAACTATGTGAAAAAAAAAAAAAAAAAAAAAAAAAAAAAAAAACGCCCTAGGGCTGCGTTCAGATTGGCGCATTCAGGCGTTTTCCGTAATCAGTTTATCACTCTGCATTCTTTTCCTAGACACTAAGAATTAGTACTACCAAGCATTATAAACAGTTTTATTTGAAGCTAAAGGTCTCGATTTTCAAATTATTGGAGCAAATTAGAAATTTCAATGGCATTTCTTCACATCAGATACAAAGGATTTTCATGCTAGTAGAAATGCTTCTAAAACTACAATCAAGTGTAATTTTGTTGATCAGGAAAGCTTTCTTCAAAATTCATCACGTTTTGCGTAGTAACTTTAAACGCGACACAGAAATTCTACTTTTAGGTTTTTAGAGAATATCAAACTTAGCGCAAACTTAGCGCAGCGTAATGTTGACAGCGCTCCGAAATAAATGAACGTCATTTAACTAGTGCAGATGTTTTCTGCTCCTGGCATCAACAGGTAAAATCGTCTTCACTTGTCGAATTAATATACCGGGTGATCAAAAAGTCAGTATAAATTTGAAAACTTAATAAATCACGGAATAATGTAGATAGAGAGGTAAAAATTGACACACATGCTTGGAATGACATGGGGTTTTATTAGAACAAAAAATGAGGCTTTATTAGAAAAGCAAGTTCAAAAAATGTCCGACAGATGCCGCTTCATCTGATCAGAAAAGCCATAATTAGCACAACAAATTAAGACAAAGCAAAGATGATGTTCTTTACAGCAAATGCTCAATATGTTCACCATCATTCCTCAACAATAGATGCAGTCGAGGAATAATGATGTGAACAGCACTGTAAAGCATGTTCGGAGTTATGTTGAGGCATTGACGTCGGATGTGGTCTTTCAGCATCCCTAGAGATGTCGGTCGATCACGATACTTGCGACTTCAGGTAACCCCAAAACCAATAATCGCACGGACTGAGGTCTGGGGACCAGGCAGGCCACGCACGATGAAAGCGGCTGAACACATAATCATCACCAAACGACGCGCGCAAGAGCTCTTTCACGCGTCTAGCAATACCTTTCTTGATCTGTCCTAATAAAACCCCATGTCATTCCAAGCATGTGTGTCAATTTTTACCTCTCTATCTACATTATTCCGTCATTTATTAAGTTTTCAAATTTATACTGACTTTTTGATCACCCAGTACTTCCATCTAACTACCAAAGCGTTACTAGTTTTGGCGTACTATGGCGTCATTCTCAAGAGCCTCTGATTACAAAAAAATGTTACAATGATTCAACAGCATTAAACACTGAAAAGTTTAAAAATTTACAACAAAATAAACAAAAGGAGTATTAGGAGTATCAAAATGGCAATGAAACTATGTGCACCGCGCGGGAATGGCCGTGTGATCTGGGACGCAATGTCACGGAGTGTACTGCCACTCCCGCCAGGGGAACGAGTCCTTTATGATACAGGATGAAACAAATGTGCACACAGCTGAACACAGGGCATTCAGACTCTGACTCTTCTGTTTTTTTTTTTTTTTAAATATTATTTTATGTAAATTTTGAAACTTTTTACTGTTTAATATGGTTTAATCATTTTAATATTTTTGTAATTATGAGTACTTGAAAATGACGCCATAAAGCACAGAAACTAATAGTGCATTGATAGTACTAATAGTTAAGAAGTATATTAAAAAGTTATTTCTGGGAAGGGGCTGTGTCTCTGGAGCTTATTTAGGGCGTTTCCTATATCAGTTATATGTGATAATGTCTGCAATAAAAATAATTTTAATATGCATTATACATAATTGTGTGTTTAAAATTAGTCTCTCAATGCCTTTAAGATCTTGTTCATCCTCTTCGGTCTTGCGCCCCCCCCCCCCCACACTAGAAAAAAATTCTGTATAATTGTGTGTTTAAAATTAGTCTCTCAATGCCTTTAAGATCTTGTTCATCCTCTTCGGTCTTGCGCCCCCCCCCCCCACTAGAAAAAAATTCTGTATCCGCCACTGTAAGGACGTATGTTCTTTTTGTGAGTCTGTCCGCATAAGCGGCAGACAGAGAGAAATTTTGATCTGTAAAAGTTTCTTTCAGAAGAACTTTAAGATTTATGACGTAAAGATAATCTGGCATTTAATTTTCTGATGTAGTATTTGTACAATTAATGTGATAAATTAAAACTTGTAGTTTTCGTTAATGTTTCTTGAATGTAGCATTTTGTTAAAAGTTCATCTATCATTTACTAGTTAGAACGTATCCCTCTGCAGTTAGTCAAGTGACATAATTTACATTGATTTATACATTTTTCTTACGCAACCAAAGTGAAGTATTATTCCGATTGTGGTATCCAATTGTTATCAACAATATTATATGGGAATTGTCAGGTCATTTCAAATAAGCCACCTAAAGATTTAATTAAGAATAATTACAAATTCGTTTGAAAAGATTTTCATAAATGGACTGTGTAACGCTTGCTGGCGTATCGTTAAAGTGGCTGAGAGTGGTAACAAATCCAGCAAAAAATTAATGTTGTGTTCCACTGTGCATAAACACAGGTGGTTGATGACTTAATGTTGGAAACGGAACTATAAGGAACAGTGGCAAATCTGGAGACAATTAAATATGTATTTGCGTTGAAACAGAAAATCGTATTTTTAGGTTGTGTTGCTGTAAGCATTAACAGTACGTTTAAAAAGGAATAGTTTTTGCTGGCAGCCATTAAAGGAGACAGAAACTAGGCAACATAGATTTATTTTCACGTGGTCACTGTGTCTATGACCTTGAGGAGAGCAGTAAAGGCGTCAGCTTTAAGTTTCGAAGCGCGCCATTAAGAAAATGAAATGTGACTATTTTTCTATACTTCAGAAATACGTAATCTCTTTATTTAATTCAGTGTCACGTAATATTACATTGCATGACAACAATTTCAGCTGTGTTGAAAGTAAATTACATACAGAGAAGTTTTAGAAAGAGTAGGTGTCAGTAGTTTCGGCGATGTAAAAAATGTAAGTCAAAATTTCCTGCCACGAGATCACGATGAACAGACAGAAGGATCTACTGTCTATAAAATTAACATTAAGGTCGAAAAGCGCACTGAAATTCAATATTATATAGGTGTATGTAACTGAGTTATTGTAGCTAATAGTACCGTTCATAAGAAAGGGCAGATATTGTTTTCGAGTATGGCAAGTGTGGCCTCTTGTTTCATAAGCAATCTTGTTTCAATCTGACAGTGTTCGATCTCAGGTAAGAACGGCGGTTACAAAGCTGTAGTAACTATTCTCATTCTCAGGAGTCGTAACTGGCATAGACAGTAACGAACAGATAACTCGTTCCCACAAGCTGATGACATTAAATATTCAGTGCCTCAGAGGACGTATGTGATACACAGAATTTCTGGTCGAATACGTCATAAAATTAATCGTAATTTGAAGCGAAGCAGCTGGTGAGGTACACGATCCGTATGTCGAGGCGAGAACGCTGATGAGGTCTGTCTACGCTTCGCCTAGAATCGTACAGTGGCCGGAGGGATTCGGGAAGATTTGAGACTGGAACACGTCTTTCTCTAGTTAAACAACGCGCGGAAATGTATGTGAACACCGTTATGCGCGGCAGATACAAATCCCAGCGCATCAAGGCAATCAACTATGCATACGGTACGGGGCTCGGGTAGAATCAGAGAATGTATAAGGAGGGTGAGACTGTAATAAGCATAACTTGCCTGAGCGGCAAGATAGGGCGGAAAGAGGATATGGAAATGCAGCTCCGCCACCGTCTGCATCCGAGCGTGTAGCAACAAATCCTCGTAATGTAAGACAAATAAGGGCTTAACGTCCTGGGGAAACGCGGCAAGGGCGAGGAAACTAAGACGCAATTAACTGCTCATTTCACATGCAGAGCGCGGAAAAACACGGACAAAATAACGGACATTGCTCTAACATTTCTGAAAAATGCAGCACCTAAAAGAATACTAGCAATTTCAGTCACGTACAACAGTCTATATGACTAAATGCCTGAGCCACGACACCATCTCCACCTGTTGCACGGCACATTCTTACGTTGTCCAGGACAATGAAAAGTTTTAATTTAAACAATTCCCGTAATTATCGACCTGTTTAAACACATTCAAATGCTGACATTGTAACAGGACAAGAGAAGTATTACAATTAGATACAGTAAAGTCTAGGGTTACCAGACGTCCTCTTTTTTGGACCATTAATATAGTCCGGCCGGGTTTTTAACGAAATGGGGAAAGATCCTCTTTTTTTGCGTTGTGCGACTGCTTCAACTTGAAGGTGCGTAAATATAACTCTCTGAAGTGTCACAATCACTAACTCTAGAGAAATTAACCTTTCTTGAATTTTCTCGTTTCTGTGCCGCCGCTGCTCTGAGGTCAAGCTACTTCGGAACAATTGAAATAATTGGCGCGACAATGGTCGCGGAATACGAGCTTCGAGGCGGCCAATTAAAAACATACGTCTTCAACAATGAAAGACAGTGCAATATATATATATAGTATAGTGTGAAACTCTCCCTTCCTTTCTCTGGTCGGAGTGTTGTTTGCTAGGACTCAGTAATTCTGTGTGTTGTGTGTCAAACACACTTATGACTTCAGTTATAAAAAGTTAGTGCAATGTTCGTTATACATAAGTTAAATCCTTGTTCAAAAGTTCATACAAATAAGGTGAGATGCCTCAGTCACCATTGCCGTTTCACCATTCGCCTGTTTAGGACCAAAGAGACGTAACTACATAAACAGTGTTAGGAAAACATCGATTTAAAGATTTTGTCCTAAAAACTGAGTAGTTTTTAATAATTAATTGGGAGCCTTTGTACGGTAAATTAAAAGTTTATTTTATTCATTGCTTTTTTCACCAAGGCCTTACATATTCAATGCATCCACTAGAATCTAGACGCTAATCATGTATATAGTCACGTCGGTCTGATTCGAAATGGGAGCATAGCTATATCAAGGGACTCTTAGATAATTTTTACAGTTACTTTATTCGTGACGATTTTACAGTCAACAGTAGGGCCTACTGTGGTCTCCGTAAATGATGCATCGTAAAAAGTTTCAGGTGAAAACAGAGGTGATAGGCAAGGTATCTTATAAGTTTGGAAAAAATGTTCAGCACTTAAGACGATGATTACAAGTGGTGATGAAATATTAGGGCTTCACTGCTATGTAGTTATGTAATTCGTTCTACGGATCTCAACATTTTATGCTTCTTAATTTGTAAGAAGATGAACAAATGTCGTAAGTTGAGTTGTCAATTTGGGGGGGGGGGGGGGGGGGTGATGGGAAGAGAGAGAGAGAGAGAGAAGGTTCTTTTATGAATCTAGAAATGTCCTCTTTTTTGAAGACGGACATTTGGTAACCCTAGTAAAGTCCCACCTGAACTGTTAAAATAACATCTACTACTGACGCTTCTACAGTTGTGTGTAAATGGAGATTTACACGTTGCCACTAAGTTGTTTCACGGAATGTCAAATCACATAATTATTCTTTGACCATAGTGGATATTAGATATGCATGATGGACATACAGCAGTATAGATTGTAATCCATACGTAAATTTTGATTTGGTATCTTTGTAATAAGTCGTTGAACTGTTAACACGTAATATATGTGGACCAGATAGAAAAGTTTGTTATTCAGCAGCCATTAAGTTCAGGTCTGTAACGAAGATTTTGTTTTATTATTTGAAAATACAGTGACATAATAAATATTATGCATGTAATTCAAGTATTTAGAATTAATCACAGATTTTGAACATTTTAAGTATATTTGGTGCCGCTGTTTAAAATCCATTGTTGGCGGGAGGCTGCCGTCATTATTATTCGAAGCAACGGCGGACAAAATTAAACTGTTCTGATTATAATTATACTAAAGAGGAGAAATCAAAAACAAAAATTGATATGAAAATTATTTTCTATAGCAATTTCAAATAATTACTGCATTGATCAGTTGCGTAAGTATTGGTGTGTTGATAAGGTCTCCAGTGAGTAGTGAAATTGTCGGTATGACAGAAAGTGTCAAAATTGCAAAAGAAATCGCTGCTCACATTTATGACAGACCTATTCTTGAAACTTTCTGTGGTGTTCGAACTAGTTGTGTGTAGGTCGAAGACTACAATTACTAAAGAGTCTCAGAGCTAGCCATTGAAAGGAAATAATCCAGATATTTATTATGCGAATTTAGTCTCCATATTCCATGAACAGTGTTTAAATCGGATTTTGGTGGTCAAATTTTAGTTATGTGTCACTGTTAACTATCAGTGATCATTCGATGAAGTACTTTTAAATCAAAATACTGTAGACCTTTATGAATTTATGTTTGAGCAGGTACACGTCAAGTACAGTAATACTTCTACACAACTACATCAGTTTTATTCTTATGCACTAACACAAGCACAGATAAAAAAACCAAACACATGCACAGCATATACATGCGGAGACTACAATACTGTGAATTTGTCTTGAAGCTGACGGTACTCAAATATGCCAAATTTGTTCGTTATCACTCGAAAATGTTAAAACTCAACTACTTATTAGAAGAACAAACTTCACATATAATTTCAAACCTTTACGAAACTTTTTCTAGCTTACACTAAGAAAAAAATGATGAAAGGATAAAGGTCTGTAATGCTTACAACATGTTTTCTGTTCATGACCTCAAACTTATGCATGGGGTATTACTAGGGCCGTATTTAGGCAGTTGCAACATGTACAACTGCACAGGGCGACAAAATTTTGGCAGCGGAAAAATTTTGCAAGCGAAAATTTATTTTAAATAGTATTTTAATGTTAACTGAATCATTATTATTCAGAGTTTCGATTAGAGTAATAAATTATAAAATTCAGGTTGTTGTGTTGTTAGAAGTGGCGTAACCAAAGCTTGAATCCCAGATGCCGTGGGGGATGGGGCATAAAATTAATTACTGCACAGGGGCGTTGCATACCCTAAATACGGCACTGGGTATTACTCTTGGTTTATTAATTTTTAACGAATGCCTATTAGTAACATTATGGAAAAGAATGTTTAAACAGCGGCAAAATAGATACCGCATACAGGAAAACAGAAGAAACATTTGCAGACAAGAAAACCAGCTGTATTAATATAAAAAACTCAGTTCCCAGCAAAGAAGGGGAAGCTGAAAGATGGAAAGAGTATATAGAGGGTCTCTACAAAGGAAATGAACTTTGAGACAATATTGTAAGAAGGCAAGTGGAAGTAGATGAAGATGAAATTGGAGATACTATACTAAGAGAAGAATTTGACAGACCACTTAAAGACCTAAGTCGAAACAAGGCCCTTGGAGTAGACGACATTCCCTCAGAACTACTGAAGTCTCTGGAGAGCCAACCATGACAAAACTATTTCACCTGGTACGCAAGATGTATGAGACTGGGGAAATACCGCCAGACTTTAAGAAAAATGTAATAATTTTAATGAAACTCCAGCTCCAGTTGCATTTATTGGTGATTTATTTAAGCCCACACTACCGGTTTCGGCCTCTATGTTAGGCCATTTTCAAGTGTGACAGACGTTATGCCATAGAGTCAAGTTGCTTTCTCTATGGCATAACGTCTGTCACACTTGAAAATGGCGTAACATAGACGCCGAAACCGGTAGTGTGGGCTTAAATAAAGCACCAATAAATGCAACTGGAGCTGGAGTTTCATTAAAATTTGAACCACAGTTGCGGCAACAGCAAGCCTCCAGTGATGGAGAAACTAATAAAAAATGTAATAATCCCAATTCCAAAGAGAGCAGGCACAGACAGATGTGAAAATTACAGAACCATCAGTTAAATAAGTCATGGTTGCAAAACTATAACACGAATTATTTACAGAAGGATGGCAGAGCTGGTAGAAGCCGACCTCGGGGAAGATCAGTTTAGATTCAGAAGATATGTAGGAACACGGGACGCAATAATCACCTTACGAATTATCTTAGAAGATAGATTAAGTAAAGGCAAACCTACATTTCTACCTTTTGTAGATTTGGAAAAAGCTTTTGACAATGTTGATCCGAATAGACTCTTTCAAATTCTGAAATCAGCAGGAGTAAAATGTGGGGAACGGAGGGTTATTTACAACTTGTACAAATACCAGACAGCGGTTATCAGAGTTGAAGGGCATGATAGAGTTGCAGAGGTTGGGAAGGGAGTAAGACAGTGTTGTAGCCTTTCTCCTATGTTATTCAATTTGTACATTGAGCAAGCTATAAAGAAAGCGAGGAGAAATGTGGAGAAAGAGTTAAAGTTCAGGGTGAAGAAATAAAAACATTGCGTATTACCGGTGACATTGTAATTCTGTCAGAGACAACAAAGGATCTGGAAGAGCAGTTGAACAGAATGGAGAGTGTGTTGAAAGGTGCATATAAGATGAACATTAACAAGAGTAAAACAAGTGTAATGGAATGTAGTCTTAGAAAATCAGGTAAGGAATTAGATTAGGTAACGAAACTATAAAGGTGGCAGATGAGTTTTGTTACTTGGGCTGTAAAATAACACACAATAGTCGCAGTACAGAGGATATAAAATGCAGAATGGCAATGGGAAGAAATGCGTTATGACAAAGAGAAATTTTCTAACATCGAATATTGATTTAAGCGTAAGGAAATACTTTCTGAAGGTATTTGTGTGGAGTTTTGCCTTGTATGGGAGTGAAACATGGACAATAAACAGTTCAGACAGGAAGATGATAGAGACTTTTAAAATGTGGTGGTACGGAAGAATGCTGAAGATTGGGTGGGTGGATCGCGAAACGAATGAGAAGGCACTGAACAGAATTGGGGAGAAAAGGGATTTCTGACATACCTTGATCAAAGAAGGGATCGATTGATAGGACACATTGCAAATGCAAATGTTGGTGAAGCTTATGGGACTTAACTGTGGGATCAGTCCCTAAACTCACAAACTACTTATGAACTACTTTATACTAAAGACGACACAAACATTCATTCCCTAGGGGGGATTCGAATCCCCGACGGGTAACGGCCGATAGGACATATTCTTTGACATCAAAGAATCATGTATATAGCATTGAAGAGAAGTGTGTGGGGGTAAAAATCGCAGAGGAAGACTAAGAGATGAATGCAGTAAGCAGATTCAAATGGTTGTAGGGTGCCGTTCTTATGAGGAGATGAAGAGGCTTGCTCAGGATAGAATAGGGTGGAGAGCTGCATCAAACGAGTCTCCCGACTGAAGACTGCAACAACAACAACAACAATATCGAGAAAGTTATCGACATATATCAGGGAATGTTACTGTTAAAATTTATCACTGTACAGGACACAGTTAAGGAGATGTAACGTGGCAAGACACTTTGATACGTTAAAAACTAACTTCATCTTACAGTGGTGTGCATTAAAAGAACAACTTATGGCGTGACATTTTAATTTATTTCTTCTTTAAATTTTGACGATTTTATCCTAATACAATCTGTCTAAAATAAAAATTAGTAAACCCTTATAAGGTTTCCAATTCAGTCAATATTTATTGTTGAAATAGTGCACATGGAGTACCTGACATGATTTAGTTCACAGGTCAATAGCTCAATCGCTACTTAGGTGCCAGGTGTCGATACATGCTGAAACACCCATATTAGTATAAGTGACGGATTTAAAACTTTTGCGTCCCTAGGTACTCCATATTATATGCACAAAAAACCAGTTTAAATAACAACTATTACCTGATCACTTCACAATTGCCGTTTTTGATGGGTGCGCTGTGAGCCGTTGACGTTATTTGCTATTCGTTATTCTGAAGGACGCTTCAGCGGTCTAGTCGCCCTCAAAACCACGGCGGCCCAATACCCAGTCCGTCTCCTCTCCTCTCGCTGTCTCTTTCTCTGTCTACCTTCCTCTTCCTCTATCCTCTTCGTATTTCTCCCCCGCCACATCCTCCTCCTCTTGCAGCACCTCAACCTCCTCCTCCTCATTCTCAGCCACCACTTCCTTCTCCCCCCTCTTCTTCTTGCTCTTCCTCTTCCTTTTGCTCCCATTCCTCCTCTTGCTCATAATCCTCATCCTGACCCTCCTGTCCTTCACCCCATTGTTCCTCCTCTTCTGCCTCCTCTTCCTTCTGCTCCCACTCCTCCTCTATCTCATAGTCCGCCTCCTGACCCTCCTGTTCCTCACCCTATTGTACCTCCTCCCCCTCCTCTTCCTTCTTCTCCCATTCCTCCTCTTCCTCATAGTTCTCCTGACCCTCCTGTTCTTCACACTATGGTACCTCCTCCTCCTCTTCCTTCTACTCCCATTTCTCCTCTTGCTCATAGTCCTCCTACTACCCTCCTGTTCATTGCCCCATTGTTCCACCTCTGCCTCCTCTTCCTTCTGCTCCCATTCCTCCTCTATCTCATAGTCCTCCTCCTGACCCTCCTGTTCTTCACCCCTTCGCACCTCCTCTTCCTCTTCCTTCTGTTCCCATTCCTCCTCTTCCTCATAGTCCTCCTCCTGACCCTCCTGTTCTTCACCCTCTGCTCCCATTCCTCCTCTATCTCATAGTCCTCCTCCTGACCCTCCTGTTCTTCACCTCATTGTACACCTCCTCCTCTTCCTTCTGTTCCCATTTCTACTCTTCCTCATAGTCCTCCTCCTGACCCTCCTGTACTTCACCCCATTGCTCCTCCTCCTCCTCCTCCTCTTCCTTCTGATCCTATTCCTCCACTTCCTCACAGTCCCCCTCCTAATTCTCCTATTCTTTCCCCCATTAATCCTCCCCCTCCTTCTCCTCCTCTTCCTTCTGCTCCCATTCCTCCTCTTCCTAATGATCTCCTCCTGACCCTCCTGTTCTTCTCCCCATTGATCCTCCTCCTCTTCCTTCTGCTATCATTTCCTCATAGTCCTCCTCCTGTCCTTCCTGTTCTTTGCCCCATTGATCCTCCTCCTTCTTCTCTTATTTCTGGTCCCATTCCTCCTCTTGCTCATAGTCCTACTCCTGACCCTTCTGTCCTTCACCCCATTGTTCCTCCTCCTCCGCCTCCTCTTCCTTCTGCTCCCATTCCTCCTCTATCTCATAGTCTGTCTCGTGACCCTCCTGTTCTTCTCATCATTGATCCTCCTCCTCTTCCTCACAGTCCTCCTCCTGACCCTCCTGTTTTTCACTCCATTGTAACTCCTCCTCCTCCTCTACCTCCTCTTCCTTCTGCTTCCATTCCTCCTCTTCCTCATAGTCCTCCTCCTGACCCTCCTGGTCTTCACCCTATTGTACCTCTTCCTCCGCCTCCTCCCCCTCTCCTTCTGCTCCCATTCCTCCTCTTCCTCATAGTCCTCCTTCTAACCGTCCTGTTCTTCACCTCATTGCACCTCCTCCTCCTCTTCCTTCTGCTCCCATTCCTCCTCTTCCTCATAGTCCTCCTCCTGACGCTCCTGTTCTTTACCCCATTGTTGCTCCTCCTCCTCCTCTTCCTTCTGCTCCCATTCCTCCTGTTCTTCTCCCCACTGATCCTCCTCCTCTTCTTTCTGCTCCCATTTCTCCTCTTCATCATAGTCCTCCTCCTGACGCCCCTGTTCTTCACCTCATTGATCCTCCTACTCCTCTTCCTCCTCCTCCTCCTCCCCCTCTTCCTCCTTTTCCTTCTGCTGCCATTCCTCCTCATACTCATAGTCCTCCTCCTGACCATCCTGTTCTTCAACCCATTCATCCTCCTTGTCCCCCTTCCTCAACCTCCCTCTCCGCCACCCTCCTCCTCCTCCTCTTCCTCCTCCACCAATCTCCACACACTCATCCATTCCCCTCCTATTGTCATTATCTCCGCCGCTCCACCAATCGCCTCTTGTTCCCTCTCTCTCTCTCTCTCTCTCTCTCTCTCTACTCTTCTCTTCCCTCCCCTGTATATGAAACCTGACACATATCTCCATGGTGTTAGGTAAATCAGTGTCGAACCATGGAGTAAGGTACCCTCTGACATACACCATACGAATTACGATGTAGACAGTGCCGTTTCTCTCTCTCTCTCTCTCTCTCTCTCTCTCTTTTTTTTTTTTTTTTTAGGTCAAAGCTGAAATATTTATTGCAATGGGATGACCGGCCTCGTGTGCATCCACCGTGAAGTAAGCATCAAACCTCGACATGGTGGCTTACAATTAATAAGTGCGCCGTCTGTTATTTCGATCATGACGGATTGAATAGATGTCCCAATTCATAATTAAAATAAATAAATAAATAAAAATGAAAAACCTATTACTGAGCTTGAGCGCGACAAACACACAGCAAGACATTTTTGCAGGTGGTGGTGAGGTGGCTGACCTGTGCCGGTGGTGGGGGTAGAGCAGCTTTCCGTCGGCGGCGATGCTGTTGACGGCCTTGTGCGGGTAGTCGGCGGCGGCGGCGGCGGCCAGCTTGGCCTTGGCGCTGGCGCTGCTGGCGTGGTGGCCGGCGCCGCCCAGCCCGCACAGGCGGCCGTACAGCCGGCGGAAGCTGCGCGCCAGCACGTCGCCCACCGTCGACAGGTAGACCAGCATCAGCGGGATGCCCACCAGCGCGTACACCATCGTCACCACCTTGCCCCACGGCGTGCGCGGCGACACGCTGCCGTACCCTGCCCAACACACAGCGCCAGCCGGCGTGCTCAAGCAAATCGCTGCATCTCCACGAGTTTAGGGGTTCATGAGCCTTTACATAAAAATAATATACTTACAAGTGCAGTGAAGAAGAAAGTCCGAGAGGAGTTCAGAACCAAATGGGAGATCAGTAAAGAACAAAAAACGGGAAAAGCATTAAACAGTATTTTCCTACGATCTGACAGCGGTTGATGATTAAGCTATCAATACCTCCAAATTTTACGGCAGTGTTAACAGGTCTATTATCAACGGTTCAAAAATGTTCAAATGTTTGTAAAGCCTATGGGACTTAACTACGGGGTCATCAGTCCCTAAACTTACAAACTACTTATGAACTACTTACGAACTAGGACGGCACAAATATCCATGCCCGAGGGGGGATTCGAACCCCCGACCGTAGTGGTCGTGTACACCGTGACTGGAGCGCCTCAGTCCCCTCGGCCACCGCGGCCGGCTCAACGGTTCAGAATAACTGCAATCGGAAGTGCATTCATAATAGAGATATCCAAACTATTGACCACCTGCTTTTCGACTGCTGTAACTTACTGAAGGAGAGGGACCATCTCAGGAAAAATATAGCTGAGAATGGAGGAGGATGGCCCGTCAGTAAATTTGATTTGGTACATAAATTCACTACAGGTTTTTACAACTTCTGTAATTCAATAAGATTTCCTGCTGTGTAAACCACGTTTGGTTTCTTTGTGTAAAGCGACAAATCTTGAATAACTAAAATGTCTTCTTTTGTAAATCCTTCAATCTTATATACTGTGTCTGCGTTTGCCAAAGTACCGGGTGATTAAAAAGTCAGTATAAATTTGAAAACTTAATAAATCACGGAATAATGTAGATAGGTAAAAATTGACACACATGCTTGGAAAGACATGGGGTTTTAATAGAACCAAGAAAAATAAATAAATAAAAGGTTCAATAAATGTCCGACAGATGGCGCTTCATCTGATCTGAAAAGCAATAATTAGCATAAAAAATTAAAACAAAGCAAAGATGATGTTCTTTACAGAAATTGCTCAATATGTTCACCATCATTCTTCAACAATAGCTGTAGTCGAGGAATAATGTTGTGAACATCACTGTAAAGCAGGTCCGGAGTTATGGTGAGGCATTGGCGTCGGATGTTGTCTTTCAGCATCCCTAGAGATGTCGGTCGATCACGATACACTTGCGACTTCACTTAACCCCAAAGCCAATAACCGCACTGACTGAGGTCTGGGGACCTGGGAGGCCAAGCGTGACGAAAATGGCGGCTGAGTACACGATCATCACCAAACGACGTGCGCAAGAAATGTTTCACGCGTCTAGAAATACTTTTTTTTTGGTTTTGTTTCTAATAAAACCCCATGCCATTCCAAACATGTGTGTCAATCTACATTATTCCGTGATTTATTATGTTTTCAAATTTATACTGACTTTTTGATCACCCTGTATATGATCACCTTGTGTGTAAGATGTGTGAGTCCATATTGTTAAAATTTTTCGAGCTATCGTGCCTGCTCTTGTGGATTTGTTATTAAAACCCAACGTTTCCTCCCCATCTGCGATTGACATTCTCAAGGGGATCATGGCCTTTTTTAAGGGAGGACGTTTATGATTGACCTAAAGTATCAATGTTCGATTTATTTGTTAGTACAACTCTTGGACAATAAGTTCCCAAAGTTTCAATGTTGAAATCGTATCCGAAGTGCCTGAAATTAATTAGAAGTGTCACGCGGCCTCCCTGCCACTCCCATGCTTTGAAGCAGCACTTGAATTCCAGCTCAGTGAACGACAATTCGGTGTATTACTTTCAACCAAACACGTAGAGGTTACATCTAGAAAGCCGTGATACACACTCTTTGGTTTTAAAGTTCATCTTTGCTTCGTATCTTCTAAACAATAACAATCTAGCTGCATCGCTTATGACGAACCTATTCTTCTTTTCGCCTTGTAATACTGACGGAGATTTATACAAGTGGACCGGCTGCGGTGGCCGAGCCGTCTGCGGCGCTTAAGTCACGGTCTGCACGGCCACTACGGTCGGGGGTTCGAATCCCCCCTCGGGCATGGATATGTGTGCCGTCCTTAGTATTAGGTAGTTCATAAGTAGTTTGTAAGTTTAGGGACTGATGACTTCTTAGTTAAATACCATAAGCTCTACAAACATTTGAATATTTATACAAGTGGTCGATTCTTTCTTCATTCAGTTATGCCACTATCACAAAGAATATATAAGAAACTGGATAAACTGCGTTTCAATAAGTTAGTCAATAGATAACGTGAGAAACAACGACAAACCAGCAATGAAGCTATGTTAGAAGTAAGAACAACTGCTGAAATTGTGAACTCGTCTCCTAGCAGCTCGAAGCGAAAAATTAGAGGTGAATGGTGAATACTACAGTGATGAATCTCCGTTTCTGGCCGATCTTGCACTACTCAAAACGTCTGTTCATGGCAAAATCCAAAATCCAAATGAGTCTCTAGATTCATTCATATTTAATGATGGGAAAGTCGGGAGGATGAAGGTATTAGAAAGAATGGACTTCAAGATAGGAAATTTTACTCAAGACATGCTGAGAAAAATAGATTTACAGCGCGTCTCTACAGCTGAAAAGTCAGTTGAAGACCTGGTAAAAGATAGAAAATGGTCAACAAGAAACCAGAAGAAAAGCCTTCAAGGTAAAGACAACCCAGAGTACAAATGTGGTGCCTTTTGAAGAAGTGACACAAGGAAAAAAGTTAGGTTCAACATTAAATTGCGTTTCCTGAAAAGTTTGTTTTTTAAAGTTTATTCACCTGTTCCTCAGATTCTATGAATGCTCCAATTATGAAATTTTGTACACATATTTCTGTCAAGCTAAAAAACGTTGTCTCGAGAGCAAGTTTTTAAATTCTAGTTGCAGGCTGAGATATGGGACTTTCTTCTTCACTGCACTTGTAAGTATTTTGCTGTAGCTTATTGCTTTTCGTCATCAAGTCGGTCTTTTAGGAGGATTGTTCGCGGACGCGGTGGAGTAGCCGGGCGTTCTGAAATACCTGCGGAGCGCGCGGTTGCTCGCCGTGGAGGTTCGAGTCCTCCCTGGGGCATGGGTGTGTGGGTGTTTGTCCGTAGCTTAGTTTACCTAGGTTTAATTAGTTTGTAAGCTACGGACTGATGACCACACAGTTTGGTCCGATAGATTTACTGACATTTGATTGTTCGCTAGTTTATTTCCTCATATCCCTCGATGTGCTTTAACGCATTCTAAATGCAGCTGCCAGTTGTGTGTCTGCAACCTCCTGATTCTACATCGTATTTCTTCAATCAAGAAGTTACGGTTCTTCGGATTTCGTAAAGAATCCAAAGTAATCTTGTTATCGGTGTGAATTACTGCAGCTCTATCAATATTAGAGAGATTGGTTATTAACTCAAATGCATTGATAATGACAAACTGTTCCGCTTGATTGTATGATAATTCATTAGACAGTTTTCATTGTATTCGGTAATTAAGCTTCTTATTAACATATAATACTATTCCAGAACCCACTCGGTCGTCTAATTTGCTTCCGTCTGTGTACACTTCAACAGGATTTCAAATGTTCAAATGTTTGTATAGTTTATGGGACTTAACTACGGGGTCATCAGTCCCTAAACTTACAAACTACTTATGAACTACCTAATACTAAGGACGGCACAAATATCCATGCCCAAGGGGGGGATTCGAACCCCCGACCGTAGTGGCCGTGCAGACCGTGACTGGAGCGCCTTAGTCCCCTCGGCCACCGCGGCCGGCTCAACGGGGTTTGCGTCCTTCTCAGTTATGCTCGTAGTCTGCCGGGTGTACCGAGCTTCTATACTCTAGGGCGACATTGATTGTTTGACTGGCGTCTTTAGTTTGACCAGGTTGTAATATTTGACTACTTTGTGCATCTTAATAGTTATGTAGTGTATATATCTAGGTACATATGATCTCAACAGTTTGCTCCGTTAGTTGTACAAACTTTTAACTTTGAACAGTTAGAGATGAACGCTGTTTCGAAGTAAACGTGCCGGCCGCGGTGGCCAGGGGGCTGAGACGCTCCAGTCACGGTCTGCACGGCCACTACGGTCGGGGGTTCCAATCCCCCATCGGGCATGTTTATTTGTGTCGTCCTTAGTATTAACTAGTTCATAAGTAGTTTGTAGGTTTAGAGGCTGATAACCCTGTAGTTAAGTCCCATAAGCTATACAAACATTTAGACGGCCGCGGTGGCCGAGGGGACTAAGGCGCTCCAGTCACGGTCAGCACGGCCACTACGGTCGGGGGTTCGAATCCCCCCTCGGGCATGGATATTTGTGCCGTCCTAGTTCGTAAGTAGTTCATAAGTAGTTTGTAAGTTTAGGGACTGATGACCCCGTAGTTAAGTCCCATAGACTTTACAAACATTCGAACATTCGATATACAAACATTTGAACATTCTTTGAAGTAAACGTTTTACCCCAAATGCTAGCTCAAACAGTCCCTTATTTATAAGGTAACCTCTATTCACCCAGCTTTAATTCCCATACAACAAATTTGGCCGAAAGATGGAGCGCTGCTTTGCTATGTTAGTCTTGGTACTGAATTCCTTCTTGCAGAAGAGAGTAGATCGTGTTTGAGCACTGACTGCATTCGCTTTGCTCTTAGTTTTCACTGTATTGTCATCTTGTGAAAAAATACATCCTAAGTACTTGCAACTTCATTTGTTCTAACTTCGTTAGTCCTATTTGGCACTCAATCTGTTACTCTTTCCTACAGACATGTCTTTCGTTTTGGAGATGATCTTCACACGATAACCCCTACACCTCTGATCTAGCTCTGAAATATTAGATTGCATATGCGAGACTGCTTACCGCGTTTTCACCTATTTTGTCAGCCTGCAAGTGTATTGATTTTAACATGAGACATAGAACACGTAGATAACGTCGTGGGAAAGGCGATCCAGAGACTGCGTTTTATTGGCAGAATCCTTAAAACATGCAACAGAACTACTAAAGAAACTGCATACACTACGCTTGTCCGTTCTTGTTTGGAGTATTGCTGCCCAGTGTGGGATCCTTAACCAGGTGCGTCTGACGGAGAACATCAACAGAGTCCAAAGAAGGGCAGCTCGTTCCGTATTGTGACGATACAGGGGAGACAGCGTCAAGGAAATGATACAGGACTTGGGACGGAATCATTACAAAAATGGCGATTATCGCTGCGATGTGGTCTACTTAAGAAATTCCAATCACCAACATTCTCCTCCGAATGCGAAAATATATTGTTGACTCCCACCTACATAGGTAGAAACGATCATCAGAATAAAATACGAGAAACCGGAACTCGAACGGAGAGATTCAGATGTTCTTTCTTCCCGCGCGCTATTCGAGAATGGAATGGGAGATAAATAGTATAAAGATGGTTCGGTGAACCCTCTGCCAGGCACTTCAATGTGATTTGTAGAGTACCCCATGTAGATCACTCGGTCTTTTCAAAACTATTTATTGCAGTGTTTCCAAGCTGTATTAATACAATGGTAGTCAACTCATGACAGTCTTGTTGCTTTAATCGCGACAAAGAGACTGTAGGTTCCTGAAGAAGAATTATCTTTTCAGAGGGAGTGTTGATCACACCTTCAATGGAAGCACACCTAAGACTTATTAATCTTTGCCGAAGTTTTAACGAGCCGAAAATCGTCTGACATTTATACTTTCGCAGAGAATGGCGATCCTTCCAGAAAGAGTCATGCCAGAACGCGCCAGCGGGTACCACTCGTTGATTGACGATCCCCGCGAGGCGTGCGGTAGTTAAATGTAATCTCAGGTTCCGTCAACGTCTTATAATTTAAGAGAATGGCGTGGCTGTTGGTCTTAGCACTGCACGCATATGTGCCACAGCGGTTTCTCTTACAATTTCGTCTGCTTGGCTAATCTCTGAGTAGCAGAAAGGACAGTTCGTTGTAATTGTCGGTAAGTCATCGAGTAAAACAGAAGTGATATCTGGCGTTCCCCATGGAACAGTTATAGGTCCCCTATTCTTCCTTGTGTTTATAATCGATTTAGGAGACAATCTAAATAACTGCCTTAGACTGTTCGCTGTCGTTTATCGGTTAGTAAAGTCAACAGTGGATCAAAAGCATCTGCAAAGCGATTTAGATAAAATTTCTACATGGTGAGAAAATGGGCAATTGACACTAAATAAAGAAAAGTGTGAAGTAATACTCATTACCACTAAAAGAAATCCGCTGAACTTCAATTACGCGATAAATCAGTCAAACCTTAAGGTCGTAAATTCTACTAAATTCGTAGGAGTTACAATTACGAACAACGTAGACTGGAGAGAAGACATAGATAATGTTGTGGGGAAGGCGAACCAAAGGTTACTTTTCATTGGCAGAACGCTTTGAAGATGCACCAGCTCCACCAAACAGACTGCCGAAATCACACTTGTGCGTCCTCTCCTGGAGTACTGTTGCCCAGTGTGGGATCCTCACCAGGTGGGACTGACGGAAGACATTGAGATGGTTCAGAGAAGGGCAGCTCGTCTTGTTTTATCACGATACGGGGGGGGGGGGGGGAGAGTGTCACTGATATGTTGCACGAATTGGGGTGGAAATCATTAAAAGAAAGTCGTTTTTCATTTCGGTGTGATCTGTTTGCGAAGTTTCAATCACCGACTTTTACTTCTGAACGTGAAAATATTTTAGCACCCACCTACATAGGGAGACATGACCATCCCAAAAAAATAAGAGAAATCAGATCGAAAACGGAACGATTTAGGTGTTCTTTCTTCCCGCGCGCTATCAGAGAATGGAACGGTAGAGAAAAGTTATGAAAGTGTTTAATGATTTGCAGAGTATCTATGTAGATGTAGATGCAGGGATAGGGACAGATGTGCACCTGTATGCAGGAAACCGGCGTTGCACCATTAATCGAGGATTCTTTTCTTTTAGAAATTAGTATAAATTCTGCTCAGATACACAAAGCTCATGAAAAAGCTCAGTCACTCACGAAGCGATCGTAGCAAATGCCACACGAATACTGGTTCGTGCCCATCTGGATACTATACCAGTTGTTTCACGTTTTGTCTCTTCTCGCAATGGACATTTTTCTAGTATTTACAGACAGAGGCTAGAAACACAAAGATCGATGTAGTTCCATCTTACTCTGGAACTGGGACTGCGGCTGGTCTATTTTTAAAACCAAATAATAAATGTATTTACCAATATCCGTGAAATTTGTTGTTTTATTGAACTACGGGTTTTGGTATTATAATAATACTATCTTCAGGTTATGTCATACCATATATCCAAGTAAACTCTTGAAATGGCCTATTATACCAGTTTTTAATATCTCACAGATCCTGAATAAACGTGTGTTAATTCACACATGTGTCAGCAGCTGTCAAAATAAGTATAAAAGGTCTTTTCAAGAATTTACTTGGATATATGTTATGATATAACCTGATGATGGTATTATTATAATAAAAATGAAATGTTTGTTAAGCTTATGGGACTTAACTACGGGGTCATCAGTCCCTAAACTTACAAACTACTTATGAACTACTTACGAACTAGGACGACACAAATATCCATGCCCGAGGGGGGATTCCAACCCCCGACCGTAGAGGCCGTGCTGACCGTGACTGGAGCACCTCAGTCACCTCGGCCACCGCGGCCGGCATTATTATAATACCGAAACCGGTAGTTTAATAAAACAACAAACTTTACGGCTGTTGGTAAATACATTTATTATTTGGATTTAATTTAGAAACAAGGGTATTATCAACCGTCGTACCTCTACAGGTTAATTTCCATATTCCCTTATTCTCTGTTCTGGTCAGTTTCCAAGTGTGTCAGTACGGCACCAGAACCTCCTGATGTTGTTCAAGGAGTAGGGAGAAGTGAAAGCTAAAATTATTACCTGACAACAGAAAATAAATTTTCAAATAGAGTTTCTACTCTATGAAACTCGATGCAAGATGGCGCACATGGACAGAAAAAAAAACATGGAAACTTGAAAACCGGTTTCTCTTAATTGAGTTCTAAACTACAGGCCCGATCGAAATTATTTTTTAATGAGAAAGCTGCAGGGCTTAAGACTATTCGAAGTGTTCAAATGTTTATGAAACAGCAAGGGTCATTGGTTCCTAGACTTACAAATAACTCAAACTAACTTACACAAAGTACAAAATACACACACACACACACACACACACACACAGAGAGAGAGACGCCTAAGGACTAGGGAGGATTTGCTATTCAGTATTGATAAAGGTAATTCGGAAAAAGTACTTGTGTGAAAAATTAAAAACATCTATCAATTTTCGAGAAGCATCGTGGTTTAAGATAATTATAATAATAAAAAATTTCAAAAAGCATTTTCGCAAAATCACTCATATTTACTTGGAAACGACAAACAGTGCCGGTTTTACTACCTTGCTGTTAAATAATTTTTAAGGTTTTGTTAATTGTAAACATCATGAAATGAATTTGAAGAATTTTCAGTCTTGTTGGGCGAATTGAGGGGTTTGGCGCAAGAAGGAGGCAGCTCCACCTTTTGGCTCTATTTGGTTGAACATTCTATCACATACAAAGAAAAAAAATGCCCCTTCGTTTGGTGCAAGTAAGAGGCAGCTCCACCCACTAGTTTCAGAGAAATCCAACTGATGGAGCTGCTTGTACTGAGAGTTTGCATGGAAACAGAGGCAGTTCCGGGAGCTTCCCCCAAACAATAGCAGAATGGAGGTTGTGTTGCGTATTATTCAGCAGGCCAAAAGTTTAAAGATGTCAAGGAGCCGGCTAGAAAGTATGTTGGGCAAAACTAAATGTGTTCTTACGACCAGTTGACGTCAGATGCTTCAAACGATCCTGAGGAGACTGAAGGGGAGCTAGAAGACTGGAGAAGAACTGTAAAATTAATGTATTATGCCAGTAATGTTGTAGTTTCTTTATTAATTTTTTAAACTGAAATATGGTTAATTATGAAGAAAATGGTCCCACAAACAGTTTTTCATTCACTTTGGAGCAAAACGGAGGCAGCTCCAAAATTCAAAACTCTATTGCACGTACCTGAGTGCATGCATTTGTGTGTGTTCTCTTCAGTAGTATTAGATACCCCATAGCCTAAAACAATGCAGACTATTTTTTCGTTTTGGTGAAAGGCTGTAACCTGTCGCCACTGTTGTTCATACTATTCATGGATCATATGATGAAAACAGTAGACTGGCAGGGCGGGATTAAAATAGGTGAAAACAAAATAAGCAGTCTGGCATATGCGGATGATATAGTTGTAATGGCCGACTCAATTGAAAGGTAGCAAACTAATATTTCAGAGCTCTATCAGAGGTGCGAGGATTATGATATGAAGATCAGCATCTCCAAAACGACAGTAATGTCTGTGGGAAAGAGATTTAAACAGATTGAGTGCCAAATAGGAGGAACAAAGTTAGAACAGGTAGACAGTTTCAAGTACCTGGGATGTATTTTCTCACAGGATGGCAACATAGTGAAAGAACTGGAATAGAGGAGCAGGAAAACTAATGGAGTGGGTGCTCAGCTAATATCTACTCTCTTTTGCAAGAAGGAAGTCAGTACCAAGACTAAGTTAGTAGTGCACCGCTCTATGTTTCGACCAACTTTGTTGTATGGGAGTGAAAGTTGGGCGGATACAGGTTACCTTATTTACAAGGTAGAGGTTACAGATATGAAAGTAGCAAGAATGATTGCAGGTACAAATAGATGGGAACAATGGCAGGAGGTTGTCCATAATGAGGAAATCAAAGAAAAACTGGGAATGAACACCATAGATGAAGCAGTTAGAGCGAACAGACAGAGATGGTGGGGTCACGTTACACGCATGGGAGAAGCAAGGTTACCTAAGAGTCTCATGAGCTCGGCATCGGAGGGTAAGAGGAGTCGAGGTAGACCAAGAAGAAAGTGCTTAGATTCGGTGAAGAATGATGTTGAAGTAATGTTAGCATAGAGTAGGGGATCATGGAGGAATTTTATTAGAGGTACTATGCTGCAGACTGAACGCTGAAAGGCATAATCAGTCTCTAATGATGGTGATGATGATGATGGTGAAAAATGAATTTTTAAAACGTTTTTCTCATTTTGCCCTGAACTGGAGAAAGTGGAGCTGCCTCCTTCTTGCACCAAACACTTCAATTTTTAATTGGCCATTTGTCCTTCACTGTTACGAGAACAACGTTTAAATAAATAAACTGCTAGCATTCTTTGACAAAATAAAAATATTGATTCATGAATTAATACGAAACATTTCTTACATCACAATTTATTTCCCAGATTTGTCCCCTATCATTTTTTTTTCATTAGGCTATCGGTATGTGTGTATGACGTGGATGACACGCTGGTGTAGTTATATTTCATGTCACTCGTAGGTACAGTAATTCTGAGAAGTTTTTCTTTGAGAGAGCGGACTCACTGTGTCTTTTAGGGGTAAGTGTTGAGGGCAGGAGAGTGCCTTTGTGTTCCCCAGAAAGCCTTTCCACAGCCTACGTACACTGGAGCAGCTCGGGGAACACACTGGGCCGAAAAAACGGGTAAAGAGTTGGCGTTGATGTATCCCAAGTTTCCGAACAAAGTGCCTGTATCTGTTTCACAGTTTAGATAGCACTTGATTCACCGCTAACAAGCTCAGAAAAGATTTACTCTGTTCTAGTGTACCGGGAACACTCAGCGGCATTCAGCCAGATATTCCGTTCGTGGAAGAACGGCCTGAGGGAAGAGGAGAGGTGAAGGTGCTTGCTTATACCTTGATTTTATACTCCTGTAGTGGACCTTCCACATAGATTTTCTTACCGCAGGAAATTAATTTTAAATATCAGGCTAACTTGATCTCACCTCTTTTGCAACTTCAGGCAACGTACACTCATGATCACAAAAATACAGAGCTTTAGAAGACTAAAGATAGGGAGTTGATAATGGTAGGAAGTAAGATTAGGTCTTAACGTGCAGTCGCCATTGTGGTGATGAGAGACGCAGCTCACCCTCGGATGGTTTGTGTAAGGATGACGAGGGAAAATAGGCTGCGCCCTTTCAAAGGAACCACAGACTGGTTTTATACTGCTCGTCACGCTAATCTGTCTTGTGCAAGCCTCTTCATCTCAGAATACGAACGACAACCTTAGAATCTCCTTACTGTATTCGTCCCTTGGTCTCCCTCTACGGATATTATTTATTTGTTTATTTTTATGGAACTTAATTACGGGTTCATCAGCCGATAAACTAACAAACTACTTATAAACTACCTCTCACAAAAGACAACACAAACATCCATGCCCGAGGGAGGATTCGAACCCCCGACGGGGAACGGTCTTGCGCATTCGAACATAGCGTCTCAATGCGCTCGGCCGCTCCCCCACGGCTACGATGTTTATCCCACACACCCTTCTAATGCTAAGTTGATGATTCCTTGATGTCTCAGAATGTTTCCCATCAACCTATCCCTTCCCTTAGGATATGCTAGAAACTCCTTTTCTCAAAAATGTTCAAATGTTTGAACAGCTTATGGGACTTAACTACGGGGCCATCAGTTCCTTAACTTACAAACTACTTATGAACTAACTAAAACTAAGGACGGCACAAATATCCATGCCCGAGGGGGGATTCGAACCCCCCGACCGTAGTGGCCGTGCAGACCGTGACTGAAGCGCCTCAGCCCTCTCGGCCACCGCGGCAGCCTCCTTTTCTCCCCAATTCTGTTGAGCACCTCCTTATTAGTACGTGATCTATCCACATAACCCTCATCATTCGACTGTGGCACCACATTTCGAAAGCTTCTATCATCTTTTTGTCTGAACTCCTTATCATCCACATTTCACTGCCATACAGTGCTACACTCCAGACAAATGCTTTCAGAAAGGACTTCCTAACATTTAAACTAATAAGGATGTTGGCCAGCCACGGTGGCCGAGGGGACTGAGGCGCTCGAGTCACAGTCTGCACGGCCACTACGGTCGGGGGTTCGAATCTCCCCTCGGGTATGGATATATGAGCCGTCCTTAGTGTTAGCTAGTTCGTAAGTAGTTTGTAAGTTTAGGAACTGATGACCCCGTAGTTAAGTCCCATAAGCTATACAAACATCTGATTTGAATAAGGATGTCAACAAATTTCGCTTCTTCAGAAACGCTTTTCTTCCCATAGCAATTCTGCATTTCATATCTTTACTTCGGCCAACAGAAGTTATCTTGCTACCCAAATAACAAAACCCATCTTCTACTTTTATTGTCTCATTATCTAATCTAATTCCTTCAGCATTGCCTAAATTTCTGACACTACATTCCATTACCCTCGTTTTGCTCTTGTTAATGTTGATCTTATCTTCCTTTCAAGACACTGTCCATGCCACTTAATTGCTCTTCCTGGTCCTTTGCTGTGTCTGACAGAATTACTATGTCATCAGCAAACCGCCAGGTTTTTATTCTCTCTCCTTGGACTTTAATTCCCTCTCCAAATTTCTCCTTGCATTCCTTCACAGCTTGCTCAATGTTCATATTGAACAACATTGAGGAATGGCTACAACCCTGTCTTACTCAACCTCTGGCATCCATTCATGCATTCGACTTTGATAATTGCCATCTGGTTTTTGTACAAGTTGATATAACTCTTCGTTCCCCATACTTTAACTCTGCTACTTTGAGAATTTCAAAGAGTGTATTCAGTCAACACTGTCAAAAGCGTTCTCCAGATTCACAAATGCTAAAAACGTAGGTTTTCTTTTCCTTAACCTAACGTCTAAGATAAGTTGTAATGTGAATATTGCCTCGCGTGTTGCTATATTTCTCGTAAATCCAAACAGATCTTCCCGAAGGTCTGATTCTTGCAGTTTTTTCATTCGCCTGTAAATAATTCGTGTTATTATTTTACATCCGTGACTTATTAAACTGATAGTTCTAAAATTTTCACATTTGTTTGCACTTGATTTCTTAGGAATTGGAATCACTATTTTCTTCTTGAAGTCTGAGGGTATTTCTTCTGTGTCAGACATGTTGCATGCATCTGGAGTGATGTAGGGAAATAACTGAAAACCTATATCTGGACGACCGGAGGTGTATTTGAACCGCCGTCCTTCCGAATGCGAGACCACTGTGTTACCACTGCGCCATCTCGCTCGCTGGAAGTTCGTGTTCATAGGACACGTTTATTAGTGTGTTCTAAAGGTTCTGTTTGTTCGAAATTTTTGTTCAGTGCCGACAGAGGGAGCGGCAACTCAGCGACTACAATCGCGGAAGACATACAGCGCCGAATAAGGCCTTATGGTGTGGGGTGTTTTAACTTGGTGTATGTTGTAATGTCCTTCCAATTTTTATCGAAATCGACGATTGAAAAGTTTAGTGGTACCACTAATGTAGACGCATCATGTAACAAAAGGTGTCTGTGTATACACTCGTAACAAAGAATAACTATTTTAATGTGTGTTATTATCTTTTCACAATTAAAATATATAAATGTATGTAATGTTAAAAAGTAATCTTGTTGTAGCTTGTTGTGTCTTGTTGTATCTGGATGTGTCTTGTCTCTTATCTGCGCTGGCCGATTCATAATCGTGACGAGATTGTTTTTGATGAAAATGAAGGAAATATTGTAATGAGGTCTGTAAATGTGTTTGAACATTTTTAAGTCTTAAAATATATGTATTAAATGAAATAAGTGTACGAACTTTAATTAGTTAGAAATATCCTGATCATTTATATGAAATGCTAAAGGACGCCATTAGCATTTGTTTCAGCAAGAAGCTAACGACACAGATTGCATCACCCGCCGACATTACGTGGCAAATATAGAATTCCTAACTGATAAAGCAAGGACGGGTGGAAAATAAGGCTTAATAAAAAACATACTTTTCTATTTCAGCTCTGCAAAACCAAACTGGACTTATATAAAAATTACGCCAACTTCTGTGGTAATGTATGGTAAAATGTGGTATTTTACAAAGCTACAAAGTGCATACATATTCAGATTTACTGTTATTATTATTCTGAGTGAGAAGTGAAGAATATTTCATTAAATAATTTCCTGATAGCCATATATTTAAATGTTAAAAGACAGTTTTCATTTAGCTTCACTGAATTCAGACTTTGCGTTTTTACTTCGAGTTGGACATTCAATTAAAGTTTCTATGATATACGTAACTGAGAATAATATTCAGAATTTTAATATAAAGGATAGGTTCCACATTGACTTCATTTGCAATTGAATATTATTTTATAGCATTTTATATGGGACTACATTGTAAGAATACTTGCACCAGTTAAAGACTTTCAACTAAAATTTAACCCGAATAATCACGTCCCAGAGAAGGTTTATGTTTCATCCATTTTCTGAGCTAGCTGGCAAACTAAATCAGTAATATAAAATACCAAGGCAATATTTTAAAATATATCCTTACAAATCTGGCTACTTTATTCCAAATTTTTTAGACTATTCTTACAATGTCCAGGACTCTTGCGACTAGTTTGACCTATGTGCATGTCATCCTGAGACCCGGAGACGTCGTGCACGACACCCCAAACGTCGATTTCGCTGTTGTTGTTTTTCAGGGGACTAAACAGCTTGGTCATCAGTCCCCTGTTTCCAGCAAAGACGTTTCAGTGTAATGCAAGTAAAAGAAAAACTGGATCTGAACATACAGAAGCGAAACCCACAAGGGGTACACATTGACATTGAACATTTCACTGAGAACACAAAGAAGAGAGCAAAAATGGGATAAACTAACCGTTGAAACGAACTGAGATCTTACAGCAGAATACCGTGGCTGACTGACCGCGAGGATAATAAAGAATGATCTAACCACTCTGCACATACTAAAACACACAATTAAAAGCAGGACAGACACCACGTAAGTAACGACAGATTAAAACTGTTTGAGTGGTGGGTGCCTGATAGATCAGGCTTAGGTACTCACCATCAAATCAGATGATAAAAACGAGCTGCGCGAGTAAGACGTAAACATGCACAGATGTAGCTGCATCGTCTCCTAGCATGAAAGAAACCGCAGGTGGCAGGTTCGTCGCAGGGCAGCTAAAAGTGGACAGTCCAACAGAATGTGGACCGCTGTGAAGGAAGAGCCACAGTGACACAGTGGTCGATCCTTCTGACGAAGAAGATGGCCATGCGTCATTCAAGTGTGACTAATACGCAGGCGACAAAAGACAAACAATTCCTTATGAGAGGCCCTCAGAGGATTTCCATGCGGCCATAGTGATCTTCACTGCACGGAGCTTGTTTGGTTCAATCGAGTCAGCCCACTCAGAATTCCAAACCGAAGTATCTTCCGATGTAACTCCAGCCGGAGATTCCTTTCCTGCCGGCCGCGGTGGCCGAGAGGACTTAGGCGCCCAGTCACGGTCTGCACGGCCACTGCGGTCGGGGTTCGAATCCCCCCTCGGGCATGGATATTGTGCCGTCCTTAGTATTAGCTAGTTCATAAGTAGTTTGTAAGTTTAGGGACTGATGACCCCGTAGTTAAGTCTCATAAGCTATACAAACATTTGAACATTTAGATCCCTCTCCTGAAGACCAATTTCCAAGGGGCTTGAGGTACTAGCTTGCTTAGCCAGCTGATCCACACGTTCGTTTCCCGAAATGCCAATGTGGCCCGGGGTCCATATGAACACCATAGAGTGGCCAGACTGAAAAAGATTGGAAACAGACCCCTGAATTGACTGCACCAAAGGGTGTTTTGGAAAGTACTGGTCAAGGGCTTGCAAGCCACTCAGGGAATCAGTACAGATAACTACAGACACCCCACGCCATGTCCTAGCAAGACAATACATGACTACATAATGCTGCGCGAAGACATGCCTATTTGATACCACAGGATGTCTGCCTTTTGCCCCGGCCCATCAGTCGAAAATGTATGGGTTATGGAGGACGACAGTTGCAGCAGGATGAAGCAATGCATGCCAACCACCACACATAACATTAGCACCAAGGTGAGTGAAGTATTGATGGCTATACCACTGGACTCCATTCGCGGCATATACGCTTTGATGCCATCACGCATGGAACGAGTTGTCAGGCCAATGGCAGACCTCAGAATCGATGTGTCTGAAATGATAATCATTTCTTCTAAATATCGAACGAATACGTTCTTTCTGAACATTGGTGTATGTACAAACTAAGTGACGTAAACCACTTTGAGATAGAGAATCTATAAGCACTTGGTATCACCTGTCACTGGTAGCAAAATAATGTCTCTGTTCACACCATCTAACCCCAATAGCGTCACAGAGTTCTCAAATAACACGGCAACTCTCAAGATGTCTTCTCTAGAGACCTTCACACCTTAGGATGAACATTTCTCCAGGTCAGACTTTTACAAGACGAGTACCAATTGAACTTGGAAAGTTAAACCACTCACAGTAAAACAAATCCCAGCGAAAAAAGCACACACAACATAAACACGTGGTAGACATGATACACAACGTTGTTTACGGTAGCAATGAACAACGGCAACGCGGGAACTTTGACATCACGACACGTGACCACTGGAAGTGCTTGGCGCGCTGTGATTGGATCATTCCTAGCGATTAGGCCTCGTGCTTCTTGGTCTTCACTTGTTATTTGTAAACGTTAAGTGCAAAGTTTCAGCGGCCCGGGTACAGGGCCGGACATTACGGCCTGTTGCGGGCGGCCATTTCCAGGGGCGGAATTTTGGTCGCTTCACTGTGCTGGCAAAACTCGTGCGTTTGTTGCAGAATAAAACTAAAGAATATGCATCACTTTTCGCTGTTAATAATCTATTTGCTATTATAGAGTCAAAAGTAATTGCTGGTCTTCAGTCAGAATTTTATGTAATCTGACGATTTTCAACCGCTATATCTTCCTCCCTCTTATAGCTACCGATACGGAACTGCTACAATTTACAACGGGTCTTTGTACTACGACAATACAGAGAGATACTCCGCCTCCATTGTGTAGTTTTTGCTGAAGAGCAAAATACTGACACACAAATGTAAAATTTTATATAAATCGGTAACTTTCAACTCCCATACTTCCACCCCGTTATCGTTATCAACCCTCTACCACCATAGTCCACAATGGGAGACATAACTACTACCATATTGTGTGGTTTTGGCTGCAGAGTGAAATAAAAGCACAAACACCTCAATTTTTATGTACCGGGTGATCAAAAAGTCAGTATAAATTTGAAAAGTTAATGAATCACGAAACAATGTAGATAGAGAGGTAAAAATAGACTCACATGCTTGGAATGACATGGGTTTCTATTAGAAAAAAAATGGTTCAAATAATGTTCGATAGATGGCGCTTCATCTGATCAGAAAAGCAATAATTAGCATAACAAATTAAGACAAATCAAAGATGATGTTCTTTACAGGAAATGCTCAATATGCTCACCATCATCCCTCAACAATAACTTTAGTCGAGGAATAATGTTGTGAACAGCACTGTAAAGCATGTCCGGAGCTATGGTGAGGAATAGGGTATTTGACTGTTTTCTGGAAATCGTTTTAAATGGTTAATTATGTTCCGAACATGCTTTTTTACCTCGAGAATTTCAGTACTTTAAATAAAAAAGCGAAATGAAATTCAAATAATTTGAAAGCCCGATAAAACGCTACATTTGAGTCACGTGATGCCTGTGAAGTCAGACCACGATGCTGCTGCTGTTGCTGCTCTCGTAAGATACACAAGTAGTGTTATATCGTATGGGCATTCATGTTCACAAAATGACCTACAGATATTGCGTAGTTCCGCACTGCAGCAAAACATCTATAAAGACACCAGAAAATTTGTTTTTGCAAGTTCAAAAAATGAGAAGATGCGCAAAATATGGTTGACACTCGCTCGAAGAGGTCCAAATGAAATAGCCGCGGCTTCATGTGTTTATTTCTGTGAGGATCATTTTGATATAAATAAACACTTACTGTTATTCTATTAATTCACTGTTAAGTATTATTCTCTTCTATTGCAAAGGTGTAAAGTAGTATTACGTGCAGGTTAATGAGTTGAAGACATTTGCGAAGTAAAACTTTATAATGTTACACGCCTACGATTTATGTGTAAGTAAAGCCGTTTCGCAATATATTTGGTAAAAGTACAACGTGAATATTGTTTTAACCTACTATAAAGTTTAGAACTGATTATTTAAAAGTGCACTTTTATCGCCAGAAGATCTTATTCAAACAACAGTTTCAATAATGGGTAATTGTTTTATACATTGAAAACGCATTTCTGGTTACTTTACTACAAAAGTACACTATCGTAAAATACGTATATGGAAGATGTCTTTAATGTACAGATTCATTTAGCCTTTAAACTTTCGTAATATCGAAGTGTAAATACGATTAAAAGTGTTACTCAAAGCTGCTTTTATTTAGAGGTATTGTATAGGCCTAAATATACACACTAGGCATTTTGCTGTATTTTACAGATTCTGATGTTACAGCTTGCTACCAGTATTGAAGTAGTTAAAAGTGAAATTACTTCCTTAACTGGGTGCTTTACTGGGTTAAATTTTATCAAACATCTCGGCGGCCTCCTGTGATAATGTTGGCAACAGATGCTGAATAGCGAGAATCATGTAACGTCGCCATTTACAACGTAAATGTTTTCTCATGAAACCTTGGCTTTAAGAGGGAAATTACTTGTACTGACTGGACAAGGGTACATACAAGAACCTGTCAATCATAGAGCAGGAGTAGCATTCTTTATGTACTTGACGTTCTGAACGATACACTAATCGAGTCATTCTATGTGATCCAAATAACTTGACAAAGATTTTCTATCGTGTTGTTGATGTTACCAAAATAATCACTCGAGTACGACTGGATATAAGGTAAAATTTTACCCTTTACTGCACAATATGTTGACTTCAGAGTGAGTCTGCTGACAGCAACAATGGCATAAAATATCTTTAGCAATAATTAGCTTTAAAATGTAGGTATGCGTAACTTACAATGCAGTTATCACGTTTCTTATTTCTGGCATGTAAAAAGTTTGATTGTTTTTGAAGAATATAGATACGACAAATACATCAACTTTAGAGAGATTACCACCGTCAGCCGTCACATGATTCTTTTCAGTTGTGGCACAAAAGCTGCAAAAGCTTTACATCACGGAAAAAAGTAAACTTTACTCTGATAAGTTAAGGAAACGCTACGAACTACACTGCTCCGTCTTCTAGTTGGCGCGTCCTAGTGGTTTGTGACGTCACCAGTACTTCCGCCACTGACAGAGCGTTTTCAATCACGTGGTCTAAGCATGAAATTTAATGATTTATAAGCTTTAATTATATTAATATAACAGATGTTTTGTAATAATAATGAGCGAAAATGTTATCTGAATGTTATAATCATTCAGAATAACAACAATTCGAACCATATTTTTAACACAGGAAAGTACCCTATTGTCGTAAGGTGTTATTTTTCAGCATCTCTAGAGATGTCGGTCGATCACGATACGCTTGCAACTTAAGGTAACCCCAAAGACAATAATCGCACGGGCTGAGGTCTGGCGACCTGGGAGGCCAAGCATGACGAAAGGGGCGGCTAAGCACACGATCATCACCAAACGACGCGCGCAAGAGATCTTTCACTCGTCTAGCAATACTTTGTTGTTTTTTCTTTTTCTTTTCTTTTCTGTTCTAATAAAATCCCATGTCATTCCAAGCATGTGTACCAATTTTTACCTTTCTATCTACATTATTCCGTGATTGATTAAGTTTTCAAATTTATACTGACTTTTTAAATACCAGGTATATTAAGATAATAAAGAAGGAGTATGAACCTACCATTGCAATAGTCAAGACAAATTCAGAGCCCATTCATTCTTTACGGACTGAAGGTACAAAATGAAGAAGCCAGTTACATTACAGACCTTTATTTTACTGTACCTCTTTTCCTTATAGCCTCTTCGACACGCTGTCAGTTTCATTCAATTGTCCTTCCAGTTCAACAGGATACAGACTGACGGTCTGATGTATGATAGATGATGACAGAGGAGACGCGGACTACTTCGACCTTGCAGTAGCGCTGGTATTGTTACTCGCCGCTAGGACTGGTCAGTGCGGGTAATAAGGGTCTTGGCGTAGCCTCCAGCTAGACGGCGGGGTAGTCACTCGGTGGCCAGCCGTGAGAGTACGCTCTGCAGAGACCAGCGGCACAGTGCTCGTAATTAAAGGGGGAGGAGGACGGGTGGAAGAGGGGTGGAGGGGAGGGGGCGGCGCATCCTAGGCGAGCAACCAATTAGGCGACAATTAGCGGTGATTGAGGGCTCGGGCGCGCACTCGGCAGCCAATCAGCGCCGGACACCGTCGGCGGCGCCACACCTCCGCCCGGCTCAGCCCCACTTGCCCTCCTAATCCTCTTCCGTTGGCAGCACTGCTGCAGCCTCAAGCCCGCGAGCTGCCAGTAATTGGCGCTCCCGTCGCTTTCGAACTGGCAGTCATTTCCGCCGCATTGGCGTCTGCACTGAACGCCGAATAATAGGGCCTCCTGCTGTTGGGAGTGCCCTCAAAAGCCACCCGGCTCCTATCTCAATCGGTGTAAGTAGTCCACTTTTGGAGGTCTCAGTCATCGCGGGTGTCCTTTTCAGACTATCTATCCTCTTTGCAGTAGGTATTGCAATCGGAGTCCAATACCCAACTTCTCGTACACACTTCAAACTACGGCCGCTAATTGCGCTAATTATGTCCTCTCGGTGGACGCGATGAGCACTCGAAATGACACTGTACATCTACCAGAGTCAGCAAATCACCTGAGCAGTCGGTAAACAAATCAAATAATGGCTTGATCCCTAGATCATTATATCTACAAAAGTGTTTTTCGAACTTTTCGAATATGTGACCCCCTTTCAATTAAAAATATACTGGCGAATCCCTTCCAAATAAAAATATTATGGCGACCCCAGCACCCTCCTCATGAACTGAAACAAAACTATATTATCTCAAAGGAAACAAATTTAATCTTCTTTCTTTTGCTTGAGCTTTCTTTTAAATTGTCGGACAAAAAGAATCTTCTCAGCATTTTTTGGAAAGATCTTTTCGAATATGCTACCCCCTTCCAAATATATATATATATATATATATATATATATATATATATATATATATATATATATATATATATCTTGACAATGATAACGCGATCACTGTGCTGCTCATAGTAGTTTACCCGCATTCCTATTTTCTTATTCATTATCAGTCCTACTCCTGTGATAAACCCAACTGATTTTGTATTTATAATCCTGTATTCACCTGACCAGAAATCCTGTTCATCCTGCCACCGAACTTCACTAATCCCCACTATATCTAACTTCAACCTATCCATTTCCCTTTTTAAATTTTCTAATTTTCCTACCCGATTAAGGGATCTAACATTCCACGCTCCGATCCGTAGAATGCCAGTATTATCTTTCCTGATGACAACATCCTCCTGAGTAGTCCCCGCCCGGAGATCCGAATGGGGGACTATTTTACCTCCGGAATATTTTGCCCGAGAGGATGCCATCATCATATGTTCATACAGTAGAGCTGCATGTCCTCGGGAAAAGTAGCGGCTGTAGTTTCCCCTTGCTGTACAGGTTTATATGCCAACTAGCTCTGCCGATGATGAGGAGATCGAAGAAATATATGAGGAGCTAGAGGAAATTATTCAGACAGTTAAGGGAGAGGAAAACTTAATTGTTATGGGAGACTGGAATTCGGTAGTAGGAAAAGGAAGAGAAGGAAAAATAGTAGGCGAATATGGACTGGGCAGGAGGAATGAAAGAGGAAGTCGCCTGGTAGAATTTTGCACGGAACATGATTTAATCATAACAAACACGTGGTTTAAGAATCACAAAAGAAGGTTGTATACGTGGAAGAGACCAGGAGACACAGGAAGGTATCAGATAGATTTTATAATGGTAAGACATAGATTCCGGAACCAGGTCCTAAACTGCAAGACATACCCAGGGGCAGATATAGACTCTGACCATAACTTGTTGGTTATGAACTGTAGGCTGAAACTGAAGAAACTACAAAAAGGTAGGAAAATAAGGAGATGGGACTTAGATAAATTGAAGGAAAGTGAAGTTCTGGAGAATTTCAGAGGGAGATTTAGGCAACAATTGACAGAAACAGGGGGAAATAAAACAGTAGAAGAGGAATGGGTAGCACTGAGAGACGAAATAGTGAGGGCAGCAGAGGACAAAATAGGTAGGAAGGCAAGACCAACAAAAAGTCCTTGGATATCACAGGAAATACTAAATTCAATAGATGAAAGGAGAAAATATAAAAATGCAGTAAATGAAACAGGCAAAATGGAGTACAGACGACTAAAAAATGAGATTGACAGGAAGTGCAAAATGGCTAAGCAGGAGTGGCTAGAAGCCAAATGCAAATCTGTAGAAGAATGTATAAGAAGGGGAAAAGTAGATACCGCCTACAGGAAAATAAAGGATACGTTTGGGGACAGGAAGGACAGCTCTACGAATATCAAGAACTCGGATGGGAAACCAGTTCTCAGCAAAGAAGGGAAAGCTGAAAGGTGGAAAGAGTACATAGAGCAGCTCTACAAAGGAAATGAACTTAGAGACGATGTTGTAGGAAGGGAAGAGGAAATAGATGAAGATGAAATAGGAGATACTATACTGAGAGATGAATTTGACAGAGCCTTGAAAGACCTAGGTCAGAACAAGGCCCCAGGAGTAGATGACATACCCGCAGAGCTATTAAAGTCTCTGGGAAAGCCAGCCATGACAAGACTATTTGAACTGGTGTGTAGGATGTATGAGACAGGCGAAATACCCTCAGACTTTAAGAAAAATGTAATAATCCCCATTCCAAAGAAATCAGGCGCAGACAGGTGTGAAAATTACAGAACCATCAGTTTGATAAGTCATGGTTGCAAAATTTTAACACGAATTATCTACAGGAGAATGGAAAAGCTGGTAGAAGCTGACCTCGGGGAAGATCAGTTTGGATTCAGGAGGAACGTAGGAACCCGGGAGGCAATACTCACTTTACGTCTTATCTTAGAAGATAGATTAAGGAAAGGCAAACCTACATTTTTAGCTTTTGTAGATTTGCAGAAAGCTTTTGACAATGTTGACTGGAATACACTCTTTCAAATTCTGAAGTCAGCAGGGGTGAAATACAGGGAAAGGAGAATTATTTACAACTTGTACAAAAGCCAGACCGCAGTTATTAGACTCGAAGGGCATGAAAGGGAAGCATCAGTTGGGAAGGGAGTAAGACAGGGTTGTAGCCTTTCTCCAATATTATTCAATTTGTACATCGAGCAGGCGGTGAAGGAAAGTAAGGAAAAATTTGGAATAGGGATTAAAGTTCAGGGGGAAGAAATAAAAACATTGCGTTTTGCTGATGACATTGTAATTCTATCAGAGACAGCAAAGGACCTGGAAGAGCAGTTGAATGGAATGGATAGTGTGTTGAAGAGAGCGTATAAAATGAACATTAACAAGAGCAAAACAAAAATAATGGAATGTGGTCTTAGAAAATCAGGCGATGCTGAAGGAATTAGATTAGGTAACGAAACAATGAACGTGGTAGATGAGTTTTGTTACTTGGGTAGTAAAATAACATGCGATGGTCGTAGTACAGAGGATACAAAATGCAGAATGGCAATGGGAAGCAAAGCATTTTTGAAAAAGAGAAATTTGCTAACATCGAATATTAATTTAAGTGTAAGGAAGTCTTTTCTGAAGGCATTTGTGTGGAGTGTTGCCTTGTACGGGAGTGAAACATGGACGATAAGCAGTGCGGGCAGGAAGAGAATAGAGGCTTTTGAAATGTGGTGCTACAGAAGAATGCTGAAGATTAGGTGGGTAGATCGCATAACTAATGAAGAGGTACTGAACCGAATTGGTGAGAAAAGGAATTTTTGGCATACCCTGACTAAAAGAAGGGATCGCTTGGTAGGACACATTCTTAGACATCGGGGAATCGTAAATTTAGCATTGGAGGGAAGTGTGTGGGGTAAAAATCGCAGAGGGAGACCAAGATACGCGTATAGTAAGCAGATTCAAATAGATGTGGGTTGCCGTTCTTATGTGGAGATGAAAAGGCTTGCTCAGGATAGAGTAGTATGGAGAGCTGCATCAAACCAGTCTCCGGACTGAAGACCATAACAACATAACAATATATATATATATATATATATATATATATATATATATATATATATATATATATATATATATATATATATCCTCTTCATGAACAGACACCAAAATATGTTACCTCAAAGGAAACTAATTGAATGTTCTTTCTTTTCTTCAGCTTTCTTTTACATTGTTCGCTAAAGACCTTTTCGAATATCGAATATGCGAACCCCTTCCAAGTAAAAATATACTGGCGAATCCCTTAATATATATATATATATATATATATATATATATATATATATATATATATATATATATATATATTATGGCGACCCCAACAGTCTCCTCATGAACTGAAACAAAACTATATTATCTCAAAGGAAACAAATTTAATCTTTTTCCTTTTGCTTCAGCTTTTTTTTTTAAATGTAGGACAAAAAAGAATTTTCTCTGTATTTTTCAGAATGATCTTTTCGAATATATAACACCCTTCCAAATTAAAATATTTTGGCGAGCCTAACCCCCTCCTCATGAACGGAAACAAAAATACGTTATCTCAAAGGAAACTAATTTAATGTTCTTTCTTTGTTTCAGCTTTCTTTTAAATTGTTGGTCAAAGAATTTTCTCTGTATATTTTGGAATGACCTTTTCGAATATGAGAACCTCTTACAAGTAAAAATATTCTGGCGAACCTGACACCCTCCTCATGAACCAAAGCAGAACTATGTTATCTCAAAGGAAACAATTTAACTTTTTTTTGCTTCAGCTTCTTTTAAATTGATGGACAAATAATTTTTTCTGTATTGTTCGGAATGGGGCACATTATCATATTTCTACATGATTACAATAGAAAAATATAGTCGTATTTGCCTTAACGAATGTTTCGCATTCAGGCAAGACTCAGAAGCATATAATGCTCATTAAGAAACTGCACAGACAGCTTGTAAAGAAGTACATATTTTTCATTTAGAAATTTTGAGAATTACTTACTGTATCACGACCTTTTACCTTTCAGACTCAATCATCGAATGTTCAAATGTTTGTAAACCTATTGGACCAAACTGCTGCGGTCATCACACCACAAACCTACAAATTGTTTAACTAACTTACACTAATATATGATCGATGCATAATGAATGTTACACAGGAGACTCCGCAAGTTTTACATTAAATATATTTCACTCAGGCATAACGTTTCTGTATTAGTGAACCCCTAGTTCTTTCATGGTGCAAGTACTTCCTCCTGTGACCGTGAAGCCCGGACAAGACTCTGTCGTTCTGACAATTTTATATAACTGACAACTGGTGCGAGAATTGGCCAGACATTTTTATGGTATTTCTCTATAGTTCCATCCTCTAATATCTCGCGGGAAGAAAGAACACCTAAATATTTCCGTTTTCGATCGGATTTCTCTTATTTTATTATTATGATCGTGTCTCCCTATGTTGGTGGGTGCTAACAATATTTGTTCCATTCGGAAGAGAAAGCTGGTGAAAGAAATTTAGAAATAGATGTCGCCGCAACGAATAACGCCTTTCCTTTAATGATTTACAACCCAACTCGTGCATCATTTGCGTAATACTCTCTCCCCTATATCACGATAATACAAAATGACCCGCCCTTCTTTGAACTTCCTCTAAACCGTCTTTCAGTCCCACCTGTTGTGGACTCCTCAATGCCGGTCCGCCTTCCCTACAATATTTTCAATGTATTCTTTCCAATTGAAGTTGCTCGTAATTGTTATTCCTAGGTATTTAGTTTGACTGATTTATCGAGTAAATGAAATTTAACGTATTTGTTTTAGTGGTCATATGTATGTCTTCACACTTCTCATTATTAAGAATCAATTGCCACTTTTTGCACCATTCAGATATCTTATCTATATCATTTTGCAGTTGCTTTTGATCGTCTGGTGACTTTGCTAACAGATAACGTACTGATTTGGATGTTTCAGCATGGATTGACACCTGGATATGTAAATGGAATCGCTTCAAGTACTCCATATGCACTGATTCAGCATAAATTTTGATTGAATTCGAAAATGTTAAAGAGGTTGTACTAATATCATTTCCATCAGAGTATATAACTCAATACCGGTAAAAACAACAGAGAACATGACATAACATTTTCCATAGACTTACTAAATTAGTTTGAGAGACTATGAAAAAAAAATTACAGCACGATATTGTGGCAAACCAACTACTTATAAAGCAATCATATATGTGACGATGCTTTTGGTTCCTCTAATAGAAGGATTCCTATAATCATATCGCCCCCATAAATCTATACAGAAAATTTGGGTATCTGATGCGTCTACGTGGTATTTTTCAAGTCAAAAGTTTCGTAAGTGTGAATAGTAACGTCGCGTCGTACAAATTAAACGACAGCCAGATAAACTGCGGAGTGCATACCGACTCATTCACGTCGCCTCTCTAAGGATGGAAGTAAAGTAGTTCTCGGGTTTTTACACTTACAGTTAAGTTAAAAGTATATTAGAGTACTCCGAGTATCGAAAACTATCAGAACTAATTTCAATTAAGCTGAGCTACACTTGTACCTTGTTTCATACAACTTTATTTAATTTTCACGGTCTAGGTTTCGGTTTATGAACCCATTTTCCAGTGACTTACTGATTCCATAATACACAAGTAAAGACAAACCATAACATTATTCCAGTACTCTGGTTTCCGATTTCAACACTGGACGTTATTACTCTATGATAATTAATTTTAGAAAGCATTACATATGCGTTTCGCATTTGTACCTTTTATAATAACTCATGTTAGTAACTAAATTATTTGTAACCTCCGTGTTATATACTTTTTTAGTGATGATGATTCGCTGAAATTGTCTAGAGACAATTAATTAATGTACCTGGAGAATTTATGTAATTGATTCATTAGCAATAATAGTCTCATATTCTCAATATTGTTATCATCTTTTATGTATTTGTTACCAGTAATCTGAAAGAGGGTAATAGCTGAAGTCTGTCTACTCGTTCAGTAGTAAATTTGGTGCTGTTCGCATCAAATTTTTAAAATTTCCAATATTTCTAATTCGATCAGTTTTGCACCTTTACCGTCTACATGTAAAGACTTCTACATCTATTGCATATTTGTGCTTCTGGTCTACGCAGTGTTCAGCAAATACAAAATCTGGCTTTGTCAATCTGCAACTCCTGTGGTGTTCCCTGAGCCTATTGCATAAAGACTGACCTGTCTGTCTCCTATATAGCTTGACTGACACTCTTTATAAATGATTTTCACCAAGAACCCACAGTGGAATCAATCAATAAACACTATAAATACTGCACTATGCATCGTACACAAACTTTACACAATCTTGATTTATTGATCAATCTATGTGTGTTAGCCACACACAACATACATGTATTGGTTTATGTTCATCTCTGTTAAAGATATATGGCTCAATGTAGTCTTAGGATAGAACTGTACACGTCTGGTGTCATGCCCAGGAGCTACAATTGCTGGAAATAATACCTTGTACCTGTAATCCTAGAGTCAAATACTCTATCCACAGGCTAACTTTTGCGAAATAATAATCAAATATAAATTAAAGATATATTATTAATTACTGAAAGACGTTTTATTCTAACGTTTGAAAATGGTAAAGACAACGTCAGATAACTCAGTTGAATAATGTTTATTCAAATATATGTTTTGATCTATTGGAAGCAGTCTTACACAAATAAAAGTAATAAAGTAGAAGTAAACCTTTTAAAATAATCATAACAGATGCTTTAACTGCGCTATGAGAATTGTAGCAAATCTTAAACTAAGTAATCACTTCACGATCACACAACTCGAAATAATTGTTAGCTCAAAACAGTTCAAATCTTAGCCCAACAAACAAAATATAAACACTAGTAAATTCTCATGTAAGACCACATATACGGTTCAATTACATTTCCGTAATGAAATGGGAAAAATTAAATGTTCTTAAACTGGTACACATTAACACTTGCCACAGTACCGACCTGTGTACTGTCGCAAACGAAGCACTTCAGCTATCGAGGCCGGTCCGCCTTCTTCCAAGACGACTCATAAAGTGCTCCTATAACCCCAAAGAGAGCTCCTCACGAATAGTCCAAGTATTTTATTGGGCCACAGCAAATTCCTGTCCTAGCCATTCTCTCACTGCAAGATCGCCATCCCCTCGAAAAGTAGCAGATTTCTTAACATGAAATATTGACTTAACTTTTACAACTTTCACACTAACTTAAAATTTTGACAATATTTAACAGAAAAGTTATCAATATTCAGTTACCTTGGGACTGTTTATCAGCAGTACACATAACGTATGAAATAAATAAATATGTAAACAAGATAGCCTTCATGAGTTTGACCGCTCACGTTACACAATATTTATATATAGTTACTGGCAAAATATATAAATAATCATTAAATATAAATTCAAATACCCTGAGACGGTTTTTCGTCTCAAACGTGTCCAAGACATTAACGATGCGGCCGGGAATCAAACCCGGACCTCCATGCTTACTGAGCAGACGTCTTACCGTTAGACCACCGCACCACTAATGCTTCAGGCGCCTTGGAATAGTCTAAGTACGACTTCCCTCCACGTTACAAAATTTGATTCAGCTTCTGTGTTGCATAGATAATTGCCACTACTGCCAAGGCTCTTCCAAGCAGCGAAATAACATGGAGGTCCGGGTTCGATTCCCGGCCGCATCACAAATTTTAATTAACTAATTCTTATGTATCGTTAATTCATTAAATAGTTAAACGAACATGAGAACAAGAGGTGCATATCATGCTGATTGCAGTTACTGTTGAGGACACGATAATCTGACTGTATTTCCGTTTTGAAATGATCTAACGAGTGTAATAACTCATTAAAAGAATAGATTAGATTAAATGAATTTCAAAATGATAATTTGTGGTAAAAAGCTGTCATACATAGTTCGTTGAAATCGCAAGGCGCATTCAAGAGTTGATCATTTTAAGCCTAATTTTGCTACATCCAGATATTGTGAACATCACTTTTTGCCGTTTTGAAGCTATTAAAATTATTTTTGATTCATGATATGCACCTAATTTTTCTTACATTGTCGATGCCTTCATAATTGATGAGAATATAACAGTGAGATTTATTATTTACTAGCTGAAAACTCTGCGTTGCCAAGGTATTTATTTATTTATTCATTCAACCCTTGAGTTAGTATTTGCCCTATCCCTTCTCGCTCTGTCCTCCTTTTTTAAATGTAATATTTATGGGAAAATAGATAAGAAATGCGGCAGTCTTGCATAATGTAAAATTCTTAAGTGCAGTATCCAAACAAAGAAAGTTAGTAATCAAAATACAAACGATATGTAACATTCGTACATTCATTTCATTCAAAACTTGTCTATAAACAATATTTCTTGTTACTTTTCGAGGAACTATTACGAATGAATTCTTTACTGATCCCACCTTTCAGCAAGAGACATGTAGTTGTCCGTGTGAGAAACACGGACAAGTTAAATCCACTCCACAGTATTTAATACATTGCCTTCTGATTTATTAATCCTCATGCATAATGCAAGTCTCACTGGAAACTGCTGTCTCTTGAAGTTAAAAGGTAACTCTGTTGGAAATAATGGGTACTCGTAGAATATACCCTGTTTCATTCTCTTCCTTTTATTGTAGCTCCATATTTGCTTTCGCCTGCAGGCGTGTACGCTTCACAGTTCAAAGTTGTTACACTACCCTCAGCTTTCATAAATCTCCTTAAGCTGTCCGCAATATAAGAGTGTCATAGCACTAACACAGTCTAACATATACAGTCAAACGTTTGTTATACACTGCGACAGCAGCCCTCCAAGTGGTCGGCAAGCCAAATTTCTGAATGTGATATTGGATGAGTGCGAATAGTTTCGTTTCTAATGATTTTAACATACTTTTCACATTATGGAACGTATGTAGTGCCATAAAATAGGTAAGTAATAACGTAAAAATAGCTCCACATTTGTCTATCTTATGTTTCCTAAGATATCTGACAAGGTACGAAACGGTACAGTGCAGGACAGTTTATTTACAATTATCTTGTAACCTACAGGCTTCTACAGAATAATTTCGTTTTCTATAAACAATAAAGAATGTCTAGCAAACACCAGAAGATCTGCCCTTTGTAAGAAAGACGTCACTTTTCTACTGAGGAACGTTATCGTTTCTTCACTGCAATTCCAGGAAAATCGGCGAGGGTGGAACGTAGGAAACATACGTAGAATGCAATAACTACAGTATTTAACGAACCAAATCAATCACCACAGCAGCAACTGAAGGGAAAATGTCACAGACGTGGCAAGAAAACGGAAAAATCAATCAAACTGTTGTCAACAAAGATGAAACCAATTCCACAGTTGTTGCTACAGCTGAACCACAAAGGGAAAGAATCTTCTAGACATTATCTTTTTAAAATAATCACCCTCAAAAGAATATGTGCGTATAAGAAAGACGAATGAGGCCTAAAAACGTGCGAATCATTTGACTCCAAACCGAAATGATACGTGTCAAAAAACCCTTTGTCATAGTAAGAAAAGAGCATAATAGAAATTTATGTTTCTCTTTTGTTTATATTCTACTTAGTTTTAGCGGAATAAGCTGCAAATAAACACGTATTGTTAAGTATTGATTCATGACGAAGTTCTTCTTTATACCTCTGGCTCAAGTTCGGATGTTTTTACATTAATTTCTGTATTATGTCTCTTGATATTTTACTAATGCTTGTAACCCAAGAAGATATACTAACTATTTCGTTAATTGTGTACATAAATAATTATAAGCAAACATCACGCATTCGGCGGCTTGCCCACCGCTAGGAGCGCTAGTGTCGTTGGTAACAACTTTCACAGTAATGAGTGTCGCGTCTGTATATGTTAGACTGTGGTAGTAAGTAATAAACAGGTTAAAACGTGGTTCATGATGTGAGAGGTTTATATCCACCGCACTATAGACGATGCATTTATTGAATTAGGTGTTGTACAATTTTGCAGGTATATATTCATTTGTATAAGTTCTGTATGTCGGTAAAATCTGTTGCAAATACAATTAGTATTAAAGGAATAATAGATTATTATCTGATGTGTGATGGAGCGGTTTTACCTGAACGTTACTGTTTATGACCTCATATCCCATGACCAATGTGTCGTACTGTGATATAATTTCGAAGGTACATTCAGCTCTATGTGTGTATACCGGGTGTGTGAAATTTCCCGCAGTACAATTTACAGGTTATAAAATTATGATTTAATCATAAATTGTAACGTCATACCGAATGCCGTAGTTTTTGTACATGAAAGCGGAAAAGGAATAACCGAGACACTTTTTTCATCAGCGAGAAGAAGTGTAATAAAGATTTGAAATTATGTTTATAGTGTGTTGCAAGTCGCTAAGTACACTTATTTTCATGCAATGTTGAGCAAAGTCTCGTCACATGATGTGACTGATTTTTACGTTTCCTATAGTTTATGTCGTTACATCTCCCAAATCATGTGTCGTATGTGCTTCTTACCCTTACTGCAACATTTACCTCACGGTAAGGAATGTGTGTACCAAATTCGGTCGAAATCGGTCAAGTGGTTTAGGAGAAAATGTGCAGCACTTTCGTGTGACGCGGCAGTTTTTAGCGTATCTCATACTCCATGACGTCATATCTCCTGAACTATGTGTTGTGCATGATTCTTGCACTTGTGGCTACCGTCCTTTCGGTTTGGAGATCAAGTGTGTAAATTTTCATAAACATAGGAACAAAACTGTAAATTTATATGCAATACAAACACACGGATACACTGCTTTATACGGGGTGTATCAAAAAGGATGCGCAAACTTACACGGTGGAAAGTACACGATAATAGAAGCAAACATGTTCCAGTAAACATGGTTACGCAAACGTGCTGTTTGCTAGGTAATTACGAATGTACGGTTCAAGACGCCAATGACGGCACTGTAAACATTGTCCTAGATAGTACGCATTAATTTGAAATTTAGACAATTTTGAGCATGGCTGATTAACAGCAACTGTAATCCAATTTTTTTTAACAGTCTTGTATACCAGCCAACCGGTGCTCACGTCAGGTTGATACTTGTATTCCATTTTTCCCTCCTCCATTCCAGTAACAATTCTTTGTCTGTTAATTGGTTATAGTTCATTCACTTAAGTACATTATTTCCGCTGTAAAGTGATCTTGCGAGGTTTTTTGCAAAAAAACGTTTGTAGGTACAGTTGCTTATACTACCTCCCTACTAAGGTATGTCATTCGTAAGTTTGTTTGTTTTGTTTGTAAATCTATCGGACCAAACTGCGTGGTCATCAGTCCGTAGCTTACAAACTACTTAAACCTAGGGAAACTAACCTAAGGACAACACACACACCCGTGCCCCAGGGAGGACTCGAACCTCCACGGCGAGCAACCGCGCGCTCCGCAGCGAGACGCTTTAAACCGCTCGGCTACTCCAACGCGGCCATTTGTAAGTACGTATGCTTCTGCACTACATATTGTCTACTACTTGGAACTTTCATTTAGAATACAATATTGTAAGAAAATGTCTTACCTTTCACAAACGTAAGCTGTTAATTATGTCTTTAATTATGTAACATTACAAGTCAGTACTGCCCACGTGACTTGTGGCCCGCTATGTGGCGCGGCCTAGTGCACGTTTACGTGGCTACGTATTTGGTGCCTCGTAGGCAGTTCCTTCAGGCCCGTCACACCATATTGGTGTAATTTGTATTTTATTTTTATAGCCAAAATGCTAATTTTTGTTGTAATCGACCTAAGCAATTCTGCTCGTAATATTTTTGACGTCATGTGTTTTATGTAAGTACTGGTGATTTTACTGTTTCAACTGTGTAAAACTGTTTCCTTATGTAAGATATTTATTCTGTTGTTATCATTTTTAGGTAACTACTTTTATTCTTCTGATGAAGTTGTCCTTAGTGGCAACGAAACCTAGGTCAAAAACCTAAAAATTACGCAACCGGTTGGTTGGTATACAAAATTGTTAAAAAATTGAAATTTAGACTTTACTATTAAGATTTACATCGCATTTAGTTCACATTTCACTTATGGGTTACCTGTTAAAGGAGGTGTTCGAAATGTCATCCTTGCATCTGGATGCAATACTATGCTGGTCTCTGCAAATAATTTCGAATTCTTTCGAAAATCCCTGGATTACTTTGAAATTCTTGACAAGAGTGTACAACTCTCCGCTAAAATTCTTCAACCGTTTTAACGGGTGTGCTGTACACTTCGCTTTTGAGGTGACCCAGACACAAAACCGAAAAGAATTTAGATCAGGTGATCTTGGAGACGAAGGTACAACACGTCGACCTCAACCTATTCATCTTTGGTCATATCTGCGCGTTAGATGCCGTCTCATAGCAGCAGCAAAACTGCCGGAGATATACATGCCGTGTACCTCATATACTGAACTTGCTGAAGGGGAACATCTCAAGCAATCCTGGAAGGTAGTAAAGCCAAAGTTTCAAATTAATGTGCACAGACTAGGACGTCATTTACAATGACGTCAGTGACGGCTTGGAACCATAATAAAACGCGGGTGACTACTGTGAAAGAATTTTACAACTGCACTACAATAGTCCCTACCAAGAATCAGATTGTTCCAATCTCGCCTGAATGAAAATCACATCTATTTAATTGCATTTTTTAAAAAGTTGTATTCTGATCTGATAAGACTGCATAATTGTACTGAATCAATAAGGCTACTTAACAATCTTCGTTCTTGGCACCTGTACTGCTCGTTTTGCGAATGCATCAAATTCAGTACCATTTATAATTGCCAGATGCAATGCAAATAGAATGGATATTTGCCGTTTCGAAACGCTTCAAATACTTCACAAGGAATGCGTTTTGCAATCGATGCTCGTGGCCACAAAATGCATCCTACACTAAATATTTTTCTAATGAAACGCCTGGAATTTTAACTACAATGAAAACACGTACGCCGCGGTGGAGTAGCCGAGCGGTCTAAAGCACCTCGCTGCGGAGCGCGCGGTTGCTCGCCGTGGAGGTTCGAGTCCTCCATGGGGCATGGGTGTGTGTGTGATTGTCCGTAGGTTAGTTTACCTAGGTTTAAGTAGTTTGTAAGCTACGGACTGATGACCACGCAGTTTGGTCCGATAGATTTACAGACATTTGAACATTTGAAAACACGTACTCTTTCTTCGAATGTACTCAAACTTACTCTTATTAAATCAACGATTCTCTTTTTCTTTCTCCAATGAAGATAAGAAATGGTTACGTTATTCCAGAAACTCATTACAAACTCTTAGTCAAGAATTCATTAACGGACATAAAATCCCATAACTGTTCAGATACGCTCGAATATTTTTTCCTTTCCAAAAGAGAACCTTCAACTTCTTCTATCAAATGTTCAAATTTACAATACAAAAGCTTATTCCTTCTAACAATGGCCTCAAACCGTAACATAAATTAATTCACAGTGTAAAATGTTTCCTTAGGTTATCAAATTTTCTAATGTTTGTTAACCTATTGGACCAAACTGCTATGTTCATCAGTCCTGGACTTAAAACGACTTAAACTAACTAAGGACAACACATACACCTCGGGTTCTTTAGGAATATTTCTACTGCTGTCTTGTCGAAAACTGGCATTTTGAGACCGTGGCTGAATACAAAATATAGGTGGATTCTTGCAAAGAAGAAACGACCCTGAACAAAATGATAGTTAATGTAAATGTTTTTTATCTGCTGTCTCTCGTAACAAATGGCGGTTTTGGTTGCAAAATTCACACTTTGCCCATTACATTAAACAATGTCATCGTTATAGAACGTTCAATTACATGAAAAATTAAGCAGAATAGTAGAAGTGAGTAAATTACAATACTTTCCTAAAGTAAATCTACATCTACATCTACATCTACATAGATACTCAGCAGATCACATTTAAGTGCCTGGCAGAGGGTTCATTAAGCATTTTCATAACTTTTATCTACCGCTCCATTCTCTAATAGCGCGCGGGAAGAAAGAACACCTAAATCGTTCCGTTTTCGATCTGATTTCTCTTATTTTATTGGGATGGTCGTATTTCCCTAAGTAGGTGGGTGCTAGCAAAATATTTTCACATTCAGAACTAAAAGTCGGTGATTGAAACTTCGCAAACAGATCACGCCGCAATGAATAACGTCTTTCTTTTAATGATTTCCACCCCAATTCGTGCAACATTTCCGTGACGCTTTCCCCCCCGTAACGTGATAAAACAAAACGAGCTGCCCTTCTCTGAACATTCTCAATACCTTCCGTCAGTCCCATCTGGTGAGGGTCACACAAGGGGCAACAGTACTCCAGGAGAGGACGCACAAGTGTGATGTAGGCAGTCTCTTTGGTGGAGCTGGTGCATCTTCGAAGCGTTCTGCCAATGAAACGTAACCTTTGATTCGCCTTCCCACAATATTTTCTGTGTGTTCTCTCCAGTCAAAGTTGTTCGTAATTGTAACTCCTAGGTATTTGGTAGAATTTACGACCTTAAGGTTTGACTGATTTATCGCGTAATTGAAGTTCAGTGGATTTCTTTTAGTGGTCATGTGTATTACTTCACACTTTTCTTTATTTAGTGTCAATTGCCAATTTTCGCACCAAGCAGAAATTTTGTCTAAATCGCTTTGCAGTTGCTTTTGATCCTCTGTTGACTTCACTAACCGATAAACGACAGCATCATCCGCGAACAATCTAAGGGAGCTATTCTGATTGTCTGCTAAATCGTTTATAAACACGAGGAAGAGTAGGGGACCTATAACGCTTCCCGGTGGAACGCCAGATATCACTTCTGTGTTACTCGATGACTTACCGTCAATTACAACGAACTGTGTCATTTCTGATAGGAAATCGTGAATCCAATCGCACAATTGGGAAGATGTTCCATAAGCACGCAATTTCATTAGAAGCCGCTTGTGGGGTACAGTAACAAAAGCCTTCCGGAAATCCAGAAATATGGAATCGATTTGAGATCCCTTATCGATGGCACTTAACACTTCATGTGAATAAAGGGCAAGCTGTGTTTCGCAAGAGCGATACTTTCTGAATCCGTGTTGACTATTGGTTAATAGGTCGTTCTCTTCGAGGTAGTTCATAATATTCGAACAAAGTATATGTTCCAAAATACTATTGCAAATCGACGTCAATGAGATAGGCCTGTAATTTTGGGGATCACTCCTATTGCCTTTCTTGAATATTGGAGTAACTTGGGCAACTTTCCAGTCTTTGGGTACAGATCTTTCGCTGAGTGATCGGTTGGAAATTATAGCTAAGTACGGAGCAATTGCATCAGCATACTCTGAGAGGAATCTAGTTGGTATACAATCTGACCCGGAAGATTTGTTTTTGTTTAGTGACTTAAGTTGTTTTACTACTCCAGGAACATCTACTTCTAAGTTTCGCATGCTGGCATCTGTTCTTGGATTGAATACTGGAGTGTTCACTTCGTCTTCTTTGGTGAAAGAATTTCGGAAAGCTCTGTTTAGTAATTCTGCCTTAGCAGTACTGTCGTCGGTACTATTACCATTGCTATCGCGTAGTAAAGGTATTGTCTCATTTTGAGTATATGACATAATTTTGCTGTTTGTTAACGAACTTATAACAGAGCTCATTTGTTTGGTTACTTTCATTGCTGAGTGAAAAGCGACCCATTACTGTGTCAGTTAGTCTACAAAAAATTTGTATATGAGTTTCTGCACTCACAGGGGGAGGCTAAACGATGACTGACACATGCTGCAGAGGCAAGAATTTTTTTCTTTTTTTTTGTTCTGGCTGTCAGTCACATGATGGGTGTTCCATGTTTCCAGCTAAATAACACACGTCATAATGTCAGGACGGGGCTCTTTCGTGACCGAGCGACGACAGAAACCATTCACAAATATTTTTTGCCGCTATTTACCATACTTTATCGGCATTTACTAGTGATGCAAGTATCGAATCCTGTTCACGAGACTTTACTTACTAGAGTCAGGCAAAAGACTGACAAAAAATTTATTTGATGTATAAACATTTTGTGAGCGTACGAAAGACATAAGAAGTTCCTGTCCCTAACCGTGAAAAACTTTGTGCTGTTACTAAAATACCGACATGTAAATCATTTTCTTGACCGAAAACTACTTCCTTTCCTTGAGAGCTGAGAGGGGGGACGGGGGCTTGACCTTCAGCCCTTTTTTTTAAGTACCAAGCTTTACTTTATAGCAGTAATCCGTCCGAATCTTTAAAAAGAGAATACAATATAAAAAGAACAAATTAAGTAAAAAGAAAAAAAAAAAACTACATGAATTAGCAAATGTGAGTGGATAGATACCCTGTGTTTTACAAAGTGAGTTTGTCGTCGTCATTTTGTATGTCTAACGTCAGTATTTTTAGCCACTGTTGCAGTTTTAACTCTGAATATGCATTTTTTAAAAGTTATCATTTCAATGTATTTTATCCATCGCTTTTTCACCTGTTTATATTTGATATTCTGCATTTATTAACCACCGTTTTACCTATTGATATCTGTCAAACTCAGATGTTCATGGGGCGAATAGCGGCATACTAATCTGCTTCCAGCCTGCCCAACAGGGCGTAAAATAACAAATAATATTATTTATTTATTTAAATATTTTACGCCCACATTGGATCACTTTAATAAATCCATACACATTTAAGTCTTGATCCTAGTTTTAGATTTGGCTTTTCTCTTCTGCTCCCAAAACGTCTTCATCCTTTCCGACCTGGCTGCCCTTTCTTCATCTGTTATGGTGTAGTTTTTGCGTGTAAATGTCTTTAATTTAAATCTCGTGTCACTGAGTTTCAGGATCTTCTTCTCTTCTCTGCCTTCAGTTTGTTGCATTGTCAAGCCTAAGTCATCTAAATCATCTTGAACTTCTTTAAACCAGCTGTTCTTGGTCTTACTTTTCCAAAAGTAGCTGAACAGTTGTTTCAGTAGCCTGGTAGTCTGGAAATGTGGCAGAAAAAAGCAACTCTCCTTTTCCGCAAATAATATATATAAACCTCTGACCCGTCAGTCGACAAGACTCAACAGACGGACAACCTCCGAAGAAGTCCGGCGCAGCATCGGACGGAAAGTAAGGAAGCAGCAAGTTTCTTAGAAAACGCCCTACAACCCAGAAACAAACGTGAAAGGGACGTTTCTCCAGAAAGTTATAAAAAGGGAAATGGAGACTGGTTTGTACACAATGCAGAACCTTAGCAACGAATGTGTGCGTCTCATCCTGTATACGATCCAAGCGTGTTACACTATATTTGTTTCACGAACTTAAATAGGTGTTGCGTATCAAGAAATTTATTGTTTTAGGGCGACTGGACACAATTTATAGCTATATCGAAGATATAGAAAATAGTAAGGAAAATACAATACATTACATATTCTTAATTACTTTGTCGATTCTGACTAATAACTTCTAGGAGTACGAAACGCCGCGTGTCTACTACAGAGTTAGAGGACTAGTATCCTTTTATGGTCCTGTGTCCTGTGTTAAGGCGGACCCTTAAACGCCCGGGAGCCCTGTTCTGTTTTTCTGACCGCGTGAGCATTAGGTTCTGCGCCCGTGCTATGCGGTGGTGCGTTATCATCTAGAAATATCGCAGAACCGTCTGGCCAACTCAACGTACCTCCCAGAACAATTAGCCGGAGCCATTCCATACAAGAAGAATGCACCCTAGACCACAACTGACACAACCACCGCCTTGTTGGCAAGCGGGATGCCCCGATTCATATTTCCTGTACCATATGCTGTGCAGCTCAAGTCGTGATTCCCAGATGTAGATGATGTATGATTTCAATTACGCCGTAAAGTTTCACTTCTTAACTTGAAATTCAGCGCCGCGTAAATGTGCGCGCACCGCAGACCGACAGTTTTGAACAATAAGGGGGTAAAGCTTTGTTGTTGTTGTTGTTGGGTTTAATGGGACTAAACAACTAGGTCATCAGTCCCCTGTTTTTAGCTAGGAGCCCACGTTTTGAAGCTTAATATTAAGAAAGAGAAACTCACAGAAGGGACAGACTGACGGACAATTCGCTGACAACAAAAAAAGGAAGACACGCAATAGATAAAAAAACACAAAGTCAGAAACTGAGCTAAAACTCGACAGGAGAGTACCATGGCTGGCTGATCATGAAGATAATAAAGGATGAGCCAGCCATGCTGCCCACACTAAAAACCACTTGGCATTCGACACAAAAGTCGTAAAAGGACTCAAAAATTTTGGATAGATGGGACCGAAGCGGTCAGGCTATATCAGTTATCACTAGATTGAATTATAAAAACCAGCTGCGCGAATAAAACTTAAGACAGTTAGCCGTGGAGGCGTCGTCACCTAAAACTAAGGTTAGCGCGTCTGATAGACTAAAAGATTACCGCAAGTGGTGAAGCTTTCCTGATAATTTTACATTGACTATCGCTTGCGACGCACGAGTACCATACCATTGTTACTTGCTTCAAGAAGCTTTCGCGCGTGAAATAGGAAGACCTGCATTGTGAAGTGAACTGCTCGCCGTGCACGGTGCCTAACTAGTTCCAGTAGGGAGCAAGACAGGCGGGTGCCTCTCGACGGCATCCTAGACGCGCTGAGTAGGATTACAGTCAAGGAGGTTCGCGGGCCCGCCAAGGGCACTCGAGGTCGCGGAATGCGCCAGCAGCAAGGAACGTGCGGTATGGGGCGGTACCTGTCCACGTGGACTGTCCTCCAGGGCGTAGCTCCAGGAGTGCGTGCATCCTTACTGAAACACGTGTACTACTGCCAAGAGAGTGGCACGGGTACTCAGCATTGTAATAGGAACGGTAGTGGTGATTGTGACAAAAGTCACGCAAGAACAAGGCGACCGTATTGCAGCTTTATGAGAGTGCCGAACAATCTTACTGTATTGGTGGCTAAATTACGGGCCACCAGCATATATATGTATATATATTATTTCGAATAGAAACCATTATAAGATCAAGATGCACAATACACTCCTGGCCACTAAAATTGATACACCATGAAGATGACGTGCTACAGCCGCGAAATTTAACCGACAGGAAGAAGACGCTGCGATATGCAAATTATTAACCTTTCAGAGCATTCACAAGGTTGGCGCCGATGGCGACACGTACAACGTGCTGACATCAGGAAAGTTTCCAATCCGATTTCTCGTACACAAACTGCAGTTGACCGGCGTTGCCTGCTAAAACGTCGTTGTGATGCCTCTTGTAAGAAAGAAATGCGTACCATCACGTTTCCAACTTTGATAAAGGTCGGATTGTAGCCTATCGCGATTGCGGTTTATCATATCGCGACATGCAACTCGCGTTGGTCGCGATCCAATGACTGTTAGCAGAATACGGAATCGGTCGGTTCAGGAGGGCAATACGGAACGCCGTGATGGATCCCAACGGCCTCGTATCACTAGCAGTAGAGATGACAAGCAACTTATCCGCATGGCTGCACGAACATTCGGCGACGTTTGCAGCAGCATGGACTATCAGCTTGGAGACCATGGCGGCGTTTACCCTTGACGCTGCATCATAGACATGAGCGCCTGCGATGGTGTACGCAACAACGAACCTGGGTGCACGAATGGCAAAACGTCATTTTTTCGGATGTATCCAGGTTCTGTTTGCAGCAGCATGATGGTTGCATCATTGCTTGTCGACATCGCGGAGAACGCACATTGGAAACGTGTATTCCTCATCGCCATACTGCCGTATCACCCGGCGTGATGGTATGGGGTGCCATTGGTTACACGTCTCGGTCACCTGTTGTTCGCATCTACGGCACTTTGAACAGTGGCCGATACATTTCAGATGTCTTATGACCCATGGCTCTACCCTTCATTCGATCCCTGCGGAACCCTACATTTCAGCAGGATAATGCACGACCGTATGTTGCAGGTCCTGTACGAGCCTTTCTGGAAACGGAAAATGTTCGACTGCTGCCAACACATTCTCCAAATCTCTCACCAACTGAAAACATCTGGTCAATGGTGGCCGAGCAACTGGCCCGTCACAATACGCCAGTCACTACTCTTGATGAAATGTGATATCGTGTTGAAGCTGCGTGGGCATCTGTACCTGTACACACCAACGACGCTCTATTTGACTCGATGCCCAAGCGTATCAAGGCCGTTATTACGGCCAGAGGTGGTTGTTCTGGGTACTGATTTCTCAGGATCTATGCAGCCAAGTTGCATGAAAATGTAATCACATGTCAGTTGTAGTATAATATATTTGTCCAATGAATACCCCTTTATCATCTGCATTTCTTCTTGGTGTAGCAATTTTAATGCCCAGTTGTGTACATAATGTCTTATAATACAATGGCGGAAAAATGTTTGTACACATGGAAAGACGATGTTAATTTTGATACGTGACGTAAGTTGCCACCTGGGGGATAGAGGACGTACTGTCAATGGTTCCAACGTCGTTCGTCAACTTATGCCGTAGTGACATAGCCGCCACAGCACCATTTGCGTGTTCTCTTTAATATGCAATGTTAAAAATCAAACCGATTCTGAAACCGGGTAAACCGAATGACCAACCAAACAACTACCGCCCAAATGCAGTTCTTAGCATGATTTACAAAGTACTGGAGAGACTTGTGTGTAACCGAATGAGCCCAGATATCCTAAAATGTATATCTATGGAACCAGTGGGCTTCCGGCCAAACAGGAGCAGCACAAATAAAGTCCTTTCACTAACTTCCTACATCGAGGCAAGCTTCCAAAGACAGGGAAAAACATCACTGGTATTTATAGACCTGACAGCGGCATATGACTGTGTGGAGACAAGGCCTGATTTTTCAAACTACTCCCGCATCGTGTCATGTCTGAAAATGGCTAACCTGATCAATGAAATGCTCTGCAACAGACCATTTCAGGTGATACTAGGGAACAATAGGAGCAGAATTATGAAGTTCAATAACGGCTTGTTGCAAGGATCAATCCTGGCACCGCTACGTTTTAGCATGTATATGCCTAATACCAATCCCGAAAAGTTTGGGTATGCATATGACTCGGCTACAGCTACACAACATCAAGATATGGAGCATGCTGAGACTGCCCTGACAAGCGACTTGTCCTTACTGGGAACGTACTTTCGTGATTGGATATTGCAACCACCTAAAACTGAGGCTACGTGTTTCCACCTGAATAATAAATTAGCTACTAAAACCAGACAGCAGTTATCAGAGTTGAAGAGCATGAAAGGGATGCAGAAGTTGAGAAGGTGTAAGACAGGGTTGTAGTCTTTCCCCAATGTTATTCAATTTGTACATTGGACAAGCTATAAAGGAAAGCAAGGGGAAAATTTGAGAAGGAATTAAAGTTCAGAATGAAGAAATAAAAAACATTGCATTTTGATGATGACAATGTAATTCTGTCAGAGACAGCAAAGGACCTGAAGGAGCAATTGAACGGAATGGACAGTGTGGTAAAAGGAGCATATATGATGAACATTAACAAGAGCAAAACAAGGGTAATGGAATGCAGTCTTATAAAAACAGGCTATGCTGAAGGAATTACATTAGGTAAAGAATCAGGAAAGGTGGTAAATGAGTTTTGTTACTTGGGCAGGAAAATAACATTTGATGACCGCAGTTCAGACGATATAAAATGCAGAATGGCAATGGGAAGATAAGTGTTTATGAAAAAGAGAGATTTGTTAACATAGGATGTTAATTTAAACATAAGGACGTCCTTTCTGAACGCATTTTTGTGGTTTGTTAGCTTGTATGGGAGTCTACATCTACATGGGATACTCTGCAAATCACATTTAAGTGCCTGGCAGAGGGTTCATCGAACCACAATTATACTATTTATCTCCCATTCCATTCTCGAATAGCGCGGGGGAAGAAAGAACACCTGAATCTCTCTGTTCGAGCCCTGATTTCTCGTATTTTATTTTGATGATCATTTCTACCTATGTAAGTGGGAGTCAACAATATATTTTCGCATTCGGAGGAGAATGTTGGCGATTGGAGTTTCGCAAGTAACCCACGCCTCAGCGATAAGCGCCGTTGTTGTAATGATTCCCATCCCAGATCCTGTATCATTTCCGTAACGCTGTCTCCCCTGTATCGTGACAATACGAAACGAGCTGCCCTTCTTTGGACTCTTTCGATGTCCTCCGTCAAACCCACCTGATAAGGATCCCACACTGGGCTGCAATACTCCAAAAATGGACGGACAAGCGCAGTGTATGCAGTTTCTTTAGTAGTTCTGTTGCATCTTTTAAGGGTTCTGCCAATAAAACGCAGTCTCTGGTTCGCCTTTCCCACGATATTATCTACGTGTTCTTTCCAGTTTAAGTCTGAAGTAATAGTGATTCCTAGGTATTTTGTGGAGTTTACGGCCTTCACATTTGATTGATTTATGTTGTAAACAAAGTTTAACGGATTTCTTTTCGTACTCATGTGGACGACTTCACACTTCTCATTATTTAGAGTCAATTGTGAAACGTGGACGATAAACATTGCGGACAGGAATAAGCGCTGTCGAGTAGAGTGCGTTCGTCCAAGACACGCACCCCAGGCTTCATGTTCTGAAGTGCGATATGCGACAACTCTGCTTCACCTGTGGTGATTGTGGAGGGGGCTTTAGGCAGCTTTAGGTATTTGCAGGATAAACTTTATTTAATTGTGGTAATACAACAAAACATCACCATGAACATTAAATTTTTCTTCAAACGGGCCACACCTTGACCCAAACACGTAGTCCTTCGTCGTCTGAAACACGTCGCCTATTCCTCGTCCTTAAACAAAATGGTTTATCACCTACAAAAAGCGAGTACCAGCTTTACTAGGTACCTCTGCAATACTCCACGTCCGAAATGCAACAATGTCCCTCTCGGAAAAAGATTCAAGTCCACCCTTTTTAGCATCACTTGTACGAACAATCGCTACAGTAAGCCATCCAGAACCACCAGTCACTTACAGACTTTTTGTACTGAAATCAAATATGGCACCCACAAAAATTAAGGCACCATGGAAAAATCTCTTTTTTTCCTTATCTTATCTTTTGTCATTTTTGCAACAGGAAAATGTGATGATTGTGTGGAATCCCCCAACTGGGGTCGTGTTCAGCCTGCCTGCTGCAAGTCTTTTTAGCTGACGCCACGTCGCGCCTTGCGTGTCAAGTAATAAGGACGACAGAACACACAGTCACCAAGCAGAGGAAATTTCCGACTGGACCGGGAATCGAACCCAGATTCTCTGCGTGGCAAACGACCACTCTGCCCACTAGACTATGGAGGCGGACTATAGGAAGCTGTTGTGTTCTTCCAACCATGTAATGCTCTCATTGTGATTTGAATCTCTTCTTAAGATTACCTGCCATAGTGGGGTTTGGAGGCGATCTGATCGCATTATAGTTTTAAAATAAAAAGGCAAGATCGCACATTAATAATTTATTAAATGACGACCGGTTCCGGTGCACTGTGTCACCATCTGGTCTCATATATGTTATAAGCTGGACATCTGTCAAAAATATAAAAGACATGCAAGAAATAACGTAAAAAATAAAAAGTAACATACATTTGGGATTAAGTGCCTGTATGTTACTTTTTATGTTTTTACGTTATTTCTTGCATGCCTTTTATATTTTTGACAGATGACCAGCTTATAACATATATGAGACCAGATGATGGTGACACAGTGCACCGAAATCGGCCGTCATTTAATGAATTATTGATGTGCGATCTTGGCTTTTCATATTAAAGCTATGAATCTCTTCTATTGGTCCGTATTTGCCTTACAAATGTGGGGTTGTGGATCCGCCTCGATGAAAAACGCTTATTATTTTCATGCCCAAACTAATTTCGGCGAAAATCCCATCATCCACAGCGGGTTTTTGTATTTAATGTAAAAGAATGCAGAAAATACATATTTACAAAACTGTGAAACATATTTTAGTATAAGGTAGCATTTCCGTAGCTTTCACCATTAGGCTATTTACACTTCGATACTGCTTTTTGCATTTTATGCGGCGTAAAGCTTGTCAACTACAACATTATAAGTGGCTGTTATTATTAAAACTTACTATTGTGAAAACCTATCCTCTTCCTAACCGCACTGTTTATCGTCCATGTTTCACTCCCATAGAAGGCAACTCACCACACAAACTCCTCCAGAAAAGACTTCCTTACACTTAATATTCGATGTTAATAAATTTCTCTTTTTCAAAAAGGCTTTTCTTCTCAATGCCATTCTCCATTTTAAATCATCCGTACTGCAATCATCATATGTTATTTTTCTGCCCAAGTAACAGAACTCATCTACCAACTTTATCGTTTCGTTACCTAATCTAATTCATTCAGCATAGCCTTATTTTCTTGGACTGCTTTCCATTACAGTTGTTTTAGTTTTGTTAACGTTATTTATTTTTGTTTTTCGTTATTTATTTATTTATCATAATTTCCGTGCCGTAATAAACGTAGAATTTAAATAAAAGTTTATAAAAATTTACTTACGAGATTTAGCTACCGACGATTATGTTATTAGCATCGAAATGTGATGGTAGTTAGGAAAGTACTTTCCGTTTGGTAATGAAAGAAGAATCGGTTATCAATAAAGAAAGCAACTTATTTCACAAAAATCTACTTTTGAACACAATCCCCGTACGTTTGTAGGCATTTCTTATAGTGTAGTATATGTATATGTATTGCATCGTCATAGAATGTTGCCTCCTGTGTTGTCAACGATGTGGTAACGTGTTCTTTTACCATTTCATCGTTGTTGAAGCGCTTATCGCCAAGGAACCAAAAGAGATGAAAATCGCTGGTGGCGACTTCGGAACTGAACGGAGGATGGCCGAAAACTTCCCCTGGAAAGCTCTGAAGTAATTGTTTTGTTGCATTCCTAGTGGACGTCGACTTCGTTGGTCCTCATGCACTTTATCAATCCCTTCCTTAAATTCTCAGACACATATCCCGCTACGTAAGCCACCCAGGTTTGTCAATAAATGTCACTTGGTTTAAAGTTCTTTGCATCCAGGAAACGAATCACAAATCTCAATTCACACGTTGCGGGATTTTCGATGAGCGCTGCCATTACAAATAAATAAATAAATCATTTTAACTGATTCTTCCGTCGCTTCTTGGTAGGACATACTCAAATAACTTAAAAATGTGTGTGTTCTATAAGTTTATTCTTGTTTACTAAACCGATTTTCGGCCTATTAGGCCATCTTCAGAGTATTTACTGCTGTGTCAAAGAGGTTACAATATTTAGAAACGGGGAGACAAGAGATGACAATTGTCTCCACTTAGATCGACATACATAGTATAACACTTCTTTGACATTGTGTTATTACAGTTATCAACTTAAAAACTAAACAGTAATACATGAATATACAATGTGTGAAGGATAAAACAAGGAATAAATTTGAATATAACCTGGGAACTGAAACTACCTACTATTACAAACAAACTGATAATGCTGATATATAAATATATATAAGTGCCTTGTTTATAATTCTGTACTATAATTATAGATGGTGTTACATATGACAGTTGTAAGACCAGGTTTGGAGTGGCATCAAGAACTTAGAATGAAGAGTTACTGCATTAGATTAAACTAAAACGACGCACAAAAACCAGCGAGCTCGAAATGGAGTCACTTCGTTCTGTTTGAACCAGAAATACTACTGCTCATGAACGTACCTGCGGAGAAAAATCGAAACAGAACTCTTTCCCAACTACCCACGTATTTTATACTGGTAAAGCGTTGGAAATGTAATCTTCACAGATTTTTAATGGTATTTTGTCTCTATGTTTTAAGAAGGTGATATTCTGACCGAGCGTAGGAATCTGTAAGTATTAAGAAATCTAAGAGGGCCTCCCTGTAAAGTCACTCCGTGATATAAAGAGAATCTATTTCCTCTTGCATGCGTTTAAAATGCTGTCTGACTGATGTGTAAACGAGAACGTAACAAATCCCAAATCAACGCAGATATGTTGCAGTCGTTGACTCAAGTCTTGAAAACAACTGTCGAACATTCAAAACCACTATGAGCAAACAAGCCGACAGAAATCAACAGAGCAAATACAGCGTCGCAGCTGATCCACAAATTAGTGCTTCTCTCCCTCCGTCCCTCTGTCTGTCTGTCTGTCTGTCTCTTTCTCTCTCTCTCTCTCTCTCTCTCTCTCCCTCTCCCTCCCTCCCTCCCTCCCCCCTCTCTCTCTCTCTATCTTTCTCTCTCTCCCTCTGTCCTCTTCTTTGCATACAGGCCATCTACTGAAACCAAAGCCAAAATAAAGAACGGCGTGAAGCTTATGAAAGGTTTCATTTGCTTTAGTATAATGTCGACCCTCCCAAAGCTCAGTACACAATCCAGTCCATTCACAATATTGGTTTTTGAGCTTCTGCAGCACCCATCCCATACTCCAATTGATTTTCCGCTTTTCTGGTCCGTCGAGGACCACTGCGTGAATACCAGTTTCCAGCTGACGACGTTTTTGTGAAAGCGATACACGAATCTGGATGAAATCGGGAAGCTAAGAGATTGGTCAAGTGTGTAGAGGTTGAGTGAGATTATGTAGAGAAACAGCGTTGCTTGCAGTGCTGTTACCTTACTAAAATGTATGCTTTTAAAGCTGCTTCTTTTCTAATTCTCCAGATATTATTACAGTAGCAAAATCACAGACACGTGAGAAGATTAATTAACAAGGACACCGAGGACAGCTATAAACTGTTACTAAAATACAGGACTTTAAATCATTTTCTCGAAAGCATAAACCTAGATAAAGTATATTTCCTTATCACTTGAGGGGGGAGATCGTAGAAGCCCGCAGCCATGTGTTCACTACTCTTATCGAGGCCTGAATATTTTCTCTTTTTTCCCGAAGGAAGAAAGATTAGGCTTCAGCGTCCCGTCGTTTTGATTTCCGTGTTCAACTGACTGAAGCCACGTTGTTTCAGCTCAAGTGGTTCAGAATATTCCTAAAAATAAACAGAATAAAACGTGAGATGAAAACATATCCCGCATCATTCCATTTTCGGTAAAGCTCTGTACTTATCCTAAAAAATATGCAGCTGATTTTGATGCAAAATATAGTACAGCTATGGACACAGCATAGCTAGGGGAATAAATAACCCCGTCGAAGTATCAAATGAAGCTGTAGAAGAATATTAAAGAGACTACCTGATTTGAAAATTTTCCCAAAGAACGGTTTCAAAAAATTCAAATGCCACTAAACAACCACTGTGGTGAACTGTACGTAGACTTACATACTAAAACTATCTTCAGCCTATCCCAGACAACTTACACAACTATTCCAGGAGGAATGAGTACGGAAAGAAAACCGTTAAAATTTGTTTACAAGATAAATCACCTAGATAATGTCGCGGGAAAGGCGAACCAGAGACTGCGTTTTATTGGCAGAACCCTTAAAAGATTCAACAGAACTACTAAAGAAACTGCATACACTACGCTTGTCCGTCCTGTTTTGGAGTATTGCTGCCCAGTGTGAGTTTCTTATCAGGTGGGTTTCACAGAGAACATCGAAAGAGTTCAAAGAAGGAAAGCTCGTTTCGTATTGTCACGATACAAGAGAGACACCGTTACGGAAATGATACAGGACCTGGGATGGGAATCATCACAACAACGGCGCTTATCGCTGCGGCGTGGGCTACTTACGAAACACCAATCGCCAACATTCTCCTCTGAATGCGAAAATATATTGTTGACACCTACTTACATAGGTAGAAATGATCAGCAGAATAAAATACGAGAAATCAGAGCTCGAACGGAGAGATTTAGGTGTTCTTCCTTTCCGCGTGCTATTCGAGAATGGAATGAGAGAGAAATAGTTTAACGGTGGTTCAATGAACCCTCTGCCAGGCACTTAAATGTGATTTGCCCCGTATCATATGTCGATGTAGATGTAGAAGAAGGAGAACTCGAACCTCCGGTGGTAGGGACCGCGCAGTCACTGCCATCGCGCCCCGCACGGCCATTCCCATGTTGCAAAGAAAGGTTTAAGGTATGCTTAACCAAACGATGAAGTAGGCTGGCGAATATCTGTGCGAATCACAACGACTTTAGCGTCTTGTGAACGAAGTTTCATCAAATTTCAGACGATCAAGAAGATACTCAGCTCGAGTGAGGGCAAAGTAGACTGAAGCAATCTTTGTCACATAAAATGATAGAGCTGATTTGTGTGATTGCAGAGGCACAATCAATGAGTGCTTCGTTCAAAGCATGGAAAAACATACGATTATAATGAAAAGCCAATTTATGGAAAGAGATATTTTCTCAGTTCTTAATTATAATTCTTATTAGTTTTCTTTCTAATAAGTTTTTCATGCAGAGATACGTGTATGAAGAGTGAAGTACCGTATGCAAATTTGTACCAAGGCCTGGTTCGAACCCGAGTAGGCAGTCGCGATCATCACTACGCCACCCGAGCACAATGGCTTCGCAAATGCACTTGGATTTACACTGGCTAGCCTCCATCTTCTAGTCAGATTATCATATTTGCATGTGCACTTAATGTTACCCTTAATATCCAACAACATTACAAAGATTTTCCAAATGAATTGGAATAGCAGCTTTGCACCGAACGAAACGGTCATCCTGCCTAAAATCCAGGCATAGGTATCATTATACAAATATGAAACAGATATCCGAGCCCGACTCGGCCTCAGGAGAAATTTTTATACGATGGTTTAGTGTACACATATTTTATCACGGATGTTTGTGACTTGAAAAAAGACTGATTAATGTAGTTTCATTTGGATTCATGTAGTTTTAATTATTTATATGGGTAAATAAAACCTGCTTTTGTATACATCGCACTAAAACTAATGCACAGCAACTACTATGAACTTAAAAATATAAACATTTTTTTACAAGAAGTATATGTAACTATTAATTTATTTACTACAATGATAAATTTAAACTGCTGTTTGAATTATAGTTCATCGTTATAATTCAGTAATGTAACACTTCTTTTCACTAATAAAGAAAGAGCCCATCAGTGAAAATAGCAAGAGGTTTATAAGAATCTTCTTGACGTAGTTTTGATACTTGTGTTAAGTCTCTTAGTCAGAAGAGTAGGACTTTTGTTATTTGATGAAGGGAAACAAACTAAGGTTGTAGCTACAACCTCTGGCAATAAAGGTCGTTTAATAGTAATGTAACATTAATGTAGATGAACTACGAACTTTCTTTCTTTCTCTTTCGCCATTCACTCGCACATGCACGGTGGGCGTTGTTATTCGGAATTAGCGTGTTAATATTTTCGAGGTGACCGTCCTGCCGCCACCCCATGCCCTCCGGGAGAAAATGTGTACCCCAAATGTCTGCTTATAGTGTTATATACAGGGTGTTTCACTAACTTATAAAATAATATGTGACGGGAAATTTTAATGCGGTAGGTCCACACAAGAAATGTTACACTTTCTGCGGAGCTATTAACATAGTTTATTGTATCATTTTCCAGAGTTACAGCACAAAGATGTAATTTTTTAAATAGAACAATAGTTTTTCTATCGTATTGGATTCGTTTAAACCAGCTGCGTCCAAATCAATTTAAACTACATTCCTATAACTGTTAGTTTGGGAGCTACAACCCTTCAAAAATTCCGGGGGTGGAGGCTGCGATAGCGTAGCTCACTGACCGAGTGGCTATCCCCTGGGGCACGGCCCACTGTCTCATAACCACCAGCCAGTCAGCTACGCAGTTGTAGCCTCCGCCCCCTAAACTTTGAAGGGTTGTAGCTCCCAAACTAACTGTGATAGGAATGTAGTTTTGATTGATTTGGACGCAGCTGGTTTCAACGAATCCAATGCACGATAGAAAAAGCTATTGTTCCATTTTAAAAATTATATCTTTGTGCTGTAACTCTTCGGAAAATGATACAATAAACTATGTTCATAGCTCCGCAGAAAGTGTAAAATTTCTTGTGTTGACCTACCGCATTAAAATTTCCCGTCACCTATTATTTTATAAGTTACAGAGGCAAACACACTTAGTGAAACACACTGTATGTGAAAGTGTAAAGAGTTACGAAGTGTTTGTGAGTCGTGTAACTGCGGCGGGACTTGGGCATCAGCCCAGTATTCACCTAGGGGGATGTGGAAAACCGCCTAAAAACCACATCCAGGCTGGCCGGCACTCCGACCCCTTTGGTTAATCCGCCTCCCCGCCTCGGAAAGCGGTGAGTTAGACCTCACGGCTAACCAAGCGGGTGTTGATTAACTACGAACTACAGTTACCTTATTGTCCTTCGAAATAGTCAATTCCGATATCTTTGAACTGTTGATCTGTGAGATACCTGTCCTGGACACTTTGCACGAAGTCTTTCTTCAGGATGGTGTTCAAAAGCCTCGTTACGTTTCGTTGAATGTCAAGAACATCGTCAAATCTCTTTCTTTTGAAAGTGAGTTTTAGTCGAGGGAACAGGAAGAAGTGCCGGCCGCTGTGGCCGAGGGAACTGAGGCGCTCCAGTCACGGTCTGCACGGCCACTACAGTTGGGGGTTCGAATCCCCCCTCGGGCATGGATATTTGTGCCGTCCTTAGTATTAGCTAGGTCGTAAGTAGTTTGTAAGTTTAGGGACTGGTGACCCCGTAGTTAAGTCCCATAAGCTATACAAACATTTGAACAGGAAGAAGTCTGGAGGATTGAGATCCGGCGAGTATGGCAGTTGTTCAAGTTGCACGACAACGGTCGGCCACACACAGTCAACATCGTCACACATTTCTTAGGGAAAAAGGGGGTTGTGCTTTTGTACATCCACCATACTCGCGAGATTTCGATCTTCCAGACTTATTCCTATTCTCTCGACTTAAACTTGCCTTGAAATTTGACAATATTCCTGACAATCAACGAAACGTGACGAGGCTTTTGAACACCATCCCAAAGCAAGACTTCGTGCAAAGGTTTCAGGACTTGTATCGCAGAGCTCAGCGGAGCGGTGAATAGTTACTGGAAGTGACTATGTCGAAGAAAATTAAGGTAACTGTAGTTTATAGTCCATCTACGTTATGGTTGACGGCTATTCACCGAACTTTATTGTCAGAGTTTGTATAGCGACTCCTGTCAACTGATAACAGTACATCCTTCAGTAAATAGCCATTTATACAGATAAAAAAGTTCACGGGTATGCGGCCAGATCCCTGTGTCAAACTGGCACAATATTTCGGCAACCAGACCCGTTGCCATCATCAGGTGCTCTGATGAACTGACTGCCTAGGAGCGGTGGCGACGCTTTTTTCTCCTGCCTCCCTCCGCCGTTCCATGCGCGGTCCGCGCCCGCCGACGTCTGCTGGCGTTGTCTTCGTAGAACTGTAACTCGCTCCCTACGACGTCTGCGACCATCGCTCTGTAGACGTCACTTCGTTATGCGTCATCTTATTTCTTTTCTTAACTTTGCTGAGTGCAGGTTTCCATGCTTCACTAAGTTTGTAGCCGCTGTCGCGATTAATCTGCGGTTCCCTCACTCGGATCTCGATGGACTCTTTAATTATACAGTCCCAGAAGCTGGACGTCTGGGTCAGAACTCTCGTATTCTTGTAGTCCATGCCATGTAATTCAGAAAGACAGTGTTCTGCGACTGCCAATTTCAAATGTTCAAATGTTTGTATGGTCTAAGGGACTTAACTACGGGGTCATCAGTCCCTAAACTTACAAACTACTTATGAACTACTTACGAACAAGCCGGCACAAATATCCATGCCCGAGGGGGGATTGGAACCCCCGACCGTAGTGGCCGTGCAGACCGTGACTGGAGCGACTTAGTCCCCTCGGCCACCGCGGCCGGCTGCCGATTTGTTTGGCTGTAGTAGTCTTGTATGTCGCTGATGCTCACGACAGCGATCTTCCACAGTAGGCAACGTCTGACCAATGTAAGTCTCACCGCATTGGTATGGGATCTCATAAACTCCGGATTTACGTAGACCCAGGTCATCCTTCATCTTGCCAAGCAAAGCTTTAGTTTTGGTTGGTTGGCGGAAAACCGTCTTCACTTGGTGTTTTCGTAGAATCCGTTCTATCTTGCTGGATAGTGTGCCACAGTATGGGAGAAATGCAGTGGCAGTATCCTCCTAAGGTTCCTCAACAGTTTCCGCCTGTGGTGCAGTTGGTGTGTGTCGTAGGGCTCTCCGAATTTGCCACTCTGTGTAGCTGTTCTTACGGAATACAGTCTTTCAGTGGTCAAGTTCTTCTTTGAGACTCTCACTGTCCGAGAGGGTATGCGCCCTGTGTCCCAATGGCGAAATATTGTGCCAGTTTGACACAGGGATCTAGATTTTTATCTAGCATTACGCCGGGAGAAGCTAAAGAATCACAACCATTTATACAGTTAAAAAAATTATGTCACAAGTGCAAGAAGTCAGTTAAGTGCGCGCCGTCTTCATTTTTCTTTCAGAACTATAGATCTGCGTAGAAGAAATGGCAGAATAGAAGTTTTACGGGGATATCTGCAAAGCAAGGGGGCAGTATTTTCTACAGTTCTGCACAGTCATCTCGGTACGACTCTAATTAGCGAAGGCTGTTGACTTGAGTATATGCAGTCTTAAAAATGTTCAAATGTTTGTTAAGCTCATGGGACATAACTACGGGGTCATCAGTCCCTAAACTTACAAACTACTTATGCACTACCTTATACTAAAGACGGCACAAATATCCATGCCCGAGGGGGGATTCGAACCCCCGACCATAGTGGCCGTGCAGACCGTGACTGAAGCGCCTCAGTCTCCTCGGCCACCGCGGCCGGCATATGCAGTCTTAGTCATCTGTTACTGTTAGCCACGCTGGAGTGGCCGAGCGGTCTAAGGCGCCTTGCTGCTGACTGCGCGGTTGCTAGCCGTCAGAGGATGTAGTCCTCACTCGGGCATGGGTGTGTGTGTTTTGTTGGGTTTATTTAAGTTGGTTTAAGTAGTTTGTAAGCCTAGGGACTAATAACCAAAGTCGGTAAGTCCCATAGATTTACAAACATGTGATCTGCTTTGTTAAACTGTGTACTCGATACTCTGAGTTTGCATTCATTGGGACTATCCTTTCTTGACGTTGCAATTTAAACAGCCGCCAATGAAGATAAATGTTACTTTTACTATCTCGTAAAATACATCACAAGAATTAAGAACCTGTGATTTTGTAATATACAGGGTGTTACAAAAAAATACGGCTAAACTTTCAGGAAACATTCATCACACACAAAGAAAGAAAATATGTTATGTGGACATGTGTCCGGAAACGCTTAATTTCCATCTTAGAGCTAATTTTAGTATTTCTTTTTAAATGTAAATTGAAATAATTCGTGCAGAAAGTTGTCAAAATACCCAATTGTTTCATTAGTATGTACTGTACTTCCTCGATTCACCGCCAGTTGGCCCAATTGAAGGAAGGTAATGTTGACTTCAGTGCTTGTGTTGACATGCGACTCATTGCTCTACATAAAGCACATCAGTACGTAGCATCAACTGGTTAGTGTTCATCACGAATGTGGTTTTGCAGTCAGTGCAATGTTTACAAATGCGGAGTTGGCAGACGCCCATTTGTGTGGATTAGCACGGGACAATAGCCGTGGCGCGGTACGTTTGTATCGAGACAGATTTCCAGAACGAAGGTGTCCCGGCCGAAAGACGTTTATGGGGGCATTTGAAAGCTGTTGTCTACGCAGCTCCGGTACCTAATGTAGAGACGCTTCGTGCTCGTATTGTGGACGGCTGTGATACAATACGCCATTCTCCAGGGCTGCATCAGCGCATCAGGGATTCCATGCGACGGAGGTGGATGCATGTATCCTTGCTAACGGAGGACATTTTGAACATTTCTTGTAACAAAGTGTTTGAAGTCACGCTGGTACGTTCTGTTGCTGTATGTTTCCGTTCCATGATTAATGTGATTGCCGGCCGCGGTGGCCGAGGGGACTGAGGCGCTTCAGTCACGGTCTGCACGGCCACTACGGTCGGGGGTTCGAATCCCCCCTCGGGCTTGGATATTTGTGCCGTCCTAGTTCGTAAGTAGTTCATAAGTAGTTTGTAAGTTTAGGGACTGATGACCCCGTAGTTAAGTCCCATAAGCTTAACAGACATTTGAACATTTGATTTTAATGTGATTTGAAGAGAAGTAATAAAATGAGCTCTAACATGGAAAGTAAGAATTTCCGGACACATGTTCATATAACATATTTTGTTTCTTTGTGTGTGAGGAATGTCTTAAAGTTTGGCCGTACCTTTTTGTAACACCCTGTAGATCTGCGTAGAAGAAATGGCAGAATAGAAGTTTTACGGGGATATCTGGAAAGGAAGGGGACAGTATTTTCTACAGTTCTGCACAGTCATCTCGGTACGACTCTAATTGGCGAATGCTGTTGACTTGAGTATATGCAGTCTTAGTCACTTGTTACTGTTAGCCGCGTTGGAGTGGCCGAGGGGTCTAAGGCGCCTTGCTATTGAGTACGTGGTTGCTCGCCGTCGGAGGATTTAGTATTGGGTTAATTTGAGTCAGTTTAAGTAGTTTGTAAGCCTAGGGACTAATAATAACCAAAGTAGTTAAGTCTCATAGATTTACAAACATGTGATCTGCTTTGTTAAACTGTGTACTCGATACTCTGAGTTTGCATTCATTGGGACTATCCTTTCTTGACGTTGCAATTTAAACAGCCGCTAATGAAGATTAATGTTACTTTTACTGAAACTTCCTGGCAGATTAAAATTGTGTGCCGGAACCGGTACTCGAACCTGGGACCTTTGCCTTTCGCGGGCAAGCGGTCTACCGACTGAGCTATACCGTCACGACTCAGGATGCCGCCTCACAACTTCACTTCCGTCAGTACCTCGCCTCCTACTTTCCAAACTTCACAGAAGTTCTCCTGCGAAACATCCCTTAGGCTATGGCTAAGCCGTGTCTCCACCATATCCTTTCTTCCAGGAGTTCTAGTGTTGCAAGTTTCGCAGGAGAACTTCTGTGAAGTTTGGAAAGTAGGAGGCGAGGTACTGGCGGAAGTGAAGTTGTGAGGCGGTATCGTTAGTCGTGTCGGGATAGCTCAGTCGGTAGAGCGCTTGCCGGCGAAAGGCAAAGGTCCCAGGTTCGAGTTCCGGTTCCGGCACACAATTTTAATCTGCCGGAAAGTTTCATAGCCGGCCGCGATGGCCGAGGGGACTAAGGCGCTTCAGTCACGGTCTGCACGGCCACTACGGTCGGGGGTTCGAATCCCCCGTCGGGCATGGATATTTGTGCCGTCCTAGTTCGTAAGTAGTTCATACGTAGTTTGTAAGTTTAGGGACTGATGACCCCGTAGTTAAGTCCCATAGACTATACAAACATTTGAACATTTTTTGAAAGTTTCATATCAGCGCACATTCCGCTGCAGAGTGAAAGTTTCATTCTGGTTACTTTTACTATCTCGTAAAATGCATCACAAGGGCGAAGAACCCGTGATTTTTTAATATATAGGCGCGATAACGCACGACACCAGGTAATGCTTTAAGCAGATCATGCTATTATCGCTTTATTGACTGGCACCAATCCTAAACGAGATGGACATAAAAGCTCATCAGATGCGTTGAACGGGGATGGCTGTAAAAAATCAGTACACTGAGAGAAGCGTACCGAATGGCAGCCACTAAAAATGAACGAAATGCGTTAACGAGAATGAGGGGAATTTCTACTGTAGGCAGTGCAGATTGGAGGAAACAACGCAACGCATACGCCGTGGGCCGCGCGGCCCTATCAAATTCTACTGCTGTTTCACCGTTGGTTGGCAACCGTATGGCCGTCTCCGGTTAGGTTTCGGCCGAAATTATTAGCATACGTTAACCGTAATGACGTCGTTACCGTAACGAAGTTGTTCGGGATAATTTACATTTAGCAGGTCATCGGCGGATCGCCTTTGATTAGATTTCGACGGGCAACTGCCTGAAGCACGTTAGATATTGGTGCTGTGCGCGATACTTACCCCCAAAAGACTCGAACCGGCATTTTTAATGGAAAAAAATTGAGGAGAATGGTAGTTAAAATACTGCACGCATGAGTCTCATTCTACTTTAGTGTGAGCATAGCATATTATAGGGCACTTTCTCTGTAGAATAAACGTAACATGCCGCAGCTTCAGCAAAGGTAGCCCACGTTCCATCGCTACATGCGAAGTGGCAGATATTATATACATGTGGCGTCTGTTCCGAAAGAACAGACGTCACTTCTGATCCTGCAGTTGTTATTATTTAATATTCATGGAATATATGACATCAACTGCGATTGGGCAAAGCTGAAAATGTGTACCCAGCCGGGATTCGAACCGGATCTCCTGCTTTCAAGGCAGTTGCGCTGACCCCTACACCACTGGGGACACAGTGATCACCGCACCTGCAAGGACTACCTAAGCACGCCTCCCGTTAGATACAAATTCCCAGCTTCGCTCTGCCCACAGTACTCAAACTCGTAGTTATGAAACTAATTCCCGTAAGAGTAAGGGCTTCAAACTTGCCCACCCCTCCCCGATAACGATAGGATCATTGCCCGTCACCGGAATATTATATATATACATGTGGCGTCTGTTCCGAAAGAACAGACGTCACTTCTGATCCTGCAGTTGTTATTACTTAATATTAATAGAATATATGACATCAACTGCGATTGGGCAAAGCTGAAAATGTGTACCCAGCCGGGATTCGAACCCGAGTCTCCTGCCGGTGACGGGCAATGATCCTATCGTTAGTGGGGAGAGGTGGGCAAGTTTGAAGCCCTTACTCTTATGGGAATTAGTTTCATAACTACGAGTTTGAGTATGGGCAGGGCGAAGCTGGGAATTTGTATCTGACGGGAGGCGTGCCTAGGTAGCCCTTGCAGGTGCGGTGATCACTGTGTCCCCAGTGGTGTAGGGGTCAGCGCAACTGCCTAGAAAGCAGGAGTCCCGGGTTCGAATCCCGGCTGGGTACACATTTTCAGCTTTGCCCAATCGCAGTCGAAGTGGCAGAGTTTATTCTCCAGCGAAACCCTTCTCTAATCGTAATCTGGTGCATTGTTTAATAAAATACTTGATACAGAGGGTCAACAATATAATTTGTTGTTTGTTGTTGTGGTCTTAAGTCCACAGACTGGTTACATGCAGCTGTCTACGCCACCTGTCCTGTGCAAGCCTCTTCATTTCCGAATATGAACGGCAACATACATCCTATTGAATCGGCTAACTGAATTCGTTCCTCGGTCGCCCTCTAGAATTTTTACACAACACACTTCCTTCCAATGATAAGCTGTCGATTCCTTAACGTCTCAGAATGTGTCCCACCAACATATCTGGTCTCATAGTGAGGGTATGTCAGAAACTGCTTTTCTCACCAGTTCTGTTGAGCACCTCCTCATTAGTTACGTGATATACCCATCTAGTCCTCATCATTCGCTTGTAGCACCACATTTCAAAGGCTTCTATCCTCTTTTTTTCTGAACTATTTACCGTCCACGTTTTACTCCCATATAATGGCACACTCCAAGACAATTGCTTTCAGAAATTAATATCTGATGTCAACAAATTTTTCTTCCCATAGCCATTCTGCATTTTATATCTTCTTTACGTCGGCCATAATAAGGTATTTTGCTATGAAAATAAGGAAACTCATATACTACTTTTATTGTCTCATTAATTAATCTAAATCCTTCACCACTGCCTGATCTTCTGACACTACATTCCATTACCCTCGTTTTACTCTTGTTAATCTTATACCCTCCTTTTAAGACAATTGCTCATTCAGGTCCTTTGCTGACTCTGGCTGAAGGCTGAATTACTGTGTCATCAACAAACCACAAAGTTTTTATTAATTATCGCTGAACTCTAATTACTTTTCCAAGAGTCTCCTTGCATTCCTTCACAGCTTGATCAATGTAGAGCGTTCCTTTACAATGCCCTTCGACTCTAATAACTGCTTTCTGGTTTTTGTACAAGTTGACTATAACTCTTCGCTCCATATATTTTTCTCCTGCTACCTTCAGGATTAGAAAGAGTGCATTTCTCTCAACATTTTTAAATGCTTTCTCCATACCTACAAATACTAAGAACGTAAGTTTGCCATACCTTAAACTATCTTCTAAGACAAGTCGTAATGTGAGTACTGCCTCCCCTGTTCCTACATTTCTCCGAAATCGAAAACGATCTCCTCATGGTCAGCTTCCACCAGTTTTTTCATTCGTCTGTAAATAATTCGTGTTAGTATTTTGTAACCATGCTTAATTAAAGTAATAGTTCTGTAATTTTCACATTTGTTTGCACTCTCTTTCTTAAGAATTGGAATTATTATATTCTTCTTGAAGACGGAGGGCACCTCCCCTGTCTCATATATGTTGTATACCAGGTGGAACAACTTCTTCATGACTGGCTCTCCTAAAGATATCAGCATTTCAGACGGAATGTCATCTTCTCCAGGGGCCTTGTTCCGACTAAAATCCTTTAGTTGACTGTCAAATTCTTCCCGCAGTATCGTATCTCTTTTCTCATACTTCGTCTTCCATTTCTAGAATACTCTCTTCAAGTTCATTACCTCTGTATAGGCTCTCTATATATTCCTTCTACCTTTCAACTTTCCCTGCTTTACTTAAGATTGGTTTTCCATGTGAGTTCTTAATATTCAAACAGCTGCTTTTCTTCTCTCCAAATGTCAGTGTCATTTATTTATTAGTAAGGAGGTACCTAATTGGTTTTGAGAACATCTCTTCGAGGAATATTCTTGTACAAAAACGCCGCGGTGGAGTAGCCGAGCGGTCTAAGGCGCCTCGCAGAGGAGCGCGCGGTTGCTCGCCGCCGGCGGTTCGAGTCCTCCCTAGGGCATGGGTGTATTTGTGTTGTCTTTATGTTAGTTTACCATAGTTTAAGTAGTTTGTAAGCTACGGACTGATGACCATGCAGTTTTGTCTGATAGATTTAGAAACATTTGAACATTTCTTATACAAAAACATCAGAAAATAATGTCAAAGATATTGGAACTGTAAATTGGGTCCTCAGTTTCTTCTCTAAAACATCTCGTATCGTTTATCTATGTTTCAAATATGACGATTTTGCTGTCCAGGGGCAGATATTTGATTATTTTTGATGCTCTACAAAGCACACCTGAATCTTTTTGGCTGTGTGCGTTTGTGACATTATCATTTTTGAACGTGGCAGAACGGTTAGCAACATGTTAGTTATAGTAAGCAATTTGCCGCCAGCTCCAGTAAGGCATTCATTCACAGCTATACGAAAAGTGAGGGTAATGATACCACGAATATCGTGATGTAGGCATAGATGTCCAAATCATGACTGGAACTCTACCATGCTTCACTGTAGGAACAGAATTCATTACATGACATTTGACGTGAACATTAAGTATATATTACCCTTTTGTCATTAATAAACTGAATTATCGCTTTCTACTCCTGAGTAAAAAGGGCTCTCATAACCTCATTTCAGCATGACACAGCATTTCAGTTGCACAGCAGACAGTTCTACAGTTTTGGTGCTAACGACTACTCGACTTCTCGAGACAGGCGAGCGTAGCGCAGAAATAACATGCCAGGGGCTCTGCAGTAGACTCACTCGTAGCGAGCGGTCAACTGAGACAAGAAAGTAGATTGGGTAAGTTCAAATGTTTGTAAACGTATTGGACCAAACTGCTATGGTCATAAAAAATGTTCAAATGTTTGTATAGCTTATGGGACTTAACTACGGGGTCATCAGTCCCTAAACTTACAAACTACTTATGAACTAACTAAGACTAAAGACGGCACAAATATCCATGCCCTAGGGGGGATTCAAACCCCCGACCGTAGTGGCCGTGCAGACCGTGACTGACGCGCCTCAGCCCCTCGGCCACCGCGGCCGGCTATGGTCATCAGCCCCATATTTAAAAATTACTCAAAATAACTTACACTTAGAACAACACACATACTCATGCCCGAGGGAGGACTAGAACTTCCGACAGCGAGTAACAGAGCGCTGCCCAGCAAGGCAGTTCGAAGAATATGTGGCTCAGCTTTTTTTTTTTTTTTTTTTTTTTTTTTTTTTTTTTTTTTTTTTTTACGAGGGGCGTTTAGCCCCTTGACCGTGCGCGCTCAGCCACGGCGCCCGGCACCACTTGGCCACTCCACCGTGGCTCGATCGGGTAAAAGAGGCTTTAAGTCCATGTAGTCAAGAGGTACGGCATATAGGTCACATACTTTGATACCTACAAACTCACTCATCAATCAGAAAGAGAACACTCATGCACACAATCACTCAGGCACACTAATCCACACACGTCACCCATCTCTGACCGTCCAACATAGTCTGTGACCTCGACTGTGAGTGTGATGAACGGTCATAAATGGCTGACGTGTGTGGATGAGTGTGTTTGAGTGATTGTGTTGATGAATGTTCTCTTTCTGCGGAACGCCGCGGTCGAAAATTAAGATTTGTGTGTGTGTGTTTGTGTGTCTTTTATTTGTGTCTGTCGGCGGCTCAACGTTCGTCCTTACGGTGAGTTGTTTCCTATCTACATATTATTATTAACATTCCTTACTGGACCTTCCATTGTTGTTATTTTACTGACGGTTTCCAACAGCTGTACAATCGACGTCAGAAGTCTATTGAAGCCAAAGGCGATTACTTTGAAGGCCAGTAAAGGTATTTTGTTTGTAACTCTAGTTTCCTATATTTCCTGACACCACTCCCCGAACTTTTCAGGCACTGTCGTAAGCACAGTCGCTGTGCTTTTCCATCAAAAGGGGTGTGGCATGGATAGCATCGATGGTACTGCATCCTTTTACAAATCCGCACTGGTTTGGTGTTACAGAGACAATATTTCTGCGTCTGCTAGCAAGTAAACTTTCAAATATTTTTAAAGTGTGACAGAGGAGACGAATAGGACGATAAGTCGAGCATTCATTCACGTCTCCTTTTCCCTTCCAGAATGGAACTGTTATGCTAGTTGTCCATACGCGTGGAAGTTGTTTTCGGCGATGATTCGTGTTAGGGTAACCACAATAAAATGGCTAGAACACAACTGTTAATTTATTTTGCGTGTATTATAGATTTTTGTAAACTTTATCGAATGGTAGATTGTAGAACTCAGAATTTCCTGAGACCAGACATTTCGCCCTCGGCAAAAAGTCTGGGAGTGATAATAGACGACAAACTAAATTGGGCTGACCACACAACCGCCGTGTGTAGGAAGGCATCAGCATCTCTTCATGCCCTACAGAGATATAAGAAGTTTTTTCCTCTCGATCTTAAAAAGAAACTTATACAAACACTTGTAATTCCAGTTATTGATTACAGTGATGTTATCTTGCAAGGTCTCTCTTGGGAAAGCTCACGACGTCTGAAACTAATCATGAATGCCTGCGTTCGATATATATGTAACACCCGTCTCTTTGATCACATTTCACCATCTTATAAGCAACTATCCTGGCTCCGTGCTGACAAGCGCAGAGATTTTCATACACTCTGTTTCCTCTACTCTCTTACCAACGTACACTGTCCCTCATATCTCTCCTCGACCTTGACACTTTTATCTGATCAACATAACAGAACTACTCGTTCCTGTCAGAGCAGAACCCTTTCTGTCCCTATCCATCACTCAGCCGGTTTCCCAAAATCCTTTTCAGTAGCAGGAACCAGGCCCTGGAACAATCTACCTCAGTATATCAGAGAACTGAATAACACTGCCAGCTTCAAACGACAGTTAATGGATTATCTGCTAAAGCAATAATTACGCCAGTCTTTAATACCCTACGGTCCAGGTAAGTCACATCCATTCCTCCTCCCAGATATTCTCCGACTGCCATTGCTCTCGCCAGGTACAGCTTCTGTCAGAATTCGCCATCCCTTAACCAGTCTCGATATATTCAAAAGTAAATATTGTATCTGCTAATATCAATGTTGTTACTTCTATTATTACACCAGCAGCAGCAGAAGGTGTCTCAGTGGTACTGTTAGTATTAATCCTATTTAGAGTTAAGTTAATACAGTCTTTTATTTACATCCTTTTACATGTAATCAACCTGTATAAATAATGTTATTAACTGTTCATCTGTAAAAATCATTATTATGTTATAGGTAACTCACATGTAAAGAAATACTGTATGTGTAAAACCCTGATCCGATGTAAGAGAGGGCCTGATGGCCCTAATCTGATCAGGCTAAATAAACAAATAAATAAATAAAATAAAAAGGTGCCATGAACCGCAATGCCAGCCTTTATGACAAAGACAGTGGGTAAAAAGCAAATAACTTACTTTTTTGACGATGCATTCAAATCATATGAAAAATGACACAAATCACAAAAGTTCGGTCCGATTAATTTCAGGAAGTTGATAAAGTTAATCAACAGTTAAACCCTGTAAATGTATTTTTCTCCCACAATCTGCTGTAGTATCACTCTTTGCTCGCCTGACCAGAGGACCATCGTCTCTCTGGGGCGAAATAGTTTCCCGTGTCCTGAGATAATTAATACAATAAATTAACAAGATGGCGATCAGCCAGAAAGGTTGCAAAGGACTTTTAATTCTAATCTGTAGGGCCAGCGTCTTCTTCAAAAATCGTCAATGCGGTTATAAGGCTGGGCGTGGAGGACGTAAAAGGCTGGGCGTGGAGGACTGGGGACGCAAAAACAAATGTTCAAATGTTTGTAAATCTATCGGACCAAACTGCGTGGTCATCAGTCCGTAGCTTACAAACTACTTAAACTTAGGTAAACTAACCTACGGACAAACACACACACCCATGCCCCAGGGAGGACTCGAACCTCCATTGCGAGCAACCGCGCACTCCGCAGCGAGACGCTTTAGACCGCTCGGCTACTCCACCGCGGCTCTGGGGACGCCAAATTATAATGTTGCCGCGGACGCCGGAGGATACTGCGTCCTTCCTTGGCTACACGCATCCGCTCGAGAGAAGGGCGAAACCTCCGTTTGATTCGCTGGGCTCTTCGTGTTCCGGAAAGTAGAACTGACTGGTGTAGCTATGAGACGCTGGAGAACTAGCGCAGTGTGTGCAGGAGAGGCCTAAAGCTCTGTATAGGGAAAGTATGGCCATCCTTTTCCGCGCAGCTTGCCGCCTTCTGCAGCTCGTGATTGGCTGAAATCGAGTCACATGGCTCTTTCCGCCATCTTGGTCCTATACGTTGCTGTGCTGCCACGAGAAGCCTTGTGAATATTCGTATGTTTTGGTTTGAATAACGCCACAGTGTTGTACTTTTGGGTGTTTATAAGAAACGAAGAAGGGAGGTAAACATTATAGTACTTCCATTAGATATCTGAAATATAGGAAGATGAACAGTCTGGCTGATGAAAGTCGTCAAAGAAAACTAGGAGCCCAGAAGCGAACTTCGGTTCTTGTGCTGTGATGGTTTTAATTCATAATGCAAATCAATAGATAAAAAAATTCACTGACGAATGGATCACGCAGCAGATACCTATATATTTTTAACTTGAATAAATTTGTGAAGAAAATTTTGCTTAATGTCATGAGGTTAAATTGTTCACGCGTCGTTGATTTTATTTGCAGGTAGTTGCCGAAAATACACAATTTTTGTCATATTAGTGAGTGGACTAGATTCACGTTTAGATACGAAATTAATATGTAGTTCCTGAAAAAGCTTTTCGCATTCGTTTTCATGTGTTACAATATATCATTACAAGAAACAAAGAACTGAAACAAGACAAATATTAGACATTCAAATGTAATTGGCGTTTTAAAGGCAACTTTAATTTCTGTTGCTGGTAAAAGTCACGTAGCGGGTATCTCCTTCCATTTTTGTAGTGCATGTAAGATATAAGTACATAATACGCAAGAAAATACTCATCAAAGCCTTATCCATGATCTCAATTATTTTCTTAATTTACACTCTGCTCCCATGACGACATGTTCGCCGTCTATTGGAATATTTGGCTACGGTACAGGTCAAAGTGAATTTATAGGTGAACTCTTTAGATCTGGAGCCACAAACCAAACAGTTTTCTTAAAATCGGACGATATATATTCCGTAGAGCAGCCAGTTCCGCATGGACGGAACTACGTGAAGTTCCCGCATCTGTCCGTCGGATATATCTCGAGAACGAAAAGAGTTATCGTTCTGCTCTCAACCTTTAATAAAATTTCGATATCTTACCTACATTTCGTCCGCAACATTGTGTGTGCTAAAATCAACCATACGCAAAATCTACGAATGCGATTTTTCCTCTGCAAACTCTTCAAAATTTTGCTCAGTAGTTTACTTAATTTGATGTAGCACGGAAACTATAAGTAATAATAAATAGAAATTGAGATCATTGTCGAGCGAATATATAACACTATAACATGTGAAGAAATTAAATGTTTTACATCTACATCTACAACTACATACATACTCCGCAATTCACCGTAAGGTGCGTGGCGGAGGGTACACTGTACCACTACTAGGCATTTCCTTTCCTATTCCACTCCCAAATTGAACGAGGAAAAAAAGAATGCCTATATGCCTCCGTACGAGCCCTAATTTCTCTTACCTTGTCTTTGTGATCTTTACGCGAAATGTAAGTAGGCGGCAGGAAGATCGTACTACACTCAGCTTCAAATTCCGGCCCTCTAATTGAATAGTCTTCTCAAAATCGGTTGATAAGTATTGTAGCGGTCGATGTGCAAGCAGTAGCGGAATAGGCCCAGCATGGCTGCCGCTGGCAGGCTGGCCATACTTTCCCTATACAGAGCTTTAGGAGACGCCCGGCCCTGGAGGCACGGAGCGGCTGCGCCGGCCTACGCTCGGCCGCCACGCCCGCTGCCGCCGCCGGGCATCGATCCACGGACCCCCGCTGCAGGCGCCGCACATGCTGCGCGCCGCCGGCCTCCGCCAGGCAGTTGCCACAGCCCTCACCTCACCTGCTGCCTGTCCTCCAACTTACTGGTCCCCGATCTTTTCTACAGAGTGACCCACAATCTTTCTAGAAAATACACTACTGGCCATTAAAATTGGAATGGTCTGTTGCAGAGCATTTCGTTGTTAAGGGTAGCCATTTTCAGACATGACACGATGCGGGAGTAGTTTGAAAATCAGGCCTTGTCTCCACACAGAGTCATATTGCGAGAGTGAAGGTCGGGGTGACAGTTTAAAATAGGGAAAGATTAATTTTTAAAAACTCACAACCATCAACTGCGAACCAAATTCCTAAACATGCAAAAACACTGGAATTGTGATTGCTACTGTTTGACTCTTTTTCTAGGGGATGATATCACACGTTCGCAGCTTTCCTTCCCTGCATATGACCAACAAAAAAATTCATAATAAAGTCAAGTTCATGAGAGTAAAGAGTGTACTAACTACTATTTTTGAAAACACGTGAAAGTTCACTTTCTGTTGTTTATTTCACAATATTAGAACCCTGTGGCTGATACGTCTGTACGTCGACACATTTATCAAATAAAGTTATAGCTCGTGAGCCCCCAGACAAAATGAATATTTGTCGCAAATTGTTTTTCACACCATGTGCCTGTCTCAAACACCGTTTATGTTCATGCCTATGCGACGACACGTGTTACATTAACAAAACACAGTCACTTTAATTCAGTACGATGCACACCTTGTTCCACCGTCTAAATATTCACAACACATAGTAGCACTCGATACAACTTGGTGCAGTCTACGACAAGCAACCACACTTGGCAATTGCCACACAAAAATCTAAAGTCTCCACCTGGAGATCCACATGCCGACTGAGTAGCGCGACGCCGCCCGGCCAGCTACACCACTCGCTCCCGACTCGTCGCTTCCTGCCCACGCGCGCGCGCGCCAAAAGCCCAACTGCCGGGTTTTTTCTCTACGTCATCAACTTCCCGATGTGAGCTGTTCTAACTGACTTCCTAACGTACAGCGCTCAGCCAGTACATTTCTAAAACTTTACTTAAAATCAAAAATAATTACACTACACATTAAACAAATTTCTTCTTAGTTTTTTATATTGGTATAAACATCCTTTGTACTATTTATTATAATCGTGCAATTTCTTATATCACAGATAAGTGATTTAACTGAATACTTCAAGATAAAATACACAAGATTAATTGAAAATAAAATGAGAAATAGTTAATATATTACTTTTATAAACAAACATTGCCATGCTAGTTGTGTAACTGTCTTGTATTCATTGGTAATTTATTACTTTTCATTTTCAATTAAACATATTACGCCAGATGTGACTATATCAGCTAATGTATTGTTTATTTGTCAACAGGCTATTTTGTAAAGAGGGCCTTAAAGGTTCCTGACTGCATCGTATTACTTCAAATGCCAGTAGTATTAGAATATTTTATTTCACGCTGTGCACTGCACTGCACCTGGCACTCGCCATTGTCCCTCAATCCCCTCTCCGGAAACGAACCTGGAAAATCCTAAGCTGGAACAAGCCACCAACGTCGGCCTGCTCGCTGGCCTCCCGTCAGCTACAAGCACACAGAAAATCTCAACGTGGAGAATTTCTACCTATGGCCTAACTATAAATGTTGTCACCCAACTGCGTACATACATTGCTACCATAATTAATAAGATTAAAATTGTGTAACATTTAGTGCATTGGCATGGTCAATGTTTGCAGTGAACTTCATACTGTTTAATTATCAAATGCTATTAATTAATAATATTTCTATTGGGCGGTAATCTCAATATATGTCGCTCTCAGGTCTATAAATACCAGTCATATTTTCTCCCTGTCTTTGGAAGCCTACCTCGATGTAGGAAGTTAGTGAAAGGACTTGATCTGTGCAGGTCCTGTTTGGCCGGAAGACCGCTTGTTCGTTAGGTATACATTTTAGGATATCTGAGTTCATTCTGTTACATATGTCTCTCCAGTAGTTTGTAAATAATGCTAAGAACGGCATTTGGACGGTAGCTGTTTTGTTGGTCATTACGTTTACCCGGTTTCAGTATCGGTATGATTATTAACATTACATATTAAATGATGCACGCAAAGGGTGTTCTGGCAGCTATGTCACTATGGTACAAGTTGACGAACGACGTTGGTACCATTAACAGTAAGTCCACTATCCCCCAGGTGGCATCTTACGTCATCGTATCAAAATTAACATCGTCTTTCCATGTGTACTAACATTTTCCGGCGTAAATTATAAGACGTTATGTACACTATTTGCCATTAAAGTTGTTACACGAAGAAGAAATGCAGATGATAAACGGGTATTTATTAGACAAATATGTTATACTAGATATGCATGTGGTTACATTTGAATGTAGTTTGGGTGCATAGAACCTGAGAAATCAGTGCCCAGAACAACCACCTCTGGCCGTAATAACGGCCTTGATACGCCTGGGCATTGAGTCAAACAGAGCTTGGATGATGTGTACAGGTACAGATTCCCATGGAGCTTCAACACGATAGCACAGTTCATCAAGAGTACTGACTGGCGTATTGTGACGAGCCAGTTGCTCTACCATCATTGAACAGACGTTGTAATTGGTGAGAGATCTGGAGAATGAGCTGGCCAGGGCAACAGTCGAACATTTTCCGTATCCAGAAAGGCCCGTACAGGACCTGCAACATGTGGTCGTGCATTATCCTGCTGATATGTAGGGTTTCGCAGGGATCGAATGAAGGATAGAGCCACGGGTCGTAACACATCTGAAATGTAACGGCCACTGTTCAAACTGCCGTCGATGCGAACAAGAGGTGACCGAGACGTGTAACCAATGGCACCCCATACCATCACGCCGGCCGCGGTGGAAGAGGAGACTGAGGCGCTCCAGTCACGGTGTGCACGGCCACTACGGTCGGGGGTTCGAATCCCCCCTCGGGCATGGATATTTGTGCCGTCCTTAGTGTTAGATACTTCATAAGTAGTTTGTAAGCTTAGGGACTGTGACCCCGTAGTTAAGTCCCATAAGTTCTACAAACATTTGAACATTTTTGAACATACCATCACGCCGGGTGATACGCCAGTATGACGATGACGAATACATGCTTCCAGTGTCGCCAAACACGGATGCGACCATCATGATGTTGCGAACAGAACCTGGATTGATCCGAAAACATGAGTTTTGCCTTTCGTGCACCCAGGTTCGTCGTTGCGTACACCATCGCAGGCGCTCCTGTCTGTGATGCAGCGGCAAGGGTAACCGCAGCCATGGTCTCCGAGCTGATGGTCCATGCTGCTGCAAACGTCGTCGAACTGTTCGTGCAGATGGTTGTTGTCTTGTAAACGTCCCCATTTGTTGACTTAGGGAACGAGACGTGGCTGAACGATGCGGATAAGATGCCTGTCATCTCGGCTGCTAGTGATATGAGGTCGTTGGGATCCAGCAGGGCGTTCCGTTTTTCCCTCCTGAACCCACCGATTCTATATTCTACTAACAGTAATTGGATCGCGACTAACGCGAGCAGCAATGTCGCGATACGATAACCCGCAATCGCGATATGCTACAATCCGACCTTTATCAAAGTAGGAAAGGTGATGGTAAGCATTTCTCCTCTTAGCTCGAGGCATCACAACAACGTTTCACCAGCCAACGCCGGTTAACTGCTGTTTTGTGTTGGAAACTTTCCTCATGTCAGCACGCTGTAGGTGTCTCCACCGGCGCCTTATGTGAATGCTCTGAATAGCTAAATGATTTACATATCACAGCATCTTCTTCCTGCCGGTTAAATTTCGTGTTTGTAGCACGTCATCTTCGTGATATAGCAATTTTAATGGACAGGAGTGTATTTCGTGACCAGTATATAGTCTATGTGTTCAAAAGTATCCTTACAACTGATTGAAAATGGCTTACTAGTGCTTGGCGCCTTCAATCGGTAACGCTGGAATTCTGTATGGTATTAGCCCACCATTAGCCTTGAATGACTGCTTCTGTTGTCACAGACACCCGTTCAATCAGGTGCTGGAATATTTCTTGGGGAATGCCAGACCATTCTCCACGGAGTGCTACACTGAAGAGATGTATCGATCTACATCTACATCTACATGGAGTACTCTGCAAAATACATTTAAGTGCCTGGCCGAAGGTTCATCGAACCACCGATATACTATTTTATCTCGCATTCCATTCTCGAATAACGCGCGGGAAGAAAGAACACCTAAATCTCTCCGTTCGAGCTCTGATTTCACGTATTTTATTCTGATGGTCATTTCTACCTATGTAAATGGGAGACAACAATATATTTTCGCATTCGGAGGAGAATGTTGGCGATTGTAATTTCGTAAGTAGCCCACGTTGCAGCGATAAGCGCCGTTGTTGTAATGATTCCCATTCCAGATTCTGTATCATTTTCGTAACGCTGTCTCCCCTGTATCGTGACAATACGAAACGAGCTGCCCTTCTCTGCATTCTTTCGGTGTCCTCCGTCAAACCCACCGGATAAGGATCCCACACAGGGCAGCAATACTGCAAAAAAGGACGATGTAGTTCAGTGAGGCCCCGCACGAATCTGGCGTTCCAAAACATCCCCAATTTGCTCTGTAGGATTCAAGTAGGACCCTGTACAGGCAAGTCCACTACAGGGATGCCATTGTCGTGCAACCATTCCGCCATAGGCCGTGCACTATGAACAGGTCCTCGATCGTGTTGAAAGATACAATCGCCATCCCCGAACTGCTTTTCAACAGTGGGCAGCAATAAGATGCTTTAAACATAAATGTAGGCCTGTACTGTGATAGTGCTACGAAAAACAACAAGGGATGCAAGCCCCCGCCATGGAAAACACGACGACACCATAACACCACCGCCTCCCAATTTTACTGTTGGCACTGCACACGCTGGCAGATGACGTTCATAGGGCGTTCTCCATACCCATACCCTGCCATCGGATCACCACATTGTGCATTGTGATTTGTCACCCCACAAAACGCTTTTCTACTGTTCAATCGCCCAATGCTTACGCTCCTTACACTAAGCGAGGCTTCGTTTGGCACGGAACTGCGTGAAGTGTGGCTTATGGGCAGCCGCTCGACCAACTCCCTCCCTCACCTCCCTCAAAACTGTCATAGTACTTGGAGTGGATCCTCGTGCATTTTGTAATTACTGTGCCACGGTCTCGATAGATGCCTGTCGATTACTCTGTACGACCGTCATCAACTGTCGGCAGCCTCTGTCACTGAACAGACGAGGTCGGCCTGTACGCTTTCGTGCTGTACGTGCCCATAGAAGTCTCCACTTTACTATAACATCTGAAACAATGAATCTAAGAATATTTAGGAGTGTAAAAATTACGCGCACAGACTTCTGACACAAGTGACACCCAATCACCTGACCACGTTCGAAGGCGATGAGTTCCGTGGGGTGCCCTATTCTTCTCTCTCACGATGTCTAATGACTACTGAGTTCGCTGATATGGCGTACCTGTCATAGGTGGCAACAAAATGAAAAACCTATGTATTTAGAGGTGTCCAGATATTCTGATCACGTGGTGTATGTATGAGGGGCACATGTAGCGGTCTGTGGCGCGCCAGTCACAGTCTGCACGGCCGCTACGGTCGGAGGTTCGAATCCCCCCCTCGGACATGGATCTTTGTGTCGTCTTCAGTATTAGGTACTTCATAAGTAGTTTGTATGTTTAGGGAGTGATGACCCCGTAGTTAAGTACCTTAAGCTTAACAAACATTTGAACATTTGAACACATATAACGGAACACATTGAAATGTTCAAATGTTTATAAAGTTTATGGTGCTTAACTGCGGGGTCATCAGTCCCTAAGCTTACAAACGACTTATGAACTAACATATAGGAAAGGCAACACAAACATCCATGCCCTAGGGAGGATTCGAACCTCCGACACGAGTAGCCGCGTGATCTGCAACGTGGCGCTCCAGACCGTTCGGCTACTCCCGCGCGGCCGGAACACAATAGTTGTGCAAAAGAGAACTATTTTGTCCAATGCAAAATTTGCTTTATACGAATTAAATTATCAGAGCGGTGAGATTTTTTAAAATTATTACCTCTTGGTATTAATAATACTTTCCATATGTAGATTGAAGCTTGTTGGTTTTAGATTGAAATGTTTTATACACCCATTAAAAAACTAGGAAATGGACGATTGCATAAGTAATTGTGCATCCCACTAATTCTCTCAAAACTGCATTTGCAAGCATTCTATGCCATCCCTTTTCTGACTTAAAATTAGGCATGATTGTTTAAAGAAGAATCACATGATGGTTTTTCGGAGAGCCTTCTTCAGGTGCTGATAGTCTTAGCTTTTTAAGATTGTCCTCTACAGGCGGTCGCTTACCGATACCAAATCATATGGAATTCTTGAAAAGTAAGTACTATAACAATAACCAGCTTTAAGGAACACTCCTGCCAAAAGAATAATGGGCCTAACGTAAAAATATTAGTTCATAAAAACTTTAAACACTAATGCATACCATTATCATTTTAAATGAAGAGAGGTACAGTTTATTTTTTTCTTTCCTTACGGCCGGCCGCGGTGGCCGAGGGGACTGAGGCGCTCCAGTCACGGTCCGCACGGCCACTACGGTCGGGGGTTCGAATCCCCCCTCGGGCATGGATATTTGTGCCGCCCTTAGTGTAAGGTAGATTATAAGTAGTTTGTAAGTTTAGGGACTGATGACCCCGTAGTTAAGACCCATAAGCTGTACAAACATTTGAACATTTTTTCTTTCCTTACTAGGGATTATGCATGGAAGAGCATAATTAATACCTCGATCTTACATGCAGTAATTGTTACATTTTATAAGTGCGAGATTCGATCAGCGAAGTCTGACTTATAAACAAATGATGACAACGGCGCATCCTACGTTGTTCATGAAAGTTTGCGTTTTTTCGCACATAAATTTGGCGGATGATTGATGTTTCGGTTACACGTGGTTTAAAATTGATTACAGTTGATGCTAGTAACGTGACGGCCCAGTGTAATAAGAATTCCTAAATTTACATGAGTGGCAGAATAATTTTCAGCGGAAGACTTGTGTCTAATGAAGTGTGTACAACTCAATACGCAGGCGACGTAAGGCGCTGTGATCTCGCGCACGGCTCATCAATCTGTTTTAGAGGGTAACAATTTTAGAACCAAAACTGTGAATCACGTGCCTTATGTTATGTAGCACGTACGCACACAGCAAGATCGTACGAAATTAAAAAAAACGAGATAAACAGTAAACAACGTCACGAAGTAGTAGCACAGTAGAATTTGTGAAACTGCTATGGACAATACTATACGCTCGGTTACAAGCAATTTGGTGGTATAGACAGATTCAAACTGAGAATATAAGTCTAGTCATAAGGGTTCGGTTTAAACTCTAGGACCAAGTATAGTTCTATGAATATCGGTTGCATGATGTACCTCATCCGTGAAGTAAGACTCATAAAAGAGAAATTAGGAGTTGGTTCTTCAATGAAGAGAATAACAACAGTCACTATTAGAAATGCTATTTATTTAAAACATTGCGCCGCCCCCGCATTAGAATCTACAGGTTGATCATCAGGTGGCAGTTCATATAAAATAGAAAAGTTAATTTTGATTTCTGTTCTTGAAAGTCTCATGTAGCAAAAAAATTTTGAGAAGTTGGTTCCGTACAGTACACAAAACATAATTGAAACAACCAATTTGAACGTAACAAAGTATAAATTAATCCACACTAAAGAGTTATTTTTTTTGCCTTATCGTCTGCTTCTATTTACGAAACACTTCTATAGAATGAAGCATCACACACAAACGAAAAACTTTTTGCGGCATGACAACATTTTCATACAAGATGGCGATATTACCAGAACAAAAGTGCCAAAGATGTTCTCTAACAGAGATAAGTACAAAGATGTAACGTGAACTTGTTACTTAGAGCATTACTTATAAATGAATTAAGTGAGTGTAGATACAGTTTTGTTAGAGAATGTATGTAGTGTGAATAAAGAGAGTATGAGAAATAACCATTGACGAAACCAGGATTTGCTTACAGTGTGTTAAATCGTTATCTGTGCTAGTTAGCCGCGGTGGAGTAGCCGAGCGGTCTAAAGCGTCTCGCTGCGGAGCGCGCGGTTGCTCGCCGTGGAGGTTCGAGTCCTCCCTGCGGCATGAGTTTGTCCTTAGGTTAGTTTACCTAGGTTTACGTAGTTTGTAAGCTACGGACTGATGACTACGCAGTTTGGTCCGATAGATTTACAAACATTTGAACATTATTGTGCTAGTTACATTAATATAAGTCATTTCAGTACTGTAGGGCACTACCATCCAAAGAATATTTCGCCGCCGGCCGTTGTGGCCGAGGGGACTGAGGCGCGCCATTCACGGTCTGCACGGCCACTACGGTCGGGGGTTCAAATCCCCCATCGGGCATGGATATTTGTGCCGTCTTTAGTGTTAGCTAGTTCATAAGTAGTTTGTAAGTTTAGGGGCTGCTGACCCCGTAGTTAAGTACCATTAAAAAAAAATCGCCACTAGGGCTGCTGAGAACAGATTTCAGATGTAAAGAATAACAAATGTTAAATATATGTGATGTCTGTTCTTTTCGATATGTCCGAAAAAAGATTCAAATGTTTGTAAATCTAGCGGACTTAACTTATGGGGCTAGAAACTGCGCGCTCCGCAGCACGGCACCCGAAAGTGCTCGGACTCTCCACCGCGGCTATCCGAAAGAACAGATACAAGTTTTTAACCTGCAGTTGGTATCTTTAACTACGAATGGCTAAATCTGAAAATTTGAAATTCAACTTCACCCATTCGCAGTTACTCTCGTAAATCCCGTGAATATGAATTGATACAAACTGCAGGATGAAAAGTGGTCTCTGATCTTTCGGACATGTCTTCAGTCCTTGGCCCTTACTCTTACGGGAATCAGTTTGATAAACCGCGAGTTTGAGTAATAACGGGCAGGGAAAAGTTGAGAATTTGTATCTGACGGGAGGCGAGCTAGAATGTCCATGAAGTGATAGTGATAGCCGTGTCTCCAGTGGTGTAGTGGTCAGCGCAACTGCCTAGAAAGCGGGAGACCAGAGTTCTCAAACCTGCTGGGTACACATTTTCAACTTAACCCATTCGTAGTTGACATGTAGATTCCGTAAAATAACAAACGTATTCGGGCGTGAACAGACATCTGTTGGTAGTAATGACACAATTTTATTAAAATCTAGTATTGTTAATAGTGGCTGTTCGCTCTTTTCTTCATTACAAGAAATAAACTGTATTTCGCAAACAGTTACGATCTCAAAACTTTTCAACAGAGTAAGATGTGATATGTGGTGACGTATATCAGTAAAAACAGTGGCGTAACTAGGACTTGGCTTTGGGGGGGGGGGGGATAGATCTGCTTAACGAGCAAAATTTTAGTCAGTTTCCAGACAGACTACCATCTACCACTCCCGTTAAAGAAACTAACTGACTCCCATCCAATGGAAGCTTATGGTAAAACACCCCAAGTTTCCAATCTTTACCAGATTGCTGTTATAAGAGTTCTTTCTTCTTTTTTTCCTCTCTTTTCGGGTTCTGGGGGGGGGGGGGTTTCTATCCCCCTCATTCCCCCTCTTAGTTACGCCACTGAGTAATAACGTAGAAACGAGAGTCATTTCATACCGTGAAGCGCGATGTCTAATTCAATTACGGAAGAAAACAGCTGTTTTCCGCACTGTATACAGTTTTTTTTCTGGTGTTAAGAAACACATCGTCCACATTAACGCAATCTGCTGCTGATTTCGGCGGCGGGGAGGGGGGGGAGGATTAATTTTAGTTAACAGCCGCCGGTGGTTAAAGTGATTTTTAATTGGCGCTGATGGCGCCTAATTGGAGGCGGTCGTGATAATTGCAGGCCGTGGGAGGGGCGGCGTCATTAGAGAAACGTCAGCGCGGGAAAGTGGTGTGGTGGGGGGGGGGGGGAGGGTAATTCTAGGCGGCGGTGTGCTGCGCTCAGCTCCCTGCCGTGCCGGGGGCCTTTTTCGCCGCAACCCCTACTGCGAACCTGCAGTCTTCACTGCTAAAAAAATCAAATGTTTGTATAGTTTATGGGACTTAACTACGGGGTTATCAGTCCCTAAACTTACAAACTACTTATGAACTAACTAATACTAAGGACGGCACAAATATCCATGCCCGAGGGGGATTCGAACCCCCGACCGTAGTGGCCGTGCAAACCGTGACTGGAGTGCCTCAGTCCCCTCGGCCACCGCGGCCGGCAATCTTCACTGCAAAGTAACATTCTGTCATCCTTTACGGGGTGTAAGAGAACGTTTGTAAATCGTCTTTCTTGTTATTTACCGTTTGCGGGATAGACCTAAAATTTGAAGATCATCTTTTGGCTGTGGAGCTTCTACTTATTTCCGTGCTTCCTGAGATTAAACTAGGTAGGACTTAGGCTTTTATAAAATACCTTTTATTATTATCGTGCAAAGAAATATGTAATAATCCCATTCCAAAGAAATAAGACGCAGGCAGGTGTGAAAATTATAGAATAATCAGTTTAAACCTTTCGGACTCTGTGGCTACAAATGTGTACATAACTTCTACGGTGTCTAAGATGGTTCAGAAACGTTTTTTCTCAATTGATAGAACATGTGTACGACACCTGAGTGTTCAATCATTTCAACATGGACAATTACTGCCACCTACGGAAGATCACAATAGAAATATTAAGAAGCGAGTGTTGCACTGCGCAGCAGTTTACGAACCTCAAAGAACACGGAAATTGTGGGTTACTTGTATTCCACTGTATAACTGAAAGTAGAAGTTTTATCTTGCGATGTAGTTATTGAACGATCAGTTTATTCAGTACATCAGTTGGTACTACAAAATTAATTAATCTAGTCCGTAAAAAAGGCCTTGTTTTACAGTATACGCAATGTTGTAGAATGAAAATGGGCGTATATAATTGCATAAATCTTGCTTCTAAAATCATTGAAAATTTAACTTAAGTGTATTACAGCATTAAAAATAATTTCCTTGATAGAGAAAAAAATCAAGTCTGAAAGGGTTAATAAGTCATGGGTGAAAAATCCTTGCCGTGGTGGAGTAGCCGAGCGGTCCAAGGCGCCTCGCTGCGGTGCGCGCGGTTACTCGCCGTCGGAGGTTCGAGTTCTCCCTGGCGCATGTTTGTTTGTGTGTGTGTGTGTGTGTGTATTTGTCCTTAGGTTATTTTACCTTAGTTTAAGTAGTTTGTAAGCTACGGACTGATGACCACGAAGTTTGGTCCGATAGATTTACAAACATTTGATGTTTGAAAAATTCTTACACAATTATCTACAGCAGCATTTTTCCACCTGTGTGGTTGCGACATCTAGTGGGGTCGCAAAGCCTCTGTTCAAATGTTTGTACATCTATCGGACTCAACTGCTAGGTTATCAGTCCGTAGCTTACAAACTACTTAAAACTGAGCTTCTGCCGAGTGTGCAGGAACGGCTGAAAATGAAACATTTCCAACCAAGCCGCAGACTGATACACTTTCTGACCGGCCATGGTCCCTATGCGACATATCTATGTCGGTTTAGGAAGAGGGCGACGCTCGCGTGCGACTGTGGAGCCCCAGAGGGGACGCCAGAACATGTGATATACTTGTGCCCCATGTACGACGGGGTAGCTTCCAAATTGCGACAACAACTACCGAATTTTGACACCTACACATTAATTAGACAACCTGACACTTTCCAGATCCTGGACAGCCTCGCGGATGCCACCTCCAACGAAGTGCGAGGAGACGTCCTCCGGGACCGACAGTGAAGTGTCCACACGGACATGACCTGCGCCCAGAGCCGAGCCGCCGAGGTGCGGACTGGCCGCCAGCTCACCTGGCGGAATCCGCCACGCTCTGGTTCTGGGGGACTGGGCGCTACACCGGACTAGACTGTAGGTTAAGTTAGTGTAGACATAATAGTTAGCTAGTTTTTGTTAATTTAAATCAAATTTCAAACAAACTTCAGTAGCTGCAGTGACCGTCAAGGCCAGCCCATTGCCAGGGGCACGTCCACTGGGTTTCGCTCGGTGGACATCCGTGGCCACCCCTTAAACTTCAGTAGCTGCAGTGACCGTCAAGGCCAGCCCATTGCCAGGGGCACGTCCACTGGGTTTCGCTCGGTGGACATCCGTGGCCACCCCTTAAACTTCAGTAGCTGCAGTGACCGTCAAGGCCAGCCCATTGCCAGGGGCACGTCCACTGGGTTTCGCTCGGCGGACATCCGTGGCCACCCCTTAAACTTCAGTAGCTGCAGTGACCGTCAAGGCCAGCCCATTGCCAGGGGCACGTCCACTGGGTTTCGCTCGGTGGACATCCGTGGCCACCCCTTAAACTTCAGTAGCTGCAGTGACCGTCAAGGCTAGCCCATTGCCAGGGGCACGTCCACTGGGTTTCGCTCGGCGGACATCCGTGGCCACCCCTTAAACTTCAGTAGCTGCAGTGACCGTCAAGGCCAGCCCATTGCCAGGGGCACGTCCACTGGGTTTCACTCGGTGAACATCCGTGGCCACCCCTTAGGCTTATAAGTAACTTTTTTTTTTTTTTTTTTTTTTTTTTTTTTTTTTTTTTTTTTTTTTTTAATATAAAATGTTTGTAAAGCTTATGGGACTTAACTACGGGGTCATCAGTCCCTAAACTTACAAACTACGTATGAACTACTTACGGACTAGGACGGCACAAATATCCATGCCCGAGGGGGGATTCGAACCCCCGGCGGCAGTGGCCATGCTGACCGTGACTGGAGCGCCTCAGTCACCTCGGCCACCGCGGCCGGCTATAAGTAACTGGCACACCTGTAATTGCTGCAGCTTTTTCGTGTAGCTAGAAAACACGTAGGAAATGAGAAGTAGAAAGTAGTTCCCCTTAGTAGATACTGCAGTAACTTTTAGAACTATGTAGAGTTGAGTAAATCACTGTTTGATTAGACATGTATAAATTTAGGACCCATTAATTGTATTGGTGATGGGTTATTGTATAAATATGAAATAAAGATAAAATACTACTTAAACTAAGGTAAACTAACCTAAGGACAACACAAACACATATGCCCGAGGGGGGAGTCGAACTACCGACAGCGAACGGCCGCGCGCACCACAGCACGGCGCCCCAGTGCGTACGGCTAATCCGCCGCGGCTCGATAAGCCTTTCTCTTGGGGGGGGGGGGAGGGGTGTGGTCGGCGTCACAGAAGGAAGTATAGGCACCATAAAATAACAAGGGGTTTAGTATTACAAAAAGGTAGGCTTAAATGAAATTTATTTAATGTTAAAATTACGGAGTACCTTGTGTAACATTCATTATGTTCAAAATGTTCAAATGTTTGTAAAGTCTACGGGACTTAACTACGGAGTCATCAGTCCCTAAACTTACAAACTACTTATGAACTAAGACTAAGGACGGCACAAATATCCATGCCCGAGGGGGGATTCGAACCCTCGACCGTAGTGGCCGTGCAGACCGTGACTGGAGCGCCTCAGTCTTCTCGGCCACCGCGGCCGGCCATTCATTATGAATTGATCACAGATTGTCTTATAATTTATTGTGTTGTTGATGAATAAGTTCAAATGTTCAAATGTTTGGTAAGCTTATGGGACTTAGCTACGGGGCCATCAGTCCCCAAACTTACAAACTACTTATGAACTACTTACGAACTAGGACGGCACAAATATCCATGCCCGAGGGGGGATTCGAACCCCCGACCGTAGTAGCCGTGCTGACCGTGACTGGAGCGCCTCAGTCACCTCGGCCACCGCGGCCGGCGATGAATAAGTGCGAAGTCTGTTTTCAGAAACCGATCGATAGCTTAATGATACGATAAGTAATTCTGAAAAATTCTTAAAAACATCTAATTCTTTATAAATTGTCTGTACAGTGGACCTTTCTTAAAGAGTATAATTCGCTTCTGAGTCTTGCCTGCAATACGAAAAACTGGCTTCGACAGTCAGCTAGCGTCAAGGACAAGAGGGGCGGGGCACAATGGCCTGTCCTATGTGGGCTACAGCTGTCACACGTGACTGCAAAAAAAAAGTTCTGTTGAGTGTTGGTGCGCGTAAACAAATAATGGTGCGATACTTGAGTACAAAGGGTCATGAAAGGAAATGTTTGTTAAGCTTAAGGGGCTTAACTGCGCTGTCATCAGTCACTAAACTTACAAGCTAACTTATACCAAAGACAGCACAAACATCGATGCCCGAGGGGGGAATCGAACTCCGGACGGGAAACGGCCTCGCGCATCACAGCATAGCGCCACACCATGCGCTCGGCCACTCCGCCGCGGCGCAAAGGGTCATTTTGGTTTACGAGCTCAGTTGTAGAGCAAACAATTGTGGAAACAACAAAACAATAAACCTTAAAAAAAAAAAAACTTTCAATGTACATAATTTCAGCCCCTCAATAATTTAATGTTATTCAAAATGTAATACATGTACGTCATGTAAGAGGTTACGAAGTTTTGAGACTATCTGTGTTACAAAGACTTTGAAATACTGACTGTCAGCAATTATGAAGCTGAAAATGAATGCGTATAGATATTAAGATTTCATGTTAGATAAAAAAAACTCAATTCAATATTTATTAAAAAAATATTTTTCATAATAATATTCAAAGAGCTGATCTGTAAATGTTAACAGATACGCAATATAAATTTGTTTAAAGATGTAGTTAGGCTTTGACTAAGACTGGAAGTGGACTTGTCGCAACTTCCACTCTTCGTGGGGGCAATATAATGTTACAGAGGTGTAGAAAATGGTTTTTTTAACTTTTAAATTGTTCAAAATTCACTGAAAAATGTAAATTCTTTCTGTAACATTGGTCAAAGATTAACTAAAAATTATCTAAGACTTTGCAGACCAATATCTCTGATAAAAAGAAGACAATATAAATATATCATTTTTTGTCAAAAAGCGGTGTACCCACCCTTCTTGTTGCTCTCGATTAGATTGGATGGAATATGTAAGTTGCTATGATTTTCAAATTAATGAAGTTGCTTATTTAATGTAATAATTCTTGCATTTGCGTACATTATTTCTTGATCGTTACTTTACCAAAAAATGAAATTTTCCATTTATATGAAATTACAGAATTGTTTTTCAGGAAACAACCACGCCATCACTGTACAAGCGATGCTTAATTGTTTTGAGGACGGAATAATTAAACTTTTGTGTTTGATTTTAATTCATATCTGTAGCCGAGCAAAACAACGACTCAGAGATATTTTGTCATATTTATTTATTCCTTTTGAGAAATAAAATTGAGCTCGAGTTAGCCGGAATATTTTCGTTAAACATTAATTTCTGCCGCCAATGATTATGCATAAGCGCCTGTGTGATAGACGTCTAATTTACGGTGATGCAGAAAATGTGGTAAAAAATACAGCACTCATAAATGAACGGGCGTATTGTTTAGAATATTTTTCGCAAGCCATCCACTAGTGATGCCATTATACACGCTTCTTCTTGTCACCCTGTCTCGCACAAGTATTCCAGCTTTACCTCAATAATTCATAGAGCACTAGACATGCCCCTTTCTACAGTCCACATGCAGAAAGAGATAACCAATCTGAAATACATCGCAAAGACTAATGGTTACGCCCTTAGCCTAATAGACAAATTGTTTCATTCGACATCAGCAAAATTATTCCGTCCAACTGACACCCAAACCTATCAATCTGATCCACTATATGTTACGTTACCATTTTATGGTGCTGTCTCTTACAAACTAGCAAATTTACTCAAAGGCAGTGGCGTCAGAATCTCCTTCTCCACTCACGACCACCTTCAGCATCAGATCATCCACAATGAAAGAACAACTAGAGATTACTTTGCAAATTCAGGGGTGTATAAACTCACATGTGTACAGTGCCCTCGCGCCTATATAGGACAAACAGGTCGAGCAGTTAGAACCAGGTTCCAGGAGCACCTATTAACAAAAAATAGGTTCTTTAAAAAACAAATCATTATTTGCTGAACACCTCAAAGCATCAGGTCGCAGTGAACCTACAATCAATGCACTGCAGATCTTGCACAGAGCCCCTAAGGGGAAAAAAAACTTAACCTTCTCGAAGAATTTGAAATTACGAAACTTCTTAAATCATCAGACCTCAATGACCAACTGACAAGTAAAAATCAGTGCTATTATGACATAATGATGTCAGCCCTACAAAATGTTACCTTATCTTCTTATTGAAAAGTCGCAACACCCCCCCCCCCCACCCTTAATAAGCCCTTCCCCCTCTCCTTCGCCACCAAATTGTCGTCTTAGCTTGAGCTCGATTCTGTAGCTTAACCACTACCCGGCTCACATTACTTAATCTTTCTGCATTTTAACCATATTTGTTTTTAGTGTTCTATGACTGCATATATTTGTAATTAATTTCCATGACTGATGACCGCGCAGTCTAGTCCCCTCTAAACAACAACAACAACAATAATTTCCATATAGAAGTCTATATAATTTTATGGTTGTTTTACTAACATACATTATCAATATTACTGTCATACAATCGGATTTATAAGTACTTTTAAACTTCATTACTACCATCCATTGTTATTAATTTCATACTTTAATAATTTGCAACCATGATGATCGATTTTATCATTCAAATTTAACCGCCAAAATTACGCATACCGGCGTTTATCAGCGCCGCCTAGCGGCGTTTGCTATAATCCGGTACCTCACGTCACATGACTATCAGCTGTCCGCTCAGTTACGTTTGATAAAGTGATGTATCGATATTCATTCTGTGAACGCGGACCTATCCAACACAACGCTGCTGATGTGGTTTAAGTTATACATGCCCACACTCGCTCAGCTTACCACTGTTCATTCACGATTGTTTTTTAAATTCTCTAACTTCCATTCTAGGAACTTTTTGTCCCGCCTCTTATAACTCTTGACGATGCTTTTGATTAAATCCTCAGATTTTATCCAGTCCAAAATGCTGAGCATCGTGTGCTTTTACGCCAACTAATACCATCCAGTTGTTTCTGAGGTATGTTCACGCCCCCAATTCATTGTTTCCTAATATTGTAGTGAAACTGACATTTGTATATTTTCCCTGTTACAGTGTTCTGATGATACGCCAAAAGCGCGAAACGCGCTAAAAGGAAATAAATATTATAATTTGCAACAGAGACTACTTTTCAATTCAAATATGGATTCACTGTTGGTACATCAGGCCAACGAACTTTGGACTAACTCATAAATGAACTTTTTTACAAGATTGACGAACGAAATTCCACACTGCATCACCACGTTGAAGTGTTTCTTCTGATTACGCGGAATGAGTTTGCAATAAAACAGTTATCATATATTCCTGCTCGGCAGTTAGCCTCTGTAACTTTAAATTAAAAAACGGAAAAATAATTTTCTCATTTGTTTCTCTTCATTTAATTTTATTCAATAAATAAATAAATTTAAATAAATAAATAAATAAAAATAAAAATTAAATAAATAAATTGAAAACAGAAGTATCATTTCAACAGGAACTCGAAATATTCAATAGTTCAATTATAATTTAGTGAAATAGAGGATCACGTGACGTTACTGACAAGCGACACCTTTGACTTCGAACGCTCGGAAGCACACGAAACTATGCTTAGAATAGCTAGCAATCATAAAAATAATTGAATTAATTAAAAAATAGATAAGAAAACTGTGGTGTGCTTCATTTCCGTGCAAAACGCCGCACTAGTCTGCTAGCGCCTCTAGACCAGCGAGCACAGGCCTTACAATGACAATGAAATGAAGCCGGTTGAGAGCGCGTCACCCAACCAACATGGCGGCCGAGCGACACCCACCCACAGCTGCGAGCTCTGGGTAGTTTATTGAGTTCGCTGTCTGTTAATTCCTTTTTCATATATTATAAGGCGTTCATTTTTGACAATCTATTTTTGCCATAAATAATTACAAATTTCAGCTAGGGATAGCAAATCGTACTATTATATAAAATAGAAGCACAATTTTCCTCTGTCTATCCCTTTACCTTTTATAACTCGAGAAGTACCGAACGTATTGTCATACGGTATCTTTTAATTTCTTCTTTAGAATCCTGCGATAATCTTAGCCTATATCTAATGTTAATACGAATATAACAAAAAAACTAAAATAAGAATCATAACGTAGCATCGTTTACCGCTTCTGCACTTTAGTCAGCTTTGGAGCCTAAACTATAAGAGCTAGGCCAGTGTACATAGTATAAATTTACAGAAGTCACTAACATCTACAAGTAAAAATAAATAAATAAATAAAAAATAGCCGCAACAGCATTTGTCTAACTTTTGCGAGTGAACCACATTTATCATTCCTTTTTTTCCTAAAGCGCTGGCTCCAGAACCAGAAGCCTTCAGACCAAAGGTATAGTAATTGTGAGAGATCTAGACATTTGATCTCGCGGTCTTTTTTTAAATCGTCGTGAGTTCTATTACTATGTACTTTGGAGCAGGTCTCCTAGTTTACGCTACAAAAATCACAAAAGTGCGGAAATAGTAAATCAATCTACGTTATTACTCTTATTTCAATTATTTATCACATTCGTATTGGCATTTATTATAGCCTACGTTGAAGATAGGATTATACCGAAGAAATCACGATACGTTCTGCAGTTGTCAAGTTAAAGTAGTTTAAAGATTACCTGTGCAAGGCCGGAGCGGCTCAGCTAATTAGTAATAAAATAAATAAAAATTGTCGAGTCATAATTATTGGATACTAAAATTTGTATCCCAAACTACAAATGTTTATCAATATTGGTCACAAAGTATAGGGTGAGTGGGCAGCACAATCTGTGCTCGCTGGTGGGTGAGCTCGCTTAAAGTAACGAGTAGAATTTGAAAAGTTCCACCGCTCTATTGTATCCTAATTTGTGAGAACCAGAAGAGCTATAAAAAGTTGTTTAAATAAAAAGAAAACTCTTTTCATTATCTACAACTTTCTCGCTGACGTAAATTTCCTGACCACAAAACAAAAAAAGTGGCAGGCATCTACCTTTTTCATGTCACAATTTTTATTTCATACTAGCTGAACCCCCGCTGCTTCGCATGCGTAGGCTGGTTGGTCTGCACCAGTTGTTTCTTTTTAATCCCGATGAAGAATCCATATCCATATCCAGTTTCGTAGTTATAGCTTGAAATTAGAGTTAACAGCACCATATTTTTGAAAATCAATTCTTGAATCTCGCATTTCACCCTCTTATTGGTCGAATTTCCAAAAATAGCGAAACACGTGTCTTTTAAATTTGAACCCCGAATCCAAATCCGAAAATTTGTAGTTCTAACTTCAAAATTGCCTAAATAGCAACAGATTTTCGAAAAACACCCCCTCTCCAATTTAACCGAAACACGTATTTATTAACGTCTAACCAACTATACAAATATCAAGTTTGGCAGCTCTAACTTCAAAATTGTATGAATAGCAACGTGTTTTCAAAAAGAATTTTTGATCCTCAATATAAACCTCTTATTTGTGGAATTTTCAAAAATACTAAAAATCATGGATTTTTAAATCCTGACCAAGATTCCATATCCGAAGTTTCGTAGTTGTAGATTAAAATTTGAGTTAACAGCAACTATTTTTGAAAATCAATTTTTTGCGTCACCCACTTATTTGTCGAATTTCAAAGAATGCCGAAATTCGAACCCTGAATTAAAATTTGAAATTTTGTAGTTCTAGCTTCAAAATTGCATAAATGGCTACGTATTTTCAAAAAACGTTTCATCCCCTGTTGCCCCCTCTTATGGACGGAATATCGAAAAATCGCTTCTTAAATGACGCTTACAGAGTAAGATCAACACCCTCCACAAATTTCAAGTTTCTATCTTCAGTGGTTTGGGCTGGGCGATGATGAGTCAGTCAGTCAGTCAGTCAATCAGTCAGTCAGTCAGTCAATCGGGACACTTCCTTTTACATATATAGAGATAAAAGTAATAGATTCAATACGTATTGTACTTGATAAGAACACTGTTGCATATATTCAGTAGTCACGTGTCTACGTGAGAACTTTAGTAAATTTTTTCCTATCCTAAGGGGTTCAAATGAGCTCCACTTGAAGACCTACGCATTTATCGGCCCAACTCCGTTTCTACAGCCAACCAAGATGGCTGCCGTGCTTCACTGCCTGTACGCTGATGTAGGCGGTATAGCCCCTCCATGTTATTCTGTGCTCGCTGCTCTAGAAGGTAGCATATTGTAGCTGCACTAACTACTGCTCCAGTTGCGTGGGTGGTGTATCTGCAGCACGTATTTGTCTCTTGGAGTGTTCGCAAGCGAGTTATTGTGTAAACTGTTTACAGAGCAGTGATATGAAGAGAATTAATAGTACGTATGTAGTACAAATATTTGGGTATGATATTGACATACCAACTTCATAATTTGAAATGTTATTAGCGTGGGTTTTGATAATGGACTGCGTAAATGCGAAAGTGCTGTGGAATGTGATAATGTGGCTTTATGAGGTGAGCACATTGTTCTCTCCCACTTCGGTTTAACCACTTCATCGAGATCCCGCATCTGCACTTTGAGGGTTAATACAAGCACTTTCGTGCCAGCGGTAATGCTGTATGTGCGTGTTTTACGCTATTATAGGTACTGTAAGCAGAGAGGTTTTGGTGCTTCTGACTGAATATGTAATGACACACTGACGCCATTAAATTACATATAATTTCCTTCCTATGGTATTGATACATTGGTACTTTGTTTCTCTCTGTTAAAATGTTAGGTGAGATACAGTGCAACGTTTTGCATGTGAATAACACACACCTCTGTTCTGTTTATGATTCCCTATTATTCGAAACATGGTTTCGTGCGGTTGTTCCAAAAGTTCGGGGTGAAAGGTGTCTCTTGTTTGTGTGTGCTTGTGTGTGTGTGTGTGTGTGTGTGTGTGTGTGTGTGTGTGTGTGTGTAAGGACTCCAGCGTGAGGAACAGAATTTTTCCTCTGAATTGATGAGTTTTTGTTTCAAAGATTATTTCAAAAGTAACAAGAAACCAATTTTTTTCTTATTTTGTAAAATGTATTTTGATTTATTTGTTGTTGCTGCCGTCACTGAAATTATGACTGAGTACACTGTTAATACACTATACAACACAAAGAATTCGTTCGTGATGTTTCTAAGCTTTTATTATATTAGCACCCAGTTCGTATACTACAACACAATTGTGGAACATGTACAAGAGTATGTAGAATGTGTGGTACATTGTCCCAACAGCCATCACTACTTCTGTTTTTTTTTTTTTTTTTTTTTCATATTACTGACTCAAGTCCTTTGTTGTGGATAAAATATAGATTCACAAACGGCCAATTCGTATTTATGTAATCCTGTGTAATATACAATTGCGAATGTGAGTCTGTATGTTTCTTATGTTTTCACGACAAAACCGCTGAACCCATTCTAATGAAAATGGTGTTAGTTTCAACCCTGATGAAGGGCATAGGATACTTGAAGAAGGTTGTTTTACACCATACTTTTTGATTTGAAGCATGTCACGGGGAATATGACAAAATATTTACTATTTGGATAAGCTATTTACTCTGATATTTGAAATTTATCATTTTTGTTAAAATACTTGTAAATGGTTGATATAGGTACTCTAAGTAATACAATTCAACATTATGAAAACAATACTTCCACAATGTCTGAACATATTCAACCCGTATTTCCATAACAATAACCGAGCAGTCTGGAGCGCCACGTTACGGATCGCGAGGCCTCCCGCGTCGGAGGTTCGAATCCTTCCTTGGGAATGGATGTCTATGTTGTCCTTCGTTTAAGTAGTTAGTAAGCTACGGATTGATAACCACACAGTTGAGTCCGATAGATTTACAAACATTTGAACATTTTGAACATAATAATAATAATAATAATACTTTCGTGTGGTTCAGTGGCCTGGTGCAAGTCTTTCAATTGGACGCCACTTCGGCGACTTGCGTGTCTCCACCCTTCCCCAGTTATCCAACCGGGGAAAGGCGACCTGCACTTTAACGTGGAATCCGAACCACGTGTCGTTTCTGGCGACTCCTCACATCGTTGAGAGGTAATACTTGTCGAGTAAAACAGCAACACGAGAGGATCCAGAATGTCACAGGGCGCGTTTAGATAATAGTGCCCTTCAAGTTGCTATCCGTGAAAGTGTGGACACACATGCTAAAATGATTGCAGTGATATCGTTCGATAATTTAGAACAGCTGAAAACAAAGTTTAGTTAATGTGAAAAGCACGGTGACTGGGTATTGATATACGGTGTGAGCCTAGTGTTACTAAAGCATAATCCTTACCCAATAATTGTTTTGCTACATAGTTATAAGCAGTGGTTTATTGCTCAGTGTCTTCAATAATGATATTGAAGTGAAATGTATTGAAAACATGAAATTCCCCATGAAAGTAAACAACAAACAGCTAGTAAGTGATGTTCTTAACAACATTTATCTTGTGTATTTCCACAACGATGTGTAACAAACACTGTTGAGACAGTCACTGCTGTAACAGTTCCTACTATCTGACACAAGGAGCGACCCTAGCGATCCTAGTGGATAGGGACTTCTCCGTATGATTCATGTTTCTTTTTAATTATATTCCTGCTTCATTAAATAAACAGAGAAACAATGATTATATTTTTGTGTTTGAAGCATTATAAAATTGTCAAGAGATATTAATTATAGTGAAGTAGATGTAAAAATACCCGCATGTCAAAGATTCACTGACGTAAGCTTCGACAGTTCGTGAAGAAATTCTTTCAATCGAGTGAAAAATTGCAGTTTATTACGCTAAAAGCGATGTAATTAAAACACAGTATTTAGCGCATGAAAAGCATTATTCCTGCTCTCTCTCGCCTTAATTGCAATGGCATTTTTCTAGTCACGTAACAGTTTTGCGCAGACCATAATGATTCGCACATTTAAATAAGAGGAAGGAAAGTAATTACGTTAGCAGCAGTAGAGCACTGAAATAACTCAATGGCGACAAGTGAAAATATGAGCGGCAACGGGAGTCGAAACCAGGTCTCCCGCTTCGGGACACGCTCGCCTCCCGCCTCATATGCTCCCAAGTCGAGGTTTAGCGTCATTAGCGCATCGCGTAGAAATATATATGTATAGATTGGTACATCCGAAAGAACGTAAACACTCTATATAATGATTCGCACTTTGTTACCGTTCGTCGACTTCTTAATCCTAAATAGTATTATAAATGCTAATGTATGTTTTTGCCACGGAAAAAAGATAAATGCAGTGATCCTAAGGATAAAGAAATAATATTTAGAAGCCTGTCCGACAAAAAAAAAAAAAAAAAAAAAAAAAAAAAAAAAAAAAAAAAAAAAAAAAAAAAGACCTTGGCATATTGACCTTAATAAATTGCAACATGATGCCAGAAGGAGAGAAAAAAGAGACTTGTGATTTTCAGGAAGAAAATCTGATATCCAGGGGGGGAAATGTTCACGAGATACCTTAGGAACATCGTATAATGGGAATGGTGGAAGGTACTCTGCAATAAAATTTGACAGCTTCGACACAGATCACCATTAAAGTTGGTAAGTAAATGTAATTTTTATGTACAGCGGAAAGAGGGTGTAGATTCAGAGAGGTAGAGAAGGACAATGGGCATAGGGAGGAGACGGACAGAGAGGGAGGAGGAGAGGGCCGACAGAGAGAGAGAGAGAGAGAGGATACGTGGAGACCGTCACATGTCGAGGACAAGGAGTGACAAATGCAAAGATGATGTAGGATGGATGAGGAGGAGGAGACATGGGGGATGAGGAGGCGGATAGAGAGAGGAGGAAGGAAGAATGAGCAGTAAGAAGAGGAAAGAGGAGTTGACTAACAGGATATTGGAATTAATTACCACCGGCCACGGTGGCCGAAGGGGACTGAGGCGCTTCAGTCACGGTCTGCACGGCCACTACGGTCGGGGGTTCGAATCCCCCCTCGGGCATGGATATTTGTGCCGTCTTTAGTCTTAGGTAGTTCATAAGTAGTTTGTAAGTTTAGGGACTGATGACCCCGTAGTTAAGTCCCATAGACTATACAAACATTTAAACATTTTTTATTTGGAATTAATTACCCGGAAAACACCGGTACCAAGGGTACAGTACTATAAACGTCAAATAAGGTACCTGTCTCTGTGACTCATTCTGTGTGTCAGGTTTTGCAGCACAATTGTGATTTAATAACTTTCACAATAGGAATCAAGGTATTTCAAATTACATCAAACTGTTTTTGCTATATCTGCTTTTAGGACAGTCATATACTGTCACACGTGAATCTCTGGTTTCTCCATGAAGTGGCCTTCGACCTTCTTGATCTAGTTCTTTGAAACATTCAGTACAAATAAAAAACATTAAACAGTCTCCAACACATTTTGCTGTTTTACAGTTTTCAGTTCTTACCTTTATCCCTGTCTCAGTGTAAGACTTAAAACCTTGTTTATTTGAATTAGAAAATAATCTAAAGTAATGTTTGTGCCCTTGAGTACCCGCTGAACTTTCAGTTTTCGTCTACAACCAACAGAAATGTATTACAAAATTCACTTTTTAGGCCCTTCCGCTTTTTCAGTGCCCACGCCTTGGCTTCAGTTTTACTGTCTAGGCAATTTGTAGGTCTCTGAGCCAAATTTCCAACTTCTACGATGTAATGGGAGACAATTATAGGATTTGGAAAAAGTTATTCTCTAATTTCCCGAATTTTAATGGATGGGGCAGCTTTCAGTGATTGTCCGGCAGTCGTATAATACAGTAACAGGTATTTCACCTACGTATAATTATTGTGACGTGTATTTCGGAGAAACTATCTTTTCACGGTAATTGATAGTTATTGGTTCCACGAATTTTCAGAAATATGATATCATTCTGCGCAGCACTGTTCACGTTACGCTCATTAAGTTGATGGTATGATTGTTATTATTAACTATGCTTCGATATTTCGCCATTACGCATAAAAGCGTTCGGAATTAGTGTGCTATAATTGTTTCATATTATTAACCGAAACGAAAATAGTCGCAGCAAACCACACATCGTTAGCACGTATCAAAATCTGAACACGTAATGACCGTTAATGTGTATGAAATACTGTTCGTCGCTGACGGTACTCACTGACTTGCCGTAAACTGCGATGCTGCTTTCGAGACTACTGTGGGTCACTGACGTCATCTTCATTAACTAGTTTTTCCAACCACTGGAGAAACATACGTTCTTTTTCACACACCTATCAACGTGTAGTCTCGTGGCCAAACCCTTCTTTATTCATAAATCGTAATAACAAGCTGTTTGGAGAAAGTATCAGATGTCACAAGATTAAATTATCGTACGTGATCGAAGAACTTGTAAATTTTAACATGCGCTTTTAACAATACTTTTTTTTCCAAAGAACAATACAATTTTAGAAGTTTTATTTTTATTTTTTTTTAACTTCAAGTACATACAGTATTTAATGACGTTTCCTGGTGCCTCAATTTTTCAGCTTGCAACAATTCAGACCTCTTCAGGTAAGTATTTTACACCAGAGATCACAGATTTACGTCGCTAATTTTATACAAAAACTTGATGCGGAACCACATATTCAAAGGTACCCGCTGCATGAACAATCTGTGTCGAATTCAGTACCTTCTTCCAATATTCTGCCATGTACGGAATCAAGTGCATGCCTAATGGTTGTAAGGTGGCAAGCACCGTCACATTTATTTTATTGGGATAAATTCATATAGTAACAACATTAGTGGGTCTGCCTATGTTGGTCAGTTTTTCGCCTGGCCGAGAGAACACATTCCTCTGCCCGCACGGGGCGCGGCTCGAGGGGTGCCAGGGAGGTGGACTTGCCTTCTATGGTGTTGGCTTTTTAGAGGGGAGGCCTCACAGTGGACTCGTCCACTTGGCGACAGGAGTTCTAGAGTTGCTGCACGCTGATTGGAGGTCGTGCGCAGCACGGACAACGTGGAATACTCTCATTGGCGGAAGTGATTCTGAATTTCCTACGGCGTAGTAGCATCTAGATATACCCCCAGCGACTCATCGTGGAGGGCTCACTTCAAATGTTCAAATGTCTGTATAGCTTATGGGACTCGACTACGGGGCCATCAGTCCCTAAACTTACAAACTACCTATGAACTACTTAATACTAAGGACGTCACAAATATCCATGCCCGAGGGGGGATTAGAACCCCAGACCGTAGTGGCAAGGGCTCACTCTCTCTCTCTCTAGAGGTTCAGCGTCTACATTGTATCTCGGCGGCCGAGTTTATGCTCGTCGTCGGAGAAATAGACCTTTTATCTGCAGGCGTTGTAGCGCACTTGTTGCTACATTACATGCTCTACTTCCGTAATTATGGAACGACGCATAGCAATCGGTATAATAAGCGAGTCTTATGTGTGCTCTGAGGGTGAGCCACAAGCCTAGCGGTATCAAGTGCTGAGTCTGACACTTCTCGTCTGGCTACGGTACATCAGATCGTGTTTGGGACTTTATACGTCCATTCTAGTAATTAAAGCTTGCGAGCATATTTTGAGGGCTCAACGGTGGTGTGGCGGAAGCCGTTGTACCACGCCAAATTACTAATAGACTAGGGAAAGATAGGCAGGGAACGTACCGGCTGTTTGACGACAGTCTTGGTGAAGTTATTCATGTTTTTTAGGTTTGCAGCACCATCGGAAGCGGGTAGCAGCCACGATGAGACTACAAACGGTTCAGTGTGCCAATTGCTCAGGGCTCCCTTCCTTCCATTGAACTAAGCTTACGTTGACGTGTTTTTCGCGCATTTTCACTCGTTTGCGACACCCGTGTTCTGTGAACCCACTTGTAATTTACTGATTAATTCGTGACAGGTACACGAATTCAGACGTTTTCCTAAGTTCACGTAACATTATCCTTTATCTTATTCTGTTATTCTGCACCTACAAGCCTGTGAAATTCGTATATATGTCCATAATCTTTACACACATTCATTTTCTATTTGTTTGCATAAATAATTAAATCGTAATTTTGTTTTATAAAAAATTATCGTATCACTTAGATCACCAACAAACCCACTCCTGACCCAGCAGGCCCATTTAGAATAAGATTTTGGAGGTTTTGGGGGCTAAAGTGGTACCAGATCAGTATAAGAATTCAGCTAGCCACGATTTTGGGGAACTTCTCTTGCCTCAGAGGCTACCACAAAAAGAAATACAAGACAAGTGTTACTGTTGCGCCGAAAGGCGAGGTAAGAGATTGGACAGTATAAGACTGCCTAAGCGTGAGCAACGCTAAATGGTGATTTTGTATGCTCAACCTTTTTCTACATGCGGGCTCGTATATTTGAAATTCAGATGAAAAATTAATAAGATGGACTGTCACTAGATATGACATTAGGCACAAAATGTTTTATTCCTGGAGGTAAAGAAATCATCTGCTCCGACGCCTTATCTAGCTGCACGATACCATTACGATAAACAAGAACTCGCGCCAAAAATTCGCATATATATGCCACAAACATATCAGTCTTGGACCATTTTTGCCATTACTCCAGCAGTCGTTCTTTGATCTGTCATATCATGTATACAAATTTGCCCGCTCCCCCAGGAGTTTAAAAATTCAAATGTTTGTATATCTATCGGACTCAATTGCGTGGTTATTAGACTCCAGCTTACAAACTACTTAAACTAACTTAAATTAACCTAAGGACAATACGAACACCCGTGCCCGAACGGGGACTCGAACCCCCAACTGCGAAAGGCTGCCCGTACCACAATACGGCGCCCCACGCTCCTGTGGAATTAATGTTCTTTGTGCTATAACTTACCCGTAGAATATTTTAACTTTCACTATCCAAAAATTTTAATACCTAATTTCAATGTAATAAAAGATGTATTTATTTATTTTCATGATCACCATCATTAGAAACCGATTATGCCTTTCAGCGTTCGGTCTGGCGCGTAGTCCCCCCTAATAAAATTCCTCTATGATTCTCTATTCAATGCTAACATTGATTCCTCGTCTGATGTTAAGCCTTTTACTTCAAAATCATTGTTGAACAAATCCAAGTACTTTCTCCTTGGTCTACCTCGACTCTTCTTACTCTCTACTGCTGAACCCATGAGTCTCTTAGGTAACCTTACTTCTCCCATACGTGTAACAGAACCCCACAATTTCAGCCTTCTCGCTCTTACTGCTTCATGTGTGGTGTTCATTCCCAGTTTTTCTTTGATTTGTTAATTATGGACACCCTGCTGCCATTGTTCCCATCTCTTAGTGCCTGCAGTCATCCTTACTACTTTCAAATCTGTAACCTCAACCTTATTAATAAGGCAACCAGTATGCACCTAGCTTTCACTTCCACCCATCAAAGTTGGTCGAAAGATAGATTGATGAACTCAAACTTAGTCTTAGTTCATGCTTCCTACTTGCAGAAGAAAGCAGATCATAGTTGAACAAACAATGCATTAGCTTTACTATACCTTGATTCGAATTATTTCACTACATTGCCATGCAGTGAGAAAATACATCCTAAGTTGAAATAGATCACCGGTAAACAGTCTGGTGTGTGTGTGCATAGGACACAATATTTCGGCAATCGGCCATGTTGCAATCATCAGGTGTGCTGATGTACTGCCTTGGGAGTGGCCTGGGTGGGGTACATGTCAGATTCACCCTCCTCCTTCGGGCGCTCCGTCTGAGTCCTATGCACACACACACACCAGGCTGTTCACCCGAGATCTATTTCAGCATGAAATACGCCCGGAGAAATTGAAGAACTACATCCTAATTGCTTGAAACTGTTCACCTGTCCTTGCTTTGTTCCTCCTATTTGGCACTCAATCTTTTAAATCTTTTTCCCGCAGACATTCTTTTTTGAGATGCAGATCTACTTAGCATAGCCCTTACACCTATAGTCTAGCTCTGAAATAATATATTGCAACCTTTCCATCAAATTTTCCCACATAACTAAGTCGTCCGCATATGCGACACCTTTTTTTAATTTTATTTTTATTATTTTCACTTATTTTAATCTCACTCTACCAGTCTACTGATGTCAACATGTGATCCATAAGTATAACGAACAATAGTGGTGATAGGTTATAACCTTGTCTTCTCCCTGAAACTACCCTCAATTTTCCGTCAAATCTTAACTGCTGCCTGACAGTCTACATAAAGGCTGCCTGAATAAGGTTGCCTGAATAAGTTTGCCACCTATTCAATTATCTTGTAGAAATTCCTCCTAGGAACACGGTCATAAGCCTTTCCTAGATCTATAAAATATAGATACAATTTACTGTTCCACTCATAACACTTCTCCATTACCTACCGTAAACTACAGATCTGGTTCTGAGAGAATCTAAGAAGCCACAGATTATCATCCAAATTGTCTTCAACTAATACTCGCACTTTCCTTTCAACAATACCTGACAATATTTTTGCACAATACAAATTACAGTGATACCTCTGTAGTTATTACAATCTATACTGTTTCCATACTTGACATTTGATGTGATTTAGATCCTGGTATCGAAACGTAAACATAAAATTGGGAAACCATCTTTGCATAACTATGCACTCCCACTGTTGGTGTGTGGACAATGTGTGGCCTAAAAATTCGAAAGCCGGTTCCTAACAAATGAAAATTGTGGGACAAAAATATTAAGTATTCAGATTTATAACGTTTCAATGTTCCTCCGGGTACGACAGAATCTTTATATGTAAAGCAGAGTGTCCGTTTTTGTGTGTGTGACGCATTTGAAAGCTCTTGTCTACGCAACCTCATTACCAAATGTAGAGATTCTAGGTGCTCGTATTGTGGACGGCTGTGATACAATAGCCGGCCGCGGTGGCCGAGGAGACTGAGGCGCTTCAGTCACGGTCTGCACGGCTACTACGGTCGGGGGTTCGAATCCCCCCTCGGGCATGGATATTTGTGCCGTCTTTAGTATAAGGTAGTTCATAAGTAGTTTGTAAGTTTAGGGACTGATGACCCCGTAGTTAAGTCCCATAAGCTTAACAAACATATGAACATTTTTTTTTGTGATACAATACGCCGTTCTCCAGGGCTGCATCAGCGCATCAGGGATTCCATGCGACGGAGGGTGAATGCATGTATCCTCGCTAACGGAGGACATTTTGAACATTTCCTGTAACAAAGTGTTTGAAGTCACGCTGGTACGTTCTGTTGCTGTGTTTTTCCATTCCATGATTAATGTGATTTGAAGTAATAAAATGAGCTCTAACATGGAAATTAAGCCTTTCCGGACATATGTCCAAATAACATATTTCCTTTCTTTGTGCGTGAGGAATGTTTCCTGAAAGTTTGTCCGTACCTTTTTGTAACACCCTGTATATTTAACATATAACTCAATAAATATGAGATCGTGCGAATTTTATATGGCATTTGTATTTTGATTGCTATATTTCTTTCTATGGATACTGCACGTATAATTTTGTACATTATGCAAAACAGCCTTATTTCTTAAGTATTCTCCGATAAAAATAACATGTTTTTAGAAAAAAGGGCATGGACAGAGAGAGAATGGATAGGAGAAATACTATCTCGAGACAGGAATAAATAAATAAGTACCCGGGCAACGCCGAGTTTTTAGCTATTATTAAATAAACGTGTTTCTTTAGTTTTTTTGTTTATTTGTTATCATTTTTGCGTAATTTATCTATATCTATAAACGTGAATGTCTTTTCGGTGTAGGTTTATCATGTAAAGAGCTAAAAATTTGTACAGTTACTAATGTCTACCCGGGGAAGGCTTTAGGCACGGTTTTGTGGCGATCGGATATGAATGTCTGTTCGGTGTACGCTTATCATGTCCCAATGACAAGACGCAGAGACTTAAATATTTGTACAGTTACTAATTTATACCTGAGGAAAGTTATAGGCACGGTTTTTAACGGTTTAATTTAGTAATTTGAAGAATATAAGGCGAAGTACGGAACAATAATTACCCTTGAAAATTACATTTACTTTTTGAAAATGGTTTTATTGGTTGCATTCTTGCTTGAGGGTTGATAATGAGAAAAGGGTCGGAGTATATTGGGATGGAAACCTATCGCTGTACATAAAATTCTACGTGTGTGTGTTAACATTTCGCTCTGCAGCGAAAACTATAGAACGCAAACGAATGGTATGAGTGTAATTGTTGTCCGAAGTCTCCCGTTGTACACCATAGCAATTCCATGCCAATAACTATAAAGGGGTAGAAGATATGGTGGTTGAAAGTCGTCAAATTATAAAAAAATTCGGACTGAAGGCCAGCGATGACGTTTGCGACTCTATAGCAAGGAGGTTACATATAGCCAAACATGATGCCACAACCATATCTTTGGTCTATGCGTACTGCAATGTCTTCAGCTCTTTCTCTGTAAGGATAAGGATACTAATAAGGAAATACAAGAATAAACAAAGAAAGCAGTAAAAAAGAAATTTCTTTTAATACATCTCTTTAAAAAATCGATTTGACGTTTCGCGCGTTACATCAAGTGATCGATCTGTGATATTATTACAGTCATTATTGTTGAACTTCGTGATTGGATTCTTCGAAACGAGAGCATTTTTACGTGTGATTTGATCTCATAGCACACTACTGAAAGATAGCTTATCTATCATAATCAACCAACACGCGAGCGGAGCCGTGGGTTTAAGCTTGTGCAAGATAAAATTTGCGCTGGAAAGGGTGTTACATGAAGATTTCGAACACACCGGCTCTCTTCTCAATATACAAATCTCGGAGTTAATTAGTCTGTGTAAGAGGCGGTGATGCTAGGTTAACTACGAAACCCCCACCCCCGCGTTTCTATTACGCAGCGTAAAGTAGTTTCCTGCCACGCGGGAGGTAACTAAGTACCGGTAATAGGCCAACGAAGCCGCTGCGGGTCTCGAAAAAGGAATAGCTGCGCGCGCGGTATATATATCTATATATACAGCTAGCTGATAAGCCGGCAGCGGGCACGGAACGCGGGGCCCTGCAGTAATTGCTTCCGGAATAGAGAGAGGAGCTCTTTGTGCGGAAGGCGGGGCCGCGGATATCGACTTACAGCTTTATTAAGACTCATGAATATTTCGCGGCAAATTTACACGCCCGCCGCAGGAGATTACAGTTGCGATCGCGTGTTTGTCTTTGTGCGTCGCCTGGTCTGTTGCGCTGAGCTCTGCCGAGACAATGGAGTCCGCCGTCCCAGAGGCTAGCATTAGCGACGCGTCCCAGGCCTGGGGAGACTGGGGCGGGCATTAACTGAAGGCAAGAGAGTCGACTGGTATTTACGCGGGGTTCGAGGTAGCCCAACACCTTTCCGGTATATCTTCTTATCTACGCCGTGTCGAAACAATTATGGCATCATTTGAGATACCTAAATCATACTTAACTGGAAGAGTGCAGAAAGTTGCAATAAGCAGTTCACATGATATATATGAAACAATTATTTCTTCTAACTGGGGAGTTATAAGAAATGGGGTCCCACAAGGTTCGGTCTTGGGTCCTTTGCTGTTGTTAATATACAGGGTGTTTCACTAAGTGTGTTTGCCTCTGTAACTTATAAAATAATAGGTGACGGGAAATTTTAATGCAGTAGGTCAACAAAAGAAATGTTACACTTTCTGCGGAGCTATGAACACAGTTTATTGTATCATTTTTCCAAAGAGTTACAGCACGAAGATATAACTTTTTAAATGGAACAATAGTTTTTTCTATCGTGCATTGGATTCGTTGAAAGCAGCCGCATTCAAATAAATTTAAACTACATTCCTATCACTGTTAGTTTGGGAGCTACAACCCTTCAAAGTTTAAGGGGTGGAGGCTGCGACAGCGTAGCTCACTGGCTGGTGATCATGAGACAGTAGGCCGTGCCCCAGGGATAGCCACTCGGCCAGTCAGCAACGCTATCGCAGCCTCCGCCTCCGGAACTTTGAAGTGTTGTAGCTCCCAAACTAACAGTGATAGGAATGTAGTTTAAATTGATTTGGACGCAGCTGGTTTAAACGAATCCAATACACGATACAAATAATTATTGATCCATTTAAAAATTATATCTTTGTGGTGTAACTCTTTGGAAAATGATACAATAAACTATGTTCATAGCTGCGCAGAAAGTGTAACATTTCTTGTGTTGACCTACCGCATTAAAATTTCCCGTCACCTATTATTTTATAAGTTACAGAGGCAAACTCACTTAGTGAAACTACCTGTATATTAACGACTTGCCATTCTACATTCACGAAGATGCTAAGCTAATACTTTTTGCTGATAATACAAGTATAGCTATCACACCGGACAAACGGAAATTAACTGATGAAATTGTAAATGATATCTTCCAGAAAATTATTAAGTGGTTCTCTACAAATGGGCTCTCATTAAACTTTGATAAAACCCAGTATATATAGTTTCATACAGTAAATGACATGACACCGTTAACAAATTTAGACTTTGAATATATATCTGTAGCTAAGGTAGAATATTCAAAATTTTTAGGTGTCTGCATTGACGAGGGACTGAATTGGAAGAAACATATTGAAGATCTTCTGAAACGTTTGAACTTAGCTACTTATGCTATCAGAGTCACTGCAAAATTTGGTGATATACATCTCAGTAAATTAGCTTACTACGCCTATTTTCATTCACTGCTTTCATATGGGATCATATTCTGGGGCAATTCAACATTGAATAAAAAAGTATTCATTGCACAAAAGCGTGTAATCAGAATAATTGCCGGAGCCCACCCAAGAGCATTCTGCTGACATTTATTTAGGGATCTAGGGATCCTCACTGTAGCTTTATATATATATATATATATATATATATATATATATATATATATTCACTCATGAAGTTTGTTATTAACAATCCGACCCAATTCAAAGGTAATAGCAGTGTGCATAGCTACAACACTAGGAGAAAGGATGATATTCACTATTCAAGGTTAAATCTAACTTTGGCTCAGAAAGGGGTGAATTATGCTGCCACAAACGTCTTTGGTCACTTAACAAGTAGCATTCAAAGTCTGACAGGTAGCCAACTAGTATTTAAAAAGAAATTAAAGGAATTTCTGAATGGCAACTCCTTCTACAATTTAAATGAATTTTTAGATAAAACTTAAAAAAATAACAATAAAATAAAAAAATAATAAAAAAGCATAAAAAATACTTAAAATATTGATTGTCAAGTGTAGACAACATTTACTAAACTGACGCATTCCACATCATTACGAAATGTATATATGATCTATGGAACAAGTATTAATCTAATTTAATCTAATCTAGGTTGTGAAGTATTATCGTCGAAATATGACATTATAGATAAAGGGGGAATCTGACTGTTTCCATATGAAAACAAGTTTTGGCAAGCTGTTGAGTTCCCCATCCGGCTGGCTTACCGTTTGGACCTAATGCATGGAACACAGGTAGTTAGGGTTTTCCTAATCTGCTCGGAAAACGTAAACGGCGGTCTTGGATTAGCGACGGCGGCTATCGTAGATTGCAATTGAAATACAATATAGCCTCATAGATTATTCTAAAAATGCATATGAAATCAGGGAATTATCATATGTTGAATATAATTATATGAATGGATTCAGGGGACTTGGGAGAATCAAAAGCCGTATTTATAATTTTAATACCCCAACAGATAAAACTCCGATAAATTTCAGTACTATAATAATAAAATTAAAGACTAATATTTACAATTATTGATATGTAGTGTTTATCAGTAACAGTTTAAGAAGCTAATGGACAGCATTGCACCACGCTACCCGTCTTAAAAGACGCACCACGTTATTTCCGTAATCGTTTGTTGTTTTGTTTTACTCTCTTGTTTTGCTTTTCGTTGAGGTAGTAATATTCTTGTGTCAGAACATAGATACCACCACAGAAACACAAAACATGAACCCAGCAAAGCGCATTACATTTATATACGTATTTTATTATATTTAATATTGTTTTAGTATCGTTCGTTTTATGTTGTAGACTTCCTCTTAAATATCTGATAGCCGACTAAAAATAGTAGATATGCAGCAGATAATTTATACATAAATATTTATATATATTTGTGGGCCAGAACTTAATATAGCCATGATAAATTAAATATTAACTGAGTATCTATATTTCGACGGCGGCAGTATATTTGAACAGTGACACGCCACACTTAATAGCTACCTGAGCAAAGAGCTTCAGTCTCAACCGATTTTTGTAGGTAAATATATAATTGTTTGTTAAATGTAAACAGCGTTTGTAGGCAGGCGGTCAAAGCATTTAATTCTGTGATATTCAAATGTATAATATTTTGGAAGGGAAATTGTATTTTAAAGATGAGGCGGTAGGATACGCGGAAGATACAATTTTGGGAGCAGGTAAAGCACGCTTTCGAACGCTACAGAGGGCACTCGTAACTTGGACGCGGTGGTGTTAGGTTGTCACTCTGGGAGGTCTGAAGTCGCATTACGAACTTGTGATTTGAAGAGGTAGGTATGCGTAGACTTATGGGGCTGTCTCTGGTTTCTAAAGTGGTACACTATGGACGTAAGTAGGGATGCGGAACTGTAATAATTCAGCAATTGTGTACTCGGGAGATGACAAATTCATTTTTATAACAAATACTGTAATTTATTGCGGATTAATTTGGAACTATAATGTTCAATGAACTTCATTAATTTACGAGTGATAATTTGGAACTTTTACTGTAGAGTGCCTGTGATACTTATTGTGCCTCTCATGAATAATAGTTGGAAAAATATTCAGCTATTTACCAATGTATAAAGTAGGACCACCTCCGCATTTTCTTATCCAAAAAGAGTAATAAACTCCGTTTATAAAAAATTATCTTGAGAATGAATCTCTTCTGAACATTATCTTAGAATCCCTTTACTTTATGTTTGTTTAAATGTATTTTTCGCGTCACCATCTGCAGATTGATAGACTGGCTAAATTACAGATTAATTATTGATCTTATTTAAACAGTTTGGGTAGCTGATTAGGGCATAGAAGCTGACATACATAACTCAAGTCATAAACAGAGACAACGAGCCATAAACCTTTTACTACCCTGAGATTGTATTTCCCAATTCGTATTGGCGAGTACCGATAGGAAGAATGAACTGCCGCGGTGGAGTAGCCGAGCGGTCTAAAGCGTCTCGCTGTGGAGCGCGCGGTTGCTCGCCGTGGAGGTTCGAGTCCTCCCTGGGGCATGGGTGCGTGTGTGTTGTCCTTAGGTTAGGTTAGCTTAAGTAGTTTGTAAGCTACGGACTGATGACCACGCAGTTTGGTCCGATGGAATTACAAACATTTAAACATTTGAATTTTTGAAGAATGAACGAAAGTGGTTAGACGTCTTTCTCTCGGCTCGACGGAGGGGAGACCACAAGATACCAGCAACCGAGATAGTGGTAATAACAGAAAGCTGCAGCAGAAGGTTTTATGTTGACTTGTGTTTACTCTTGTATATGCTTGACATAATTCAAACCAGGGGTGTGATCTAACAACTTGTAATGGAATCTTCATAAGCAGAGGAGCCCGGATTGCTAGTTTCAAATCCAAGAAGAGAACGTAAATGTTAATGTTAATATTAAGAGACATGAAGGTGGCAACTTAGGATTGCCGAAACCGGTTTAAATATAGCCATTTGAAACTAGCTATTTGGGTTCCTCATCTTATGCAGATTCCATGTGTTTACTTTACCAAACGAATTACACAATAATTTGGGTTCAGATAGTGTAGTGAGCAGGTAGTGCAATGCAACAACAACGTCACTAACCACAAGCTACGCCATCGAGAGCTACAGGAAGGTTGGAAGTGGAAAGACACAGAAGGAGGTGGCTGCAGCTATTGGAGTGTCCAAAACTGTAATTTCCAGCACGTGAACGCGATTTCAGATAACAAGAACTGTTGAAAGAAGGCAAGGCCAAGGTTGTCCACGGGTAACAAGAGCAAGAGATGACCGTTATCTCCGGTCAACACCCCCTCGAGATACGAGGCTGAATGAAACGCGCAATACCAACACAGTCCGAAATGGCTTTCGGGAATTTGGCCTCAACGCACGGAAGCCTATGGTGTGTGTCCCATTCAAACGACGACACCGTTTATCCCGCAGAAACTGGGCGGAGGAACATGAGGTGTGGTGTCGTAACGAATGGCGCTGGTTTCTGATCACAGGTGACTGAAGATTTTGTGTCCAGTCAAATGTTCAAATGTTTGTAAATCTCTCGGACCAAACTGCGTGGAAATCAGTCCGTAGCTTACAAACTACTTAAACTAAGGTAAACTAACACACTAACACACACACACACACCCATTCCCCGGGGAGGACTCTAACCTCCGACGGCGAGCAACTGCGCGCTCCGCAGCGAGGCGCCTTAGACCGCTCGCCTACTCCACCGCAGCGATTTTGTGTCCAGTCCGACAAAAGTCGTTTCCTCATCTGGAGAGAGCGTGGAACAAGGAACAAACCTTCTTATCTGCAGGATATATCGCCACATCATGGTGGTGGACGAATGTTCTTGGCAGTAGTTAGGCCGTCCGCACACGAGTCGATTCGCACTCGTCGCGGCTGCGATTCGTTCTCGACGTGATTCCGTCACTATACGACTGCCCATGTAACTAAATGAGAGGCCACCAACGGGTCGATTTGCACGCGTCTCGTAATCGTCTCGAAGTCGTCGCGAGCGACACACGTCTCTTGCGACCTACAGTGCACGGAAAAGTTCGAGCGTGACATACGGATCGCACGTCATGGAGGTAATTTACTATTTATTTCCTCTGTGTTTCCAGTGCATAAATCACTTTAGAGCACATTAGATCTATTGTTATCACTGTAATGAACTTTTAATAAATAAATAGGTACATAATATATAAATATTTTCAGTATGTTGTGTCTGGCAGCTCGTATATATTCAAGAAAAGATCCTTTTTTATGTATCTCAACCATAGCTGATGATGTTTATTTAATTTTTTATTGGCGTCTAGTTTCTGGCTTATCCCATTTTCTCAAGCCATTTATTTATATTTTGTAGGATGCTAAAAATTTTGTATCAGTGTCTTGCAGTTCTTTAGCACCAACGGACAACCGATGATGAATATTCCGCTCTATGTACGGAAGCACCCATAACACTCTTCGTGTCTTCATTTCCTTGCGCCGGTACCGGTAAAACATCACAGCGCCCCCCTCTTCACTAGAACCGTTTATTACAGGGTAGTTATTGGAGGAAATAACCACCGTTTTGTGCTCCCTGTTGGAAGTCGCGAGCTGAGTGAAGGTAAAATCGCGCTCGCGACGAGTGCCAATCGACCCGTGTGCGGACGGCCTTAGTGTTGGCGGACGTACGGACCTCTATGTCGTTCAGAATAGACCTCTGAATGATCATAAGAATAGAGACGAGATCCTTCGACCTTTTGTTGTGTCCTACGCTGGTGCCATATGAAACTGATTCCTGCTGGTGGACAATAATGCTCGTCCCCATAGAGCTGCATTGGAGAAGATGTTTGAATCTGAGGGAATTGAACGAATGGAGTGGCCAGTTTGCTGACCGGATTTAAACCCCAATCAACATGTCTGTGATGCACTTGGCAGACGCATTGCAGCCAAACTAACACCTTTCACAACGGTTTCAGTGCTGTGTATTGCACTAATTGAAGAAGGGCCTAGTATCTCTCAAGATGTGATGGATAACCTCATACTGTCCATGCTACGCAGTTGTGCTGCTGTTATGGCCGTCCGAGGTGATCACACACCATATTAGAGGGCAACCGGAATGGCTTTCTCATATTGTGGTAGCCCCATGTAAAAGTAAAATGTTGAGACCGTAAAATATCGTACTGCATCACACATAAATTACAATTGTAACCAATATCTGTATACAGTATGTTACCATATTTTTATTGTGTATGATATCTCATCTGGTTTCGTAACTGTTTCGAACAGTGTATAAAAATGGATGTGCGTATGTATGTATTCATGTATGTTTTCTATAGACCCTCAAGAAGGACAGAGCAATTTTGATTAAATTTTCATGAAGTTTTCAGTTTAGCCCTGCGGATGATATTGTGAAGTTTGTTAGCGATCGGATTTATAGATTTGTTAAAATATACGTAAAAGTTCATGTTTAACATTTGGAACGATAGTATTGCCCCTAGCAGAGAAAGACCCAAGCGCCATTCTTCTGTATGCTTTGGAGGGCTACGTCGCTTCCGTGACTGTTCGTGTTGAAACTTTGCAGTGAACAGATACGTTTATGAATTATGACAGCGCAAAATAACATTCCTACATCCCAGATGTGCTCTCTCAACTGTAATAGTAGTAACTGTCCAGTCACTAATAGGTTTTTTACTAGTGAATTCATCGTGCGGAGACAACTGCATGCACCACGGTGATTAAAGCACAACTAAGCTTTTGTGGCTATACCTGATGTCAACGAGAACGCAACAGGCGGATGTGATGGCGGCTTAGCGCAATCGATGACAGGGCTCAATACTCTAACAAAAAGCTGAGCCTAGAAGTCAGTGATGAACAACAAGCAGTAACGAAAGATGTGCGGCAACGGACCGAACTACTAAGAAAAAGCAAGAAAGAACGAAAACAAGTGGTTGCGTCGTAGACTCTGATGTAAGTATTTTTCTGCATATTTTCCTCTTATTAAGAGTCGTCTCTACTACATCGGTCATAAAACATGGTTGACAGAACACTACCATACCACAACACACCATTGCATTATTTAGGCATACTGTCAGGTACCAGAAGATTGTAAGTTAATGCTGGGCAACAGATCTATTTCGTATTATTGTTTTCGAATACGCAGGGTTTATTGAAAGAAGAGATAATTGTAAAGAGAGTCTAAAAAATAATATCCTTTTACATTTCAGATGTGCTACGACCCGTGGCTCTACGCTTCATTGGATACCTGCGAAACCCTACATTTCAGCAGGATAATGCACGACTGCATGTTGCACGTCTTGTACGGATCTTTCTGGATACGGAAAATGTTCGACTGCTACACTAGACAGCATATTCGCCAGATCTCTCACCAATTGAAACGTGTGGTCAATGGTGGCCGAGCAACTGGCTCGTCACAATATGCAAGTCACTACTCTTGGATGAACTGTGATATCGTGTTGAAGCTGCATGGGCATCTGTACCTGTACACGCCATCCAAGCTCTGTTTGACTCAATGCCCAGGCGTATCAAGGCCTTCATCACGGCCAGAGGTGGTTGTTACGGGCACTGACTTGTCAGGATCTATGCACCCAAATTGCGTGAAAATGTGTGTCAGTTCTAGTATATTTGTCCAATGAATACCCGTTTATCTTCTGCATTTGTTCTTGTGTAGAAATTTTAATGGCCAATAGTGTAGTTTGGAAATCTAGGGACCAATGACCTTAGGAGTTTGGTTCCTTAGGATTACGAACGTTTCAACATTTTAAAAGGATAACCGCGTGTCAATTCCCTGCCCTCTTTTTCCATGAAACTTCGATGTTACCTAGTCATTAAGGTGTATTTCATAGTATCATGCCTTCTCATGATGTATCAAAAGCAGGTCGGTTTTTGTTTCAGTATCATACCTTCCAAGGAGCAATCTGTTTCTATTTACTGTAAAATTGACCTATTCGTTCCCTTTCCTGTCTGAACTTCAAGGACTTTTCGTAACCATCACAGTCCAAAGATATCAGTTCTACGTCGTTCAGCCTTTCTTACGGTCAGTTCTCAAATCCATACAGCTATACGGATCTTGGTTGTTACTTAAAATGTTGTCGAAGTTGGATATTGCGTGTCTACCTAGTAAAAAGCGTCTTTTTCGTGACTATAGTCAGTACCAGGAGAAATCTAGGCTCTAAGATAGTTTAATGTCGAAACTATCTCCTTTGTTTCTCCACCTACACTCCACAAAGTTGTGAGTGTACTTACTATAATTTTCGGTTTCTTAATATTGCATATTAGACGGAAATAATCTCATCTAGTGTTTATTCTTAGAACTGTAATTCCTTATTTTATTTAAAACGGGCGAACCCGGCAGTGCTTCGCAATTCCTAAGATGCATTGGAAAGTTGCCTATGCTTTCATCCATCACGATTTTTCCTTCTCCTCCTCCTCCTACACTCCTCCTCGTCTTCCCCCCCCCCCCCCCATATCTCTGTCCACCACCTTCACAGCACTCCTTAGACATCTCTTATCCCAAACTTCATCGATCTCCTCCAGTCTTCTCTCTGCATATGCATCCTCACTCTCTCTTTCTTTATATCCATTGAATGTCTCCTTGAAACCACTGTTTATGCACACGTCAGGTCACCTACATTTCCCTTTCTCCACAGCCTTCGTTGTATTCCTGATTAAGATCGAACGGACATTGGGCACCCGCAATGGAATTATTGTTCACCCTCGTGCGGAAATCACTCCTTTCACTTCTTTTTTGCTTCCTCTCATTAAATGTGCAAATGCGAGAGGGAATGTGACCTAGGAGTGGTGTCAGGATATTCTGTATGCCTCCAATTTATGTCTTCCTTGCAACTGTGTGTCACCACTTACAATATGTTCTTAATTAATTTTATTTTTATTTTTCCTTATTATATTTATCGTTTCAATTCCCCCGCCCCCCTACTCCCTCCCCATACTCCCCTACACCTCTCTTTCATCCTCTTCTGCCCCCTTCCCTTCACTGTAGAATAGAATGGGGTATGTCTACGCAGCGGGTAAGACTTCGGAACGCATGTATCTTATGGCTAGTCTACACGACAACACTAGGTTGCGACACTTGTTTCATGAAATGAGTTGCGCGCAGCTGGTTTCGTGTATGTCTGTAGACACGGCGCCAATACTATTCGTTGTTTTGTGAGCGCCGTAGTCGCCGTAGAATGAAAGTTTTTGTAGCTGTAAAAGTTGTGCTGGAGCTATTGCTTCTCTGTGTGAAGTCGTTGCATAAGACTAAACATAAAAAGAATAAGTAACGTGTTTGGGTTTGTGACTGGATTAAAAAAAGACATCAAATCGGTTGCTTAGCGACCTTGCTGAAAGAAATTGTGATCGAAGCCCCTATAAGTTATTTTAAACAACTCAGAATGTCACCAGAGCAGTTTACGTTCCTTTTAAACAGAGTTAGTAATGTAATAAACAAGATACTGTTATGCGTGAAGCATTGTTACCAGAACTGAAATTACAAATTGCATTACTTTTCTTGTCAAATAGATATTCGTCTCTACAGTACCTGTACCGTGTCCCCGAATACACAGTTGCCATAATTCGTTTGAATACGTATTTGGAATTGAATGTAATTTAGTCTGCAATTCACTAATCGTCAACCCATCAATATTTAATTCACGAATAATTGCTTCAAGAGCAGCTTATTCCTAAAATTTTCATCGTTAAAATGGCACGAACAAAATTCAAATGTTTGTATAGTTTATGGGACTTAACTACGGGGTCATCAGTCCCTAAACTTACAAACTACTTATGAACTAACTAAGACTAAGGACGGCACAAATATCCATGCCCGAGGGGGGATTAGAACCCCCGACCGTATGGTACGAACACCTATGCATCGCATATATGTTCAAAAACCGAATTATTTCTTCCTTTCCCCCCTTTATGTTGTGTTTTGTTCTGTATTGGTTATCACTTAACCTAAAACACGCGCAATCAGTTTCGTCAAAGTTGGAAGGAGCCGAAGCTGTTTAGTTTCGCCAACGAGTTGCGCGAACGCCTGCCGCGCATGCGCACTGGCCAGTAGCGCAGTTTCATCAAACGTAGTGTCGTCGTGTAAACTAGCCTTTAGTGTTAAAGATCCAGCAGTTGGCTGCTCTGCACGACACGAAACAGCCTCTGTGGTTGACTTTGTTGACAGAGTTTGTTTTTTGTAGACTTACAAACTACTTAAAGTAACTAGAGACTAACTTATGCCAAGGACAACAGACACAACAACGACTGAGTGAATCTCCAACAGGAAGCAGCCGCGCAATCCATATAGCATGGAGCCTTAGACCACACGGCCATTTCAGCGCGGCGGCACTGCATCAGCAGAGTGTGGAAACTGTGGAAATTTGCGTCTGCCGGTAGCCGTGCCAGGGTGGGCGATGCAGTTGTGCTGTTCACTGGGTCCCAGTGGAGCGGTGGTCAGCCAAATTGCCGAGTGATGAGGGGACCTGGGTTCGAAGCCCGGCCGCGCTCAAATTTCCAATTTTCCCCATTGATTTAATTCAGTTCCCGCCGGTAACCGATGTCGTAAATTGCTGTGTGTCTTGCACTGGAATTATTATCGCCCGTCGCGGCGTGTATGCAATTAAACGGCGAATATACACAATATAATGTACATGGTTTCGAACACGCGAATCGTATCTCATGTACTCCAAATAACGAGCTTCTCTGTATTTTCACGCAGCTGGACCAACATTAATTAAAATACAATTGAATTTATTTAACACATTATTTTGAATTAACATAGTGAAAACCCACTGTCTGTATGGTCCCACGCCACAAATATCCCCTACATTCGTTTCTACATAGCAAAAACGACCCACCTTTTTTTTCTCTTGCGCAGTATTTCGTCTCTGTGGGTAAATATTTTTGCGCTGTGTGTATGGGGGAAAAAACGTAAAGGTCCGCAAATGACCTGCTCTTTAATCCACTTACATTTATGGCAACAGAAGGACATTTGATGTTGTTTCGTCGGGTGGAAAAAAAAGGAGTCTGTTCAATTTTTGAAATGTCACCTAACGTCTACCGCTTGCGAGCGTTGTGCCCGGCTAAATTGAATTTGTCAGATACGCGTCTCGTATTCAAATACGCAGCAGTAATTGTTTCAGTCGGGTCAGTGGCGAAAAAGGGGGTAAAAAAAGGGGCGAAAAGGGGCTTCCGTGCGCCCTCCCGGTCGCCTGGGAGTTGAAGAAAATTTTACGTCTCTGCGGCACGAATGAAGCTAATCATCGTGCGTTCGTTCACTTACCCCATCCGTGCCGCGTGCACGCAGCAAAATACTAAGCCGCCTTTTTTTCGCGTTTGTGAATGTACGCCCTCGGTTTTACCACAAAACACAGGAAACATGTACGCGAATAAAGACTTTTAGAAATAAAATGCGCGTGAGATAAACTGCCTGAGGGAAATACTCGCTAAAAAAAGAAACAAGACTCAGATCTTTACAAAACCGTGTAATCGTTCGATACAATATTTTATTTGTTTGGTGGAACAGTAGCACTGTGCTACGCCGGATAAAGCAATGATATCTTTGTTAGCCGTGAATACATACAAGGAAAAAAACTGCGTGCGATGTAACATATAACATTCGATTTTTATGAGTCTGCATTCTGCAAAAACAGTAAATGTTCATCTTTGTTTTTGTCACCCGGAGATATTGAGGCACAATTGTACTTTCTACAAACGTCTGGTTATTTATGAAATTACAGAATAAAGTTTGTGAAGGTGACGGATTATTATTGTTATTTAAGTCATAACTTTCACACGTCAATGTACTCTGTTGACAGTAGAGTTACAGGAAGTGAATAAAAGTATTAAAAAACGGTTCTATTCCAGAAGAAGTTCACAGAATGAAATCATGAAAGGAAGAACAACAAGACCAATCTCTATGCCCTATAAGTGTGGTTCTTTGCAGCTTTCAAACAGTGAAAACATGAGATCATGTGACTCACGGTTGCATGAGATATTAAAAAAATTATCTATTCAATGAAGCTAAGAAATCGATCTGTTTGTATCAGTGTTACGTCCTGTGGACCAAAGAATACTACTGCGGCATTTGACTCGTCAATGACATACTCACGACAAAAATGGACGAACACACAATTCCATTTGGACCTAAAAATTAATATACTTACAACCTGGTAAATGCAGATCAGGGAAGCTGGTAGTGGGGGGGGGGGGAGGGGGCTGTATGTTGTGCCCTAGGATGGTCTACCTAGTTCTATGGTGGTCATTCATCCTAATGGACAATCTGTTGGTAGTGATATAAATGTAAAAAGGAAAGCTGTGCTGTGGTTGCAACACACATCCCTTATCGAAAACACTCATCACATCATGTGAGGAAAGAGCTAGCTGTGTTTCACAAGAACGATACTTTCTTGCCGGCCGCGGTGGCCGAGGTGACTGAGGCGCTCCAGTCACGGTCAGCACGACCACTACGGTCGGGGGTTCGAATCCCCCCTCGGGCATGGATATTTGTGCCGTCCTAGTATGTAAGTAGTTCATAAGTAGTTTGTAAGTTTAGGGACTGATGACCCCGTAGTTAAGTCCCATAAGCTTAACAAACATTTGAACATTTTGATACTTTCTTAATCCGTGTTAAGTATGGGACAATAGGTCTTTCTCTTAGAGGTAGTTCATAATATCTGAAGAAATTATGTGTTCTAACATCCTGCTGCAAACCGACGTCAATGATATAGTCCTGTAATTTTGCGGATCACTCCTATTGCCTTTCTTGATTTTTGGAGTGACCTGTCCAACTTTCCACTCTTTGGGTACGCAACGTTCGCTGATAGGTATGGGCTATCGCATCAGCGTACTCTGGAAGTAACCTAATTCGTACACAGTCAGGACCGAGAAACTTACTTTTGTTAAGTGATTTAAGTTGTTATAATAGTCCGTGGATATTTACTTCTAAATTACATATGGTAGAAGCTGTTCTTGATAGGAATTCTGGCGTATAAGGAAAGTACCGGGTGATCAAAAAGTCAGTATAAATTTGAAAACTTAATAAATCACGGAATAATGGAGAGAGGTAAAAATTGACACATATGCTTGGAAGGACATGGGGTTTCATTAGAACCAAAAAGAAAACAAGAGGTAAAAAAAATTTCCTACAGATGGAGCTTCAGCTAATCAGAAAAGCAATAATTAGAACAAAAATTAAAAAAAAAGCAAAGGTGATGTTCTTTACAGGAAATGCTCAATATGTTCACCATTATTCCTCAACAATAGGTATAGTCGAGGAATAATGTCGAGAACAGCACTGTAAAGCATCTACGGAGTTATAGTGAGGCATTGGCGTCGGATGTTGTCTTTCAGCATCCCTAGAGATGTCGGTCGATCATGATACACTTGCGACTTCAGGTAACCCCATAGCCAATAATCGCACGGACTGAGGTGTGGGGACCTGGGAGGCCAAGCATGACGAAAGTGGCGGCTGAGCACACGATCATCACCAAACGACGCGTGCAAGAGATCTTTCAAGCGTCTAGCAATACTTTGTCTCTTTTTTTGGTTCTAATAAAACCCCATGTCATTCCAAGCATGTGTATCAGTTTTTACCTCTCTATGTACATTATACCGTGATTTATTAAGTTTTCAAATTTATACTGACTTTTTGATCACCCGGTATAGTACAAAGAGCTTTGGAAACTACTTCGAGAAAAAAATACTCTGGGCACCTCTAATCTGAAAGAAAAAATCACATATCGTTTATGGCTGCTTACCATAAAAAATAGTTATTATAAAGAGTTTCATTTTGTTCTATTTTTTATTTGGGCTTCATCACCCTTCCAGACCAAGCTGCTCCTCTTCTCGGTTTCTTTGCAGAGCGTGTTTATAAGTTGAGTCTACAAAGTTTGTAAACATCGTTGATTATGACGGTACAGACTAATGTAGTTATTTATTTTTCTTTTCAAATATCGCCTTTAGTGCGTTTATCTTTGAATCTTACAAGGGAATCTTTTCAAAACAGATGCATTTTGGGATTTATTCATAACATCACGGAACGGTTTGGGAAGGTATTGGTCAAATTACAAGAGTAAACTACCTTCGCACCCACTAAGAAGATCAGTGAATGTTTGCGATCAGTGAAAGACCTTCGACACCCCTTAGCTGGCTCAGGGGTATTTCAAATTCCGTGTACTTGTGACAAGGTTTATACTGGAACGGCCAAAAGAAGCGTTAATAGACGTTCAATGGGACATAAAAGGAACTGCCGACTGGGACATATCAACAATGCGGAACATATGTTTAAAGACGGTGATCATGAAAGAAAATTTAGTGAGACGAGCGAGCTAGTGAGGACTTCCTATTATTACGAACGTCTGTATAGAGAAGCTGTAGGGATTCAGAAACACTAAGACAATATTAACAGAAAAGAAGAAGGTGTAGGATTAGGTAAGATATGGCGGTCGACTGTCAGAAACCACGTGACTGTCAGTTATCAACACTGAAGACTAGAGAGGTGACGCTAGTCAGAGAGAGTTCCATAGTGTGCAGCACATGACTGTCAGTTATCCACACTGGAGACTAGAGAGGTGACGCTAGTCAGAGATAGTTCCATAGTGTGCAGCACGTGACTGTCAGTTATCCACACTGGAGACTAGAGAAGTGACGCTAGTCAGAGATAGTTCCATAGTGTGCAGCACGTGACTGTCAGTTATCCACACTGGAGACTAGAGAGGTGACGCTGGTCAGAGATAGTTCCATAGTGTGCAGCACGTGACTGTCAGTTATCCACACTGGAGACTAGAGAGGTGACGCTAGTCAGAGATAGTTCCATAGTGTGCAGCACGTGACCGTCAGTTATCCACACTGGAGACTAGAGAGGTGACGCTAGTCAGAGAGAGTTCCATAGTGTGCAGCACGTAACTGTCAGTTATCCACACTGGAGACTAGAGAGGTGACGCTAGTCAGAGATAGTTCCATAGTGTGCAGCACGTGACTGTCAGTTATCCACACTGGAGACTAGAGAGGTAACGCTAGTCAGAGAGAGTTCCATAGTGTGCAGCACGTGACTGTCAGTTATCCACACTGGAGACTAGAGAGGTGACGCTAGTCAGAGATAGTTCCATAGTGTGCAGCACGTGACTGTCAGTTATCCACACTGGAGACTAGAGAGGTGACGCTGGTCAGAGATAGTTCCATAGTGTGCAGCACGTGACTGTCAGTTATCCACACTGGAGACTAGAGAGGTGACGCTAGTCAGAGATAGTTCCATAGTGTGCAGCACGTGACTGTCAGTTATCCACACTGGAGACTAGAGAGGTGACGCTAGTCAGAGAGAGTTCCATAGTGTGCAGCACGTGACTGTCAGTTATCCACACTGGAGACTAGAGAGGTGACGCTAGTCAGAGATAGTTCCATAGTGTGCAGCACGTGACTGTCAGTTATCCACACTGGAGACTAGAGAGGTGACGCTAGTCAGAGATAGTTCCATAGTGTGCAGCACGTGACTGTCAGTTATCCACACTGCAGACTAGAGAGGTGACGCTAGTCAGAGATAGTTCCATAGTGTGCAGCACATAACTGTCAGTTATCCACACTGGAGACTAGAGAGGTGACGCTAGTCAGAGATAGTTCCATAGTGTGCAGCACGTGACTGTCAGTTATCCACACTGGAGACTAGAGAGGTGACGCTAGTCAGAGAGAGTTCCATAGTGTGCAGCACGTGACTGTCAGTTATCCACACTGGAGACTAGAGAGGTGATGCTAGTCAGAGATAGTTCCATAGTGTGCAGCACGTGACTGTCAGTTATCCACACTGGAGACTAGAGAGGTGACGCTGGTCAGAGATAGTTCCATAGTGTGCAGCACGTGACTGTCAGTTATCCACACTGGAGACTAGAGAGGTGACGCTAGTCAGAGATAGTTCCATAGTGTGCAGCACGTGACTGTCAGTTATCCACACTGGAGACTAGAGAGGTGACACTAGTCAGAGAGAGTTCCATAGTGTGCAGCACGTGACTGTCAGTTATCCACACTGGAGACTAGAGAGGTGACGCTAGTCAGAGATAGTTCCATAGTGTGCAGCACGTGACTGTCAGTTATCCACACTGGAGACTAGAGAGGTGACGCTAGTCAGAGAGAGTTCCATAGTGTGCAGCACGTGACTGTCAGTTATCCATACTGGAGACTAGAGAGGTGACGCTAGTCAGAGATAGTTCCATAGTGTGCAGCACGTGACTGTCAGTTATCCACACTGGAGACTAGAGAGGTGACGCTAGTCAGAGATAGTTCCATAGTGTGCAGCACGTGACTGTCAGTTATCCACACTGGAGACTAGAGAGTTGACGCTAGTCAGAGATAGTTCCATAGTGTGCAGCACGTGACTGTCAGTTATCCACACTGGAGACTAGAGAGGTGACGCTAGTCAGAGTGAGTTCCATAGTGTGCAGCACGTGACTGTCAGTTATCCACACTGGAGACTAGAGAGGTGACGCTAGTCAGAGATAGTTCCATAGTGTGCAGCACGTGACTGTCAGTTATCCACACTGGAGACTAGAGAGGTGACGCTAGTCAGAGAGAGTTCCATAGTGTGCAGCATGTGACTGTCAGTTATCCACACTGGAGACTAGAGAGGTGACGCTAGTCAGAGATAGTTCCATAGTGTGCAGCACGTGACTGTCAGTTATCCACACTGGAGACTAGAGAGGTGACGCTAGTCAGAGAGAGTTCCATAGTGTGCAGCACGTGGTGCGCTCTTTGCCCTTTAGACAGTATAAGCGCTACTTCCAGTGCTTAGCAGCTCTTTCCATAGAGGGACTTGATTTTGAACATCTACTGTAAATAAAGGTAAGCTTAGGTTACTCAGATGGCAATGTTTTTAGATTAGATTAATACTTGTTCCATAGATCATGAGTACGACACTTCGTAATGATGTGGAACGTGTCAGTTAGATGAAGTGTGTCTATACATAATATTACATGACACTCAATACTTGAATATTATATTTTGTTTTTTTTTTACCTTCTTTTACTTTATTTATTTTTTTTATTTTTTCCCCATAAAGTACTAACTTTTATCTAGAAATTCATCTAAAGTGTAGAAGGAATTGCCATTCAGAAATTCTGTTAATTTATTTTTAAATGCTAGTTGGGTATCTGTCAGAATTTTGATACTACTTGGTAAGTGACCAAAGACTTTTGTGGCAGAATAATTAACCCCTTTCTGTGACAGAGCTAAATTTAACCTTGAATAGTGTAGGTCACCCTTTCTCGTAGTGTTGTAGCTATGCACACTGCTATTACATTTGAATTCAGTTGGATTGTTAGTAACAAATTTCATAAGTGAATATATATATATATATATATATATATATATATATATATATATATATATATATATATATTGTGAAGCTACTGTGAAGATTCCTAGATCCTTAAATAAATGTCTACAGGATAATCTTGGGTGGGCTCCAGCAATTATTCTGATGACCCGCTTTTGGGCAATGAATTCTTTCTTACTAAATGATGAATTGCCCCAGAATATGATGCCATAAGAAAGCAGAGAATGAAACACTTTAACTCAGTGTATGCGACCGCGGCACAATAGAGTCCGACGTCAATGATATAGTCCAGTAATTATACGGATCACTCCTATTGCCTTTCTTAATTATTGGAGTGACCTGTCCAACTTTCCAGTCTTTGGGTACGCTACGTTGGCTAAGCGAGCTGTTGTAAATGGTAGTTAGATATGGGGCTATTGCATCAGCATACTCTGGAAAAAAAAAATAAAAAAAATAAAAAAAAATAAAAAAAAGTCCAGCGATATTTACTTCTAAATTTCTTATAGTGGAAGCTGTCCTTGGAGGGAATTCCGGAGTATAAGGAAAGTATAATTATAACCACACAGTATACGTTCTTTTCCTAAATAAACAAAAACCATTGTTCTGGCACTTACTCCTTTTGCAACCTCGACTCTACAAATTTTCAGCTGGAAAGGACAATGTTAGTGGCTGTGGGCTGTGAGAGGGAAGGAGAACTTTTTTTATTCCTTAAAAGGCACCAACTGTCCGCTTGGCAAGCTCGTTTTCTGCGAATTTTCACCGACCCACGAATGCCTCAGAGAAGAAGCGCGTGGAATGTGTCCCTGGTGTGGAGATGAATCCCTGTTCTCCTGAGATATGTGCGCACCTGATGAAAGGTAATGTCGGGGGTGACTTCCCCCACCACTCATCCCCCCCACTCCACCGAGCCATTTCTCACATTCCTTTCGATAGCTGCGCGGCACAATGACGCGGCCCTGGAGTGAGTCACCTCGACGAGTCTGTGCTGGAGGCAGACGGAGCTGGTCTGGGGCGAGGTGTGGCAGCAGGGTAGGGGGTGCGAGCAAGGGGTAGGAGGAGATTTGTTTACGGCGTCAGACGGCCCGGCGGCCCGTGGCCTCGTAAACACGTCCCGGTGTGACGGCGCTGAGATGTCGCCAGCACGGATATACTGTACACCCGCGCGTCTCTGGACCAGCCAGAAATTCGTCGCAGGAGAGGCCGCAACACTCCACGGCGTCCTCTGTCTCTTCGCTGACGCTCAAAGCGAGACGATCCGAGCAGCTTGCGTCGCAGGCCAATGCCTGCACACCATTACCAAACACATTTATTGTCCGCACAATTTGCTACAACTACATGGGATACTCTGCAAAACACATTTAAGTGCCTGGCAGAGGGTTCATCGAACCATATTTATATTATTTATCTCCCATACCATTCTCGAATAGAGTGCGGGAAGAAAGAACTCCTGAATCTCTCCGTTCGAGGTCTGATTTCTCGTATTTTATACCTCATAAAAGGCTTTTAATCAAATTGTGTGTTTATCATACATATCACCCCAAATTTGCGACTGGACAAGGAGATTTTCTGTCAGAGAGGACACAGTTTGTAGTAATCGATGGTAAGGCATTGACTAAAACAGAGGTGATATCCGGCGATCCACAGGGTAGTGTTATTGGTCCTCCGCTGTTCCTTATTTACATAAACGATTTGGGAAAAAATATGAGCAGCTCTCTTATGTTGTTTGCAGCTGACGCCGTCGTTTGTCGTCTACTGAAATCATCTGAAGGTCAAAACTAACTGCAGAACGAGCTGAATAAGATATCACTATGGCAATTGACTCTAAATAATGACAAGTGTGAAGTCGTCCACATGAGTACGAAAAGAAATCCGTTAAACTTTGTTTACAAGATAAATCAATCAAAAGTGAAGGCCATAAACTCCACAAAATACCTAGGAATTACTATTACTTCAAACTTAAACTGGAAAGAACACATAGATAACGTCGTGGGAAGGGCGAACCAGAGACTGCGTTTCATTGGCAGAACCTTTAAAAGATGCAACAGAACTACAAAAGAAACTGCATACACTACGTTTGTCCGCCCGGTTCTCGACTATTGCTGCCCAGTGTGGGATCCTTATCAGATGGGTTTGGCGGAGGATATCGAAAGAATTCAAAGAAAGGCAGCTCGTTTCGCATTGTTACGATTCAGAGGAGAGAGCATTAGGGAAGTGATACAGGATCTGCGATGGGAATCATTACAAGAACGACGGTTATCGCTGCGGCGTGGGCTAGTTACGAAACTCCAATCGCCAACATTCTCCTCCGAATTCGAAAATATATTGTTGACTCTCAAATAGATAGAAATGATGATCAGAATAAAATACGAGAAATCAGAGCTCGAACGGAGAGATTCAGATGTTATTTCTTCTCGCACGCTATTCGGGAATGGAATGGGAGATAAATAGGACAACGGTGGTTCGATGAACCCTCTACGAGGTACTTAAATGTGATTTGCAGAGTATTCCATGTAGATGTAGATGTAAAATATAAGTTAAGGTATTAGAAAAAATTAAAAATTCTGTACATATGTCAAATGGGCCAATCTGCTTGATCAGAAGCGTTTTTGTGTCCGCCAACTAATATTTGAGCGCTTCTTGTTTCCATTCAAGACGTTTTAGCTCTGAGGTAACTAGATGTTTACAAAATACCATGCGAGTGCGGTAAAACATACATTGGCCAAACTATTGGTACCGTCAATGATACATATGTTGAAAATCAGTGCAATACACAATTGTTCCAGTCTGATAAATCCACGGTGACTGAACACTGCCTTTCAGATGGACAAGGGATGCTATACGATGAGACACATGTGGTTGAAGAATCTCCTCGTTACTGGGATTATTTTTTAACAGACTCTGTTGTAGGATAACAATATTATTAAGCGCGATAGTGGATACCTGCTGAGTAAAACATGGAATCCTGTGCTGTTGGCATATGAAAACCAGTCTTTAATGATACTTCGTTTTTCTATGGAATTTACCTCTGGAGGCGCTGCAACTTCTCTTGCGCCAGGGGTCAACAGCTACGAGCAAGTGCATACACAGGTACATGGTGGATGTGCTTCTGTAAATTCGCTGTATATGAATGTTCTGTCGTTCATGGGTTCTATCAATCATGGCAAGAGCTCTTCTTACCTGATTACTGTGGCCGGGTGGACCGCGGAAATATTGTGTGAAGACAGCAGTTTCATCCGGCTGCAGACCCGACTTGAATTTGAAAAATATTATCACATTGTTTTATAATTTTAAAGGCGGTTAATGCTGTGTTTTTTCACTTACGTCCGAAATGTTTGCATTAGTTAGACATGATTACATTAGCTAAAACAAAACTCAGTCCCCCAGAAATTGCGAGGGCCCAACAGGTACCGACCGTCCGCCGTGTCTTCCTCCGCACACATGCATCAATGGATGCGGTGTGGAGGGGGACGTGGTCAGCGCCCCGGAATCCCGGCCGTTGTTCGGTTTTCCCAAGGCCCCACAATTCCGTAAGCGGCCGACTGCGAACAGCAGGCAAATTGAAGAGCGCCTGGGCGGCCATTATGGTGGTAAACTTCCGCGCCAACTTTAAATGTGCGGAAGATTCTTTTGATTTGTATTCATTTGATTTAAGTCGTGAAAACTATGTCTCATTTAAATATGTAACTACAAACAGCTTCAGACTCTTTGGGAATACAGAAACTAACAGTTGTACGTAAATTTATTACATACAGTGTAGAAATCGGCTAACAGCGTTTCTTCTTCCTAACTAAACCGAATTATAACAATTAGTTTTTAGCGTTCTAAGTGCAGTATATAAACGGAATTTATCGTCAGACACTATTTTTCTGGCACTTTATCAGTACATTCTACGATGGTGAAACTTTTGTGCAAACGTTAATTTCGGAAGAGTTTCACACTTTTCGTCTTTGCTTGAGTGCCTGCTATTTTATCCAATATTTGGATATTTTATAGCATCAAATAACAAAACAGGGCTGTCTGAAACAGCAAAGTTTAAGAATCGGCTATTAAAATGAAATACCCCATCAGATACAGAAATGTAAAATAGCATCTTATCTTGTGAATACAGCAACCAGCCACTACCAGATTCTTTCAAGAACACGAAGTATGCCATTACTTTTTCTTAACCAATGCATCTAACATTAGTGTTAGGGTATCTAGTACGAATATTAGCATTTTAATGCTGTAAGTGCCGGCCGCATTGGCCGAGCGGTCTAAGGTGCACCAGTCACAGTCTGCACGGCCGCTACGGTCGGGGGTTCGAATCCTCCCTCTGACATGGGTGTTTGTGTCGTCGTTAGAGTAAGTTCGTTTAAGTTAGTCAAGTAATTAATGTGTAAGTCTAGCGACTGATAACCACGAAGTTTGGACGCATAAGACCTCACACACACATTTAATGCTGTAAGCCAAATAGGTACTTTACAGTACCGTGAACTGCTCGAAAGTGAGCAACTATCATCATAAGTTTAAACTTCACAAAGTGCATCCAGCGTGTCTATGTATCGTTCATATATGGAACTATACACAGTTCTGCGAACCCCTTTCAGTTGTTATACCTATATTTAAAGTAGATGGCCTTTAAAGTCTGTGTTACAAGTTGGTAATATTAATTTCATAAGCAAAATTTCGAACTGCAGTGAAGCAACTGATCTCGTGAGCCAAATCGTTATTTTACACAATCATAAAATGAGACTTTTTGAACTTCCGGACCACCAGTAATGGCTAAAGTAGCTCGTTTTTAAGAGCTACCAGTATTGTAAGAGCCTGTCATTTATTTCATTCAAAATCCTATATTGTTTTGACTAAGAGTCCGTTTAGGGACAGTAACAATTTCTGAACACAAGTAGCAGGGATAATTGTTTCGTAGGAAATCTAAATGTGAAGACAGTATGTGTTCTTTTTGTACCTTTCTTAAATCGATTTATACAGTTAAACGCTGAGAGCTCTTTACCATCGTGCATCATGTGTACTGAAATAGTCAAACAATACAGACGTGACTACCAAATTAGTATATACACCGCAGTAGCTATATAATACACGATTTATCTCCTAGCGACACACGTATTTATCTGACGCTTACCACTATCATGGCGGCTGGCCGAAGGTTCAAATTATCCCGCGACAGCAGCGCCGTTAGTGAATCTAGTTATTTTTGAAAAGTCTTTGGGTTTTCCACACCGCTACTTGTCGCTCAAATAGCTCTTCAATTGGCCTCATATGGGCTGAGTGCTACCCGCTTGACAACAGCGCTCGGCAGACGCGGGCGGTTACCCATCCAAGTGCTAGCCAAACCGGACAGTGCTTAACATCGCGGTCGAACGGGAACCTATTTTTTTTCTTTTTTTTCTTTAACGCAGCACTGACTGCCTCTCTTTATTTCCTTTTTTTATGGGTCTCCTTCCTCCCCTTCAACCCATCCTTACGCTCGCAAAATTTTGCCTTCTCGGCCCGGGCCGGTCGCGGTGGCCGAGGGGACTGAGGCGCTCCAGTCACACACACATTTTTAAGTTATTTGAGTATGTCCTACCAAGAAGCGACGGAAGAATCAGTTAAAATGATTTATTTATTTATTTGTAATGGCAGCGCTGATCGAAAATCCCGCAACGCGTGAATTGTCTCTGACAGAATTACATTGTCATCATCAAAATGCAATATTTTTATTTCTTCACTCTGAACTTTAATTCCTTCTCAAAATTTCTCCTTGCTTTCCTTTATAGCTTGCTCAGTATCCAAATTGAATAACATTGGGGAAAGACTACAACCCTGTCTTACACCTTCTCAACCTCTGTATCCCTTTCATGCTCTTCAACTCTGATAACTGCTGTCTGGTTTTCGTAGCTAATCGATTATTCAGGGCCGGCCGCGGTGGCCGAGGAGACTGAGGCGCTCCAGTCACGGTCTTCACGGCCACTACGGTCGGGGGTTCGAATCCCCCCTCGGGCATGGATATTTGTGAAGTCCTTAGTTGCAAGTAGTTCATAAGTAGTTTGTAAGTTTAGGGACTGATGACCCCGTAGTTAAGTCCCATAGACTTTACAAACATTTGAACATTTTTTTCTCGGCCCGGCTTTTACGCATTTAAAATAATTTATTTCCTCTACGTAAAATAACATTGTAGCTCTCTACAGAAGAACGTGCATAATCTTTTTCCGTCAGTGAAGTCGCTGTATAGAAACTAAAATTAACAAAGGAAACTTAAAATTTCTTCGGGAAAGAAAGTTGGAAACGTAGTCCCTCAATACCTCTTAAGTCATTGATGGATTTTGTGTTCCTTTCATCTTCTCCGTACTTCAACCGCAGCATATCGACAGCACTCAAGGATCGTCTCTATTTGCTGTATTATGTTTCCCCAAGCAGTACGCCTGGTCTCGTGTTCCTGGTTTCCCATTTGTCGTCCTGCGTTCTCTCAGCTTGTCGTTTCTTAGCCCTGAGTGCGCCAGTCACCGAAGGTCGCGCATGTCCTTATGATGTGCAGGGATATGAAGTTCCCTAAATACTGGAGATGAATGTCTTTTGAAAATAAAATTATAATATAAAAGAAAGGTAACTCAACCCCTCTACGTCGAGGTTAGGTAATGTGAAACAAACCATCTTCTTAAGGAATTGAAGAAAAATGATCTAAATGAAACAGTAATAGATAAATGGTGACAAACCTAGAATATTTGATGCCGCACATCCCTTTATTTCAATATTCGTCCTTCCTCGTCCTTTGTTCGTTTCTTTTTTTCCCCTTTTTTGGAGTTGGGCTCTTGTGGCAAGGTACACAGGTATAGTCTGAGTATGAGGCCTTGCCTTGTGCACTGGTTATGTAGTAGAGTGTTTGCCCTACTAACCAGGTCCACGTGTTTTTCTTGCCGTCAGGTTTCAGTACCGAGATGAGAGGAATGTGTTGCGGTGCTGTTCTACAAATTGAAGCCAGATTTTTCATGCACCATTCCCATATAAGTTTATTTTCTCCACAGACAAACCTGTGTTGCAAGGTGTCGATGAGATGGCACTCCCTTCATTTGTCAGCACTTTGTTGTTGATGTTTTTCCATATAACAGTCCAGTCCTTATCGAGGTACTTTAATTCCATTCGGTTCACCCTTCACTGTCGTTCATAAGGCGGTACAGTTGAGCGGTGGTCAGTTCATGTAGTGGGGCGCTTGATTTCATTCGGAGCTAGCTAATTTCTAAGAGAAACATCCTAATGTGGTTCGACCTGTAATGCGTGTCGCCAAGGTGAATTGGTACTTGCATACTCTGAGGCTTATATATCCTTATGGCCATACTTAGCGCACTATCCGGATATTTGTGGCACAGCTGAATGATGCGCCTTATCAGAAGTGCCTTGCATTTAGATTAAACATCGGTAAGACCAAGGCCTCCTTTTTCTGGCGGAAGGGTAACTACATTGATCCCCACCTTGAATATAGCTCCCCTACAAATATACCAACCTATTGCCGACATGATTTTCCTGGCAACACTGTTTACCACAGGTATTATCTGTCCAATGTACCATAGTTTCGAGAGGATTTTGGTGTTGACGAAGTGTACTTTGTGCACCAAGTCCTGTTCCCGTCCTTTGTTGTATTGTAAGTAGCCTCTCGTCATGGCCAGAAGGTCCTTCCAGTTGTCTGCCGTTGTTTTCAGAGGACAACTGCTCATCTTTATCCCGAGCACTTTCATGGTATCGCACACTCTGTATGGGAAGTTGGCATCTGTGCGAAATCCACTCCCTATCGGCATGAGACGGGTTTTCCTGTAGTTTGTGTAGAACCCGATGCTCGTTCATATTCCGCCATACTAGTGGTAACGTCTCGAAGGTCCTGCTCCGAGCGTACAATGACACCCACATCGTCCGCAAATGCCATGCATTTTACTGTCGTAGAATAGAGGGTTAGACCACGAAGCGTGCAATTAAGCATTCTAACCAAAGGCTCAATTGCTATAACGTATAGGGGCATAGACATAGGACACCCCTGTCGGACTGACCTTTGAATAGGGATCTGGCGGGTGAACTGACCATTGAGATGATTTTAGAGCTGGCGGAAGTGTACATATTTTGAATTATCATAATAAAAGGTACCCCGAATCCGAGATAATTCATAATATCGAACAGGTAGCGGTGTGAAACCCTGTCAAAAGCCTTACATTGGTCTAAAGCTAAAATTGCTGCCTGAGGGCGTGTTAAGGCACTGAAAGATATGATCTCGCTATAATCTACTAAACTCTTGAAAATAATGCGTCTCGGTACTGCTGCTGTCTGGCTGTTATGTATGATGTTTACAAACCGAAGTTTTCACTGCGACACTGCCGTTGACGAATTGCTTTCTATGGATGGCGTAATCATTCAATATTTGAAAAACTATCTATGGGGTAAATGTGTGCCGCGGTGGAGTAGCCGAGCGGTCTAAAGCATCTCGCTGCGGAGCGCGCGGTTGCTCGCCGTTGAGGTTCGAGTCCTCCCTGGGGCATGGGTGTGTGTGTTTGTCCGTAGGTTAGTTTACCTAGCTTTAAGTAGTTTGTAAGCTACGGACTGATGACCACGCAGTTTGGTCCGATAGATTTACAAACATTTGAACATTTTTTTTGGTAAATGTGTTTTTCAATTTTGTTTACAACCAAAAAACAAATATTTCTCAATAGTAGAGACACTTCACTTTTTAACGATTCACTCAATAATTTTACTGACTAGTTCAGCATCGCGACCAGAAAAATTACATTCACCCTATCCTTCAATTCTATTATTTTTGAAACCAGGTGATGAGAAAACGGTATTTAGACCCTTTTTAATTCCGAGACAACATCTGCAATCAATTTACAATTTTCAAAAACAAATTCTGCTTCTAGTTTTACCAGGTTTCAAAATCTTAGCAACTTTCATTTCCACTGACCAGATTTTACTGACAGTTATTTGAAAAATGAGTGAAGGATATCTATATTTGAATGCATGTTAACAGGCGCCTTTAAAACAAGTTCCCCATACGCTCAACAGAGTATCGAAGTACAGTGATATTTGACATATCCGGGAAGTTTCCGTCCAAGTATGAACGGACCATCTAGTTGACTTTCCTTGACATATCAAACAGTTCTTTGTTACTGACACAGTACAATTAAGCTCTTTTAAAAATGTTCAAATGTTTGTAGAGCTTATGGGACTTAACTACGGGGTCATCAGTACCTAAACTTACAAACTACTTATGAACTAGCTTATACTAAGGACGGCACAAATATCCATGCCCGAGGGGGTATTCGAACCCCCGACCGTAGTGGCCGTGCAGACCGTGACTGACGCGCCGCAGTCCCCTCGGCCACCGCAGCCGGCTGAGGTTTTACGAATGAACAATATATAACTGGTACATACATTTTAAGCCATTTACGCACTGCAGGGTCGTGTACTTTCTCCAGCGTGATGTTATCTTTCAGTAGCCTAGCCGTTGTTTCGTGAAAAATTCTGTATTTTCACATTTATCTGCCTTTTGCTTATCTGAAATTAGTTCTGTTGTCTCCACCGTTTCACTACTGAAGTACTTAACTTGCGTTCTAAATGTTCCTTAGCCGGCCGCGGTGGCCGCGGGGATTGAGGCGCTTCAGTCACGGTCTGCACGGCCACTACGGAAGGGGGTTCGAATCCCCCCTCGGGCATGGATATTTGTGCCGTCCTTAGGATAAGGTGGTTGATAAGTAGTTTGTAAGTTTAGGGACTGGTGTCCCCGTAGTCAAGTCCCATAAGCTCTACAAACATTTGAACATTTTTAAAAGAGCTTAATTGTACTGTGTCAGTAACAAAGAACTGTTTGATATGTCAAGGAAAGTCAACTAGATGTTCCGTTCATACTTGGACGGAAACTTCCCGGATATGTCAAATATCACTGTACTTCGATACTCTGTTGAGCGTATGGGGAACTTGTTTTAAAGGCGCCTGTTAACATGCATTCAAATATAGATATCCTTCACTCATTTTTCAAATAACAAATAACAAACATTTGAACATTTGATATGTTCCTTATTTTTAAAATAATGGTTTGAAATAGTAAGTTTTTTCTCCACTCGATGCGAACATTACAAAATTTTCACTTACAATATTGCTTTTGGAAACGTATAGACCACCACCTCTCGCAGACTGGTTAACTCTGCGGTGGACAGAAATATACCAACCCAATGTACGGTTGGCTGTGCAGTCAGTAAACATCATTTCCAAAAGTCTTTGACGCGTGAAGAGACAGGCTGTTGTGGAATTCCCGTCCACCTCGAGAACATACTGAACAATTTGTTTAGCAGGAAGCCTGGTGACGAAGCCGGCAGTTACTGTTTTATCGTCACGTCTCAAAGAGACTTTCCATAATATTAAAAAGTAACAGCAGACAGGTGTGAAAACACAGAACCATCAGTTTAATAAGTCACGGTTGCAAATTTTAACACGAATTATTTACTGATTGGTGGAAAGTATGATAGATATTGACTTTGGGGATGATCAGTACGGATACAGGAGAAATGTAAGAACACGGGAGGCAATACTCACGACTTATCTTAGAAGATAGATTGAGGACAGGCAAACCAACATTTATAGCTTTTGTAGATTTGAAGAAAGTTTTTAAAAAGGTTGATTGCAATACAGTCTTTCAAATTATATAGTAATCAGGGGTGAAATATAAAGAACGGAAGGTTATTTACATCTTGTGCATTAACCAAACAACTGTTATTAGAGTTGCAGGGCATGAAGGGACGAAGTCGTTAGGAAGGCAGTAAGACAGGGTTGTAGCCTTTATCAAATGTTATTCAATGTATACAATGAGCAAGCTGTGAAGGAAAGGAAAGAGATATTTGAAGAAGGAATTAGAGTTGAGGGTGAATAAATAAAAACATTGCGTTTTGCTGATGACATTATAATTCTGTCAGAGACAGCAAAGGACGTGGAAGAGCAATTGAAGGAATCGATAGTGTTTTGAAAGGAGCGTACAAGATGAGCATTAACAAGAGCAAAATGAAGGTAATGGAATGCTGTTTTCGAAATGAAGGCGATGTTGAAGGAATTAGATTAGGTAACGAAACAGTAAAGGTGGTAGATGAGTTTTGTTAATTGGGCAGTAAAATAACATACGACGGTCGTAGTACAGAGAATATAAAATGCAGAGTGGCAATAGGAAGACAGTCGTTTTTGAGAAAGATAAATTTATTTAAGCGTAAAGATGTCTTTTCTGGAGATATTTGTGTGGACTATTGCCTTGTTGCGGGAGTGAAACATGAACGATAAATAGTTCAGACAGGAAGAGAATGGAGACTTTTGAAATTTGGCGTTACAGACGAATGCTGACGATTAGATGGGTAGATCGCGTAATTAATGAAGAGGTTCTGAACATAATTGAGAAGAAAAGAAATTTTTGGCATCCCTTGACTAAAAGACGGGATCGACTGGTAGGACACATTCTTAGACATCGAGAAATCGTAAAGTTAGGATTGGAGGGAAGTGTGTGGGGAAAAATATTGCAGAGGGAGACAAAGAGAAGAATACAGTAAGAGATTCAGTTGTATGTGTTGTCGTTCTTATGAGGAGATGAAAAGGCTTGCTCAGGATAGAGTAGGGTGGAGAGCTGCATCAAACCAGTCTCTGGAAAGACGACCACAACAAAAATAACAACACAAAAGGTAATTTTGTCCTGTTGCGAATCTTTCTCGTCATGCACGAAAAATTCCAAGATCATTATTCTCTACAAATTTCCTTGTAATTTCGCGTTTATCGCGAATAAGTAAACTTAGCTTTCAAACAAGCTCATCGCTTTAATTCGCAAAGAGAATATCATTACTTAATCCCTTATTTTATTAACCAGAAACACGCAATTCGTAAAGATATCGCAAATTTGCTTCAAAATATTTTTGTCGCGTTTACCGTTAATGCGAATAACTCGTGCCTCTGTGCATCGTCCATCGGGCCGCACTGCAGCGTTACTTTCCAATCTCTTTGCTATCGAAAACGTTTCGGCAATGATTGCGGATCGGCTAGCCCGAAATATAGCACCCGGTGGTACACCGGATCAACTTTTGCAATGTATGGATGCAGCGTTGATTGCTGTAGCACAAAATCACATCCAGAGCCTGTGTAATTCACTGCCGAAGAGGGTAACTGTTATTAAAACCAGTAATGGCGGCATAGCTCAATACTGATTTCATCTCCTTCCTCACTTCACACGGGGCTGTATTTTCAATCATGTGATTTTTGTACTACGTGTTATCTCCCAAATAAATTTGGCTGTCCATCGTTTGTTCTTGGTGTTTGAATGGCCAGAGGCCTAGCGGAAACATAGCAATTGTAATGTAACTTCAACCATTAGCAAACCACGTTCAAAATTTTTATATTTTAAACGTGGTTTGCATATCTACTGGGCGCTATCTGCTTTGATAATGAAAATGATGCCAAAGATCGCTTTTTTTGTAATTATTTGTTACTGCATAAGTAGGTTCAGCCGTCTGCAGATGCCTCTACAAACGTACAACAGAGAATGTAACAATGCATACTCAATTTTACAAAAGGACTAGTAGTAGTGAATCCTCCTTGCCGCTACAGCTGATTTATTTTATTTTATTTATTTTTTTATTTTATTTTTAAGGCTAATATTTGATATCTAGTTAGTTCGTATTCGTAAACATGGCTACTAGTGACAAGTTTGTGTAGTGTTTTCCAGCAACAACAAAATTTATAGGTATGTATAAATCATATGGGGCTTTATATAACACGTGAAAATGTAAATTCACACTGTCCATCATGTCATTTCTCTTAGCCCAATACCCTGCAGTGAAAATGAAGTTATAAGTTGCAATCCGTGTTGTAAATAGTCATACTATCTCGTTTACGGTCAGAAGATACTTTCTGAAGTATGATTTTTGGTCAACTTGGTGTTCTAAGTGCTGGGACGTGAAACAACATTTAAAACATAGATATCTGTTTGCAAGCGAAAATATATACATATAAACACGTCAGACATTTTTTTGAGGAAATAGATTCTATTTACTTTATCAGCTATGTTTTCCCTCCTACTACTGTGATCGGCTTAAGAATCCCTCTAGCCCTCAACTCGTGGGAATGGTCAGGCCTCTTTCCCACAGCCACGGATACTCCGCCGTTTACGGAGCCAACAGCATCCTTCACAAATTCAACTGATGACTGTAATAAACAATATGAAAAGGTTATATGCAATTCTACTACTACCTTCCTAATCACCCATAGAATTTTCGCGTAAATGTTATTTCCTGATATACAAAGTACAAAGATTAACGAAATAAGATTGATATCCAACAAGTGAATCACCGCATCGCACCCCCCCCCCCCCCCCCTGAGATTTAGTTACAAGTTGAAGCAGTGGATAGGCCGTGAGAAACTGAACACAGATCAATCGAGGAAACAGGAAGAAGTTGTGTGGAACTATGAAACAAATAAGCAAAATATAAAAACTGAACGGTCCATGCGAAAGATAAGCAACGTAGAGCAGCTTTTGAGCACGGGAGTGCTGTGTTCCTCTGACTAGTATGAGTCACTGCAGAGCAAGAGGTCGTTGGTTCGAGCCTTCCAACAGGTGAAAATTTTAATTTTTTCATTTTCAGAAAATTATTATCTGCTCGTCCGTCCGTCCGATGCGGGGTAACTGCACCGTAGCAGGATGACATGTTCAGATTTGCTTGGACATATGCAGGATTTGACAGTCTACACACGTAAAAACTCAAAAACATTAAATCATATGTTTTGACAGAGTACAGGGAAATCTGTGCGATTGTGAATCTGTTGCAGTTTATGTGACAAACTCTTATGTTTTCATCACTTTTTGGGAGTGATTAACACATCCACAAGAAAACCTAAATCGGGCATGGTAGAATCTCTTTACCCATTCACCAAGTGTACAAGTTGGGTGGGTCGACAAGAGATTCCTGTCATATGAGGCACATACCATCACCAGTGTCATACAGTATACATCAGATGTTTTCCTGTGGAGGAATTGGTTTCACCTATCACCTCCCGAGCAAATGTTTTAGGTTCGCATTGGAGAGACACTTCCTTTCGTCTGCTAATCGCACGGTTTTGCGGCAAGGTTGCAAATCACAGACACTGCACTGATGCACTCATTACAGCGAACAGAGACTTCAATGAACGGATCATAATTTTTCGAAAAAAAAAAAAAAATAAATCATTCGACGGAAGGCTTGAACCTCTAGCTCCACAGCTCCTCATGCTAGCCACAGGACCGAGGCGCTCCAATGCTCACATCGTGCTCGTCGTTGCCCATCTTTGGCATGGACCGTTCAGTATTTATGTTTTGCTTATTTTTTTTCATAGTTCCACACTATTCTACCATGCCCGATTTAAGTTTTCTTGTGGATGTGGTAATCGCTCCCAAAAAAATGATGTAAACATAAGAGTTTGTCACATGAACTGCAACAGTTTTACAGCCGCACAGTTTTCCCTATACTCTGTCAAAACATATGGTTCAATGTTTTTGAATTTTTCCGTGTGTAGACTGTCAAATCCTGCATATGTCCAAGCAAATCTGAACATGTCCCCATACTACGGTGCAGTTACCCCGCATCGGACGGACGGACGGACAGATAATAATTTTCTGAAAATGAAAAAATTAAAATTTTCATCTCTGGAAAGGCTCGAACCAACGACCTCGTGCTCTGCAGTGACTCATACTAGTCACAGGACCACAGCACTCCTGTGCTCAGAAGCTGCTCTACGTTGCGTATCTTTCGCATCGTCCGTTCAGTTTTTATATGTTGCTTATTTGTGTCATAGTTCCGCACATCATCTTTCTGTTTTCTCGATTGATCTGTGTTCAGTTTCTCACTGCATCAACGTGTATCTAAATCTGAGGAGGGGGGCGATGGGGAGATTCACTTGTTGGATTTCAATCTTATTTCGTTTATCAATTTCTTTCAACTTTCTTTATTTACATGTGTTCAGTGTTCACGACCTAACTACTGCGCCAGCGTATAAATCTAAGACGTGTGCGATGGGGAGGTGCTCTTGTAAGGTAAGTTATCGTTGATCGGAAAGTGTGAGGCCTGGAAACAGGCCGCTACCTCACAACACAGCAGTGGTGCTATTGGGCACCACGAGGCAGCAGTTGTGATACGGCAGCGTCGCGCTACTCACCGATGGTGGTGATGAGCGTGAGCGAGTAGAGGAAGGAGGAGGAGAAGGACCAGCGGTGGTGGTGGCCGCCGTAGCCGTAGCCGCCGCCCCCGCCGGCGCCGCCCCCGCCGCCCCCCGGCCGCAGCACGCCGCCCCCGCGCAGGTTCCGCACCAGCGTGTCCTGTGGCAGCGCCCAGTGTCGTCAGAGGCGCCTCACTACACTTCACTGCAGCGTATTGCTTCATCACGGTGTTCGCAAAATCAGACTCTGCTTAAAAAGAAATTTCATGTCTTAAAGTAAACAGACATCACAAAGGGCAAAAGATATTGGTTTTATGATTACGTGGCACAGTCAGCTGGTCTGAAATGCTAACATATAATAGTAATAATCTTGTGTGGCTCATTGGCCTGGTGCAAGTCTTTTAATTGGACGCCACTTCGGCCACTTGCGTGTCCCCAGTGGCGGCGCTAGGCGTCGACGACGTCGGCAATCGTCGACGGCCTCGCGCCTGTGGGGGCCTCGCAAAACATTGTTAACATTTTAGCTTTTTTTTTTCTTTTTTTTTACCTGTTTAACAACGGTTTTCAACTGCTAGATTATATAACGAAGGCATACATCTAACTTACACTAGCTTAACCTAAGGACGGACACGACATCCGCATACAAGGTTGGGATTCGACGCCCGACAGGAGCGACTTTGCGCACCGTGGTATGAAGTCTTAGTGCGCTCAGCATTTTCCGGCCTGCAAATGTTTGTTAACTGTAAGGAACTTAACTGCGGGGTCATCAGTCCCTAAACTTAAAAACTACTTATGAACTACCTTATACTAAAGACGACTCAAACATCCGTGCTCTAAGGGGGATTAGAACTCCCGACCGTAGCGGCCGTGCATACTGTGGCTTCAGTACATTTTAGAAAACAATGTGGAAGAAGTATATCCAAATCTTTATATAACAATAAGAATCATGCTCACAGTTCCGTCAGCAGAGCTTCGGCCGAGAGAAGCTTCTCAAAGTTAAAATTGATTAAAACTAACTTGAGAAGCAAAATGAGACAAGAAAGACTATCTGCGTAGTCAGTACCATCAATTGAAGCCGAAATAGCGACTAGTATTAATTTTTATGTGATCTTAAAAAAAAAAAATCTGTGTGACAAAAATCCGAAAAGTTTCTCTATTTTAATTTGTGTTTGCATACTCTAATTTTTGTCATTGCAATATTACTTGTATATTCTACAAATACAATTTTAGTAGAATGATTATTTGTGTATAATTCAGCTCATTTTATTTAACATTTTCTTCCTTACTGAAAAAATGAAAGGGGCCTCGCAAAGACGAGTTCGACGACGCCCACTTTTCGTCTAGCGTCGTCACTGCGTGTCCCTAGTCTACCCCAGTTATCCAACCGAGGAAAGGGGACCTACAGCTTAACGTGGAATCCGAACCACGTGTCGTTTCTGGCGACTCCTCACATAGTTGAGAGGTGAAGGATGGGTTAAAACGCAGACTGAAAAAATCCTAGGTCCGATCGGATTTTGAACCCGCGACCCTTGGGTATACAGTCGAGCGCTTTACTCCAAGACCACCGGGCCCGATATGTTATCATATAATTTTACCAGATGAAAAACGCTCCTTTCGTAACACAAAAAGGCAAATATAGTCCTCATGAAAAAGGAAACAAATCCTGATGTTCTTGCAAAATTATTTAATTGGTTACAAACCGGCTTTCGGCTTCTTAGTCCTTTCAGCTCCAAGGTTGTAGGTGACGCTACATTAATATAAAAAGGGACGTTTAAGATATAAAATACATACAGTAATTCATTACAAAAAAGAAAATAAAGTGATTTTCAAAAATTTTGTATCCACACAATTGTCTGTTGTCGGCCTTCACTGCAAATTTTTATGACCTGCACCATCTTACAGTAACATACCTTTGAAAGAAATGACACAATAACATCACAGGATCATATAAAATCAACTGGTTGTTAGATATGATAGCTTAACATATCAAAACAAAGTTATCAACATCTTGTCAACAATTTTTTCTTGCCGCCATTGTAAGTGTACTGGAAGTTTGCCGACTGCTGGTACAGCACATTCTACGAACATCGAACTGAAAATCAGTCGCATGTTACCACAGTCCCTCTTCCAGGCACTTAAATGTGATTTTCAGAGTATCCCATGTAGATGTAGATGTAGAATGTGTGTTGCAGGCCCAAACTTCCTAGCGTGAATCATAAAGAAATAAAGCGAGCTAAACCAGAACCGCACAATTGTGCGTGCAGGACTTGAAAAGGTTAGTCCATCAGCAGATAACAACTGAATGTTGGTAACATTTCTTCGCAGATAAGCCACTTACAAAGATTTTATTAAATTACAGATCACACGAATTCACATGTTCACAGGAAAGTGTTCCATTTTTATGGTACTGAATTCCATTTATTAATAAATAAAAATATATTAAAAGGCTGATGTTGTGGTTCTAAGCTTGAATATTGTTAAAAACAGGGGGAGAGGATGATGGTGTTGTTACATTGCGAAATACTATTAAATGGTAACATTTGATATATTTAAAGAAACTGATGACATCTTGCTAGCTATGGATGAAGGGCAAAAGGCAGATTGAAGATTTCTTGAATTTTGAAAGCCGTTCGACATAGTGCCGCACTGAAAAATGGTAACGAAGTTACGAGCATATGGAATAGATACCTAAATATGTGAGTGGCTCTAAAGCTACTTAAGTAATAGGAACAGTATGTTGTCCTCGATGGCGAGTGTTCATCAGAGACTAGGGTACCCTCAGGAGTGCCCCATGGAAATGTGATAGGATCTTGTGTGTTCGTAGGTTTTCCCGGCGAATATGCTGAGTGAAGATCTCTCGGGCATGCAGCCGGATGGATTGATCGTTGTAGAACGAATTTTCGATAGCGTAACGTGCCATCATCATCAGGTTACTCCCGCTGACTGAGGCGTTGGACCGGCGGCTGTGCTATATATACCTGCGGTCACGCCCCTCCACTGACCTCGAGTGCGGACACCGGGATGCTGCGGTGGTGGGGGTAGCTCCTGCTCTGGACTCGAGTGGCGGACCTCAGTTTGCACTCTGCCTTCGCTGTGCTCGGTGTTCTGCTTGTGCCGCGATCGAAGAAATTGTAGTGCCGGATTCCATGCGTGGCTTAATTGAAATCCACTGTCCTTGTTTATGAGGTTCTCGCGTAGCCGGATTTCGATGGCCTCCTTATACAGACTGTCCCTGTACCGCGATGTATTGTGGAGAACCTCTGTGTCTTCATATTTCATCTTGTGTGTTGTTTCCAGACAATGTTCAGCAATTGCTGCTTTTGTGGGCTGTTGGAGTTCGGTGTGGCGCTTATGCTCAGTGCACCTTTCTTCAATTGTTCGAATTGTTTGGCCAATGTACGCTTTCCCGCACTCGCATGGAATGTGATAAACTCCCGATTTCCGGAGTCCCAGATCGTCCTTCACTGTCCCTAGAAGAGATTTGATCTTTGCACAAAGGAATGCATCCAAGAAACAATCTTCAAAATTCAACAGGCTAGCATCAAAACAGCCTAATCAGGAGCCGAGGCGCACCGTCCTGAATCTTACAGGGAAAAATATAGACGCTGCTGCGTTATCAGTCCTGGAGAAAGGCTTAAACTTTGCCCCTACACCAGCAGCATTACCTGTCGCAGAATTCATCAGCGGTGTGGAACAAGTGGCCTCCACTCTACCGCCGGATACAGCCGAGGAGATACGGAGGGAAACGTGCCGCGCTCTAGCCGCGCCTGCGCCGCCCAGGCACAACATTACCAGACGTGAAAGGGCCGCGCTGCGGTCGCTGCGTGATGATCCAGACGTCGTCGTCCTGCCGGCGGATAAGGGGAACATAACCGTTCTGCTAACAGCTGCGGAATATAAGGAGAAAATGTATAAGCTCCTAGATGACCCTGCTTACAGGAAGATCACGACGGATCCAACCAGCCGAATACAGCGCAAGACAATTGAACTTCTTCGGAGTACTTTCACAGACGAAACAGCTAAGAAACTCCGTCCTCGTGCGGCCGCACCACCAAGACTCTACGGGCTTCCAAAGGTACACAAGATGGGTATACCTCTGAGACCGATTGTGAGCACAATAGGAGCGCCAACGTACCAACTCGCGAAGCACTTGACGTCAGTTTTGAGTCCGCAGGTTGGCAAATGTGAGCACCACATCAAAAACCCGGCCCAGTTCGTGGAACGGATACGGCAACTCAGACTGTCCAACTCAGATCTCATGGTCAGTTTCGATGTTGTCTCCCTTTTCACCAGGGTACCACTGAAGGAGTCACTGGAACTCATAGAGAAGAAATTTGGGCCCTCCTTCACAAAAGTATTTAATTTCGTGCTCACGTCGACCTATTTTCTCTTTGACGGAGAGTACTACGAACAGACTGATGGCGTGCCCATGGGCAGTCCCCTGTCACCTGTGATTGCCAACATGTACATGGAGGAATTTGAGGACAAGGCACTAAACACAGCGCCACTAAAACCGACGATATTCTACCGATATGTCGACAACACGTTCGTCATTTGGCCTCACGGCGAAGATGAACTTCAGGTGTTCTTGCAACACCTGAATTCCATACACATCCAGATCCAGTTCACAATGGAAGTTGAACAAAACGGTCAGCTACCTTTCTTGGACTTCTGGTTCGCAGAAAACCGGACGGAACGTTGGGACACAGTGTCTATCGGAAGGAAACCCACACGGACCAGTACCTCCATGCTTCTAGCTGTCATCACCCGTCCCAAAGAGAAGGGGTTCTAACTACGCTGGTCCACAGAGCTCGTGTGATCTCCGACGAAGAAAGCCTGAAACCAGAACTTGACCATCTCAAGGAAGTATTCCAGGAAAACGGGTATAGCGATCGACAAATCCGACGTGCTTTCAAACATAAGAGCACACCACAGCCAACATCCGAGGAGGATCCGCCGGCAAAAATTGCCTACATTCCATACGCAGGCAACGTATCCGGAAAAATCGGCAGAATCTTACGACGACAAAACATCAAATGCGTGTACCGCCCGCCGGCAAAGATCAAATCTCTTCTAGGGACAGTGAAGGACGATCTGGGACTCCGGAAATCGGGAGTTTATCACATTCCATGCGAGTGCGGGAAAGCGTACATTGGCCAAACAATTCGAACAATTGAAAAAAGGTGCACTGAGCATAAGCGCCACACCGAACTCCAACAGCCCACAAAATCAGCAATTGCTGAACATTGTGTGGAAACAACACACAAGATGAAATATGAAGACACAGAGGTTCTCCACAATACATCGCGGTACTGGGACAGTCTGTATAAGGAGGCCATCGAAATCCGGCTACGCGAGAACCTCATAAACAAGGACAGTGGATTTCAATTAAGCCACGCATGGAATCCGGCACTGCAATTTCTTCGATCGCGGCACAAGCAGAACACCGAGCACAGCGAAGGCAGAGTGCAAACTGAGGTCCGCCACTCGAGTCCAGAGCAGGAGCTACCCCCACCACCGCAGCATCCCGGTGTCCGCACTCGAGGTCAGTGGAGGGGCGTGACCGCAGGTATATATAGCACAGCCGCCGGTCCAGCGCCTCAGTCAGCGGGAGTAACCTGATGATGATGGCACGTTACGCTATCGAAAATTCGTTCTACAACGATCAATCCATCCGGCTGCACGCCCGAGAGATCTTCACTCGTGATAGGATCTTAATTACTTTCAATCTACATGAATGATCTGACGGACAGAGTGAGATGAAATATGTGGCTCTTTGCTGATGATACTGTGCTGTACAGGAAGGTGTCATCATTGAATGACTGTCGTAGGATGCAGGATGACATGGACCTAATTTCTAGGTGGTGTGAGGAATGGAGGGAACACTAAATGTAGATAAACGTAAGTTGATGTAGATGAGTAGGGGAAACGAGCTCGTAATGATCGAATACAGCATTATTAGTGTGCTGCTGGACAGAGTCGTGTCAATTAAATATCTAGGCGTTACGCTGCACAGCGATATGAAATGGAACGAGCACATAAGGTCAATCGTGGGAAAGGCGGATGGTCGACTTCAGTAATTTGGGAGAATTTTGGGAAGATGTGAATCGTCTGTAAAGGAGACTGCATATAAAATGCTTGTGCGACCTCATCTTGAGTGTTTGGGACCCCCACCAGATCGGTTTAAAGCAATGCATAGAGGCAATTCAGAGACGGGCGGCTAGGTTTGTTACTGTTAGGTTCGATCAATGCGAGAGCTTTACTGAGACGCTTCAGGAACTCAAATGGAAGTCGCTGGAGAGAAGGCGACGTTGTCTTTCAGAAACACTGTTTAAGAAATTTAGAAGGCTGGAATTTGAAGCGGAATGCAGAACTATTCTACTGCCGCTAACTTACATATCGTGTAAAGGCCACAAGTATAAAATCAGAGAGACATACATATTAGAATGAAACACTTCTTAAAGAACAGTAGCCTAGATCACATTTAAAGCAAAATTACTTTATTTCACTACTATTTACGGCAATACTTGTTGCCATTATCAAGTAACAGGCCTACATTAAAAACTACAGTGCACATATGGAGGAAAAGACTTCTCGAATTCGTGGTTTACCAAATGGCCGACCAATACCAAAAGAGGGGTGAGACAACTGTTGGACATGTCGTACAATTGCTGCTGGCAACTTCAAATCAGCTGTTGTTACATGTTCAGTGGTGGTTCTCATGATGTTAAGTAAAAGACACTGAGCCATACACGAAGTCAGTCACCTACAGCAGCGAACCATGTTTTTATGTTTTTTTATTAGTCGCAATGTACCATGGACTTTTATTCGAATGTAACCGCTTCTGGCCTGTTGTTGCATTTACTGTGTACAGATTCGCTGTCTGTCAATGAGGGCTTGTTCAAATGTTCAAATGTTTGTAAAGCTTATGGGACTTAACTACGGGGTCATCAGTCCCTAAACTTACAAACTACTTATGAACTACTTAAGAACTAGGACGGCACAAATATCGATGCCCGAGGGGGGATTCGAACCCCCGACCGTAGTAGCCGTGCAGACCGTGACTGAAGCGCCTTAGTCCCCTCGGCCACCGCGGAATGAGGGCTTGCTTGGCACTAAAGCAGTGGTGTGTCACCATTTTATTTTTGACAACACACATTCACTTAACTTCAGGAGAACCACCACTGAACATGTAACAACAGCTGATTTGAAGTTGCCAGCAGCAATTGTACGACATATCCAACAGTTGTCTCACCCCCCACCCCCTTTGCTATTGGTCGGCCATTTGGTAAACCACGAATTCGAGAAGTCTTTTTCCTGCACATGTGCACTGTAGTTTTTAATGTAGGCCTGTCACTTGATAATGGCAACAAGTATTGCCGAAACTAGTAGTGAAATAAAGTAATTTTGCTTTAAATGTGATCTAGGCTACTCTTCTTTAAGAAGTGTTTCATTCTAACCGTTTAAGATCACTCTCCTACCGACAAATGTTGTCTGTTATTAATGCTCATACATATGTTTGCAAAGAGGAGTACTAGGCACCCTGAGCCGTGCACCTTTCGGTAGATTGCGGAGTGTGTATCTAGATGTAGGTGTAGAACACTGATAGACGTCAAGAAGGCTATGATGCGAGACTGGGCAGACTTGCCTGGAACTTGAGCACCTCCTGGGCGGCGAGCCGCGTCCAGTTGTCCTTGTAGAGGATGTTGAGGTCCTCGGTGATGGACCAGAGCTTCTCGACGGTGCGCGACCGGATGTCGTCGTCGAGCCCCGGGGCGTGCTTGGACGGCGACGCCGGCGGCTGCGGCGGCTGCGGCTGAGGGGACGACAGGCCGCCCTCCAGCGCCATGAACGTCACGGCGCCCAGCAGCGTGTAGCCCAGCACCTGAGGACGACGCAAACGCCGAAACGTCATACACCTGTGTCTCCTTCCATTACTTTATACGAGGCGCGTCCAGAAAGTAAGTTCCGTTTCAATTTATCTCCGCTGCAGCGCTGCGATTGCAGTTCCCCACATGCGCTGTAGACGATGTGTATCAAGGAGAAGAACGTGCGCCATTTGGATATCGCTGTCAGTTACGTACGCTTTGTTGTGCTTCATTTGCATTTAAAATATATCGAATTTTTCGCTTTTATCGATACATTTCATTTACATAAGAATTCTTTGTAAGTACAAACGGATTTATGTATCCGCGGCGGAATAGCCGTGCGCGCTGATGCGCTTTGCTACGGTGCGTGCGGCTGTTCCACGTCGGACGTTCGAGTCCTCCCTCGGGCATGGTTGAATGTGTTGTTCAGAGGATAAGTTAGTTTAGTGCCAGTCTCTGAGCGTAGAAAAGTTGCATGCCTGCACCTTCATGTGTTTTGCAATCTATTTGGCACTGCCCGCCATGTTATAATTAGTCAGACTAATTTTCATCAGATAGTTCGTGACAATGAAGTGGTTGATTACTTCTTGTTTTGAAATTTACGTCAACATGCGTTGCAACAGGTTAGTATAGGAGCGGATTCTTGTAATTTGTAATACTAAATAACAACCATTAGGCAAGAAACAGAATATGAAAATCTTTGGTTGGTACGCTCAGACATATTTAGTTAATCATCGAGGTAGTATGGAGATCAATGTCAGAATCTGAAGAATTTGGGTTTCAGAAAGTGGCAATAGATCCGCGATGTCTAAGGCAAATTGAACTGTCGTCCACAATGTTATTTGGGTGATTGGTCAGCTGGTTTGCCACACACATTCGGAAATTTTACCTATTTACAGTTCCACGTTTTAAATAAAGATTGAATATTGAATACGGATATGCATAAAGTTCCGTCAGACTTTATCGAAGCTGCGAATTGAGGCGCGTGCAGAAAGTAAGTTCCGTTTCAATTTATCTCCGCTGCAGCGCTGCGATTGCAGTTCCGCACGTGCGCTGTGTATCAAGGAGAAGAACGTGCGCCATTTGGAGATGGCTGTCAGTTACGTACGCTTTTTTGTGCTTGTTTGAAATGTCGGCGTTGATTGAAAATCCCGCCGCCTCTGAAATAAGGCGGTGATTCGGTTTCTGAATGCGAAGAAAGTGAAACCAAGTGAAATTTATCGGCAAATTTGCGATGTTTACGGACCAAATGCGATGAGTGATTCGATGGTGAGAAGATGTTCCAATGTTCCAATGTTTGTAAATCTATCGGACCAAACAGCGTGGTCATCAGTCCGTAGCTTACAAACTACTTAAACCTAGGTAAACTAACCTACGGACCTACGGACAAACACACACACCCATGCCCCAGGGAGGACTCGAACCTCCACGGCGAGCAACCGCGCGCTCCGCAGCGAGACACTTTAGACCGCTCGGCTTACAATTACTGCTCTCGCAATGGACTTCCCCCAAATTTCACTGTTTCCAACTGGTTGAAGACACAGGCGGCAGATTTCTATGAAGAAGGTGTACAAAACCTGGTGCCACGCTATGACAAATGCCTACAAAATTTCGGCAGTTATGTGGAAAAGTAGTTTAAGAGTTGTAGAATTTTGTGCAATACAACTTTCTTCTGTATCTGGGTACAATTTCATTTTATTACCAAACGGAACTTACTTTCTGGACGCGCCTCGTACGTAAGTGTAACAATGTCGTGGTGTGCTGATGAGAAAGGGTGATTAGGGTTCAACGTCCCGTTAAACAGTACGGCCATTAGGGACGGAGCTCACGCTCGGATTGCTTCGGTAAGGGCGGGAAACGAGATCGGCCGTGCTCTTTGCAAGGATCCATCCAGCCATTTGCCTGGAGTGATTTAGGAATATCACGGAACACCTAAACCTGGGTAGCCGGAGGTGCATTAGAACCACTGTCTTTCCGAATGCGACTCCAGTGTGTATCCAGTGCGTCACCTCGCTCTATTTTGGCTGATAGTATACACAATAAAGTTTTATTCACAGTTACTAATATACAGTCAACTGGGGTGAAGTCGACCACTGGTGAGAAGTAGACTGAAAAGGAAAATAAATAAATAAAATAAAATAATAAATAAGCAATAGAATAAAACTAAAAAAAACAGTAAATAAAAATGTGAGAAATAACTACACCAAGGTAACAAAAACATTTTAGCTATTATGTTTATTTTCATAATGTTACTAATTTACAGCAATGGATAATTGTGTGGAATTTCAAACATCCTTCCGAGTACTATTGATTTTTGAAGGGTTGCTTTATTCAGATTTTTTAATGAACTAAGAGTTTCGTTTCTGCGACTGTCATAGAACATATCATTTGCCTAGGTGTTTTTGTATGTCATGCAGTGGCTCAGTCACGGGCGCGGGGGCTAATGGGGCTGAAGACACCCCCCCCCCCCCCCCAACGGCACTTCCCAAGGATCATTTAATTTTATAATTTTTTATTGTTTTCATTTTTTACTTTTTAAACAGGTCAGCACCGGAAATTTAAAATAGTACGCATGTAATAAATCACAACGTAACAATAATTTGCCAAGCACAAGTGAACGTGACAATGGGTCGCCAACGTGGTGCCGCCACCGATAACGTGTGCTGCTGTTACTGTGAGCGGTTTTAATGCCGCCGCGACCAGCTTTGATGCTGCTGCTATTGTCAATGCTATGCTGAAGTTAGGAGCCGATTGTTCATATGTGGCGACCCGATGCTTAGCAGGTCAGTGGCATCACCGAGTGGTATCTTACGAACAAGAATAGTGTTATTTTAATTCAATTTTTACACCAAGAGTCTCATGTTGATTAAACGCTAAAGACCTTTTTCTTTGGCTAGTAACATAGATGCTGCTTAATTATTTTATTTTCAAATTAATGTGAGACTACTCATTTTATTTCTTGTGCAATTGATTTCGTAGTATAATTGGTTAAATTATAAACAGTGTATCACTATGTCATAGATTAATAAATTCAATAGGCTTTATTTAAAAAAATAATAAAAAAATTGCCTCCCCCCAGAACCAAGTCCTGGCTGCGCCACTGATACTTAGTTGTTTATAGACGTATTAACGAAAAATCACTAATTGGTGGTGGGATTGTGGTGAAGGTGACCACATGAGAAACCTGGAATGAAGTTTTACCTTTTATTAACCCAGCTGTTTATCTGTGAAAATTCATTCGTGAATGCGGCAAGAATTGTACCCAGATACAGTTGGATACTATGTAGCAGCAACAATGTAACACCCTGTAGCAGCAACAGTTGGTTGTAGTAGTCTAATGGTGGAATGAGGAAATCATTATTGCATGTGTCTCAGTGATATATGTCATGCAGACAACAGTTTTCCTTTTCCTACATCATACAGTTGAGATCGTACCAGTTATCAGTGTGAATACCCCACGTGTGTACAAACGAAAGTCGGGTGAATTGAAGAAACATAAGTCAAGATGTTTCAGATATTATTAGAAAACTGCCAAACGCAATGATTGGACGAAGGGGAAAATTTTATTTCGAATTTGATAACTCTGGTTTTAATGTTCACTGACAACCTTTTCTTATGTGTCTATTTTGTAAATTTGCGAAACATAAATTTTATGTCATTGTTTGTGCCCTTAATGTTTTCTCTTACGTAAATCATAAATTAGTAATAAATTTTAATTTTTGTGTCATATTTAGTTGACAATCATTGGTAATGTTTCGAAAAAATTAAAAGCACCCTAGAATCATAATTATCTAAAAATTATTATAATATATAATCGGTCAAGTGGACCTAGGCAGTTTCTATATAAAAATTCAAAAGTGATACAGCAAAAAGTAATTGCAACCAAACAAATTTATTACTACAGCTCAACACCTAAGCTCAAAAGAAAAACCGATAACATAATTTAATTGGTTTCAGGAATTAGTAAGTTTAAAGTTAAAAATCGGTCAGTTTCACCCCATTTGGCGGTATACATAAAACACTCTCCACTCCATCCAGACCGATGATACAGCAACCATATTGATTGCAAATATTATATTTATTGACGCATTTTCCCTTTTTGGGGCATCATCAGAAATCTTCAATACGAAGAATAAAACTGTAAATGTAGGTCTATCGTACAGTTCAACCTTCCAAACTGCTTGACGAATTTTCATGAGGTTTTTACAGGCAACTTGAGCGAAGTTTGGGTGATTTAATCAAAATCGAATCACGGAAAAAAGAGGTTATTTTAAGTGTTTTCAGTAACTTCAGTTGGGTTTCGCAGGTAAATTGACAGTAGCTTGAGGTACCATACAGGCTTCATTTCATCCAAATCGGATCAGAGGGAAGAAAAGGCACGTATTGTAATTTCTAATTTTAGGTATGTGTTTATAAGTTCGTCGCAGTACAGAAAAAAAGCAATTGAGGTGTTGTTAGTTTCGTAGTGCCCCAAGGAAACAATTGATAAACCTGTTCCCTCAACAATAAAACTGTTTTGAGTCAGTGACAGAATTAAGCCCAGCAATCTTATCTGTACGTGTACGAACTAAGATTGAAGAGCGAGTTACTGATGTTGCTTTGTGTATTTAAACTTTGCGACGTATACCGTCTTATGTAAATGAAATGTATCGATAAAAGCAAGGAATGTCGTTGTGTTTTAAATACAAATGAAACGGATCGAAACAAACAAAGGAACGTTCTTAGCGTTTGTAGATTTGGAGAAAGCATTTGACAGGGTCGACTGGAATACACTCTTCCAAATTCTGAAAGTATCAGGAGTAAAAATACTAGGAGCGAAGAGTTATATTTAACCTATACAAAAACCAGACAGTGGTCATTACAGTCGTAGGGCAGGAAAGGGACGCTGAGGTTGGGAAGGGATTAAGACAGGGTTGTAGCCTTTCCCCAATGTTGTTCAATCTGTACATTGACCAGGCAGTGAAGGAATGGAAGGAAAAATTTGGAGAGGGCATTAAAGTGCGACTTTAACCCCACTCACTACCTTCTAATGCTAAGTTGACGATTTCTTGATGTCTCAGAATGGGTCCCACCAATCTATCCATTCTCTTAGTCAGGATATGCCAGAAACTCCTTTTCACCCCAATTCGATTAAGCACATCCTCATTTGTTACGTGATCTACCCATCTAATTTTCATCATTCGTCTGTAGCACCACATTTCGAAAGCTTCTGTCATTTTTAAGTCTGAACTCCTTATCGTCCACGTTTCACTTCCGTACAATGCTACATCCCAGAGAAATGCTTTCAGAATGGACTTCCTAACATTTAAATTAATATTGGATGTTAACAAGTTTCGCTTGTTTCAAAACGCTTCCCTTCCCATAGCCATTCTGCATTTTATGCCTCCTTTACTTCGGCCATCAGAAGTTATCTTGCTACTCAAATAACAAAACTCATCTACTACTTTATTGCCTTATTACCTAATCGAATTCCTTCAGCATCGCCTGATTTTCTGACATTACATTCGTTTTAATGTTGTTAATGTTCATCATATATCTTCCTTTCAAGACACTGTCCATTCCATCCAATTGCTCTTACAGATCCTTTGCAGTCTCTGACAAAATTACTATGTCATTGGTAAATCGCAAACTTTTTATTTCTCCTCCCTGAACTTTAATTCCCTCTCCAAATTTCTCCTTCCAATGTAACATTAATTTAGCCGCGGCGGTTTAGCCGTGAGTACTGGGGCGCCGTGCTGCGGTGCCCGCAGCCGTTCGCGGTCGGGGATTCGAATCCCCCCTCATACATGGGTGTTGGTGTCGTCCTTGGGTTATTAGATTACGTAGTTTGTAAGCTGCGGTCTAATAACCAAGTAGTTCAGTCCGAAAGATTTACAAACATTTGGAAATTTGATTTCAACATTAATTTAATTTAATACTTGATTGTAAACAAATGGTTAGTTGCCCAGGAGCAAGAGGAATAAAGTTTCTGTTTGAGAAACATGGAGATGTGAAATCCACTCCACAGTATTTAATACATAGCCCTGTGATTTTTTAACCATAATAGAAAATGCATGTCTCACTGGAAATTGCACACTCTTGAAGTTAAAAGGTAGATCTGTCGGAAACAATGGGTATTCGTTAGAAGTACACTGTGTCATTCTCTGCCTTTTCCTGAAGCTCTATAGAAGTCCATTGCTTTCGCCTGCAGCCGAGTGCGCTTCACAGCTCGAAGTTGTCAACATCACTGTCAGCTTTCCAGGAATATCCTTAAAGTTACTGGAATACAGGTCTAAAAGTAACAATTATGCGTATTAAAATGTGGTGTATGATGTGACAGGTTTTACGTTACTGGAATACAGGTCTAGAAGTAAAATAGAAGGGTATTAAAATGTGGTGTATGATATGACAGGTTTTACCTCTTAGTAATATATATTGAAAGCAGACAGTCCTTTTCTTTAAACCTCTGAGCAGGATTATTTGTTTTATTGTCATGTTTCCACTGCTAGTTTACCACGGCGTTAACATTTACCTCCCGTGACCAGTAGGCACCATTCGGATCCATTTGAATGATAAATCGTTTGACCCTGAATTACAGAATGTTCTCTAATTGCCCACAAATTAAAGAAATTTTATTACGCTAGTTCCGAATCGAAGCTACTGCTTTCAATTTAGTCGAGATCGTCGTACTTGCAGTTTGGATCGCCGCTACATATTCAATTGCACCCTCATCCATTTGATTAACTGACTAATAGGGCAACAAGGAATGGGAGGAGATAAGGAATGAATAAGAAGACGGCGAGAATTGAAATTTATTTACTCTGTTTATTGCTTCTAATCCATCGTCAAAATCACGTAAAAGAATAGATGACAGCGCTACTAAAGCAGAGTTACTAAACATAGCTTTTCGAAACTCATTCACCAAAGAAGACGAAACTAATATTCCAGATTTTGAATTACGAACAGAGGCAGCAATGAGTAATGTAGAAGTAGATATCATCGGAGTAGTGAAGCAACTAAAATCATTTAATAAGAATCATTTAACAAGGACAAGTCATCTGGTACGAACTGTATACCCATCAGATTTCCATCTGATTATGCAGAAGTGATAGCTCCTTTCTTAACAACCATATACAACCGCTCTCTCAAAGAAGGATATGGAAAGATTGGAAAGTTGCTCAGGTCACACCTATATTCAAGAATGTCAGTAGGAATAACCCACTAAACCACACGCCTATTTCATTGACGTCAATTTGCAGCAGGATTTTAGAACATATCATGTATTCAAATATTATAAATTATATCGAACAGAATGATCTATTGACCCAAGGTCAAAACGGATTTAGAAAATACCGTTCATGCGAAACGCAACTAGTTCTTTACTCACACGAAGTGATGGGTGCTATCGACAAGCATTCGCAAATCGAATCCGTATTTCTTGATTTCCAGAAGGCTTTTGACACCGTACATCACAAACGGCTTTTAATCAAATTGCGTGGTTATGGTATATCGCCCCAAATTTGCGACTGGTTAGGGGATTTCCTGTCAGAGAGGACACAGGTCGTAGTAATCGATGTTAAGGCATCGCCTAAAACAGAAGTGATATCGGGCGATCCGCAGGGTAGTGTTATTGGTCTTCTGCTGTTCCTTATTTACATAAACGATTTAGGGGAATATATAAGTAGCTCTCTTAGGTTGTTTGCAGATGACGCCGTCATTTACCGTCTAGTAAAATCTTCTGAAGATCAAATCCAACTGCAGAACGATCCGAATAAGATATCACTATGGTGTAAAAATTCGCAATTGACTCTAAATAATGAGAAGTGTAAAGTCGTCCACATGAGTACGAAAAGAAATCGTTAAACTTTATTTACAAGATAAATCAATCAAAAGTGAAGGCCGTAAACTCCACAAAATGCCTAGAAATCACTATTACTTCAGACTTAAACTGGAAAGAACATGTTGATAATGTCGTGGGATAGGCGAACCAAAGACTGCATTTTATTGGCAGAACCCTTAAAAGATGCAACAGAACTACTAAAGAGGCTGCATACACTACGCTTGTCCGTCCTTTTTTGGAGTATTGCTGCCCAGTGTGGGATCCTTATCAGGTGGGTTTGACGGAGGACATCGAAAGAGTCCAAAGAAGAGCAGCTCTTTTCGTATTGTCACGATACAGGGGTGACAGCGTTACGAAAATGATACAGGATCTGGGATGGAAATCATTACAACAACGGCGTTTATCGCTACGGTGTGGGCTGCTTACGAAACTACATCGCCAATATTCTCCTCTGAATGAGAAAATATGTTGTTGACTCCCGCTTACATAGGTATAAATATTCATCAGAATAAAATACGAGAAATCAGATCACGAACGGAGAGATAAAGGTGTTCTTTCTTTGTGCGCCATTTGAGAATGGAATGGGAGATAAATAGTATAACAGTATTTCGATGAACCCTCTGACAGTCACTTAAATGTGATTTGCAGAGTATCCCAGGTAGATGTAGATGTTGAATGAACGGAGTGGTTCGTTGCCTTGCCATCTGCCTAGGTATGAAATTAAATGTCACTAGTCTCACTAATATGTATATTTTCCAAGTACACTGAGACATTTGTCAAACAACTTTGTAAGCTTCAAAAAGCTGTCCAGGAAAAAATCCGGGCGTTGCATACGGAAGAAGCGTTGAACGGCTCTGGGCGAAAAAAAGACGACACAGCAGGTGAACGCGCACGTGCAAGATACCGATACACCATTGGGTAGAGGTCGACCGCGTTCACGCAGATGACTTTGTTTCGGACTGTGACTGGGGTTGAAACGTTGAAACACTCCCGAATCGAAGGCTTCATCCATGGATTGCAAAAATCCGTCATCATCTGTCCAAAAGCACTCCGTCTGCAGGTAAAGTGCTACTCACCGTATTCTGGAACGCCCAAGGAGTTTTGTTGCTGGACTTTTTGGAGAATTCAGCAGTCAATGCTGCGCAGTACTGTTCCACTCTGTCTAAACTGAAAGAGGTGATTCAGAAAAAACGGGCTGACCTTTTCACATCTGGCGTCGTACTGTTGGATGACAATGCGAGACCACACTCGGCGACAGCGACGCCAAACCATATTGCAACTCAGTGCCTACAGTGGGAGTGCCTTCACCATACGCCATACGAACGGTGTTACGCATCACTAGACCAAGCGCCATTTATTGATATCTTCTGATTTGAGCAAATTCTATTGAGAAAGATCATCTATATCTATAAATGTGAGCCGGCCGCGGTGGCCGAGGAGACTGAGGCGCTTCAGTCACGGTCTGCACGGCCACTACGGTCGCGGGTTCGAATCCCCCCTCGGGCATGGATATTTGTGCCGTCTTTAGTTGTAGCTAGTTCATAAGTAGTTTGTAAGTTTAGGGACTGATGACCACGTAGTTAAGTCCCATAAGCTCTACAAACATTTGAACATTTTATAAATGTGAATGTATGTTCGGTGTACGCTTATCACGTCCGAACGACAAGACGCAGAGACTTAAATTTTTCTACAGTTACTAATTTATACCGGAGGAAGGTTTTAGTCACAATTTTATAGCGATCTGATAGATATTTAGTAATTTTAAGAATATAACGCGAAATGCGGAACAATAATTACTCTTTGAAAATTATATTTCCTCTTTGAAAATGGTTTTATTTGTTGCATTGTTGCTTGAGGGTTGATAATGATAAAAGGGTGCAGTATATTGTGATGGAAAGTTATCGGTGTATATAAAATACTACGCGTGCGCGCGCGTGTGTGTGTGTTAATCTGCAGCGAAAACTACGGAACGCAAACGAATGGTCTGTGTGTAATTGTTGTCCGAAGTCTTCCGTTGTACACCATAGCAGTTCCATGCCGATAGCTATAAGGGGGTGCAAGATATGGTGCTTGAAATTCGTCAAATTATAAAAAAAATTCTGACAATATCAGCGATGACGTTTGCGACTCTATAGTAAACTCTATACATACAGCGAAACGCGATGCCACAGACCATATCTTTGGTCTATGCGTGCTACAATGTTTTCAGCTCTTTCTCTGTAAGGATAAGCATACGAATAAGGAAATATGAGAATAAATAAAGAAAGCAGTAAAAAAGAAATTTGTTTTAATGCATCTCTTTAAAAAAATCGATTTGACGTTTCGCGCATTACAGCAAGTGATCGACCTGTGATATTATTACCATAATTATTGTTGAATTTCGTGATTTGATTCTTCGAAACGAGTCCTTTTTTACGTGTGATTTCTTATTTCTTCTATATTCTCTGATAAATGTAATATGTTTTTAGAAAAGAGGAGATGGACACAGAGAGAGTGGATAGGAGAAGTACTAATTCAAGGCTCGAATAAATAAATAAATACTCGGGAAACGCCGGGTTTTCGGCTAGTAATCTATGTGGATAAAAATCACCGTTTTCGTCGTAGCAATAGTTGCCACGATTTAATAAAAAATGCTATGAGCCACTTCGCCTGTCGTTAATTTTGCATCAGTAGTCCACATGCGACAAACTAAACTGCAGTTCTGCAACAGTAAACCAAGCGCCTGCCACCTGCCGGTCTTTAGCCTAGTGATCCTAAACGGAACTTGCGGCAGCGCTGGTTCACAACGTCGGCTGTGTGCACCGGTCTAGCAAAACGCCTTGTTACCTTGCTCTGTGAACTGTGTAGTGTTTACGCACGTAATACTAGTATTTGTGTTGTAATGTCGTGAAGTTTATGGTTAACTGATGCGATAACTGACGCGTCCAACCGTACACAACGTATCACTGAAATTGCAACAAGTATGTCGAATGCATCTGGAGCTTTAAAGGTAGGACATCGTAAGTTACCCTTCGAGAATAACTATAGAACTACTTCATAAGGACCCAAACACAATGTCTTAAACTCTACGCATCCAGTGCTTCTTCTTTTTTTAGGGTGAATATGCATCTTCCAGCACGGACATTCCAAACAGGGATTCTTCACTGAATGCAAATAACCGTAACAATGATGTAACATCAAATGCAGTAGTGGGTAAGCAAATCGATGATGGGTCTGTAGCGTTCAATGAAGGCAAGAACTGCAGATCTGAAAGTAGCCGCGTAGACAATGACGAGAAGCCAATAAACGTAAATGGAAAGATCTCACAGAAGAGTGTGTGTAATAACGATGTATAAAATAACATTCCTGAATCAGATAGAGGTTATTGAAAGGCAGGTCAAAAAGGAGCACAAAACGTAAGTACGAAATTCAACACAGAGACACCAGGAAAAATGTTGTATTAAAAAATAAACGTTCAAATAATTGTTAAGCTTATGGGACTTAACTGCGGGGTCATCAGTCCCGAACTTAGAAACTACCTTATAAACTAAGCTTCATTTTTAGTAACGTGACCTCATTTAGTTGTTTCAGGATATAAAAGGCAAGTGGCTTCCTAAGGCTTTATTTTTATAACATGCCTAATACACAGTTCAGTTACGCACAATGAGACCAAAGGGCGTGCAAGTCGTTTAGTCCACTGATGCGTAACAGAACTGCACAAGCAGCAATTCAGCATTAGTAATCTAACAACCATTTGTGTTATTTTTTCGTGTTATTTAGCTTTTAATTGCGGTGATCTTCCAGTAATAAGTGAAACAATAATAATAACCCTTCGTCTGTACAAAAAAATTGAGAAACTTCACTTATAACATTTTGGCGCTTGGTCTAGTTATACATAACACCGTCCATACAGTCCTGATCTCGCACCAAGTGTCTCTTCCATCTGTTTCCAGCTTTGAAGAAGACTCTCGGCGGAACGCGCTTTGTAAACAATGTTGACGTCAAAGAAGCCGTTCAATACTTTTTCCGAATGCAACGCCCAGATTTTTCCCCGGAAGGCTTTTTAAAGCTTATAAAACGCTATGGCAAATGTCTCAATGCACTTGGAATTTAAATAGGAAAATAAAGGAATGTTCTATCTTTAAGGTCTCATTGTATTTTCCCCCCTTTCATACGCACAGTCAACAGGAAAAAACTTATTTTCCGACACCCCGTCGTAGAAGTAATAATTCATATTGTAGCAAACATACGTGAAACTACGCTGTATGTCCGCTACTACGAGTTGTAGGATATACCTGAACTTCTAACAACTATTATCTGCGTTTTAACTCAGCCGCACTCTGAAGTTCAGAAATAATAATATTAATAATAATAATAAGACAAAGAAGAAGAATTACTTAACAGACTTGACCAGACGTTTAAAATGTTTTTAAAACCTAAATTGTTTGTTATTATTCAAATGCGATCACAAATTAAGCGAGTAATTTTGAGCATGTTTGTTTCCACTTCCCTAACACAAGAGAGGCTGAACTTACCACGCTTCAGTTACTAGGGCCTTCTTTATTCTACGGAAAATTTCTGCAGAGGAACGCGTTTGATGCTAAAGAAAGGCAGTCTCCGGATTATTAAGAGTAACTTTGGAAGTTCACAGAACACACGAGTGTAGCCCATCCTCGAGGATCGTGGCCGTCTTTACAGTTCTCGGATAAACTTTTATTTGTTTGGCCCTGTTTTCATCGTCTTCTTCGACGTCCGAGGGAAAATACATATTTCAATTTTTATCTGATAAAACTCTTTTTAAGTGGACCTTAACTATAGGAAAACAGCCGCCAAACTTCTTCAGAAATGCGCATTCGGACAGAGTCCCTCAAAAGCTTAGGCAGTCGTGCGGGTAAAATATTTCAGCGACTTCGATACCACTGAATGTATCAGATCTTCTAAGACGGTTTGCTGTCTGAAGTGTATTTCTTTTATATATATATATATATATATATATATATATATATATATATATTTTACTCCTATTCAGCAAATGTTTGCACTGAGAAATTTATGACGGTTCCGGTGATTGCTGACAGGTACACTCCACGCATAAAAAAAAGAATCTCATAAAACGGATTTCGATTTACATTATAATGAAACTGTGCTGCAAATACCCATATCAAACAAAATACATTATACAGAGGAATTCTCGACATTAGCGAGGTGCTGCATTACATGCCAGTGAGCACTGAATTAAAACAATGGGGAAAGTAAGAATTTGTGACGCTCGAGGATTCTAACCTGGATCGTATCCCTAACTAGGCAGTCATGCTGACCACTACACCACTAGGACATAGGATCAGCGTGAGTGCGCTGTCTGCCCCAACACACATCCCGGCAGAAGCAAACCCGCATCTTGTCTATACACCACTGACGTAGTGCCCCTGCCTAGGACACCTGGATATATACGGGCATGCGCATCCGCCATTTTTGTTCCTTCGGTCTACGCGAGACGGCAACATAGGGCAATCCGTATTCTTTCAGCATGGTGGCTGTGCAACTTGAAATTGTTGTAATTGTTCAGAAGATAGTTTTGTTTCTCCGTGGACTCTGAGAAGGCGTAAAGTATTGATAATAAACTGTCGTCATGAGGACTTCAAAACTATGCGAAGTGGAATAAATCATTCGCAATTACAAACGATTTCAACACATTGTAAACGTCAGGTTTCAACACTTGCCTTTTAGCGAAGGGTCCGACGCTCTCTTTTATTTATGCTTATTTGGCGATTACAAACAGGTCAACATATAGAATAAAACAATAGTAATTACTATTAAAGGTAGATACTGTCTTTACTAATTAAAATGGCCCGTATGGCTCGTACTTGCAAACCATGTTAGAAACTAGTGCGATGTTCAAATGCACGAAGTCTGTGGGCCTACATCGTAGCTATGTTTTAGTTTATTGGCAAAGTGTCTTATCTCCAGATTTTATCCTTTTTATTCGCCCATTGGAGGAAATCGGTTTTAATTACTTAATTAGGTGATTTTTGCCATAAGCCTGAACTGAAAACCACTTTAAATGTCTAAATTGTTTCGTATTAACTTATTAAAATCACTAATTTTTAGTTTCATTTTGAAGGAAGTCAATTTGAAAAACATAGAGCGAATTGTTGAAAACTATTGATTTTGACAGCAATACCAACTATTTTCAGTGATCGATTCCTCTCTTATTCATAAATCTTTTATTGCATCCTGGTTTATCATGGTAATGTTCTTTCACCACATGTATATTGAAATTTAAAGAAAAATGTTCCGTAAAAAAGCAATGACCTGCGATTGTATTATGATCTAATTTATTACATCACTTTCGAAAACGTAGAGTTATCGCGAAAATATGGAAGTGCATCTGGCACTCAATAAAACTGAGTTGTCCAACGAGAAAAAAAAAAAATTGCTCCGGATACACACCCAGTGGGAAAATTACAAAAAAAAAAAAAAAAAAAAAAAAAAAAAAAAAAAAAAAAAAAAAAATATATATATATATATATATATATATATATATATATATATATATATATATATTTTTCCCTATTTTTCAAGCTGTATTAAAAGAATTCATTATGACCACGTTAATTTTATTCCTTGATGTCTCCATTAGACATTTGTGAGAAGTGACCATTTTGATGCTCTTTCAAAGAAACTTTTAGAGTCTTGACCAAAAATTTCAAATTTATTGAGGCCTTACGCGTTTCGACGTTTCATCACTATCGAAGGCATATCTTTTAAAACTTATTAAAAAGTGAAACTAAAACATTCCTTTTAAAATAATCACTGTCAAAGACATATGTCAAACGTAAAATAAAACATCCTGTATGATGGTCAATTGCAGGGACGTTCTAGGGGGAATTTTAAATTTATTTAATGTTTGACATATGTCTTTCACAGTGATTATTTTAAAAGGAATGTTTTAGTTGCACTTTTTGACAAGTTTTAAAATATATGTGTTCGATAATGGGGAAACGCGTAAGGCCTCAATAAATTGGAAATTTGTGGTCAAGACTCTAAAGTTTATTTCAAGATTAATTTTAATCATAATCCTTATTTACTTCTTGATATATGTATTACCAGTGAAGCAAGCGCTATTTCGAAACAATAAAGACAAAGAACTCTGCCTCTGAGAAGCTCACGCGATCGCTGATGCTGCAGCAGAAGTTGCTGCGCATGCCTCTCTATATCCTGGGCCCTACCCCTACAAACTATCACGCATTATTCGCAGCATGTCACCGATTCCAGTAGCCGAGGCCGAGCGCATTGAGGCGCAATGCTACGATGCGCGAGGCCGCTCCCCGTCGGGGGTTCCAATCCCCCGTCGGGCATGGATGTTTGTGCCGTCTTTAGTGTAAGCTAGTTCATACGTAGTTTGTAAGTTTAGGGACTGATGACCCCGTAGTCAAGTCCCATAAGCTCTACAAACATTTGAACATTTTTTCGATTCCAGTAAGAGTCCTGGCCTAGCGCCATTGAACAGTGAATCATTGGCCGCTTTAGCCTTGATACACTTCTAGCCGAAAACCTTGCGTTTCTCGGGTATTTATTTATTCATTTAAGCCTTGAGTTAGTACTTATCCTATCCCTTCTCTATCCATCTCCCCTTTTCTAATAACATATTATATTTATGGGATAATGTACGAGGCCATTTCGAAAAGTATAAATACAATGGCTCGCATTCCTTAAATAGAACATTTATTTAGAAAACATCAGTTACATCCTATAATTGGATAATTTGTTATTTTTCGATACAATCACCCCCGTTATCCAAAGATTTGTTAAGTTGGTGTACAATCTTTTGTATCCCACAGCCACAGAAGGTTGCCGCCTGTTGTCGGAACCACATTTCAACTTCGTCTTTGATATCTTTATCGTCCTGGAATGATTTTCCACCAAGATGTGACTCCAGGTAACGGAAGACATGGAAGTCGCTTGGCGCAACGTCCGGGCTGTATGGCGGATGGTCCAATACGTCCAATTGCATTAAACTTGAATCCATTCTGAAAGAGTGGAACCTGCTACTGTGTTGATTAAAGAAATCAGAAAATAGCAGCAACCAGTCACCTTTCTTGCATATTTATTTACCACGACCGGTGTCGAACTGCCTGGCAGTTCATCATCAGGTGGTATACATGTTTTATATGCTGCTTATAACAATGTGGAACTCGTTTGGCTGTGGTGAGATAGAAAATTATGTGTGAGCTTTGTCTTTGGCACTAAATTACAATATTTACAAGTTTAAAACGTATTCTAAAGAGTAGTCTTGTGTAGCTCACGAACGAACTAGTTCGGAAGAGTGCTCCCACAGACGAACTACGCGGACTAGTTCGCAGATCCCTCGCCACTTAGTTCGTCCGCTCCTTTTCCGAAGACTGACGGGTAACAAACAGCGAGAGGACGCGAGAGCGCACAGAATCAGGTGATTTCCTTCTGCCAGTTGTCGTCATTTCGAGCTGAGATGCACCTAGTTTTAGTACCGGTAGCAAAAGCCAAAACGAGCGGACGAACTAAAAAATGCGACCTATTTCGCGGCCGCGGTCGCGAACTAAACGATGCGCGATAGGTCGTGAACTAAAAGATGCGCGATAGGTCGCGTACTAAAATATGCGCGATAGGTCGCGAACTAAAATATGCGTGATAGGTCGCGAACTAGGATATGCGCGATAGGTCGCGAACAGAATTAAAAATCACGTGTTTGCCTGCTGCTGATGAGAGCCATTTAGATGTTAGCGTCTGCCTGCTAAATTACATAGTTCAGTGCTACAAAATTTCTGCTTTGAAGTATTCTGCAGTCTGCAATATATGAGTAATAAATTCCATAATGGCAAGATATAGAGATAACTCTAAACTTAAAAGCGAGAAATTATCCACAAACTGTTTGTTTTGGTTTGCGTGATATCGTTAGCGGCTCAAGCAGCAAGCGCATGAAGCAGCTTGATGGGGGAACTTCTTCCTCCACCTGCATGCGCAGACCACTCCGGTCAGCCGTCACTGGGAGCGGACGAACTAAAATAACGAACTACTTCGCGCCAGAGCCGCGAACTAAAGTAAGCGCTCCCGATCGAGAACTATTATGCGCAAGTCTACTAAACAGCTACTTACAGTTGGTTCACACAGCTGTTTTGTGTGAACCAACTGTAAGTAGCTGTTTAGAATACGTTTTATTGTAATTTAGCGCCAAAGACAAAGCTCACACATAATTTTCTATCTCACCAAAGCAAAACGAATTCCACAATGATATGAGCAGCATATAAAACATGTATACCACCTGATGAATAACTGCCAGGCAGTTCGAAACCGGTCGTGGTAAATAAATATGTAAGAAAGGTGACTGGTTGCTGCTATTTTCTAATTTCTTTTGTCCAATTGAATTGTTTGAGTAGTGCTTTGGGTACGAGCGCTGTGTGAGGCCGAGCATTGTCATGAAGCAAGCGGACTCCATTTGTCAGTATTCCCCTGCGTTTGTTTTGAATTGCCCTTAGAAGACGTTTCAAAGTCTGACAATATGCAGCAGCATTAATTGTCGTTCAAGGAGGCAGAAATTCCAACAGAAGAATGCCTTGTCTGTCCCAAAAAACAGAAGCCATGATTTTCTTCGCTGAAATCGACGTTTTGCATTTCTTGGCTTTTGGTGAATTCGAATGGCGCCGTTGCATTGATTGTTGCTGTATTCGGGTGTATGGTGATGAACCCACGTCTCGTCACCTGCCACAATGAGATAAAGGCACTCATCACCCACTTCAGCATAGCGTGTGAGGAAGTCGACTGCAAAGCCCATCGTTTTCTTTTTGTGTTCTTCCGTTAACATTTTTAGAACCCAGCGCGCACACAATTTCCTGTACCCTAACTTGACAGTCACAACGTTATAAAGAGTCGTCATTTACACGTCCGGTATGACCTTATGAAATTCTTTGAATTTGAGACGTCTATTCGCACGAATTGCTTCCTCCGTTCTCCGAAGAAGGGAATCAGATATCAAAGATTATCGACCTGTACTCTGTTCGTCATGAACATCGGTCCTAACTTCAGAGAAATGACGACACCATTTCGTTACATTTTGTCGATTCATAATGTTCCCATAAAAAGAAACAATTTCTTTGTGAATATCACTGGTCGCTGACCTTGTGCATGAAGAAAACGTATGACGATGCGCACTTCGCATTTGGCGGGATTCTGAATCGGCGCATCCGTTTTAGGCACCACCTACTCCAACCAGAAGCAACGTTTAACTGCCGAACGACCGCTAGGAGAAAGCTAACAGTACAAGGGTAACACCAGTGTTGCCAACTTGCTCGCCAAAATTATAAGAGAAGAAACCGAACAAAGAAAGGTAGTAATGACATGTAACATTCATACATTCATTTAATTCAAAAATTGACCAAAAACAATATTTCTTATTACTGGTCCACGAGCTGGTATGAATAAAGTCTTTTCTGATCCCACCCCTGAGTAAGCGAGAAGCATATGTGAGAAGCATGGAGACGTCAAATCCATACCACAGTATTTTGAGACTGTCCTGTGATTTAGTAATCGTAATACGAAATTCAAGTCTCGCTGGAAACTGCAGTTTCTTGAAGTTGAAAGGTAGATCTGTCGGATTTAATGGTTACTCGTTGGGATGTACAATGTTCCATGCTCTTCATTTTCTTCTAGCTACATAGAAAGTCTATTGCTTTCATCTGCAGCCGCGTACGCTTCACAGATCAAAGTTGGTTGAAATTTGTCAACAGCACTGTCATCTTTCATGAATTTCATTAAGCTGACTGGAATACAGGATTGTCTTAATAGTGAATACGTAATTATATTAAAACGTGGTGGCATGACGTGAAAGGTTTTTACCCATCGCAGTATATATGAAATATGTAGCACCATTGTATAGTTCTGCAGGTATATATTTATTTGTATAAGCGATGCATGTCGGTAAACTCTGTCGTGAATACAGTTAGTAGTAAAGAAGTAATACATTAAAGCCTGGTGCATGATGGGGCGGATTTCCATGAACGTTACTGTTTATGTCTTCATATCTCATTAACTATGTGTAGTACTGTGATCCCATTCCGAAGGTACATCCAGCTGCATGTGTTTGTACTGTCTGCAATTTTAATGCGAGTGCAATTTGTAGTGTAGAAAAAAAAGTCGTACCGAATTCCGTAGTTTTGTTCCATGAACAGCGGAAAATAAGCGAGAAAATTGTTTCCTTTAATCAATTTGATGTGGTTGTCAGCGAGAAAAAGTTACTAAAGGTTTGAAATTATGTTTAAAGTTTGTCGTAAGTCGCATACAATGTATGAATAAAATATCGTCGTATGATATGGAACACTTCACGACTCCATTGTTTATGACGTTCTGTTTTTTTCTCTTATGGTCTGTTCTTACTATGTCAGGCAGTTTTTTTATGCATATCAATTCGGTATGGGTCTAACAGTCACACATTTTTACACTTCACACGAACCTATTGTTTTGAAGATTTTTGCCATTTGATGTTGAGCTGTAGAACAATAATTGTAGAATTGGTTTCTTCTTTGTTGGGAAACTGTTTGATACCCCCAGCCGTTTTATTGCCACTTATGTGACGATTTTTCTTCGCTTATAGCTGTGGTGGCTGATTTGTTGCGTTAAATACTGTACTTATTGCATTTTATATATATTTCCTATATTCAACCATCACCGATTTTACTGGAATCGTAATGCAGAAATCTTAATGTTTCTGAGTAGAAGAGCGACTTTCTGCCTAAGGGCAATGAAATTCAAATGAAACTAAAAATTGAACGAGGAATATGCAAAGCAGTTATATCAGTCATCTGACCGTTTTGAACGAGTGAAATATTTAAACAAGAAATCAGTAATCAGAAAAGCAATCAAACTGCTAACGACCTTATGCTGCGCAGCTGAGAAATTTTTCAGATACTGTGCGGATGGAGGAAATTCCAATAAACCTCATTATGGGTAAAAGTTCTCTCATCTACTTCATGAAAAGTTTGCGAGACGTCTGTGGGAGGAGTGACATAATTGCATGTCTGGTATAAATGATTTCCGGAAGTCAAATTTCAGAGCAGCAAACTGGCCGATACTTCCTCTGGATCTTGTGATCAAAGTAAAGTTAATCGTGTCACCTGGAAACAAAGTCTATGTACCTAACTCAAAATTTTACATGATACGAAGTCGTTAACATATAAGGCATATTTCTGAGAACTGCATTCAGTCCTTTAACCGTTTGCAATCATTCTGATATCCAATTATTGGATTCTTGTAAGAAAGCCACATTTGAAAGTCCTTTAATGGACACCAGACTTTGCTAACATGAACTAAGGATCGATTCCAACTAAACACCATTTTCAGATAACAGGTTTCATGACGTACTACTTCTCTTCCCTACGCCTTTCTCGCTTGCATGGGATCGAGTGGACGAAAGTACGGTCTGGCTAAAATGCTTTAAATCAAGACACAGAATTCGTGAGCTTTCAATACGAGGAAACCGGTCGTTTAGTGAAAGATTTGAGCTCAAAGATTGAAAAATTAAAAAAAAAAAAAAAAAAAAAAAAAAAAAAAAAAAAAAAAAAAATGTTCAAATGTTTGTACAGCTTATGGGACTTAACTACGGGGTCATCAGTCCCTAAACTCACAAACTACTTATGAACTAACTAATACTAAGGACGGCACAAATATCCATGCCCGAGGGGGGATTCGAACCTCCGACCGTAGTGGCCGTGGAGACCGTGACTGGAGCGCCTCAGTCCCCTCGGCCACCACGGCCGGCTTGAAAAATTACATGCTTCCATTATTCAAGAAAGGCAATGGGAGTGATCCGTAATATTAAAGACCTATGTCAATGAAGTCGGTTTGCAGAAGGATTTTAGAACATATACTTTCCTCAAACATTTCGAACTACCTCGAAGAGAACGACCTACTATCTAATACTCAACAAGGATTCAGAATGTATCGTACTTGTGAGACACAGCTAGCTCTTTATTCACACGATGTAATGAGTGCTACCGACTAGGGATCTCAAATCAATCCCATAATTCTAGACTTCCGGAAGACTTTTGACATTGTACATCACAAGCGTCTTTTAATCAAATTGTGTGCTTATGTAAAATCGTCACAGAGGCGAGTGCATTTGTAATTTCCTGTCAGAAAGGTCACAGTACGGTGTAATTGGCGGAAAGTCATCGAGTAAAATATCAGTGATATCTTGCTTTTTCCTACTGTATCTTACCTTCATAAACGATTTCGGAAAAAATCTCATCTCCGTTAGACTGTTGGCGGATGATGCTGTCATTTATCGGTCAGTAAAGTCACCGGAACGTCAAAAGAAATTGCAAAAAATATGTAGATAAGATAGCTGCATGGTGCAAAAATTGGCAATTGACCCTAAATAATAAGTGCGAATTCATCAATATGAGCGCTAAACGAAATCCGGAATCATTTACACGATAAATCAGTCACATCTACGGGCCGTAAATGAAAGTAAATACCTAGGAAAAACAATAAAGAACAACTTAAATTGAACATGACACTTGGAAAATGTTGCAGGAAAGGCGAACCCAAAACTACTTTTAACTGACCGCACAGTTGGAATAGTTCTGCCTATTTTGGAGCACTGCTGCCCAGTGTGGGATCTCCACCAAGTGGGATGTACGGAGGATGCAGAGAAAGTTCAGAGAAGGGCAGCGATGTAAGGCGAGTGAGTGTCAGGGATACGATGCACGAGTCGTGGATTACATCATTAATAGAAAAGCGTCATTCGTTGCGACGAGATCTATTTTCGAAATTTATTTCTCCAACTTTCTCTTCGAAATCGAAGATATTTTGTTAGCCCCCACCTATACATGAAGACATGGTCATGGTAATAACAATAAGAGAAATCAGTTCGTAAACGGAGCGGCGGTGGAGTGGCCGAGCGTTCTAATGGGCTTAGATGCGGAGCGCACGGTTGCTCGCTGTCGGAGGTTCGAGTCCTCTCTAGGGCATGGGTGTGTGTCTTGCCTTAGATTAGTTGAACTTGGCTTAAGAATTATAGACATTAAGCAAAAAATCCTAAATGCTGCTTTAAATATAATTATTTTATTACACTATAGTCCTATTTCGGATTTTAGCGCCATCGTCAGGTGATCTGCGAAAAATGTTACATTGTAAATACATCAAATTTTATGATTATCGTAATTGTAAATACTATTACGAAATATTACATACGTCTGTTGGTCCTGACATCCGTATACATCGATGGTTTTATTGCTGTCAGACATTTATTTATTGCTTTGAATTTTGATTATTGCAATATTTCTGTGGACTTATTTACGTTGTGATGTGACAGCTTTTTGATAACCAGAGATGTAATATGGTAACATACTTTTTGTTTATTATTACGATAATCTTTGCTACCGGTATTTGAGAGGTTGGTTAATGTATGTCTCTGCACATGTCAATGACGATTCGGCTAAGATAACAAAATTTCTCGACATATGCAGAAACATAGATTAACCAACCTCTCAAATACCGGTAGCAAAGATTATCGTAATAATAAACAAACAGTATGTAACCATATTACATCTCTGGTTATCAAAAAGCTGTCACATCACAACGTAAATAAGTCAACAGAAATAATGCAATAATTAAAATTAAAACAACATAAGTCATCAGAAATATTGCAATAATAAAAATTCAAAGCAAAAAATAAATGACTGACAGCAAGAAAACCATCGATGTGTATGTATGTCAGGACCAACAGACGTATGTAATATTTCGTAATAATATTTACAATTACGATAATCATAAAATTTGATGTATTTATAATGTAACATTTTTCTCAGATCACCTGACGATGGCGCTAAAATCCGAAACAGGCCTATAGTGTAATAAAATAATTATATTTAAAGCAGAATTTAGGATTTATTGCATAATGTCTTTAAATGACATTTATAGTGCTGCAGGCCCAAGAAAAACCAAATTAGTTTAAGCAGTTTGTAAGCCTAAGGACTAATAACCAAAGAGGTTAAGTCCCATACATTTACAAACATTTGATCAGTTTTCAATTAATCATTTCTAAAATGGAAAGATGAGATGTTCCTTATTCTCGCGCGCTATTAGCAAATGGAACGGTAGAGAAATATAATAAAAGCGCTTCGACGAATTCTTTGCCATGCACTTCAATGTGATTTGCAGAGTATTTACGTAAATGCCGATGCCTTGTTGACAAAGGAGTAATGAATTTAAACGTCATTCACACGCCTCAATGTTCATGATGTCATATGTGCTGAACTACGCATCATGCAGTCATGTAATTATTCCTATATCCTTCGCGAAATTGCAATCAATAGGTTGGCAAAGTCTCATTGAATTCGCGTGACCGGTTCGTAGTCCTTAAAATAGGAACAAATATACAGATATTAGACTAGCTAAAAACTCGACTTCGCACGGACGTTTATTTATACAATCCTTAAGTTAGTCCACCTCTCGTTCCCTTTTCTATCTCTGTCCATCTTCTCTACCCTTCCCTCTCTGTCCATCTCTTCCTCTCCCCGTCACTTTCTCTCTGTTCCTCATCTCCCCTCTTTATGTTCTTTTCCTCCAACCCCTCTCTCTGCTCACCTCCACCTTTCTCTTTCTCTACCAATCACCTCCTCGTCTCTCCCGCCGTACACCGTATGAAATCTTAGGTAAGTAGTGATGTTCGTCATGTTTTGAAGGTAAAGCGTGCAAAATTTCATCAAGATCGGAATAACACCATCAACTTTCTCGAAAGTCGTAGGTAAAGTACCCTCCACCATGCAAAAGTTTACGTAGATAATAGTTTTCCTCTTGTTGTGAAGGTCAAGTGTGCAAAGTTTTGATTGGAATCGGATGAACGGTACGGCAGCACATAACATACGCACAAACATTAATATTTACGTATTAGATTATTAATTTTTTATAATTTAAATTTGTTATACTTAATATTTATTTTCCGGAATATTTGCAAAACGGAGCGGTAAAAAAGACGTGAGTGACTTATATTTTTTCAATTACTTTTACTTGTCGACCGTTTTACACAACTTCACAAAGAAATTTAGTTACGAAAAAAATTTACATTTTCAAGAATTACGAAACGAATCATAAACCACGAGTTTAATGATGATTCATGTTTCTAATATTTCTTTACTTCTTTATAAAGAAGTTGCAACACTATAGGTTTTCTTCTCTTCTTTTATTTAACTTTTTGTTGTTGTACTATTCATTTGTCAATTATTTATTTATTTATTTTGATGTTCAATGTATCGATTGTTTACTTTTATTTCAATGCAATATTGTGTGTGTGCTTTTATCTTTGGTGTAGTAATCTGTATGTCTTCTGCTGGAATTTGTGAAACAATTTATTTCTCTGTAATGACGTATATCTGATATTGTAATAATGTTGAATCACTTTTTTTGTGAACTAAGTTGCACAAATTATGCAATGTTTTGACTGGTTCATTCTATGGAAATTTTTAGAGTGATATCTAAGAGAGGGAGTATTGCACTCTGTAACGGAAAAATGGCTGGCGTAAGCTAAAAGGTAGTGATTTGGCGGGAGTATGTTCTGGAACCAAATTGTGAGGTAGAGGGCCCTGAACGCTCCTAGTTGGGTAGCTGTGAGAGGTGGAAACAAGTTAACCTAACTGTGCAGAGCAGTGGGTTTTGGATGCTAATTCAACCTTTTCCGATTAAAGTAGTCTCGAATGAAGGTTTGCCGCCATTAAGTTGTAGTGGCTATGTTAACTGTGCTCATAATGCAAATACATCATCGCCAAGAAGAGGATAATTGAGCTCGTTGCTACATTGACCACCGGGATACCACCAGTTTACTGAGCCACCAAATTTTCGAATTAGCTCTTACAATACTACATGTAATGCATCCTTGATATTTTACTATATGCATGAGACGGCAGTGTTGTTCTAAAGTTTCAATAATAATTTATTGTCTGAAATAAGTGTAGAGAACAATGCCTTTCCCACGTCATATTTCCAAGCAGGGTCCTTTTCCTAGTGATAAACTGCTACAGAACCACAAGGAACATTATTGTTTTAATTATTTCCTTAAAAGGACGACAGTGATTTTGTGTACTAAAGACTACCACAAAGTGTAAATATTGTCAGTGATAAAGTGGATATTCATTTCAATATTTCTTACACAGTCGAAACTATTATTAGAGAAAGTAGTTACAGGTGTTTAATTTCCTGCCTGGTGAAGTAGGTATTACAATAACATACAGTAGTATTACGTGCTTTAATGGGCAAAGTTACAGTTAGATTCATTTGTTTTGCATAGTTGCCGTAAATAGTAATTACAGTTTAATTCAATAACATTCAGAACAGCCTTTGCCCATTGAACAGCATTCATAAGATTATTTCGAAGTCGGAAAGCTAATACCAGCAATGTTGTGTCACTCACATGTATTGTAAGGTAAGGTACAATGGTAGTATGGTCAAACATTTGCCAATTTGATATATTTTGGTTCGTAAAGTGTATTATTAGTTTTTGCTCATTCTAAAGTAAATGTACAACCTAATAATGAATATTAGTGCCTCACTTAAATGAATATATTTTGCATTCTGCAGGAACAAAATGCTCAAAATATTTACTTCTAGTATCTAAATTTTAAATTATGGCACAGTTTTCTTGCCTTTATTCTTTACAAGTGTTTTCAGATAGATTGAAGGTATTAGATATTAAAGTGATAGTTTACTGTTTAATTGTCTAAATTAATTTACAGTCAGGGTTCCTGTGCCATGTAAGCACATGATTTACTATTTTATTGACAATATACATTAACGTAAGGAACCTTATTATTTAAACAGTTCATTTGATGAGCAGTAATGTCTTGTACCAGATTATGTTGACAATTTTTACTACCATGTAACAATCTGTCTCTCTATCTTCAAATTTTGTAACAGCATTAATACCTAATGTAGGCCTAAAATAATTGTGCTTTCTTTTCAGTTACCATATAAGCTAGGTATTTATTCCCTGATTCAGGGTACCGACCGTTATCATTTGTAGTTACAGTTCATTTAGCGTTCGGCCTAAATTGATTCTGGTAGCATTATTCTTAAAACTTTTCATGTCGAAACTAAATCCTCAGGTGCAAAGTTTCTAACGATACTTTTTCTATTAGAACGCACGGCATTATCAAACATATCCTGTAAAGGTGTTTTAACATTGCAGTGGTATTCTGTGGTACATTTAGCTTTCATTATTTCGTGTTGTCGAGGCTTGTGTATCAACAGAAATTTTTGGTCGGAGTGAATGTCAGCCCATGGATTTGTCTTATAGTTTAAAATCTGGTTCTAAAATTTGTCTCTTAGCATTAGGAAAACAATATGATTAGATCAGAGTAATACTTGTCCCATAGATCATATATACGATATTTTGTATGATGTGGAACGTGGAAGTTTAGTAAATGTTGCCTATACATGTCAATCAATATTTTAAGGATTTTTTATTTTAATTTTTTATTGTTTTTATTTTTTTATCTAAAAATTCATCTAAAGTGTAGAAGGAGTTGCTATTCAGACGTTCCTTTAGTTTCCTTTTAAATACTAGTTGGCTATCAGTTAAACTTTGGATGCTACTTGTTAAGTGACCTAAGATTTTCGTGGCAGCATAATTCATCCCTTTCTGTGCCAAAGTTAGATTTAACCTTGAATAGTGAATATCACCATTTCTCCTAGTATTGTAGCTATGCACACTGATATTACTTATGAATTGGGACGGATTGTTAATAACAAATTTCGTGAGTGAATATATATATATATATATATATATATATATATATATATATATATTGTGAAGCTAGAGTGAAGATCCCTAGATTCCTAAAAGAATATCTGAAAGATGATCTTGGGTGGGCTCCAGCAATTATTCTGATTACACTCTTTAGTGCAATGAATAGTTTTTTACTCAATGTTGAGTTGTCGCAGAATATCATGCCATATGAAAGCAGTGAATGAACTTAGTCATAGTAAGCTAACTTACTGAGATACATGTCACCAAATTTTGCAATGAATCTGATAGCATAAGTTGCGGAACTCAAACATTTCAGCAGATCTTCAATGTGCTTTTCCAATTCAGTCCCTCCTCAATGCAAACACCTAAAATTTTTGAATATTATACCTTAGATACAGATTTATATTCGAAGTCTAAATTTATTAATGGTGTGCTGCCATTTACTGTATGAAACTGTATATACTGGGTTTTATCAAAGTTTAATGAGAGTCCATTTGTAGAGAATCACTTAATAATTTTCTGAAAGATATCGTTTACAATTTCATCAGTTAATTCCTATTTGCCAGGCGTGATAGCTATTCTTGTATCATCAGCAAAAAATACTAGCTTAGCATCTTCGTGAATGTAGAATGGCAAGTCCTTAATATGTATTAAGAACAGCAAATGACCCAACCTTGTGGAACCCTATTTTTGATAACTCCTCAGTTAGAGGACTTAATTGTTTTTTCTATATCATGTGAACTGCTTATTTCAACTTTCTGCACTGTTGCAGTTATGTATGATTAAAACCATTTATGCACTGTCCCTCTCTTAGCACAATATTTAAGCTTATCTAGAAGAATCCCATGATCTACACAATGAAAAGCCTTTGAGAGATCACAGAAAATCCCAACTTGTGATGTCCAGTTACTCAAAGCATTTAATATTTCATCAGTGAAGGTATATATTGCATTTTCTGTTGCAAAGCTTGTTTGAAAACCAAACTGACATTTTGTTAGAACTTTATTTTAGTAATATGTGAAGCAACTCGAGATATTACATAACTTTTTCAAAAACTTTGGATAAAGCTGTCAGGAGTGAGAGCAATGGTTTAACGATTTCACATTTCGCTCTCTCCGGGAAAATACCCTGCTTTAAAGAGCTATTACATATATGTCTGAGAATCCTACTTATCTCTTGGGGACAAGCTTTTAATATTCTGCTCCAAATGCCATCAATTCCATGTGACCTTTTACTCTTGAGTTTATTATTTTCCTAATTTCTGAAGGAGTGGTGGGTGGAATACCAATTGTATCAAATTGTGTAGGTATAGCCTCTTTCATTAACTGCCTTGCTACTTCTAATGAACCTTTAGCTCCTATTTTCCCTACAACATTCAAAAGGTAATCATTAAAATGTGTTCAACTTATTACTTCGTTACTAATGTTTTCATTTGTGTTGATGGTAATACCTTTTTCCTCTGCTCTTGGTTGCGCTGTCTCCCTTTTAAAAATATTCAAAATATCAGAGCAACTAATCTCAGAAATGATGCACATGCTTCTTGAATTTCTAATAACTTTTCTTAATGTACACGTTAGTTTTTATAATATGTTATTGTTTTGGGTCATTGCTATTTCTGGCGGATAGATACAGTTACCTTTTTCGGTGAAAATATACTTTTATTCCTTTAGTATGCCTTGGTTTTTGCATGGTTTATTACAATTATATTTAACTAATTTCTTGGGGAAACGGTTTTCAAATACCCTTTCAAATGTATCATGAAGTAAGTTATATTTTAAATTAACATCATGTTTCTTATAAACCTAACTGCTGTAGACTTTCTTTGAAATTTCTCATTGTGAAGTCATTAATTGAGCGCACAACTCCGGAGGACTGTTCCGAATTACTGAACGGAGCTATGTCATATACTGTTATTAGCTGTGCACCATGATACGAAAGACCATTCTCAATAAGACAAGCATTTACGTTGTTAAACTTATATTGGTCTCTAAAAGAGTTATTTATTAATGTACTGCTGTCCTTTACTCTCCGAGCAGGAAAATCAATAACGGATGTCAGACTGAATGAGCCAAATAAGACTTCCAGATTTTTCTTCCTATTACGCTCTTTCAGTGAATCAACATTGAAATCACCAAAATTAATAATTTGCTTCCCCCTATCTGACAGATAACACAACAAGGCATCAAAGTCTTCCAGAAATAACTGGAAGTTTCCTGAAAGAGACCTATATACTGTTACAATCATCACTGAGTTTAAGCTGGCAGGCATATGCTTCAATATGTTGCTTTACACGAACCTTTTTTGTTTCTAAATTTTTTACACTGTGATAGCTTTTGACATATATGGCAACTTCTGTTACCTTATTATCTCTACTTACATTTGAAACTAATTTATATCCACTGACATTCACATTTTCCATAGCAGTGGCAATGTGATGCTCAGACAGGCGTAGTATATCTATTACATTATCAGTTTCTATATCATCTAAACAAACCAAAAGTTCATCTCTTTTTATTTAGTCTCCCAATATTCTGGTGAAAAATGCTAACATTATTTTTTACTTTACTTTTGTGAGAAACATTTGATTTTGCAACATTTGTAGCACCTGCCTACCTGAGCTTCTCACTGGACACTGATCGTAGCCTTAAAAAGAAGTAATTCCATGAATTGCAGTGTCCCCCCATAAGGATTTTGCTATCAACCCAGCCAGTTTTCCCTTCCCTTTCCTATTGAGGTACAGGCCATGCCTAGTGAAATCCCACCTATGAATAGCATCAACAGGAAACAAACCTATGTATGACAGAATAGCCGCTCTAAGTAGTTGATCAATCTCGATATTGACCCTCCCGACAGAGCGGTTCAATTGGCGTCGATCATACCGCACGAAAGGAGGCAACAGTCCAACATTTGTTTGGGTCAAGGCAGAAGCTATTTTAACCAGGCCACACTCGATACTGTAGCCCTGATCCCTATCTATGATGTTTCTCACCCCACCCACTATCGCAACATGATCCTGTTTTGTATAAAACCTTGCACAAGGAACCTATATCCTGTAACACCTGGATAAGACCCGCACTGGGCTTGAAAAAGTTTGTGACCTGGTACCTGTCACCTAATTTTTCCTGCAAAATCTGGCGCACATCTCTTCCATGGCTACTTCCTAACAACAGAACTTTCCTCCTACTTATAGTACCTTATAGTGTCTCCACGTTCATTCCATGTATGAAACCTTCTTTCGTCATACTTAAACAAAGTGTTTGTTACGAATAAATGATTTTCCGTGAAAAATTCTACGTCTTAGGACGTGGTATGTCTTTGTGAAGATTGAATTTAGTAAGTCAATCGCTGATTTACTAGTAGGACCTACAATAAAATATTGTGTGACGATCAATGGTAACAAGAACATTATCTAGTTAAAATTCTTACATATAATTTATTTTCATGATAAAATTCTTTTTAAAGATTATTACTTATGTGTATTATCTAGAACCTGAAAATATCTTTTAGCACACTTGTATCAATACTTACATACTTCAGTAACACGGACTACCGAAGAGGAGGAGAGGTACTTTACGAAATCAAGAAAATAAGCTCTTTAATACAATTGTAGCTAATTATTGATAATAAACGGAAAGATCTCAGTTTCCTTTTTCCCCCTCTCTATTAGAGAAGGGAACAGTAGATGAAATACCATAAAAGCGGGCCGATTAACCCTCTGCCAGGCACTTCAATGTGATTTGCAGAATATTTTTGTAGATGTATATGTGGTTTAGTTTTTCCAATTATGGATAAAATTCACCTGAATTGTTGCGTCGTAACAGTGGGTTATACGGGATTAGATACTTAATTAATTAAGAATTATCCTCATAGTTCGTTGTTCCTTGAAACTGTTTTGTTCTGATCTTTGTAACGATTGACCTTTGAAAGATTATTGTTCCTGCATTGTTTCTGCACTGGATTAACAATGTTACTGCATGAGGTAGTGTGAATATACACTTCATTGGTTTCATTAATTTTACGTCAAATTACGATGCGTTCGTAGTTTTAAACATGTTCCTGGGACGATAAACTAATTTTCCTTTTGAGTTCGCATTCGCTGTAAATTATCGGATCTAATTAATTCCTGATCACGTCGCTGCTCGAAGTTGATGTATGAAAGGGCAATTTCGTTTTACATTTCCCGCTCAGCTTCTGTTAATTATGCGGAAAATATAATTTCCGTGTGGCCCCATTTTAAATACGACCAAACTTTGACAGCACCGTACTGTTTCTTTCTTTTTTTTTTCGGGAGATACATAATTTTCGCTTCGATTCCTACAGCTCCACATTGTTATTCATTGGATTGCAGATTCTACGAATTATCTTCTAACTGGAGCCGATGAATTACTAATGGAAAAACAAATTGCTTCAGAAAAACTAAAAATTGTGTAATACTTCATTTGGTATGCAGTCTAGCGATTTATTTCAGTTTCTGAAGTTTGATGGGAGCAGACACATACGCACAGAGAGAGCGAACAGAAATTGTTAAAAAATGATATGTTTAATAAGAAGTAATGGTACTGGTGGTATTTTTTCATTTTATTATGTATTATGAAAAGAACCATTGATGAGGTTATGCATATATGTTCCTACACAAATGGAGAAATATCCAGGTTCCACGTTCTATTCAATGCGCATGTAGCTTACCCTGTAGAAACGATATCAATATTCATTGACGCCGTAATGAATTCTAATGAAAACAAACGCAGTGATGTCAAATATAAAGTGTTACTCAAGGACGTGAATGAGCTGTTTTTACAACAAATAAATTTTAATATCGTTGTGAATGTTATCTCTGCCCTTTGTTCGAGCACAATTTAAACGATATTATAATCTGTAACCCTTCTTGTCTTGTCTTGATCGTGTTATTGTCAGGTCGTGTATGTAAAAGGAGGGACGATACCATCATAATTTTCCGAGAGTCGCTGTTAGATTGTTTCTCTCACGAATACTATTCAAGATCTGTTAAACGACTATAAAATGTCATATAAGATCTTAAACAGAAGTGGAAACCAGTATATCGTGTTCTTCATGGTAGTCTAACATCACCCAGACAGACATTTTAAGCAATTTCTGGATTTTAGCTCAAGTTTCAGCATCTTCAACATCGGTCGCTAAACTGCAGTAGTCTGCCGCATTTCGTAGCTAATTCGAACAGATTATCACTAAATGATTAAGGTACGGGAGATGAAATAAAATATGACTTTTAAGAACTATTTTTAGTTTCGACTACGATCCTGGACGGAGTTGGAATAAAGTGTCACGATTAAGATCTTAACGAAATTTACCTATGTAGGTCTACGGACGAATCATACAATTGTTTTCTGTATTATGGCGTAAGACAGATTTTGAGTTAACAATTATATAGCTGAAAGGGAATTTATAGACTGAAACTAGTCAGCGATTACTGAAACCTTTTATTTACTTTTTCAATATAAAGTTTCATCAGGTTTTTACGTAATAGTTACGATCAAGTGCAGCCTTAAATATTTTTATTAAAATCAGTTCTTTGGATAATGGAATCTATTGGCAATAAAAAGACTGTCATAACTTAATAGTTCTGTACATTTCAGTTCAACGGCAATACAGCGTGGTTATTATTATTATTATTATTATTATTATTATTATTATTTGCTAGGACGCCACAAGCACTGGCAGCAAACGTCGTAAATTATTTTGTGTGTGGACCGTTAATAGTTAAATGACCACATATGCTGTCTTTTCTTCGAACATCTCATGCCCATAACACTTCAGATACAGGAAATAGCCAAATATTATAACCTGGTCAAAACCAAAGACGCCAAACAGACAATCGACATCGCCCTAGAGTACAGAAGCTGGGCACACCCGGCAGACTTTACAAGGATAACTGAGAAGGACGCCAGCAAAAGCTACGCTGTTGAAGTATACACAGATGGAAGCAAGTCAGACGACGGAGTGGGTTCGGGGATAGCAATATTTGTTAATAAGAGGCTTATCTACCAGATACAGCTAAAACTGTGTAATGAATGCTCCAACAATCAAGCGGAACAATTTGCCATTCTCAATGCTTTGAGTTCATAAATAATCTCTCGAATACTGATAAAACTGCAGTAATTCACACCGACAGCAGGATTACTTTGGACTCTTTGCGAAATACGAAGAACCACAACTTGCTGACTGAAGAAATAAGATGTCAAATCAGAAGGTTGCAGACACACAACTGGCTGGTGCATTTCGAATGGGTTAAGGCACATCAAGGGATATGGGGAAATGAACTAGCTGACAACCTTGAGAAAAGAGGAGCTCGATCACGACAATCAATACGCTACAACAAAATACCTACAAGTGCCGTAAAGAAGAAACTTCGAGAAGAGTTTAGGAACGAATGGGACATTAAGTGGCACAGAACAAAAAACGGGGGAAGCACTAAACTGTATTTTCCTACGATCCTACAACGTTTACTGATTAAACTTCCAGTATCTCCGAATTTTACAGCTATGTCAACAGGTCATGGGAAAATGAAAGCCTACTATCAGCGGTTCAAAATAATTGAAGACGGAACGTGCACATGTAACAGTGCTGTCCAAACTATTGACCACGTGCTTTTTGACTGCTGCAATTTATTGAAAGAGAGGGACCATCTCAGGAAAAAAATAGCTGCCAAAGGAGGAGGATGGCCCGTCAGTAAATATGACTTAGTACATAAATACACTACAGACTTTTACAATTTTTGTAATTCCATAAGATTTCCTGATGTATAAAATTGTTTGTTCCTTTGTAAACCCTGTCAACTTATATACTGTACTTGTGTTTGCAAAAATATTTGATGTAACCGCCTGAATCTAACCATCAAATATGTAATATTACTATGTAATGGAGCATGTTAAATAATAAATAAATAAATAATAAATAAATAAAAATGTACGAAAGAATACTCATCAGACGTATTCACTACTCTAATCAAAGAATCAATGGCCCTCTTCGCCTTTATTCGTTTTATTTGCATCGGTGAGCGTAACTTGTTTAGGTATTGACGTCTCAAGTTCAAATATCGCATGTTAGTAGAGTAACTCTTTCTGCATTCGCATCATCCGTAATTTCTTTTTCGTAGGAAAACTGAAACCGCGTTCAGCCATTGAATTCTTGACAAACGAAGGGTGCGGCCTTGCTTACACCCACAGGAGGCTTAGAAATATCTAGGAGACAGCGCGATTGACAACAGCAATGTCTACAGATGGATGAAGAGGTGTAAATAAGGAGAAAAAAGCCGTCTGAGGCCCGTAACTGCGACAACAAACACGAACTAAATGTTGCTCAGTGACCGCCGGCCAGTGCACACGTGACCAGCAGCAGCTCTACATTGTACGGTAACCGGCTTCTCAATAGAAGCGACTTATTTTCATTTCGTGTGTGCTTTCTTTTGCAGTTCTTTATACTTCAGTGTGGTCGCGTGTTTATTTATTAAGAATCGAGTTTATTTGTCAGTTCAGTTGTTGATATTTTGCTTACTTAGATCACATATATATTTTTCAGATTCGCCGGTAATAAACAGTTTAGTGTTAGGTTCATATTTTTCGAAGCTCACTGTTTATCAAACTTCTGTGTCCTAAGGCGTACCTACTTGGAAGATACATAGGTTTTTAGAATGGCTAGGAACTGTGACTGCTGCGAACGGATGGAGGCAGAGTTGGTGACTCTTCGCTCGCAGCTTCAGGCGGCGTTGGCTTCGCTGGCAACGCTTGAGACTGCGGTGGGTGGGCGCCGCTGTTGTGGGCCGCTCGCGGGGGTGCATCAGACGCCCTGCGCGTCTGTTGTGCCCTCCGATCGGCCTGCAGCTGTGGCCAGCCCGCTCACTGCCTGCGAGGGGGTCGCCCCCCAATGGTTAGTCTTGCCAACAGTTCCCCCTACTCTTCCTTGTGTTTATAAACGATTTAGGAGTGAATAGCTCGCTTAGACTGTTCGCGGATAATGCTGTCGTTTATCGGTTAGTGAAGTCAACAGAGGATCAAAAGCAATGCAAAGCGATTTAGACAAAATTTCTACATGGTGTGAAAATTGGCAATTGACAATGAGTAAAGAAAAGTATGAAGTAATACACATGACCACTATAAGAAATCTGCTGAACTTCATTTATGCGATAAATCAGTCAAACCTTAAGGTCGTAAATTCTACCAAATACCTAGGAGTTACAATTACGAACAACTTAGACCGGAGAGAACACATATAAAATATTGTGGGGAAGGCGAACCAAAGGTTACGTTTCATTGGCAGAACGCTTCAAAGGTGCACCACCTCCACCAAAGAGACTGCCTACATCACACTTGTGCGTCCTCTCCTGGAGTACTATTGCCCCTTGTGGGACCCTCACCAGGTGGGGCTGACAGAAGATATTGAGAAGGTTCAGAGAAGGGCAGCTCGTTTTGTTTTATCACGTTACGGAGGGGAGGGGGGGAGGGAAAAGCGTCACTTAAATGTTGTACGAATTGGGGTGTAAATCATTAAAAGAAAGACGTTATTCATTGCGGCGTGATCTGTTTGCGAAGTTTCAATCACTGACTTTTACTTCTGAATGTGAAAATATTTTGCTAGCACCCACCTACTTAGGGAGACATGACCATCCCAATAAAATAAGAGAAATCAGATCGAAAACGGAACGATTTTGGTGTTCTTTCTTCCCGCGCGCTATTAGAGAATGGAACGGTAGAGAAAAGTTATGAAAGTGGTTAATGAACCTACTGCCAGACACTTAAATGTGATTTGCAGAGTATCTATGTAGATGTAGATGAACTGCCAACGACTGGATGAACTAATTCGTGCGGACGGACGAATCACAGTTTGTGAGCTTGCTGCATATCTGGGTTATGGCAAAAATGTCGTGAATGAGATGGTGATAGACTTACGGTATCTTAAAGTTTGTACGAAGTGGATATCGAGGCAACTGATGCGTGAATTGAAGGACATATAGATGGAAGTCTATTATGAGCTGCTAGAAGCATTTGAACTTAGTGAAGAAACGTTTTTCTCAGATCTGGGCACGGGAGGTGAAACACAGGTAAATGGATTTGTGGAGAAATCCGCCTTATGCAAGACACCTTGTTTTATTTTATCACTCAGGTATGTTTAGACACTTATTGTGCCATCTTCTGTGGGTACTACAGGTTTTAGATTGTACATTCATTTGGACAAGTTGTTTGATTTGACAGTTATGTCGGATATATTAGGCCTAACTTTGTTTATAATACTTACATAATGTCATTCGCAAAATTCGCGTGCTGCTTTAATTTAGGAATGACAAGTTTTCATAGCTTGTCATCTGCAAACAAAAAAACGTTTTTATTTCGAAAACTAATTGATTTATTATACTTTTGCCTGGATATTATCTTGTAAAATAATTGTATATGGCTGTATAGTAGCTTACTTACTTTCATCATGAAAGAACGTTGTATATGTGGAAAAGACAAGGAGACAGATTGACTTTATAATGGTAAGACATAGGTTTCACAAACAGGTTTTAAACAGTAAGACATATCCAGGAGCTAATATATATCTGCTCTGAACATAATTATTGGTTATGAACTGTAGATTGAAGTAGAAGAAGAATAGGTAGCTCTGACAGTTATGTAGTGAAGGCCGCAAACGTTCATATAGGCAGAAGGACAAGTCCTGACAGAAATTCCTGGATAACACAGGAGATCCTGAATTTAATTGATGAAAGGAGAAAATATGAAAATGTATCATTTCAAGCAGGCAATAGTGAGTAAATAAGTCTGAAAAAGGAGGTTTACAGAAAGTGCAGATGTGGCTCGTGGTAAACTGAAAGACCATAGAAGAATGTATAAGTAAGGGGAAGATAGATACCGCCTACAGGAAAGTAAAAGAGACAGTTGTAGACAAGAAAAACAGCTGTATGAATATCAAGAACCAAGATGGAAATCCAGCAAAGAAGGGCAAGCTGAAATGTGGAAGGAATATATAGAGAGCCTATACAAACGACATATATTTGAAGGCAGTATTCTAGAAAATGGAAGACGAAGTTGAGGAAGATCGGATAGGAGATACTGCAAGAAAAATTTGACAGAGCACTGAACGATTTTAGCCCCAAAAGACTGCTGGAGTAGATGATATTCCTTCAGGACTGCTGATATTGTTAAAGGAGACAGTGGTGAAGAAATTGTGTCTCCTGGTATGAGACAGGGGAAATATTCTCCGACTTCAATAAGAATATAGTAAAATATATCCAAACAAGTGCAGACAAATGTGAAAATTACAGAACTATCAGTTTCATGAGTCATGGTTGCAAAATACTAACATGAATTATTTACAGACAAATGGAAAAAGTGGTGGAATCCTACCTTGGCGAAGATCAGTTTGGATTTACAAGATATGTAGGAACAAGGGAGACAATACTCACATTACGTCTTATCTTAGAAGACAGGTTAAGTAGAGGTAAACCTACGTTTCTAGCATATGTAAATCTGGATAAAGCTTTTGACGATGTTGACTGGAATATACTTTCAAATTCTGGAGGTAGCAGGGGTAACATACAGGGGAAACATTATTTTGTCCACTTCTTGTATCACTGAATCTATCTGCTAAATTATCTACATCTACATCTACATCTATAGCCATACTCCTCAAGCCATCTGACGGTGTGTGGTGGAGGGTACCTTGAGGCCACTATCGGTTCTCCCTCCTATTTCAGTCTCGTATTGTTCACGGAAATAAAGATTATCGGTATGCCTCTGTGTCGGCTCTAAACTCTTTGATTTTATCTTCAGGGTCTCTTCTCGAGATATACGTAGGAGGGAGCTAGACTCCTCGGTAAAGATATGTTCTAGAAACTTCGACAATGGCCCGTACCGAACTACAGAGCGTCTCTCTTGCAGTCTTCCACTGGAGTTTATCGATCATCTCCGTAACGCTTTCACGATTACTAAATGATACTGTAACGAAGTGCGCTGCTCTCCTTTGGAGCTTCTCTGCCTCCTCTATGAACCCAACTGGTACGGATCCCACACCGGTGAGCAGTATTCAAGCAGTGGGCGCCAAGTGTACTATTACAACCTACTTCTTTTGTTTTCGGTCAGCATTTCCTTGGGATTCTTCCAATGAATCTCAATCTGACATCTGCTTTACCGACGAATAATTTTATATGGTCGTTCCATTTTAAATCACTCCTAATGCCTACTCCCAGATAATTTATGGAATTAACTGCTTACAGTTGCTGAAATTCTATAGTGTAGCTAAATAATAAAAGATCTTGCTTTCCATGTATTCGTAGCACATTACACTTGTCTACATTGGGATTCAGTTGCCATTCCCTGCCCCAAGCGCCAATTCGCTGCAGATCCTCCTGAATTGCAATACAGTTTTCCATTGATACAACCTATCGATATACTACAGCATCATCCGCAAAAGCCTCAGTGAAAATCCGACGTTATCCACAATGTCATTTATATTGTGAACAGCAACGGACCCACGACACTCCCCTTGGCACTCCTGACATCACTCCTTCTTCGGAAGACTCCTCTCCATTGAGAATGAAATGCTGCGTTTTGATATCTATGAACTCTACAATCCAATTACACAATTGCCCGACAGTCCATATGCTCTTTGTTCATTAAACGACTGTGGGGAACTGTATCAAACTCCTTGCGGAAGTCAAGAAACACGGCATCTACCTGGGAACAGTGTCTATGGCTCTCTGAGTCTAGTGGACGAATAGCGCGAGCTGGGTTTCACTCGATCGCCTTTTCGAAACCCATCTAATTCCTACAGAGCAGATTTCTAGTCTCCATAAACGTCATTATACTCGAACATAGTGCTTGTTCCAAAATTCTACAACTAACGGACGTTAGAGAAATAGGCCTATAGTTCTACACATCGACGTCCCTTCTTGAAAACTGGAATGATCTGCGCCATTTTTCAATCTTTCTGAACACTACGCTCTTCTACGCTCTGCAAAATCGAACTGGTATCCCATCAGGTCCAGCGTCCTTTCCTCTTTTGAGCGATTTTAATTGTTTTTCCATCTCTCTGTCATTTATTTCTATATCTTACATATTGTCATCTGTGTGGCCATTTAGAGAAGGAACTAAAGTGCAGTCTTATGCTGTGAAACAGCTTTGGAGAAATACATTTACTATTTCAGCCTTTAGTGTGTCATCCTATGTTTCAGTACCATTTTCGTCACAGAGTGTCTGGCCATTTTGTTTTGATCCATCTACCTCATTGACATAAGACCAAAATTCCTTAGGATTTTCACCCAAATCAGTACATTGAACTTTTACTTTCGAATTCATTGAACGCCTCTCGCATAGCCCTCCTCACGCTACATTTCACTTCGTGTATTCTTTGTTTGTCTGCAAGGCTTCGGCTATGGTTATGATTGAAGTTCCCTTTGCTTCCGTAGCAGTTTTCTAATTAGGTTGTTGTACCACGGTGGCTGCTTTCCATCTCATACTCATCTAATGCATGTTATACGATGGTTTTGAACTTTGTCGACTGTTCTTCAACACTGTCTGTACTTCACCTTCATGCGCTCGCGCGGCCGGTGGGGCGACCGCCTTCCTACAATTTCTCGCCGCACTAAGTCCACAAATAGATAAGGTGGTGGGATGTTCATATATTCTGTAGTTGGTAAAACTAGAGCATATATGGTCATCCCACCGCCTGCTTGCCTTTAAGGAGTTAATGGGGCGAGAAATTGTAAGAAAGCGGTCACCTCACCGCCCGCTCGAGCGCATGAAGGTTAAGATAAAATATTTGTGTTGAGCCGTCAAGAATTCTGAAACCTGCTTTTTGTCACTTTTGTTAACTCGAAAAATCTTCCTACATTTTTAATATTTGTTTTTATGGCTGAAATCATCAATGCTGTAACCGCTTTATGATCGCTGAATCCCTGTTCTGCGTTTACTGTTTCGAATAGTTCGGGTCTGTTTATCACCAGAAGGTCTAATAATGTTATCGCCACGAGTCGGTTCTCCGCTTAATTGCTCAACGTAGTTTTCAGATAATGCACTCAAAACAATTTCACTGGATTCTTTTGTCCCTGCCACCCGTTATAAACGTTTGAGTCTCCCAGTCTATATCCGGTAAATTTGAAGTCTTCTCCCAAAACTATAAAACGATCGGTAAGACTACTCGAAATATTTTCTAAATTTTCCTTCTGGTGTTCTATCACAACAGTTGCTGAGCCAAGGGGCCTATAGAAACACCCAATCACCATGTTAGAGCCTGCTTTAACCGTGACCTTAACCTAAATTTTTCACATTACGGATCTCCGTCAATTTCCTTCGATACAATTGCACTTTTTATTTCTATAAACGTTCCTCCTCCTTCACTGTCCAGCCTGTCTCTGCGATATACATTCCAATCTGGGTTTAGAATTTCGTTTCTGTTTACATCTGGTTTCAGCCAACTTTCTGTCCCAAGTACTACGTGGGCATTGTGAGCGTTTATTAATGAGAGCCTTTCTATAGACGCTCCTGCAGTTAACTACTACTAAAATGATCTTTTCATTCCATGTTGCGTTCTGCCTACTGCTACCTTGTCGCTGCTCAGGTGTCTTGTCAGACATATGGAGGAAATTCTTTGACCTTAAAAACCCACATGTGCACTCCGCACGTACTCCGCTACCCTTGTAGCCGCTTCCTGACCTATTCAGGTGAACCCTAAATTTCTCCACCCGATAGCGGAGGTCGAGAAATTTGCACCCCAGATCTCCGCAGAATCGTCTGAGCCTCTAGTTTAAGCCTTCCACTCGCCTCTACAAATAGTTAGCTCAGATTCCACCCCACGTGCGAGACTTTCAGTCTTCACCAACTCCGCCAACCGCCTGTATGAATTGAATATGACCTCTGAACCCAGACTGCAGGAGTCATTGGTGCCGACATGAGCAACAATTTGCAATCGGGTTACCCAGTGCTGTCTATCGCCTTCGGGCCTCCTCCACATCTCGGATGAGAGCCCCCGGCAACCAAAAAGAGTGAACACTGGACTTCTTCCTTGAGCTTTCGGCTATTTCCCTAAGGGGCTCCATCACACGCCCAACATTGGAACTCCCAATCACTAATAAACCCCTCCCCTCGTGTGTCTGCTCGGACCCCGCTGAAGGAGTGGCCACATGTCCACTCACAGACAGAACGGGCTAGCCTCCACATTGACCTTCCGCTTCGAGCGACGCGAACGCCGTTGAACCCGTCACACCCCTTGCGGAGAGGGTGGCTCAACCGCGTTCAGTACACGCGAAGACGTCTCGACAGCAGGGACCGTGGGTGAAGCATGTGACATCTGTGGTGTCCCATGTGACGTACCAGAGACCCCACTACCGCAACACTCCGAGGCAGCAGTCTGAAGATGGCTGACCGCGGCCTACAGCATGCTCAGATGTTCGCGAACATCCGCCAGCTCTTCCTGCGACCGTACACAGCAGTCACGCATCCCATCCATCCTAATAAAACAACAATTGAATCTAAAGAGTTAAGTATCAACTTGTTACTATCACGAGTTTATAAAAATTTAACACTGCTCGGCCCAAAAGTAAGTAACAATACGCGAGAATAAACCTCTTAAAAACAGAACAATTAACGAAACTGAAGAAATTTACTGTGAATGAAATTTCACGCAAATTAAATTTTGATGCTTAGCGCTCTGAACGATGTGACAGCGAAGCAGGTGGTACTGGACTCATGATACGACACATAGTTGTGGAGATATAACGCCATAAACATTCGGATGCATAAGAAACCAACTTTTGCCTAAAATTGATTATAAATTACCCTGGATCAATCCTTGATAGTGAACGTATGTAGTGTCTTCAAACAAGATTCAAACACAATTTGCCGGCCGGGGTGGCCGAGGGGACTGAGGCGCTCCAGACACGGTCTGCACGGCCACTACAGTCGGGGGTTCGAATCCCCCCTCGGGCATGGATATTTGTGCTGTCCTTAGTCGTAGCTAGTTCATAAGTAGTTTGCAAGCTTAGGGATTGATGACCCCGTAGTTAAGTCCCGTAAGTTCTACAAATATTTGAATTTAAACACAATTTCCCATCTTTTGTAACTTGCTCAAACTCAGTTTTTGGCGCATTAAATCATTGGCAAGGTGGTTAGATGTTTATAGCGCGTTCTGTTATGGAAATTCCACTATTTATGGAAAGACGCTAACACGAATGGGAAAAAAGGGACAGAATCCGACCTCGGGGAAAATCATTTTGGATTTAGGAGAACTGCATGAACACGTGAGGCAATGCTCACATTATTACTTACCTTAAAGGTTGATTAAGGAAACGCAAAGTTACGTGGCTTTCGTAGATTTGGAGAAAGATTTTGACAATATTGACTGGAATATACACAATAAACTATGAAGGTTGTTGTTGTTATGGTCTTCAGTCCGGAGACTGGTTTGATGCAGCTCTCCACCCTACTCTATCCTGAGCAAGCCTTTTCATCTCCTCATAAGAACGGCAACCCATATCCACTTGAATCTGCTTACTATACGCGTCTCTTGGCCTCCCTCTGCGATTTTTACCCCACACACTTCCCTCCAATGCTAAATTTACGATTCCTCGATGTCTAAGAATGTGTCCTACCAAGCGATCCCTTCTTTCAGTTAGGGTATGCCAAAAATTCCTTTTCTCACCAATTCTGTTCAGTACCTCTTCATTAGTTATGCGATCTACCCACCTAATCTTCAGCATTCTTCTGTAGCACCACATTTCAAAAGCCTCTATTCTCTTCCTGTCCGCACTGTTTATCGTCCATGTCTCACTCCCATACAAGGCAACACTCCACACAAATGCCTTCAGAAAAGACTTCCTTACACTTAAATTAATATTCGATGTTAGCAAATTTCTCTTTTTCAAAAATGCTTTTCTTCCCATTGCCATTCTGCTTTTTATCCGCTGTACTGCGAGCATCGCATGTTATTTTACTGCCCAAGTAACAAAACTCATCTACCACCTTCATTGTTTCGTTACCTACTTTAATTCCTTCAGCATCTCCTGATTTTCTAAGACCGCATTCCATTATTTTTGTTTTGCTCTTGTTAATGTGCAATTTATACGCTCTCTTCAACACACTGTCCATTCCATTCACCTGATCTTCCAGGTCTTTTGCTGTCTCTGACAGAATTACAATGTCATCAGCAAAACGCAATGTTTTTATTTCTTCCCCCTGAACTTTAATCCCCATTGCAAATTTTTCCTTGCTTTCCTTAACCGCCTGCTCGATGTACAAATTGAATAACATCGGAGAAAGGCTACAATCCTGTCTTACTCCCTTCCCAACTGATGCTTCCCTTTCATGCCCTTCTAATCTAATAACTGCGGTCTGGCATTTGTACAAGTTGTAAATAACTCTCCTTTCCCTGTATTTTACCCCTGCTGACTTCAGAATTTGAAAGAGAGTATTCCAATCAACATTGTCAAAAGCTTTCTCCAAATCTACAAAAGCTAAAAATGTAGGTTTGCCTTTCCTTAATCTATCTTCTAAGATAAGACGTAAAGTGAGTATTGCCTCCCGGGTTCCTACGTTCCTCCTGAACCCAAACTAATCTTCCCCGAGGTCAGCTTCTACCAGCTTTTCCATTCTCCTGTAGATAATTCGTGTTAGTATTTTGCACCCATGACTTATCAAACTGATGGTTCTGTAATTTCCACACCTGTCTGCACCTGATTTCTTTGGAATGGGGATTATTACATTTTTCTTAAAGTCTGAGAGTATTTCGCCTGTCTCATACATTCTACACACCAGTTCAAATAGTTTTGTCATGGCTGGCTCTCCCAGAGACTTTAATAGCTCTGAGGGTATGTCATATACTCCTGGGGCCTTGTTCTGACCTAGGTCTTTCAGGGCTCTGTCAAATTCATCTCTCAGTATAGTATCTCCTATTTCATCTTGATCTACTTCCTCTTCCCCTCCTAAGAGGAGAAAAATTTAGGGAACGAAAAGTTTTAATCAATTGGTATAAAAATCAGGCAGTGGTTATAAGAGTCTATGGGCATGAGACGGATACAGTGTTGGGAAGGTAGTAAGATAGGGTTGCGGCAATTACGCAGTGATAGCGGTGAAGGAAAGTCAGGAGTGATTTGGAGAAGGAATTACAGTTCAGAGAGAAGAAAGGAAACCTTGCGGTTTACTGATGATGTTGTCATTCTGTCACATACAGCAAAATAAGAAGAAGAGCAATTGAAAGGAATGGGCAGTATCTTTAAAGGAGGGTATAACATAAACAGGAATAAGCGCAAAGCTAGAGCAAAGGAATGTAGTCTAAGGAAGTTAGGCGATACTGAAGAAATTGAATTAAGTAATGAGCCAAAAATAGTAGTTGAGGTTTGGTAGTTGCGCAGAAAAATAATTTACGGTTGTCGCAGTATAGATGATATAAAATACAGAATGGCTATGTATAGGTAAACATTTATGAAAAGAGATATTTGTTGACATGCAAAACTAATTTAAATTTAAGGAAGTTCTTTTTGAAAGCGTACCTGTATTATTCTATAAGAGTGAAACGGGGACGATAAGAAGCTTTTGAAATGTGATCAGAATTGAAGGGAAAATAAAGTACCGGCATATTTTGACTGAAAGAATGGATTGATTGATGGAACAGATTCGGAGATATCAAGGAATTTTCAATCGAGCATTGGAGGGAAGTGCGTGGGGTAGAAACCTCAGAAAGAGAGACAGAGAGGAATACAGTATGCAGGTTGAAAATAATGTGGAATGCCGTTGTTATTCTGCAATGACGAGGTCTGCACAGGGGATGGTAGTGTGGAGAGCTGCATGAAACCTGTCTTTGAACTGCACACCGTAACAACAATAACAACAACGTGAAAGTGGGGTTTAACTAATACCAAATCATTCAGTAACTGACTTTCACTATCAAGATGGGCACATAGCATGGGCTAGAAACTGAATCCATCAAAAACGCAGGCAATCTTAGTGGCCCATAAAAGACTCACCACTCCACAGCTCAGAGAAACTCTTGCAACTTTAATACTCAACGACACACAAACACGCTTTTCTCGTCCAGCAAAGAACCTAGGAGTAATATTTGATCAGCACTTGGACTGGACAGAGCACACTACCACAGTCTCTAAGAAGATATATGCGTCACTGCATTCACTGCAGAAATACAAAAAAGCATTTCCTTTACAGTTGAAAAAGAAGCTCATTGAGATACTAATACTTCCAATTCTAGATCATGGTGATGCTATTCTGCAAGGACATAGGCTGGAGCTGGCGATGAATTCTTGAGTCAGATACATTTTTAACTTACGTTTCTACGACCATATCAGTCCCGCATACAAGCAGTTATCTTGGCTACCTGCTGATAAGCGTCGAAGTTATCATACATTATGTTTGCTGCATCGCTTCCTCAATCATTGCAAACCTTCTTACTTATCCTCAACGATTATAGTACTATCTGAACAGCACAGCAGAAACACACGCTCTCACCAAAATAAAACTCTCTCTGTACCAACACATAACACTGCAATCTTCTCTAAATCACTTTCTGTATCGGGAACACGTCTGTGGAACAATTTTCCTCAAAAGTTAAGAGAGATAAAATCAATTCAAAACTTCAAAAGACAGCCAAGGGTTCACCTTCTGTCACAATAGACATCTTTTTCTCGACTTACCAGTCTGTAGCTCACTGTTGTCAATTCCTCCTCCCCCATAAATGATTCCCTTTCCTTTCGTCAGCAGAGATCTCTAATCATACATATGTTCACTTCGTCACATCCATTGGCACTGTCATTTTTCATTCTTCTCTTCTTTCACTAATCATTTTCCCCTTCTGTTTATATTAAACTTAATTCAAATGTGTTAAACATCTATCTCCATGTAAATATCTCCTGTTATTATTAGTATTACTTTGATTTTTGTGTTATTATTATTATTATTATTATTATTATTAGCATATATTGTTATTGTTAATACTGTGTTTTTTGTTATTAAATCCTTTATGTTATTCCTGGTCAGATGTAAGAGAGGGCCCTATGGGCCTAATATGAACAGGTTAAATAACCAAATAAATAAATAAAAGTAACTTATGCACAAATTCATAGAGGTAAAACTCGAAGGGAATCATGGTAGTGACTATGTACCGACTAATATTCAATTGGCAAATGACGCTAGTTAAGTTGTCAGAACGCAGAATGTTAGTGGCACTTGCCAGGACGCAGATGGCAGCCGAGGTGAGCGCGGAGGTGGCGCCGGCGGCGGAGGCGGCGACAGGGCTGGCGGCGGCGGTGGGGGCGGCGGAGACGACGCAGCAGCAGCACCAGGAGGCCGCTGCGCCCCCGCGACCTGCGACAGGGCGGCGCTGAGCGCGCGGGGGCGGCGGCAGCGGCAGTGAGGCGGACATCCGCGGGCGGCGGCCCGCTCACGCGCTGCCTGCAAACGGCTGCACGCTGTAGCTGCACAGGCCTGCCTATCTAGCGCACTGTCTGCAAACAGCTGCACACTGTACAGGCCAGCTGGTAAGTGCACTGTCTGCAAACAGCTTCATAATGTGCAAGCCCAGCTGTCAAGAGAACTGTCTGCAAACAGCTGCACAGTGTAACTGCACAAGCCTTCCTATCTCGCACACTGTCTGCAAACAGCTCCACACTGTACAGCCCCAGCTGGCAAGTCCACTGACTGCAAACCCCTGCACAAGGTGCAGGTGGCTAGCACACTGTCTGCAAACAGCTGCACACTGTAAGGCCCAGATGACAAGTGAACTGCCTGCAAACAGCTGGACAGGTAACTCCACAAGCCTGCCTATCTACCACACTGTCTGCAAACAGCTGCACACTGTACAGGCCCAGCTGGCACGTGCACTGTCTGCAAACAGCTGCACAAGGTGCAGGTGGCTAGCACACTGTATGCAAACAGCTGCACACTGTACAACCCCAGATGACAAGTGAACTGTCTGCAAACTGCTGGACAGTGTAACTGCACAAGCCTGCCTATCTACCACACTGCCTGCAAACAGGTGTACACTGTATAGGCCCAGCTGACAAGTGTATTGTCTGCAAACAGCTGCACAGTGTAACTGCACAAGCCTGCCTATCTACCACACTGTCTGCGAACAGGTACACTGTACAGGCCCAGCTGGCAAGTGCACTGTCTGCAAACTGCTGCACACTGTTCAGGTGCAGCTGGCTGGCACACAGTCTGCAAACAGCTTCATACTGTGCACGGTCTGCAAACTGCTGCACAGTATAACTGCACAGGCCTGCCTATCTAGCTCACTCTCTGCAAACAGCTGCACACTGTACAGGCCAGCTGGCAAGTGCACTGTCTGCAAACAGCTGCACAGCTGCACAAGCCTGCCTATCTAGCACACTGTGTGCAAACAGCTACACACTGCACAGGATCAGCTGGCTAGTACACTGTCTACAAACAGTTGTACACTGTAACTGCACAAGCTTGCCTATCTAGCACACTGCCTGCAAACAGCTGCACACTGTACAGAGCCAACTGGCTAGTACACTGTCTGCAAACAGCTGCACAGCGTAACTGCACTAGCCTGCCTATCTAGCATACTGTCTGCAAACAGCTGCACACTGTACAAGCCCAGCAAGTTAGTGCACTTTATGCAAACAGCTGCATACTGTAACTGCACAAACCTGCGTATCTAGCACACTTTCTGTACAGGCCCAAACGGCTAGCAAACTGTCTTCAAACCACTGCACACTGTAACAGTATAGGTGCAGCTGGCTAGCAAAATGTCTCCAAACAACTGCATACTGTAGCTGTACAAGCCCAGATGGCTAGCACACTGTATGCAAATAGTGGCACACTGTAAAGGTGTGGCTGGCTAGCACACTGCCTGCAAACAGCTGCACACTGTAACTGCACAAACCTTCCTGGGTAGCACAATGTCTGAAAACAGCTGCACACTGTAACTGCACAAGCCTAGCTGGCTAGCAAACTGTCTGCAAACAGCTGCACGCTGTGTAGGTCCAGCTACCTCACACCATGATTGCAAACAGCTGCACAATAGAACTGCACAGATGCAGCTGCATAATACACAGTCTGCAAAATTCTTCATACTGTATCTGTATAGGTGCAGCTGTCTAGCGCATTGTCTGCAAACAGCTCCATGCTGTAACTGTACTGGTGAGGCTGGCTCATACACTGCCTGAAACAGCTACAGTCTGTACAGACGAGGCAGGCTCACACATTGTCTGGCAACATTTGCACACTGTGCCGGTCTAGGTTGCCTGCAAAGAGCTACACACTGTACAGGCCAGAGATGTCTACACATGCAGTCTGCAAAAAGGCTACAGTGTAGAGGCTGAACAGAAAATGTGTCTACAAACAGCTTCTACGTTCAGAAGTCTGGCAGGTCCACATGCTGTTTGCAAACAGCTACACTTTGTAGAGACTGAAGTGGCTGTATGCCTGTCAACAGCTGCACAGTATACATGTCCACATATTATATGCAAACAGCTGTACATTGTAGAAGCTGAACTATCTGCATGTATGCAAGCACCTACACAGTTCACAGAACTGGGTGGTCCACATGCTGTCTAAAACAGCTATCAATGTAGAGACTGAACCTGCTGCCTGCCTGCAAACAATTGCACAGTGCAGTGGCCTCACATATCCACTTGCTGCCTGCAAAACGCTATACAGTGTAGAGGCTGAATTGGTTGGCCAACTGCCAACAGTTGCACACTGTACACGTCTGGCAGGTCAACATAGTATCTATGACCAGCTGGACATTATAGAAGCTGAAAATGTTGTTCTGTCTGCAAATAGCTGCACAGTGCACAGCCGTGGCAGGGCTACATAGTATCTGCAAAGAGCTATACAGCTGAAAGTATTGTGCCTGCAAACAGTTACATAGTGTTACAGGCCTTGCAGGTAGACATGCCATCTGAAAACGGCATTACAGTATGTGGGATGAGCTGGATGTCTATCATCAGACAGCTCTACTGTGTACAGTCCTGGCATTTCTACATGGTCTCTGCAAAAATCTATGCAGAAACTGAACTGGCTATTTTGCTTTAAACAAATGAACAATGTACAGGCCTGACAGGTCCACATGTTATTTGAAAACAGCTGTACAGCACAAAGGCTGTTCTGGCTATCTGTCTGCAAACAGTTGCATGATGTACAGTTGTGGTAGGTCCTCACACTGTCTGCAGTTTAAAGGCTTAACTGGGAGACTGCCAGCAAACATCTGCACAGTGCACGATCCTGGAAGGTCCAGACACTGCCTCCAAACAGCTGCTCAGTTTACAGTCCTGGCATCTCCAAAATCTGTCTGCAGAGGCTGAACTGTCTGTATGCCTATACGCAGCTGTACAGTGTACAGTCCTGTTAGATTCACTATGCCCACACTCTAACAGCAGAAAGCTGCACAATGTACAGCCCCTTCAGGTCACGTAATACCTGCAGTATTTTCTTCAGTTCAGAGGCCTTGTCAACTCAGATAAATACAATATCATTTCCTGATACCACTTAAATAGTGCCCTGTAATCTCACTTCATCCTTCAGATGTGAAACTACACAGCAGACAGCTATACAGTTTTGGGGTTGACGTCTATACGAAATCGACCACTTGATGTGGGTCAGACGCAGAACGGGAATAAGATCTGAGGGGTGCTGCAGTAGAGTTGTTAGCTGAGACGAGAGATTCTAGCATGTTAAAGGGTCTTTAGAAAAGTATGTTGTCAAAAACTGTTATTGATAACGGTACAAACCACTGTGTGGTTACTAACAGTATGCGTTGCTTGTTTTTTATTTATTGTAATTTAAATTTAAACATAAAGGTGAAGCAATGAATTTAAATTTAAATAACAAGAACTGGCTGTTAATGCAAGCAGGCGCTCTTCAGCTGAAAGAATCGAACTAAAATTAACATGGCATGCATAGAGATGAAAAAATGGTGACAAAAATCAAAAGATAATTCGAATGTACATGATGACAGTGTTGAAGAATTAAAACATGATTTGATGCAGGGAAAAGAGTGTAGTCTTAAGCATAAGCACAATGGGATAAACAGGCACAAAGTAAATGTAACACATGCACATCTAAAAGAAACACTACTTGTCGGCTGTGGATTGGCCATTCACTGTGCGTTTAGAAAAGTAAAGACCACAATGATAAGACAATATAATCAGAAAGCACTCACTAAAACGCTGAAGATGATGAGAGGGGGGGGGTTGGGCGTGGTGGAAAAGCAGGGTGAAGAATGTGGGGAGGGTTGGGAGGGGCTACAAGACCAGGGGGAGGTATTATAGGGGTAGGATGTCACAGGAAGCTGGAGATGGGGTAGGAGGGTAGCAAAGGGCTGGAGTTAAGACTGGGGAGAGGGTAAGAATAGCAGGAGGAGGAGAAAGGGAGGGACAAATGGGAACGTCAGGGAAAGGACGGAAAGAGGGAGGGTACAGCTGGTAGGAACGGTGAATGTTGGGATGGAGGGTGCAGGTTGGAAGGGTGCAGAAATTGCAATGGGAGAGGATTTGAAGAGTGGACAAATAAAGGGCGTGGGGGGGGCGAATGGTGCAGTGATGCAGACGGAGCAACGGAATGGGAGGAAGGGATAGACGAGAGAATTGGGAAGATCTGACTTGCGGGAGAGGCACCAGAGGTGGAGTTGCATGTGTTCAATGTAGAGGATGAGGTGAGGGAAAGGAATAAGGTCTTAGAGGAACCACATGGGGGAGAGAGGAGAGAGGGGGATGTGAAAGGCGATGCAGAGGGCATGGCACTCCAGGATCGCTAGCGATTTGTAGATGGACCCAGGGGCGGTGAGGTGGAGATCCAGGCAGGATGTACTGAACAACGGATGGGTTGTTAAGGATGGTGGAAGGGTGTATGTCCCAGGTTGGACCAAGTCCAGGAGAGAATGTGGTCTATGGTTGAGCCTAGGTACTTGATGGGCGAGTAAGGTGGATGAGGGCGATCATGTAGGGTAAGGTAGAAGTCATGTGATTGGAAGGAGGGGATGGTCCGGTCTACCATGATCGCCTTGGTTTTATTGTGGTTTATATACAGGAGCCACTGGTTACATCATTTGACAAAGAGGTAGAGTGTTCCTGGAGAACACCCTCCTACCCCTTCCCCAGCTTCATTTGACATCCTTCCCCCACAGTCCCTTCCCTGTGACCCTATGGCCCCTCCCAACCCTCCCCACATTCTACTCCCTGCTTTTCTCTGTGATTGGAAGGAGGGGGTGGTCCGGTCTACTGTAATCGCCTTGGTTTTATTGTGGTTTATATACAGGAGCCACTGGTTACATCATGTGACAAAGAGGTAGAGTGTTCCTGGAGAACACCCTCTTGAGCTTCCTTTGACATCCTACCCCCACACTACCTTCCCCCTAACCCTATGGCTCCTCTCAACCCTCCCCACATTCTACTCCCTGATTTTCTCTGTGATTAGAAGGAGGGGGTGGCCCGGACTGCCGTGATCACCTTGGTTTTATTGTGGTTTATATACAGGAGCCACTGGTTACATCATGTGACAAAGAGGTCAGGTGTTCCTGGAGAAGATATTGGGACCGGGTGAGAGTGGGAGTCAAGGCATGGAAGGCAGTGTTGTCAGTATACTGGGAGTGGTGTATGGAGGGGGGGGGGGCTCCAACTTAGGCATGTTGGAGATATAGGTAGTCAGAGAGAACGGATCGTTGGGGTATGCTGGCAGAGAGTTAGGAAAGATGGGAGTGAGAGTTATGGACAGTTACATAGGAGGAACAGTTGGGAAGGAAGGAGGTAATACCCCGGAGCAGGTTGATGGGAAGTGCGTAGGTCTAGAGTTTAAAATGGAGGCCAGGATGCCAGACCTAGTCATAGGCCCTTTCCAGGTGCAAGGTGACCGCGTTGCTCCAGTCACAGACAAAAATATACAGATGGGAAACCTCCGCCCAGTCACACGCTCAGGGGTGCGGGGTGGAGGGGTGCTGAAACAGTTCCATAAGATTTCCAATGATGGTGCTGAGGTCAGTAGCAGCCCTTTGAAACTGGCCAGAGCAGGCGGCAGGTAGCGGCTGTCACCACCACCACCTGCCCTCAAACGCCGACACACCGGACACAGCCCCTTAGCCTCCCCTCCATGTGACCCTCAGAAGCACCTCTAGTGTGGTCTACTGGCTCTAAGCTGCTAGCATCTTACGGAACTACGAGGGGAGCGTAGGACATTGGTTTAGGGGGGGGGGCTTCCTCTCTGTATATGTTACTCTGTGCTCCAGTTTATAAGGTCAGGTGTTCCTGGAGAAGACATTGGGACTGGGCAAGGGTGGGAGTCAAGGCGTGGAAGGCATTGTTGTCAGTATACTGGGAGTTGTGTATGGAGGGGGGGGGGGCTCCGACTTAGGCATGTTGGAGGTATAGGTAGTTAGAGGAAACGGATCCTTGGGGCATGCTGGCAGAGAGGTAGGAAAGATGGGAGTGGGAGTTAGGGACAGTTAAGTAGGAAGGGCGGTTGGAAAGGAAGGAGGTGATACTCAGGAGAAGGTTGAGGGGAAGTTTGAAGAGGAGGCCGGGATGCCAGACCCAGTCCTAGGCCCTTTCCAGGTGCAAGGAGCCTGCATTGCTTCAGTACACGGACTATATTTCATAAGCAGTGGCAGTGGCAGACGGCGGGCTTACCGCGTCGCCCCCTGGCGGCGTGCCGGCCGCTACCCGCCGTCCTGGAGGCGGCGCCGGCGCGGCAGCAGCAGCGGCAGGCGGCGGGCGAGCCGTGGGCGGCGGGGGCGGCGGGGGCGGCGAGGGCGGCGGGCGCGTAGTAGTGGGGCGGCGGGCCCGTCACTGGCGCGGGGCGGGGGCGGGCGCCAACGCAGCCCTCAGCCCGCATGCCCGGCCCGAGCCAGCCTCCTGCGACACAAGGCGGGGGCCGACGCTCAGACACCTGCTGTCTGTCTGTTCGCGACGCAGGGGAACTTACCACTTTGGCTGGCTATGAGCACTGGTCTAGATGTGTTCCTGCTGCTTGTGGGTGTTATAATCACACTACATGGGCATATCACAATTTGTACAAGGGGCTGGGATTCGAACCAGATACCTCCTGCTGGCTCATGATACAAGTGTAGGCCTAGTACTCACACCCGACAAAAAAGCATTAACTAATGAAAATGTAAATGATGTCTTTCAGAAAATTATTAACCCTTTCATTCCTACATTATGAAATCAGCTTTGGAAAAATTAAAAATCAGTGTTTTCTATATTAATACAGTGCAGTAAATATCAAAATATGTGTTCTAAAATTTTTGGTCGAACTATTTATTTTTTTGTATAAAACTTTCTTGGACTTCTTGCCGCGTCAATTCTTGATAAAATCTCAAGCTTTCGAAGATATCCTCCATCTTCTTCGTCAGGAGCCGCTGACTGACAGTGCTGGTGCTGTGGTGACCTTAAATAGCTCATGGATGGCTTATGATTGGTCGTCTTCTGATTGGTCGGTCGCTACGTCACGCTGTCACAGATTCAGTCTACGTCTGCGCTGGTGGCGCCACCCCTCCCGTTGTAATGAAGACGTTGTGCGACACGTCTCTGCTGCATATCTGTATCACGCGCTCGTTTCCAAGCACCCCTAATGGCCGAGTGCACCAACGTCGGTCAAAAAGCACGATAATCAAGGGTTCCGAGAACACGGTCAAAAGTTAACCGCGGTTAAAACGTCTCTGCGGTGCACCAACGTTAATCACCGGTCAGCAAACCGTCGTCAGCCAATCGTACATTTGATCGTGATCAAGTCCGTGTAGCGCAATGGAAGGCACCCAAGTTATGCAAAGGTGTTAGTTGAGCTTACCTACATGTGTATTCTATCTTTGGTGAATGACGACAGTACCACGTGATTTGTATGTACAAGATTGTAAATACCGTAAAATTGTACGATGCTTCTCGCCGGGCTGCAGTGGTTATGTTGGCACCAATGGTAATGACGGCAACTAAGATGACCAATAAATATTTTTTCGTGACAACTTCAATTAAAACGAAAATTATTTTCTTCTGAACGGACAAGGGTACATACAAGAACATTTCAACGATAGAGCAGGTACAGCATTAATTTTGCTGCGAGTGAAACGAGCAGCAATAACATTTATTCTGTAGCTTGTGAAAAATATTAACGCAATTCTACACTTCATTGTTCATCTGTTGCCAACATAAGCACTGGAGCCCAGCGAGAAGCGTCGTAATATTTTACCGAATCCAGTCATATTGCAAAGAGAAATGATTATTAAAAAACACCCTAAGACAGATGTATATAATTACATAAATTATGATTTATTGTTTCGAACAAATCAACACAAATGCCATTGTTGTACACAGCGCATTTTCCCATGCACCGCATGTTCACCTGGTAACAGAAATATACAGATAACATGTTTTAATAACACGAAAGCTTTACGATTATAGTTACGGAACATCTCGTCATTTTTGATTCAAAACTTTTTCTGAATTTCATAGTTACCTTACTGGAAGTATTCATTAATTATGGCGCGGCGAACTGCTATTCCTGGCAATGTGTCGTCGCGATATATGTTACAGTTGTCACCAATAAGTATGTTAAATGCACCAGTTGCAAATGCTCTTAACGTAATCAACAGTGTGTTCATAGGCGAAATAGGGTTATTTCTATCGGTAGGAAATTCTAACATGTCATTGATTTGGTTTAACAACCACCACACTTTCTTCGTACAAACAAAATCTTTCTTCGAACTTTTTGTCACTGTACTCTTCAAAAGAGTCCCTCTTTCCACAATCACTACGTTCCGGTTTTGATCCCGATTTAAATGATCGAGGTAAAATAAATCTTTGTCAATTCCGTCTAAAACATCAAAACGCGCCGCCATCTTGATACTGCACACTCGTGTAACCCTGGTCATCTCGACAAAACCGGGCGTCAGCCGCGATCAAATTTAACCGCGATCAACTCCCTCGTTTAACTTTGATCGGTGTCGGTGCACCAGAAACTTGAGTTGACCACGGTTAAATGCCGATTTGACCGCGATTAACTTTTGACCGAGGTTGGTGCACTCGGCCATAAGATTACACCCGCTGTCACGGTTGAAGAAGTTGTTCTCACATATTCTTATTTCTACAGCCTCTTTGATTACAGAGTCCCAGTATGTGGAGGCCTGGGACAAAATTTTTGTTTCGTCGAACAAAATTTTATGTTTGTTCGTGAGGCTGTGCTCAGCGACCGCTGATTTCCGCAGTTCTCGCTTTTTAATATGCCGCTGGTGTTTCGCACAGCGTTCGGAATCGGTACGAATAGACTGACCAATATAATTACTTCCTCACTCACGCGGTATGTTGTATATTCCGGGGATCCTAAGGCCGAGGTTATCCTTAACAAGGCGCAGCATCTCCTTAATTTTCCTAGATGGTCGGAAAATCGATCTTATATCTTGTCTCCCCAGAACTCTGCATATTTTGATTTTTTTTATGTCTTGTATTTCGTGCACAACATAGACGTTTGTATCGAGGTATTTTATTATTTGGACGTTATTTTGTTGACAGTTAACACCGTCAGGTCAATAATGCTAGCATAATCTTCGCCATATCACCAAAGAGAAGGTAATTCACTGCTGGAATAAAATAAAAGGAATCACAGTCACGCTCACACTCTCAGCCACGTATAGACGGCAACGCAACAGAACCTCCAAGATGGACAGACTAATTCATCAGAAGTGGCTACACGCCGTACCAAGCGGCGAAATGTCGTACTAGAAGCATGTTGTTCAGCAACAAATATGCAATTTTAAGCATTGATACACAAAATACGGCATAAATCAACGTTTAATACGTTGTTGTCCAGGAATAACACTGGGAATGAAAGGGTTAAGCGGTTCTCTGCAAACTGGCTCTTAATAAATTTTGATGAAACATAGCCTATACAGTTCCATACTTTAAATGACATATTCAAAAAACTTACGGGTTTGCAGTCAGGTATGAAAATCGACGTCGGTAGACATTTCGGCAGAAGCACACCCTGCAATTCCCAAGGCAATACTGCAGCGAGGAAGCAATTTACAATGACGTTTAAAGCCTCGAATCTCAAGGACAACGGAAAGACAACACATACTGAGCAAGCAAACACACGGCGCTATCACACGAGAAAAGAGGAAAACCAACATCAATATCGATAAGGTCTGAACTTTCACCGAGGCCTAAGCGTTTGCCTGTTGTTGACTTTATTAATTCTATCGAACAGCCTGTTCTTACTCTACCTTCAGATTCTAAAGAGGAGGTTAGGAGGGAAGCTTGTCGTGTGATGACTACGGCACGTCCGCCAGTTCAAATGTTTGTATAGCTTATGGGACTTAACTACGGGGTCATTAGTCCCTAAACTTACAAACTACTTCTGAACTAGCTAACACCAAGGACGGCACAAATATCCATGCACGAGGGGGGATTCGAACCCCCTGCCGTAGTGGCCGTGCAGACCGTGACTGACGCGCCGCAGTCCTCTCGGCCACCGCGGCCGCCCGTCCGCCAGTGTGTAACATAACAACTGCTGAGGCAGCTACTTCACGTTCACTTAGGGCGGAGCCTGATATTGTTATTTTGCCTGCGGACAAGGGAAATGCTACTTTTGTTTTAAACAAGAAGGCTTATGTTTAAAAAATGCAGTGTTTACTTGAATCTTGCTGCTCACCCAACAAAAGGTGTTGAGCGGATGATTAATAATTTCTTTAAGAAACGTTCCTGGTCACAAGAGACGAAGGATGTCCTCTTATATCAACTGTGTCAAAAACTGGTGCGCCGACGTACCATGTAGCAAAATATCTTCTGGTTTATTGAGCTACCTTGTGGGACATTCTAAGCATAGCATTAAGAACTCTTTATATTTCTTACGTCGATCTGAGGGAGTGCATTTAAATGACTCTGACATTTTAGTCAGTTTTTATATGGTGTCTCTCTTCACTCGCCTTGCTCTGTCTGATTCGTTGCAGTTAATGAACTAGGTTGGGCACTGAATTAACGAATTTATTTCGACATATCTTGACTTCCACCTACTTCTTTTTTAATGAGCAGTATTACGAACAGTCTGATGGAGTTGCCACAGGACATACCTTGTCACCTATCATTGCTAATTTATTCATGGAGGACTCTGAAGATTGTGCACTAGAGTAAGCGGCGTTCAAACATTCTTGTTTTATTCAGATATGTAGACAATACATTTGTTATTTGGCCTCACATTACTGAAAACTTGAATAATTTTTTTTAAACATCTAAATTTAATCCACCCTAACATCTGTTTCACCATGGAGGTAGAAAATAATGGTTGCCGTCTCTTCCTTGATATATTGGTTAGGAGGATGGTAGAGGGTACGTTGAGACGTGCTGTTTATAGGAAGCTAACTCACCAATATTTGTATCTGCAGCCTGATACTTGTCACCACCCAGTTCAGCGAGAAGGGGTTCTACGTACCTTAGTGCACAGGGCGCACCTCATCTCAGACACGGAAAGCTTGTCTACCGAGTTGTCACCTGTAGAGGTCACTTTCTCCAGAATGGTTATAGTGAAGGACAGATTAAAATAGCGCTGCGTTATCAACCAAAGGTGCAAAGGGATAGTGGTGACAGCACAGGGGTAGCACCGAAGGCAGTGGCCTTCCTGCCATGTATAGCTTATGGGACTTAACTACGGGATCATCAGCCCCTAAACTTACAAACTACTTACGCGCCGCAGTAAGCTCGGCCACCGCGGCCGGCTTTATGTGTTGACATCGCCGCATAAGAAGAAGTCGTAAAATACAAACGCTTGTATTGTGTGAAAAAAATGATATTATGGATATAGACCGTTTTTAGTTCCTATAAAGGCATAACATAACTTTAACACATATTGTTGAGAAAACGTAAGACAACTGATGCTGTTTGTAAAACTGATTTTTCGTCTTCTACTCTCATGGTGGCTGCTAAGTGATGCGCAGAGCAACAAAAACAGCTATTAACTTAATAAGTTTCACCTAAGCACATGTAAAAACAATAACCATGGCATTAAGATTAGGAATTACGGAGAAATAACGTTAACTGTACTGCTAAAAGCGTTTTAGGATATGATTAGACGTTTTGTTGTTAAATTCAACGCCTCATTTCAGTTATGTATGAGAAAAACTACATCTGTCAGCTCCACTTCACATTTCTTGTAACGACGAAAACGGCTTGTTGTCCCGAGTCACGTGACTGAGATGTTGGTTTCAGTGTAATGACGTCACGCGCAGTCTATATTATCTAAGGTCTATGAGGGTAACGACGCTTGACGAACCATTACTAAGCGAGTCGTGGTACTGCTGGCTCTGACCTGTGGCTTCTTGGGTCCGCTTGACCGCGCTACCATTCGGTGCCAGCGTCGCCCACATGCGGTGCTAATCGCGAACGCGCCCCTTTATGCAAGCGGTCGCCTTATCCGCGGGCCCACATTCTCTAAAGCGTTGTTCTTCGCCTTTAGTGCGGCCAGAATTTTACGGCGCTTGCGGCCGTAACTCCCAGCCTTCGTCAGAGACCGCCGAGTCATAAAAGGCGCACACTTTGTCCCTGAGCGCCGAGATATATCCCCCAGCACCATCGCGGTTCGCCAGCTCGCCTTCTAGGTTTCACATACGCTGCTTTTACAGATGTGGCTGTTGGGGTAAGGAAAACTCGTTATTATTTTTTTGCTACAGGATAATTAAAGCAAATATTAATCAAGAACAGCATATTGCCGCGAGAGACCACGTACACCGCCTGCCGGCGTGATGCAGGGGATAGCGTCACGCACTGCGGTGCTAAAGATCGCCGGTTCAATCCCGCCCAGCGGCAAAAATCTATTTATTTGTAATTAACATTTCCAGAATGTTCTACACCTTTCTTATTTTCACTTGTAAATTCTACTTGTTTCTTATGTTAACTGTTATTCTCATTTCTGGTAAATTCTGTCTGTGTATAAATAGCAGAGCACTCTGCACGAGAGGCAGTTAGTGCTGCGTGTATGTTGAGTTCGTAATAAACCAGCTTTCAGTATCAGTGCTGTGTTCAGTTACCTTCGAAGTCAAACCTGCTTCCATTTCAACGCGACATTGTTTGGTGGAGGCGCCGGGTATCCTGTACAACATCTGCATCACGTAAAAGCCGTTGCGTACACGGACTTGAACCGGAATACAAGGGATATACCGAGTACGTCCTTCCGAAAGTCCGTATCATCAGAAGAAGCATGGACACAAAACCATCGGTCAGCCAGCTGCACATCAGAAACCCCTCGGTGTTCTCTGGAGACGCTGGACAGGACCCAACAAGTGGCTTAAAGGGTTCGACCGAGTCGCCAAGTACAACAGGTGGGATCATACGATGTGCTTGGCCAACGTTTGTTTCTACCTGGACGGAACAGCCCAGCAATGGTTTGAGAACAACGAAGACAAGCTGAACGACTGGGAAACGTTCCAGACTGAACTTAAGAAGACGTTTGGAGACCGCCAGCGACAAATCCGTTCGGCGGAAGAACAACTGAAGAACCGGGCCCAACGACATGGTGAGCCGACACAATCGTACATACAGAATGTTTGCCCCTGTGTAACATAGTCAATCCGAACATGACCGAGGCGGTCAAAATCAAGCACTTGATGAAGGCAACACATGGAGCCTCTTTATCCAGTGCATCTTTCCTGCACATGCCGCGACGTTCCGATTTTTCATTCATGTGGTCCGTCCAAGAACGTCGTGGTCTGCAGCGTTTAAGTCTCCCCGGTGGTTTCCATTCAAAGGTTATCTTTGGCCACCGATGATCTGGCAATCTCAGCATATGTCTGTACCATTTTAGTGAACAGCTATCCAATCTATCACTGTCTCATCTGCCTTCATTCTAGCTTAGTTTTTCTTTCGATTCTGGATATTCTTGCACCCCTATAATGTATGGCTCAGTCCATTTAATTAATATATGCACAGACATATTTAAATTTTCCCACCTGTCACATAACTGCTTTGCCATTGATGTGTACTTCAAATTTAGCGACCGGATATTCTGTTTGGTTAGACTTAGTCTCCATCTGTCATATTCCTGATATAGCTGTCATATCATGAAGTCAGGATCATAATCATCTTGTGCTAGAATGGCTAGATCGGCAGCAAAACGTAATGAAATCATTTGTACATCGACATTGATTGCCATTCTTATGCAGTAATTCTTCCAACTTCGGAGAGCAGTTCCTACGTACAACTTGAACAAGATGAGATACAGCAAATTTCAAATGTTCAAATGTTTGTAAAGTCTATGGGACTCAACTACGGGGTCATCAGTCCCTAAACTTACAAACTACTTATGGACTAACTAAGATTAAGGACGACACAAATATCCATGCCCGAGGGGCGATTCGAACCCCCGACCGTAGTGGCCGTGCAGACCGTGACTGGAGCGCCTCAGTCTCCTCGGCCACCGCGGCCGGCACTGCAAATTTATCTCAACCATTTGCGACGCTAACAGCTGCTGATACCTTTGTTACTTTTTATATTTGCACCGTATTGTCTCTTATCCCTTTTCTTATTCATAAAGTCTGTTCAAAAATTCCGAAACATTCCTAATTTCGTACCGATAGATTATTGGAGCGAAATGCAGTTGTCAATCATGCTCACGCCTATGTGGAATGTGTGTTACATTATCGTAGACCGTTAGTTATTGCTCAATGTTGTATATCATTTTTACGAGTTAAATTTTTATACGCCTGACGTCAGTATTAAATTCTGTGCGAAACTCAAAATTTGTATATAGATACACCAAATGTGCAGGAAGCTTACAGCGATGAGTGACGACGTCCTCCAAGTCCAAAAAAATCTCGTCAGGTCAAGTCAAATGTCAGAACCTTGGTGATAGTTTCTTTGACTTTGAAGGATTAGCTCATCATTAATCGTCCAACAGAGAAAAAAATGTTAATTGGTGGTATTTTGGGACGTGTTACTGCGCATGCGAGAAGATTTTAGGAGAAAACGGCCTGAAATGTGATGGGACAATTCATGGCTCTTGGATCTCGATAACGTCCCAACCCATTGATCCCTGTTGGTGCGTGTTAAGTCAGAAACAAGGAAACCACTGTGCCGCCTCATCCTCCCTGCCCCCCCTCCCCCCCGTGAGCTTGGTTTCATCTAAAAAGTTGGAATTTCCCTTGAAAGAATGTATGTTTACAATGACAGACGAGATAAAAGACAATTCGATGACGGCGCTTCGCGGTATACAAAGAGCCTACAAAGACAACCAAAAGTAGAAATGGCGGTGGGAGTGGTGAATCAATCGTGAAGGAGATCCTCCACAATAAATTAAAGGGAAGGGTAGAGAAATTTTGTAGAAACAGATCCGAAATTGTTTGAACAGCCCTGTTTCAAAAGAACAAACACCACAAACACCTTATAAAGTAAGTCTGTGACGGGTACTGATCTTTTCTTCAATGCGGAGGCACTCCTAGGCCCTTACTATTATGGGAATCGGTTTGAAAAAAACAACGGGTTTGAGTAATATTGGGCAGGGTATGTTGATAATTTGTAATGGACGGGAGGCGATCTAGATTACATGGTACTTATTCCGTAGATTATGAATACGACACTTCGTAATGATGTGGAACATGTCAGGTTAATAAATGGTGTATTTGCAAGATATTACATTTTCGAAAATATTACACGCCACATTTTTCAAATTGACTAATTTATATATATAAATTCATCTAATTTGCCATTCAGAAATTCTTTTAATTTTTTTAAAATGGTTGTTGGCTATCTGTCAGACTTGTGATGCTATTTGGTAACTGACCAAAGAATTTTGTGAGCATAATTCACCCCTTTCTGTGAAAAAGCTAGATTTAACCTAGATTAGTGAAGCTCATTTTTTTCTCCTAGTGTTGTAGCCATGCACACTGCACCGCAAATATTGCGGAAACGGGAAGTGCGATTGATGTACGGTTTTCACAGAATGGATTGGTAGTCAAGGACTCGTATTGTTAGCCAATAAACAGATTGTAAAAATACCTAGAAAGTGTGAGTACAAAGAATTTTGAATTACATTTTATAACGTTTGGTTTGGCAGCTACAACCATTCAAATTTTGGGGGCGGAGGCTACGACAAGTGTATCTGACTGGCAGGTGGTCATGAGACAGTGGGCCGTGCCCCAGGGGCTAGCCACTCGGTCAGTCAGCTACGCTATCGCATCGCCGCCCCCGAAACTTTATACGATTGTAGCTGTCAAACTAAACGTGATAAAAATGTTATTCAATATTCTTTTTACACAGCTGGTGTCAAAATTTCCAGTGCATGATAGAAACAACCATTGTTCCTTTTAAAAACCTGTGTGTTTGCATAAAAATGAGTAATATTACGATCTGTTTGTTGGCTAAAACTACGAGCCCCTGATTACCAATCCATTCTGTGAAAACCGCACATCAGTCGCACTTCCCGTTTCCGCGGTATTTGCGCTGCAAGTGTTAGGTGATTCACCCTGTATATATTGTGGAGCTACTGTGAAGATCCCTAGTTATTAAAATAAGTTCCTGCTGGATGATCTTGGAATTATTCTGATTACATAGTTTTGTGATGATCACTCTGTCCTTACTGGTGTAGGGGTCAGCTCAATTGCCTAGGAAGTAAGAGACCTGGGTTCGAATCCCAGCCGGGTACATATTTTTAACCTTTACCATTCGCAGTTAATGTCGTAAATTCAGTAATTATGTGTGTTATGTAAGACCTCGTATTGTAGGCACTACTTAAATAGATTTTTTTGGAGCTGCTTGGAACGTTCTCACCAAATTAGTTTAATCCCGCGCGATGCCCGGGTATTCATCTGTTCCACTTTTCTACTAGTCTCTCTCCTTTTCCCTCCTGTCTCTGTGCAGCTCTTCCTCCCTCGTCTCTCAGTCTACAGTATGTAATGAAATAACCGTCTATTTGTTTACATGTGCGATGCACCATCGATAAATATAATGGTAATGTCTTCGTCTACCTCTCCCTTCCCCCTTTCACTGCGTACTGCTGAAGCATCGTCGGTACCCATGAAACAAACAAAGGCGAATACAACTCACACAAATATATGTGCTCAAACATCAATAACAATCAAAACAATACATTCTTTACTTAATCACTGAGGAACTGCGAAATTGAGCTTTATGAGGAAAATAGTGGACGGAAAAATATATGTCCCACTACAACACCGGCCTTGCACAAAGCCAACGGACCGCAACAGCGACTTAATTTTAGAATGTGGTCGAAACGTACATTTCACTGGGCCACACATTCCTCATCAAAAACTTAATGGACGGAGGTACCTTAGGTTTCGCGATGCGAACAACGCCGCACCCGTAATATTACGGGCACCCACCCTCATTCAACTCTTAGTTCTCACACATAATATCCGGAAATTGAATGTTTGTTGCCAATGCGATCTGTGTTTTGTCACGATGTTAACTAAAGAGAAAAGGAATATATATATATATATATATATATATAGGGCGTTTCAAAAACGATGGCGAAAAACTTCACGGTTGAAGGAAGGAGGAAGGAATCTTAGGGTTCAACGTCCCGTCGACAGCGTGGTCATTAGAGAAGGAGCTTACGCTCGGATTTTCGTGTGAGGATAGGGGAAGGAAGTCAACCGTGCCCTTTGAAAGGAACCATCCCGGCATATGTCTGGGGCGAATTAGGAAAATCACGGAAAACCTAAATCTGGATGGCCGGAGGTGGATTTGAATCACCATCCTTCCGAATACGACTCCAGTGTGTTACCACTGCGCTACCTCGCTCGGTTTCACGGTCGAAAGTTCACGATAATAGAAGCAATTATGTCACAGCAAACGATCGGTTTGCGAGATAATTACGTATGTATGGTTGCAACCCGCCACTGACGTCAATGTAAAAATCGTCCTACTTATTACACATTAATTTGAAAGTTAGACATTTTATTTACAGACGAAGAAGGACTCACACGCGATGGTGTTTTGAATTATCCTAGATCATCATCATTATCATTAGAGACTGATTATGCCTTTCAGCTTTCAGTCTGGAGCATATTACCTCTAATAAAATTCCTCCATGATCCCCTATTCAATGCTAACATTGATGCCTCGTCTGATGTTATGTCTTTTACTTAAAAATCATTCTGCACCGAATCTAAGTACTTTCTTCTTGGTCTACCTCGACTCCTCTTACCCTCCACTAATGAACTCATGAGTCTCTTATGTAACCTTGCTTCTGCTATGCGTGTAATATGACCCCACCATCTCAGTCTGTTCGCTCTAACTGCTTCATCTATCGTGTTCATTCCCAGCTTTCCTTTTTTCCCATCTATTGGTACCTGGAATCATTCTTGCTACTTTCATATCTGTAACCTCTATCTTATACAACAAAGTTGGTCGAAAGATAGAGCGGTGCACTGCTAACTTAGTCTTGGTACTTACTTCCTTTTTGCAGAAGACAGTAGATCTTAGCTGAGCACTCACTGCATTAGCTTTGCTGCACCTTGATTCCAGTTCTTTCGCTATGTTGCCATCCTGTGAGAAAATACATCCCAGGTACTTGAAACTGTCTACCTGTTCTAACTTTGTTCCTCCTATTTGGCACTCAATCTGTTTGAATCTCTTTCCCACAGACATTACTTTCGTTTTGGAGATGCTGATCTTCATATCATAATCCTTGCACCTCTGATCGAGCTCTGAAATATTAGTTTGCAACCTTTCAATCGAATCGGCCATTACAACTAAGTCATCCGCATATGCGAGACTGCTTATTTTGTTTTCACCTACTTCAATCCATCCCTGCCAGTCTAGATAGTACACATTAATTTGAAATTTGGACTATCTTCCAGGATTGCTTGAGTATGTTCCACTTCAGCAACGTCAGAGTATGTGGTACATGCGTGATGGAGCTCCGGCACATTTTGCTGCCGCTTTGAGACGGCATCTAACGCGCTGATACGGCCAGAGACGGATAGGTCCAGGCGAACCTGTCTGTCCCTTGACCTCCAAGATCATCTGATCTAAATCCTTTGGATTTTTGTGTATGGGATCACCTCAAAAGCGAAGTTCACAGCACACCTGTTAACAACGGTTGAGGACTGGAGCGCAGAGATGTACACGCTTGTTAAGAATTCCGAAGCGATCCAGGGGTTTTCGAAATAATTCTAAATTCACTTCAGAAACGAACAGTGCATTGCATCCAGATGCAAGGAAGACTCTTCGAACACCTCCTTCAACAGGTAACCCATACGTGAAATCTGAATTAAATTCGATGTGAAACCTAATAGTAAAAAAAAGAAATGTATTCGCAATTGGGAATATTAATCAGCATCAGCTGTATGGTGTAATGGTGACATATGAAAATTTGTACAGGTCCGGGACTCGAACCCGGATTACCATTACGCTACCCGCTTTTGCTTCCCGGAATGGCCCAAACCTTCATATGCCACACATTGTCTACTGCCCATGAGTGCTCGTACATTCTATGATGTAAATCCCGCACAGGGTGAGACTTTTTAGTACATTTGTCGCAAGCCATGCTATGACTGATTTTAAATACGATGTGCAGTGTCCGTGCAATAAACACGGACACTGCACATCGTATCTAATAGTAAAGGCTAAACTGCAAATTAATTTGCACTAACTAGGACGATGCTTACAATAAAGTCAACAAAATGTGAACTAAATGCAACGTAAATCTTAATAGTAAAGTCTAAATTTCAATAATGTGTACTAACTAGGAAGATGTTTACAATGACGTCAGTGGCGACTTAGAACCGTACATTCGTATTCATCTCGCAAAAGGCTCGTTTGCAGACCCATGTTTACTGGGACATTTTTACTTCTGCTATTGTTTACTTTCAACCCTGTAAGTTTACGCCATCCTTTTTGATACACTCTTTATATAACAAGAAGATGAAGATATCGTGACCGCGGCGGATTAGCTGCGCGTACTGAAGCGCCGTCTTGTGGTGCGCGTGGCCGTCAGCCGTCGGGGGTTCGAATCACCCCTCGGGCATGGATGTTCATGTCGTCTTTAGTGTAAGGTAGGTCATAAATAGTTTGTAACTTTAGGGACTGATGACCCCGCAGTTAAGTCCCTTAAGTTTAACAAACATTTGAAGATATCGTGATTTTGTAATGTACGTGGATGCGGGTGATCCTAATTCAATATTCAAGGACACTCGTCTACACAGCCAAAAGACACGGGGAAGACTGAAAGCATTGATTTTATTCTACAATTTTTCAAGCATAGAATGCTGAGTTTTACTTCATTATCACGTAGATACTATGTTGCGTTGTTTCACAGTGTACTTTGTGTCACATGGTGCTTAAACGTAACATTTACAGGACTGAAACAGTAGACCATTCTTGTAAATCACAATTTATAAGATGTAACCATTTACATAAATACAAGCCCCGAGCTATGTGATATGGCGGTCGTAAATCTGTACGATCTGCGGTCGGCTTACACAGCACCTAAGCAAGGTAACACCGTTTAGCTTCTCCGACCAGTCGGTTGTGGTGTATCCCCCTCAGTTCCAGCTAACTGCGTCCGTAGCGACCCACTTGAGGATATCCCAGAGGACCTGTTAGCATGCTCCAAGAAGCCTCCATCTACGACCAGGTAAGAACAGAATTACAGGCCGACAGTATACGGTTAAACGGACGGAGACTCTAAACCCACGAATCCACTGAAACCTGATACCGTCCATCAAGGAATAAAACAGTATAAAATTCGTTCGTAGAGAAACTACTCACATCACTTTGTATGCTTGTCAGTTCACAATATATATTTAAAAAAAAATCCTTTTTCAGCACAATGTATCGATCGTACAATTTAAGCCACGGGGAAGATTACTGACGAAATAACAAGCGTATTAAAACAAAAACACAAGGATATAGCAGGAAAATGCCATGCGCAGATTTGCATTTGCTAAAATGTGGGGTATGATCATTTTAAAATCTCGTTGTCTGCTTTATATCAAATAGATGTCGGGTATGGCATAGTCATCAGCCATTTAAATTCGTTCTTTTCAGCCAAATACCCAGCAGGCTTACAGTATTACAAAGAGAAACCTCAACGGGTTCGTGTGGAAAGGAAGACCCTTGGTCTAATTGTGGTAAATTGTGTTTGTGGTTACGTGTGTGCATTTGTGTATGTACCTCGTGTGTGTGTGTTTTTGTGTGTGTGTGTGTGTGTATTTTCTGTGGACATGCTTAGATTCAGCAGTAAAAGAAACTTTATATGGGAGGGTAGCCACTTAAAGTTTTACACTATTCCTATACTTCTCTCTTCTGTTTCAACTTTTCGCACTGCCTTCTTTGTGTATCTTTAGTAAGAGAATTGCAGTTACGATACCTGTATATTATATGCAACAAGAATGTCAGTTTGTAATTTATAGAAATCTGCATTTTAATTCGGATCTTGATTAAATTTAGCAGACTTCAACTTCAAAACAAAAGGATAATAAATGACTATACAAAATTTTGGGCGATTTAAGATGGATGGTACCCTAAATCAGACATCGAAACTGTTTTCCGGATGACCATGAACGTTGGCACATATGTGTATCTTTTCATGTAGGTTTTTATACTCCGCAACCCACGGTACGGTGCACGTCGGAGAGTACCTCGCAATAAAGTTCATCTGTGATTCAGCGACAGCATGAAACTTGGAAGGTATGTGTAGTTTCTGATAAAGAGGGGAGGAGGCGACGGACTAAGAAGACGGAGGAGGAGGAGGTGGGCAAAGAGGAGGAGGAGTTTGGAAAAGAGAGAGAGGAAATGGCCAGGAAGAAGGCGACGAGGAGATGAAAAACGAAGGGTGAAGAAAAGTAGAAAGATATCACGGGGTGGGGGTGGAGGGGAGCGACGAGGCTATTATAGGCAAGTGAGAGGAGCAGATGAGCAGGGGGCTAAGGGGGATATGGAAGGTTGTAATAAATATATTAAGTCGGAAACGTTGTTTTGAATTGCCTGCATGTACCATCGTTTGTATCAGGAGGAGGAGAAAAGGGGATGGACAGAGAAAGGTTATGGATAGAGGGAAAAGGAGGGTGAGGAGGAGTAGGAGGGGCTGGAGGTACATATATGGGGGAAGAGAAGGAGTGGAAGAGGGGGAAATGAGAAGACTCAAGGACGAAGGACTAGATGGACATAGGAGAGAAGATGAACCAACAGAAGAGTGGAATAAATAAGTGTGATAGCAATGACCACTTCTCAGCCAGTAGTTGATATACACGCCTGGAAAACGAAAACAAAAACAAAAACACCATGAGTTCGTCGACCCAGCAGAGGGAAATTTTATTGAAACCTTCTTGAGGAAGTATACAAACATTCAGGGTGATTTGTCTGCAGGACAATTTGCAAACTATTTGCTCCAAATGGGAGATTGTAAAGTTCCTGAAGATACTTCAACAGCCCTCATCATTATGCCATGTGGTCAAACTATCAACTCTCCTGACGAACTTCTGTCTAAGATGTATCCTAACATTCAGCATAACTTCAAGGATCAGGACTGGCTTTCTCACAGTGCAATTCTGGCAAGCAGAAATGATGTGGTTGAGAAGATCAATGTCACCATTCAGAAGCAGCTTCCAGGGAAAGAATATGCCTGCAAGTCCATAGCTGCATCCTTAATGGTGATGAAGCAGTACAATATCCCACTGAGTTTTTGAATTCCATCCAGACTCCTGATTTGCAAGCCCACAACTGGATTCTGAAAGTTGGTGCTCCAGTAATGCTAATCAGAAATATTGATGTCCCCAGGTTGTGCAATGGCACAAGATTAATAGTGAAAAAGCTGATGCAACATGTTTCTCAAGCCACAGTACTCTCAGGGAGTGCTAAGGGTCAGGATGTCTTCATTTTAAGAATACCTATCATTCCCTCAGACAACACCATAAAATTCAAGAGAACACAGTTCCATTTGAAACTGTTCTTTCCCATGACAATCAACAATTCACAGGGCCAGTCTCTTGAGATTGCTGGTATAGGCTTGAGGACACCATGCTTCTCTCATGGACAGTTGTATGTGGCCTGCTCCCGAGTGGGCAAAGACGAAAATCTTTTTGTACATACTCCAAATGGAACTGCCAAAAATGTTGTTCATCACATTGCTTTAAAATAAATGTACCCCTTTATTACATGCAAATAAACGGTTTTGTACGCTTCTACAGAAAACCTTATTTTAAACCCGGGAAAAGCCGGGTACTTGCACCTAGTATAAAATAGATTGGAAACGATTTTTCAGAGAGACAGCTTGAATAGTGAACATTATTATTTCATACTAGATGACCCGGTGAACTTCGTATCACTTACCTTTTAATATAAACCATATTAATTTAAATCATGTTATGTATTTTAGACCCAGTAGCTTTATAAAGGCATCATCAGATAGTCTAAGTATTGGCTAGATAGTGGGCGGAAAGAGTGGGCAAATCACGCACACATGTCCAGAATAATGTTCATATCATAATTGTGGAACTTCAGGGAAGGTTTAAACGGTGATAAAATATGGAAAACTTGCAGGGAAAATTTAGATTTAAAACTTGTAAAATAATGACTTGGTTGTTGTGTTAGATGTGTTCAGAAATATACTTTGAAAGAGTAAAGTTTGCTTTACACGATCTGAACCCGTATATGAACTGTCAAAGATAAAAATGAATTGCTGTTCGTTAGTCTCGCTAAAACTCGAGAGCGGCTGAACCATCTGGCTATATGTCATTACATAAAGCACTGAATCTATTGTGATGAAATCTGGCGTGGAGATAACTAGAGCGCTGAAGTACCGGATAAGATACTTTAGAAAGTTTGTAATTCAAGATTTTTTTGATTTGAAGTATATAAAGCGAAATATCTAACAATAATTACTCTCTTGAAAAGCTGTTTACTCTTTGACTTCTCAACAATTTTTCAGAAGTTATTATTGACTTTTAAAAATGAATTGTCCCTATTGTAGAAGTTGAATGGAACGGCAGGACAACAGAAGTACCTGTCCGTTTTCCACAAATTTTCCGTTTCCTGGCCAACTATTCCAAACTTTTATTTCACTGAAACCTTTCTCTCGCTCTGAACGTCGAATGTGCAAAATTTTATCGCAATCAGATGAATGGTATTGACATTTCATAGAAAAATCTCTATTTTTTATAATTTTCCCATTTTCCGTGAAACTTTTCCAAATTTTTATTCCATAAGAACGTTACTATTGCTTTGAACGTCAAATATACAAAATTTTATCGCAACCAGACGAATGATATTGATATCCCACTGAAAAAAGCTCTTTCAGTTTCTCACGAATATTCAAATTTTCCGGGTAACTTTCCCAAAATTTTAGTTCATAAGAACGTTTATCTTTCGTTGAACATCCAGTGATCAAAATTTTGTCGCAAGCGGATGAACGGTTCTCAACTTATAGTATTGAGTACATTTAGAAACACATTGAAAAAGAAACTTGGTGGGAATTTTTCGGCTTTTCTTTTTAAGTGTCTTTATTTTATTTAGTGAAAACTTTTCCAAGACCATAATGAAAGAAAAAAACAACAAAAGAATTATTCCCCTCCTTCGTGCGAATTGTCGGTTATAGTGCTGAATTCAATCAAAAACACATTGAAAAACGCACTTTCAGTTTTTCTCAAATTTTTTCAATTTTCCGGAAGATTTAAAAAAAAAATCATACAAACCTCGTCCTGTCAAGTCGTACTTAAGCGATGCTCTTACAACAATGTGGCAATTTCTTTTTATTCGTAGAAAAAAATAGCTTTCGGTTTTTCCTAAATTTTCCTACTTTCCGAAAGACTTTTCCAAATTTTTATTTGATGCGAACATTTATCTTGCTTTCAATATGAAATGTACAAAATTTTATTGCAGTTGGACGAACGGTATTGATAGCTCACTGGAAAAAACTGTTTCATTTTTTCCCCGATTTCCCTCTTTTCCTGACAACTTTTCCATATTTTAAACCTTCACTGAACTTACACGAATATTTCAAGACTAAAATTAGCCAAATCGGTACACCCGTCCTCGGGTTTTAGCGAGACTAACGAACAGCAATCCATTTATATATATAGAGAGATTTCATATACAGGGTGTTTCACTAAGTGTGTTTGCCTCTGTAACTTATAAAATAATAGGTGACGATAAATTTTAATGCAGTAGGTCAACACAAGAAATGTTACACTTTCTGCGGAGCTATGAAAATAGTTTATTGTATCATTTTCCAAAGAGTTATACCACAAAGATATAATTTTTTAAATGGAACAATAGTTTTTACTATTGTGTATTGGATTCATTTAAACCAGCTGCGTCCAAATCAATTTAAACTACATTCCCATCACTGTTAGTTTGGGAGCTACAACCGTTCAAAGTTTCAGGGGAAAATCCACACGATGTGCATAATGCAATGCGCCTTCTAAATGTGGCTGCTTCAGTGGCATCGTGTCTGCACTCGTCGAGCATCAGCAACATGTCAACGTACTCGTTGTTCGTGTGTGCCATAGTCATCCGATGTCAGTAACTGTGGTATATTGAGCCGCGGTTGTTTGTGTGGCTCCAACTATCGGGTACACGGCCGTGTGCGGCGACAGTCGGCAGTCTAACAGCGCATCGAGGAAGCTTCTCGCTCCGTGACACCGGCGACGTTACAACTCGGCCGCACCACATTTAGAACGCGCATTGCATTATGTGCAGCGTGTGGTATTTTCCCCTGAAACTTTGAAGGGTTGTAGCTCCCAAACTAACAGTGATAGGAATGTAGTTTTAATTGATTTGGACGCAGTTGGTTTCAACGAATCCAATGTACGATAGAAAAAACTATTGTTCTATTTAAAAATTATATCTTTGTGCTGTAACTCTTTGGAAAATGATACAATAAACTATGTTCATAGCTCCGCAGAAATTGTAAGATTTCTTGTGTTGACCTACCGCATTAAAATTTCTCGTCACCTATTATTTTATAAGTCACAGAGGCAAACACACTTAGTGAAACACTCTGTATGTATGTATATACAATGTGGTAGAAGATAGTAAAAAGGTAAAGCAGTCAACAATCCGAAGATTGGTTTGAACACCACAGTGCTTTACTAGGCATGGTCCTAATGGAGGTGGTATGCCGTTGCCTTCCTCCGACCTTCGAACTGACTTACCCAGCCAGTTATAGGGGGACCTACAGTTTAATGTGGGTTCCGAACCACGGTAGTATTAACCTCAATTCAGTGTAGCAGTTGCAATGTTGGTTCAAAATTCTGAGTATCAAACATATCGGTTCCACAAAACAACAGAATACACTGCAATTTTATTTTTTAATGAAAGATACGAGAGCCTCTTGACTGTCGCCATATCATGACCCAAATACTAATTAATCCATGGAAATGCTTTTCAAATGAGGGAAAGCGCCGAATGTACCGGTAAATGCGGTTGTTTTTATTATTTTTTTTTCTTAAAAAAAAAAAAAAGCGCAATCCGTTCTCCGATCGGAGCTCATTTTATGCGGAGTCAGACACTGGCGATGGCAATGGGATTGGGGAAATGGATTAGCCGGAAGTGCGCGCCGGCAGTAATAGGGGCTGCAGCCGTCTGCAGCCGCGCCGATAAGCTTATCTGTCAAGCGGTGCGGCCAGGACAGGGCACAGTGGCAGAGTACAGTGGCGACTGGGCCCGGTTATAATCACCGGCCGGTATAGCCGCCGCGGAGGCCGGAATAAAATCCGCTTTTCACAGCCGTTTACGAGGCACAGCGGTCGCGCACCCGTGACGCAGATAGGCTCTCCCGCGCCGCGCCGTGACGTATTCTCCGCACTCTGCGGGCTGTTTGCGGGTGACAGAACTGTGGCTGTGTATGTGTGTGTGTGTGTGTGTGTGTGTGAGCGCAGCGCGCGTCACCGCTGCGGTCGGCCTGCGGTTTCCGCCCGCTGCGTGAAAAGTCCTCCACCGTTGCGGTCGGGCGACACTTATTACTGCTGGCCTTTAACAAAGATTTCCACTCGACAATTTGTTTTCGAAGAGCCATTTGTATTTCCACTGAGGTGACGAAAGTTCTGCGGTACATCCTAACTCAAAATGTTCAAATGTTTGTAATTCTATCGGACCAAACTGCGTGGTCATCAGTCCGTAACTTACAAACTACTTAAACCTAGGTAAACTAACCTAATGACAACACACACACCCATGCCCCAGGGAGGACTCGAACCTCCACGGCGTGCAACGGCGCGCTCCACAGCGAGGCGCTTTAGACCGCTCGGCTACTCCACCGCGGCATCCTAACTCAGCATGGAGCGTCCTTTCGACCAGCCAAGTCCAGAAACTGTACGCGGCGTGGACTTAACCCTTTAATGCATAGTGTAGCTCATCGGCTACATACTTTACTTTTTCCATTATCTCTCAAACTGATCAACATTTTGTCACAAATTCATTTTATCCGCGGTGGAGTAGCCGAGCGGTCTAAAGCGTCTCTCTGCGGAGCCCGCGGTTGCTCGCCGTGGAGGTTCGAGTCCTCCCTGTGGCATGGGTGTGTGTGTTTGTCCTTAGGTCCTTAGGTTAGTTTACCTAGGTTTAAGTAGTTTGTAAGCTACGGACTGATGACCACGCAGTTTGGTCCGGTAGATTTACAACCAAACGTCAAATTCATTTGTAGCTGCTTCTACACATAGCGTTACACATGCAAGTATCTCGTTCTAGAAATTATAAAATGTAGAGTGCTAGTGAATCAGTTCGACAGTAGGCTGCATTGACTTACTCCTATGCATCTGTTTACGTTAGTATTCCTCCCCCGACCGTAGTGGCCGTGCGGACCTTGTCTCGCGTGCCTCAGTCCTCTCGGTCAACGCAGCCGGCAGCCATTTGCATTTCCACTGAGGTGACAAAAGTTTTGGAGTACATCCAAACTCAGTATGGGGCGTCCTTTCGACCAGCCAAGTACAGAAACTCGACGTGGCGTGGACTTAACCCTTTAATGCATAGTGTGTATGTGCCACAGTGGAATAGCCGAGTGGTCTAAAGCGTCTCGCTGAGGAGTTTGGGGTTGCTTGCCGTGGAGGTTCGAGTCCTTCCTGGGGCATGGGTGTGTGTGTTGCCTTTAGATTAGTTTACCTAGGTTTAAGTAGTTTGTAAGCTACGTACTGATGACCACGCAGTTTGGTCCGATAGATGTACAAACATTTGAACATAGTGTGTGTGAGAGAGAGCAGTACGCATCACCGCTGCGGTCGGCCTGTGGTTTCCGCCCGTTGCGTGAAAAATCATCCACCGTTGCGGTCGGGCGACACTTATTACTGCTGGCCTCTAACAGAGATTTCGACTCGACAATTTGTTTTCGAAAAGCCATTTGCATTTCCACTGAGGTGACGAAAGTTCTGCGGTACATCCTAACTCAGTGTGGAGCGTCCTTTCGACCAGCTAAGTCCAGAAACTGTACGCATCGTGGACTTAACCCTTTAATACATAGTGTAGTTCATCGGCTACATACCTTACTTTTTCCATTATCTCTCAAACTGATCAACATTTTGTCACAAATTCATTTGAGCTGCGGTGGAGTAGCCGAGCGGTCTAAAGCGTCTCGCTGCGGAGCGCGCGGTTGCTCGCCGTGGAGGTTCGAGTCCTCCCTGGGGCATGGGTGTGTGTGTTTGTCCTTAGGTTAGTTTACCTAGGTTTAACTAGTTTGTAAGCTACGGACTGATGACCACGCAGTTTGGTCCGATTGATTTACAAACAAACATCAAATTCATTTGTAGCTGCTTCTACACATAGCGTTACACATGCAAGTATCTCGTTCTAGAAATTATAAAATGTAGAGTGCTAGTGAATCAGTTCGACAGTAGGCTGCATTGACTTACTCCTATGCATCTGTTTACTTTAGTATTCCTCCTTTCCCATGTAAAACTAGTGAATTACATACTACTGTTGTATTATGAGTTACTTTCTGGTAAGATTATACGGGTTGTAGACCCGTGATGCAGATATGCTCGCCCGCGCCGTGACGTATTCTCCGCACTCTGCGGGCTGTTTGCGGGTGCCAGCACTGTCGCTGTGTGTGTGTGTGTGAGGGCAGGGCGCGTCACCGCTGCGGTCGGCCTGCGGTTTCCGCCCGCTGCGTGAAAAGTCGTCCACCGCTGGGGTCGGACGACACTTATTACTGCTGGCCTCTAACACAGATCTCGACTCGACCTTTTTTTTTTTTTTTTTTTCAAAGAGCCATTTGCAAAAGTTCAAATGTGTTGTATAGCTTATGGGACTTAACTACAGGGTCATCAGTCCCTAAGCTCACAAACTACTGACGAACTAGCTAACACTAAGGACGACACAAATATCGATGCCCGATGGCGGATTCGAACCCCCGCCCGTAGTGGCCGTGCGGACCTTGACTCGCGCGCCTCAGTCCTCTCGGTCAACGCAGCCGGCAGCTATTTGCATTTCCACTGAGGTGACAAAAGTTTTGGAGTACATCCAAACTCAGCATGGGGCGTCCTTTCGACCAGCCAAGTACAGAAACTCGACGTGGCGTGGACTTAACCTTTTAATGCATAGTGTGTATGTGCCGCAGTGGAATAGCCGAGGAGTTTGGGGTTGCTTGCCGTGGAGGTTCGAGTCCCCCTGGGGCATGGGTGTGTGTGTTGTCTTGAGATTAGTTTACCTAGGTTTAAGTAGTTTGTAAGCTACGTACTGATGACCACGCAGTTTGGTCCGATAGATGTACAAACATTTGAACATAGTGTGTGTGAGAGAGAACGTTGCGTGAAAAATCATCCACCGTTGCGGTCGGGCGACAATTATTACTGCTGGCCTCTAACAGAGATTTCGACTCGACAATTTGTTTTCGAAAAGCCATTTGCATTTCCAATGAGGTGACGAAAGTTCTGCGGTACATCCTAACTCAGTATGGAGCGTCCTTTCGACCAGCCAAGTCCAGAAACTGTATGCGTCGTGGACTTAGCCCTTTAATACATAGTGTAGTTCATCGGCTACATACCTTACTTTTTCCATTGTCTCTCAAACTGATCAACATTTTGTCACAAATTCATTTGAGCTGCGGTGGAGTAGCCGAGCGGTCTAAAGCGTCTCGCTGCGGAGCGCGCGGTTGCTCGCCGTGGAGGTTCGAGTCCTCCCTGGGGCATGGGTGTGTGTGTTTGTCCTTACGTTAGTTTACCTAGGTTTAAGTAGTTTGTAAGCTACGGACTGATGACCACGCAGTTTGGTCCGATAGATTTACAAACAAACATCAAATTCATTTGTAGCTGCTTCTACACATAGTGTTACACATGCAAGTATCTCGTCCTAGAAATTATAAATTGTTGAGTGCTAGTGAATCAGTTCGACAGTTAGCTGCATTCACGTACTCCTATGCATTCTGTTTACTTTAGTATTCCTCCTTTGCCATGTAAAAGTAGTGAATCACATAATACTGTTGTATTATGAGTTACTTTCTGGTAAGATTATACGGGTTGTAGACCCGTGATGCAGATATGCTCGCCCGCGCCGTGACGTATTCTCCGCACTCTGCGGGCTGTTTGCGGGTGCCAGCACTGTCGCTGTGTGTGTGTGTGTGAGGGCAGGGCGCGTCACCGCTGCGGTCGGCCTGCGGTTTCCGCCCGCTGCGTGAAAAGTCGTCCACCGCTGGGGTCGGGCGACACTTATTACTGCTGGCCTCTAACACAGATCTCGACTCGACCTTTTTTTTTTTTTTTTTTTCAAAGAGCCATTTGCAAAAGTTCAAATGTGTTGTATAGCTTATGGGACTTAACTACAGGGTCATCAGTCCCTAAGCTCACAAACTACTGACGAACTAGCTAACACTAAGGACGACACAAATATCGATGCCCGATGGCGGATTCGAACCCCCGCCCGTAGTGGCCGTGCGGACCTTGACTCGCGCGCCTCAGTCCTCTCGGTCAACGCAGCCGGCAGCTATTTGCATTTCCACTGAGGTGACAAAAGTTTTGGAGTACATCCAAACTCAGCATGGGGCGTCCTTTCGACCAGCCAAGTACAGAAACTCGACGTGGCGTGGACTTAACCTTTTAATGCATAGTGTGTATGTGCCGCAGTGGAATAGCCGAGGAGTTTGGGGTTGCTTGCCGTGGAGGTTCGAGTCCCCCTGGGGCATGGGTGTGTGTGTTGTCTTGAGATTAGTTTACCTAGGTTTAAGTAGTTTGTAAGCTACGTACTGATGACCACGCAGTTTGGTCCGATAGATGTACAAACATTTGAACATAGTGTGTGTGAGAGAGAACGTTGCGTGAAAAATCATCCATCGTTGCGGTCGGGCGACAATTATTACTGCTGGCCTCTAACAGAGATTTCGACTCGACAATTTGTTTTCGAAAAGCCATTTGCATTTCCAATGAGGTGACGAAAGTTCTGCGGTACATCCTAACTCAGTATGGAGCGTCCTTTCGACCAGCCAAGTCCAGAAACTGTATGCGTCGTGGACTTAGCCCTTTAATACATAGTGTAGTTCATCGGCTACATACCTTACTTTTTCCATTGTCTCTCAAACTGATCAACATTTTGTCACAAATTCATTTGAGCTGCGGTGGAGTAGCCGAGCGGTCTAAAGCGTCTCGCTGCGGAGCGCGCGGTTGCTCGCCGTGGAGGTTCGAGTCCTCCCTGGGGCATGGGTGTGTGTGTTTGTCCTTACGTTAGTTTACCTAGGTTTAAGTAGTTTGTAAGCTACGGACTGATGACCACGCAGTTTGGTCCGATAGATTTACAAACAAACATCAAATTCATTTGTAGCTGCTTCTACACATAGTGTTACACATGCAAGTATCTCGTCCTAGAAATTATAAATTGTTGAGTGCTAGTGAATCAGTTCGACAGTTAGCTGCATTCACGTACTCCTATGCATTCTGTTTACTTTAGTATTCCTCCTTTGCCATGTAAAAGTAGTGAATCACATAATACTGTTGTATTATGAGTTACTTTCTGGTAAGATAAATACGGGTCGCGGACCCGTGACACAGATACGCCCGCCCGCGCCGTGACGTATTCTCCGCACTCTGCGGGCTGTTTGCGGGTGCCAGCACTGTCGGTGTGTGTGTGTGTGTGAGGGCAGGGCGCGTCACCACTGCGGTCGGCCTGCGGTTTCCGCCCGCTGCGTGAAAAGTCCTCCACCGTTGCGGTCGGGCGACACTTATTACTGCTGGCCTCTAGCAGAGATTTCCACTCGACAATTTGTTTTCGAAAAGCCATTTGCATTTCTGCTTAGGTGACGAAAGTTCTGCGGTACATCCTAACTCAGAATGGGGCGTCCTTTCGGCCAGCCAAGCACAGAAGCTCGACGTGGCATGGACTTAACCCTTTAATGCATAATGTAGTTGGTCGGCTACATACGATATTTTTTCAATTGTAAGGTCTCAGATGACGAGCTTACATCTGAAGAATTACTGCAGACAAGCACTATGTGAATCTGCAAACCCTTGTAAATACATATATACTGTGGTGTCGCACAAGTACGAAGTGCGCGCCACGTACCTTCGTCGCGCGCCGCCATGCATGCACGGCGCGGCGTTCTCACGACGTCACCCACGAGCGCCCTCTGCTGCAACTCCGCTCGTGGCCACGACTGCTGCATCGACACTTGGGAATCAGATAGGCACCAGTTAAGACTTGGCTATCGGATAGGCACTAGGAATCATCAGTAGACAGGCCTCTATCTAATCTATGTATCAGCATTCTGCAGTCAAGAACTATGTAAAAGTTAAGTATTACTAAGTCTCTAAGAAATATATATCTCGTTCTAATTTACTCCAGTGTTTCTAGTTTTTGCTGTCCCACTGGCTGGTCACCTCAACCTTTATTCCTGTGTCGGTCTCTTTCTACTCGGCCACCGACACCTACGACGACCGGCGGAAACGAGACACAAAAGTGGCGACGAAGCTGACACACAAAATAAACTTTTTGTGAATTTTTATTTCTTGTATTTTTGTAATTCCTTACTGTTTTATGTACTGTCATTTGTTTGGTATGGTTTTTTAATTTTTTTAAATTCATACATCTATGTATATGTGTAAAGAGACTGAGCAAAGATGTATATGTGAAAACCAGTGAACTCTATACTACGTAGATGGTGATCTCTGACTGTCAAAACCTGCCGTCGTCTGCCACCGGTGCCATGTTGCAGTTGGTCAAGAAACTAGCTTTAACATTTCACTTCCAAGTGCAGAATTTGTTTTCGTCGGAAAGTATTTAGATTCTTGACAATGGTTAACATGACCATGATAACATTAAAACAAGGAACTCAAAATTTCGTTTTATGTTCATGATACCTAAGTGTAATACAGAGTCGTAAATATAACAGATAAGGAAGTCTGATTTACGTATTTTACGCGTTTCCCGATACGAACTCAAGTTCTGCATTAAAGTAAACGCAATAAGATTTATTTAAACATGAATATAAAAAGCCACAACGAACGTAACGGAACTGCAATGTATACAGTCGTAACGTTTTGCTATAGGAACTCACCTTTTGCATCGGAAGAAACGTAATAGAGTGCATTAAAATGTGGATATAGATACAACGAATGCAACGAAAAGCCTTTACGTTTATTGGCAGTGATCCACCGCTTCAACATGTAACCTTTTCAAAACTGAACAAACACTTTACTATACGAAATAAAACGCAATATAATTATAAAATTCTGATCATGTCTTGACAGTCACTTCTTACCTGTGGAAAGTTAAATCACTTTCCTTGCTCCATCGATTTATACATTTGTATGCAGAGCACGAAATAACCATTTTAAACTCAAAACCTGCACTTCAGGAATAGCGAGAAATAGTTTCTATACCATCTGAAAGATGGCGGACGATGAAAGCAAACAGAGAGTGGCACGAATAAACGCTATGGCCACAGACAGTAGATGTACATCCAGGTAGTATAGAGATCACTGGTGAAAACAGTAGAATGTCAGTAGCGTGCTCTACTTCGTATGTGTATTGTTAACCGAGAGGCAGTCGGGAAGTCAGTGAGTGGGTCTCGTCGTTTGTGGATGCCGTCCGTGGGTGTTTTTCGGCGCGTACGGTACGTAGTGTGCAATCGCCGGCACGAAAACAGAGCGGAACATTTATTAGTCAGTTGAAAGAAGAAGAAGTATTGATTGTGAAAGTTTGTTTTGAAAGTGCGGGAATGTCGTTGATCATAACAGTATCTGCAAGTGCCAAATTCGGTTATCACATCATGCATGAAGGGGAAAAAAAAACCAAGAAAAAAAGAAGAAAAAAAGGGGGAGGGAGGCGAAGCATACAGAATTTTTCTTTTGTGTTAAAACAATTACAGCTAATCCATTTGGCATCACAGTATATCCACTGGATATATTATGACGTGGTGTGGTAAGTAGAATCTTCAGTCAAGTAATCAGATGTACAAAAATAAAAAAAATAATCAACTTGTACAGGTAATTAATGAAATAATTAAACTCTTCGACAGTAACAGGGTATAAATTCAGAAGTGAACTGTATTTCGAATGTGCAAAGTTGACAGACAGATACGATCTTTTATCAATATATTTCGAGTTTAAAAATACAAACGATGGTCATTTATCTTCATTTTCAATTAAATGCAATATTTAAACCCCTACCCCACTTCATACCATTACTCTCAAACTGACAACATTTTACCACAAATTCATTTGTAGCTGCTTCTACACATAGTGTTACACATGCAAGTATCTCGTCCTAGAAATTATAAATTGCAGAACGCTACTGAATCAGTTCGACAGTTAGCTGCATTGAGTTACTCCTAACATATGCATCTGTTTACTTTAGTATTCTTCCTTTGCCATGTAAAAATAGTGAATAACATTCTAGTGTTGTATTATGAGTTACTTCCTGGTAAGATTAGATGCATAATAGTGACATTTACTGCATCGGGTACATCATGGAAGCACTATACTTTTGACCAGCTATAAACTTTTTATTGCTAGTAGTGCATAATAATTTAAAGGGTTTTTTAAAACATGCTTCTGAGTTTTTATGGCTTCAAATAAAACGTCATGCATTAAAGGGTTAACAAAACGTTAGACGTCCCATGTAGCACTTATTCGTTTCTGAAATGATGACGCTGTTTTCTTGGTACAGTTTGTTAATGTTTCGACTGATGACTATTGCAGTATAGTCCCTTTCAAAATCCATCATCCTATTAATTTTTCGCTTTGACGTACTTCTTGGCATCCTCAGTGGGGTATAGAAAAGACATGATCATCTTTACATGCCGTACTTTTAGATTAAGTAAAATTCGCGTCATATTTATAAAGTAAATAATTATTTGCTACTTAAAGTTTATCGTCTTTTGGGTTTGGGTTTTGCTGTTATTCCTTTATGTTCATAGTCTGATGTCACACATTTTATCCATTTATGATTTTTTTTCATTCTTTGAAGTTATAAAGTGTTATTTATCAACAGTTGTATCTATGATTTTATCTTTTTACACATCATTTGTTTCGAGTGTTATTCATTATGTACATCAGGGAAGTGTGTTAGTCTATACTAGAAAGATGGAGTAACGATTCTGTGTGTGTATGTGTGTGTGTCAGTGAATGTTTGTGTGTGTGTGTGTGAGTGTGTGTGTGTGTGTGTGTGTGTGTGTGTGTGTGTGTGTGTGTGTGTATTTGTAGTAAGGGTTGTGTGTGGGTCTTAATGGGCAATATGGATTAGGGATTGTGTGTGTGTGTGTGTGTGTTTGTTTGTCTATACTATAAATATGGAGTAAGGGTTGTATGTGTGTGTGTGTTTGTGTGAGAGTGAGTGAATGAGCGTGTGTATCTACTGTATGTCTGTAGGACCAATGAGTCATGCTGCCTCTATAGTCCATAATTGTAAGTACTGTAGGTGCAGGATTTGTACTATAAATATTGGACGGAAATGTCGGACGATCTGGTTAGCGAAGTGAGTTTCCTGTAAGTGTTCAGAAATTATTCAAACTAGCTGTGGCCTGTTGAGATGGCACACTGGCACCCATAAAATTCTATTGTTGTTTGCAAACATCAAGTCCATGAATGGACGCATATGTAATCAAACGTACAATAAATTCTAGTCAGTGATCGGTTCAGATGGACCAGACGAACCAGTTTGGCATCACCAGCTAAACGCTCGAACGCTACCATCGGCTTTTACAAAGGCTTGTCTTTAACAATGGCTGCGGCCGAAAGTCTTAGTTGTGAGTGAGATTGTCACTTCTAAGTGACTGACTGCAGCCCAACGATCGTCTTCCAATGTATCCTCAAAACATTGTTGATAGTCCAAAATGGAACTTCCTTCTCTATAATGATAATAACTGTTAGCACGTCTAATAACATTTCACATAAAAAATAATCCATATAATCACGAATCCAGTCGTACAACTGTGGCGCCATTGGTCGAACAATAGGGTGTGTTCTTGCTTTACGAAATGATTTCTACAGTCATCTCTTCTCACTTTAATACGAGCCTGACTAGTACCATATCTCCAAACAGATTTTCCAAAGATGAAGATGTTCAGACAGTGGTTTTCAAATGGCTCCGTGACCAAGAAGCTTAGTTCTACTTCTGAGGAATTAAACGGCTGGCAGAAAGTTCCGACTGTTCTTCACAGAAACTCGCTGAGTATATTGAAAAACAGCGTCGTGTGTCACTCTGAAAGGTAGTATTGCATTCAATGGAAATTTATTGTCCTGTCTTAATAATGTGTTGGTTAGATTTGAAATTGCCTTGTGTATTATGATCGTGCTTTATTTTTTTCCCGGTTAAAGTCTTGTCAGAGCTGATACTTTACTACTGGGTGTTGTGGAAGAAGGGAGGAAGAACGATTAGCCGTTAACGTTCCGTCGACAATGAGGTCATTACGGAGCGCAAGCTCGCATTACAAAAGGTTGGGAAGGGAAATTGGCAGCGCCCTTTCAAAGCAACCATTAAAGCAGTTGCCTGTAGCGAGTAGGGGAAATCACGCGAAACCTAAATCAGTGAATGGTCGGATGCAGATTTAAACCGTCGTTTTTCCGAGCAAGCGCTGCAGATTTTGAAAGTCATTATGATGTACTCCACATAATTTTTAAGTTCCTGCTTTTGCACATTACAAGGAATGGCAAGCTCTTCCTCAGAATCAGTGGAGGCAGGAAGACGCCGAAAACTTGGAAGTTGATGACGACTGGAATGGGTATGAGTCGGAGGGGGGGGGGGTGGGGGGGGGGGAAACTTACCAGTTGTCATGTCCTGTAATACCTTGCATGGTAACTAAGAGAGCTTTCGGGGGTCGAAACTTTTCCAAAAGAAAGAGACTGCAGACGAATAAAAGTTTTCATTTGAGAGACTACTGATTACGAGGCTCTGTCAAAAAGTAATGCTCCCTTTCCTTATTTGTAACGACATTCAAAATCAAATACTTACGTCATGACAGAAAGTCATCCAGTGTAAGAGAAGTGATATCTGGCGTTCCCCTATTCTTCCTTAATTTTTTAAGCGGTTTAGGGAGACAATCTGAGTAGCTCTCTTAGACTGTTCGAGGATAATGCTGTCATTTACCGGCTAGTAAAGTCACCAGAAATCAAAAGCGACTGCAAAATGATTTAGATAAGATATCAGCATGTTACAAAAACTGGCAATTGACCCTTAATAATGAGAAGTGTGAAGTCATCCATATGACCACTAAAAGATATCCGTTAGACTTCATTAACATGATAAATCAGTCACATGTACAGGCCGTAAATTCAATTAAATACCAAGGAGTAGCAATTTCGAACAACTTAAATTGGAAATAACACTTGAAAAATAATTTAGGGAAGGCGAATCAAAGGGTACGTTTCATTGGCAGAACACTTGCAAGATGCAAAAGTTCTGCTAAAGAAACTGCCTACACCACACCTGTGCGTCCTATTTTGGAGTATTGCTGCGCATTGTGGGATCCACAGCAGGTGGGACTAACGGAAGATTTAGAAAAGATTGAGAGAAGGGTAGTTCGTTTTGTATTATCGCGATATAAGAGAGTGTCACGGTAATGATGCACTAATTGGGGTGAAAATCATTAAAGGAAAGGCGTTGTTCGTTGTGACGAGATGTATTTGCGAAATTTCTTTCATCAACTTTTTGTTTCGAATGCCAGCATATTTTGTTAGCACTCACCTACATAGGGGGACGTGATCATCATAATAAGAGAAATCAGATTGAAAATGGAAAAATTTAGGAGTTCCTCTTTCTTGCGAGCTATTCGAGAATGGAATTGTAGAGAAGCATCATAAAATCTGATCAATGAACCCTCTGGCATGCACTTTAATGTGACTTGGAAAGTATTTATGTACAAGTAGAAGTTGATATACTCAACATTAACGAATCATTTATGCGAAAATCTGCTTCTTCTGGGTCCCAGCTCTGGGTTACTGTAGAGTGTTTCCGGTAGCTCTTGGCCTAGTGATCATTTGCTTACCCATGAGAAGACTTCACATACTATAACTATGCTACAGTACAGGGTCAACATTTAAACATTACTGACTTTCTGGAGCCAAGCGATACTGAGCAAAACGGCTTCACATTTGGTGTGTAATGGAATAATCACTCCAAATTCTACCGCCACGAACACCAGACATTGCCGAGGTGGAGTACATTACGTGCCTCAACGATACAGAGACTAGTACCTTAGGTGCAACGACAGCGGAGGGGTATCTGTGGATTTGCCAGACAAACATGGTTCTTGGTCAGTGTGGTTCCTAAAGAACGGCAGCAGCCTTTTCAGTAGTTACAGTGGCAACAGTCTGGATGATTGACTGTGCTGGCCTTGTAACGCCACCTAACATGGCTTTGCCCAGTAGCTACTGCGAATAGCTGAAATCAAGGGAAAGCTACAGTCATTATTTCTCCCGACGGGTTGCAGCTCCACTGCATGAATGTATGATGACGCATTCTACAGATCGGAACGAGGAATGTTCAAACCCTTAACGGGTTGGTAAATTAGAAAATATGAGGAGAGAATTGAGGATAGGTTGAAGTGAGATATGGTAGGGGTTAGTGGAGTTCGGTTGCAGAATGAACAGGATTTTTCGTCACGTGTATACAGTGTTATAAACTCAACACTACGGTCGGGGGTTCGAATCCCCCCTCGGGCATGAATATTTGTGCCGTCCTAGTTCGTAAGTAGTTCATACGTAGTTTGTAAGTTTAGGGACTGATGACCCCGTAGTTAAGTCCCTAACCTTTACAAACATTTGAACATTTATAAACTCAAAATCACTTTTTGCGGGAACGCAGGAGTATCACCGTCCACACTAGTACACGTTTATTTGCAAATTACCTCAGGATATGATGATGAGATTGAAAAAATGTATGACAGGATTGTCTTGGGGACTGGAAAAAGGATGTAGGAAAGTGAAGAGAACGTCCAATTGTAGGAGAATATGGACTGGGGAAAAGAAATGAAAGAGGAGATCGCCTGGTACAATTTTACGCAGAGCCGAATTTAATAATGACTAATACTTGGTTTAAGCATCAAGGTTGAAGGTCGTATACGTGGAAGAGACCGGGGACACAGGAAGATACCAAATTAAGCTCAGAATAGTAAGACATGTGTTTAGAAACCATGTTTTAAACTGGAAGACATAGCCAAGGTAAGATTAGACCATAACTTGTGCGTAATGAACTGTAGATTAAATCTTAAAAAACTGCAAAAAGGTAGATACGTATGGATGTGAAACCTGGACAAAATGAAGGAATCTGTGGCTTTTGGGAGTTTCAGACGGAGCATTAGGCAAGGTTTGACCGAAATGGAGCCGCGGCCGAGCGCTCTAAGGCGCCTTGCTGCTGAGTATGCGTATACTCTACGTTGGAGGTTCGAGTCCTCCCTTGGGCATAGGCGTGTGTGTGTTCTCCTTATCATAAGTTAAAGTAGTTTGCTAAATCTAGGTACCGATAACCTTAGCAATTTAGTCCCTTGTTTCATACAAAAATCGATCTAGTTCGCAATTTTTTTTTTTTTTTTTTTTTTTTTTTTTTTTGGTTACCGGTTTTGGGTACTTAAACGGCCTTTTCAGACCACAACAACCATAGCGGTTGTGTTCAATTGGTACTGTCTTGAAGGCTACATTCAATATTTCAATCCTGTAAGTATCAATCATTAAGATAGCTGTTATTCTATGATGTTTTCAAAAATAATTAGTCCCCTTAGGATTAAAAACATTTGAATATTTTTGAACAACAGATTTACCCTGTGGCATCAATCCATGATGAACTAATACTTCAAAGTCAATGAAAACTATGAGCATGGCTTTAATATTTGCCCTCGTCTGTCGAGCTTTGTTTGGTCTTGGAGAACCTTTCCCGTCCCATTATGGAGATTTAACCGTGGTATAACATCGTAACCGTAGAGACACATCTCATCACGTGTTAAATTCAATTAAGGAACATACCGTTCTAATTTGCGCGATCCAAAAGCTCTCTACAGATGATCGTCCTAGTTTTGACTCATGAGTCATGGGACGAACCTGGCAGCTATTCGATTCATCCCAAGAAGCTGTGTCAGGTTGCTTCTGTATGAGTATCTGACTTGAGCAAAACACTTTTTTTTTTTTTTCCATTTGTCCAAACATGTTTCGTTACAGTTGTAGCGTCTTCAGTGGGTCATTATTATTGCTCGTTTTACATGTTTTACTAGTTGGTTTTCCTACATCACCCCTTTAGGTCTTTGTTTACAGTTTGTCATATTTGTTAGTGTCTTCAAGAGCGGAGTAGTGAAGGACAATAGGACTACTTTAGTGATGACTGTCACTGTCAATTGTTGGAAAAAGAAGATGGTGGCTGGTGGAGACAGCTGACTGTGTTACCCATGTATGGGCATGCATCGTCCTGGGCATATATGGGCACATAAAAACAAAATCCGGTGTTTTTCTCAAGCAGATCCTTATACAGAAGCAAGTAATCTATACATGTGATGAAAACAGCTGTACGTGTTAATTTGTGTATGTGGGTATGTGTGTATGTATGCTACACATCTCCTCCTAAACTACTGGACTGGTTTCAAACAAACTTGGTACCTATGTTCCTTACTATCAGGCAACGTGGGGGTAAGAACCACCCACGACACAGAACCACCCACGACACATACGTAAGAGATATTGTGCCGTCCTTAGTGTTAGCTATTTCAAAAAAAAAAAATGTTCAAATGTTTGTATAGTCTATGGGACTTAACTACGGGGTCATCAGTCCCTAAACTTACAAACTACTTATGAACTAACTAAGACTAAGGACGGCACAAATATCCATGTCCGAGGGGGGATTCGAACCCCCGACCGTAGTGGCCGTGCCGGCCGCGGTGGCCGTGGGGACTAAGGCGCTCCAGTCACGGTCTTCCCGGCCACTACGGTCGTGGGTTCGAATCCCCCCTCGGGCATGGATATTTGTACCGTCCTAGTTCGTAAGTAGTTCATAAGTAGTTTGTAAGTTTAGGGACTGATGACCCAGTAGTTAAGTCCCATAGACTTTACAAACATTTGAACATTTTTTTCGTAGTGGCCGTGCAGACCGTGACTGAAGCGCCTCAGTCCCCGCGGCCACCGCGGCCGGCTAGCTATTTCATAAGTTCAGATGTTCAAATGTTTGTTAAGCTTATGGGACTTAACTACGGGGTCATCAGTCCCTAAACTTACAAACTACTTATGAACTACTTACGAACTAGGACGGCACAAATATCCATGCCCGAGGGGGGATTCGAACCCCCGACCGTAGTGGCCGTGCAGACCGTGACTGAAGCGCCTCAGTCTCCTCGGCCACCGCGGCCGGCATTTCATAAGTAGTTTGTAAGTTTAGGGACTGATGACCCAGTAGTTAAGTCCCATAAGCTATACAAACATTTGAACATACGTAAGAAGATATGGCGTCTTAAACAGTGAGTCACAAAAATTTTCCCATCACAAGTATCAATAAATATTGTTCAGTCAACTTTTGAGTTAATGTTATACATCATTTGTATTTATTTACTACTTTTCTTTCTTGGGATACTGCACTTCAATTTTGTGTATTATGCATATTTCTATCTCTCAGTGTTTCATAATTTCTAAGCTGTTTTCAGGGATACATTAAGATGGAATCTATTTCGAGTTTTTATTTTCGTTTCTAATATGAGACTGGAAAAATGCATATACACCCGAGCAATGCCGGGTTTAGCAGCTATTTATTTTTAAAGCAAACACAAACCAAAAAGAGGACTTCAACATCAAGCCGTGCCAGGATTTTATGAGATGATCCAACTGAAATGTTACATTCTTCTGCAATTTCTCGGACAGTCTTCGACTGGTACGCACTATTTCGTTGACTTTCCTGACATGAACGACATCGGTGAACGCCGAAGAGCGACCTGAAAGAGAGTCCTCTTCAAATTTATAGGTCATTTTAATCGTGTTAACCATTCGTAACAGAATAAGGCTTACGTAATAATCACCATAGGGGTCTGCATCATTTGCTGTGTCTCTCTAAAGGTTTTCTGAAGTTTCGCAAAATTTAATACAGGAGAGTTCCTCCTCTAAATATTCAAACGTTTGTTAACCCTTTCGCACCAAAAAACTAAGGCTATAGCTCCCTAGACATACAAACTACCTTAACTTACTCCAAGGACAGCCCAAACACTCAAACCCGAAGGAAGACTCGCACCTCAGGCTGGAGCGGACGCGCAATTAATGACGTAGCACCTCAGATCGCGTTGTCAGTACTACATGGCCTTCGCTCTCTCTAAATTCGCAAACTGTGGAAGACAACTATCTACTGAAGACAGCACCAAAGTAAAACAAACAGACGTACAATAACGATACCTCGGCAGTTGCAAAAATGTTCAAATGTTTGTATAGTCTATGGGACTTAACTACGGGGACATCAGTCCCTAAACTTACAAACTACTTATGAACTACTTACGAACTAGGACGGCGCAAATATCCATGCCCGAGGGGGGATTCGAACCCCCGACCGTAGTGACCGTGCAGACCGTGACTGGAGCGCCTTAGTCCCCTCGGCCACCGCGGCCGGCCGGCAGTTGCACATTCAATACAGATGTCTGCAGGGATGACAATCGCATTTTGCTCCAACACTCGCGCAAAATTACGAATGTTAAAATAAATAAATAAACAAATAAAAAAATAAAAAAATTAACGGATTTGGTAATACATTTTTCCTTTGATGTAATGGTTTAATGCCAAGTGATCTGTTGCTTTGTACAAAACTGGAAGATTCTTACAAATCAGAAAATATTAATTTAACGATTACTCTTCATTTTCTAAACTACACGAGATGTTTGCGTCGTTGATTCACTGAAAATTGTCGTCAAAGCGAACTACAAATCCATTGTTGTGCCCTTAGTAAGCTTATTGACACTATCTGCGTCACTTCAGAGGTGATAGAGAATTTTATGCGTGATATTCCCATATCTACTGGAACATTAAACGATTACGCGGAGACGAATTACCTTTTTCGGTAGCATTCTATGAGCGTACGAACAGTTTCGATGTAATCAGATTATCTCAGGATTCCATTGTAAATTGGAAGACGTCAATTATCACTGTTATTCGAGTTGGGGGATATAATTCCCAATGGTACTTGTCAATCACGGGATAATATTTCGCATGGGACTTGTCAATCGTTTAAATATGTAGCCCGTGAACGGAAACAGAGCTAATTGTAAAACGAGATCAACGTAATTAAATGAGATATTCGAAGCGAAAAATGCAGGAATTTGCACGACCTCTCCTAGTTTGCATCGCAAATTCCTTCCCCAACTACTATTCTCCCCAGCCCAAAAAGTGACGAATTGACACGTGATAAGGCCATAGTGAGGATGGCTATAAATACGACTTCTTAAGTTTTGAAGGTATATTTTATCAGGAGTGACCTCCGGTATCAGGTAAATGACACTAGGAATCTAAAGAACGTATGTTGGCTGATGTACATCTTCGTTAAACAGACCTAATAACTCGAATGTGAAGTAGTTTGGATTATTACGTATCTTAAATAATTCCAAAGATTCCATACAATGTTGTATCTTGGCACGATTGTCTAGTAAATGCATGGGAGTGAGAAACTAAATCGTTTTCCTGAACAACTGAACGGGATTAATTCAAATATTCAGTTGACGATGTAGGAGGAGGTAGACGGAAATTAAATTTTTTAAGGTGCTAATGTTCAAGAAGGATGATGGTAGATTGGACCCCACAGTTCATTGAAAACCCACGCACACAGGCCGTTACGTACATCGGGATTCGAACCACCCGCACAGAAAAAGCGAAGCACTATAAAGACAATGGCGGATAGAGCAAAGAACATGAACCACCCCCACAGAAGAAGTTAAGCACCATAAAGACATAGTCGGGTAAAGCAAAGAACATGAACCACCCTCACAGAAAAAAAAAAGTTCAAATGTTTGTTAAGCTTATGGGACTTAACTACGGGGTTATCAGTCCCTAAGCTTACAAACTACTTATCAACTACCTTATACTAAAGACGGCACAAATATCCATGCCCGAGAGGGGATTCGAACCCCCGACCGTAGTGGCCGTGCAGACCGTGACTGGAGCGCCTCAGTCTCCTCGGCCACCGCGGCCGGCCTTCAGAAAAAGCGAAGCACTATAAAGACATTGCCGGATAGAGCGAAGAATATCTGGACACCACATTTTCACGCTCAAATAAATAACCCCAAGATTGAGTAATGGTCCACAGAGATAAAGAGACCGTTATGACCATCTGTCCAAACCACAGTGACGTACAAGCTCCTGTGAAATCCATAGTTTTAATTCCTTTCACAAAGGAGATTACTGACGACAAAGGAAAACATTTGGCCAAACGGAACATCACTATAATTCGCCCTCTGATATACTGAGCGAGTTGGCGCAGTGGTAACACACTGGACTCGCATTCGGACACGGCCTCAGCAGTATGCAATCGCACCTGAAGATGTCAGCCAGATGTGATGACGAAATATTGTTGCAGTTACGACAATAACATCCGATGTCTAGCCCGAGAACCATATTTAGAATGTGTTGAATGTTTGAGTTCTGAACCGTCTGAATCAGCCTGTAGTTTTCAGATGGACAGAGAGCCAAATGAAGCTACCCCAGAGAGTCTCCGAAACGCAGAGACGAATGGAGTGAAGTCTGTAGTTTTCAGATGGACAGAGAGCCAAATGAAGCTACCCCAGAGAGTCCCCGAAACGCAGAGACGAATGGAGTGAAGTCTGTAGTTTTCAGATGGACAGAGAGCCAAATGAAGCTACCCCAGAGAGTCCCCGAAACGCAGAGACGAATGGAGTGAAGCCTGTAGTTTTCAGATGGACAGAGAGCCAAATGAAGCTACCCCAGAGAGTCCCCGAAACGCAGAGACGAATGGAGTGAAGCCTGTAGTTTTCAGATGGACAGAGAGCCAAATGAAGCTACCCCAGAGAGGCTCCGAAACGCAGAGACGAATGGAGTGAAGCGTCACCCCTAGTTGCTCCTCTCTGTCTGCCGTCCCGTCTGGATGACGTCTCCCGGGAGGCAAAATATTCACGCATCTTTTGCTGCGCCGGCTTCCGAGTCGCGATAAATGCGAGACGTGCCCGCGAGGCGTTATAGAGGGCGGCGATAGCATTAACGAGGGGCGAATGGCCAGTAAAAGAGGCCCGCAGCGCGCCCTTCAAAGAGCCCTATTCCGCGCTTTTTACGTAGGCCGGCGGGACCTCCAATTCAGCGTCGGGCGGCCCTCAGGGATGTTTCTTCAACTAATGCGCCGGCGGCCGCTTTTTACGGCGACTGTAACGCGACATTTGTCGCGGCGGTTATCGCGCGGCTACAACACGGCCGCCGCCTCCATCAGCGGGAAACGCGGCTCTTAATGTCTGGCGCCAGCCGGCCAGTTGCGCCACTAACTCCTCCCGTCTTGACGTAAACCTGACATTCCGATGCGGGGCCGAAAGTGCCGCCACGAGCGCAAACGACACTTTGTGGTTCTTTCCCCCAGCCTCGTTCTCTTTGAGTGCGGAGCGCTGGGGTCAATTACGGAGACCAACTGCCGGCAAATGTTTTCGAAAATTCTTATGTGGTGTTGCATACACATTTTACGGCTATTTTGCCCAACTTGATATCTCCTTTGCACATTCGCATTTGTCGTACAACGTAACATCTCATAACTGGCAGTAATGCTTGACAGTTACATTACTCGTTTAATCGACAATTACTTACGCTTACATTCACTGTTGACCAGCCCACACTGTTGGTGTCCTATAGTGCCGGCCGCGGTGGCCGAGGGGACTGAGGCGCTTCAGTCACGGTCTGCACGGCCACTACGGTCGGGGGTTCGAAACCCCCCTCGGGCATGGATATTAGTGCCGTCCTATAGTCGAGCCGCGGAAAGAACGACTCTGACAGCTAGCGGCTATGTTGCCAATGCTGCTACGCGGCTGTTTGTTGTTACGCCGTATCGGTCGCAGGCATACGAATATTACGTCCGAATATTTTCGAACCGTTGCTATGTACTACTAAAGCGTGAACGAACGATAACAACCACGAGGTAATGAAAAACACCATTTTTGCAGTTACAAAGAAAAGGTTTGGAGATATATGTTGAGTTAAAGTAAAGCTTCAGATGTTACAGTATTCCATTAAATATAATGTATCATTTAGTCTTTAGCCAAAGGTTGGTAGTTTAAGAATGTTTTTTTATATATTTCACTTTCTGTAACCATTTTCCACAGACTCGCTGTTATTACTCAGACATTATATTGTGGCAGTCTGCCGAGAGGGTAAACAAATAAGGACTACCACTTTACAAGTAGTAAAGGCGCCTCTTCATAGTGGTTGCTCCAATTTTCAGGGCTGCGGCTACTCCCTCAACTACTTTAGACAACGCCAAAAGAGGCCCACCGTTGTCCCTTTCCTCCTCAAAATAGCACCGTAGATTATACACGAGCTCACGGGACTGGCTCTTTAAAGTAGCGCCCCTGCCGACTCTCCTACGGTTAGAGGAAGAAGCCATCTCACACACGTCTGAAATTAACGACACGTAACATGGCAAGAGCAAAGTCGGTAACACAAAGAGACAAACGATAAACACGCGACAGATGCTTTGCAGCGACTGAAGCATGCCACCCCGAGCGACCTTGAGTGGCAGGGTGGCAACGCGGCACAGGCACCCCGGCAACGTTTACGAATTCCAGAGCTCAGGTTGGTGGTTGTGCGTCCCCCCCTCCCCACCCTCTGCGGCCCACGTGTGCGAACTGTCAGGGTCGTTCTTTCGGCGGCCCGACTGTAGTTCGTAAGTAGTTCATAAGTAGTTTGTAAGTTTATGGACTGATGACCCCGTAGATAAGTCCCATAAGCTTTACAAACATTTGAACATTTTGTCCTATAGTATGTATTGTGCGTGTGTGTGGTTTTTGTCTGTTGCTTGTACCAATGTATAAGAATAAGAATGTTGTAGTAGTGTAAAAGTATTTCTGTACCTGACATGTACCAAACAAATCATAACTTCATAAAAGTTTTCATTAATTAAAAAAACTATTTTACTAGAAAATCAGTTCATTAAATATTCTCCAATAATTGTTAAAAAAAACGTTCAAATGTTTGTTAAGCTTATGGGACCCATCTACGGGGTCATCAGTCCCTAAACTTACAAACTACTTATCAACTATCTTATCCTATGGACGGCACAAATATCCATGCCCGAGGGGGGATTCGAACCCCCGACCGTAGTGGCCGTGCAGACCGTGACTGGAGCGCCTCAGTCCCCTCGGCCACCGCGGCCGGCCCCAATAATTGACTGTGGCATGTAATTAAAGAATGTCCATCTAAACTTGATTTTTACACTGTTCATGAAACATAGACATTAGGTTCACATAATAAATATCTGAATTATTTCTTTTCAATGGTTAGCGTTCAAATATGATAATCTGGCACTGAGACTCTTTAGTAATGGTACAGTCTTTAACATCCACACAACTAGTTTAAACACAACAAAAATTGTGAATAACATTTTCTTTTAAAATTATGCACTGTCTTTCTTATAGGCAATTGCACTACCTACGCTGAAGATTTCGTCTACACACCAATACTTACGCAACTGTAATAATCTAAAATTTGCTATAGAAAATAAATTTCCTAACAGTTTTTAGTTTCATTCTCGTCTTTCATGCAATTTAATCAGTTCTGCTTTATTTTTGTCCGCCGCTGGTTCGTAGGAAATTAATGGCAGGCTTCCGCCAAAAATGGATTTTTAACAGCGGCACCAAATATACTAAAATGCTCAAAATCAGTGATTAACTTCTAAGTACTTAATTAAACACATAATGTTTTAAATATCACTGTATTTTCAAATAATAACAGAGTCAGTTTTCATTACAGGCCTTGATTAATTGGCTGCAGAATAATAATCCTTTTGTTTTATCATTACGTACATATCGAGCAACCATTTCTTACAGAAAGCAAAGTAAGAAGAACACTCTTCCATCTAGATTATCATCCATGCCTGTTACTCTATATTCATCATACATATTTTAATAACCTCTATGGGAAAAGAATTATTATGCAACTAGACATACTGTGATGTAACTTAGTGGCAACATGTAAACCTCCGCTTACAACACAACTTTTGTGTCCCAACTTCGTCGCCACTTTTGTGTCCCAACTTCGTCGCCGCTTTTGTGTCCCAGCCTCGTCGTAGGTGTCGTTGGCCGAGTGGAACGAGACCGACACAGTAACAAAGATAGCACGCCGGTGCAGGTACGGAGGGGAGCAGCCAGAAACTACAAACACTAGAGTAAATTAGAAAGAGATATATATTGCACAGAATGTAACAATACTTAACTTTTACATAGTACTGCAGAATGTTGATACATAGTTGTTAGAGGCCTGCCTAGTGCCTGTACAATAGCAAAGTCTTCACTGGTGCCTATCTGATTACGAAGGTCCTAACTGGTTGCTATCTCCGTCCGAAGTGACCGATGTCCTTCAGTGGTGGCCACGAGCGGCGTTGTCGCAGAGGGCGCTCGTGGCTGTCGTCGTAAGAACGCCGCGCCGTGCGTGCATGGCGGCGCGCGGCGAAAGTAGGTGGCGCGCACTTTGTACTTGTGCGACACCACAACAACTAAAGCGCGTCAATAACAGATATTATATTTACAGTTCAGGTAGGACTTTACACCGTCTTGACGTAAACCTGACATTCCGATGCGGGGCCGAAAGTGCCGTCCCGGGCGCAAACGACACTTTGTGGTTCTTTCTCCCGGCCTCGTTCTCTTGAGTGCGGAGCGCTGGGGTCAATTACGGAGACCAACTGCCGGCAAATGTTTTCGAAAATTCTTATGTGGTTTTGCATACGCATTTTACGGCTATTTTGCCCATCTTGATATCTCCTTTCCACATTCGAATTTGTCGTAAAACGTAACTGCTTACAACAGGCAGAAATGCTTCATAGTTAGAATTAGTCGTTTAATCGACAAAAGCTCTGACTGTTGACACACGTCCTCTGAATGTGTGGTCGTGTTCCATTTTGTGTTATTCAATACTCTGAAGTGTTTCTCCGCCATTAATATTTTCTATTTGCATGTCAGTTATTTTATTCATTTATTAGTGACCAATTTCCCATGTATATATATGTTTCCACCTGTGTGATTGAACTTGTTTGTTCGTATGAATGTGGAAGGTTGCTTTTAATTTTGACTGACTGCCGTACAATGGCTTACAGTCGCCGCCTCGCGCTTTGGGCCTAGTTTATTTTAGTTAAGAACGCATGGATTCGTATGTCGTCCGCACTGCCGTCTGCTGGGTGGCCAGAGTCAAGCTTACTTGGCAAGATGGCGAGGTGGCCTGTTCTTATTGTAGTACCACCATAATCATGGACAAAAGAGACCACACTGGAGCTCTAGTAGAGGGTATTATCTTCTTCAGGTAGCAAGGGTTGGTGCAGTAGGCTCTGAACGCTCTCTGTATCGCTTTCAGCGCGCCCTACATCCAGTACTTGAATCATGCTGAGGGGATGGCATGCTGTTAGAACATTACTTTGTTCGTGACCAGGAAGTCTCGGTTTATCAGTGATAGTTTTCTTGAGTAATTCTTTCACTATGCGAGGTGAAGTGTTTCTCAATTTACAGAACGCAAGTAATTCCGTGTAAATTTAGTGATCGCATTTTCATTCCGGTGATGATTTTGTGTCTGGTTTTCTTAAGTTGGAACACATGTGTGGCCTTTAGCCTTTGTGTAAACTTAGTATGATTGAATTTTCTTGCTGTTTTTAACTAACGTTTTCTCGTTGCATCTGTATCAGCAAGTATGCTAAATTTTTCTCAGATTGATTCCGTCTTTCCTGTCTTGGTATGACCGATTGCACAATGTGCTTTCGTAACGTTCATTACTTCGGCCTGCAGCCATGCTTTTACTCATACTAGCTTTCTTCTGTATGAATTCTCACATGTGCTTTACTTGATTATTTCAAATTAATTCCTTTTTGTAAATTCTGTGTAATTCACACACCATGTGGTACTTACGGGTAGTATGTGCTGCCTTTCCACAGATGAGTTGGTTTGGTGCATAGTTTGTTTATGATTGTGCTTAAAGACACCCACCATCTCGTCAAAAGGCCGCTGACGCTTCGTTTCGCCGCTGTTATCAAGTGTTCCGTCATGAGTAATGTGTTGCAAGCAATATGTGCGTGTCTTTGAGTGAATAAATGTGCTTTCCTTTACCCACTGTGTATTTGCAAATTTCCTCCCACGTTACCTACATATTCATAAAGGGCAGAAACAATTTTATTATGGACAGTAACTTTATGATTTAATTTACTTTTGTACAAGGTGTGTGCTTTATTGTGCTTAATTTGGTCTCCCCACATCTATTTGCTTGTTCATTTTATGGAATAGGTAATGATTTAAAGTATCAAACCTCTGCTTTATAATTTCACGCTCCCTGTCCCATGTTTAATAACATATTCCTTTTTAACATTAATTTTGTGTCTGTTAACAAGTTGGCTGCTCCCTTAAGGAGTGAGCAGTTAAATGTCTATTGTGCAAGTACTGTGGCCACTCGCAAAATAATTTAGAGCAGCAGTGAGTGTTTCAACTTGCATTTACAGATTTCTACTGCACGAGATCTTACATAGAAAATTTAACAACCTACTTTCACTGTGTGCTTGTGTGTTGTACACATCGTCAAGAATGTGTCAATAAAATTTCTCTCTATTGGGTCGACGAACGCGTGGTGTTCTTTTTTTCATTTTCCAAGACTGTTTATAAATGCTGCTAATCTATGAAGAAAGTTCCTTCACATAAAGTAATCTATAATCCTGTAAAAAGAAGGAGGAACACCGTGAATTCGTCGACCTAACAGAAGGAAATTTTAGTGACACATTCTTGACGATGTATACAGAAGACGATCACACAGTCAGAGACAGACGCATGTGAGTGCAGTCACAAGAACGTGCGGAATGTCGACGCTAGTACCGGCTACATCCTTATTTTTCAGTAATATAAGCTACGATTCTTCCATGGAGACCATCGTAGAGATTGGCCTGCCATGCAAATTCCATCTTGTGCCTCATTTGGGTCAGATTTCAAGTCGGTCGTACAGACTGCGGAAGACGACGTTTAATTTCGCCCCAATCATGTTCAGTGAGGGACAGATCTGGAAATAGTTCTAGCCAGGGTAGTTGACGTACACTTTGAAGTGCAATGTTGTGTTGGAGAAGCATATCGCCTTGTTTATGCATTAACGGAAGCAAGGTGAGTTGATTGATGGTTTCAATGTACCGTGCACTGTTCAATGTTCCCTCGACGATCACCAGAGGAGAACGGCCATTGTAGGGTATCCCGCTTGTGCCTCTGTCGTAGACGCTCCAGAATTTCGTGATGCCCCGCACGCCGCCATATACTGGCACCGAAGCAGTAGCGACTCTTATCACTGTAGACGGCGCGTCTCCATTCGTCCTTCTATAAGCGCCTATCGCGACGCCACAGGAGGTGGGCTGAACGATGTTGGGGCGAGAGCGGAAGACGCCCTAACGGTACGCATGATGTGCATCATGGCGTGGGGACCATATTCTACACTGGCCGTTCTCCTCTTGTGATCGTCGAAGGAACATCTAACAGTTCACGGTGCATTAAAACCACCGTTTAATCCGCCTTGCTACCGTCTATCTTGTAACCGACTATACGTAAATCTACTGTACGTTGCTGTAGGCGGGCAAAATATTGTTCAAGCACAAGTAATGTACAGCAGACAATTCCCCAAAAAGCAATGGCCTTCGCACTGGATGTTTTATGGTCTCATGTCTTGTCTGAGTGAAATGGAAAGTTTACATGCAAGAACTTGAAACGTGTCCATAAAAAAATATTTTTGTAAGAAAATGTCTAATATTGTACCTCCTGTTTTGTGTCGAGTAACTTGCTTGCAAGAAAATGTATAATATCGCTTCTACTGTGTGTATCGATATGTGTTCTTAACTCTGTGAAGTTTCATCCTTGGCAAAGTTCATGTATTGCGTAGCATTGTAGCTCGCTTAGAGAGCGGTTGAGTTGTGTGTATGGCTCCGATGTAGAGCAGAGGCTGCCGTGCCAGCAAGTCGATTTGATTGTATTTGGAATATATATTGTATTGTATTGTAACACCGCTGGAATGAAGGTAATTGCATTTGATGTCATTAGGAAGAAGTTGTATTATGCAGGTAATGTAATGCTGATTATTAATAATAAGTAACAAAGTTGACCTTTCTTTCCTGTTTCATTTACGTAGTTAGAAGATTAACCTACTTCCTTCATTTGATAATTAGTTATTAATGGATTTAAAGTGCAGTATTGATTTTGATAATATTGTTGAACAGATTTCGTTATTGGTGCCATAGTAAATGATTGTTAATTGACTATGATACTAAATTTCAATAATCAGAAACTGATCTGCATAAAATTCTCACAGTCAAACATTAAGAAAGTGGTTTGTGGTTTTTTTAATATCTTTCTCGCAGTCAAAATTTTTGAGTATAGTCAGTGTCTGTTTCAAATGGTGACTTGCCACAGTTGTTTTGTGTTTAAAATATCCGTTGTGCACATAATCAGTTTAATGCACTGTTTCTTATTTAATAGTATATATATCAATGTCAGGGCCATAATTAAACCAAATTGCTGTGTTAATGAACAATTTGTTGTCTGATTTCACGATAGGTTCAACATCCACAACACACACACAGCTTTTAAACTCGCTATCGTCGTAGAACAAGAACAGACTAAGCTGCTACGCTCTCTCCTGTATCGTACTATTTGTCACGTCCACGGCAGTTACTTTCTTGGATACAATAATACAGTGTCATACCTGTTTGAGTAGTTTATGGAGAAGGTATGTGTATGCGTGAAAGAAATGTACATGTTTCCATTTAAAAGAATTACCGTCTAGCTCGTAACTCATACTTCTATACACACACATGAAATGTGTACCTTCAGCAACACCTACCTAATGATGTTAAGCAACAATTGTTTGCAATCACTGTTCATTTAACGTAGCAGTAAAACGTGTGATCAGGTGAGCACGATAAAATTAGACACCCTGTAATACTTTCGGATCACGAGATTACTATAACGTTAAGACGATGTTTTGAACTATCGGCAGCAATCGGACGCAAATGTTTATTTGTAATTGTATATCTACAAATAGGAGAGCAGGTGAGGTTAAAAGCTGTGTGTGTGTTGTTGTAGGTGTTGAACCTATCGTTAAATCAGACAACAAATTGTTCATTAACACAGCAATTTGGTTTAATTATGGCCCTGATATTGATGTATATACTATTAAATAAAAAACAGTGCATTAAACTGATTATGTGCGCCACGAATCTTTTAACTAAACAAATGTGACAAGTCACCATATGAAACAGACACTGACTATACTCAAAATATTTGACTGCGAGAAAGATAATAAAAAACCACAAACCACTTTCTTAATGTTTGACTGCGAGAATTTTATGCAGATCAGTACCTGATTATCAAAATTCAGTATCCTAATCAAGTGTTGCATACCAATCATTTACTATAGCACAGCCGGCCGCGATGGCCGAGGGGACTGAGGCGCTTCAGTCACGATCTGCACGGCCACTACGGTTGGGGGTTGGAATCCCCCCTCGGGCATGGATATTTGTGCCGTCCTTAGTTGCAGGTAGTTCATAAGTAGTTTGTAAGTTTAGGGACTGATGACCCCGTAGTTAAGTCCCCTAAGCTTAACAAACATTTGAACATTTGAACTATAGCACAAATAACGAAATCTGTTTAACAAGATTACCAAAATCATTGCTGCACTTTAAATCCACTAATAACTAATTATCAAATGAAGGAAGTAGGTTAATCTTCTAACTACATAAATGAAACAGGAAAGAAAGGTCAACTTTGTTACTTATTATTAATAATCACCATTATATTACCTACATAATACAACTTTTTCCTAATGACATCAAATGCAATTACCTTCATTCCAGCGGTGATAGTAATAAAAAATACAATATATATTCCAAATACAATCAAATCAACTTGCTGGCACAGCCGCCTCTGCTCTACATCGGAGCTATACACACAACTCAACCGCTCTCTAAGCGAGCTAAACCACAAGTCTCTCTCTCTCTCTCTCTCTCTCTCTCTCTCTCTCTCTCTGCGCGAGCTACAATGCTATGCAATACATGATCTTTGCCAAACATGAAACGTCACAGAGTTAAGTACACATATCGATACACACAGTAGAAGCAATATTATACATTTTCTTGCAAGCAAGTTAATCGACACAAAACAGGAGGCACAATATTAGACATTTTCTTACAGAAATATTTTTTATGGACACGTTTCAAGGTGTCTAGGTTGTTAAGATTTGTCATTGGGAAAATGAACTAAAATGGTTCGACTACTTTTTGAATGTTCTACGGAGTGGAGACAACAACATTACAGCAACCGAGATAGTCGTACTAAAACAGAAAGTTGCTGCTCAGGGTTTGGTGTTGACCTGTGTTTACCAGACGAACTACACAAGCAGTTGGGTTCGGATAGTATAGTGAGCAGATAGTGAAATGAAACAATAACGTGATCCGAATCTATGTCATAGAGAGTCATAGGGCAGATAGTGAAATGAAACAACAACGCCGCGGTGGAGTAGCCGAGCGGTCTAAAGCGTCTCGCTGCGGAGCGCGCGATTGCTCGCCGTGGAGGTTCGAGTCCTCCCTGGGGCATGTGTGTGAGTGTGTGTGTGTGTGTGTGTGTGTGTGTGTTGTCCTTAGGTTCGTTTACCTAGGTTTAAGTAGTTTGTAAGCTACGGACTGATGACCGCACAGTTTGGTCCGATAGATTTACAAACATTTGAACATTTGAAACAACAACGTGATTTACCCGAATCTATGTCATAGAGAGTCATAGCAAGGTTGAAAGCGGGACAGACTCAGAGGGAGTAGGCTGCAGCTATTGCAATGTCCCAAAGTGTAATTTCCGGGAACTGGACGCGATTTCAGGGAAGAGGAGAAGTTAAAAGATGGCAAGACCAAGGTCGTCCTCGGGTAACATCAGCAAGTGATGACCGTTATCTACGCCTAACAGCCCGTTGAGACAGGAGACTGAATATAACTCAGTTGCAATGCACCCTTCAGGCATCAACAGAATGTGCATTATCAACACAAAGGGCCTGAAATCGACTTCGTGAATGTGGATTCTACGCATGGAAACCTATGGTGTGTGACCCATTAAAACCACGACACCGTTTAGCCCGCAAAAAGCAGGGCGGAAGAACTTTAGGATGGAGTCGTAAAGAATGGCGCCGGGTTCTGTCCACAGGTGACTCAAGATTTTGGATTCATTGGGATAATGGTCGTTCCCTATTCTGGAGACAACGTGGCTCTCGGAACAATGCGGTTCCGGCACACAATTTTATTCTGCCAGGAAGTTTTATATCAACGCACACTTCGCTGGAGAATGGAAGTTTCATTCTGGAAACATCCTTTAGGCTGTGGCTAAGCCATGTCTCACCATATCCTATTTTCCAGGAGTGCTAGTCTTGCAAGTTTCGCAGGAGAACTGTGAAGTTTGGAAAGTAGGAGGCGAGGTACTGGCGGAAGTTAAGTTGTGAGGCGGCATCGTGAGTCGTGTCGGGATAGCTCAGTCGGTAGAGCACTTGCCCGCGAAAGGCAAAGGTCCCAGGATCGAGTGCCGGTTCCGGCACACAATTTTGAACTGCTAGGAAGTTTGATATCAGCGCACACTCCGCTGCGGAGTGAAAGTTTCATTCTGGTAAGGGACGTACTGTAAACACACTGAGGCGCGTGACCAGGGTGGACAAAACAGGGTCGCTCGCTGAATTTCCATTCTGGTTTTTTTGGTATTCGAATTTGAAATCCCGCCAGTTGTGAGGTGCGGTATGTGATACGGTTTTTGTTGGCAAAAACCCTAAATGTGAATGTTCCTTCCAGAAATGGTGCATTTGGTTTAAAAGTGACCGTACCAACGTTCATGATGAAGAGAAGAGTAGACGGCCGAGCATTGTGAATGACGATCTCTTCTCACAAGTGATAAGACGGTTCATGAAAACCGTCGCCACACAATAACGGAGCTTTCGCTTCCTTTTCCACAAGTTTCACGGACTTTGATGTTTGAGGTTGTCACTCAAAACCTCTGGCAGCAAAATTTTACGACGATTGAATTTCAAAGCTTGTCCACCGCCTCAATTTGTTTGGTGACAATGTGGAAAAGTCGCTCTTTCAGATGTATATAATAAAATGTTTTTCTTAGTATTTTTTTAAATGTTAAAGCGTTCCCTACTTTCTGAATAGCCCTAGTAAATGGGGCACTCTATATGTCAACGATAGTTCAGAGGGTATCACGCCATAAATACCAAGCTGAACGTGAAACTAAATTATATTAAAACGGTGTATAAATTAGCAAAATAGTGGAAGCTGTAGTTGGACTTGCAAAGAATAGATAGTTCATGAGGAAGGTGGGTGGTGGTGGTGGCGAGGGGGGCGGGGGGTAGTTGTTTACTGGTAACATCTTATTTCGTGTAGACGACTGCGTCTGAAGTCTGGTGCAGAGCGACCACATTAATATTATTAAAATTGGAAGAACCAGCTTTGGCCGCCTTGAAAACTTTTCGAATCCCCACCTCCTCGGGCCTGGATATTTGTGCCTTCCTTGGTATTAGCTAGTTCATAAGTAGTTTGTAAGTTTAGGGACTGATAACTCCGTAGTTAAGTCCCATAAGCTATACAAACATTTGAACATTTGATTTGAATTAAAAACTTTTATTTTTTTATATTAAAGATCGATTTCGGTTAGTGTCTGACCATGCGACCAATGCTGCCAAAGCTGGTTCTTCCAATTTTAATAATCTTATTTCGTTATGCAGACAATCTCAGGCTTCGTTCGTGGTGTAGTAAAATCTGTAGGAGGTAGTACCTGGACAGTGCAACTTGGGTTTCTCATCAGCGATGGTATGAATCCCTTATTGAATGCGTCAATAGCGCAGTAGGGTGGGAGAGGGATGGGATGAACGAATGAAAGCCGAAACTCCAGTCACAGAAACAATGGCTTTCAGTTTGTGATCCTCCAGTTCGAAACGAGGCGGTGCTCGCTTTTTTTTTTTTTTAACTTATGGCATGCGTGCTGGGATGGAGCACGCCCATAAACTCTGCAGCCTACAGCAATCTGGTGGCGACGAAGATTAGAGCGTACGGCGCGTCCGCGACGACGGCTGCGGAGCGTATTTTTCCGGCTGGCGCCGTAACTCACAGGTGGGTGTCGCCCCTTATCTGGGGTAGGTGGCGCTGCTATCTCATTGGCGGCACGTTGGCCAAACACGCCGCCTCCCGGGCTTTTTGTGTATTCCGGCTCGCCGTCGGCGGACACAGTGGCTTTAGCCGGGCAGCGGCTGCCTCTGTTTGCCCGCCACTGTCCACAGGTGGACAGAGACTCGGCTAGTGCCGCAGCAGCCAGCATGCATACTCGCCCCTACGGCTGGCGGTTGGTCGCCACTGTGTTCCTACCTGCGTGGCGTTGTCCCACCAGAATGGTAATAGGACCAATGCTTTCTCGCAGTATATATCTAATCCAAAGTAGCCTTTGCGGGGTCAAGAAAAAGACTCCCTGATTTCAAAATTAAATATCTCGAAAACAAAGATCGATATACCTTTCAATATACCAATTGGAAGTAGGGTAGCAGTGGAAGAAAATAGTTCGACACCGGACGGGGGATATTGTCTGGTTCACGGACGGGTCAAAATCAGACCAAGGTGTTGGGGCCGTGGTATATGGGGTACAGCCAAGACTGGAGGGCGTCATCTCTCTAGGAAAACTGTCCTCAGTATTCCAGGCCGAAATCACTGCCATCAGGGCGTGTGTGGAGGAGAATTTGTGGAGGTGCTACAAAGATCGTAGCATCTATATCTATTCAGACAGCCGGGCAGCGCTGAGATCACTGGCAGCTCCTGCAACAAGGTCTAAAATTGTTGCAGAATGTCACAGGGTTCTGGTGGAGCTAGGGGAAAGCAATAGAGTAAACCTATTGTGGGTCCCTGGCCACTCGGGGATCAGTGGCAACGAACATGCCGACAGATTAGCCAGGATGGGGGCAGAGTCTCCATTTATTGGACCGGAACCTGTCCTGACAATCACCAAGGCAATGATCAAATTGGAGCTACGTAACTGGCTCAGAAGACAGCGCGTAGAATATTGGACCAAAGTCCATCAACAAAAACATGGCAAGGTAATGATGCCAAAGCCATGTTTTAAAAGCAGCTCTACAATCCTGGGTCTGAACAGGAGAGAGATTAGACTAATGCTTGGATTGCTGACAGGCCACAGTAATTTCAAAAAACACCTACGTACAATGGGAGTAACAGAAGAGGACCCTAAATGTAGGATCTGTAGTGACGGTGATGAAACTGCATCACATCTAATCTTCGAATGCATTGCATTGGAGAATAAAAGGCACAGAATATTTGGGACAACCTGCCTCGAAGAAATTGTGTCTAATAAAGAACTGGTAAAGGGACTCCTTGCACTGTTCAAGGGCATTGGTTGGCTTTACTAGATATGCAGGGAGCGATACCGCACAATAAACTTAGCTTCAGTGCGGGCAGTGGCGGGTTGGACCAAGACTCTTTTAGCTTCCCTGGAAAAATCAATCAATCAATCAAACGGTATGTTTATTGTGAAAGCTGTAAAAAGTTTATACAGCACTTTGAAATAATAGTTACGAAAGCTGCTAACATATGGCGCTGTAATCACCATATGTAATGCCTAGTATATATAGTGATCCGAAGCCCAGAGCGATCAGTTCTACTATTGAAACGTAAAAGGAGGTTAGCGTACCGAAGGAAGAGATTAAACCTATGTACTCCATTGAACAACGCGTTTTTCTGGTGCTAGAGTACCACAGGTTAGAAGAGGGTCCTACGGCAACAAGACGAAGTTTTCAAGCACGATTTAATGTTCCAAAAGGACCCGATGCGAAAACCATTCGTACTACTCTCTTCGCAAAATTTCAAAGAACGGGCAGCGTAACTGATGATATAGTGGGGCATGTTGGCCGCAAGCAAACCGCAGTTACGCCTGCAAATATCGCCACAGTTTCTGGAATTATTCAGCGATATCCAATGTCATCCGTCCGTAGAATTGCATCTGAGACTGGTTTTAAGCGTTCCAGCACGCAGAAAATACTGAGAAAGAGCCTACACATGTTTCCATTCAAAATTCAAACGTACCAGGCCATACTCGTACGAGCTGTTCAACAAAGGGGTGCCTTTGCTAATCAGATGCTCACAGTGATTGATAGTGAAGGATTTGATGTTGGCTGCATCTGGTTTACAGATGAAGCACACTTCCACCTGAATGGATACGTGAATAATCAGAACTGGCGATTTTGAGGTTCCGAAAAGTCATATTGGTGTGATGCGAAACCCTTGTATTCTCCAAAAGTTACCGTTACTAGATCTGTGGCCTGTCAATCCATTTCAGTTGAGACACTAAGAAATGTGATGGCGAATTTCATTCTTCGTTTGCGCCACCTCTGTAGTGCCAATGGTGGACATTTTGAAAACATGAGGCATTATTGGTCCTATTTTCATTCGAGAAACGGTCACTGGTGCACGTTACGTTGTAATTTTGGGACAATTTGTCTCCTCACAGCAAGCGGTAGAGGATCGACCAGGTAATGAATGGTTTATGCAATGGTTTATGGCCGACCACATCGGACCGTACAAGTATTTCGCTTTCTTGAGGAATACTTCGGGAATCGAGTCATTGCTTTGGAATATCCCAAATTTACTGGTGCAGGCATGGATTGGCCTCCATATTCGCCGGATTTGACTCCCTGTGACTTTTTTGTGAGGCACAGTGAAAGACATGGTCTACCCGAAGCATCCCGCAACGCTGGACGAGCTTGAATCGGCTAGCTCTGTGGCCTGTCAATCAATTTCGGTTGAGACACTACGAAATGTGATGGCGAATTTCATTCTTCGTTTGCTCAACCTCTGTAGTGCCAATGGTGGACATTTTGAAAACATTGTGATGTGATTGTTTGCAGAGAGTGTTTTCATACGATTATTTCATTTATGTATGCTGATATGAGCTGTGCAGCGTACAGCGCCATCTATTATCAGCTTTTGCAACTATTATTTCAAACTGTTGTATAAACTTCTTACAGCTTTCTCAATAAACATACCGTTTACTGCATTCCTCTATCGATCTTTGTTTTCGAGATCTTTAATTTTGAAATCAGGGAGCCCTTTTCTGGACACCCTGTAAGATGGTCATACGGGAAAATAGCCACCTCTAGCCACCTTGGAGTCGCTGTGCCCCGTCTCTCGTGCGGCGGCTACAATACCGTGTTCAGAATCGCTTAAACCACGATAACCAGACATTGTAGCAGCAGTAAGCGATCTGACGCCTACGCCAGACGCATGTTGTCGTACACATGCGCTGCCAACTGCCGCGCCGTCTACGCACCTCATCATTAGTTGGCCTCTGTCATATCTGCTGAATCCCTTGCTATATGCGCTTGCGCAGCAGTGCCACGTTATGAATATGTATGGCGTACACAATAGCCTTATAATGACTCCTTAAGTGGAAATCTAATAGAATGAGAACGGCAGAACGGGCATGCGACGGTGTCGGTCCCTAATGCTCTTATCTCTCTCTCTGGCTCCTATCCATGTTCCTGGTAAAATAAAAGGACCAATTAATGTGTCAGCTATTATTTCAGCAAATTTTAATCGTTTGACAATGTTCTTATATTTCATTTGCACAAGTAACTTTTTATTATATGTGAGTCTCAAAGGTTTTCTACGGGTTTTGTTAACTTTTATCTTATTTGTATACAAACAAGGACTTTACAGATTTTAACAACCTTTATAACTTTTTTCAGTGAAAATATGAGGAAATTGTTATATAAAAAATAGTTTCATCGAAACCGGTAAGGAAAAACCAATGAATAAATTAGCGATCTTGGCTGAAGTAAGTGTGTTTTATATAAATTTTGATCGTACTCCATTGGCATAGCCGGCCGCGGTGGGCGAGGGGACTTCGGCGTGTCAGTCACGGTCGGCACGGCCACTACGGTCGGGGGTTCGAATCCCCCCTCGGGCATGGATATTTGTGCCATCTTTAGTCTTAACTAGTTCATAAGTAGTTTGTAAGCTTAGGGACTGATGACCACGTAGTTAAGCCTCATAAGTTGTACAAACATTTGAACATTTTTTGAAAACATTAATACTGAACTATAGCTGATGTCCAATTCGCACAACTTCTCCGGAATATCCATACGCCCAGACATGCATATTTCGAATATTATGCACTCCATTTCTGGTTCTGCATACTAACGCTGTGGCTCATTTGCGTTACACTAAACCCGCCCGTATAGAAAATGTATCTCTACCATTTCGTCGCCGCGGTGGAGTAGCCGAGCGGTCTAAAGCGTCTCGCTGCGGAGCGCGCGGTTGCTCGCCGTGGAGGTTCGAGTCCTCCCTGGGGCATGGGTGTGTGTGTGTTTGTCCATAGGTTAGTTTACCTAGGTTTAATTAATTTGTAAGCTACGGACTGATGACCACGCAGTTTGGTCCGATAAGATTTACAAACATTTGAACATTTCTACCATTTGGTGATACTAGTAACCCATTGTAATAACACGAGACTTGTACTGTACGTGCAATCAATAACAACTGACAATACGGATCACTCCACTCTAGCGTAATATCGGAGAGTCGTTCTCACACACTTAGATTTCGCTTGTCTCCTGCCCAGTTTCGAGGAAACTCGGCCATTGGAGGTCCTCCTATTTCGCGAAGCGGCTGCAGGAGTGGGCGGTGCTCGCAGCCGCCGCCGCAAAAGTCTGGCGCCACTCTGACGACTGCAGGCTGGAGGGCAGCAAAACAGAATACGGAAAAGCCGAAACTCGAAACGCTCCCAGCGCCAGCGCGCCGGCGCAAATACACCCGCCTCTCCGCAACAACAAACAGTTCTCGGAATGAAGAGCACGCAAAGACGTCGGTGCCAAAGAACTTTAAAGGAGAGGAGCGCTGATGGCCATTTCTACGTCGGATGCATCAAAGAAGAGAAGAGCAAACCGACACTACTGACAATGCTATTTACATTGCCGCCAATAAAAATAGTACACCCTCTAACAGTTTTCTGATTCACTAAAGTTTTATTGCTGGAACAGTGCATGTCGGTCAGATGAAATGATTACATTTACACACCAGTAGCTCATGCGGTACTACACCTACCAACTATTGTTGCAGTATACGTCAGAGGACGTCATCCCTGTAACGCATAGCCGATATCTAGAATCACACACTAAAATAGTGAGTGAGGTAAATATAGGAAAGGTTGGGGAAATGCCGGCCGACTATATTATAACCCCATACTGCTTCAACAAGCCTTTCAATATAACAATTCGAAGCAGGGAGCAGTGGGAGAAAATAGTTCGAAACCGTACGGGGGAATTTGTCTGGTTCACTGACGGGTCAAAATCAGACCAAGGCGTTGGGGCCGAGGTATACGGGGTGAAGCCAAGACTGGAGGGCGTCATCTGTCTAGGAAAACTGGCCTCAGTATTCCAGGCTGAAATCACTGCCATCAGGGCGTGTGTGGAGGAGAATTTGCGTAGGTGCTACAGAGACCGTAGCATCTATATCTATTCAGACAGCCAGGCAGCCCTGAGATCACTGTCAGCTCCTGCAACAAGGTCTAAAATTGCTGCAGAATGTCACAGGGTTCTGGTGGAGCTAGCGGAAAGCAATAGGGTAAACCTATTGTAGGTCCCTGGCCACTCAGTTATCAGTGGCAATGAACATGCTGACAGATTAGCCAGGATGGGGGCGGAGACTCCATTTGTTGGACAATCACCAAGGCAATGATCAAATTGGAGCTACGTAAGGGGCTCAGAAGACAGCACATAGAATATTGGACCAAGGTCTATAAACAAAAGCATGGCAAGGTAATGATGACAAAACCATATCTTAAAAGAAGCTCTGTAATCATGGGCTTGAACAGGACAGAGATTAGACTCATGGTTGGATTGCTGACAGCCCATGGGAATTTCAAAAAACATCTACATACAATTGGAATAACAGAAGAGGCCCTAAATGTAGGATCTGTGATGATTGTGATGAAACTGCATCACATCTAATCTTCGAATGCATTGCAATCGAGAGTAAAAGGCACAGAACATTTGGGACATCCAGACCCGAAGAAATTGTATCTAATAAAGAACTGGTAAAGGGACTACTTGCACTTGATCAAGGGCATTGGTTGGCTTTACTAGATATTCAGGAAGCGATGCCGCACAATAAACTTAGTTTCGGTGCGGGTAGTGGCGGGTTAGCCCAACACTTGTTTTGGCTTCCCCGACCTTCTACGACCACCGGTGCCACAAAACATAAGGAAACCACATCCTTGCTGCACTCGCTCTAAGACACCAGGCCGACCAGGCTACATCCAGTACGTCTCCGACGATCGTTTGCGAATGGCACTTGATACCACTTCTGACCAGTGAGTTCAACATGCTGTAGGAGTAATCTACATATAGTACGCTGCCGGGCGTCTGGGTTTCAAAGCAGGGACTAGCTATGGACGTGGGGAGTGAACATGCGCGTAATTTGTCTTACAGTTTGAGTCGAAACACGACCCACTGTGGCTGCACGAATATCATTATTCAGGACGGCGGTGCTCCTGTCAGGGTGCCTACGAGCTGAAAGCCGTAAGCAGGGCTCATCACTCTGGCGCTGTGACGGGAACTGATGGCGCCTCAGCCGCATTGGTACTGCTCACGCGTGGTTGTTATATCTTCGTGTGGGTTGAGCAGCATATATAGACATTTTCGGGAACTGTGTTCTGGATGCATATACACATTCAACGTCAGTCTTCGGGAGACCTTCGTTCCAATGTGATGCAACACTTTTTAGGTATGTGTACACAGCATTATAAACCTCTGCCAATGAAGTTCGGTATATAGCTATGTAAAATCAAGCTAAATTAACTGTGAACTAAAGGTACCTTACTGTCCTTCGGAATAGTCACCTCCCACAACTATGCACCACTCAGCTCTGCGATACATTTCCTGGAAACATTACTGAAAGTCTTACTTTTGATGATGTTCAAAAGTCTTGTCATGTTTCGTTGGATATCAGGAGTATCGTCAAATCTTATTTATTTGAAAGCGACTTTGAGTCGAGTGGACAGCAAGAAGTCTAGAAGATTGAGATGCGTCGAGTATTGTGGATGTTCGAGTTACACCACCCAATTTTTAGTCAGGAACTGTTTGACGATATTGGCTGTATATGGTTGACCGTTGCTGTCTAACTTTAACATCCAGCCTGCTCGTCAGACGTGAATCCTCCAGACTTCTTCCTATTCCCGCGACTCAAACTCGCTTTGAAAGGAAAGAGATTTGACGATACTCTTGATATCCTACGAAACGCGACGAGGCTTTAGAACAGCACTGGCTCTCGCTCGCTGCCTGGCCCGTGAGCTGAATGGGGCGCTCAGGCGTTGTGAGAAACCGCAGCAAAGGGCACGTGTAAACAGGGGCTGTCTTCACACGACTGAGGACAACGTCGTCCCGGATAAGCTTTACCCCGCGTCCACACATTGGTACCAACGCTGGCGCCAACATTGGCCAATATTTTTGAGACGGCGTCCACACATTGGAGCCGATATTCAGTTGAATTCGTCGAGGGCCAACGAAAACATATCTGACGCACAAATCGCGGCCAATGCGTTAACGCTTTTGAGTGTGAATAATTACATTTTGTCATTGTAAATCAAAGTGGGAAACATACGTAAGAGATAATGGGGTATTGTATCACTTCCTACCGAACATTAATTACGGTACGAAATCATTATTTTTTAAAAAAAAAAAATATGCTACAAGTAAACGATACACATTATAAAAACTGAGACCTGCTACTTTAAATGATTGAAAATAAAATAAAAAATAAAGATATGTTTTGGAGGGATGCTATGCTTTTGGTATTACGCTTCGATTTCTTGCTAAAGGAGACAACTTTGGAAGCCTACGCTTCCCTTTTTAAATAATCATGTAATTGATATCACTAGTAGTGCTTAAAGTTTGCAAAACAATATTTAAAGTTGAGAGGAAATATTAAGTACTGTACTGTTAGTTTTAAAAATTAAATTCAGTCATGGAGTGTGTCGAAAGTCTAAAAAGTATTTTTTATTTCACAGTTCGCGCCTAAGTTTTTTCTGTGGCATTCCGGTATTTGAGGTTTCTTTCACAAATAAATCACTTTCTGATACAGTTCTAATATTTACAAAGAGATTTCGAAACTTTAAAACGGCGACGAAGAAAGAAACAGTTTAGAGATGAGCAGACGACAAAGACAGAATGAAACGTTGGCGCCAATGTGTGTACGACGTACCCATATTGGCCCAACGTCCTTTGATGTTTGGTCGAAATACCGACAAGCAACGGAGCCGTACCAACGTTGGCGCCAACGTTGGTTCCAACGCTATTTCACCGATCCACACATTGGACCAACACTGTTGGCGCCAACGTTGGATCCAATGTGTGGATCCGACCTTAGATGCGACTGCGAATGCCCACCACGCAGTACGTAATGTACAGAGCACCTCCTTTCACGTCGAAGAAATTTAGTGCGATAGCTTCAAAGCGAAAAGCACACACATCACCGTCAGTGTACAACCCCTCCGAGTAAGAAGCGTATGTTTCTTATATGCGAGTGTCTGAAAATGCTTAGCATGCTTCAAAATCCTTAATGAAAAAATTAAATTTACAACAGTAATACAATACCCTCCATGCGAAAGACAATGGGCACTTGCAAGATGAAGAGCGGAAAGCGGAGGATCGAATATTAAAGAACATACCACTAACAAGGAGAGGGTCACCGATTTCGATCCAATTTTGCATAGGCCTACCATATTGCATATAAAAGGACACGTGTGTCGGCTCTTTGCTAGACAGTAGTTTTTGAAAAATCAAGGTCAAATCTGATGAAGGAAAAAAGAGTTTTGAGTTGTAAACATAGAAAGATCGTCTAAACATGAGCATTTTTTTTTACTAATACATATGGGGCCAAAAGTTAATGACGTTTGGGCAATTAACGTTTTTTCTGTTTTCATGTTGCAGCTATTAACATTCAATTGAGTGTATTATCTGTTTACAACTGTTTCATTTGTCATACACAATAAAAAATCGATAAAAATAAGAAACATATAGAACTTTACTTTTATCCATCAGAAATCTCTTTCATTCATAAGAGATGAATTGTATTCCTTCTTTCATACATCAGTTTCAAAAAATCAATTTGCCAATTATTCAACCAGCAACAAGCGTTACATCTTAGTATAACGTATCAGTGGCCGAAGAATTGGGCTGACCGACAATTCTCCGTTGCGAAGTTTCTTTATTGGGATTCCTGCCTTCCTCACTGCCCCTCACAACTCTTTTCCGTTAACCGTTAGCCGTCCGACAGCTCACTACTGAGGCGCGATCGCGAGCCAGCTCACTGGGGCAGACTGCTGAGCAGGCCTGCTTTAGAACACCATTTCAAAGGAAGACTTCATGCAAAGTTTACAGGAAATGTATCGCAGACCTCAGCGGTGCATAGTTAAGGGAGGTCGCTATTTCGAAGGATGGTAAGGTAACTGTAGCCACAGGCCGTGTCGCAGTGGATACACCGGTCGGGCTTGTGTAGCTCTTGATTGGGTATCCGTTCGGGTCTGAAGAGCGCTATTGTCAAGCGGGGTGCTCTCAGCCCTTGTGAGGACAATTTGTTGAACTACTTGACTGAGAAGTAGCAGCTCCGGCCTGGACAACCGACAAAATGACCGGGAATGCGGGGCGCTGATGACGCTTCCCTTCCACACCGTATCCGGTGACGCCTCCGGGCGGAGGATGACACGACGGCCGGTCGGTACCCGTTGGGCTCTCGAGGCTTGTCTGGGAAGGAGAAAGTAACGTAACTGTAGTTCGTAGTTCATCTCCGTTAATGTTACAGGACTATTCACCGAACTTTATTCTCAGAGGTTGTATAAATTAAGATTTCCTTTCAGTTCATTAAGATTGTACAGTAGAACCCCTGTAATCCGACCTTGGATGGTTCGTCACTCCGGTTAGTCCCACCATGCTCAGGCTCGCAACCCTGTGCCGACTCGTCACTGACTTGGACGCCTGTCGGGCCATTGTTTCGGTGTCTATCGCCAGTGCCGGATCTAAGGGGGGGGGGGGGGGGGGGAAAGGGGGCAGTTGCCCCAGGCGGCAGAATTTCTCTCCCTCTCCCTCTCTCTCTCTCTCTCTCTCTTTTTTTTTCGGAATGTATTTTTCTGGTATAATTTAATAAAATTAACTGACACAGAATTATTAAAAGTAAAATGACTGCTGCAAGAAATACCGAAATCATTTAATAAAACTAAAATTCCTGGTTGCTGACTTCAGTGTTGCCCTGTCACAGGTACTTCAGCTAATCAAACTTTAAAAATCTACTAGATATTAGCCAGAATGAGGGAGATGTTTGCGTTATTGCATAAGTAAATGCACAATGTTTATTAATTTGCATAGATTTCCTTTTCCAGATAAATGAATATTCATATTTCATACCAAGGTAATATTTGTAGAACAGGTAAATTTGAATAACGTTCCAGTCCTTATAAAAAAAAGTATTTCAGGTGCGCACACTTCTTATTGAAAGTCAAAAGCATTAAGGATCTAGAGTCCTCTCTCGGTAGCGGTGGAACTGATAGACATCTACACAGGATGCCCTGTAAGTAACATTTAACTGCCTGACAGAGGGTTCATCGGACCACTTTTATACATCTGAATCTCACTGTTCGAGCTCTGATTTCACGTATTTATTCAGATCATCTTTTCTACTTATGTAAGTGGGAGGCAACAATATATTTTCGCATTCGGAGGAGAATGTTGACGATTGTAGTTTCGTAAGTAGCCCACGTCGCAGCGATAAACGCCTTTGTTTTGAATATTCCCATTCCAGATTCTGTATCATTTCCGTGACGCTGTCTCCCCTATATCACGACAATACAAAACAAGCTGCCCTTCTTTCGACTCTTTCGATGTCCTCCGACAAACCCACCTGATAAGTATCGCACACTGGGCAGCAAGACCAGATAAAACAAGAGGAATCTCACTGTATTATTGATGCTGTCCTTTTTTTAGCTAAAAAAGAAAGTCCTTTTAGAGGAACAAATGAAGATGGTGATTTTGGTGATCCACGTAGCGACAAATTTCTAAATACAATTGATCTCATACTATAGTGTCCCCCTTCGTCAGCGTATTGAACGCCACAAGAAAGAAGGCAAAATTAGCTATTTTTACAAAAATATACAAGATGAGTTCCTTGACTTGATTGCTGACAAAATAAAACAAGATATAAATAAGATATTTTAGCTGCTAAATACTTTTCTCTGATGTTTGACTGCACTCCAGATATCAGCCACAATGCGCAGATGACACAAGTAATTCGATATGTCAAGTAGAATAACTCAGAGGTTGTGGAAAGTTTTACTGACATTTTTACAGTTACATACAAAACAGGAGAAGGCCTTAGTCAAGAGATACTACAAAAATTGGAACAAGCTGGGTTGAACATTAAGTACTGCAGGGGGCAGTCTCATGACAACGGGGCAAACATGGCTGGTAAGTACAAACGGGTCCAGTCAAGAATACTTCACAAGAATGAACTGGCCTATTTCGTACCATGTGCTGCTCACTTTTTAAATTTAGTAGGAGCAAATTCAGCAGACATTCGGAAAGACTAGGTGATCTGCAAGAGTAGATGCGGTTGAAACTGTTTACAAGCATTTTCATAAAGTTTTGAAGGCCCTGGAAGAAACTGAAACTTATATATTGCCAACAACAGAAACAAAATCAGAGACAAGATCTATTTTAACAAATATGAGAAAACTGAAATTCATTACTTTAACTTGTTTCTGGTATGCAATATTAAAATAAATTGCTCATGTTAATCAGTTTCTGCGAAGTCAATACTTTACAATTGATAAAGCTGTTCGAAACATTCAAGGACTTTTGGGCTTTCTCAAAACTTCCCGGGATTCTTGTACCTCTGAAGCTATTTCTGAGGCCAAAGTGGTAGCAGAAGGTAATGAGGTATCAACGGTATTCTCCGAAAAAAGGATTCGAAGAAAGAAGAAAATGGCCGATGACCTTTGTGAAGATGAAGTATCCAACATTCACAGAAAAAATAAGGAATAATTGACAGAGCTTATTACCAGGTTTACCGCACTTGAGAAAATTGGTGCAAAAATTAGTTTTCTGAGTGGTGTGCAAATTCGAGAAATGGAAGTGGAGGACTTGAAGGCCAAAGCAGCGGAACTGGAAGAAGATCTTAGCGAGGAAGAACTTGAAGTTGAATGTTTCAGACAACATACACTGGCAGTAGACAGAGCCTTGCAAGATTCCACTGCATCGTCAACATTAAGTTTAATTTATAAAAATAAATTGGTAGAGGGGTACCCCAACCTTACTACAGCGTTAAAATATGTCTTACCATTCTAGTTTCGTCTGGAGAAAGGAGTTTCAGCAAGCTGAAACTAATTAAATATACTTGAGGAGCACAACTGCTTAACAAATCTAAGCTGCTTCTCAAAACTATGATGATATCAAAAACAGTTTCGCAGCAAAAAAAAAAAAAAAAAAAAAAAAAAAACAACTCGAATAGCTAAATTTTGATTTGATTTTTGTACGATGAGTAAGCTTGTAATATTTTTGTATGTATTAAAATTGTTCTGTTTTCCTTTGATCTTAATTCAGTTAATAAAATAAGTTCATGTTGTGAGATTGTGACATTTATTTACAAACATGTAACCCAATTAGTATCAAAAAGTCGATTCTTACACGGGAGAGGAGGGAGGGAGTTAAAGGAGGGGCGGCAAATTTAAGCTTGCCCCCCTTGGGAAATGTCCTAGATCCGGCCCTGCTATCGCTGTGCCTATTGTTGTACTGTACGTTATTTTCCAGTTTTAGCCTTCATTGGGATTAAACAAAACGTCGTTATTTGCTTTATTCCGTGTTCGCTACAGTACTTATTATACTTATTACATTCATTGTGTGTATAGTTGTCTGTTTTTCAACATGTCTCGAGTCAAACGTAAACACGTAACTCTTTCAATAAATGAAAAAATCAGCAGTGCTACAAAGACTGGACAAACGAGAATCGCTCCGAAAAAATTGCAAAGGACCTGAATGAATTACGGATTGGAGGAAGATCGGAAAGACATTGAATCCTATACAGTTCCGATAGATGGTGAAAACACTGTAAACTGAAACTGCTAGATAACGCACTGTGGATGTGGTTTCGTCAAGAAAGAAGGATAGGAACTCCAATATCCGGACCAATTCCCAAACAAGAGGCGATAGTTTTGCACACGAAACTGGAAGCCGAAAGTAAATTTCCTGCCAGTGCAGAATGGATTGATTGTTGTAAAACTCGTCATGGTGTCCGATTTGTTTTACAGTAAGTACAGTACAGTGTTGTACCGTAATGTGTTTGTCGTTTTTCCTTTTAAAAGCAATACATATTACAGTGTTTGTAGACGTTTCTTAGTTAATATTGTGTAACACTGTGTAAAAAAACATCATTTTTATTGCTGTAGACGTCTTTTAGTTCTTAAACCGTTTAATTTTTTGTACTAAATGTCTTTTTATATTTTTTGCGATAAATATTAGATTTTTTTCGGATAATCCGACCTTTTTGTCGTTCCGACCATGGTCCTGGTCTCGAAGGTGACGGATTAGAGGGGTTCTACAGTAATATATTCACAGAATATATGACATCAACTGCAAATGGGCAAAGCTGAAAATTTGTACCCACCGGGACTCGAACCCGCGTCACCTGCTTTCTAGGCAGTTGCGGTGACCCCTACATCACAGGGGAAACACTGATCACGGCACTTGCAAGGTCTACCTAAGCACGCCTCCCGTCAGATACACATTCCCAGCCTTACCCTGCCCACAGTACTCAAACTCGTAGTTTTGAATCTAATTCCAGTACTCTTACGTGAATTAGTTTCAGAACTAAGAGTTTGAGTACTGTGGGCATGATAAGTCGCAACTGCTCGGAAAGCAGGAAACCCGGATTCGAGTCCGGTCTGGGTACACATTTTCAGCTTTGCCCATTTGTTGTTGATGCCATATATTCTGTTAATATGAAAGAATAACAAATGCAGGATCAGAAATGACGTCTGTTCTTTCGGAAAAGACGCCACATGTATAAAGATTGTAATAGTTTTCATTTTTGGTATCCCACTTGAAGACATCCCTCAGCCCAAAAAAACAAAAATTTTCTCCTGAATTCTTGAACAACAGACCGTCTTGGTTGCAAATATTTTTTATTACAATGACGCGTTCCGCCCAGTTAGGGCATATTCAGATATCTTATATGATGTCCCTGCACCTTAGGTCGTCTACTTATTAATACGACTTGCGTCGGTAGAGGTATAAGTACTGCCTGAGGCAACTTTCTCATTTGTGTACCCACCGAGACTCGAACCCGGGTCACCTGCTTTTTAGGCAGTTCCGCTGACCACTACACTACTGGGGGCACGGTCTTCACCGCACCTGCAAGGACTACCTAAGCACGTCTCCCGTCAGATACACGTTCCCAGCCTTACCCTGTCCACAGAACTCAAATGTTAACAGTACAAATGTGAACGCTGCCTCAGGCAGTACTTGTACCTCTACCGACGCAAGTCGTATTAATATGTTGACGACCTAAGGTGCAGGGACATCATAGAAGATATCTGAAGATGCCCTAACCGGGCGAAACACGGCATTGTAATAAATATTTTCAATCAAGACGTTCTGTTATTCAAGAATCCAACTGAACACGGTTGCTGTACCACACCACGTAAAAATGGAATGGGAAGATTTCTACAATATTTTCTCCTGGTAGTAACCTGTATAGAATTTTTACGTGAAAGTGAATCTCAGCCAAGTGGAGCTAATCAGACGTTTCACTGAAGTTGCAGCATCTTCAGCAGGTTACGCAAAACCAGGACTTCGGAAACGACGTCGAGGCGCTCTTGCGCAACCGCGAACAAACAAACAAGTGTTCTGTCGTCGTAGTCTCTGGCGTTTCGGTCCAGAGGACGGCTTTTTCATGTTCAAAACGAGTCGGTCCGCCGGGAACTACGAGTTTGACTACTGTGGGCATGGTAAGTCACAACTGCTTAGGACGCATGAAATCCGGGTTCGAGTCCGGGGTCGGTACACATTTTCAGCTTTGTACATTTGCAATTGATGTCATATATTCTGTCAATATGAAAGAATAACAAATACAGGATCAGAAATCACGTCTGTTCTTTCGGGAGCGACGCCACAGGTATAAAGATTGTAATAGCTTTCATTTTTGGTATCCCACTTGAAGACGTCCCTCAGACCAAAAATGCAGTGGTGAAATAGACAAATATTTTCTCCTGGTAATAACATGTTTAGAATTTTTACGTAAGAGTGAACCTCAGCCTCGTGAAGCTAATCAGACGTTTCACTGAAGTTGCAGCATCTTCAGCAGGTACCGCAAAACATACTTCGGACCCGACATCGAGGCGCTCTTGCGCAACCACAAACAAACAAGTGTTCCGTCGTCGTCGGCTCGGCCATTTCGGTCCAGAGGACGGCTTCTTCATGTTCAAAACGGCTCGTTTTGAACATGCTTAGGACGCAGGATATCCGGGTTCGAGTCCGGGGTGGGTACACATTTTCAGCTCTGTCCATTTGCAATTTATGTCATATATTCTGTCAATATGAAAGAATAACAAATATAGGATCAGAAATGACGTCTGTTCTTTCGGAAGAGACGCCACATGTATAAAGATTGTAATAGGTTTCATTTTTGGTATCCCACTTAAAGACTTCCATCAGCCCAAAAATTCAGTCGTAAAAGAAACAAATATTTCCTCCTGGTAGTGACCTATTTAGAATTTTTACGTGAGAGTGAACCTCGGCCACGTGAAGCTAATCACACGTTTCACTGAAGTTACAGCATCTTCAGCAGGTAACGCAAAACTAGAACTTGGGACCACCCGTCGAGGCGCTCTTGCGCAACCACAAACAAACAAGTGTTCCGTCGTCGTCGGCTCGGCCGTTTCGGCCCAGAGGCCGGCGTCTTCATGTTCGAAACGGCTCGTTCCGGCGGCACATAAAGCTCCGGAATTTATGAGTCCGCCGTTCGGGAGAGGCGCGTGTGTTATCGATTGCGAGGCGCCATCCATCACTCTGGTCTGGCCGAGCTCTGCTCTGCTCCATCCGCCCCAGTCGGCCGATCCCCCAGCCGCCGCGGTCTCCGCAGCTCACCTCACTCGGTGGGGCTTTTCACGCACTGCACGTTATCATGTCGACCCGAAGCGGAGCGCTTCAGCGAGGGAGGAAACAGACGTATCAGCCCGGATGCGTGATCAATGCGAAGCATGCGGCGTGGGAAATGTCTACACCTGATTTTGCCCAGCTGGTTATCTACATCTACATACATACTCTGTAACTCACCGAAAGGTGTGTGGCGGAGGGTACTCATATCCACTACTACTTACTTGCTTTCCCATATTTTAATCAAATTGCGTGGTTATGGTATATCGCCCCAAATTTGCGATTGGATAGGGGATTTCTTGTCAGAGAGGACACAGTTCGTAGTAATCGATGGTAAGGCATCGACTAAAACAGAGGTGATATCGGGCGTTCCACAGGGTACTGTTATTGGTCCTCTGCTGTTCCTTATTTACATAAACGATTTAGGGGAAAATCTAAGTAGCTCTCTTAGGTTGTTTGCAGATGACGCCGTCATTTACCGTCTAGTAAAATCATCTGAAGATCAAAACTAACTGCAGAACGATCTGAATAAGATATCACTATGGTGTAAAAATTGGCAATTGACTCTAAATAATGAGAAGTGTGAAGTCATCCACATGAGTACGAAAAGAAATCCGTTAAACTTTGCTTACAAGATAAATCAATCAAATGTGAAGGCCGTAAACTCCGCAAAATACCTAGGAATTACTATTAATTCAGACCTAAACTGGAAAGAACACGTAGATAATATCGTGGGGAAGGCGAACTAGAGACTGCGTTTTATTGGCAGAACCCTTAAAACATGCGACAGAACTACAAAAGAAACTGCATACACTACGCTTGTCCGTCCATTTTTAGAGTATTGCAGCCCAGTGTGGGATCCTTATCAGGTGGGTTTGACGGAGAAAATCGAAAGAGTTCAAAGAAGGGCAGCTCGTTTCGTATTGTCATGATACAGGGGAGACAGCGTTACGGAAATGATACAGGATCTGTGATGGGAATCATTACAACAACGGCGCTTATCGCAGCGGCGTGGGCTACTTGCAAAACTCCAATCGTCAACGTTCTCCTCCGAATGCGAAAATATATTATTGACTCCCACTTACATAGGTAGAAATTATCATCAGAATAAAATACGAGAAATAAGAGCTCGAACAGAGAGATTCAGGTGTTCATTCTTCCCACGCGCTATTCGAGGATGGAATGGGAGATAAATAGTATAATTGTAGTTCGATGAACCCTCTGCCAGGCACTTAAATGTGATTTGCAGAGTATCCCAGGTAGATGTAGATATATAACGAGCGAAAACGAACACTTGTATCCATCCGTAAGAGCCCAAATCTCTCTAATTTAATTTCTGACAGACTCAGTAAAAATTTTTGAAAGAGTTATGTATTCTAGAGTTGCTTCACATATTAGTAAAAATAAAGTTCTAACAAAATGTCAGTTTGATTTTAAAAAAAGCTTTTCAACTGAAAATACTGTATATACCTCCACTGATGAAATATTAAATGCTTTGAAGAACCGGACATCACCAGTTGGGATTTTTTGTGGTCTCTCAAAGGCTTTTGATTGTGTAAATCATGGGATTCTTCTAGAAAAGCTTAAGTATTGTGGTATGATTGGGACAGTGCACAAATGGTTTAAATCATACTTAATCGGAAGAGTGAAGAAAGTTGAAATAAGCAGTTCACATGATATAAATGAAACAATTAATTCCTCTAACTGGGGGATTATCAACACAGGGGTCCCACAAGGTTCGGTCTTGGATCCCTTGCTGTTCTTAATATATATTAATGACTTGCCATTCTACATTCACGAAGATGCTAAGCTAGTACTTTTTGCTGATGATACAAATATAGCTCTCACACCTGACAAACAGGAATTAACTGATGATATTGTAAATGATATCTTTCAGAAAGTTATTAAGTGGTTCTCTACAAGTGGATTCTGATTAAACTTTAGTAAAAACCAGTATATACAGTTTCATATAATAAACGGCATGACACCATTGATAAATTTAGACTTTGAACATAAATCTTTAGCTAAGGTAGAATATTCGAATTATTTAGATGTTTGCATTGACGAGGGACTGAAGTGGAAGAAACATATTGAAGATCTCCTGAAATGTTTGAGTTCAGCTACTTTTGCTATCAGAGTCGTTGCAAAATTTGGTGGTACACATCTCGGTAAATTAGCTTACTACGCCTATCTTCATTCACTTCTTTCACATGGGATCATATTCTGTGGCAATTCAACATTGAGTAAAAAAGTATTCATTGCACAAAAGCGTGTAATCAGAATAATTGCTGGAGCCCACCCAAGAGCATCCTGCAGACATTTATTTAGGGATCTAGGGATCTTCACTGTAGCTTCACAATACATATATTCACTCATGAAATTTGTTATTAACAATCCGACCCAATTCAAAAGTAATAGCGTTGTGCATAGCTACAACACTAGGAGAAACTATGATATTCACTATTCAAGGTTAAATCTAACGTTGGCTCAGAAAGGTGTAAATTATGCTGCCACAATAGTCTTCGGTTACTTACCAAGTAGCATCAAAAGCCTGACAGACAGCCAACAAGCATTTAAAAATAAATTAAAAGAATTTCTGCATGGAAACTCCTTCGACACTATAGATGAATTTTTAGATATAAATTAGTAAATTAAAAAATGAATAAAAATAAATAAATAAATAAATAAATAATTGTCATGTAATATTTAGTAAAAAGTAATAATTTGTAAAGGCACCTTTCCTTAGCCTGACACGTCCACATCATTACGAGGTGTCGCATTCATGATGGATGGAACAAGTACTAATCTGATCTAATCTAATCGAACGAAAACGAACACTTGTATGCATCTGTACGAGCCCAAATCTCTCTAATATTATCCTTCTGATCTATACGCCAAATGTAGGTTGGCAGTAGTAGAATCGTTCTGCAGTCCGGCTCAAATTAGGGCCCTTTAAATGTCTACAACAGTGCTTCTCGAAAAGAACGTCGCCTCCCCTCCAGCGACTGCCAGTTGAGTTCCCGAAGCGTCTCAGTAACACTCGTGCATCGATCCAATTTACCAGTTACAAATCTCGCCGCCCGCCTCTGAACGTGCTCTGTGTCCTCCTTTAAACCGGGTGGGGATTCCAAACACTTCAAAACATGTTTGTAAAGCCTATGGGTCTTAACTACGGGGTCATCAGTCCCTAAACTTACAAACTACTTATGAACTACTTACGAACGAGGACGGCACAAATATCCATGCCCGAGGGGGGATTCGAACCCCCCCCCCCAAACACTTCAGCAACACCCAACACGGGGTCTTACAAAAGCTTTATATGCGGTCTCCTTTACAGACGAAACATCTCCCATTACACCGAAGTTGTCCATTCGACTTCCCCGCAATTCTCCTTATATGCTCGTTCCATTTCATTGCGCTGTGCAGCGTTACGCCTAAATATATAATTGATGTGATGTACAGTGGGATGGAATCCCCAAAACGTGGCGAAAACCCAAGGAGACGTTTAATTCACACAAAACGCACCACACTGGGGTGTTTTAGGTCGCTGATTACGACTTTGATGCTAAAAAGTGTCTAAACAAAACGGCGGAACTTCACCAAGAAAATTCATAATAATCTATTAATAATAGCTTATATGTGGTATTCAGACACTAGTAATTAATACACCGCCAACGTGATTTGTTTATTATAACAAAATAACAGAATATTTGTCAAAAAAAAAATATCGGAAAAATTTCTTCTATACCATATACATTGTAATTCAATAATATAATGAAACAATCTCCAAAGTCGGTGACAGAATACAAATAATAAAAGTAATAGTACAATCTACTATTGTAACTGTGCGGCTCCGTAGCACAGTGGTAGAGTGCCGGCCTATAAATCCAAGGGTCGCGGGTTCGATTCCCGCCAGGTCCTAGGATTTTTATCTGTCAGTTACTTGTTCTTTCACCTTTGGCAGTGTTGCTCATGTGAAAAATACCGAGTAGCACCGTGGTTCGGAACCCACGTTAAACTGTAGGTCCCCCTATAACTAGCTGGGCAAGTCAGTTCTAAGGTCGGAGGTCTAAACAGGACCATGCCTAGTAAAGCACTGTCGTTACTATTAGTTACTATTGTAACTAATAAAGACAATCGTTGATAACACTGCAAACTTAATATGATTGAAGATGCTGTTCTCATGCATACAAAATGGTATGACTGGTTTTATATCTAGCAGTCAGAGTCAGTATCGCTCTGAAAGTTCTCAGAGTCAGAGGCCATATCGGAATTTTCCATGGGCGATCGTGGTGTAATTGAAATTGCAGGGGATAGTAATAGCTTTATTGCCTCCTTTGACAAACTTTTCACATGTGTTAGTGGCAGTTTACTATTACTGCTTAGGTATGGATCCGAAGATACCAGATGCCTCTTTAAAACGTCCTCTATTGTTTTTACACGTGAAGATTTCCTGGAAAAGTCTTCCCGATATCTTTTAATGTCTTTGTTCCTCGCTTCCTGCCCTTCTTCGGATAATTTACCGATCTGCTACACTGCGTGGGCTATTATTTTTCAGCCATGAATCAATATCTTATGCGCAGACCTAGGCATGTAATATCATGGATATAGCTCAACGAGAATTTTCTTGCAGTTACCATAGTATAATAATTGGGGAATTATTAGTATTTATTTCATGTCCACTCATGACTTGTAATGACAAGGTTCTATTACTTAAGTAATATTCGAGCCACTCACATATTTTGGTACCTTTTCGACAGGCTCGCACCTTTGTCAGAGTCTGTAGTGCGGTACCGTGTCAAACACTTTTCAGAAATCGAGAAATATGCAGTCTGCCTGTTGGTCTTCATCCATAGGATGAAGATGACATGAGAGAAAAACGCAAACTGGGTTTCGCACGATAGATGCTACCTAAAGCCTTGCTTTTCCGTCTCGAGGAAATATATTAGAGCAGCGAATATGTTCAAGAATTCTAGATGTTGGCCACATAGGTCTGTAATTTCGTGGGTCCGTTCTGTTGCCTTTCTTGTACACGGGAGTTACCGGTGCCTTTTACCAGTCTATAAATGCAAGCTAAGTAAGGGGCCCATACCGCCGAGAACTCTTTGTAAAAACCGGATTGGTACCCCATTTGGTGACTCGTTTGTTTACAACTCTCTCAGCTGCTTATAAGCAACAAGTTACCCAACGAAAACTGTAACCGCACGAGTACCTAACTTGGTAACATTAATGTCTAGAGCAGAGCTTTCCAAACCTTCCCCGGTTGCAACCGGACTAATACGTACAATTCCACGCGACAACCTTTCGCTAATATTAATAAGGAAAATTCAGTGTAACGAAAGATACGGTAATATTACTGAAATATTCCACGTTATTGAGTTATAGTCGGTTAGATTTTTTACTGAAGACCAAAATTTCGTCTCCATCTGCGGAGGACATTTTCGCGCGTCCCGAGCGATCAAAAATGGGGTCCCACAAGGTTCGGTCTTGGATCCTTTGCTGTTCGTAATATACATTAATGGGCTGCCATTCGATATTCATGAAGATGCTAAGGTAGTTCTTTTTGATGATGATACAAGTTTAGCTATCACGCCTGACAAACAGGAATTAACTGATGAAATTGTAAATGATGTCTTTCAGAATATTATTAAGTAGTTCTCTAAAAATAGATTCTCATCAAACTGTAATAAAACCCAGTATATAAGGTTTCATACAGTATATGGCATGACACCATTGATAAATACAGACTTTGATTTTTCGGTGTGAACACGTCCCATTTTTAAATGATTTCCGAGAAAAAAATATATTTTGCATAACGAGTGTTGCGCATTTCAGGCAAGAGTCAGAAGCGAATTATGCTAATTGAGAAACGATCGACTGCATAGACAATTTGTAAAGAAGAAGATTTTTTTTCTTCGAATTTTTCAGAATAGCTTATTGTATCATGGGCTTTTACTTATTGATTGGTTCCTGAAATTTTATTCAGGCTTGCGCTTATTCATCATTGACACATTCTATTATAAAACAATCTATGATCTATTCAACTCATAATGAATATTACACAACGAACAACCATAACTCCGTACATGCTTTACAGTGCTGTTCACAACATTATTCCTTGACTTCAACTATTGTTGAGTAACGATGGTGAACATATTGAGCATTTCCTGTAAAGAACATTATCTTTGCTTTTTCTTAATTTGTTATGCCGATTATTGCTTTTCTGATCAGATGAAGCTCCATCTGTCGGGCATTTTTGAACTTTTTTTGTCCCAAAAAAATCCATGTCATTCCAAACATGTGTGTCAATTTTTACCTCTACATCTACATTACTCCGTGATTTATTAAGTTTTCAAATTTATACGGACATTTTGATCATTCTTCTGGGGTTGCTAGGGAAGTAGTTTTTGTTGTTGTTGCTTTGGTTACAGTAAAAAGAAAAGGTGTATTGTATTCTAGTAAAACATTGTTTTTAACGACGAAATAAATAAAACCTGATGGGAATTACGGAACCGATGTGTTTCTACTTTAGTAGAAATTGAATTCATGCAGAAAGAAGACCAACTGTGGGAGAAGCGGGGGTTCCAGACCAAACAAAATAAAGTAAACCAGAAACGACGGGAGCGCTCTCACAAGTGGCACCAGTATAGTGGACGGTGGCTCATATGTAGCGACGCAGGCCTCTCGGGCCGCCGCGTCACGTGTCGGCGCGATATTAAGTGATTGCCCGCGGCCCGTACTGTGCTGTGACCCGAGGGCAGACTTTTACGAGCGGCGCGGTGCGGTTACGACGGCTGCGTGGCGCCCGCATACGACTGGCCCCTACGCAGTCGCAGACAAAGGCACGCCGCTGTGCTGCGTGCGGCCTCGTAACGCCTGCGGGGGCCACCTTTACGGGCCTCGATATTTATGTGATTACCCAGAGAGGAACTCCGGCTGTCCGGAGAGTCTGCTAACCACTCTACTGGCGAACCCATCAGGTAATCTGCGGTGCTGCTAGGCGGCGATCGATACGGTATTCCATATAATTCTTTTTCGCGACCATTGGGATACGACGTACAGGACACCAGTGCGAACTTGCAGTAACAGGGGTATCCAAAAACACGTAATGACCAAAAGTTTTTTCGCGTATTTTTTAAGTAGGTAAATATCACTATGACTGCTATAGAAGTGCTAACCATTTCATTCCCAGTGTTGTTCCTCGAGAAAAACGTATTAAAAGCTGATTTATACCGTATTTTATGAATCAATCCTTAACCCTTTCACTGCGGCGCCGCGATAGTTACGCCGTGCGCTGTGGACGAGCGCCAGTCGCGCCCGACCGTGCCCGCTGTACGGCGCTACTCTGTCCTGCTTTCACACTCTCAGTGTTATCGCAATTATTGGGCTTTATACTATATATTTATTAGGGAAAATTCATTTGGAATAGAAACAGTTTTCTTCCTTCTTTCAGATAATTCGCGTAATTTTTTCGTAAATTCTAAAAGATCCAAGTTTTGGATTTAGCTCTGGTGGGATGTGGACGTTATTATCATAAACTTATATTTCGCTCGCTAAATAATATTTATTTACAATTGCTTTACGTTACATTTCAGTAGCATTACATTACGATGTATGACGCGAGGTGGAACTGCTACAGCAGTCCACCGGCTGGGCGGCACAGGCAGCACTCGACTGCTGCAGCAGTCCACCGGCTGTGGAGCACATTCGCTCCCGACTTCTGCATAAGTTCACCGTAGCGAAAGGGTTAACCCTTTGAGGCCCATGAATAAACATAGGAAGAAAACTATAACAATTTCTTCCAAAACCTACTTTTACTGTCTCAAAACGCAATAATATAGTGTAATAACAATAAAATTGGTATTTCACAACAAAATATTCTAGGTGGTTTCATAGTGAAACCACTGGGCTGTTACGACAGTTTTCAGTGGGGCTTGATTTGTTAGAAGGGATAATTGAACCACAGTCCTGTGAAAACTAAGTTACTTCATTTGACAGTGCCGTATCTGTTGCACCCATTAAGTATGCTCTTTTAGCTCTCTATTGTCATCACACGCATCACATCGTCGTCATTGTTGCCACTACTAACGTAAAGAGACACTTTCAGCACACACTTTAATTGAAAACCTCTTCAAATTCAACTACTTACTCATCAGGTGAAAGAAGTCTAAGTTGTCCATCTTCCGGTCGGGGGTTTGAATCCCCCCTCGGGCATGGATATTTGTGCCGTCCTTAGTATAAGGTAGTTAGTATGTAGTTTGTAAGTTTAGGGACTGATGACCCCGTAGTTAACTCCCATAAGCTTAACAAACATTTGAACATTTTTTTTGTCCATCTTCTTCATCTCATTCATTCCAATATCCGAAGCAGCTGACTCAGTATCACTTGGAATTTCAGCCAGTATACATTAGCATATTTGTGCTTAGAACACAAGATCTGAATTGCTGCTTTACTCTTGATAGTGGTCTATTATCCATGCCGTCACACTGTAAAGAATAAAATAAAATGCAACTGCAGATTTACCGTTATTGAAGGTCGTTATGTCCCAGTGGTTTCATTCTATAACCACCTACATTTTCGTAAAAAAAACTAAACTTCACATTACATTTATCAGTGAAAACACCTTCCAAATATCATAAAATGTTTTATAAGAATAATGCAATACCTGAAATTCAAATTATCTGCTCTATAGAAGTAATAAACTAATTTTATTTGAAGTCTGGTTCGAAAGCACTTGTACTCGTCGCAGCGCTACACAAAATGGCTTTTACCCAACAGCAATCACTTCGCTACTGTAACAAGTATCTGGCGCTGACGCTAGATGTCACCAGTGATCAATTTGTGGTGGTGGTTTCAAGAAGGAACCATTAGGCCTGAAAAGCACACAAAGTAAAAATGTGGTTTCAGGCTGAAACCACTGGGCCGGAAAGGGTTAAAGTCGCGTTGTTGTTGATGAACAACAAGCTTCTAGTACGACAGTTTGCCGCTTGGTACGGCGTGTTGCCACTTCTGAGGCATTAATCTAACCGTCTTGGTGGTAGTGTTGCGGTGCCGCCCGTACGTGGCTGAGAGTGTGAGCGTGAGTGTGGTTCATGTTATTTGCTTTCAGCAGTGAATTTCCTTGTCTTTGGTACTATGGCGAAGATTATGCAGCATTATTGATCTGGCACTGTTAACTATCAACAAAATAACGTCCAAGTAATAAAATATCTTGATACAAACGCGTATGTTGTGCACGAAATACGTGCCATAAAAAAAAAGTTCGACCAAAAGTTTTAAAACACAGATTTTGATGTTCACTGCACTGTGTTAATACAGAAAACATTGATTTTTAATTTTTCCAAAGCTGATTTCATAATGTGGGACTGAAAGGGTTAATCATTTTCTGAAAGACACCATTTACAATTTCATCAGTTAATGCTTGTTTGTCGGGTGTGAGTACTATAATTGTATCATCAGCAAGCAGGAGGTACCGGGTTCGAATCCCAGCCCCTTGTACAAATTATGATATGCCCATGTTGTGTGATTATAGTACCCACCAGCAGCAGAAGAAATCTAGATAGTGCTCTAGCCAGCCAGACTATCAAGAGAATAACTTCCAAGTAATAAAATACTTTGATACAAACGTCTGTGTTGTGCATGAAACAATGTACATAAAAAGAGAGTGGTTCATTCAAAAACTGAGCTGAGTCGATGGGCCACCAAATGGAGGCCCCGCTTTAATGGGGCGAAGTCGCAGGCGCTCATAATCGCCAGGAAACGTGCTCCAGCCGACCTACCACGACTCTCGGTACGGGGCACAGCTGTTCCATGCGGCAAGACGGCTAAGTATCTGGGAGTAGCGATTGATAGGCGGCTTACCTGGCAGCAACACGTGGACGACGTCATCGGCAGAGCCCGGGGCCGGCTGAGGGACCTCTAACCGTTCTTCAACCCGACCTCCACTCCACCGCCTCAGCTTGGTGTGGCCATCTACACCACACTCATCCGTCCCATCTTCGAGTATGCGGCGGTCGTCAGGGGGAATGCTGCGCAGACGCCTATCAAAAGGCTCCAGTGTCTCCAAAACAGGATTCCACTACCACGTGATTTTCCGACCGAAGATCTCCTCCGAGTAACGGGAATTCCACCGATCCAAGCCAGATTCCGGCAGGCTGCGAATCTCTTCTGTCAGAAAGCTGCTCGGTCGCCGAATGCCCTCATCTGCGCACTTGGCCACAGAGTGCAGAGATTGAATGCCACCAGGTGGCCCCACCTGCTCCGCTCCGATTTGGAGCCGTATGTACAACTAGGATTACCAAGACGACGCAAACCGCAAGGACAATCAACAAGTCAGGACACAGAATACTACCACCCAGTTATTTTGGAGGCGTAGCTCACCAGCTTGGACTCCACCGACCATCGGAAACTCATGTTTCCGTCACTGCACGAGCGAGCGGGTAATCTTCAGTCTCGTGCTGACCTGAAGATGGCTGCATGTTTGTCAGCCGAAATATCGTTGGAAGACGTCAACATGATCTGGCTACAAGCCCGAAATATGATGGACCAATCAATACGCCGGGAAAACTTCTAGATACGCAGTTAAATAAATATTCAAAAATTATGGGCAAGGCTCTGGGCAGGGGGAGATATTCCATTACAGCGCCTTGCTGCGGAGCGTGCAGTTGCTCGCCATCGGAGGTTCGCGACCTCTCTTGGACTTGGATGAGTCTCTTGTCCTTAGATTAGTTTTAGTTTACGCACTTTGTAAGTGTAGGGACTGATGACCAAAGAAGTTAAAACTCACAGCTTAAATAAAAGTAAAGAGAATCAACACCAACTCTGCAGCAACTTTGTTATTACCACAATCTCAATTACCGTGATGGTACTGTCTCCAAGAGAAAGACGTCGAATTATTTTAGCTTCTTCTGCCGATGACAATACTTCGGAAGTTAGATTATAACCATTTAAATCGTCCTATACCACCAGTTAGTATACGATAATTAGAAAAATTGACCCGTGCGCCTAATTATCTTAATTGGGTGGGAAGGCTATAGGCAATGGAACCGATAGTATACCGGAGGTTATTAACCCCTATGGTAGACAACAGCGATCGATAGTAATAAAGAAAGCGGAAAGTAAAATTTGGAATAAAATAAGTAATGTTTAGATGAAAAACGTGGAACAATTAATTTGGAAAAATTGAATAATTTATTGATTTACGGTCGCCAGCTCGTTCTACGAGCAAATAATTTAGTGGGATGTTAATAAAATTTAATCAGCAACGTGAAAAATTACGTAAAATTTGGTGGACATGGAATCAGAGTATGCGCGTCAAATCCGGGGCAAAAGACACTGACAATACACTAATTACTGAGAAATAGTTGGTTAACACAGAGGTTGAATGTAAGACAATGAAATGCCAGCAATAGCCACTCAAATGCAGATCAAGCAATCAGATCAAGCAAAAGTAATTACAAGTACCAGAAATGATTCAACAGCAAGTATGCAATGCGCTTTAGCAATAATCAAATGGTAACTGCACTATTAACTGTACTGATAGCATGCTCAAACATTAATTCATGATTTGACATGATAACACTGAATATTTTGAAATGAACAATTTAAGCTTCTGATTAACTTTTGACTTCTCTTTAACCAGGAATTATTAGCATTTCAAACACTTGCAAATAATCACTATTCTCACTAATCAATACTTGCAAGCAGGAACTTTACCTCAAATTAGTATGCAATGAAAATTAATTAATCTTTTGCACTATGTCGAAATATCTCTTGCCATTGAAAGTTAGTCTAACAGTTTCATTCAACTTAGCAAACATATTGATCAACAACACTGGCATAAGCTACAACTAGTAACACTTTTCTGAACAAATTATTATTAATCACTGTCACACTGTCTTTAATGACTTTGATTTTAGTTTTCTATAACTTTGTGTATATTATCGGTAAAACAATGGAATAGGAAGGAACCTATCTGGACAATGATTGTGGGTGATGTGCGACGTGGTGCTGCTGATTGGAGACTATTGGCACTTAACAATTGGCAAACACAGGCTCTTCTTTGTGACGAATTTTAATTACGTGAGCTGTGCCCTATGAATAAATAATACTGCCTGTTCACAGTATCATCAACTAGTGCGAAACCAACATGCATTCTACTTCACGTACTTTTGCTGAACACCATTGCGTGCACCGTCTCGCTATTACGTCTGTCCGCTGCTACGTCAGAACAACGACTCTCTCTCGCTGTGCGATAAAACTCCCTACTCAAATATGATTCTATACAATATCAAAGCTCTTGCTAAACCAGCGTGTCCACTTTGGTTTTGACACATACAGATATTAACAGGACAATGTCAATACGTTCCAGATTCATAATAAATTACAAAAGAAAAAACAATACAAATAATAAGGAAAAATACATAAAGCATCCTTTTACTACACACATGACTGGAAAGCACAGTTGGTCACTGTGTTGTTGAGTCACAAGATATCTCGACTAATACCTTAATTGTTTTGAAAAAAAATGTTCAAATGTTTGTAAAGTCTATGGAACTTAACTACGGGGTCATCAGTCCCTAAACTTACAAACTACTTATGAACTAACTAAGACTAAGGACGGCACAAATATCCATGCCCGAGGGGGGATTCGAACCCCTGACCGTAGTGGCCGTGCAGACCGTGACTGGAGCGCCTCCGTCTCCTCGGCCACCGCGTCCGGCAATTGTTTTGAACAGCCTATTTTTTCTTCTGCATTTAGTTCTGATAATTTGTTCTATACCTAATGTCTTTCCACATATAATATATTTTGTATTTGTCTCTCTTTCTATCCCTCAGTTAAAATGTAAGAACTTTATATGGAATAATGGGAATCGCACAATATTATTTGTGTAACGCAGTTACAAAAGAAACATCGTTCCATTTCATATTAACAGTCAAGAATGCTATAATTCCGCTCTTTACGATCTACAGCTTCAATTTTCGTATTTTCTTAGTAGGGAATAGTTCGAAACGTAGCCTCATACAAGCCAGAATCGTGTTCCGTGCATGACAGTTCAGCCGTGTTACTCGGCAGTTTCCATTCAGACCACATTGTGGTAGTGTGGGGCGACTGTGCAATGAGGCGAGAAGCGATGGCCCACGGACCAATGTGCTGCCCACAGGCCATAGGGTTGCCTGAGGACAATTTTGTGTCTGGCTCTTTTTTTTCTCCACAGAACCCAATTGAGGATTGAGACTCCAAGGTCATGAAACACGTAAATACATGAATTTTTACTCAAGAATGGTAATAGAAAATTTTTAAGTAGTTCTATGCACACGACAATCTTAAGAAAAATTGGAAAAATCAATGAAGAAAATGAATTAGCTTAATTGTTTAACTTTTCTACGAGTTCTTCGACAGAATAAAAGGAGTGAGCCATGAGGTAACTCTTCAATTTAGATTTGAAACCGTATGGATTAGTGCTATGATTCTTTAGTTCTTGTGGCAGCTTATTGAAAATGGATCCTGCAGAATACTGCACACCTTTCTGCACAAGTGTCAAGGTGGTGTGATGCAAATGTAGATTCGACTTCTGTCTAGTATTCACCGAGTGAAAGCTAATAACTCGTGGGAATAAGCTGATATTGTTAACAACAAACAACATTAAAGGAAAAATCGTATTCTGAAGCCAGTGTCAAAATTCCCAGACTACAGAAAAGGGGTCGACATGACGTTCGTGAACTTACACCACATATTGCTCGAACCGCCTGTTTCTGAGCCAGAAATATCCTTTTTTCATCAGGCGAGTTACCCGAAAAAATAATGACGTACGTCATAAGTGAGTGAAAATAAGCGTAATTGATGAAAAATCACTTATCTCAGATATTGTTCTAATGGTAAATATAGCAGAATTTAGTTTTGGGACAAGATCCTGAACATGAACTTTTCATGACAGCTTACTGTCTATCTGAATACCTAGAAATTTGAACTGTTCAGTCTCACTTATAATATGCACATTATGTGTAATAAAATGTCAGCTTTCGTCAAATTATGTGTTAGAAATTGTAAAAACTGAGCTTTACTGTGATTTAACATCAATTTCTTTTCTACAAGCCATGAACTTATCTCTTGAACTGCATTATTTGTACTGTGTGATGTACTGTCTGATGTACTCTGACATATGAGTACAATATTGTGGAGAATTTTCAGCTCTACACACGTGTATCTTCAATTTTCGTCTCAGATGAACGGTGTTGTTTGCAATTCAGTCCCCATCTCTCAATAGGCCACTGCAAACAGTCCACTGTAAGTGTTAGTAAAAATGGGCCAAAATTGTAGTAGTAGCACTCAAATGAATTTTTATTTAAGAAAAAAATATATTTTTGAAATAATTTAAGCGTGTATATTTTAAGAATATTTTTGACGGGCCAGTTTTTTATCTTCTGCGGCCTGGTCCTGTACTGTGATCCGTGGATTACAGACTGCTAGTATAGTAGAGAGAGGTTACCTTGCCGCTACGAATAAATGAATCCTCCGCAAAGGAAGGTCGATGAGAACCGTACGAAGTCGGGCAGATTTCATGAGTGTAGTGGGAAAGGTAGCGAGGAGAGTGTGTGGGATACACGTTAGAGATGTCGCGGTCTGGCCGTCGAGTTGCCAGCATGTGGCGGTATCTCATTAGGAGCCGTGGCTCTGCACGTGCCGAGTATCAGGTTATGATAATGGGGGGCAGCTGCGGGCACGCCCCCTCTGTAATTGGTAGGGCGCGCTAACGAATTCAATTACACCAGCTATTGCTGCTGCCGGTACGCTAGAGCACGTGGATGCACAGTTATACATCCTGGATATCTAGAAAAAAAAACTACTGTTCACCTGGGCCTTCACATGCAGATCACTAACGTGAGCCACGCCGATTCCAAACAACTTTTAGGAACTCTGACTGCAGGGAATCATTAGTCCTGTTTCACATTTGTCCAGCAACTACGCTGCAAGAAGTAAAAATTAGTACACTCTGTTAGATTTTTCCAGTTCCTTGATACCTAATACTTGTCCCACATGCGTAGGATTAATTCTCTTCATGATGTCACTGCACTTTAAACAGTTTACACAGTAACTCGCTTGTGAACACGCCAAGGGACAAATACGCACACAAAATGTTTGTAAAGCTTATGGGAAGTAACTAAGGGGTCATCAGTCCCTAAACTTACAAACTACTTATGAACTAGGACGGCACAAATATCCATGCCCGAGGGGGGATTCGAACCCCCGACCGTAGCGGCCGTGCGGACCGTGACTGAAGCGCCTCAGCCCCTCGGCCACCGCGGCCGGCAATACGCACACCACTCATGCAACTGAAGCACTGGTTAGTGCAACACCATGCCACCATCTAGTGGCGCTAGCAGGCAAATGCGGCGTTTTGAACAGAAATGACGCAAATCATTGTTTTGTTTATGACTGCTTATTACAAGTACGGTTTCGTGCGGTTGCTAGCATTGAAAGGTGTCTGTTGTCAGCCGTCGGTGGCACAAGTACCTAATAATGCATTGGATGGTGCACGTGGACTTCACATTGCAGATAATATATTTTATTGCATTTATGTGACTATTTGACAATCCTATATGGTGAATTTTTTAAACTCAGTACGCTCTCAAAACAGTGACGAGACAGATGATGATCAAGATATCTACATCTACTTGGGATACTCTGCAAATCCCATTTAAGTGTGTGCTAGAGCGTTCATCGAAGCACCGTTAAACTATTTATCTCCCATTCCATTCTCGAATAGCGTGCAGGAAGAAAGAACACTTAATCTCTCCGTTCGAGCTCTGATTTCTCGTATTTTATTCAAATGTTTGCTAAGCTTAAGGGATGTAACTACGGGGTCATCAGTCCCTAAACTTACAAACTACTTATCTACTACCTTATAATAAGGACGGCACAAATATCCATGCCCGAGGGGGGATTCGAACCCCCGACCGTAGTGGCCGTGCAGACCGTGACTGGAGCGCCTCACTCCCCTCGGCCACCGCGGCCGGCGTATTTTATTCTGATGATCACTTCTACCTATGTAATTGGGAGTCAACAATATATTTCCGCATTCGGAGGAGAATGATGGCGATTGGAGTTTCGTAAGTAGCCCACGCCGCAGCGATAAGTGCCGTTGTTGTAATGATTCCCATCCCAGATCCTGTATTATTTCCGTAACGCTATTTCCCCTGTACTGTGACAATACGAAACGAGCTGTCCTTCTTTGGACTCTTTCGATGTCCTCCGTCAAACCCACCTGACAAGGATCCCACACTGGGCAGTAATACTCGAAAAATGGACGAACAAGCGTAGTGTATGTAGTTTCTTTAGTACCGGCAGTTCTATTGCATCTTTTAAGGGTTCTGCCAATAAAACGCAGTATGTTTTGTAGTATGTGCATCCTGTGTACATCGTATATAGATTTTTGTTTTAATTTATATGCCCATACTTTGTACAGATCACCAGTTGAGGATAGCAACGAGCCTGATGAAAGTAGTTATGAAATAAATTTTTTTCATCAAAGCAATTATGGCAATTAACATAACAAATTACATGGAATCCAATGAAGTGTGTATTATACGATTAAATTAAGTAATTTAATTAACTTAATACAACTGGAATTAAAATATTAACGTTGAAACAAAAAATTGCAATGACTTAATAATTGTATTAATATTTTGGAGCCGCGTGGGAATAACCGTGAGGTCTAAGGCGCCTTGTTTTAGTTTGCGCTGCCATTCCCATCGGAGGTTCAAGTCCTCCCTCGAGCATGACTGTCTGTGCTGTCCTTAGCGTAAATTAGTTTAAGTAGTTTGTAGGTCTAGGGGGCCATAATTTAAGCGGTTTTGTCCTTCAGGTTTAAACCATTTGAACTATTGAAGCCGAGGAGGAGCGGCCGAGCCCAATGAGGCGCTATGCTCCGATGCGCGAGGCCGTTCCCCGTCGGAGGTTCGAATTCCCCCTCGTGCATGGATGTTTGAGTTGACTGTAGTATAAGTTAGTTGATAAGTAGTTTGTAAGTTTAGAGGCTGATATCCCGCAGTTAAGTCCCATAAGCCTTACAAACATTTTTGAACTGTTGAATTTGATTATTTTAGACGAGAGTCAGCAGTCTGATGATTACCTGGCGTACTGCAGTGTTGTTAAACCTTTTAGAATATGCGTACCCCTTCCAAGTACAAATTCTCTGGCGACCCCTCTCCAATTCATCACGAACCGTAACACAACTATGTATCTCAAAGGAAACATTATTTTTCAATTTTCTTTTAAGTTGTTGGACGAATTTTTGTGTCTGTATTTTTCGAAATGGAAAAAAAATATCCCGTTTTAAATGATTTTCGACAGAAAAATATATTTTTCTAAACGAGTGTTACACATTTAATGTAAAATAATTATGCTAATTAAAAATGGTCCTACTGTATAAACAATTAGTGAAGAAGTAGACTTTTTAGAATTTTTTAGGATAGCTCATTGTTCAAATGTTCAAATGTTTGTTAAGCTTATGGGAGTTAACTACGGGGTCATCAGTCCCTAAACTTACAAACTACTTATCAACTTCCTTATACTAAGGACGGCACAAATATCCATGCCCGAGGGGGGATTCGGACCCCCGACCGTAGTGGCCGTGCAGACCGTGACTGGAGCGCCTCAGTCTCCTCGGCCACCGCGGCCGGCGATAGCTCATTGTATCATGTTCTTTTAGCTTCTGATTGGCTCCTGAAAACAACTTTCAGTCTGTATTATGAAACGATCTGTAATTTATTCAGTTCATGTTAAATGTCACACAAATAACTACGTAATTTTAACATTGAATATACAGGGTGAATCACCTAACATTTGCACCGCAAATATTGAGGAAACGTAAAGTGCGATTGATGTGCGGTTTTTACAGAATGGATTGATAGTCAAGGGCTCGTATTTTAATCAACAAACAGACTGTAATTTTACTTAGAAAGTGTATTTTTTTATGTGAACACAAAATTTTTCAAACGGAACGCTGGTTGTTTCTATCATTCAATGGAATTTTTGACACCAGCTGTGTACAAATAATTTTGAATGACATGTTTATCACGTTTAGTTTGGCAGCCACAGCCGTTCAAAGCGTCGGGAGCGGAGGCTGCGATAGCGTAGCTGACGGGCCGAGTGCCTAGCCCCTGGGGCACGGCTCACTTTCTCTTGACCACCAGTCAGTCAGCTAGGCTGTCGCCACCTCCGCCTCCAAAACTTTGAATGGTTGTAGCTGCCAAACTAAACGTGATAAAAATGTCATTCAAAATTATTTGTACACAGGTGGTGTCAAAAATTCCAGTGCATGAAAAAAAACAACTACTGTTCCATTTGAAAATTTGGATGTTTGCATAAAAAATACACTATCAATCGCACTTTCCGTTTCCGCAATTTTTACGTTTAGGTTCAAATCAAATGTTTGTAAATCTATCGGATCAAACTGCGTGGTCATCAGTCCGTAGCTTACAAACTACTTAAACCTAGGTAAACTAACCTACGGACAAACACACACACCCATGTCCCAGGGAGGACTCGAACCTCCACGGCGAGCAACCGCGCGCTCCGCAACGAGCTGCTTTAGACCGCTCGGCTACTCCACCGCGGCAAGTGTTAGGTGATTCACCCTGTATTTCACTTAGGCATCCGTTTTTGTATTACTGAGCCCCTAGTTATATTATGGTGCAACTACTTCCCCATGTGGTGGCGACGCCCCGAACAAGACATGGCGATCCTTCTGGGGGTCGCGATTCACAGATTGACGAAACACTGGCCTAGTGTGTGGGCTCTGTCCCAATTGTGGTGTCGCACAAGTACAAAGTGCGCGCCACCTACTTTCGCCGCGCGCCGCCATGCATGCACGGCGCGGCGTTCTTCCGACGACAGCCACGAGCGCCCTCTGGTACAACGCCGCTCGTGGCCACCACTGAAGGACATCGGCCACTTCGCACTTCGGACTGAGATAGCAACGAGTTAGGACCTTCGTAATCCGATAGGCACGAGTGAAGACTTTGCTATTGTACAGGCACTAGGCAGGCCTCAAACAACTATGTATCAACATTCTGCAGTACTATGTAAAAGTTAAGTATTGTTACATTCTGTGCAATATATATATCTTTCTAATTTACTCGAGTGTTTATAGTTTCTGGCTGCTCCCCTCCGTACCTGCACCAGCGTGTCGGTCTCATTCAACTCGGCCACCGACACCTACGACGAGGCTGGGACACAAAAGCGGCGACGAAGTTGGGACACAAAAGTGGCGACGAGGATGGGATACAAAAGTGGCGACGAGGAGTGATAGAACCTTGGACCAGCCCGCCAGCAGCAGTCGGAGCACGCAAAAATTGCTCCCGCCCACCCACCCTTATTATAAGATTTTTGGGGGAACATATTCTGTTACGTATTTTGTGGACTTTTTTGTTGCAGAGCGTCCTCTTTCCTATTGCATTTGTGTTTTGTACTAATTTACTTGTATACGCGGCGCCTAATCGGTCAGCATGGCCACTACCCCGAACCCAAACTTAATGGAAATTATTCAGTTACAGACGGCGCAAATTACCCAGCTACTCCAGGCGGTGGCCCAGCTCACAGCGCAAGCAGCTAACCAACAACAACAGCCGCCGCTTCAGCAGCCCACACCTGCCGCCGCAACGCTTCCTACGTTTCGCCAGTACAACGAACGTGAGGAAGAATGGAGTGACTATTTCGCGCAGTTTCAAGAACTCGTCGCGGCTCATCAAATTACAGGTCAGAGAGTGAAGAACCTTTTCTTATCGACTGTAGGAACTCCAACATTTGTGTTACTGCAGAAACTATTCCCTCACGCATCTCCTCGTGATGTAGACTTTGAACAAATTGTAGATGCACTGAATGCTCATTATGAGAGAAAAGTTCTTGTAGCCGCTGCACGATACCGATTTTTCAGACTTAAAAAATTACCGCAGCAATCACACCAAGAGTGGATTACGGAATTGAAGGGCTTAACCCGCCAATGTAAATTTACTTGCTCTTGTGGACTTTCGTATAGTGACGTGATGTTGAGGGATGCGATTACGCAGAACATTCAGGACCCCAGAATTCGGGCAGCAATTCTGAAACAATCTGACCCCTCATTAGACAGTGTACTGCAGCTTATAGAAGCGCATGATACTTTTGACTTAGCAGATGTAGAAATGCAAAGCCACAGTGTAAATTCAGTGCGCCGCAACGGACGCTTTCCTAGCCGTAGTTCTCAGTGTAGCACTAGTGATTCTTACAATAGTACAGGCCGTGCTGAACAGACAGTGAACAGTAGCCAGTGTAAAAGTGCGACACAAAGGTCGCCCCGTAGTGTTAGACACAGTAATTTGCATAACGGGCGCCAACGCTCATTTCAGAAAAATGTTCGTAAATCTTGCCCCCAGTGTGTGTCTCGCCACAAGCATGCTCATTGCCCTAGTCGCAACGCAACCTGTTATCAATGTGGCAAATCGGGACATGTACAGTCTGTGTGTATGCAAATTAAAAACTCAAAGAACAGTAACGTTAGAAACAGTGCTTCGCAAAGTGCGAGACAAGTTCATTCTGTAAATGTTATACGGGCTGCGAAATTGAACAGTGCTTTCCTTGGATCTCAATTGCAAGAAAGTAGTTCTGCGCCTATGGCAAAACTATATAGTGCACCACGTAGCAAGCGCCGACGAGCGCGTAAAACAGTGCAACGGAAAAGGGCTCGGGACAAGCAAAATGACTATGAACAGTGCATTCCTGTAGTGAAAATAGTGCCTTCTGCAACTGCTCCTTGTAATAGTGCCCAGTACTGTGTAGCTAGTGACAGTAGACTTGTTGTAGATACTGAAAGTAATTTTAGTGCAGTAGCCTCGCATGCTTGCGCGGACGCCGATCCGGCGGTAGTGTCATCTAGTGACAGTGTTGTTAATCCGCTGCGTGCCGAGTCTGCGCCGCTTACTTCACTACGCGGCCCGCGCAAGCGCAGTAAACAAACCGTAGCAGACGTTGCCCACGTTCGCGCACCTGTCGAGCGTCGCAAGCAAAAACTTTTTGTGAATCTTTCCATTGACAATAAGACTGTGCAATTTCAGCTTGATACTGGTTCCGCTGTCACATTAATTAATAAACATACTTATGAACTTCTGGGTTCGCCAAAATTGTCGCCGTCACAGCAAGTGTTAACAGCTTATACCGGTCAAAATATTCCCGTGCTAGGAACGTGTAGCCTGCCCGCCTCTTTTCAAGGTGTAACAAAAACAGTTGCTTTTGTTGTTCTTCAGGCCAAATCTACACAGAACATTTTTGGACTAGATGCATTCGACTTGTTTGGTTTATCAATTCAAAGAGATGTGCTTCAAATTTCGTCAATAGTGCCTCAGGATAAAATCAATGCATTGTGTGACAAATATAGTGACTTGTTTTCGCCGGAACTAGGTTGTGCAAAAGACTTCGTGGCACATGTAACTTTAAAATAATCTGCAGTTCCAAAATTTCGTAAAGCTAGACCAGTGCCTATCGCCTTGCGTGATACAGTTGCCGAAGAACTTCAACGTTGGCAAGATAGTGGGGTTATTTCTCCTGTTTCTGCGAGTCAGTGGGCCTCGCCTATAGTAATTATACCCAAGCCGTCAGGAAAACTTCGTCTCTGTGCGGACTTCAAATCAACAGTGAACAGTCAAACAATTGTCGAACTTATCCCCTGCCCAGACCTGAGGAACTGATGGACAAATTAGGACAGTCTCGCTTCTTTTCCAAGATTGATTTAGCAGAGGCATACTTACAGATTCCACTTGATGACGAGTCAAAAAAATTTTTCGTCATTAATACTCACATGGGCCTTTTTCAATTTCAACGTCTACCCTTTGGCAGTTCTTCCGCCCCCGCTATTTTTCAGCGTTTTTTGGAACAGCTGACAGTTTCTGTACCGTGTTGTTCGAACTATTTAGATGATAGTGTGGTATCCGGACGTACAGTTGAAGAACATTTAGCAAACCTGGAGTGCCTTTTCAAAGTTTTGACTGCAGCAGGTCTACGTTGCAATAAAGCAAAGTGTTCGTTTTTTCAAACTGAAATAGAGTACCTAGGCCATGTGATTAATGCCCAAGGAATTCATCCCTTACAGTCACATCTTAGAGCAATCAAAGACTTGCCTCCTCCTAAGAATGTGCATGAATTGCAAGCAGTAATGGGAAAGCTTAACTATTATTTCAGGTTTCTTCCCAATGCCTCTCAGATTGCAGCTCCACTGCATCACTTACGTAGGAAGCATGTTCCTTTTGTATGGTCCAAAGATTGTCAGGTTGCCTTTGACAAACTAAAGTCTGCACTACTCAGTGATGCATGTTTGATTCCCTTTGACCCACAGAAGCCTGTAGTGTTAGCAGTTGACGCCTCGTCGTACGGTCTGGGTGCCGTTCTGTCGCATCGTATTGGATGTCACGATCGTCCTATTGCCTTTGCATCCAAGCTACTGACGCCGACGCAACAGAATTACAGTCAGATAGAAAAGGAGGCCTTAGCAATCATTTACGGCGTCACAAAGTTTCATCATTATCTCTATGGCAGAAAATTCTATTTGTTGACAGACCACAAGCCTCTCACGTCGTTGTTCTCACCCACAAAGCCGATTCCGCCACGTACGGCACAAAAGCTTCAGAGATGGTCCTTGATATTGTCTAATTATCAGTATGAGATTTTGTACCGACCTACCACTAAACACGCCAACGCGGACACACTTTCACGACTTCCGGTTGGCCAGGATGTGTCGTTTGATTCTTCGGAAATGGCATGTTGTCAGATAGACTCCAGAGATGCTTCCGCTGTCGCAGACTTTCCTTTGAACTCTCGTCGGGTTGCACAGGAAACAGCTGCGGATGCAGACCTAAGTGTGGTAGCACGTTTTGTTCGCTTTGGTTGGCCTGCCAGAGCCAAAGACATTGATCGGCCTCTGGTTCGACGTTATTTTGCACAACGCCATGCATTATCTTTAAGTCAGGGTGTACTGTTGTTGCATACCGACAACGACCAAGCAAGAGTGATTGTTCCTCGTTCCCTGCAACTAGAAGTGTTACGCCTCCTGCATCAAGGACATTGGGGTATTGTTAGGACAAAGCAACTGGCCAGACGTCATTGTACCTGGGTTGGTATGGACGCTCAGATAGAGAGCATGACATCACAGTGTACAGTTTGTGCGGAGCATCAGGCGGCTCCTCCGCAACGTTTTTCAGACTGGCCACGCCCCAAGGGACCATGGAAACGTTTACATATTGACTTTGCCGGACCTTTCTGGAATACGCGCTGGTTAATTGTTGTAGACGCTTTCAGCAAGTTTCCTTTTGTGATTGCCATGAACTCAACGACGGCTTCTAGTACAATCAGTGCCTTAACATCAGTGTTTTGCATCGAAGGCTTGCCTGAAACTATCGTCAGTGACAATGGACCTCAGTTTGTTAGTGCGGAATTTCAACAGTTTTGTCGTGTGAATGGCATTCAGCATATTACCACTGCACCTTTTCACCCTCAGTCCAATGGTGAAGTAGAACGTTTCGTTCGAACATTCAAGTCTCACATGGAGAAGATGAAAGGTCAGCACTCCAGGCAGCAAGCTCTTCAAATTTTCCTGTCTACGTATCGGTGCATGCCACGTGACGGCCCGTCTCCTGCCGAGCTGCTACACGGCCGCCGTCACCGCACTCTCCTTCACCTGCTGCAGCCTCCCACACACCGAGTCGGTTCGTATGGCGCTACGCGTTTTCAGGTTTCTACGCCGGTGCTGTACAGGGTGTTTGCTGGCAACAAGAAGAAATGGTTACCGGGCACCATTCAGCGCGTGCTCGGGCGCAATATGTTTGTTGTACGTTCTTCCACAGGGTCGGAACTGCGGCGCCACGCAAACCAATTGCGCCTGCACAGACCGCGCGATCCTGTCTCCGGTTTCTTGATTCCAGACCCAGTTCTGCGCCAGGGAGCACAACCACATCGTTCGTCCCCGGACTACGAGATCCCTATGGACGTCGACGTACATCCGACGCAGTCGTCGCCGCCGCTGTCGCCGCCGCAGATGACAGCGTCACCGAGAGGGACTCCGGGACCGTGCGGGCCCCCCCCCCCAGCTTGGGCCACGCACCTCAGAAGAAGATGACTTGCTCCCTCTGGGCGGGGGCGGGCGCCCTTCCCCAGGTTTCGGCGGGTTCCCTGGAGGATCGCAAGGCGGATGCCGGGGCGCGGACGGCGTCTCGATCCCGGCCTCAGCTACGACGCCCGTCCCACCAGTAACGCCCCCGCTCAGGCCCTCCTCCCAGTGCCGTCGCCGTGGCCCTCAGCCCTACGCCACGAAGGCGCGGCGGTTTGGGGGGGGAGGGGTGTGGTGTCGCACAAGTACAAAGTGCGCGCCACCTACTTTCGCCGCGCGCCGCCATGCATGCACGGCGCGGCGTTCTTCCGACGACAGCCACGAGCGCCCTCTGGTACAACGCCACTCGTGGCCACCACTGAAGGACATCGGCCACTTCGCACTTCGGACTGAGATAGCAACGAGTTAGGACCTTCGTAATCCGATAGGCACGAGTGAAGACTTTGCTATTGTACAGGCACTAGGCAGGCCTCAAACAACTATGTATCAACATTCTGCAGTACTATGTAAAAGTTAAGTATTGTTACATTCTGTGCAATATATATATCTTTCTAATTTACTCGAGTGTTTATAGTTTCTGGCTGCTCCCCTCCGTACCTGCACCAGCGTGTCGGTCTCATTCAACTCGGCCACCGACACCTACGACGAGGCTGGGACACAAAAGCGGCGACGAAGTTGGGACACAAAACCAATAACACACTCCAGTGGAACGACATAGGCCTAGGTTGCTTGAATAAACAACCATATTTGCTACAGTGCAGTGTACAATGCTGTTACAGCCATCGATACTATAAAAAAATAAGTATTTAAAATTGAAAAACTACACACTGACAGTAGTCTCTCATCGTTTTCTTTTGCATTGAAGTGTAGGTGAACTTAGGAAAAGATATAATTGTGATGAGAATGCTAATAGTGAGCGTCTAAAAAAGTAATAAAAATACATAATAAAAAATAAATAGAAAAATAAAGAAAATGTTGGGTGAATAAAAGGGTGGCGTGCTTTTAATGTAGCACTGTATACTAAACAAAGCATATTTCTCATAAATATATTTTTTCTGGACGATTTCTACCATAGTTTGAATGTTAGATAGCCGAGCACAAGTTCAGTGAACAGTGAACCAATATATCGATTCCTCCTAGAACATCTCGCGAAGAGCACACGTGGATAAAACTGGAGAGATTAGCGTCCACACTAAGGCACAGGGGCAATAGAAGGAAGTGAGAATTGTACGCCCCCCTCAGACATGGATATTTGTGCCGTCCTTAGGATTAGCTGGTTCATAAGTAGTTTGTAAGTTTAGGGAATGATGACCCCGTAGTTAAGTCCGATAAGTTATACAAACTTTTGAAATATTTGAGAATTGTACGCAGTCCGATATCCGCACAGACCGTGAAGTAGCTTCACGAGTATGGACCTAGAAGTAGATATTTGTGTGAGAAATTGGAAACAAAGTTTTCTTACTTTCTTGGAAAATACGCGTTTTCGGGCAACGTACATTCAGATGATAAATGCTCAGTTTGCAATTATCCATCGCACTGTTTTTAATACAATCATTAAGGGTGGTCTTCTCAAATTGTGCGAGGCAGGTGGGCCATATATGTAACGGGCCTTCACTTTTGTTCTCACAGGAACTACCTGTCAAAAACGAACCGAATTGGTTGTCGGTTGCAGACAAGGTACGTAGACTAGAAAGGTATGCTAGTTTGGGCTTCTTCAATGTCATTGGTTAGCGCCGTATTACGTCACTCGGCAGCAAGCCGCTGTATTATACGGCCGCCGTGAACTCATTTTCTCTGTCTTTTCTTTTATCATTCGACAGAAAACATTGTTTTTAAGCGGTGGAACACGCTTATGATTAATATACATGTATACTAACAAACAAAGGACAGAAGAAGAAAAGCTTCAAACACTATTAACAACTAACTAACCCGTCCCTACCCGCTTCTTGGCACGGGTAATATTTAAACGTCTTTAACTCGTGAATCACTGAACGTATCGTGATGATATTTGTTTTTAATTGTAAAGCTCATAAAGATTTAAAATAAAGTCCGTGAGAGCACATGTCTAACTTTTATAGATTTCCCACAATAACTATTTATGTAGTCTGAAGCCATCCGGTGCCAGCGCCTTAGGAGAGAAAAATGGTACATATGATTCACTCGTAAAAGTTAGACATGCTCTCGCTGATTTTTTTAGACCTTTGTTAGATCTATAATTTAAAAGAAACATCACGATACGTTCAGTAGTTCTCGAGTTATAGGATGTTAAAGGGACAGACACAGAAAAAATGTGCTTCTGTTTTCACATATCATGATTTCACCCCCCTTAGAGTGCGAATTTCGAAATTTTAGTATGCCTATAACCGTGGCGCTAGTTCATGCAATAAGTTGTCGAAGTTTTATCGCAATTGACTGAATGACATTGACAGGCATAGCATGAGGACAAACAGAGGCCTTCAGGTAAAAAAAAAAGATTTCAAATGTCTGTAAGTCTATCGGACCAAACTGCGTGGTCATCTGTCCGTAGCTTACAAACTACTTAAACCTAGGTAACCTAATCTACGGACAAACACACACACACACACACACCCATGCCCCAGGGAGGACTCGAACCTCCACGGCGAGCAACCGCGTTCTCCGCAGCTTTACACCGCTCGGCTACTCCACCGCGGCTTTCATTTTTATATATTAGATACAGAAAACTTTCGTTAAACGGAAACTTAGCAGCCGATTTTCGCATTAATGCTTTTGTTTTAATCATTTAATTACTATGAACATTGAACTGCATTCTACTTTCATACATACAATTTTATCAATAAAATATCGATGATCTGAATCCTTACAATTCATTCTGCATGTCTGTTTTGTAATCGGCTTCACAAAAATGATCGGAGCAAATTCTGGCATTTTTGACTTTTATCTCGTCATGCCGTTTATAGCGAGAGATCCATATGCGCTGAAGATCCTCATCTTTTGGAAACCGATGATACAAAATGCCTTCCGTCTTGCGTCCATTGTTATTGCACTCCGCAACAACACAACCGAAGTATTCTTACTCATAATTACGGAAAGAATATATGGAAAAATTGTTCTCTAATATAAGAAAGCTACTTTCTATCGGAACACGTAACAGGTCACGAAACGAGCGAGCGCAAAACACAACTTTTCTGCTTGCACGTTTCATAAGGGTACTGCGGCAGCTGCCAGGTGACGTCAGGTGTGCCACAGGGGAGTGTCGTGGGTCCGTTGCTACTCACGATATATATAAACGACCTTGTGGATAACATCGGAATTTCACTGAGGCTATTTACGGATGATGCTGTAGTATAAAGAGAGGTTGTAACAATGGAAAATTGTATTGAGATGCAGGAGGATCTGCATAGAATTGACGCATGGTGCAGGGAATGGCAATTAAATCTCAATGTAGACATGTGGAATGTGCTGCGAATACACAGAAAGAAAGATCCTTTATCATTTAGCTACACTATAGCAGGGCAGCAACTGGAAGCAGTTAATTCCATAAAGTATCTGGGAGTAGTCATTAGGAGGGATTTAAAATGGAACGACCATATAAAATCAATCGTCAGTAAAGCAGATGCCAGACTTAGATTCATTGGAAGAATACTAAGGAAATGCAGTCCGAAAACAAAGGAAGTAGGTTACAGTACACTTGTTCGCCCACAGCTTGAATACTGCTCTCTGGTGTGGGATCCGTACCAGGTGGAATTGATAGAGGAGGTAGAGAAGATCCAACGGAGAGCAGCGCGCTTCGTTACAGGATCATTTGTTAATCGTGAAAGCGTTACGGAGATGATCGCTAAACTCCAGTGGAAGACTCTGCAGGAGAGACGCTCTGTCGCTCGAAACGGGCTTTTGTCGAAGTTTCGAGAACATACCTTTACCGAGGAGTCTAGCAGTATATTGCTCCCGCCTACGTACATCTCGCGAAGAGACCGTGAGGATAAAACCAGAGAGATTAGAGCCCACACAGAGGCATACCGACAATCCTTCTTTCCGCGAAGCCGGCCGCGGTGGCCGAGGGGACTAAGGCGCTCCAGTCACGGTCTGCACGGTCACTACGGTGGGGGGTTCGAATCCCCCCTCGGGCATGGATATTTGTGCCGTCCTAGTTCGTAAGTAGTTCATAAGTAGTCTGTAAGTTTAGGGACTGATGACCACGTAGTTAAGTCCCATAGACTATACAAACATTTGAACAATACGTGACTGGAATAGGAGGGAAAATCGATAGTGGTACTCAAGGTACCCTCCGCCACACACCGTCAGGTGGCTTGCGGAGTATGGTTGTAGATGTAAATGTAGAAGCAAAGCTCGCGAGTCAAATTTACACCCCCCCCCCCCCCCGTGGGTTGCAGACACCCTTCCCTTGTCAGTGCGTCGGCAGTCGTACGTCGAGGCGGCAGCTCCACGGCGAGGTTGTCGGCGAGCCCGCGCGCGGCGCTGTCGTCGTTTCCGGGCGGCGCCATCAAAGTTGCAGGAGGCCGCAGTCCTCCGGGACTGTCCCTCCCCCTCCCCTCCCTCATCCTCCCCCTCCCTATGCCGGCCTTGTTTCACGGTCCGCGGCGCGCGAAATGAGCGGCGAACGTCGCCTGCCACGGAAGAGACCGCTGCCTGGTGAATGGCGAGTGACGCAGAGCGGGCGGAGGGATAGGGGGCCTTTGTCGTGCGGAGCTGACTGTACTGCGCCTACGCCAAACATGCGTCGCATAATGGGGCGGGGCTCTGGAGCGCGTCTTCTGCATACGCTGACGGAATACCTGATCACACGAGTGGCTAACTAGAGGCGGCGTTCTCCCGCACCGACCCATATGTACTACCGTGCGCAAAAATATCCGAACGACCTGAATTGCGTTTCGCCTGATGTGCATGCAACCCAACTAACGTATGTGTCTAGCGGGTGCTCTGCTCGCTCCGCGGTATAGTCTTTCGACTATTCAGAATGGATCCACTACAGACAACTGTCACTTATGGCAATCATTCCAGATGTAAATTAACACCATGATTTTGCAAATAAAAGGAAACACGTTATTAAGTTGAAACTTTGGAAGGTAGGAGGCAAGGTACTGGCGGATGTAAAGTTGTGGGCGGCATCGTGAGTCGTGTCGGGATAGCACAATCGGTAGTGCGCTTGCCCGCGAAAGGCAAAGGTCCCAGGTTCGAGTCCCGGTTCCGGCACACAATTTTAATCTGCCAGGAAGTTTCAGAACAAAAGTACTTCGAATTTCTACAGGACTTTAGGATTTCCGATACTATAGTAAAATCTGTTGTTTGTAACAATATTAAATGTTGTTTAAGGATTAATTAATGTTTTATGTGACGGTGTTTGTTATATCAGATTGTAATAGGTGCGACAATACTTAAGATATGTCATTGTAATAAATTGGATTTAATAAACATTAATTACTTAATAACGTGTTTCCTTTTATTTGCAAAATCATGGTGTTAATTTACTTCTGGAATGATTGCCATAAAGAGCAGTTGTTTGTAGTGGACCCATTTTGAATAGTCGAACGACTATACCGCGGAGCGAGCAGGGCACCAGAAAGACACATAAGTTAGTTGGGTTGCATGCAGATCAGGCGAAACGCAATTCAGGTCGTTCGGATATTTTTGCGCATGGTAGTACATACACTGTGTCATCAAAAGTATATGGACACCACCCAAAAAACATACTTTTTCCGTATTTATTTTCTCCGGTCCAATGTACCCCACTTACCCTCATGTTGTGTGTTTTTCCTTTCACATTCAACTGCAAGTCTATAAAATTGGAGAAAATCTACATATCAAGTGTGTGTGAAAAACTATTGGGGGGTGTATTCTGGGGAAGGGGGAAACCGAATGGTGCACTACATACATTTTAAGACAATTAGATGCAAAAAAGGCGGAAAGAAACTGAAAGAAACGGCACCGCTGTCTTAAAGACCAAGTGTACGCTTTGTGCGCCATAAGGGGGTGTACGGGCTGAAGGTTAAACATCGTGAGAGAGCAGAATGGAGCGCTCCGCGGAACTTACGGACTACGAACGTGGTCAGGTGATTGGGTGTCACTGTAGTTGCAAAGTTGCCGAAAATAACTGGCAGTTTCGTGACTCTAATGTTAGTCTATGTTGACCAGGGTAGCCAACTATTTCCTGCCAAATGTCGCTAAATTCTATTGAAAATGACATCATTTGAAAGAAAAATATCCCAGATTTTTCGAAAATACATAATATTTTTCATAATTTAATATTTTAGAACCCTGTACTTCGGACGAAATTATATAGTGTAATTGGGTACATGTTACGTGTTAGACCTTTCCGAAAACATATTGTTAAGAAATCGGTTGTGGTATATACCTCGACTTTTAGTGATTCCCACGTCTCGTTTTTATACACTTAATAGTTTAACTCCCGCTGCTTTGCATGCGTATGCTGGTTGGCCTGCACCAGTTGTTTCTCCCTCTTAATATAAATGTTCATAGATACAGCTTAAGTACTATAATAATGAAATGTTGTGATACTACTTGTTGCCGCGGAAGAATGGCCGTGCGTATTGAGGCGCCAGCGGTGCCCGCTGCTGTTCGCCGTCGGGGGCTCGATTCGCCCCCTACAGTCCAAGCATTCTGTCACGGCGTAATATTAAATTTCCAAAAATTATTACCTGAAAACCAAAAATATGAACGTGTAGGAGAATTAAATTTCAAATAGAGTTTCTATTTTATGAAACTCGATCCTAGATGGCGAAATTTGCCGAAAAAATTCGCAAAGTTTCAACAAACGGTTTTTATTAAATAAATAAAAAACAATAACTCCGATGGGGAAATGTTAAATTAGAAAATTGTAGCCCTTAAGATTACCTCTAGATTGCTTTTTTGTTTGTTTCAATTGATTTGATACATTTCGAGGTACATCGAAAAAATACTTAAAATTCATTAAAAACTAGATTCTTATAACTCGACAACATCCATGTTTGAAAACTTACTATTTACCACAAGTATGTCACGAAATAAATAAAAAAAGACCTTTTTCGAAACAATTAAAATATCTAATATTGTTTGAGATATATCCATTTTTTGAAAAAAGAGGCTCCTAGAAAATTGGTTAGAGTTAGTCAGGGAATCGACCTAGAGTAACGGTTCTCCGTATGTTTTCTTAGAGAAGAATTGTAATATCATACTATTAAATAGTTTTTTAGTTTTTGTTAATTGCAAGTATAAAATATTGTCTTTAAAAAACTTGCACTTTTTTGGGCCCGTTTTCTTCAACTGACTATTTCTGTTTCTATGTTATGAAAGGAACGGTTAAAGAACTGTGTTGCTGACATTTTTTTCACAGATTTTGAAACCAATAATTGTAACCCCGTATCCAAATCCGAAAAGCTGTAGTTCTAACTTAAAAATTGCCAAAATAGCAACAGATTTTCAAGAAACATCCCCTTTTCCAAATTAACCTTCTTTATGGTTGAATTTCAAAAAATACCGAAAAACGTATTTTTTAAATTCCAACCAACAAAACAAATATCAATATTCGCAGCTTTAGCTACAAAATTGTCTGAATAGCAGCATGTTAAAAAAAAAAAAAAAAAAAAAAATCATCTCCTCTTACTTGTTGAATTTCCAAGAATACCGAAACTCATGTTTTTTAATCCTGACCAAGATTCCATATCCGAAATTTCGTAATTGTAGTTTAAAATTTGAATTAACAGCAACATATTTTAGAAAATCCAGTTTTTGCTCAAAAATGTTCAAATGTTTGTATTGCTTATGGGACTTAACTACGGGGTCATCACTCCCTAAACTTACAAACTATTTATGAACTAACTAAGACTAAGGACAGCACAAATATCCATGCCCGAGGGGGATTCGAACCCCCCCTCCCCCATTTTTTGCGTCCCCCATTTTACCCCCTTATTGGTTGAATTTAAAAAAAAAAATGCCAAAACACGTGTCTTTTAAATTCCAACCCTGAATTACAATCCGAAATTTTGTAGTTCCAGCTTTAAAATTGCTTAAAAAGCAACGTATTTTCAGGAAACATTTCATTCCCTATTTCACTCCCTTACGGACGGAATATCGAAGAATCGCTTCTTAAATGACGCCTTCAGAGTAAGATCAACACCCTCAGTCAGTCAGTCGGGACATTACCTTTTATATATAGAGAGATACCACCTTTAACTAGTTATTGACGATATTGTCTGTTCGGTCTCTGCTTTCGACGGAATTGCTGGAGAGTGCTTGCCTCTCGTGACCTGGCACCTGTGGGACACTGACCTGCAGGCCAGCCCTCCCAGGGCGTCTAACGGTAGCCTCGCCTCGCCACTGCCAGGGTGTCGGCCGTGGTGAATGGAGCCGGTCGGTCAGCGGCCGTAGCTCTGTTCGCGACTCCATAATATAATGTTTACATTTGTGAATAAGTGATTAACAGCACAAGTCGTCAGTTATTATACTCTGAATGGATCCGAAGCAATTTCTACAGTCCACATAATCTCCCTGGATATCCGGCATCAGTTTTAAAACACTTTTTCTTTGCGGACGCTAACGAATAACATATTGCAAATTAATGACACAATCAATGAAAAATTATGCAATGCACTTTCATCGAAGAAAAATCGCTAGAAAAGACGTTAAAGGAAAGTTAATCGAGACGCCAGACACTACATGGTTGTAACAGTTTGTTGTAATTAGGCCTGTGTAGATTCAGATAAAGAGCCTATTTTAATTGACAACGAATAAAACTTATTACTTAATAAATGTGGTACAGATCCCTTACATTTCCCCAAAAAACCTCGAAATGACGTAAAAAAAGTCACTAATTCCAAAACTAATTTTTCGTCCCTAAAACGATTTTTCAACGTCCCGGATTTAACGACGTATGCCCCAAATTGACAACTTTGCTGGTGGCACCTCGCACGCCGCATAGTGTCCATCAAGGAGGTTAAAATAAAGGGAGGTTGGTTTATCTATGCCGAGAACATATGTCATTTGAAGCCTGTCCGCCACCTTGGTGAGTTGTGGGTTGCTATTTCTCCTATAATACTATGCGTTAAGTCGACCCTCATACTGTTAATGCATTGGACTAACAGTGAGTGCTAAGTATCTACTTTTACACAAGATACAGCGTGTCTCACGAAAGACGCCTGCCAGGGGACCGCGGATCGCGCGGTACTGCTCCAAATGTTCAAATGTTCAAATGTTTGTATAGTTATGGGACTTAACTACGGGGTCATCAGTCCCTAAAATTACAAACTACTTATGATCTACTTACCAACTAGGACGGCACAAATATCCATGCCCGAGGGGGGATTCGAACCCCCGACCGTAGTGGCCGTGCAGACCATGACTGGAGCGCCTAGTCCCCTCGGCCACCGCGGCCGGCAGTACGGCTCCCGGCTACCGCCACCGCATCCGCCGGCCAAACTCTATTGTGGCCGCGGGCGGATACACTGAGTTAAAGTCTAAAAAAACATTGCCCTCTGAGTAACCTAAGCTTACCTTTATTTACAGTAGATGTTCAAAATGATGTCCCTCTATGGAAAGATCGGCCTGACATCTCCCGAACACTCGACGAATTTCGGCTGCCGAAATCTGGGAAATGACTAGGCGAATCTTTCTTCACGATACAATAATTTCGGACAGGTATGTGAACAATATCCCGCATCCAATTTTTCAAGGACTTTTACCCAACGAAAAGCTGTACGGTTATTTCACGCAGGACAGTGCAAGACCACACATTGCCAATGCTTCGATGGCAGCAATACAAAGTGTTTTTGATGATAGGATAGTTGAGTGGTCTCCTCGTTCTCCAGATCTAAATCCCTGTGAATTTTATCTTTGGGGAATGTTAAAAGACGGGGTGTATGCAAGCAATCCCCATACACTCGAAGAGTTGGAAGACAGGATTCGACTAGTCATTTCCCAGATTTCGGCAGCCGAAATTCGTTGAGTGTTCGCAAATGTGTTCAAGAGATCTCAGGCCGCTCTTTCCATAGAGGGACATCATTTTGAACATCTACTGTAAATAAAGGTAAGCTTAGGTTACTCAGATGGCAAAGTTGTTTCGACTTTAACTCAGTGTTTGCGCCCGCGGCACCGTAGAGTCCGAGAATCGGGCGCTGCCGTGGTCGGCGGATGCGGTGGCGGCGGCCGGGAGCCGTAACGCGCGATCCGCGGACGCCTGGCAGGCGTCTTTCGTGACACCCTGTACTTTCTTCAACAAATAATAATAAATACTCATCATAATATATTCGAAAGCCTATATTTAATGCTAATCGCACTCTTTTAACACATTGTACATCGCGGACACCGCCGGACATTTTAGTCCTGTTTTAAGTGACGTAAAACATCAGCTCTACAATACTGTTCTCCAAGACTCACTATATGGAGGAGGCAGACTTCAGCGTAAAGCCATCGGCACACGGAGCGTGTATCTGAACGGGTGTGGCCAACGTGGCGAGTTTCTGACCTCACAACGTGCGAACCGCACGTTGGCGGGGCTTTCCCAACGTGTGGAGCCGTATCAAGCATGTCAGATATTCTCAACGTGCGTCTGAACGATCACCAATAAAGTGGTAGAACGCCCCTGACGTCACAGCACGTGGCTATCCGGGCGGGGGAGGGGGCAGCTCTTTTCGGTAGAGACGAAGACGCCATGTTGGCCGTCGTATTTCGTGGTTTTTATGTATATAAATGTATATGACATTTCAAAGCAATCAATAGTAACTGAGAAAATTGAGAATCTCTCGGAAACCGGCCATTAAGGTACTATATGTTGGAATAAATGACTGGAAAAGCCCTGTTAAAAATGTTTCGTATTACAGTAATCTGCCGTTTCAAGGCAAGGCGGACTGAAGATTATCAATATGAATAGTTCTTTGTATCATTTATTGTAATTACATGTCAGCAACCGACTTATCGCCCAGTAACATATACGATACGTATAATACCATAGGTGAGGGCGCCGTGGCTCAGCGCGCCCGATCAGAGGGCTGAATGCCCTCTGTAATAAAAATAAAATAAATTAAAAAAAAAGCTGAGCCAAAGAACACTTAGAACCAAAACGAACAATCACGATCAGCATCCGCAAGGACAATATCTACCCATAGGAAAAAAAAAAAAAGGTCGTGGACTACGAAGTTAAATGAGGTTGCGGTGTTGGTTCAAGACTCCACATTAGCAAATATTTTTTCCTCTTTTATTCGATTTTCTGATACACTCAAAGACTTTACTATAAATTTCTTAGAAGTATACTGCATAATATTCGATGCTATGTAAAAATAAGTGCGTACCCTCTGAGCAGTGAGTTTGTCGAATCCGGTTCATGAACAAGACAGTTTGAGCCTCACTTAGAGTATTGTTTCACGTATTGCATTTTACACGTTCTTAACATTCTTCTACTGAATAGTAACATTGACCGTGGAAGCATGATCTTTTAAGATTTACTAAAAAGCGAGACTCTTGCAATAATCTTTTGTTATGAAGGCCTATTCTAATTTTATATCGCACAGTTTGTCATGAAACTTTTATTATTCGCTGCACCTATTGACATAAAACGCAACTTTTGTAAGAATCTTATGTTCATAGATATTTTGTTGTTACTTTTTTAATTATTTATTTATTTTTTATTATTGGACTTAACTACGGGGTCATCAGTCCCTAAACTTACAAACTACTTATTAACTAACTACTGCTAAGGACGGCACAAATATCCATGCCCGAGGGGGGATTCGAACCCCCGACCGTAGTGGCCGTGCAGAACGTGACTGAAGCGCCTCAGTCCCCTCGTCCACCGCGGCCGGCGTTACTTATTTAGGCCTATCACAGAACATAACGAACATAAGCACAAGCGCGGAAATAAGCGATTCAATAGAGGTAAAGCAGGAATTCCATTCCCTTGATTTGATAAAAAGTATGATTCCAGCAAATGATACTGCCGACAACTGTCGCCGTAGCGCGCGGCGGTCGCGTGTAGCTCGTCTCCGAGCGTTCAGCCGCACTTTGGACTCGGCACGTTGGCCAGACACGTTCAGACACACGCTCCGTGTGCCGACGGCTTAACACGTTCGCTGCCGTTCACGCTCTGGCGCGTGTAAACGTTACTTGAGTCAGGTGCCGCTCACGCTGTGGCGCGTGCTGCGACCTAGTGTCCTATTATGGGTTGTTGTAAACTGGCATCGTCTAATAAAGCTGTATGATTTTCGTCTAGCAGTTCAAAAATCAAATGTTTGTATAGTCTATGGGAGTTAACTACGGGGTCATCAGTCCCTAAACTTACAACTACTTATTAACTAACTACTGCTAAGGACGGCACAAATATCCATGCCCGAGGGGGGATTCGAACCCCCGACCGTAGTGGCCGTGCAGACCGTGACTGAAGCGCCTCAGTCTCCTCGACCACCGCGGCCGGCGTCAAGCAGTGATAAGAGAATTACCGGGGCAGCAATCTGAAAGAAAACCTGCCGGAAAGCTTACCCACAGGTTGACGACACGCAAAGAGAAGACAGATTCTGGAAAAATAATGAGAAAATATTGCAAAGACTGACATTCGAGGGGGAAACGCATGGATACAATTAATGTGTGTGATTCGTGCCCCAATGCTCCGGCTTACTGTATAAATTGCGCAGTGATAACTCACAAGGTTTAGGCATGGTGTCCTTTGTTTGAAATCTACCTTGCAACATTCTTTAGAGGAACATCTTGTGTTTTTCATGTAATCTTTTGTGTCTGATTTGATTGCTTTTGATTATTTTAATTTTATTTCGATTAGTTACCAGTTTATAAAAAAAAATACTTCTTAGTTTTGATATTATTCATACTTATATTGCTGATGATATGGAAATAAGCATATGTTTTATGAAACACCTTGTATGTACTGTTTATATTGTTCATTTGTTGTTTTCACAAAAATACAAATGCAAATAAAAAACCATATAAAAACTGAAAATTAAAACCAAAACATCCAGTGGCCCAAAACTATGAAAAGATACTGTCAAAATACGATCACGCGCCAGAGCGTGAAGTGGCACCTAGCATCATTGCGCCAGAGCGTGAACGGCAGCGAACGTGTTAAGGGCGTCTCCTCCTCCTTGGTCTCTGTGACCGGGAGAACCGCTACGCCGCTAGGTGGCGGACGCACAGTGTTGTGTACCAGTGGCCGCAGCAGGTGGAGCACGACTCGCGTTTTAATCACCTGTGCACCGCTGCCGCCTCCGCCACCCAGCGAATGCTTTTACAGCGTTTCGTTAAGGGGCCGGGCCGGCAGTTTTTGGGAAATTTAATTAACGAAACGGCGGCGCGCGCAGTCGCCGCTCGCGACCAGTGAGGCGTAAATTAGAAAACTTGGTCAACACCATTAGGTGTTGCCGCCAGATGACCGCCGCCGCTTATCAGCCGGAAATACGAGCCGCGCGCCGAAACCGCTTTACAAGCCCAGCGTCCATCTCGCTATCGCCGCCATCAGCAGTTTTTCTGCATTTTTTACATCTCCCCGAGGCGAAACTGACGAGGACAGCACGCGCTAGATTTTATTAACAAACAAAAATATTTAATAATTCGTCGAGTTTATGTCCCTGTCCGTTGTGGGACAGAAAATTTTGTGTAGCACTCGACATCAGGTGTTATCGTGAACATTACAGCGCGTTTCACTTTTGTTGCAGTTTTCAGCCCACAGACAGATGTGCATAAAGTCCTGTGATATCAAGGTGTACATATAGGACTGTATCATCTATTTAGACGCCATCACACAACTGTTTCGCAATTATTAGTTTACTTCACGCACCAGTTGTCAATAATAAAATATATATGTCAACACGACATGTTTCTGGATGACATTATCCCATTATCAACTCATAAAACTTATCTGTTGCTAGGAAGCATCGTTAAACACAATAGCTGTATATGTACATTGTCAAAAATAGCCGGCCGCGGTGGCCGAGGGGACTGCGGCGCGCCAGTCACGGTCTGCACGGCCACTACGTTCGGGGATTATGGATATTTGTGCCGTCCTTAGTATTAGCTAGTTCATAAGTAGTTTGTAAGTTTAGGGACTGATGACCCCGTAGTTAGGTTCCATAAGCTCCAAACATTTTTTTGTCAAAAATAAAACTTTGCGCAGTACCATATGTTTCTCTGATGGCAGCAAGTGCGCTCTGCCATCAGAGAAACATGTGGTACTGCGTAAAGTTTTATTTTTCACAATGTACATACACAGCTATTGTGTTAAACAATGCCTCGTACCAGCAAATAAATTTTATGAACTTGATAATGGGACAATGTCGTCCCGAAACATGTCTTGTTGATATATATAATTGACAATTGGTGCGTGAAGTAAAGTAATAATATAGTCCTGTATCAAACCTTGCATGTTTTCTAAATCGTAAACGTAAAAACTGACAAAACATACTCTGTTGTTCAATAGAAATTAATAAAACCTCCCTGAAGATGATGTAACTGCAGCGAAACATCTAAGCATGACAAGAAGAACAAACATTGTGTTTTGCTGAAGGAAGACCAACCCATCTAAAAAATAACTCTCAGTAGTTACAGTTATAAAGAAAGTGAGGAGAGCCGCTCTTACTTTCCAGAAAAATTATAGTTTTAGGACCGTTAAACGAACTAACGGCAAATAAATATAGAGCTCACAATTATAACTCTATATATTGACAAATAAAGTAGAATAAGAATACACGACAGTGCAAATTTAATCGAATAGAGGCCTTGCATTTCTTTGCAAAGATGGCCGGGTCCGCTTTGTATGTTATTGCTTCTAACTACAGGCGTCGATATTGGGTAAATTTTAATACCGTAAAAGTAAGCTAGATCATCGCGACGTTTTAGAAGTATAAAACGTCTCGCTGCGGAGCGCGCGGTTGCTCGCCGTGGAGGTTCGAGTCCTCCCAGGGGCATGGGTGTGTGTGTGTTGTCCTTAGGTTAGTTTACCTAGATTTAAGTAGTTTGTAAGCTACGGACTGATGAGCACGCAGTTTGGTCCGATAGATTTACAAACATTTGAACATTTGAAGCATTCCTTCAATTGTTGTTGTGGTCTACAGTTCGTAGAAACCCTCTTCATCTGACTAAAAGAACGACAGCCTACAACGTTTTTTGAATCTGCTTACTGTATTCGTCCCTCGGTATCCCTCTACGATTTTTACCTCACACATTTCCCTCTAATGCTATGTTCACGATTTCTTGATGTCTCAGAATGTGTCCAACCAATCTTTCCCTTCTCTTAGTGAGGTTATGCCAGAAACTCCTTTTCTCCCCAATTCTGGTGAGCACCTCGTCATTGTTTACGAGATCTACCTTTTGTGTCCCAGCCTTGTCGCCACTTTTGTGTCTCGTTTTCGCCGGTTGTCTTTGGTGTCGGTGGCCGAGTAGAGATCGACCGACACAGGAATAAAGGATGCACGCGTGTGCAGGTACGGAGGTGACAAGCCAGTGGGACAGCAGAAACTGGAAACACTAGAGTAAATTAGAACGAGATATATATTTCATAGAGTCTTGGTAATACTTAACTTTTACATAGTTCTTGACTGCAGAATGCTGATACATAGTTTAGATGGAGTCCTGCCTACTAATGATTCCTAGTGCCTATCCGATAGCCAAATCTTAACTGGTGCTATCTGATTCCCAAGTGGCCGATGCAGCAGTCGTGGCCACGAGCGGAGTTGCAGCAGAGGGCGCTCGTGGCTGACGTCGTAAGAACGTCGCGTCGTGCGTGCATGGCGGCGCGCGGCGAAAGTACGTGGAGCGCACTTTAGACTTGTGCGACACCACGCTACCCATCTAACTTTCATCATTCATCTGTAGCATCACATTTCAAAAGTTTCTATCATCTTTTTGTCTGAACTCCTTAAAGTCCGCGTTTTGTCCCATCTCTTAGTCAGGATATGCCAGAAACTCCTTTTCTCCCCAATTCTGTTGAGCACCTCCTCATTAGTTAGATCTACCAATCTAATTTTCATCATTCGTCTGGAGCACCACATTTCAAAAGCTTCATCATCTTTTTGACTGAAATCCTTATCGTCCAAGTTTCACTCCCATACATTGATACACTCCACACAAATGCTTTCAGAAAGGACTTCGTACCATGATTTTCCTTACACTACATTCCATTACCCTTGTGTTACTCTTGTTAATATTCACATTATACCCTCCTTTCAAGACACTGTCCATTCCGTTCAATTGCAGCTCCAGGTGCTTTATTGTCTGTGACAGAATTACTATGACATCGGCAAACTGCAAAGTTTGAACTTGAATTACCTGTCCAAATTGTTCCTTGCATTCCTTTACAAAAATGTTCAAATGTTTGTGAAGCTTATGGGACTTAACTGTGGGGTCATCAGTCCCTAAACATACAAACTTCTTATAAACTGCCTTATACTAAAGACGACACAAACATCCAAGCCCGAGGGGGGATTCGAACCCCCCGATCGTAGCGGCCGCGGCCGTGCAGACTGTGACTGGCGCGCCGCAGACCGCTCGGACACTGCGGCTGGCCATTCCTTTACAGCTTGCTCAATGTACAGATTGAACGACACTGGAGAAAGTTTGGAACCCTGTCTTACTTCCTTCCCAACCACTGTATCCTTCTCATGACCTTCAACTATAATAACTGCTGCCTGGTTTTTGTACAAGTTGAATATAACTCTTCACTCCATATACGTATTTCTTATTTTATCGTGTCCGGACTATTTAAAGGGTATCGGCCCAGTACTGGGCTACGTCTATTCCATTAGTATTCGCGAGCCACAAATCTTTGAGGATACACCGGTGTGCTCATTTCCACATGTAAAAAGGTGTTCCATATCTTGACTTTCTCCAAAGTCGCAGATAACATCAGTTTGGTCGATTATACCCCACGTAAGGATATTTACTTTTACTGGGGCGACCCCGGTTCTGAACCTATTCCAAGGTTCTCCAGGTTTTAAGATTTATGTTTTGGCCTGTCCACTGAACCTGGGGGAGAGGGAAATTTTCAGGCGGTTATACGTTAATCCTGTAACCTTCAGAAATTGAAAGTGTGCATTTCAGTCAACATGGTCAAGAGCTTTCTCCATATCGACAAATGCTAAAAACGCAGGTTTGCCTTTCCAAAAAATTAAAATTATGTAATAATTTTAATGTATCCAAAAGAGACGCGAAATGATCCCACATTGGACGTTGTCAAGATATAAGAAGTAAATTTTATAAGTATTTCAGAGGACGCAAATCTTTGACATAGCAGTAGTTTAAATTACTGGCAGGACCATTTTTCTTTTTTTCTTTTTTTAAATTCAAATATGTGAGTATTTACTTACATGTAGGAGGTACATAAACTATGAGTCATGTTAGAAAAAAATTTCAACACAGTTATATAGGCTGATAAATTAATAACAGATAGTTCAAGTTGCAAGTAGCCCACCACTCCATGTAGATTTGTTCGTCGACCTCGCACTTTCCTGCGACCGCCTGGCCCCGCCCACTGAACACACGGGTAGCTGGCTCCCTCGTCTGGCGCCTAGCGTTCGTCGTGAGCAAATCCCTTGTCACCTCAGCCTGTGGTGCACCACCAACAATACCCATCATCAACGAATAAGACAATTCTTTGAGACAATTTTGTCTCGTTATACCAAAGGTATTAAACATAAGGAGGGGCACAAATTTTAATTCAATGCCTCTCGTAATGTTTAATACCTTTGGTATAACGAGAAAAAATTGTTCAAGGAATTGTATTATTTGTTGATATTTATATCACCTCGGCCTGAGGAACAAGGCGGGATAGTTCCCATTCGCGTTCTTTGCTCGGGTGCTATTCCAATATAGGAGAGCCCTGGCAATTTGATATGCGTTTCACAGGGAACATGAGGCAGAATTAAAGTATGTAGTGTGGAGGGAGACGAGCTCTAAGACAGTCCGTGTAGTCGCTTTGGCTGCAACGCTGTGTTAGCTGAGTGGTTTGCGCGCCAGTCACAGTCTGCACGGCCACTACATCAACCGGGCGCCGTGGCTCAGCGCGCCCGGTCAGGGGGCTGAACGCCCCCTGTAATAAAAGAGCTGTGCCAACCATTCAACGAACAATGAAGAACGAACGACCGGAGAGCACAGATCTAACTGAGAAAAAAAGAAAAACACGCTTTGAAAATGTGCCTCTACATCACTTTTCAAACTCATCGTGGCCGTAAAGTTTAGCTAGAGCTGTAGCTTATCAATTTGTCAAAGAGCCCACATGCGGTTCTGTGGCTGCATTTTGCGAACCACTGATAAAGTGCAATTAAGGATAGATACAGTTTTAATGCTGATGGACGAAGTCTAATATTCTGAGACAGAATTTAATCTATTATATAAAGCAGAATGTCCGTATATTTGTGTGTTCGTATGAACGTGTTGCATAAAAATCTACAGTTTTGTTCCAATCTTTATGAAATTTTGTACACGTAAGCTTCAATCCATGAAGACGGTCGCCGTACCTGCAACAATCACGTGTGATGCACAGTTCACGAGATATGACGACATAAACAATGAGATGCGCAAATAAAGTGCTGCATTTAGCGACAATGCTGTTCATTTTCTACCAAACCACTGGACCGATTTCAACCAAATTTGGTACACACATCCCTTACCGTGATAAAACAGCTGCTGTAAGAGTAAGAACCACATAAGACACATGCTTCAGCAGATATGACGTCATACGTATAAGAATCGCAAAAGACTGCCACATAATACGGCGTGACTTTATAAATACGATACATGAGAATGAGAGTACTTAGCGACTTGCAACAAACTTTAAACATAATTTCAAACCATTATTAAACTTTTTCTTGCTGACAACCAAAACAAAATGATGAAACGAAAAAAGTTTCTCGCTTACTACTTTTCCACTGTTCATGGACTAAAACTACGGCTTTCGGTATAACGTTACAATTTATAATTTCTACACTACACATTGTAGCCATAGGAAATTTTACAGACCGTATACACACAAATAGCTGAATGTAGCTTCTAAATTGTATCACAGTACGACACGTAGTTCATGAGATATGAGCACATAAACAGTAACGTTCCGCTGTTCATGGACTAAAACTATGGCATTCGGTATGATATTACAATTTATACTTTCTACTCAACAAATTGTAGCCTCAGGAAATTTTACAGATACTATACACACATATAATTGAGTGTCCCTTCTAAATTGTATCACAGTACGACACGTAGTTCATCAGATATGAGCACATGAACAGTAACGTTCATGGAAAACCGTTCCATCACGAATCAAGTTTTAATCTATTACTTCTTTACTCCTAATTGTAATCCCAAGATATTTTACAGACACAGTGCACTAATACAAATGAATATATACTTGAAAAATGACAGGAATAAATAAATACCTGGGCAACGCCGGGTTTTCAACTAGTCTGTTATATAAAGGAGAGTGTCCATATGATTGTGTGTACGTGTTGCATACAAATCTACAGTTTTATTCCAGTATTTATGAAATTTTGTACACGTAAACTTAAATCCATGAGGACGGTCGCCTTAAGTGTAAGAATCACGTACGATACATAGTTTGCGCGATATGACGTCATAAACAATGAGATGCGCGAAAAACTGCCGCATTTAGCGACAATGCTGCTCATTTTCTCCTAACCGGTGGACCGATTTCAACCACATTAGGTACACATGTTCCTTACCGTGAGGTAACAATTGCAGCAGGGTTAATAATCACATACGACACATGCTTCAGAAGATATAACGTCATAAACAATAGGAATAGCAAAACACTGCCATATAATGCGGCGAGACTTTATAAATACGCTATATGAGAATGAGAGTACTTAGCGACTTGCAACAGACTTTAAAGATAATTTCAAATCTTTATTATTGTTTTCTCGCTGACAACCATGGTAAAATGATGGAAGGAAAAAAGTTTATTGCTTACTACTTTTCTGCTATTCATGGACTAAAACTTCGGCATTCGATATGACGTCACAATTTATAATTTCTACACTACAAATTGTAGCCGTAGGAAATTTTACAGATAGTATACATACATATAGCTGAATGCACCTTCGTAATTATTTCACAGTACGACACCTAGTTCATGAGATATAAGCACATAAACAATAACGTTCATGGAAATCCGCCCCAAGCTGTAATATATTACTTCTTTACTAGTAATTGTATTCGCAAGAGATTTTACAGACATACAGAAGAATATATACCTGAAAAACTGTACAAGATATAACTCAAGAACAATGTTATATGTTTTTTTTATTTTGATTACTATCTTTCTTTGTTTCGATACTGCACTTATAATTTTGTACATTATGCAAAATAGCCTTATTTCTTAAAATATTCTCACATAAATATAACGTGTTTTTAGGAGAAAAAAGGATACTGACAGAGAAAGAGGGCCGGCTGCGGTGGCCGAGGTGACTGAGGCGCTGCAGTCACGGTCTGCACGGCCACTACGGTCGGGGGTTCGAATCCCCACTCGGGCATGGATATTTGTGCCGTCCTTAGGATAAGCTAGTTGATAAGTAGTTTGTATGTTTAGGGACTGGTGACCCCGTAGTTAAGTACCATAAGCTTAACAAACATATGAACACACACACACACACACACACACACACACACACACATATATATATATATATATATATATATATATATATATGAGAAAGAGAGATAGGAGAAGAACTACTTCAAGGCTTGAATAAATAAATACCTGGGGAATGCCGGGTTTTCTGCTAGTAGTGGTATATTTGAGCCCATACTTCAATAATACCCATAGTGTCGTTTAGTACCCATTTATTTGAATACTGCTCTTAGTTTTTAGTGTTCAACGAAGTTGCACGGGTGATACTTTTCCTTTTGCAGAAAAAGAGAGAAGGGGAGAGAGAGAGAGAGAGAGAGAGAGAGAGAGAGAGAGAGAGAGAGAGAGAAAGAGAGAGAGAGAGAGATAGGGGGGAGGATATAGTATCACAGGGACCTGTGCGTTTCATTGTTGCATCATGCCACAGAAAGGCACAAAGCAGGAGCAGAAGGCCCTTTTGCTACTTCAGATAGTGTTCAGATTTTGTTGAATAGTTTTGAACAATGTATAGTGAGTGAATCCACCGTATACGCTATAGCACAAATTACGTGGTGCTACATTCCAATTCGACTTAAGCACCGCAATGTGCTCAGAGTAAAACTGAAACGACCGTAGGGGGGAAGGAGGCAATCTGGTAGTGTCGAAAGCTGTTATCAAATATTAGGCCTAGTTTCAAAACAATGACTGCCGAATAGAGGCTTCGAAAACAAAACGATAACATGAAAGAAATTTACTAGTTATTTTCAGTAATGTTATTGTGGTGATGCACAAGTCTGAAGTTGCGCGCCAAGTACTTTCGCCGCTTGCCGCCATGCAAGCACGGCGCGGCGTTCTTAAGACGTCAGCCACGAGCGCCCTCTGCTGCAACTCCGCTCGTGGCCACCACTGAACTGTATCGGCCAGTTGGCAATAGAACAGGCCCCAGATAAGACTCTCATCAGTAGGCAGGCTTCTACCTAGTTAAACTAGGTAACAGCATTACACTAGTCTGCAGTCATGAAACTTGTAAAAGTAAAGTATTATGATGTTTCTACGAAATATATATCTTGTTCTAATCTAGCTTAGTGTTTCTAGTTTCTGCTGTCCCATTGGCTGTTCACCTCAGACTCCGTACCCGTACACGCGTGCATCCTACTTTCCTGTGTCGGTCTCTCTCCAATCGGCCACCGGCACCTAGGATAACCGGCGGCGACGAGACTCAAAAGTTATCATTAATGTAATTGAGTTTAAACTATAAATCCGAAACGTAGATGTAGCCAATATCGCTTGTTTACAGTCCTATTTTTTCTGACAACCACTTTCGATTAACTAATTCGTCACCTTCAGATCAGCATTGTCTACAAAATATTGTTAATTCTAGACACAAGTTAGACGAAGCGTTAAAATGTTCATGTGCAAGCCTTGTACGAAGTCACTTCGTTAGTCAGAATGTAAATCTAATATATAAAACAGAGTGTCCGTATATTTGTACGTGTTGCATACAAATCTACAGTTTTGTTCCAATCCTTATGAAAGTTTGTACACGTAAGCTTCAATCCATGAGAACGGTCGCCGTAAGTGTAATAATCACATACGGTATATAGTTCACGAGATATGAAGTCGTAAACAATCAGATGCCCAGAAAACTGCAGCTTTTAGCGACAATTCTGCCAATTTTCTCCTAAACCACTGGACCGATTTCAACCAAATTTGGTACAAACATTCCTTACCGTGAGGAAATAATTGCTGCATGGTTAAGAATCACATACGGCACATGATTCAGAAGATATTACGTCATAAACAATAGAAATCGCAAAAAAATTCTATATAATGCGGCGAGACTTTCGAAATACACTGTATGAGAATGACAGTACTTAGGGATTTCCAATAAACTTTACACATAATTTCAAACCTTTATTAAACTTTTTCTCGCTGGCAACCATAGTAAAATGATGAAAGGAAAATAAGTTTCTCGCTTACTACTTTTCCGCTGTTTATGGTGTAAAACTACGGCTCTCGGTATGACGTTACAATTTATAATTTGAACACTACGAATTGTAGCCGCAGTAAATTTTACAGACAGTATACACGCATATAGTTGAGTGTACCTTCTAAGTTGTATCACAGTACGACAGGTAGTTTATGAGATATGAGGACATAAACAGTAACGTTCATGGAAAACCGCCCCATCACGCACCAAGTTTTAATCTATTACTTCTTTACTACTAAGTGTATTCAAAAAGAGCTTTTACAGACATACAGCCTTTATACAAATAAATATATACCTGAAAAATGGCAGGAATAAATAAATAAATACCCGGGAAACGCCGGGTAATCAGCTAGTGTTCAAATATTTCTAAAGCGTATGTGCCTTAACTGCGAGGTCATCAGTCCCTAAACTTACAAACTACTTATGAACTTGTACTAAAGACGACACAAACATCCATGCCCGAGGGAGGATTCGAACCTCCGACGCGAGAGCCCGCACGATCGCAACGTGGCGCTCCAGACCGGTCGGCTACTTCTGCGCGGCTAGTCAGAATATAAAGGTCTGTAAACGAGCGATCTTGGCTATGTTTTCATTTCGGAGTCGTTGCTTATTTCCAAATGTAATCAATTCTGATCGATTTTCACAACAAAAAAAGTAGTTAATTGATATCGTCACCGACAGAATGTTTTACTAAGAACGGTGCCTGAAACTAACTGGCGTAGGCGATGTACTTGGTGCGGGTATAATTTTTTTTATATGGAAGGAGAAAGTCGATTGAGAGACGTTTCCTCTGTTAGGAGTCGTGTGAGCGGAAGAGTCAAAATGAGCCGAGGGCTCGAGTTTCGGGGAGTAATAAAGCAGGACTGAGCCCGCAATTTATCATTCCTTATTAAAACATTCGCTCACCTCATCAGCCGACGAGTCGTAAGTGGCGCGGCGCGCCGGGCGCCGATATTAAAGTGGAGAGCTGGCGGCCGATGCGCATGCGCAGTGCGGCGCTGCTCGCCGGCAGCCGGCAGCGGCTGTTCTATTACGCTGGTCGAACAAAGGCCCGGCCGTAAATTGCTCTCCGCTCTCAATAACTTAGGGGCTGCCCGCGCCAGTGCCGGCGCCTGCTTTATAGGCAACCAGTCGGCGGCCTCATCGATCGCGGGAGTCTGCCGGGGCACAGTGTCCGAGCAGGTGGACCAACGAGAATTCCTCATTAGCTGCTCTCTGGTTCAGCCGACTGTTCATATGCGGCGACCTGCTGCTTAGAAGGTCAGCGGCGCGACCGGGTGGAATCTTACGAACAACAATACTGTTTCCAGAATGAAACTTTCACTCTGCAGCGAAGTGTGCGCTGATATGAAAGTTCCTGGCAGATTAAAATTGTGTGCTGGAACCGGGATTCGAACCTGAGACCCTTGCCTTTCGCGGGCAAGCGCACTACCGACTGGGCTATCCCGACACCGACTCACGATCCTGCCTCACAACTTTACATCCGCCAGTACCTCGCCTCCTACTTTCCAAACTTCACAGAAGCTCTCCTGCGAACCTTGTAGAACTAGCACTCCTGGAAGAAAGGATATGGTGGAGACATGGCTTAGCCACAGCCTAAGGGATGTTTCCAGAATGAAACATTCACTCTGCAGCGGAGTATTCGCTGATATAAAACTTCCTGGCAGATTAAAATTGTGTACCGGAACCGGAACTTTAACCTGGGTCCTTTGCCTTTCGCTGCAGAGTGAATGTTTCATTCTGGAAACATCCCTTAGGCTGTGGCTAAGCCATGTCTCCACCATATCCAGGAGTGCTAGTCTTGCATGGTTCGCAGGAGAGCTTATGTGAAGTGTGGAAAGTAGGAGGCGAGGTACTGGCGGAAGTAAAGTTGTGAGGCGGCATCGTCAGTCGTGTCGGGATAGCACAGTCGGTAGTGCGCTTGCCCGCGAAAGGCAAAGGTCACAGGATCGAGACCCGGTTCCGGCACACAATTTTTATCTGCCAGAAGTTTCATATCAGCGCACACTCCGCTGCGGCGTGAAAGTTTCATTCTGGAAACATCCCTTAGGCTGTGGCTAAGCCATGTCTCCACCATATCCTTTCTTCCCGGAGTGCTACTCTTGCATGGTTCGCAGGAGAGCTTCTGTGAAGTTTGGAAAGTAGGCGATGTACTGGCGGAAGTAAAGTTGTGAGGCGGCACCGTGAGTCGTGCCGGGATAGCACAGTCGGTAGTGCGCTTGCCCGCGAAAGGCAAAGGCCCCAGGTTCGAGTCCCGGTTCCGGCACACAATTTTTATCTGCCAGGAAGTTTCATATCAGCACACAGTCCGCTACAGAGTGAAAGTTTCATTCTGGAAACATCCCTTAGGCTGTGGCTAAGCCATGTCTCCACCATATCCTTTATTCCAGGAGTGCTAGCCTTGCATGGTTCGCAGGAGAGATTATGTGAAGTGTGGAAAGTAGGAGGCGAGGTACTGGCGGAAGTGAAGTTGTGAGACGGCATCGTGAATCGTGTCGGGATAGCACAGTCGGTAGTGCGCTTGCCCGCGAAAGGCAAAGGTCCCAGTTTCGAGTCCCGTTTCTGGTACACAATTTTAATCTACCAGGAAGTTTCAACAATACTGTTATTTTAGTTTATATTTCTACACATAGAGTCTCATGTGGATTAAACTGTAAAGACCTTTCTCTTTGGCTAGTAATATAGAAGCTGCTTAATTATTTTACGAGCTGATTATACATGGTGTATCTAACGGTGCGTTTATGCTGCCATGTCGCTGCTGGCAGTTCGATGCTAGCACCTATAGCTCGCTGCTCGCTGCACGCCGTACACTCAGTTGCAAAAGTATTCGAACAATGGGAAGTTTCACAATGAGTACTCGAGAAACACTATGAAACCCAAACATATTTATTAGCAATATATATGCGTAACAACATTAATTACAAAAGGTTTATTGTATTATATCTTTTCCAAAACAGAAAAAAAAAAAAAAAAAAAAAAAAAAAAAAAAAAAAAAAAACCATGAAACAACCTGTACACCCTGCTGCTACAAAGGTATTCGGTCACTGTCCATTAAATGTTAATGAGTTGTACGACGAAAATGTCAATACCTTGTGGGTCCACCTTTCATTTTCAATACCTCCTCCAATCTACTAGGTATACTTTCCACGAGCTTTTCGTGAAATCTGGGCCTATATTTCCCCATTCTTGGCGCAGTTTCTCTTTCAAGGTCTCCTTCGTATAGATGCTGTCCGCGCGGAGGGTTCTTTTCAATTTATCCCACAAATGTTCGATTGGGTTGAGGTCTGGTGATTGGGGAGGAGGGGGTGCAATCACATTTGCACATTACATTTGTACAATATGCGCTTTATGCTTGGGATCATTAAACGGATAAAAATGAAAGTTGTTCGCAATACCTAGATGTCGTGCACTCTGCTTCCAATGTCCTCGCAGTACATTCAGATACGCTTCCTTGTTCATCGTATCATCAATGAACATTAAATCACCCACACCACTGCCGGACACGCATCCCCACACAATGATGCACCCACCTCCAAACTTTACTGTTGGTTTGAGGTTCCGTTTCAGCTCTTCATTGGTCTTTCGCCACACGTTTGCCTTTCCGTCGTTTTGCCATAATGTAAATTTACATTCGTCGCAAAATATCACCGATTCCACCAAGCCTGATCGTATTCGGCGTATCCCTCGCAGAATGCATACGTTTCGTCTGGTTCTCTGCATTCATGAACGGCTTTCACCGTGCCACTCGACCACGGTACTGCGATCGTCGTAGTACTCTCCGCACGGTTTCGGGATGAACTTTTATATTGAAGTCTCCCTCCACCTCACTTCCAATCCGTCTTCTTTCTCGAACCGTTTAATAATGTCGTGAACTGTAGTTTTCTTCAATTTCTATTCAGGTTGTCCCCTTCGGGTGATGTTAAACGACAAGTTGCCTTTGCTCGAACGTAGAACACTTCCCTCTGCGTCCCATCGTCGACCTGCACAGGCTCGCGAAACGTGTTTACTAATCATCGCTATCGTCTTGCGGAAATGTCGGACACACTGCAGTCGCTTCACCCTCTGTGCGTCTCGGAATGAACTATTCTCTCACGCTGTTCGCCTTTGTCTGAATACTTTTGTTGCACCTTTCCATGCCATTTTCAGGAAATATTACGTAACAGACACATGTCCAACAACAGTTCTTCGTATTTGACGCGTGTTTCACATTGCGACATCGTACCCGGAGTCTCAAATACATTACAAAGTGGAATTTCTGTATTTGTTCATGCGGCAAACTGCAAAATTATGCGCATTTACGTGCTGTCCGAATACTTTTGGGACTGAGTGTATGTATTCTCCCGCAGCTGTTACATTACAGCCGAGTGCACAACTGCGGTGGCGTGAAGCGTCAAACATGTTCTCACATTGTTTGAAACAGTGACAATGATTCGTTCGCTACAAAAATGTTGTTATTGGAAAAAGGAAAGAGGAGGTATGTAGTGCATCCTTTGAATGCTGAACGTCCTCACTAAGAATACTTTCACAATACTACCAACAGCTCGAAAACGATCAAGATCGCTTTTTCAGAGATAATAATCATCTGCTACAGATCTTCACACCTTGTTGCCTGTACTGAAACTGCCTCTAACAAAACATATTGTGCGTGATGAGCATAAGAGTTCAACGCGCGCAACAGTCAAACGCCACTCTTAACTAGAGTGACCTTGAAGTAACCAATCACATTGCAAGTTTCATGACGGGCAGCCATGGTCGTAGCGCGGAACTCAAACCAGTCTGATATCATCGCCTGGCGAGGATCGCAGCGAGCAGTGAGCTGGGCGAGCTGCGATGGTGCACGCTAAATGGGCCGGTAAGACTCTGTGGGTTTGATTTATCATCGCCTTGCCATGTCGGCGAGCAGCGAGCAGCGAGGTGGCAGCATAAACGCATCCTGAATTCGCGCACTCGGGCTTCGCAGCGCGATTCCTCACATGCTAGCAAGAAAAAAATGTCCGTCAGCAAATTTCGCCCTGCGCAATTATGCTCAGGGCGCAGTAAATTGACGTCGAAGATTGAGATGGGTGTGTTTCAGAATTACACTACAACACCAGCAAACTTCTAGGTGAGAGGCGTCTTCAGGAAAAAAGTTAGCATAGAAGCCTATGCCCGGAAACATCGTCCAATGACACTACAGAACGTCGAATTTGCTGGAAGGGATGTTAGCGGCAGAAGCTGGTTTCTGTGACTTGGGCTCTCTGTAGCGTCATTGGATGATGTTTCCGGGTATGGGTGTCTATGCTCATTTTGTTCCTCAAGTCAACTCCCACACATCTAAAAGTTTGTTGGTGTAGTAGTGTAAGTTTGAAACACACTGGCGCACAGTGAAACGGAATTCCCAAAACCTGGCTAAAACCCCAAGAAGACGTTTAATTCCCACAAAATTGATTTTTGAGGTCGCTGATTACGAATTAATTGCTAAAAATTGTCTAAACAAATTGGCGGAGCTAATATAGCAACGTGTCCCATGAAAATGCATAACAATTTATTAATAATAGCGTGTATATAGTATTTAGACACTAATAATTAATACACTGCCAACGTGATTTGTTTGTTGTAGCAAAGTAACAGAATGTTTGTCGAAAATATATCGGAAAAAAGTTCTTCGATACCAAACACATTGCAATTGAATAATATAATGAATCAATCTTCAGAGTCAATGACAGATCATGGCAAACTCGATGTCAGATCATATTCAGCCTGAGAATTACCACCAACCGTAGGTGCCGGAAATAAAATGGCTGCACTAAGCCACTCGTCGTTTTGTTTCAAAAATATGCCCTCTGCCCTTTGAGCGTGTTGCCGCCTCATTCTAAATTTACCGAGGACTGAGGAAAGGGAGACTTTCATATCGTCCGATGTCTGTAACTTTCGACCAATTTTCTCGGAAATTTGTTCCTCTAGATAACATATTAATGGACGTAGTCCATCACTCAACCGTTGTTTAACAATGCTGAATATTTATTGCAGAGTGAATTTCATGTATTGACCATCCGAACCTGTGTGAAAAAAATACAATAGCATTAGTAACACATTAAGTGTAGACAAATGGTCAGATATCGTAAATATGTGACACGGGAAACATAGTTCTGTAGCCTAACGCGCCGCATGCTGCATCGACCATTTGTACTACGAAATGTCGGCTGCACGGGCACTTGTAAATATTCATTATACAAGAGAAATGACAGATTTTGGCAGCTGATTCTTGTCAATTCCATCAGATAATTAATCAGTCTATAGTGTGGGAGTTGAAATTCTATGGTATATTGCGGTATATGTTACTTTTGGTCTAGTTGAAAATGCAAGTTCAGCGAAGAATAGTGCCGGCCGACATATAGAGCCTGCCAGGCCACAGAAATGGCCATTTTTCAAAAACTTTTGTAAGAAGTGTTACTGTAAAAAGTGTAAATATAAGCAGTGACAGCAAGTGGCAATGTGCTACTAATCACACATGAAGAGGAAAACATAAAAATTCATGACCACTGAAGATGCTTTAGAATAAAGCGAAACGCGTCTGGTCTAAAGTAGACTAAATTAAAGTTGCATAAGACGGTCCCATAACCTATACAAATTGTATAACTGAAACTGCAGAAAAGGAGGCCAAAAACAAGAAGAAATATGATACTGTGTATTTACCGCAAGCTTTGATCACTTGTTCGACTAAAACCACACACTCGTTTTCCATTGGTTAGCATTTTAACAGTGACAAAAACGAAACAAACGAACAAGGGAACTAAACTTTCACGTCAACACGTAACGACACACGCCAACGATACTGCTGGCGCTGGTTGAGGTAAACAATACAGAGAAATGTCGACAGAGTCCACCTGAAGGGAAGTAGCCCAGCTGGCGAACAATCATACGGCACGCGCAGCTAACAATCATACAGAACTATGGACAGACGTTTAGAACAGCAGGGGTATAATATAGGGAACGAGGAGTTGTATTCAACTAGTACAGAAATTAGACAGCAATTATTAGAGTAGAGAGTCATGAAAGGGTCGCAGTGGTTGGGAAGGCACTAAGACAGTATTCTAGCCCTTCCCCAATGTTGTTCAAGCTATACATTGAGCAAGCTGTGAAAGAATGCAAGGAGAAATTTGGAGATGGAATTAATGTCCAGGGAGAGGGATTAAAAACCTTGCGGTTTGCTGACGACATAGTAATTCTGTCAGAGACAGAAAAAGACCTGGAAGAGCAATTAAACGGAATGAACAGTGTCTTGAAATAAAGGTATAAGATGAAAATTAACAAGAGTAAAACAAATGTAATGGAATGTAGTGTCAGAAAATCAGGTGATCCTGAAGGAATTGGATTAGGTAAGGAGGCAATAAAAGTAATGGATGAGTTTTATTATTTGGATTGCAAAATAACTTATGATGGTCGAAGTAAAGAAGATATAAAATGCAAAATGGCTATGGGAAGAAAAGCGTTTCCGAAGAAGCGAAATTTGTTGACGTCCAATATTAGCTGAAAACTTAGGAAGTCCTTTCTGAAAGCATTTGCCTGGGGTGTAGTATTGTATGGGAGTGAAACGTGAAAAATACGGAGTTCAGACAAAAAGATGATAGAAGCTTTCGAAATGTGGTGCTACAGACGAATGATGAAGATTAGATGGGTATCACCTAAGTAATGTTCAATCAATTGGGACTTAACTACGGGGTCATCAGTCTCTAAACTTACAAACTACTTATGACCTACTTACGAACTAGGACGGCACAAATATCCATGCCCGAAGGGGGATTCGAACCCCCGACCGTAGTGGCCGTGCAGACCGTGACTGAAGCGCCTCAGTCCCCTCGGCCACTGCGGCCGGCCCTAAGTAATTAGTAGGTGCTCAACGGAATTTGGGAAAAAGGATTTTCTGGCATATCCTGACTACGAGAAGGATTTGTCAAGTTAGCATTATAAGGAAGTGTGTGTAGACGGAGACCGAGGAACGAATATAGTAAGCAGATTCAAAATGATGTATGTAGCCGTTCATATTCTCAGATGAAGAGGCTTGCACATGACAGGGTAGCGTTGAGAGCTGCATCGAACCAGTCTGTGGATTGGAGACCACAATAACAAACATTTTTCGACGTTGTTTCTTGAAAAGAACGTTGCACTCCCTGCAGCGACTCCCATTTGAGTTCTCCAAGCGTTTCAGTAACACTCGGGCATTGCTCTAACTTACCAATAACAAACCTAGTCGCCCGCATCTGAATTTCTTTTTTGTCTTCCTTTAAATCGATTCTGTGCGGATCCCAAACACTTGAGCAACACTCAAGACGGGGTAACACAAACGATTTATATGCGATCTAATTTAGGGATGAATTGCATAATCCCAAAATTCTCGCAATAAACCGAATTCGACCAACCGCCTTTTCCACGACTGTTCTTATATGCTCGTTCCACTTCATATCACTGTGCAGCGTTACGCCTAGATATTTAATTGACGTAACTGTCAAGTAGCAGTTTCTGTACCATGTTGTTCGAACTATTTAGATGATATTGTGGTATCCGGACGTACAGTTGAAGAACATTTGGCAAACCTGGAGTGCCTTTTCAAAGTTTTGACTGCAGCAGGTCTACGTTGCAATAAAGCAAAGTGTTCGTTTTTTCAAACTGAAATAGAGTACCTAGGCCATGTGATTAATGCCCAAGGAATTCATCCCTTACAGTCACATCTTCGAGCAATCAAAGACTTGCCTCCTCCTAAGAATGTGCACGAATTGCAAGCAGTAATGGGGAAGCTGAACTATTATTTCAGATTTATTCCCAATGCCTCTCAGATTGCAGCTCCACTGCATCACTTACGTAGGTAGAATGTTCCTTTTGTATGGTCTAAAGATTGTCAGGTTGCCTTTGACAAATTAAAGTCTGCACTACTCAGTGATGCATGTTTGATTCCCTTTGACCCCCAGAAGCCTGTAGTGTTAGCAGTTGACGCCTCGTCGTACGGTCTGGGTGTTGTTCTGTCGCATCGTATTGGATGTCACGATCGTCCTATTGCCTTTGCATCCAAGCTACTGACGCCGACGCAACAGAATTACAGTCAGATAGAAAAGGAGGCCTTAGCAATCATTTACGGCGTCACAAAGTTTCATCATTATCTCTATGCCAGAAAATTCTATTTGTTGACAGACCACAAGCCTCTCACGTCGTTGTTCTCACCCACAAAGCCAATTCCGCCACGAACGGCACAAAAGCTTCAGAGATGGTCCTTGATATTGTCAAATTATCAGTATGAGATTTTGTACCGACCTACCACTAAACATGCCAACGCGGACACACTTTCCCGACTTCCGGTTGGACAGGATGTATCATTTGATTCTTCAGAAATCGCATGTTGTCAGATAGACTACAGAGATGCTTCCGCTGTCGCAGACTTTCCTTTGAACTCTCGTCGGGTTGCACAGGAAACAGCTGCAGATGCAGACCTAAGTGTGGTAGCACGTTTTGTTCGCTCAGGGTGGCCTGCCAGAGCCAAAGACATTGATCGGCCTCTGGTTCGACGTTATTTTGCACAACGTCATGCATTTTCTTTAAGTCAGGGTGTACTGTTGTTGCATACCGACAACGACCAAGCAAGAGTGATTGTTCCTCGTTCCCTGCAACGAGAAGTGTTACGCCTCCTGCATCAAGGACATTGGGGCATTGTTAGGACAAAGCAATTGGCCAGACGTCATTGTACCTGGGTTGGTATGGACGCTCAGATAGAGAGCATGACATCACAGTGTACAGTTTGTGCGGAGCATCAGGCGGCTCCTCCGCAACGTTTCTCAGACTGGCCACGCCCCAAGGGACCATGGCAACGTTTACACATTGACTTTGCCGGACCTTTCTGGAATACGCGCTGGTTAATCGTTGTAGACGCTTTCAGCAAGTTTCCTTTTGTGATTGCCATGAACTCAACGACAGCTTCTAGTACAATCAGTGCCTTAACATCAGTGTTTTGCATCGAAGGCTTGCCTGAAACTATCGTCAGTGACAATGGACCTCAGTTTGTTAGTGCGGAATTTCAACAGTTTTGTCGTGTGAATGGCATTCAGCATATCACCACCGCACCTTTTCACCCTCAGTCCAATGGTGAAGCAGAACGTTTCGTTCGAACATTCAAGTCTCACGTGGAGAAGATGAAAGGTCAGCACTCCAGGCAGCAAGCTCTTCAAATTTTCCTGTCTACGTATCGGTGCATGCCACGTGACGGCCCGTCTCCTGCCGAGCTGCTACACGGCCGCCGTCACCGCACTCTCCTTCACCTGCTGCAGCCTCCCACGCACCGAGTCGGTTCGTATGGCGCTACGCGTTTTCAGGTTTCCACGCCGGTGCTGTACAGGGTGTTTGCTGGAAACAAGAAGACATGGTTGCCGGGCACCATTCAGCGCGTGCTTGGTCGCAATATGTTTATTGTACGTTCTTCCACAGGGTCGGAGCTGCGGCGCCACGCAAACCAATTGCGCCTGCACAGACCGCGCGATCCTGTCTCCGGTTTCTTGATTCCAGACCCAGTTCTGCGCCAGGGAGCACAACCACATCGTTCGTCCCCGGACTACGAGATCCCTATGGACGTCGACGTACATCCGACGCAGTCGTCGCCGCCGCTGTCGCCGCCGCAGATGACAGCGTCACCGAGAGGGACTCCGGGACCGTGCGGGCCCCCCCAGCTTGGACCACGCACCTCAGAAGATGACCTGCTCCCTCTGGGCGGGGGCGGGCGCCCTTCCCCAGGTTTCGGCGGGTTCCCTGGAGGATCGCAAGGCGGATGCCGGGGCGCGGACGGCGTCTCGATCCCGGCCTCAGCTACGACGCCCGTCCCACCAGTAACGCCCCCGCTCAGGCCCTCCTCCCAGTGCCGTCGCCGTGGCCCTCAGCCCTACGCCACGACGGCGCGGCGGTTTGGGGGGGAGGGGTGTGGTGTCGCACAAGTACAAAGTGCGCGCCACTTACTTTCGCCGCGCGCCGCCATGCACGCACGGCGCGGCGTTCTCACGACGACAGCCACGAGCGCCCTCTGCGACAACGCCGCTCGTGGCCACCACTGAAGGACTTCGGTCACTTCGGACTGAGATAGCAACGAGTTAGGACCTTCGTAATCAGATAGGCACCATTGAAGACTTTGCTATTGTACAGGCACTAGGCAGGCCTCTAACAACTATGTATCAACATTCTGCAGTACTATGTAAAAGTTAAGTATTGTTACATTCTGTTCAATATATAAATCTTTCTAATTTACTCGAGTGTTTATAGTTTCTGGCTGCTCCCCTCCGTACCTGCACCAGCGTGTCGGTCTCATTCCACTCGGCCACCGACACCTACGACGAGGCTGGGACACAAAAGCGGCGACGAAGTTGGGACACAAAAAATTTATTAATAATAGTGTGTATATAGTATTTAGACACTAATAATTAATACACTGCCAACGTGATTTGTTTGTTGTAGCAAAGTAACAGAATGTTTGTCGAAAATATATCGGAAAAAAGTTCTTCGATACCAAACACATTGCAATTGAATAATATAATGAATCAATCTTCAGAGTCAATGACAGATCATGGCAAACTCGATGTCAGATCATAGTCAGCCTGAGAATTACCACCAACCGTAGGTGCCGGAAATAAAATGGCTGCTCTAAGCCACTCGTCGTTTTGTTTCAAAAATATGCCCTCTGCCCTTTGAGCGTGTTGCCGCCTCATTCTCAATTTACTGAGGACTGAGGAAAGGGAGACTTTCATATCGTCCGATGTCTGTAACTTTCGACCAATTTTCTCGGAAATTTGTTCCTCTAGATAACATATTGATGGACGTAGTCCATCACTCAACCGTTGTTTAACAATGCTGAATATTTATTGCAGAGTGAATTTCATGTATTGACCATCCGAACCTGTGTGAAAAAAATACAATAGCATTAGTAACACATTAAGTGTAGACAAATGGTCAGATATCGTAAATATGTGACACGGGAAACATAGTTCTGTAGCCTAACGCGCCGCATGCTGCATCGACCATTTGTGCTACGAAATGTCGGCTGCACGGGAACTTGTAAATATTCATTATACAAAAGAAATGACAGATTTTGGCAGCTGATTCTTGTCAATTCCATCAGATAATTAATCAGTCTATAGTGTGGGAGTTTAAATTCTATGGTATATTGCGGTATATGTTACTTTTGGTCTAGTTGAAAATGCAAGTTCAGCGAAGAATAGTGCCGGCCGACATATAGAGCCTGCCAGGCCACAGAAATGGCCATTTTTCAAAAACTTTCGTAAGAAGTGTTACTGTAAAAAGTGTAAATATAAGCAGTGACAGCAAGTGGCAATGTGTTACTAATCACACATGAAGAGGAAAACATAAAAATTCATGACCACTGAAGATGCTTTAGAATAAAGCGAAACGCGTCTGGTCTAAAGTAGACTAAATTAAAGTTGTATAAGACGGTCCCATAACCTATACAAATTGTATAACTGAAACTGCAGAAAAGGAGGCCAAAAACAAGAAGAAATATGATACTGTGTATTTACCGCAAGCTTTGATCACTTGTTCGACTAAGACCACACTTTTTTTCCATTGGTTAGCATTTTAACAGTGACAAAAACGAAACAAACGAACAAAGGAACTAAACTTTCACGTCAACACGTAACGACACACGCCAACGATACTGCTGGCGCTGGTTGAGGTAAACAATACAGAGAAATGTCGACAGAGTCCACCTGAAGGGAAGTAGCCCAGCTGGCGAACAATCATACGGCACGCGCAGCTAACAATCATACAGAACTATGGACAGACGTTTAGAACAGCAGGGGTATAATATAGGGAACGAGGAGTTGTATTCAACTAGTACAGAAATTAGACAGCAATTATTAGAGTAGAGAGTCATGAAAGGGTCGCAGTGGTTGGGAAGGCACTAAGACAGTATTCTAGCCCTTCCCCAATGTTGTTCAAGCTATACATTGAGCAAGCTGTGAAAGAATGCAAGGAGAAATTTGGAGATGGAATTAATGTCCAGGGAGAGGGATTAAAAACCTTGCGGTTTGCTGACGACATAGTAATTCTGTCAGAGACAGAAAAAGACCTCGAAGAGCAATTAAACGGAATGAACAGTGTCTTGAAATAAAGGTATAAGATGAAAATTAACAAGAGTAAAACAAATGTAATGGAATGTAGTGTCAGAAAATCAGGTGATCCTGAAGGAATTGGATTAGGTAAGGAGGCAATAAAAGTAATGGATGAGTTTTATTATTTGGATTGCAAAATAACTTATGATGGTCGAAGTAAAGAAGATATAAAATGCAAAATGGCTATGGGAAGAAAAGCGTTTCCGAAGAAGCGAAATTTGTTGACGTCCAATATTAGCTGAAAACTTAGGAAGTCCTTTCTGAAAGCATTTGTCTGGGGTGTAGTATTGTATGGGAGTGAAACGTGAAAAATACGGAGTTCAGACAAAAAGATGATAGAAGCTTTCGAAATGTGGTGCTACAGACGAATGATGAAGATTAGATGGGTATCACCTAAGTAATGTTCAATCAATTGGGACTTAACTACGGGGTCATCAGTCTCTAAACTTACAAACTACTTATGACCTACTTACGAACTAGGACGGCACAAATATCCATGCCCAAAGGGGGATTCGAACCCCCGACCGTAGTGGCCGTGCAGACCGTGACTGAAGCGCCTCAGTCCCCTCGGCCACCGCGGCTGGCCCTAAGTAATGAGTAGGTGCTCAACGGAATTTGGGAAAAAGGATTTTCTGGCATATCCTGACTACGAGAAGGATTTGCCAAGTTAGCATTATAAGGAAGTGTGTGTAGACGGAGACCGAGGAACGAATATAGTAAGCAGATTCAAAATGATGTATGTAGCCGTTCATATTCTCAGATGAAGAGGCTTGCACATGACAGGATAGCGTGGAGAGCTGCATCGAACCAGTCTGTGGATTGGAGACCACAATAACAAACATTTTTCGACACTGTTTCTTGAAAAGAACGTTGCACTCCCTGCAGCGACTCCCATTTGAGTTCTCCAAGCGTTTCCGTAACACTCGGGCATTGCTCTAACTTACCAATAACAAACCTAGTCGCCCGCATCTGAATTTCTTTTTTGTCTTCCTTTAAATCGATTCTGTGCGGATCCCAAACACTTGAGCAATACTCAAGACGGGGTAACACAAACGATTTATATGCGATCTACTTTAGGGATGAATTGCATAATCCCAAAATTCTCGCAATAAACCGAATTCGACCAACCGCCTTTTCCACGACTGTTCTTATATGCTCGTTCCACTTCATATCACTGTGCAGCGTTACGCCTAGATATTTAATTGACGTAACTGTCAAGTAGCACACTACTAATGGTCTATTTCAGCATTACGTCATTTGTTCTTCCACTCATCTGCATCACCTTGCATTTTAGTACATTTAGAGCTAGCTATCATTCCTCACATCAACTAGAAATTTGGTCGTAGTCATCCAGTATCCTACTACAGTAATTCAATGACGACACCTGTCTGTACAACACAGCCTCATCAGCAAATATCTGTTGATTGTAACTCACTCTGTGTATTTGTGTGTATTTACCCATTGTGTTTGCTGGAAACGTGTCGTATCGTCCCCATGCACAAATCATTAACGGACGCTTATAAGAAAGAAATTGTGTTTCGAAAAGGAACTACCGAATTTCTTTCACAGCTAGTTACCGACGTACAACTCAATTTCTTTCGGGATAAGTATATAATAGCATCGTTCAGAGACTTGAGCAAAGCCTACGACGAAGCTGTTATGTCAATATTACAGAAACAAAAATTAGTGAAAATTCAGTCAGCAAAACCATTCCTGCACAAAATTGTTTGATTCCTTTGCATAAAGAAGACAGTTATTTTGCAACAAGGAACTTCACTGGAGCCGAGGGGAACTAGCAGGGGACTCCCGCAGGGGTCGGTCTTGCCTCCCCCACTGTCCTATCTCTATACTACGGATCTTCATTATCTCTTTACGAACGCTATTCAAATATTACAATACGCTAACGACGTATGCCTATATACCGAAGACACTGCTCTTCAGTCTTGTCATCTGAAAACGCACACTGCTATCATTCATCTTCATGAGTGGTTTATGGAAAGTGGCCTCGAACTGATACGAAATCTACACTAATCATTTTACTCGACGCACGATTCCACACACTCAAACATTGCGATTAGGACAACATAAATCTCTAGATACAAAAATAATACTGTATCTTGTGAAGATCATAGACTAAGTTACGCTGTTCTCCGTCGGAGGTTCCATTCTTCCTTCGGTGATGGGTGTCTGTGTCAGCGCGAGTTAGTTTCAGTAGTTTGTAAGTCTAGGGACTGATGAACACTGCAGTTTGGTCCTATAGCTTCACAAACATTTGAACACTTTTAACGGTTGAAAGTTATGATATTTTTTAGTTGTAGCCACCATAATCATTTCTTTAGAGCAAGTCAGGACAGCGCTGTATGAAGCTAACGCAGATTGGTGTGAGGTACCGATAAGTGGTGGTACACTAGGTACTATTACCGTGGAAAAGGTAGCCTAAAATGTTTGTGCACTGCCGTGATTGGTCAGTGCATATGAGGCTAGGAGCCAAAACTATTTTCTTTTTTGCTTAAAAATGAATATATTTTCCATTCACATTTACTTGATTTCCTGAATATGTCATAGCTAAATAGCAAGCTACCATTCTGTTGTTTGCAATCATTTAAAATCATACAAATCAGTGAACAAAAGTTAAACGAAAAGGCAGACGAAATTCTTTGTCCATGTATTGGTGCGAGTTAGCCTGCCTAGCCTGCCATCACACCGAGTCGGATCGTGCTGCCATAGTCGGCGTCACGTAGGAAGGCGGTCCAGTTTTCAGCGGTTCTGCACATCACCCTCCATTACAGCACTGGCAGCCAATAATACTCAATCTCTAGGTGAGTGCCTGGCCGCGAGATACGCAATGTTTCTCCCGCAGGCTCAACTGTTTACGCTCGGCCGTAGCTCCTTCCTTTCACGTTTTCCCTATCGCTCCGCCTCTGCCGCGGAAGCTCTTCCCTATATCAGGCCAACTATTTTTACTTCGGTTTCGGTAGTCATCACGGACAAATACGTTGTCCGGTGCGGTCGGTCATAGAGTAATGATAGATCATATACAGTAATAGTGAACTTCTTAATAAAGCTGCGACAGAAATGCTGGAAACATCTGAATATCCTCCGCTGTCTTGGCCACACGGCTTGGGGAGCATCACGCCCAACTCTTCTCCAGCTATACAAGGCCCTCATACATTCGCGCCTGGACTACGGGAGTATTGTGTATGACTCTGCAGCGCCATCAGCACTGCAGGTATTGGACCCGGTCCTCCATAGTGGTGTCCGTTTGGCGACAGGGGCCTTTCGCACGAGCCCGGTGACAAGTCTGCTAGCCGAAGTAGGGGTTCCACCCCTGCGTTTCCGCCGGCAGCGCTTACTAGCTTCTTATGCTGCCCATGTACACGCCTTACCCCACCATCCAAATTACAGGCTTTTCTTTCCGGATGTTGTCCTCCCTTTTCCACGACGGCGGCCAAGGTCGGGTCTCCCGATTGCGGTCCGTGTTCGATCCCTTCTCTCCTCTCTTGAATCCCTTCCTATTCCTCCCGCTTTTCACTACTCTTCCCGTGCTCCTCCTCAGTCTGTACCACGTCCGCGAGTGTAAAACCTCTGTTGCACCGTTGACTCTTCGCCGCCAATTTCAGGCGATACTGAGTTCTTTCCACGGCGCCGAAGTTGTATACACAGACGGGTCTCTCGTGGATGGCCGTTGTGGGTATGCCTACACCCATAATGAGGACATTGAACCACACGCCTTTCCCTGTGGGAGTAGTATATTCACAGCAGAGCTGATCGCTATCTGTCGAGCACTTGAGCACCTTATAGCCTGTCCCGTGGAGTCGTATGTTATCTGCAGCGACTCCCTGGGCGGCTTGCAAACTTTTGACCAGTGCTTTCCAAAACACCCCCTGGTGCGGTCCATCCAGGACTCTATTAACCTTCTCGTCCAGTCTGGCCGCTCTGTGGCCTTCTTTTGGACCCCTGGACACGTTGGAATTCCGGGGAACGAACGCGTAGATCGACTGGCTAAGCAGGCAATTACTTCCAGCCTCTTAGAAATTGCCGTTCAAGAGAGGGACCTCCGATTGGAGTTCCACCGGAAGGTACTTGGGCTTTGGAACACTGAGTGGGTTGACTCACTTGCCCCAAATAAGCTCCTTGCAGTGAAGCGTTCTACAGCTCCGTGGAAGTCCTCCCTGAGGGCCTCTCGGAAGGAGTCAGTCGTCCTCTGTCGTCTGCGTATTGGTCACACGTGGATGACACATGGCCATCTACTTCGACGGGAGGATCCTCCACAGTGTCGCTGTGGCACTTCATTGACAGTGGTCCACATCCTGGTCGACTGTCCCCTTTTAGCTGCCTTACGACAGTCCTTTGACCTGCCAGCTGCGCTTCCTTTTATTCTGGGTGACGACGCTGTTACAGCTGATCGTGTTTTACGTTTTATCCGTACAGCTGGGTTTTACCATTTGATATAACGGTGGGTTGCTTAGCCTGAACTCTCAGGCACCCATCTCTCACAACCTGTTACCCTTCTTATTTTGTGTTGTCTACCCTGCTTTTATTCGTATGTTTTAGAATGTGCAGAGTGGCTGGCTCATCCTTTATTATCCTCGTGATCAGCCAGCTACAACATTCTGCTGTAACTTTTTAGTCCAATTATTTTTCTTTACTCTTTGAGTTTTCTTCCTTGCGTGTCGTGACCTCAATCCTCCTTGTCATTGTGTATCCATTGTGCTTTCTCTTTTTTGTGTTTCAATGATCGTTTTTTCATCTTGCTATACGCCGCATTGACTTTGCTTGCAACAGGGGACTGATGACCGTGCAGTCTAGTCCCCTCTAAACAACAACAACAACAACAACAACAACAATCTTAATAAAGCAACATCATTCGTTATGTTATTAATATTCAGTTTTTTAAATGTGCAGTTTCTTTATTTCTGCATAAATAAAGTGGCATCATTGAAACATTTGTTTTATAAGGCTGGTTTCTCGCCGATTAACATAACAGCCTCATCATCAAGAACGAACAACCTGCGTGCCATCTTCTGTGTTGAAGACACAATCTGTGATTACAACAGATTGGTGATTTTCATTTACAGCTTTTTTACCGTGGTAAATGAAGTGAAAGCTACCACGGCACTGTACTGATCTTTCAAGTGTTCAAATGTTTGTAAAGCTTATGGGACTCAACTGCGGTGTCATCAGTCTCTAAACTTGTAGAACGGTCAATTATTTGTTCATTTATTTTCTATCTTTCTAGTGCCTTTATGTGTGCTGTGTTTAGTGGGAGTTATTTGCTAGTCCTTTTATTTTTTATTTATTCTTGCATGTCAAAAGGGTGTGCTGCAGAATGTATTTTTGATAAATCTGCAGTATGTGTCTTCGATGACAATTTTTTCGTTGTTCTTGAGAACTGTGTTCATTAGCTGTTAGGCGCTGTCCCTGCCTGCGGAAGGTAGAGCTCGGCTGGTGTTGTCGAGAGAGGCTGGTCGCTGGCGACACGTTTATCGGGGCAGTTTGCGAGGTGGGACCTATCTGTCGGTAGCCTCGCTACCTGAGGTGGCTGCACTGTCTAGAAAACACCCAATAATTTATCGCATCCCTTTAAGTTAGTGGGCAGTGTTGACCGCATTCTGCGGGATTCCTATAATCACGGAGCCTCTTAGTATACGCCTTTGGGGAGGTTATCTTCTAAGTATCGTGTCTGGAGAATTGCAGCCGGGGGCTGACTCGGGCCACGTTTTTTCAGCGTGATATACTGCCTGGCGTCCAGTGGAATTTCATCATGCAATGGAGTCTTCTCTTGTCTGGTGTTTTGTATCCCCTTTCCACTGTGTTCTTTTACCTGTGGCTATTTGGGTTACAAGCTCGCTAGATAAGACTTTTAATTCCCTACAGAGCAAAAGGCTGGGAAACGATGGGCGTGTGGAATTTTCAAAAGGACTGTTGGGTGGCATCCTCTGGAGGCGATCTGATTGGCTCCGTTTTTTTAGGCGACAGGTCTAGCTATCTGTCATAGCTGCCAGTCCATCTCATTGGCCGGAGGGTTAGAGCTCTCCAGTGATTGGTATATCGAGTTTAGTGGGACAGTGACGCCCAGTTTTTGGCATGTTCAGACGAAGAGTGGCGAGACTTCTCATGTAGACTCCGGCTAGTTTCGACATCTTCTTTCACGTAGGACCTGAAGAGTTTATTCGCTCTTTTTGGCTGAGTCCTGAGCGTTTGTGGAATTTTAGTTTTCTGAGGTATCTGCCTGCAGTGGATCGTGAACTTTGAAAATTTCACGTGTCGACCTGGACAGGAAATCAGTTGCAGTTGTTCGCTTTGCAAAGCAGCCGTGTTTTATTTTCTTGTTCGGCCGAGACTTGAGATTAGACAGCCACCGCCGTACTAGCCATACCGACGTGCTAGTGGTATACGCAATTCCATTCTGGGGACACTTGTGCTCAATATTCGCGTTTTGCGCTTGAGTTTGTGAGTGTATGTCCTTATCGACACTGGAAGCCTTTACCTGACAACTGCTATCTGCCGTGATAGTGGGGCTGTTATAGTGAAATGTTGTCACTGCTTCACAGATCGTAGTGAGATTTCCGGGCGGAAGAATTTATTCTCTTTCAGCTCCACTCCTTCAACATCGTCCAGTCGCCAGCGAGATCCAGCGTCGACAGATCAAGCCGACTCAAGGATATTAGTAAAGTGATGCTCGCTACTTGCTAGGGTTGTTTTATATAGTTGCAGTAATCACCCATCAGTCTGTATGTGAGTGCATGTGATCGATGTTCCTTGTCCTCCCTGTAAATAATTTCTTAGCGTCTATGTCAACCTTTCCACTTTTTCACGATAGAGCAACGCCACATGTATAGTCAGATATTTCACTGTATTGAGTAATTTAGTGCTAAAAACTTTACATGTAAAAGTTAGTGCTCCATTTGTTTCACTCCTATTAGACTTTTTATACTGATTTGTAAACTTTTTTGTTAAAACTCAGACAATTTGCTTTTCACACATATATTTCGCGGTATTAACCGATTTTACTGCATTTGATGTCTTTCTTATAAATATTTGTTTTCATTTCTAACCCATTGCTTGACTACACTTTTAATTGTGATTTCATGTATAAAATTCTTTATACTTATTGACTTTCCCCCGAAGTTCTGTGTGCTTTAAACAATAAATGTATTTGTTTAAGTCATAAATTTACTTTCCATTACAAATTCCTAATTCACTATTTTGGATGGGTAATTAGATAGATATGTACAGGACTGTTTACTTGTGCACTCTGATCAATTATCTCGCCACCGTGCTTGTGGATTTAGGGTGTTGTATCTTTTCCCATGTTTTTAATAAAAAAAATAAGGCGGTAATATAGAGGAGATCACAGAATGTGATATATTAATGTGGTAATATAGAGAAGATCACAGAATATGATATAGTATGTGGGAGAGACAATCTATCAAACCAAATCTCCCTACATAATTGACTCATACGTATATTTTTCTTCCGCTTGCATTAATGTACTTTTTTTAATAGAGCGTATTGAAACAAAGTCATTGCATTCCAGAGTATATCAACGGAAATGTGCCTCCATGGAAAAGGCGCGAGGAACATATTTAAAAGAAAAATTGATTACAGCATTAAAATGCCAGTGTATTTGATACGGAAAACAACCCCCAGGAACTGACTTGGTGAGGGTTGGACGTTTCCACTTGAAGCTCGGCTGTACAGCTGGTTTCGGCAGGGAGCAGGTAGCAGCGGTTGGTCGCCGGGAGCTGTAATTTCCTGTGGGCCAGTACCGGCCGCAGAGGTGCGAGAGGGCAGCGGACATCTGGGGAGGGTGCGCTGATTTCAGGGGGAAACAAGGCGAGGCCGCTGATGGTCGGATTGTTGGGGAGCGGGGCACACGGCGGGAGGGGCGGGGCGGGGCGGCTGCGTGTTCTGATGGGGGCGGGGTGGGGGGAGGGGTGGTCAGAGCCGCCCCCGCATTAAGGTAACGAGCGGGCCGTGTCCGCCCAGGGTGCAAGGCCAGGCAAAGGGCGCGGCTGTAGGGCGGACAGACCCTTCAATTACAGCCGCCTGGCCGGCGACTTCGTTAATTCAGCCTTCAGCAGGTGTTCGCCGCCTGTGCCATTAGTTCTTGCTCTAGCTTCCTCTAAATCGAGGGAAACACGCAAAAAAATTATCGTAACTAGAGTAATTAAAAATACACTACTCAGAACAATATAAGGTAAGGTAGCCATATTTTGGATACCGTTTACATTTTCAAAAAATTTACCAACAATAATGTTTCACAGAAAATGGAAATTCATTCTTGAACTCATCATTATACAGGGTGTCCTAGCTATCTTGTCCACCCAAAATATTTCTGGAAAAATAACAGCTGTTGGAAAACGACTTTCACCGCTATCAATGTACGCCTGTGCCACTAGGTCGTTCTCTAGCTTCCTCTAAATCGAGGGAAACACGCCAAAAAATTATCGTAACTAGAGTAATTAAAAATACACTACTCAGAACAATATAAGGTAAGGTAGCCATATTTTGGATACCGTTTACATTTTCAAAAAATTTACCAACAATAATGTTTCACAGAAAATGGAAATTCATTCTTGAACTCATCATTATACAGGGTGTCCTAGCTATCTTGTCCACCCAAAATATTTCTGGAAAAATAACAGCTGTTGGAAAACGACTTTCACCGCTATCAATGTACGCCTGTGCCACTAGGTCGTACTCTAGCTTCCTCTAAATCGAGGGAAACACGCAAAAAAATTATCGTAACTAGAGTAATTAAAAATACACTACTCAGAACAATATAAGGTAAGGTAGCCATATTTTGGATACCGTTTACATTTTCAAAAAAATTACCAACAATAATGTTTCACAGAAAATGGAAATTCATTCTTGAACTCATCATTATACAGGGTGTCCTAGCTATCTTGTCCACCCAAAATATTTCTGGAAAAATAACAGCTGTTAGAAAACGACTTTCACCGCTATCACTGTACGCCTGTGCCACTAGGTCGTTCTCTAGCTTCCTCTAAATCGAGGGAAACACGCAAAAAAATTATCGTAACTAGAGTAATTAAAAATACACTACTCAGAACAATATAAGGTAAGGTAGCCATATTTTGGATACCGTTTACATTTTCAAATAATTTACCAACAATAATGTTTCACAGAAAATGGAAATTCATTCTTGAACTCATCATTATACAGGGTGTCCTAGCTATCTTGTCCACCCAAAATATTTCTGGAAAAATAACAGCTGTTGGAAAACGACTTTCACCGCTATCAATGTACGCCTGTGCCACTAGGTCGTTCTCTAGCTTCCTCTAAATCGAGGGAAACACGCAAAAAAATTATCGTAACTAGAGTAATTAAAAATACACTACTCAGAACAATATAAGGTAAGGTAGCCATATTTTGGATACCGTTTACATTTTCAAAAAATTTACCAACAATAATGTTTCACAGAAAATGGAAATTCATTCTTGAACTCATCATTATACAGGGTGTCCTAGCTATCTTGTCCACCCAAAATATTTCTGGAAAAATAACAGCTGTTGGAAAACGACATTCACCGCTATCAATGTACGCCTGTGCCACTAGGTCGTTCTCTAGCTTCCTCTAAATCGAGGGAAACACGCAAAAAAATTATCGTAACTAGAGTAATTAAAAATACACTACTCAGAACAATATAAGGTAAGGTAGCCATATTTTGGATACCGTTTACATTTTCAAAAAATTTACCAACAATAATGTTTCACAGAAAATGGAAATTCATTCTTGAACTCATCATTATACAGGGTGTCCTAGCTATCTTGTCCACCCAAAATATTTCTGGAAAAATAACAGCTGTTGGAAAACGACTTTCACCGCTATCAATGTACGCCTGTGCCATTAGTTCGTGCTCTAGCTTCCTCTAAATCGAGGGAAACACGCAAAAAATTATCGTAACTAGAGTAATTAAAAATACACTACTCAGAACAATATAAGGTAAGGTAGCCATATTTTGGATACCGTTTACATTTTCAAAAAATTTACCAACAATAATGTTTCACAGAAAATGGAAATTCATTCTTGAACTCATCATTATACAGGGTGTCCTAGCTATCTTGTCCACCCAAAATATTTCTGGAAAAATAACAGCTGTTGGAAAACGACTTTCACCGCTATCAATGTACGCCTGTGCCACTAGGTCGTTCTCTAGCTTCCTCTAAATCGAGGGAAACACGCAAAAAAATTATCGTAACTAGAGTAATTAAAAATACACTACTCAGAACAATATAAGGTAAGGTAGCCATATTTTGGATACCGTTTACATTTTCAAAAAATTTACCAACAATAATGTTTCACAGAAAATGGAAATTCATTCTTGAACTCATCATTATACAGGGTGTCCTAGCTATCTTGTCCACCCAAAATATTTCTGGAAAAATAACAGCTGTTGGAAAACGACATTCACCGCTATCAATGTACGCCTGTGCCACTAGGTCGTTCTCTAGCTTCCTCTAAATCGAGGGAAACACGCAAAAAAATTATCGTAACTAGAGTAATTAAAAATACACTACTCAGAACAATATAAGGTAAGGTAGCCATATTTTGGATACCGTTTACATTTTCAAAAAATTTACCAACAATAATGTTTCACAGAAAATGGAAATTCATTCTTGAACTCATCATTATACAGGGTGTCCTAGCTATCTTGTCCACCCAAAATATTTCTGGAAAAATAACAGCTGTTGGAAAACGACTTTCACCGCTATCAATGTACGCCTGTGCCATTAGTTCGTGCTCTAGCTTCCTCTAAATCGAGGGAAACACGCAAAAAATTATCGTAACTAGAGTAATTAAAAATACACTACTCAGAACAATATAAGGTAAGGTAGCCATATTTTGGATACCGTTTACATTTTCAAAAAATTTACCAACAATAATGTTTCACAGAAAATGGAAATTCATTCTTGAACTCATCATTATACAGGGTGTCCTAGCTATCTTGTCCACCCAAAATATTTCTGGAAAAATAACAGCTGTTGGAAAACGACTTTCACCGCTATCAATGTACGCCTGTGCCACTAGGTCGTTCTCTAGCTTCCTCTAAATCGAGGGAAACACGCAAAAAATTATCGTAACTAGAGTAATTAAAAATACACTACTCAGAACAATATAAGGTAAGGTAGCCATATTTTGGATACCGTTTACATTTTCAAAAAATTTACCAACAATAATGTTTCACAGAAAATGGAAATTCATTCTTGAACTCACTATTATGCAGGGTGTCCCAGCTATCTTGTCCGCCCAAAATTTTTCTGCAACAATAACAGCTGTTGGAAAACGACTTTCACCGGTATCAATGTACGCCTGTGCCAGTAGGTCGTGCTCTAGCTTCCTCTAAATCGAGGGAAACATGCAAAAAATTATCGTAACTAGAGTAATTAAAAATACACTACTCAGAACAATATAAGGTAAGGTAGCCATATGTCGGTTACCATTTACATTTTCACAAAATTTACCAACAATAATGTTTCACAGAAAATGGAAATTCATTCTTGAACTCATCATTATACAGGGTGTCCTAGCTATCTTGTCCACCCAAAATATTTCTGGAAAAATAACAGCTGTTGGAAAACGACTTTCACCGCTATCAATGTACGCCTGTGCCACTAGGTCGTTCTCTAGCTTCCTCTAAATCGAGGGAAACACGCAAAAAAATTATCGTAACTAGAGTAATTAAAAATACACTACTCAGAACAATATAAGGTAAGGTAGCCATATTTTGGATACCGTTTACATTTTCAAAAAATTTACCAACAATAATGTTTCACAGAAAATGGAAATTCATTCTTGAACTCACTATTATGCAGGGTGTCCCAGCTATCTTGTCCGCCCAAAATCTTTCTGCAACAATAACAGCTGTTGGAAAACGACTTTCACCGGTATCAATGTACGCCTGTGCCATTAGTTCGTGCTCTAGCTTTCTCTAAATCTAGGGAAACACACAAAAATTATCGTAACTAGAGTAATTAAAAATACACTACTCAGAACAATATAAGGTAAGGTAGCCATATTTCGGATACCATTTACATCTTCACAAAATTTACCAACAATAACGTATCACAGAAAATAGAAATTCATTCTTGAACTCACTATTATACAGGGTGTCCCAGCTATCTTGTCCACCAAAATGTTCAAATGTGTGTAGAGCTTATGGGACTTGACTACGGGGCCATCAGTCCCTAAACTTACAAACTACTTATGAACTAGCTAAGACTACAGACGGCACAAATATCCATGCCCGAGGGGGGATTCGCACCCCCGACCGTAGTGGCCGTGCAGACCGTGACTGAAGCGCCTTAGTCCCCTCGGCCACCGCGGCCGGCTATCTTGTCCACCCAAATGTTTCTGGAACAATAACAGCTATTGGAAAACGACTTTCACCGATATCAATGTACGGCTGGAGCCCATGAATGTACATATTTGGGAACACTCTAAAACGAAAGCAAATGTGTTTTTTAACACAAACTTTTTTCTTTTTTTCTAATGGACACCCTATATTTTTTCTTCAGCAATCCTTAGCATGACAAATCACATAAACAATGGCGTTGATTGCATCGCAATATTCCAATTACATCCCGAGATATTGCGACGCGAAGTTGACGCGTGAAATAGCGCGTTTTCCAATAGCTGTTATTGTTCGAGAGACATTTTAGGTGGACAAGATAGCTGGGACATCATGTATATCCTTGAAGGATCCACGTTCAAAATTCGCGTATTCTTAAAATATTCTGAACTAATTTAATGTAAGTAAATGAGTGCTTCTTTGATAACTCCTGAAAAAGGGTTCCTAATTTCGGATGGTTGTGGTCCCTAATTTCGGATGGTTGATATTAATGAAAATACATGGCTTTTTGAAAGATAAAGAGAAACAACTTTATTTCGAAAGCATTAACTGGCACATTACATTAATCGAAAAACTGTTGTTGTGATCTTCAGTCCGCACTCTGGTTTGACGCAGCTCTCCACGCTATCCTGTCCTGTGCAAGACTCTTCATCGGAGAATACGTCCGTCAACCTACATCCTTTTGAATCTGATTACTATATTCGTCCCTCGGTCTACGATTTTTACCCCACACACTTCCTTCTAATGCTAAGTTGACGATTCCTTCATGTCTCAGAATGTGCCCCACCAATCTATCCCTTCTCTTAGTCAGGATATGCCAGAAACTTCTTTTCTCCCCAATTCGGATAAGCACCTCATCGTTTGTTACGTGATCTGCACATCTAATTTTCATCATTCATCTGTACCACCACATTTCAAAAGCTTCTATCATCTTGTTATCTGAACTCCTTATGATCCACGTTTCACTCCCATATAATGCTACACTCCTGACAAATGCTTTCAGAAAGGACTTCCTAACATTATATTAATATTGGATGTTAACAATTCTGAAGTCAGCAGGGGTGAAATACAGGGAAAGGAGAATTGTTTACAACTTGTACAAAAGCCAGACCGCAGTTATTAGACTCGAAGGGCATGAAAGGGAAGCATCAGTTGGGAAGGGAGTAAGACAGGGTTGTAGCCTTTCTCCAATATTATTCAATTTGTACATTGAGCAGGCGGTGAAGGAAAGTAAGGAAAAATTTGGAATAGGGATTAAAGTTCAGGGGGAAGAAATAAAAACATTGCGTTTTGCTGATGACATTGTAATTCTATCAGAGACAGCAAAGGACCTGGAAGAGCAGCTGAATGGAATGGACAGTGTGTTGAAGAGAGGGTATAAAATGAACATTAACAAGAGCAAAACAAAAATAATGGAATGCGGTCTTAGAAAATCAGGCGATGCTGAAGGAATTAGATTAGGTAACGAAACAATGAAGGTGGTAGATGAGTTTTGTTACTTGGGTAGTAAAATAACATGCGATGGTCGTAGTACAGAGGATATAAAATGCAGAATGGCAATGGGAAGAAAAGCATTTTTGAAAAAGAGAAATTTGCTAAAATCGAATATTAATTTAAGTGTAAGGAAGTCTTTTCTGAAGGCATTTGTGTGGAGTGTTGCCTTGTACGGGAGTGAAACATGGACGATAAGCAGTGTGGACAGGAAGAGAATAGAGGCGTTTGAAATGTGGTGCTACAGAAGAATGCTGAAGATTAGGTGGGTAGATCGCATAACTAATGAAGAGGTACTGAACCGAATTGGTGAGAAAAGGAATTTTTGGCATACCATGACTAAAAGAAGGGATCGCTTGGTAGGACACATTCTTAGACATCGGGGAATCGTAAATTTAGCATTGAAGGGAAGTGTGTGGGGTAAAAATCGCAGAGGGAGACCAAGATACGCGTATAGTAAGCAGATTCAAATAGATGTGGGTTGCCGTTCTTATGAGGAGATGAAAAGGCTTGCTCAGGATAGAGTAGTATGGAGAGCTGCATCAAACCAGTCTCCGGACTGAAGACCATAACAACAACAACAAGTTTCTCTTCTTTAGAAACGCTTTTCTTCCCATTGCCATTCTGCATTTCATATCTTCTTTACTTCGACCATCAGTATTTATTTTGCTACCCAAATACCAAAATTCATCTACCACTTTTATTGCCTCATTACCTAATCTAATTCCTTCAAAATCGCCTGATTTTCCAACATTACATTCCATTACCTTCGTTTTACTCTTGTTAATGTTCATATTTATTTCCTTTCAAGACACTGTCCATTCCATTCAATTGCTCTTCCAGATCCTTTTTGGTCTCTTACAGAATTACTATGTCATAGACAAACCGGAATGTTTTTATTTATCCTCCCTGCACTTAAATGCCCTCTCCCCCCATTCCTTCACTGCCTGCTCAATGTTCTGATTGAACAACAGTGCGGAAAGGCTACAACCCTGTCTTACTCCCTTTCCAACCTCTGCGACCCTTTCTTGCCCCTTAGAATTTGGAAGAGTGTATTCCAGTCGACATTGTCAAAAGCTTTCTCCATATCGACAAACGCTAAAAAAGTTGGTTTCTCTTCCCTTAATCTATTTTCTAAGATAAGTCGTAATGTGAGTATGGCTTCCCGTGTTCCTATATTTCTCCTAAATCCAAACTGATCTTCCCCGAGGTCGGATTCCACAAGTTTTTCCATTCGTCTGGAAATAATTCGTGTTAGTAGTTTGCAACCCTGACTTATTAAACTGATAGTTCTGTAACGAGTAGGCCTATATCGTAACGTATTTTATTCAGATATTGGCTGCAATAGTACCTTGTGTGTTATTCAGATGATATTACGCGCTCTCAACTCTACGTACGGTTTACACAGCAGGTATCATGGAGCTACCATAATAGTGAAGAAGTCATTCTGGTTGCCCTGTAATATCGTGTGTAATCACCTCAGACGACCAGCCCAATTGCACGCATGCATGGCATGGACAATATGAGGTTATCGATCAGCTCTTGACAGATACGTGGCCGTTCTTCCATGAGTGCAATCGATACCCAGCTCTGCAACCGTTGTGGGAGGTCTCGTCTGGATGCAGAGCGTCTGCCAAGCGCATCCCAGACATGTTCAGTCGGGCACAAGTCCTGTGAACAAGCGGGTTACTCCATTCGGTCACTTCGAGAAGCTTTAAGTATGTTGTCTACCATATTGCGGACGAGCGTCATCGTCCATCATACGGAAAAAATGTTCAAATGTTTGTACAGCTTATGGGACTTAACTACGGGGTCATTAGTCCCTAAACTTACAAACTACTTACGAACTACTTACAAACTAGGACGGCACAAATATCCATGCCCGAGGGAGGATTCGAACCCCCGACCGTAGTGGCCGTGCTGACAGTGACTGGAGCGCCTCAGTCACCTCGGCCACCGCGGCCGGCCCATCATACGGAACCCATCTCCTATGGCTCCAGCGTAGGGCGCAACAGAAGTCGAAGTGTCTCGTCTCCATACCTCTCAGAAGTCTACGTGTCATTCTCAACGACAGACACGTCCACACGCCTGACGATACTGACTCCTACCCACGTCATTCCTCCACTACCGTGATAAAGTGATACGCACGAAAGCAGGGTTGATCAACGTTCTCCAGATGAGAGAACGACGATTGTCCGGCTGAGCACAGAATCTTGACTCATCTGTGAACATACCAGGTGCCACTCGTTACGGCGCACATATACGTCTACATCTACATAGATACTATGCAAATTACATTTAAGTGCCTGGCAGAGGATTCATTAACCACTTTCAGAACTTTTCTCTACCGTTTTATTCTCTAATAACGCGCGCGGGAAGAAAGAACACCTAAATCGTTCCATTTTCGATCTGATTTCTCTTATTTTATTGGGATGGTCATGTCTCCCTAGATAGGTGGGTGCTAGCAAAATATTTTCACATTCAGAACTAAAAGTCGGTGATTGAAATTTCGCAAACAGATCACGCCGCAATGAATAACGTCTTTCTTTTAATGATTTCCACCCCAACTCGTGCAACATTTCAGTGACGCTTTCCCCAACGTAACGTGATAAAACAAAACGAGCTGTCCTTCTCATAACCTTCTCAATATCTTCCGTCAGTCCCACCTGGTGAGGGTCTCACAAGGGGCAATAGTACTCCAGGAGAGGACGCACAAGTGTGATGTAGGTAATCTCTTTGGTGGAGCTGGTGCATCTTCGAAGCGTTCTGCCAATGAAACGTAATCTTTGGTTCACCTTCCCCACAATATTTTATATGTGTTCTCTCCAGTCTAAGTTGTTCGTAATTGTAACGCCTAGGTATTTAGTAGAATTTACGACCTTAAGGTTTGACTGATTTATCGCTTAATTGAAGTTCAGCGGATTTCTTTTAGTGGTCATGTGTATTACTTCACACTTTTCTTTATTTAGTGTCAATTGCCAATGTTCGCACTATGTCTAAATCGCTTTGCAGTTGCTTTTGATCCTCTGTTGACTCCACTAACCGATAAACGTACAGTGAGACGGAATCGCCAAAACGTGGCCAAAACACAGAAAAATGAATTTTCGATTCTCGGAATTTTGAGGATTGGGTTTGGTACGGGAAGGATTGATGCATCTCATTTCAGAAGGAGAGGTCGCCATCTTCGGTAACTGTCGCGTTACGTCAATTCAAAAGTGGCCTTCGTCAAGAGAACACGCGGCGCTGTGAAAGCAAGGCAAATTTACTCTCGGTTTGTAACTGAATATTTTAGTAGTCATGTGAAGAATTTCAGTTCTACAAGATGGAAACGGTTACTACAGGTCTGTACAAAATATTTGTACATTAAATCGGTATAAATGTCATGGTTATCCTATTTATATTATATTTTTTCCGATGCATGTGCAAAACGATCATGCTCCGCTGAACTTGCATTTTGAACTAGAGCAAAAGTAGCGTATACCGCAATACACCGCGGGATTTCAACTCCCAAATTATAGATTGATTAATTATATGATGGCGTTGACAAGAATCAGCTGCCAAAATCTGCCATTTCTCTTGTATTATGATTATTTAGAAGTGCCTGTGCGGCCGACAATTCGTAGCACAACAGGGTCGATGAAGCGTTGAATGTTAAGAACGATTGTCTTTATTAGGTATACTCATTACTTCTATCGTTGACTGTTATATTACATTTATTATATTTTGTGTTCTGTCACCGACTTTGCAGTCTGTTTCATTACAGAATTGAATTACAATGTGTGTGGAATCGAAGAATTTATTACGAAATATTTTCAATAAATATTCTGTTATTTTGTTATAATAAACAAATGACGTTGGCAGTGTAATTATTAGTGTCAAATTACTATATATACCCTGTTATTAATAAATTATCATGGATTTCATGGGTCACGTTGCTATATTAGCCATTTTCTTTAGACAATTTTTACCATTGCCCAAAAAAAAAAAAACTCATCGGCCACCTTAAGTAATACCTTCTGAATCGCCCAATTTTCTTAGACCGCACTCCATTCCCCTTGTTTTGCTCTTGCTGATGTTCATTTTATACGCACCTTTCAACACTGTCCATTCCGTTCAACTGCTCTTCCAGGTCTTTTGCTGTCTCTGACATAATTGCAATGTCATCTGCGAAACACAATAAACACACTGAACGTTAATTTCTTCTCCAAATTTCTACTTGCTTTCCTTTATAGCTTGCTCAATGTACAAATTGAATAACATTGGAGAAAGGGTACAACCCTTGTCTTACTCCCTTCCCAACCTCTGCATCCGTTTCATGCCCTTCAATCTGATAACTGCTGTCTGGTTTTTGTTATAATAAACAAATGACGTTGGCAGTGTAATTATTAGTTGTAAATAATCCTCCATTCCCTACTCCTGCTGATTTCAGAATCTGAAAGAGTCTATTCCAATCAACATTGTCAATAGCTTTTTCCAAATCTACAAAAGCTAGAAATGTAAGTTTGCCTTTCCTTAATCTATCTTCTGAGATAAGCCGTGAAGTGAGGATTGCCTTCCGTGTTCCTACCTTTCTCCTGAATCCAAACTAATCCTCCCCGAGGTCGGCTTCTACATGCTTTTGCACCCTTCTGCAAATAATTTGTGTTAAAATTTTGCAACCATGACTTAATACCTACGAGTAAAATTACAAACGACTTAAACTGTAAGTAACACACAGAAAATATTGCAGGGAAGGCAAACCAAAGATTACATTTCTTTGGCATGAGGGAAATCAGATCGGAAACGGGAAGATTCATTTAAGTGCATTCACATTCGGTGGGCTGACTGACATGGTCAGTGCCAATTGCCTCCTGCCCTCGCGATATACAACGTCAGCGCGCTGCGACGAGTCGGGCGGGACTGCTGTGGAAGATCTGTCCTGACGTAATGAGATTCTGCGACGCACATTCATAGAACGGCGATGCTCTAGTGCTGAATTATTTGCGGCATTGCATAGAAAGTCATTAGGGAACCGCGGAATTTGGAGAATGCGAGATCATTTACGACAAAAATAAACCACGTGAATTTCAAGGACTGCGTTTGCACTAATCCGGTACTTCTCTTTCAAACAGCGCTATTCTCACTTACTTCTTTGCCACGTGTAACGACACTACTCCCTCAACCCAGACGATCATGTGTCTACCGGTCACCTAGGACATTTCCATCACAGGACACCGCAGAGAGATAAATTATGGCCGGCCGCGGTGCCGAGGAGACTGAGGCGCTTCAGTCACGATCTGCACGGCCACTACGGTCGGGGGTTCGAATCCCCCCTCGGGCATGGATATTTGTGCCGTCTGTAGTCTTAGCTAGTTCATAAGTAGTTTGTAAGTTTAGGGACTGATGGCCCCGTAGTCAAGTCCCATAAGCTCTACAAACATTTGAACATTTGATAAATTATGCAAAAGGATGACCGAAGGCAGACAGCTTTTTATCATATTACCCACATCATGTTATCCACATGATGTAATCCTCGTGAGTAGGATGTATGACACAGGCGAAATACCTTCAGACTTAGAGAAAAATTTAATAATCAGTGTTCCAAAGAAAGTAGGCGCAGATGGGTGTGAAAATTACAGAACCATCAGTTTAATAAGTCATGGTTGCAACATTTCAAGACGAATTATTTACAGAAAGATGGAAAAGCTGTTAGGAGCTGACCTCGGGCAGAAATTTAGGAACACGGGAGGTAGTTACCTTACGATTCATCTTAGAAAATAGATTAAGAAAAGGGAAACCTACATAATTAACTTTTTTAGATTTGTAGAAAGATTTTGACTTTGTTGATTGGAATACACTCTCTAAACTTTCTGAAGTCAGAAAAAGTAAACTCTAGAGAAAGGAAGGTTATTTACAACTGTTACGAAAACGAGACAGCACTTACCAAAGTCGAAGTGCATGAAATGAAAGCACGTGTTGGCAAGGGAGTAAGACAGGATTTAGCGAGTCTCCAATATTATTCAACTTATACATTGAGCAAGCTGTAAGGGAGGGAAAGGAGAAATTTGAAGAAGGAATTAAAGTTCAGAGTGAAAAAATAAGAGCACTTTGTTTTGCCGATGACATTGTAATTCTCTCAGAGACAGCGAAGAGCCTGGAAGAGCAGTTGAACGGAATGGACAGTGTGTTGAAATGTGTGTATAAAATGAACTTCAACAAGAGCAAAACAAGGGTAATGGAATACAGGCTTAGAAAGTCAGGCGATGCTAAACGAATTGAATTAGGTAATGTAACAATAAAGATAGTACATGAGTTTTTTTACTTAGGCAGAAAAATAACATATGATGGTCGCAGTACAGAGGATATAAAATGCAGAATGGCAATGGGAAGAAAAGCGTTTTTGAAGAAAAGAGAAGTTTGTTAACATCGAATATTAATTTCAGTGTAAGGAAGTATTTTCTGAAGGACCTGTGTGGAGTTTTACTTTGTACGTGAGTGAAAAATTTACAATAAACAGTTTAGACAGGAAGAGGATAGAAGCTTTTGATATGTGCTGCAAAGAAATGCTGAAGATTAGGTTTAGTAGATCGCGTAACTAATCAGGAGGTACTGAAATGAATTGTGGAGAAAAGGAACTTGTGGCATACCTTGGCTAAAAGAAGAGATCGATTGGTAGGATACATTGTTACACATCAAGATATCGTGAAATTAGCGTTGGAGGGAAGTGCGTGGAAAAAAAAATTGCTCAGGGGGTCTATAAGACGAATACAATAAACAGATTCAAATGGTTGTGGGTTGCCGTTATTAAGAGGAGAAGAAGAAGCTTGCTCAGGATGGAGTAGGGTGGAAAGCTGCATCAAACCTGTCTTTGAACTCAGGACCACAGCAACTCAAGTCAAATGGTGTACGAAGGGTGACATTGTGCGCTAACGTATGAGATTTATGATCCAGAGGAAAATGAAAGAATATATTTGACAACACCCTGCTATTAAAAAAGGTAATCGATTTTTAATCATAAATCAATGTCCACAGGCATCTTTTGCCTCTTCATATATCGAGACTAAATATATCTCTTGACATTAATTTATTATTTGATATGTATATCACCTGTGCTTGATTTATAAGGCGAGATCGTTCCCGTTAACGTACATAGCTGGTGTGCTATTCCGTCATCGGAGAACCTCGGCAACATTGATACGTATTACGTACGGGAACAAGAGGCAAAATTGAAGAGTGTGTTGTGGAGGGAAATGTGCTTTAACACAGTCCGTTAAATCGCCTATTAGTTATGGCGCGCTGGCTTGAAAAGGAAAGAAAAAATGGTTATAGCGCTTGCCTAGTAAGTAGGAGGCCCCGGGTTCGCACCCCGGCCGCGGCACAAATTTTAATTTAATGCCTCTGCTTCAATTCGATTTTTAATGGCAGAATACAAGTGTGTTAATGAAGTGGTGAGAAGTTACATACTATATGGTTTCAAGTAAGTAACAAAGAATTCTTCGAGACGAGACATTGATTAGAAAGCAGGAAATTTCAAAGAAAGAAGAGTAAAATCTGCGTTTTTAAAAGTTGTATATATTAAAAAAAGGTGGATCCACTGTTTTTATATATTTTTAATAATTTTGAAAGGAAAACGAAGTAACGTGAAATGAATGATTGACACGAATAACTTTAACTGTTCTCGAAGTGAAGAAAATTGAGGTCTGGCGAATCCTTGGGAGGGATATAGATTAAAATTTCGGTTCCTAAACGTGTAACCTCTTGGATAAAAAAGAACATACTGTGTAGTTGAAAATGTGAGATTTTCTAAGAAACAATTATTGGTCTGTCTGATGGTCGCATTTTTGCTTCTTCTGAAAAATCGTTTATACTGGTCGCAAGGGGTTTTTGATTTTATGGATGAAGAAATTATCTAAATTTTTGTATTTTTATCGTTCTTTTGTCGATGATCTTCTGTAATAATATATAATCCAAAAGTGAACAAAGTTTCAACCATCCAGTTGCATAAAAATGGTTTACACGCATAAACCTTGACCTAGGTTTCGGCAAGTAATTTTGCTTTCTTCAGAAGTATTACATTTAGCTCACATTAAAATATGTCATAGTATAAAAAGTAAAATTTAAAACATGTCTACAACATAAAATTGTGGAGCACGGCAACACACAGGTCGAGTGAGCACTACGTACATGTTTTAAATTTTACTTTTTAATCTGACATGGAGTCAGCCACATTTTATTTTAATGTGAGCTAAATGTAATAGTTCTGAAGAAGGCAAAATTACTGTTGCCGAAACCTAGGTCAAGATTTATGCATGTAAACCATTTTCATGCGACTGGTCGCCTGAAACTTTGTTGACTTTTGGAGCGTGTTCCACCGTTGCTGAACTGCAGGGTGTTTTACTAAGTGTATTTGCCTCTGTAACTTATAAAATAATTGGTGACGGGAAATTTTAATGCGGTAGGTCAACACAAGAAATGTTACACTTTCGGCGGAGCTATGAACATAGTTTATTGTATCATTTTACAAAGAGTTACAACACAATGATATAATTTTTTAAATGGAACAATGGTTGTTTTTCTATTGTGTATTGGATTCGCTGAAACCAGCTGCGTCCAAATAAATTTAAACTACATTTCTATCATTGTTAGTTTGGGAGCTACAACCCTTCAAAGTTTCAGGGGCAGATATACCACACGCTGTACATAATACGTGGCTATGTGGTGGGTGATGGATGTTATGGCGGTGGGAAGTTGATTTACATGAGATGTTCAAATGTGTGTCCATGTTCCTCAATGCATAATGCAATGCGCCGTCAAAGGATCTGCGGCCGAGTTATAACGTCGCCGGTGTCACGGAGCGAGAAGCTTCCTCGATGCGCTGTTAGACTGCCGACTGTCGCCGCACACGGCCGTATACCCGACAGTTGGAGCCACACAAACAACCGGGGCTCAATATACCACAGTTACTGACATCGGTTGACGATGGCATACACGAACAACGAGTACGTTGACATGTTGCTGATGCTCGCCGAGTGCCGACACGATGCCACTGAAGCAGCCACGGCGTATGCCGTGATATATCCTAGGCGAAGAGCCCCGGCAGCCATTACGTTCTTACCTGCCGAACAACGACTTCGGGAAACAGGCAGCTTGGTAATGCGCCGCAGTAACACGCGAAGACCTGCAAGAAGTGAGGAGACGCAGGTGTTTGTTTTATCTGCACTACACCACGATCCTCATGTCAGCTTACGAGCCGTTGCTGCAGTCGCTGGTGTCAGTCTCACATCTGTGTGGCGTATAGTACACGCCCACAGGTTTCACCCGTACCGCCTGAACTCACCCAGGAGCTGCATGGGAACAATTTCCGTGCAAGAGTGACATTCTGTGAGTGGGCCATGCGTAATTTCACGCTGGAGTTTTTACAAAGTGTTATGTTCTCTGATGCGTCCACGTTCAGAAATTATGGTGCAGTGAACTGCCATAACATGCACTACTGGGCCGCAGACAATCCTCGGTGGGTACGACGTATCGACCGTCAACGTTCATAGCTCCGCAGAAAGTGTAACAATTCTTGTGTTGACCTACCGCATTAAAATTTCCCGTCAACTATTATTTTATAAGTTACAGAGGCAAACACACTTAGTGAAACACCCTGTATATATGCTCAAATGAGGAAAAGCCGTCTTCTTGCACGTGTTCGAGGAATTTTCTTCTTTGACGCAGTTGCAATTCTCTAGTCGCAAATTACGGTACACAGCTGCACATTACTTGACGAGTCGTCGTTCATCATTCTTTAAAAGGTGTACGGTGTCAGTTCACTTCCCTAATGCAGTTCACTTCCCTAATAATAAACGCAACCATAAATCCGGATTACACTTTTTCAAAACACGTTATTCCTTGTCGAATGAAAACAGACAGCCGTACTAACGAAAAATGAACTCGCTACCGTGCATTTAGCAGTTATACGATGGCCTCATGGACACTGAAGACCCGAAAATGTATTGCTGCAGCAGTGGCTGTCATCGCTGCCGAATACGTAGCTGCAGTTTGTTGTAGTCGGCAATATTTCTGTACACATAGCCGGGCTACATTGTCAACAATTTTTATGGCTGATAGAAACGTGCCTTCTGCGTGTTTAGTTTGAATTTGCCGCGGGTGTGAATTAGTGTGGTTCGCGCTCATGTATCGCGCATTACGCCACACTGTAGGGTCAGTAATCCCACAGCCGGAATGACGCGCGGCGAACTCTCTGATGGATCCGGCCCCCTGTCATTCAGTCGGCAGATGCTGACGGGCCAGCTTTTAATGCCGATTGTCCGCCGGCGCCATGTCATTTTTAACGAACCTGCAGCTCCGCGTTGTCCCATTTGCAAGATAACGATGCGGCACATTAATTAACTCTCTGATTTGCGACGCTGCCGAACGAATAAAAACTGTATCTCTTGCACAACTAGCACATTTTTTGTAAACTTTTTTTCCATGAAAAGCAGAAGCGAATAAACACGATATGAAATGGAACGAGGCTTTTCCCGCCACCTGTTAAGTACTTGATAAAAGGCTGGTTTACAACGGCAACAAGGGACGGTCATTTCTTTATTTATGAGTTGGTTTCTCTTTACGTAGCTATTTTTTGCTCTTTTAATGAACGACTCGTCTCTTTCAGTGGAACGTAATATAATGCCTGATACATTGTACGGCTCAGAATGAATGTTATATTTTTCAGCGAAGTCTGCGCTGTAGTGAAATTTTTGACAGTTAAACATTGCCCCCCAGGGGGCTCACGGTTCTTTCGTGAGTACCTGCGTGGCGAGCACGGGACCCCGACATAATGAAGGCTTTCTTCCTTCTTTTCTCCATTCTTCTAATATTTATCGCGGTTATGTAAACATCACATAATAACACAGTAGCTCCTCGATTGTTTCTCTATAGATACACGAACTTTTTTTTTTTTTACACGGGGCGTTTCTGTCGGAATTCGAACGCAACGCGCGTAGCAGCAACAGTGCAGACCACCCGGGGGCCTCTTTCAAACTGCGTGAGTAGAAGGCCAACACAGTTCACTCGCCTACGGCCATACGAGCGTTCGTTTCACGCTCGTTTATAAGGAGTGGCCGTCACTGTAGCTCTACTCTTTCATGTTTATGAAACGCCGGCCGCAGTGGTCGAGCGGTCTGCGGCGCGCCATTCACGTTATGCATGGCCACTACGGTCGGTGGTTCGAATACCCTCTCGGGCATATATATTTGTGCCGCCTTTAGTATTAGCTAGTTCATAAGTAGTTTGTATGTTTAGGGACTGATGACCCCGCAGTTAAGTCCCTTAAGCTTAACAAACATTTGAACATTTGAATTGTTTATGAGACAGTGGGGGAGTGGCCATGTATGTAAAAAACGATTTTTCATCGGAGTCAATCGATTTTTCTAAACACTGCACAGAACAGATATTTGAATGTTGTGCAGGAGTTGTTAATGTTAATGGAACTAAACTAGTAATAGTTGTTATTTATAGATCCCCTGACTCAGATTTTAAAATGTTTCTGCCCAAGCTGGAATTGGTTCTGGGTTCACTGTATAGGAAGTATAAAAATTTAATTGTGTGTGGAGATTTCAACATTAATTGTGTAGGTGATAGCTCAAGGAAAAGTCAGCTGTTAGATCTATTTAATTCCTATAACATGATGCAAACAGTATTTTTTCCAACGAGAGTGCAAGGAAATAGCAGTTCTACCATTGACAATATTTTTGTTCATTCTTCATTATTAGAGGGGCACTCTGTCAGCAGAATAGTAAATGGCCTATCAGACCACGATGCCCAACTTTTAATTCTAAAAAGTATTTGTTCTCAAACAAATGTTAAACATAAATATCAACTACTCAGAAAAAGTTAATCCAGTTGCAATTGAGATCTTTTTAAGCCTAATTAAGGAACAAGAATGGCAGGATGTTTATAGTGCTGATAATGCAGATGATAAATATAATGCTTTTCTGAACACATTTATTATGCTGTTTGAAAGTTGCTTTCCGCTAGAACACTCAAAACAGGGTACTTTCAGTAACAGACAGCCAGGGTGGCTAACAAAGGGGATAAGAGTCTCATGTAGAACTAAGCGGGAGTTGTATCAAAATGTTAGAAGCAGTCAGAATGAAGATGCAGTAGCTCATTACAAACAGTACTGTAAGGTTCTGAAAAAAGTCATTAAGAATGCAAAAAGTATGTGGTATGCAAAAAGAATAGCAAACTCTCGGGATAAAATTAAAACTATCTGGTCAGTCGTGAAGGAAGTGTCTGGTCAGGAGCAGCGGGTAGAAGATATAACGTCAGTGCGTAGTAGGAATGTTTCTGTTACTGACAAGTTAGATATATGTGCAATATTCAATAATCACTTTCTGAATATAGTAGAGGAACTAAACAAAACTCTAGTTTCTACAGGTAATCATATAACGTTTTTAGAAAATGCGTTTCCGAGGCTGTTACTTGAAATGATCCTTCATGATACTTTCATAGATGAGATTGAGTCAATAATTAAATCACTAAAGACTAAGGACTCTTGTGGATATCATGGGGTATCTAGCAGAATTCTAAAGTACTGTTCTCCATATGTTAGCCCAGTACTAAGCCATATTTGTAATTTTTCCTTTCAGAATGGTCAGTTTCCTAACAGATTAAAGTACTCAGTAGTGAAACCGCTTTATAAAAAAGGAGAAAGGGATAATGTAGACAATAATAGACCTATTTCTATGCCATCGGTTTTTTCCAAAGTTATTGAAAAGGCTGTATATTCAAGATTAATTGATCATTTCAGTTCACATAATTTCCTGTCAAACGTACAGTTTGGTTTTAGAAGTGGTTTAACGACTGAAAACGCTATATTTTCGTTTCTCTGTGAGGCACTTGATGGGTTAAATAAGAGGCTACGGACATTAGGCGTCTTCTTTGATTTAACAAAAGCGTTTGATTGTGTTGATCACAAAATATTGTTGCAGAAGTTGGAACATTATGGAATACGGGGAGTAGCCCACAACTGGTTCACCTCTTACTTTAATAATAGACAACAGAAGGTAATTCTCCGCAGTGTAGAAAATGGCTATGACGTGCAATCCCAATGGGGCACAATTAAGTATGGGGTGCCCCAGGGGTCTGTTTTGGGACCATTGCTGTTTCTTATTTATATAAATGATATGCCTTCGAGTATAACAGGTGATTGTAAAATATTTTTGTTTGCTGATGATACCAGCTTGGTAGTGAAGGATGTTGCTCGTAATATTGACACAGTATCAAATAATGCAGTTCAAGAGATAAATTCATGGCTAATAGAAAACAAGTTGATGTTAAATCACAGTAAAACTCAGTTTTTACAATTTCTAACACATAATTTGACGAAATCTGACATTATGATTACACATAATGGGCATGTGATAAGTGAGACTGAACAGTTCAAATTTCTAGACAGTAAGCTGTCATGGAAAGCCCATGTTCAGGATTTTGTTCCAAAACTAAATTCTGCTATATTTACCATTAGAACAATATCTGAGATAAGTGATTTTTCAACACGAAAAGTAGTCTATTTCGCTTACTTTCACTCACTTATGACGTACGGCATTGTTTTTTGGGGTAACTCGCCTGATGCAAAAAGGATATTTCTGGCTCAAAAACGGGCGGTTCGAGCAATATCTGGTGTAAGTTCGAGAACGTCATGTCGACCCCTTTTCAGTAGTCTGGGAATTTTGACTCTGGCGTCACAATACGTTTTTTCTTTAATGTCTTTTGTTGTTAATAATATCAGCTTATTCCCACGAGTTAGTAGCTTTCACTCGGTGAATACTAGACAGATGTCTAATCTACATTTGCACCACACCACCTTAACACTTGTGCAGAAAGGGGTGCAGTATTCTGCGGCATCCATTTTCAATAAGCTGCCACAAGAACTAAAGAATCTTTGCACTAATCCACATGCTTTCAAATCTAAATTGAAGAGTTACCTCGTGGCTCACTCCTTTTATTCTGTCGAGGAGCTCCTAGAAAAGTTAAACAATTAAGCTAATTCATTTTTTCTTTATTGATTCTTTTCACTTTGTCTTAAGATTGTCGTGTGCAAAGGACTACTTAAAATTTTTCTATTACCATTCTTGTGTAACAATGTATTGACTTGTTCCATGACCATGGAGTCTTACTCCTCAAGTGGGTACTATGAAACAGAAAAAACAAATAAATAAATAAAATAAACACATATAGTCACCTGAATAACACCGAGACGCTACTCCTTCCGTAGTTTTTGACATATTTAACATAAATCTCTCATACTCTTCCACATCTTCTATACTTTTATTCCTAAAAGAACACGAATATAAGTATTACAGACTCGCTGCTTAATATAAATTTACAGGTTTTGTTATGAAATAATTTTCCTACGACCAGTAAAGATATTGTATTTATATATGTTGTTGTTGTTGTGGTCTTCAGTACGCAGATTGGTTTGCCGTAGCTCCCCATGCTACCCTGTCCTGTGCAAGTCTCTTCATTTGAGAATAAGTTCGGCAGCCTACATTCTTTTGAATGTGTTTACTGTATTCGTCCCTCGGTCCCCCTCTACGATTTTTACTCTACACATTTCCCTCTAATGCTAATTTGACGATTACTTCTTGATGTCTCAGAATATATCCAACCAATATATTCCTTCTCTTAGTCAGGATATGCCAGAAACGCATTTTCTCCCCAGTTCTGTTGAGCACCTCGTCATTGTTTACGTGATCTACCCATCTAATTTTGATCATTCGTCTGTTGTATCGCATTTCAAAAGCTTCTATTAATTTTTTGTCTGATCTCCTTAAAGTCCCCTTTCACTCCCATACAATGCTACACTCCAGACAAATGATTTCAGAAAGGAGTTCCTAACATTTAAATAAATATATTTCAGAAACGTTTTTCTTCCCATAGCCATTTTGCATTTTACATCTTCTTTACTTCTGCCATCAGGAGTTATCTTGCTACCAGAATAACAAAACTCATCTACTACTTTTATTGTCTTATTACCTAATCTAATTCCTTCAGCATTGCCTGACTTTCTGATGTACGTTCGATTATCTTGTGGATGTTCATCTTATACTCTCTTTTGAAGACAATGTCCATTCCATTTAATCGCTCTTCCAGGTCCATTGCTGTCTCTGACAGAATTACTATGTCATCGGCAAATCGCAATTTTTTTTATTTATTTTCCCTGAACTTGAATTCCCTCTCCAAATTTCTCCTTGCACTCCTTCACTGCTTGCTCACTGTACAAATTGAACAACATTCGGGAAAGGCTACAACCCAGCCTTACTGCCTTCCCAACCTCTGCGTCCCTTTATGCCATTCGACTCTAATAATCGCTGTCTTGTTTATATATAAGTTGGATATAACTATTAGCTTCCTATATTTTACCCCTATTACCTTCAGAATTTTGAAGAGTTTGTTCGAGTCTACATTAGGTATAACGCAATTGCTTTATACGTATGCTATCCATTCTCATTTTCCACACGTATGCCGGCCGCGGTGGCCGAGGGGACTGAGGCGCTTCAGTCACGGTCTGCACGGCCACTACGGTCGGGGGTTCGAATCCCCCCTCGGGCATGGCTATTTGTGCCGTCTTTAGTTGTAGTTTGTAAGTCTAGGGACTGATCATACCGTAGTTAAGTCCCATAAGGTATACAAACATTTTGATCCACACGTATGAGGTGTTCCGTTATTGTCTATAACGAATAAAACATGCGATCTTTTTATTTCATCAATGACATTTTCACACAAAGCCCTATAAAGACAGATCAGTATTTCAAAATTGCGGATGGTTTTGGGAAGTATAGTGAGAACAACGGAACAGAGCATTGTTGACACGTGGTAAACATGAATATAACAAATAGCACACCTGACATGCATTTGAAAGTGAGAACCGTATCCTGAAACACGATATATATATATATATATATATATATATATATATATATACACCCGCAGTTTTTCATCAATGGTTTCTAACGGATCTTCATAAAAATTCTTCACCGCCGTTTTCTGCCACCTCCATACCCTACCACACAGGTTAACGGGGCACCTAACGGCGCAGGACCCTAAAGAGCATGGTGGAAAGTTACTTGCTCCCTCGTTGCTCTGCATCTTTCCACGCCTTCATCTGGATGCCCTATGATCTTTGTTGCCCAAGTTTACGCGATCATCTAGAAGAAGGATGCTACAGTATATGTGGTGTTAACTTTTCGTCCATAACGATACCTGCAGAGCACTGGCGAGCGGTTCACAAATTCAACAGCTGCACCAGTGGGAGAAGTGCGGCCTTGAAGGATTGTCACACGCCGAGGTACGGAGCTTCTATCTGCAAGCAAGAACGGGTTAGATTGCCTGAGTGAGAGCTAGGTTGAAAGGAGCAGATGATTTTCTTGAAAGTCATATGCACATATTATTTCCAATAGTGACTATTGAGACCACAAACATGCGTCCCCATAGACTGAATTGCAAGGTATTATTTGTACTACATTAGGCAGTGTATATTTCACGATTTCCGAAAGGCGTTTGACATGGTGCCGCAGTACAGACTGCTAACGAAAGGACGAGCATACGGAATAGGTACGCAAATATGTGAGTGGCTCGAAGACTACTTAAGTCACAGAACCCAGAACGTTGTCCTCGATACCGACTGTTCATCAGAGAATAGCGGCCGGCCGCGGTGGCCGAGGGGACTGAGGCGCTTCAGTCACGGCCTGCCCGGCCACTACGGTCGGGGGTTCGAATCCCCCCTCGGGCATGGATATTTGTGCCGTCCTTAGGATAAGGTAGTTGATAAGTAGTTTGTAAGTTTAGGGACTGATGACCCCGTAGTTAAGTCCCATAAGCTTAACAAAAATTTGAACATTTAGAGAATAGCGTATCATCAGGGATGCCGCTGGAAAGTGTAACATAACGGCTATTATTTTATATCTACACTCCTGGCCATTAAAATTGCTACACCACGAAGATGACGTGCTACAGACGCGAAATTTAGCCAACAGGAAGAAGATGCTGTGGCATGCACATGATTGGCTTTTCAGAGCATTGACACAAGATTGGCGCCGGTGGCGACACCTACAAAGTGCTGACATGGGGAAAGTTTCCAACCGATTTCTCATACACAGCAGTTGTCTGGCGTTGCCTGGTGAAACGTTGTTGTGATGCCTCGTGTAAGGAGGAGAAATGCGTACCATCACGTTTCCGACTTTGATAAAGGTCAGATTGTAGCCTATCGCGATTGCGGTTTATCGTATCGCGACATTGCTGCTCGCGTTGGTCGCGATCCAATGACTGTTAGCAGAATATGGAATCGGTGGGTTCAGGAGGGCAATACGGAACGCCGTGCTGGATCCCAACGGCCTCGTAATCATTAGCAGTCAAGATGACAGATATCTTATCCACATGGCTGTAACGGATCGTGAAGCTACGTCTCGATCATCAGATGGGGACGTTTGCAAGAGAACAACCATCTGCACGAACATTTCGACGACGTTTGCAGCAGCATGGACTATCAGCTCTGAGACCATCGCTGCGGTTACCCTTGACGCTGCATTACAGACAAGAGGACATGGGATGGTGTACGCAACGACAGACCTGGGTGCACGAATGGCAAAAGTCATGTTTTAGGATGAATCCAGGTTCTGTTTACAGCATCATGATTGTCAGATCCTTGTTTGGTGACATCGCGGTGAACTCACATTGGTAGCGTGTATTCGTCATCGCCATACTGACGTATCACCCGGCGTGATGGTATGGGGTACCATTCGTTACACGTCTCGGTCACCTGTTGTTCGCATCGACGGCACTTTGAACAGTGGTCTTTATATTTCATATGTGTTACGACCCGTGTCTCCACCCTTCATTCGATCCCTGCGAAACCCTACAATTCAGCAGGATAATACACGACCGCATGTTGCAGATACTTTACGGGCGTTCTGCATGCGAAAAATGTTCGACTGCTGTCCTGGCCAGCATATTCTCCATATCTCTCACCAATTGAAAACGTCTGGTCAATGGTGGCCGAGCAACTGGCTCGTCACAATACGCCAGTCACTACTGTTGATGCACTGTGGTATCGTGTTGAAGCTGCTTGGACATCTGTACCTGTACACGCCACCCAAGCTCTTCTTAACTGAATGCCCAAGCGTATCAAGGCCGTTATTACGGCCAGAGGTGGTTGTTCTGGGTACTGATTTCTCAGGATCTATGCACCCAAATTGCCTGAAAATATAATCACATGATAGTTCTGGTATAATATGTCTGTCCAATGAATACCTGTTTATCATCTGCATTTCTTCTTGGTGTAGCAATTTTAATGGCCAGTGTGATGGACAGTGTGAGTTTCAATCTGCGGCTATTTGCTGATGATGTTGTGGTGTACAGGAGGGTGTCATTATTGAATGACTGTAGTAGCAGCAGTATGACTTGGACCAAATTTCTTGGTTCTGTGAAAATGGCAACAAGCGCTAAATGTAGAAAAATGCAAGGTGATGCAGATGAATAGGAAAATCAAACCCGTTATGTTCGAATACAACTTTGCCAGAGTCGCGTAAATTAAATACCTACGCATAACACTGTACAGCGATATGAAATGGAACGAGTATATAAGGACAGTCGTGGGGAAGGCGAACGGTCGACTTCGGTTTATTGGGAGAATTTTGGGAATGTGTGATTCGTCTGTAAAGGAGACGGCATATAAAACCTAGTTCGATCCCGTCATGCGTATTGCTCAAGTATTTGGGATCCCCACCAGATCAGTTTAAAGGAGGACACAGAGGCAGTTCAGAGGCGGGCCGATAGGTTTGTAACTGTTAGGTTCGATCAATGCGCGAGTGTTACTGAAATGTGATGTGAACTCAAATGGGAGTTCCTGGAGGAAAGCCGGCCGCGGTGGCCGAGGGGACTGAGGCGCTCCAGTCACGGTCTGCACGGCCACTACGGTCGGGAGTTTGAATCCCACCCCCCCCCCCCTCTGGCATGGCTATTTGTGCCGTCCTTAGGATTAGCTAGTTCATAAGTAGTTTGTAAGTTTAGGGACTGATGCCCCCGCAGTTAAGTCCCATAAGATATACAAAAATTTGAACATCCTGGAGGAAAGGGGACGTTGTTTTCAAGAAAGACCGCTGAAGAAATATAAATATCAAACAATAAATGAATATCCAAAGACATGTATTGTTCGATATATATCAAAGATCTTAATCTGAAGGAGAGGCATTAAATTAAAAATCTGTGCCATGACTGTGATTCGAACCAGGGTCCTCCTGCATTCTATGCAGTCCCTGCAGACGCTGTATCGACAAAGTCACCGTGGCTTAGAAGCGTTAGGCAACTCTGTGATCGACGAGTTACTTCCTGGTGTGCACGGAATTAAGCCTCAATGTTCACTTGATTTTACCTGTCATTTCCATTGAATAATTTGAGTTATTATCGCTTTTACAAAATATTGTAAAAAAAAAGAAAAAAAGTTATATCACCTGCCTAGTAAACAGGCGGTCCCGGGCTTGAATCCTGGTCGTGGTACAAATTTTAATTCAATGCCTCTTCTTCATATTTGATATTGAAGAAATTTAGAGGGCCTTAATTTGAGGCGGACTGCAGAACGATTTTACTATTGACAACCTACATTTCGCTTGAAGAACACACGGTAAGATCAGAGAGATTAGGGCTCGTACGTTAGCAAACAAGCATTCGTTTTTCCCTCGTCCTATATGGGATTGTAACAAATGTTCAAATGTTTGTAAATCTATCGGCACAAACTGCGTGCCGAGGGGACTGAGTCGCTCCAGTCACGGTCTTCACGGCCACTGCGGTCGGGGGTTCGAATCCCCCCTCGGGCATGGATATTTGTGTCGTCCTTAGTATTAGCTAGTTGATAAGTAGTTTGTAAGTTTAGGGACTGATGACCCCGTAGTTAAGTCCCATAGACTATACAAACATTTGAACATTTTTGAACAAACTGCGTGGTCATCAGCTTACAAACTATTTAAACCTAGGTAAACTAACCTAAGGACAACACACACACCCATGCCCCAGAGAGGACTCGAACCTCTACGGCGAGCAACCGCGCGCTTCGCAGCGAGACGCCTTAGACCGCTCTGCTACTCCACCGCGGCGGATTGTAACAGGAATGAAACGAATTACGAGTGGTACTAAGTACCCTCCGCCCCGCACCTTGGGGTGGCTTTTGGAGTATGTGTATAAATGTAGGTGTAATAGTTCCTTTTACTTAAGTATTTTGTTGTTCGGTTTGTTTGTGATACTATACTTTCTGTATTAAATGCGTCTTAACTAAAGTTAAAAAAAACTTTCTTTTTAAAAAAATAAATCCAACATAATCAAGCCCAGATTAACGTATTTAACGTTTTTAAAATAAATCCAACGTAATCAAGCATAGATTAACGTATTTTCACTAATTTTTTTGAAAAAGCTCACGTGTGATTAGTTGGGGGCGGAGGGGGGAGGAATGTAGAAAAAGCCATAATCACCTCACGTAGTTAAAAGACTCCCAAAAAACGCCACATGAGAACAGAGAGTCGTCACAGCTGAACACGGCTTGATAACGCGTCTCATCCGCTCAAATCCTACCTACAGTCTGACGAAATCAAATCGTCTATAGGCCTCTGAAGAATATGAGCATAGCCAGACGAAGTCAAGAAAACTGTTCAACTGTCTGTAAATATATCGCACCAAACTGCGTGGTCATCAGCCCGTAGCTTACAAACTACTTAAACCTAGGTAAACTAACCTACGGACAAACACACACACCCATGCCCCAGGGAGGACTCGAACCTCCACGGCGAGCAACCGCGCACTCTGCAGCGAGGTGCTTTAGACCGCTCGGCTACTCTACCGCGGCACGAAGTCAAGAAGTAGCGTCGATTTACACAGGCTTACATGTTTCACACTAGATACTGTAGAGAACGACACACTGTAAATTTGTGAAATTTTTTCCTTTTTCCTTTTGCAGAGACAACAAAATATTTCTTTTCAACTGCAACTTACAAAAGTGCGTCGTATCTCATCAATTTCATGTTCTGGTTCGCTATCCCCCTTGGACGGCACACCGTACATTTAATAAATCGGTTAATAAGAGTTACCCTCGAATCAGCGCACTAGTTCGTAATTAACGTGCCGCGGCAGCGAGGCTAAAACAGCATAATAATTATGCCGCTGCCTTTGCGAGCGGAATGGCGAGTGTTGGTAATGTGTTTCCGCGCGGTTGAACTTAACGAGATATGCGATCCGCTTAGCACCGAATGGCCAAGTTTACGCCGCCGGTGAGTTATGCTAATGCGACGGGACGACAGTCGCTGTTGTTAACAGCCTGCTGGTGCTTAAGTCCGTGAGTCATGACAACTTAGCCTTAACGAAATTCGCCGCCGTTACTAGATGACTGAAGCAATTGTTGCTTCCCGTCAAATCTCTCAAATCCCGTTAGTGGATTCCTATCGAACAATTTGGCACGCCCAAACAGCTCCTCATTCGTTTCATCAAGGAATCAGCTGAAACTATGACTGGAACAGAGGGATTTCTTATCCTTGCGAAATATTAGTGCATAGTGCACAGGATATGTATAATGATTTTCAGAGCACTGTTTTAGATTGAACGGAACCGTGGGAAGCACTTAGGGGAGAGTTGCCGAAGATGGACCGTTGCCTAAGTTGGAGCACCTACGTATTTCACTGTGTGTTGCTAACTTACAGTTCTAAGTTTGCTCAACTGGTGAGAAACATTGTCGAAGTCACGTGGCTCAGTCGCCAGTCGGCAATAGTCATTGGAGTGAGAACAGTTTCCATTATTGCGTTTTCTTCGACGTCGCTTTAAGTTTTCTGCTCCATATCATAAGCTTTCCTCTGCTCTAAAAGCAAGTAAAAATATCATCAGCACTATAGTTCAAAGTGCCATTCATTAGCTAATAATTCAATGTCGTAAAACTAGAGTTTAGCCTTTTTTGTTCCTTCAACGTTATCTTTACTTATATGGCGTTGAGTGGCCGAATTGGACCAAAGGCTGTTTCCTAATTTGGACCGGTCCAATTTAGAGATCAATCGCAACAAATAATACTTAATGTTATTTAACAATAGGTAATAGGTAGATGTTACGTTTTTAGGTTTATTTTTCTACGCTGCAAAACAATTTAAAAAATAAGGAGCAAGTATGGTAACCTTTTTAGATTTCGAAGATGCAATAAGAGAAATGTATGGGAAATGGAGAGAAGATGAACTGAAGGTAACTGTGGAAGCATACGGAAACGGTAACCAGGAAAATAACGAGTGCGCTCGCATATACCGAGTACCAAAAGCTACAATTAAAGAGATATGCTGATGGTAAAAGCATGTTCCATGTTCTCAAATGACTCAACCTTAACAACTGAGATGGAAAAAATTGTCGCAGATCACCTTCTTCTTTTGAAGAGAGGTCTCTTTGTATTCACAATCAAAGTCGTTCGTAAACTTGCATTCGACATAGCACGGAAATATGAACTGCCTTATTCTTTCAACATAGAAAAAAATGGCTGGTAAAAGGTGGTTTTCTTCATTTATCAGACGAAATACCTAGCTTTCCCTCCGTCAGCCAGAAGGAATATCAATGACGAGATGTTGAAATGAAGCTTTTCTCATATTACGGGTCTTATTACCTTTTTAGTCATTCAATGTTTTACCATGCGGTTCAATTTAAGCAACTGAAGGTCCAATTTAGGCAACCGGGTTCCTAATTTGGACCGTTTATACATTTTTAAATTTTAAATAATAACCATTTATGTTTTGTGCTTATTCACAGTATAAAACTAGCGGATGAAAGTGTACAACATATAGCTTCTTTTAAAGTATATTTTGTTTCGATTAGATACCTCTTGGTAAGTATGGAAGTGCGATTACGCATGTCAATCACATCGCGATTACGGGCACCATGGGGTTCACGCCTGATCCTCAGGACGTGCGCTAGCAGCGTATTTCGGGTTTTTCAAGTGTCAACATCTCGTCGTAATATCTCGGGATGTAATTGGAATATTGCGATACAATCAACGCAATGGTTTATGTGATTTGTCATGTTATGGACTGCTGAAGAAAAAATATAGAGTGTCCATTTAAAAAAACATAAGTTTGTGTTAAAAAAAATTGCTTTCGTTTTAGAATGTTTGCACATATGTACATTCATGGGCCCCAGCCGTGCATTCATAACGGTGAAAGTCGTTTTCCAATAGTTGTTATTGTTCCAGAGATATTTTGGGTCGACAAGATAGCTGGGACACCCTGTATATATATGCGATTCGGATTTTTCCTTCCCTATGGCGAAAGAGGGAGTGCCGGTCCTCGCAGCACACCAACGCTAGGCGTATTACAATGGAACAAGTTTGCTCTGAAGTTCTGCTCTAGAACGTTCCAGTCGACTGAATCCAGTTCAGATTCTTGCAGCAGCAGTTCTAGATGCGACCCATAAACAAGAAAAAGTAGTAGGCAATAGTTTGGGAACGACTCTAGTACATAAAAGATAATCCGGAGGTGTTTTCTTTGTCCGTGCACAAAATACTGCACCGGGAGAACTGTTAGCATTATAGGCAGCTGTAGCGTCAACATGGCCACAATATCCTTCGGGGGAATACCAACGACTTGTTGAATTCATGCCCAGTCCAAGTACCGCACTTTGCGAAGTAAAAGGAGTCCGACTAGATTTTAGTGGGTATCATTCGCGTATGGCCGCAGATGATAATATAGACAGAATGACAACGCTTAATAGAAATCCTTGGATAATGAACTGAATGTATGAAAGGAGAAAATATAAAAAATGCCGCAAATAAAGCAGGCAAAATGGAGCACAGCCGAAAAAAATAGCCGGAACGCTGTTCGACATCGATCCATTGGCTCGCCGAAGGGCGTTGTTTTCTCCCGTGGTGCTCTGGAGCTTTGACGGGAGGGGGCGCGGAGCGCGGTGTAGCACGCGGCCGTCAGTACCAGGGGGGTGTAAATTTCACTCGCGCGCTTTGCTTCTGTGACGCCACTTGGCAGCAAGCGCGGCAACAGGCGCCGAGCAGGAAGTTGTGTTTTGCGCTCGCTCGTTTCGTGACCTGTTAAGTGTTCGGATAGAAAGTAGCTTTCGGGTATCAGGGAAAAGTTTTTCCATATATTAAATGTTCAAATTTTTGTAAAGCTTATGGGACTTAACTACGGGGTCAAAAGTCCCTAAACTTACAAACTACTTATCAACTACTTACGAACTAGGACGGCACAAATATCCATGCCCGTGGAGGGATTCGAACCCCCGACCGTAGTGGCCGTGCAGACCGTGACTGAAGCGCCTTAGTCCCCTCGGCCACCGCGGCCGGCTTCATATATTCTTTCTGTAATTATGAGGAAGAATACTTCGTGATCTGCTGTTTCGGAGTGCAATAACAGTGGACGCAAGATGGAAGGCATTTTGTACCATCGATTTCCAAAAGATGAGGAACTTCAGCGCCTATGGATCTCTCGCTGTAAACGACAAGACGAGATAAATGTCAAAAATGACAGAATTTGTCCCAAACATTTTTGTGAAGCCGATTACAAAAGAGACTTGCAGAAGGAACTGTTAGGTCTATCTGCAAAGAAGCTGCTTAAAGCAAATACTGTTTCATCGAAGAAAAAAAATTACCAAACTGGCATGGAAACAAATCTGATGTTGCAAGTTCTAGCAACATATAGGTTACTAGCAACGTATTAATAGAAAGGGAACGTCGCCCCTAAGTTATTATATAAAACAGAAGCACATTTTCTCTCTGTCTGTCCCTTTGACCCCTATAACTCGAGAACTACTGAGCGTATCGTGATGATGTTTCTTTTAAATTGTAGATCTCACAAAGGTTTAAAACAAAGTCTACGAGAGCATATGTCTAACTTTTACGAGTGAAGCATATGTACCATTTTTCTCTCATAAGGAGCTGGCGCCGTATGGCTTCAGACTACATAAATAGTGATTGTGGGAAATCTATAAAAGTTAGATATGTGCTCTCACGGACTTTATTTTAAATCTTTATGAGCTTTACAATTTAAAAACAAATATCATCACGATACGTTCAGTGGTTCACGAGTTACAGAAGTTTAAATAGTAACTGTGCCAAGTCGCGAAGCGGGACGGGTTAGCTAGTTGTTAATAATGTTTGAAGCTTTTCTTTTTCAGTCCTTTGTATGTTACTATACATATATATTAATCACAAGCGTGTTCCACCGCTTAAAAGCAATGTTTTTTGTCGAATGAGAAAGAAAAGAAGGAGAAAATGAGTTCAAGGCGGCCTCATAATACAGCGGCTTGCTCCCGAGTGACGTAATACAATGACAGTGAAGAAGCCCCAACTGGCATACCTTTCTAGTCTACGAACCTTGGTCAGTACGATGTTGGCGAGAGAGGGCTGACCTCAATGAAGTCACGCCCGTCGTTGTCGGCTTTTTATGAGTGATTCATACGGCTGGAGGGGTCGCGAGCTGGTATTACTTCTACCCAACAAGCGCAGTCTTTGCGCAGCCCCTGATTGTGGATGTAATTTACCCCAGGAAGACTTCTCAGGCACGTGGAAACTTGCCTGCGTTGCGTGGCAGAAGATTCTGCTTCCGTCATTGAAATTGACACTAATTAAACGGAGAGCTTCCTTTGAACTTCTAATTTCGGCGGTCGTGCTGTTGTTCCCGCCAGTGCCAGCATATGAACTATATGCTTTTCCGATTCAGCATACCGAGTGACTTTCGGGGTTACTAAATTGTCATGGTTTTTGTCTGATGAACAGTGCCCTGCTCAGCCTCATATTGTTGTTGTTGTTGTGGTCTTCAGTCCGGAGAATGGTTTGATACAGCTCTCCACAATACACTATCCTGAGAAGCCTCTCCATCTCCACGTAAGAACGGCAACTTACATCTTTCTGAATCTGCTTGCTGTATCCATCTCTTGGTCTTCCTCTGCGGTTTGTACCCCACACACATCCCTCCAACGCTAAATTCACAATTCCTTGATGTCTAAGAATGGGTCCTACCAATCTATCCCTTCTTTTAGTCAAGGTATGCCAGAAATGTCTTTTCTCCCCAATTCTGTTCAGTACCTCGTCATTAGTTACGCGATCCACCCACCTAATCTCCAGCATTCTTCTGTGGCACCACATTTCAAAAGCCTCAATCCTCTTCCTGTGCGCACTGTTTATCGTCCATGTTTCACTCCCATACAAGGCAACACTCCATACCAATGCCTTCAGAAAGGACTTCCTTAGGCTTAAATCAATATTTGATGTTAACAAATTTCTCTTTTTCAAGAACGCTTTTCTACCCATTGCCATTCTGCATTTTACATCCTCTGTACTGCGACCATCATTTGTTATTTTACTGCCCAAGTAACAAAACTCATTTACCGCCTTAATTGCTTCGTTACCTAATCTAATTCCTTCAGCATCACCTGATTTTCTTAGACTGCATCCCATTACCCTAGTTTTGCCCTTGTTAATGTTCATCTTATATGCACCTTTCAGCATACTGTCCATTCCGTTCAATTGCTCCTCCAGGTCCTTTGCTGTATCTGACAGAATTACTATGTCGTCGGCAAAACGCAATGTTTTTAATTCTTTACCCTGAACTTCGTGTTAATATTTTGCAACCATGACTTATTAATCTGATGGTTCTATAGTTTTCACACCTGACTGCTCCTGCTTTCTTTGTAATAGGGATTATAACATTTTTCTTAAAGTCTGAGGGTACTTTCACCTGTCTCATACATCTTACACACCAAACAATATTGTCATGGCTGGTTCTCCCAAAGACTTCAGTAGCTCTGAGGGAATATCATCTACTCCATGGGCCTTGTTTCGACTTAGGTCTTTCAGTGCCCTGTCAAATTCATCTCCTATTTCATCCTCATCTACTTCTTCTCCCCTTTCTACAATATTGCTACTAAGTTCATTTCCTTCATAGAGCCTCTCTATATACTCTTTCCACCTTTCAGCTTTCCCTTCTTTGCTGAGAACTGGTTTTCCATCTGTGTTCTTGATATTGACAGAGCTGTTTTTCTTATCTCCAAATGTTTCTTTTATTTTCCTGTAGGCTGCATCTATTTTTCCCCTATTTATGCATTCTTCTACATCCTTGCATTTGCCTTCGAGCCACTCCTGCTTAGCCGTTTTGCGCTTCCTGTCAATCTCATTTCTTAGTCGTCTGTACTCCTTTTGCCTGTTTCATGTACTGCATTTTTATATTTTCTCCTTTCATCGATTAAATTTAGTATCTCCTGTGATATCCAAGGATTTTTTGTAGGTCTTGCCTTCTTTGCCTCATAACTTTTATAATAAGAGGAGCCAGTATTTATGGATTAATTAACGAGTTTCACTGTTCTTGAACCTATGAGAGGGTGCTTCATATTATTAGCTGCATATTTACGAGACCACAAACCTGTAACGTGTTCGTTGTCTAGTGGGCACCAATTTTAATCTTTCATTAAATTATGTAGCAATTTTATTAATTACTATTGTAAGACAGTTAATTCCGCTCAGGTATCTGTATCATTTTCGTTATCCCACACCACCACTGCTTTACGTCAGTAAAAAAAAAAAAGCTCGCATTTTTTATTTTTCTCCCTCATTGTTTGAAATTATCGATGTTTTCATGAAGCTAATTGAGATTTGATGTTTAATAATTCATTAATATTGTAAATTTAAAGGGTCATAAAGTCGGAGGTCAATTTGTGGCAAGTTGCTGTATCCAGCTGTCGTGTATGCTCCTTGTCTGATCAGTTATTGTGAATTTAATTTGACTGATTGTTATAAGGTGTATGTCTTGTATATATAACTAAGTTGTTGTCTTCAAATTTGTTCGTAACGGGGGAGGAATAGATGATACTCCGCCTGAACTGCTGATGTCAATAGAGGGGGGGGGGGGGGCAGTCGTGAACAAATTGTTCCACCTGGTATGCTGCATGTTTGAGACAGGAGAAATACCTGCCGACTTCAAGAAGAATATAGTAATTCCAATTCCAAAGCTGCGAACGAATGTAAGGAGAAATTTGGAGAGGGAATTAAGGATCAGAGAGAAAAAATTAGAACCTTGCGATTTGTCGATGACGTAATAATTCTGACAGACAGCGTAGATACTTGAAGAGCAATTGAACGCATGCACATTGTCTTGAAAGGACGGTGTAAGATAAACATTAACAAGAGTAATACAAGGATATTGAAATGTAATGACAAAAATCAGAAGGAATTAGATTATGTAATGAGGAAACAAAAGTAATAGACGAGTTTCGTCATTTGGGTAGCAAAATAACTTCTGATGGCCGAAGTAAAGACGATAAAAATGTAGAATGGCTATGATAAGAAAACCGTTTCTGAATAAATGAAATTTGTTGAGATCCAGAATATATATAAATGTAAGGAAGTCATTCTGAAAGTATTTTTCTGGAGTGTAGCACTGTACGGAAGTGAAATGTGTTGAGACAAGAAGCTGATAGAAGCTTTCGAAATGTGGTGGTACAGATGAATACTGAATTTCATTCGAGTAGATCGCGTAAGTAATGCGGAGGTATGAACAGAATTAGGAAGATTAGACATTCCTAGCTTATCTTGACTAAGAGAAGGGGTAGATGGTAGGAAATATTATGAGACGGGAGGGGATCGTCAATTTAGCATTGGAGGGATGCGTATTGGGGTAAAAATCGCAATGGGAGGCCAAGAGAAGAAAACAATAAGCAGATTCAAATATATGTGGGTTGTTGTTCTTATGAGAGATGAAGAAGCTTTCACAGCATAGAGCTGGGTGGATAGCTGCGTCAAACCAGTCTACGGACTGAAGGCCACAACTAACAGCCTACGTGTATGGGTTTACATTAAACTGGATTAATACTTGTTCTACAGATCATGAATACCACACTTTGTAATGATGTGGAATGTGTCAGGTTAATAGAAGGTGTCTGTTCAAAAAAATTGCATTACACAAAATATTACATGACACAAATACTTTTATTTCTTATTTGTGTATATATATTTAGATTTACTACTTTATACCTAAAAATTCATCCAATGAGTAGAAGGAGTTGCCATTCAGAAACTCTTTTAATTTATTTTTAAGTGTTAGTTAGCTAACTGTTACGCTTTTGATGCTTTTTGGTAGGTGACCAAAGACTACTATGGAAGCGTAGTTCACCCCTTTCTGTGTCAAAGTCAGATTTAACCCTGCATAGTAAAGATCGTCTTTTCTCCTGGTTTTATAGCTAAACACTCAGCCAGTACTTTTGAATTGAGTCAAATGTTTGCAAATCTATCGGACCAAACTGCGTAGTCATCAGTCCGTAGCTTACAAACTACTTAAACCTAGGTAAACTATAATATTATATTGAAGGTATTTCACTTAACTGTCTATGCAACTGATTTAATAAAATATGCTATTGCCATATGCATTTCGTCTTTATTTTGGAAGGCATCATCAGTGGCCTGTAATATATACATGATTATTTTTTACGATTTTTTTATATTTACATTTCTCAGTATTTTTTAGGTTATCAACAGTTCTTACGCGTTATTTTGGTATAGTATTGATATCTGGATATTGTACTTACAATATTTCATGGATATAGCTTTATATCTGGTTCTCACGGGTTGCTTCCAGCTGTTGTGCTTCAATTCCGTGCATTTTGCTGTTTTTGATGTTCCAGCACTTCACAGTTAGCACCACTAGGCACATGCCATTTTTGTTTGTGTTGTGTTTTTGTTTTTTCTGGTGTTGCCAACTGTTGGGTATGTGTTTGTCCTATCTTTGCTTTGTGTCAGTGTGTGTGTGTGTGTGTGTGTGTGTCTGTGTGTGTGTGTGTGTGTGTGTGTGTGTGTGTGTGTTATGTGATTGCACAGACAACAGCACAAGATACTGATTTATTAATTATTGATTTTTTGTGAATTCAGATTGTGACGAGGTGTAGAACAGAATTAGAGACAGAAAGATGGAGAGGGGCATGGAGATAGAGACAGTCAAAGATGGGGATTTTGGGAAGGGAGAGAGCTGTTTTTTTTCCTCATTATAATTATTAAATTTTTCGTTTGTGTCTCTCTCTCTCTCTCTCTCTCTCTCTCTCTCTGTGTGTGTGTGTGTGTGTGTGTGTGTGTGTGTGTGTGTGCCAATTCTTTTTCTCTTTGATTGGCACACACACACACACACACACACACACACACACAGACACACACACACACACACAGAGGAATTGAAGCACAACAGCTGGAAGCAACCCATGAGAACCAGATATAAAGCTATATCCATGAAATATTGTAAGTACAATATCCAGATATCAATACTATACCAAAATAACGCGTAAGAACTGTTGATAACCTAAAAAATACTGAGAAATGTAAATATAAAAATTTGTAAAAAATAATCATATATATATTACAGGCCACTGATGATGCCTTCCGAAATAAAGGCGAAATGCATATGGCAATAGCATATTTTATTAAATCAGTTGCATAGACAGTTAAGTGAAATACCTTCAATATAGTATTATAATATAGCAACTGTGGTAAAAAACAGGACAAAAGGAACTAAAAATGCTAGGTAAACTAACCTACGGACAAACACACACACCCATGCCCCAGGGAGGACTCGAACCTCCACGGCAAGCATCCGCGCGCTTCGCAGCGAGGTGCTTTAGACCGCTCGGCTACTCCACCGCGGCAATTTCATAAGTGAATATATATATAATGTGAAGTTACTGTGGGGATCCTTAGATAGATGTTTGCAGGATGATCTTGGGTGGGCTCGAGCAATTATTCTGATTTCACGGCTTTGTGTAATGAATAATTTTTGACCCCAGAATAGGATGTCATACGAAAGCAGTGAATAAAATATTCTTAGCAAGCTAATTTGCCGAGATTCTTATCGCCAAAATTTGCAATAAACCTTAAAAGCATATGTAGCTGAACTCAAACGTTTCAACAGACCACGAATGTGATGCTTCCAGTTTAATCTCTCATCAATGCACACACCTAATGTTTTTGAAAATGCTACCTTATCTATATACTTCTGTTAAACGTCTATGTTTGATACTTTAGTTGTGTCATTAATGTACGGAACTGTATATACTGTGTTTTATCAACATATAATGAGAATCTGATTGCTGAGAACCACTTGATAATTTTGTAAAAAACATTATTTACAATTACATAACTTAGTTCTTGGCTTCTGGATGTGATTATTATACTTTAGATAGAGCCCTGAGCTACAAAGAGCACATTACTAAGCGTTCCCACAAAGTCGCCGCAAGAAACAACCTATTGCGTAAGCTCAGTGGTACAGCCTGGGGAGCCTGTGCTGATTGTTTACAGCTATCTGCCATCAGTCTTGTCTACTCGTCTACTGAGTACTGTACACCCGTCTGGTTGGAAAGCGCACATATGAAGAAGGTAGACACAAAACTGAATGATACAGTGCGTTGCATTACTGATACCATCAAATCAATTCCATGTTACTAGTTGTCTATGCTGAGTAACATCCCTCCACCTCACCTAAGAAGGGAACAAGCTCTACTAAGGAAAGCTAAGAAAATCTTTGCATCGCCCTCTCTACCATTGCACCAAGAATTGTGCCACCCCTCACAGCAGCGACTACAATCAAGAAAACCAGAAAGTGTCATTGCCGGGTTACTCACTGCTGATGGATTTGACCTAAATGAAAGCTGGAAGCATGAGTGGTCAACAAAACATTGGGAACAAGTGCTCACCGTCTTGATCCCACCAAAAAGCCAAACGGTTTTGACCTAACGAGGAAATTCTGGTGTTGCATAAAAAAAGTGAGGACTGGACATGGTTGCTGCAATTTCTTCAGGCACAACTGTGGCTGGATCAGTTCACCGACGTATCAACGTAACCTAGAAGAACAAACGATCGAACATATGGTCAAACGCTATCCTCTCTATTCGTACCGTGGTATTCCTGACGATTTGTTCGTTCTCAAACCCGGTTTAACTGAATGGTTGGCAAGAACGGACCTTAAAGTTTAATTTCATCTTCTTATGTAAAACTGTATCATCATCATCATTAGAGACTGATGATGCCTTTCAGCGTTGTCTGGAGCATAGTACCTCTAATAAAGTTCCTCCATGATCCTCTATTCAATGCTAATATTGGTGCCTCGTCTGATGTTATGCCTTTTACTTCAAATCATTCTGCGCCGAATCTAAATCCTCTAGTCTTGGCCCATCTCGACTCCTCTTACCCTCCGCTGCCGAGCTGATGAGTCTCTTAGGTAACCTTGCTTCTCCCATGCGTGTAACATGACCCCACCATCTCAGTCTGTTCGCTCTAACTGCTTCATCTGTGCTGTTCATTTCCAGATTTTCTTTGATTTCCTCATTATGGACACCCTCCTGCCATTGTTCCCATCTATTAGTACCTGCACTCATTCTTGCTACTTTCATATCTGTAACCTCTACCTTATGAATAAGGTAAGCTGTATCCACCCAACTGTCACTCCCACACAACAAAGTTGGTCGAAAGATAGAGCGGTGCACTGCTAACTTAGTCTTGGTACTTACTTCCTTCTTGCAGAAGAGAGTAGATCTTAGCTGAGCACTCACTGCATTAGCTTTGCTGCACCTCGATTCCAGTTCTTTCATTATGTTCCCATCCTGTGAGACAATACATCCCAGGTACTTGAAACTGTCTACCTGTTCTAACTTTGTTCCTCCTATTTGGCACTCAATCTGTTTAAATCTCTTTCCCACAGACATTACTTTCGTTTTGGAGATGCTGATCTTCATATCATAATCCTTGTACCTCTGATCGCGCTCTGAAATATTAGTTTGCAACGTTTCAATCGAATTGGCCATTACAACTAAGTCATCCGCATATGCGAGACTGCTTATTTTGGTTTCACCTATTTTAAACCTGCCCTGCCAGTCTACTGTTTTCAACATATGATCCATGAATAGTATGAATAACAGTGGTGACAGGTTATAGCCTTGTCTTGCCACTGAAACTACCCTGAACTCTGAGCTTAATTTGCCATCTAACTGCTGTCTGACAATTTACGTAAAGCCTGCAGAAGTTTGCCTCCTATACCATAACCTTGTAGAATTGACAGTAGCTCCCTCCTAGGAGCACTGTCATGAGCCTTTTCTAGATCTATGAAACATGGATACAATTCCCTGTTCCACTCACAGTATTTTTCCATTACCTGTCGTAAGCTAAAGATCTGGTCCTGACAGCCTCTAAGAGGCCTAAACCTACACTGATTTTCATCTAACTTGTCCTCAATTAATACTCGCACTCTCCTTTCAACAATACCTGAGAATATATTGCCTACAGCGCTTTGTATATTGCATGAAATTACCATACGATTAAATAAATAAACTATACTTGTATCATAAAAAATTAGCTTTGCATACAATTCCCTGTTCCACTCATGGCACTTCTCCGTTACCTGCCGTAAGCTAGAAATCTGGTCCTGACAGACTTTAACAGGCCTAAACGCACACTGTTTTCATCTAACTTGTCCTCAATTAATACTCGTACTCTCCTTTCAACAAAACCTGAGAATATTTTGCCTACAACGCTTTGTATATTGTATGAAATTACCATACGATTAAATAAATAAACCATACTTGTATCATCAAAAAGAGGACTAACTTTGCATCTTCATCAATGTAGAATGGCAAGTCATTAATGTATATCAAGAACAGTAAAGGACCTAAGATATATTCCTGGGGGACCCCATTCTTGAAAGCCCCCCATGAGGAATCCACTGACAAATAAATAAACTATACTTGTATCATCAACAAAAGGGACTAACTTTGCATCTTCATCAATGTAGACTGGCAAGTCATTAATGTATATCAAGAACAGTAAAGGACCTAAGATCAATCCCTGCGGGACCCCATTCTTGAGAGCCCCCTATGAGGAATCCGCTGATAAATAATAACCTATACTCGTGTCATCAACAAAAGGGACTAACTTTGCATCTTCATCAATGTAGACTGGCAAGTCATTAATGTATATCAAGAACAGTAAAGGACCTAAGATCGATCCCTGCGGGACCCCATTCTTGAGAGCCCCCTATGAGGAATCCGCTGATAAATAATAAACTATACTCGTGTCATCAACAAAAGGGACTAACTTTGCATCTTCATCAATGTAGACTGGCAAGTCATTAATGTATATCAAGAACAGTAAAGGACCTAAGATCGATCCCTGCGGGACCCCATTCTTGAAAGCCCCCCATGAGGAATCCGCTGATAAATAAATAAACTATACTTGTATATCAACAAAAGGGACTAACTTTGCATCTTCATCAATGTAGAATGGCAAGTCATTAACGTATATCAAGAACAGTAAAGGACCTAAGATCGATCCCTGAGGGAACTCTTTCTTGAATCCCCCCCCCCTTCTTGAGGAATCAGCGGATGTTTCCACATTATATGGACCGTTAATTTCAACTTTGAGCTGGCAGGTACCGCCCTTGAGCCACTGCTCGCTGCGAGTCCTCTCGACGCGGCGCGACGAGTATCTCCTCTGGCGAGAGTCGGCATTCCGCATCGCAGCCGCAGCAGCGGGGTCAATACCACGTCCACGGTGCGCCGAGGCGTCCGCTACCTGTTGCGGGCCGGCCACAGCCGCCGGCCGCGGACGTATCGAGCGGCCAGCGCCAGCCAGCCGGGAGGAGGCGTTAACAAGCCGGGCCGCGGCGAGGCGAGGCGAGGGACGCCGCCAGCTGCCGCACTGCCTCCTCGAGAGGGTCTCCTGGAGGAGCTGGACCCTCTGGTCGCTTAATGACGTGCCGATGCGGCCGCCGCTGGCTGCACTGATACGCAGGTCCCACCGCCGGGGCTAAATTTAAACCGCACCCACCGTCTGCGCTGCCGCGGGGTGGATCTGCCTTCCAGTCTGATATCATAGTATACAGGGTGAGGACAAATATTTTGTGCAAATTGTCACACACTAAACTACAAACATAAATTCGTTTTCCGCATGTTCCTATGTCAATAAATGACAATGCAATTGAATGGCAAAAATTTGGAAATATGACGTGGAGATTTGGATGTTACTGTGCGCCGACATTGGCCAACGGGGAAGATCGGCAACAGGACACAACACGGGAGTGTTTCAGGTAGTCTAGCCGCTCACGAGAAGGCGAGGCATGCGGCGTCAAGCGCCAGTCTGCGTGACACTGCGAGCAACGACAGCGCTCTCACCTATCTCGTACGGTTGTCTCTGGCCGGTATTATTTATCGTGGCTAGTTGGAATAAGGAAAGGAACTTTTTCACTGTTGCCAGTCCGTCCCCTTGGCCATCGATGACACACAATAACACCCAAACGTCTACGCCATATTTCCAGATTTTTACCATTCAATTGCATTTTTATTTGTTGACATTGGTACATGTGGAAAACGAATTTATGTTTGTAGCTCAGTGAGTGACAATTTGCACGACATATTTTTCCTCATTTATGACTCACCCTGTACATGGATGACAAGAATGACTTCGACAGGTTTGTAAGGGTACCGCAAAGTACGATGTGCTCAGAGATTCGCTATTTCCTGTCAGAACGGACACAGTCTGTATTGCCGTAAACTGACCTAAATTTGGTCACCTTGGGTAAATTGCCGTTAAGGGGAATTGAAATGCCGCAAAATGATAAAAAACAACGTCATTTCCGTTTTTAAGCTTATAAAGTAATTTGATGTTTTCTACTTAAAATGTTGCAAAATTTGTTAAGAAATTCTAATGGGAAATATTTTTATTTCATTTTTTTTTATTTAGCTACATCTGCATGGATACTCAGCAAGGCATACTGAAGTGCATGATAGAGGGTTCATCGAACCACTTTTACGATATTTCTCTGTACTTTCATTCTCTAATAGCTCGCGGGAAAAAAAAAAAAAAAAAATTCAAATGTTTGTTAAGCTTACGGGACTTAACTACGGGGTCATCAGTCCCTAAACTTACAAACTACTTATGAACTACTTACGAACTAGGACGGCGCAAATATCCATGCCCGAGGGGGGGATTCGAACCCCCGATCGTAGTGGCCATGCTGACCGTGACTGGAGCGCCTCAGTCACCTCGGCCACCGCGGCCGGCACTCGCGGGAAAAAGGAACACCTAAATATTTCTGTTTTCAATCTGATTTCTCTTATTTCATTATGATGAGCTTGTGTTCCTATGTAGGTGGGGGCAGCGGCGAATTACCCGTGCGTACTGGAGCGCCGTGCTGCAGTGCGCGCGGTCGTCCGCCGTCTGGGGTTCGAGTCCCTCTTCGGGCATGGGTGTTTGTGTTGTTCTTAGGTTAGTTTACCTTAGTTTAAGTAGTCTGTAAACTAGGAAATAATAACCAAGCATTTGAGTCCAATAGATTTACTAACATTTGAGCATTTTTTGTAGGTGGGTGCTAACAAAATACACTCCTGGAAAACGAAAAAAAGAACACCATGAATTCGTCGACCCAAAAGAGGAAAATTTTTGTTGACATATACTTCAGGATGAATACAACACACTATCATACAGGCAAAGCCATACGCACTTGAATACGGTCCTTTTGAAATTCTTCCGTGGAGACGAATGTAGAGCTGTCGAATGTGGTCTTGTGGAATGGCCTGCCATGCAGATTCCACCTGGTGCCTCAGTTGGTCCACATTTAGTGCCGCTCATACAGTCCGCCTAACATGACGTTTCATGCGGTCCCAAACAAGTTCAATGGAGGAACGATATGCCCATCGTGCTGGCCGGGGTACGTACACCTTCAAGAGCACGTTGGGTGGTACGGGACACATGTTGTGATGTTGATGTGCATTGTCCTCTTGGAAAAACATACATTTTTATTGCGACATAAGTGATAGCAAGATGGGTTGAATTATAACTTCAGTGTATCGTGCACTGTTCAATGTTCATTAGACGATCACTGGAGGAGAACGGCCAGTGTAGGATACGGCACACCACACAACGGTGCACGAACAAGCGTGCCATTAGGGTGTTTGTTCGCCACTGACGCCCCAGCACCGTTCAGCCCGCCTCCAGATGTGTCACGGTAGGCGCTTATGAAGGAATGGATGGACAAGAGTCGTCTTGAGTGACGAAAGTCGCAGCAGCTTCGGCGCCAGTGATGGTCGAATGCATGCGTGTTGTCGTGCAGGTGTGCGCGAAAATTTGGAGTGTACGCGACAGAGGCAAATGGGGCCGACACCTGGCATCATGGTGTGGGGAGCCATATCATACACTGGCCGTCCTCCTCTGGTGGTCGTCGAGTGAAAATTGAACAGTGCACGGTACAATGGAACCACCATTCAACCCGTCTTACCACTGTTCATTTGCCATCTAGGGGATATACTTTCCAAACAGGACAATACACGTCCACACCTATCCCGTACAACTCAGCGTGCTCTTCCGGGTATACGTCAACTACCCTGCCCATCATTATCCCAAGATCTATCTCCCTTCGAGCATGTTTCGGCCCGGGTGAAACGTCCTGTTGTGCGGTCTGCATGAGTGGCACGAAATTTGGTCCAACTGAGGCACCAGGTGGAAACTGCATGGCAGCCATTCCACAAGACTACATTCGACACCTCTACGATCGTCTCCATGGGGAAAGTTACAGCTTGTTTTATTGCTAACTAGCCTAAACCCGCGGCTTCGCTCGCGTGTTGGTTGATTATGATAGATAAGGTATATTTCAGAAGTGTGCTATGAGACTGGTTTTGAAGGATGAAATGAAAACAATACCTTCTTTAGAAACAAATATTTTTAATCAACATTATCAGGAAAGTAAGTGCTATAGATCAAATCAAACGTAAAAATGCACTCCTTTCGAAGAATCCAATCACGAAATTCAACAATAATGATTGTAATAATATCACAGATCGATCACTTGATGTAATGCGCGAAACGTCAAATCGATTTTTTAATGAGATGTATTGAAAGAAATTTCCTTTTTACTGCTTTATTTATTTATTCTAATATTTCCTTATTCGTATGCTTATCTTTACAGAGAGAGAGTTGAAGACGTTGTGGCACGCATAGACCAAACGTATGGTCTGTGGCATCACGTTTCGCTGTATGTAACCTCCTTGCTTTAGAGTCGCAAACGTCATCGCTGGCCTTCAGTACGATTTTTTAAAATATAATTTGACGACTTTCAACCACCATATCTTCCACCCCCTTATAGCTATCGGCATGGAACTTCTATGGTGTTCAACGGGAGACTTCGGATAACAATTACGCACAGACCTTTTGTTTGCGTTTTGTAGTTTTCGCTGCGGAGCGAAATATTAACACACACACACACGTAGAATTTTATATATACCGATAACTTTCCATCCCAATATACTCCCCCTTTTATCATTATCAACCCTCAAGCAACAATGCAACCAATAATACCATTTTAAAAGAATAAATATAATTTTCAAAGAGTAGTTATTGTTCCTCATTTCGCGTTATTTTCTTCAAATTTTAAATATCTATCAGATCGCTATAAAACCGTGCCTAAAACCTTCCTCGGGTATAAATTAGTAACTGTACAAATATTTAAGTCTCTGCGACTTGTTGTTCGGACGTGATGAGCGTAAACCAATCAGACATTTACATTAATATATATAGATAAATAGCTATCCGATCTCCATAAAACCGTGCCTAAAGCTTCCCCGGGTAGACATTAGTAACTGTACAAATTTTTAGCTCTTTATGTCTTGTGGTTCAAACGGATTAACGTACACCGAACAGACATTCACATTTATAGATATAGATTGAAGATATACACGGTACTAGCGTTGACATGGGTCACGCTCTGGTGCCTTTATTCATGTGGCTCTGTCTGTGTGATGGTGCGTTGTGTACATCCTCAAGAATGTATCAATAAAATTTCCTTCTGCTGGGTCAAAGAACTAATGGTGTTTAGTATTCATTTTCCATGAGTGTCTGTTCGCATTCGGGAGCGAAAGTTGGTGAAATAAATTCGCAAATAGATCTCGTCCCAAGGAATAACGCCTTTGTTGTAATGATTTCCACCCCAACCCGTGCATTATTTCCGTGACACTGTCCCCCCTATACCGCAATAATACATAACGAGCTACTTTTCTCTCAACCTTCTCTACATCGTCTGTCAGTCCCACTTGGTGTGGATCCCACAATCCGCAACTACTTTCTTTAATAGAACAGTGGCATCTTCTAAGTGTTCTGCCAAAGAAACGTAGTCTTTGGTTCGTTTTCCTTACAATAATTTTATGTGTTCTTTCCAATTTAAGTTGTTTGTAATTGTTGCTCACAGGTATTTAGTTGGATTTACTGCCTGTAGTTTTGACTGATTTATCTTGAAAATAAAGTTTAACCGGTTTCTTTTGGTGATTATAGTGATGATTTCACACTTCTCACTATTAAAGGTCAATTGTAATTTTTTGCACCACGCAGATGTTTTATCTAAATTATTTTGCAGTTGCTTTTGATCTTCTGATGACTTTACTAACCGAAAAATGACATCATCATCCGTGAACAGTCTCAGAGAGCTACTCAGATTGTCTCCTAAATTGTTTATAAAACACTTCCCTGAGGAGTGCCAGATATCACTTCTGTTATACACGATGACTTTCCGTCAGTTACAAAGTGCTGTGTCCTTTCTGACAGAAAATCACGAATCAAATCGCACAACTATGGCAATATTCCTTAAGCACGCAATTTGATTACAAGACACTTGTGAGGTACAGTGTCGAAAGCCTTCCGGAAATCTAGAAATACGGAATCTATTTGACATCCCTTATCCATAGCACTCATCACATCATGTGAGTAAACAGCTAGGTGTGTTTCACCCAGGAAAATTTACCCAACTTGCGATGTTTACAAATTTAAATCTGCACCGTTCCGAAAATATTAGAAACAGAAGTCTGTGGTTTCGTTCTTCAGCTGTAAAATCTTTGATCTTTCCGTTAGTTTTCATGTTTGTACCCAGAATCAAAACAAGTAGTCCAACTGCCTCATATTGTCTCGTGTACCTAAGAATGTATTTGTTGGCATAAAAACTTTGAAATGGGGAGTCAGTGATTCTCTTACTTCACTCGGCGATGGTCATATTGGGTAGGCTAAAGGTCATAGAAAGCCTTGGATTTGTTCCTGGTATCCACACCATCAGAGGTCATCGGCTTCTGTGCAACAAGCGAGTAAGGAAAACTCAGTATGCAGCTGAATTTAATACAAAAAGAGCAAGGGCAGCAAGGAGAAGAAAGCTTCTAGGTGAAGCAGAGGAACTAGAAGATGGCCTGATTACTCTGCTGGACACATCCGATAATAGAATAAGGGATATTTGTTAATTTTCATAATAGTCGCATTTTCTAGCATTCGCCATCTTTAGTGTTAGATGTACCTTTATCTCACAAACCACTAAACCAATAACATTTAAATTTTCACACTGCTATAATACAGTTTAAAAAAGCCACTGAATAGAATCAAGATAAAATCTGACTTATTCTGTGAACCAGGGAAATTTGTTACATTATTTCCAATACAAATGGCTTAAAGATAAAAAAAAATCGTAAATATTATACGAGCAAAAAGAAAACATTCGTGTCAATAAAAATAATGTGGTAGGTGTCCATTTTGAGATACATTACTTTGAACACGCGTATATTTTGACACACTCATATTTTTTAGCATATTCACAGGATCGTAGCACAGTAATTGAACACTCCAAATTTTTGATATAGTAAACACCCAGACAGACAATAGTTTGACAAAAGACAAGGTCTGTAGCGCACTTTATCCACTACTTATGCCTCGTTAAACTATGGGGCAAATTTCTCCCTAGATTATTTGTTGCCCACTTTGAACTAAGATTATGGAAAATGCATTACTTCCTGAACCCTATCTGCATCATTTGTATGTAGAGCACAACACGGTGTACCCCTATACCAAGAACCAAGGGTCTTGTTCTTTTACATTAGGAACACTGGAATGTCAAACTTGATTTCTACGCGTCTTTTCGGTGTCGGTAAAAGTGGTCTTCACAAAAATGGCTCTAGTACGTGAACCAAGTTACAGTGAGCCTGAAACTTTGCATACTGTCATGCCGGGCCCTCAGGTATATACTGTACAGATTTCATCAAAAGTGAAGATGGTCGAGCTGGGAGATTCGTCTAAGCTGAGACACTTGACGTGGAATGACCCCATATAGTATTGTTCTTGCCATTTGTTTAATATCCCCGTAGCTATTACAGCTCATATCGTACATCACGTGCCTCATATTCTCCAGCCTGGGTCTTCCTCCACCAATCTCTCAAAAATAATTTTCAGCAATCCTTCGTGCCTCAAGACAAAACCAAACCACATATTGCGCCCTTTTCACGGTTGTTCTCAGAGACAGCTCCTCACCAATTCCTTGCAAAACCTGTTCGTTTGTTATTTTATCAACCCAGCTTATCTTCAACATTCTATCTTTTTGATGTTCCGGATTTCCCATACACTACACTCCATATTAAAGTCTTCAACAACTTCTTCCTCAAAAGTATGTTCATGTTGTTGGATGTGAGAAGTTTCCCTTTCTTATTGAAACTTCACGTGGAGTGACCCATAAGGGATCGCTAAGTTACCACTTCAGCAAACCATACTGTTGGGCGTCTTTGGAAAGTTTTCATCTATAGACTCCACGTAAGTTCCAAATAAATAGCTTACCAGCCCCCAAAACAGTATTAGATTTCCTATAACTGGCTGGGCAAGTCAGTTCGAAGGTCGGAGGAAGGCAACGGCATACCACCTCCAAACAGGACCATGCCTACTAAAGCACTGTGGTGTTCTAACCAATCTTTGGATTGATGACTGCTTTACCTTTACGTTTAAGACTTTTGTTCCATTTAATGTAATAATTTAGTTTCCCTGACATAATTGTAATGTAATAAGTGATATAAATTGTAGCTATTACAGTTCATATCGTACATCACGTGTCTCATATACTCCAGCCTGGATCTTTCTCTACAGTTCATTCCTCCCACTAATCTCTCAAAAATAATTTTCAGCAATCCTTCGTGCCTCAAGACATAACCTACATCTACATCTACATGGGATACTCTGAAAATCACATTTAAGTGCCTGGCAGAGGGTTCATCGAACCACAATTATACTATTTATCTCCCATTCCATTCTCGAATAGCGCGCGGGAAGAAAGAACACCTAAATCTTTCTGTTCGAGCTCTGATTTCTCGTATTTTATTCTGATGATCATTTCTACCTATGTAAGTGGGAGTCGACAATATATTTTCGCATTCGGACGAGAATGTTGACGATTGGAGTTTCGCAAGTAGCCCACGCCGCAGCGATAAGCGCCGTTGTTGTAATGATTCCCATCCCAGATCCTGTAACATTTCCATAACGCTGTCTCCCCTGTATCGTGACAATACGAAACGAGCTGCCCTTCTTTGGACTCTTTCGATGTCCTCCGTCAAACCCACCTGATAAGGATCCCACACTGGGCTGCAATACTCCAAAAATGGATGGACAAGCGCAATGTATGCAGTTTCTTTAGTGGTTCTGTTGCATCTTTTAAGGGTTCTGCCAATAAAACGCAGTCTCTGGTTCGCCTTTTCCACGATATTATCTACGTGTTCTTTCCAGTTTAGGTCTGAAGTAATAGTAATTCCTAGGTATTTTGTGGAGTTTACGGCCTTCACATTTGATTGATTTATGTTGGAAACAAAGTTTAACGGATTTCTTTTCGTACTCATGTGGACGACTTCACACTTCTCATTATTTAGAGTCAATTGCCAATTTTTACACCATACTGATATCTTATTCAGATCGTTCTGCAGTTAGTTTTGATCTTCAGATGATTTTACTAGACCAAACCACATATTGCGCCCTTTTCACGGTTGTACACAGAGACAACTCCTCACCAATTCCTTGCAAAACCTGTTCGTTTGTTATGTTATGTTATCCACCCACCTTATATTCAGCATTCTATCTTTTGATGTTCCGGATTTTCCCTACATCATTACACTCCATACAAAAGTCTTCAACAACTTCTTCCTCAAAAAGATGTTCATGTTGTTGGATGTAAGAAGTTTACGTTTCTTATTGAAACTTCACGTGGAATGACCCATAAGACATCGCTTAGTTACCACTTCAGCTAACCATACTGTTTGGCGTCTTTGGAAAGTTTTCATACACAGGGCTCCACGTAAGTTCCAAATAAATAGCTTACCAGCCCCCAAAACAGTATTACATTTCAGCATTAACTGCAGCACTTGTGCTTTGACGAGTTTAATACCATAAATAGTGGTGTATAAGTCGCGATCAAATAAATGGTCCCAAAATGTTCTTAGCTTTAAACGTCGCATTCGGGCAGCTGTGTTGCCTCCCTCGCGTCCTTTTCCTTCTTTTTTACACGTTCCATAAAGCAGCAGACTCGCAGCCGCCTCTAAATCGTAAAAAGCCTTCTTCCCCGCCCCACGGCCTGCGTTTACCGACTGCTTCCGCCGCCCTTCTTCTGAAACTCACCGAGTGTATTTCCTTATTCAAGGTATTTCGCAGACGTAAAAAAGAAGTTAATGTCGCCTTCATTATCGGTCCCCTCCGTAAGCCGCCAAAGCTTTGCTGTGAGCCAAAAACTCTTAAAATTTTCCGTATAATCTCTCGGAGTGAACACGGCCGCAGTCATAGCGAGGAGCTTACCACCATCCATCTGGCAGTGTTTAAACACTGAGAGGGTAGCCTAAAAAGCAAAGTTTTTACCAAGAGGATGAAAGTAGAATAAATATAGAACTTGGCATTTTTCTCGCTGCTCTCTGCATTAACTTCTATTTAATATTAAAATGTTAAAACTAAGGTGTTTGTTGCCTGTACCTCTTTAAAAATTGTTCTGTCAGAAGATCTCTCCATAGTAAATCATGAAAAACCACATGTCTTAAATTTTATTCGGTTATGTCAGTACCAACATTGATGTATGGAAGTGAATCTTGGGTTGTTGTTGTTGTGGTCTTCAGTCTGGAGACTTGTTTGATGCAGCTCTCCACAATACCCTATCCTGAGCAAGCCTCTTCATCTCCACATAAGAACGGCAACCTACATCTGTCTGAATCTGCTTACTGTATCCATGTCTTGGTCTTCCTCTGCGATTTTTACCCCACACACTTCCCTCCAACGCTAAATTCACAACTGCTTGATGTCTAAAAATGTGTCCTACCAATCTATCCCTTATTTTAGTCAAGGTATGCAGAAATTTCTTTTCTCCCCAATTCTGTTCAGTACCTTCTCATTAGTTACGCGATCCACCCACCTAATCTTCAGCATTCTTCTGTAGCACCAAATTTCAAAAGCTTCAATCCTCTTCCTGTCCGCACTGTTTATCGTCCAAACAAGGCAACACTCCATACAAATGCCTTCAGAAAGGACTTCCTTAGGCTTAAATCAATATTCGATGTAAACAAATTTCTCTTTTTCAAGAACGCTTTTCTACCCATTGCCATTCTGCATTTTATGTCCTCTATACTGCGACCATCATTTGTTATTTTACTGCCCAAGTAACAAAACTCATCTACCTCCTTTATTGCTTCGTTGTCCAATCTAATTCCTTCAGCATCACCTGCTTTTCTTACACTGCAGTCCATTACCCTAGTTTTGCTCTTGTTAATGTTCATCTTATATGCACCTTTCAGCACACTGTCCATTCCGTTCAATTGCTCTTCCCTCATCTCAATAGTTTGCTTTCAGACACATGAAGAGTGGAAATGCTAAAAGATGTAAGTGCCATTTATTGATTTTCGGGGTTTTTCATTGCTAACCGATCTATGTCTTCGCACCAGTACTCTGCTAAGAGATTTATGTGCTCCAGTCATTCCTTGTAGTTGCTACTGACCTCAAGAGATAGCACTAGTCCTATGTCGAGATGGGCCTGCTATGCTAATGGATCTATGTGCTACAGGCATCTGGCGCTAGCCGAACACCAGTCTGTAGTCTGTAGTTGTTTTGCTTACTGAAGCTGTTGCTTGCTATCTAAAATGATGTACCTGCTAATAATGATAATATGGACGCCAGTGATTTTAGTGGTGATGGAAGTGTTGAGAACGTTACGTTCAAGAAGAAATAGAATAAGGCAAGATTAAGCGGAACGTCGCACCTCACGCAGAAGAAGCAGAACAAGAAGGGAAATTGCTGCAAGAGAACCGTCATCTTTACAGGTTAGTTCTGTTATGAAGTAAACTTATAATATGAAACAAGCCTACATTATCCAGTTGTAGCAGGTTGAGGTACATATTTTTCGTTTGTGTGGAATTTAGGTGTTCTGCAAGTGTTAAATACAGTTGATATGAAAATTCAGCTCTCAGCTCTTTGAAGAATACCACCGACTTGACCTGAACCAACAAGGCAATTACCTGATGGGGCTTATAGAGGTTTTTCTTACTCAAAGACGACGCAATGGGACCTATAAAGAAGACGCAAAGAGGTAAAAGGCAGTCAACTCTCTGCTACACACTTCCTGATGGGACAGGAGACCTCAAAAGAGTATGCAAAGCTACATTTTTAAATACCTTTAACATTTCTGCTAAAAAATCAAACAATTGTTACGAAGAAAAAAATCAGGTACTGAAGTTTTCAAAGACACAGCTTTCTTTGATCAAAATAAGCAAACAACAGCCTGGTATTGTGTCTTGCAAAAGAAGCTTTTCCGATCAGTATGCTTGGGAGAATTTTCATTTCCTGAAGAAAGGAAAGACAATGAAAGACACTGCAGCTGTTAACTTAATAAGACCTCCAGCTATTGTTCCACTGGCATCAAATAAGAAAACGATTTTCCCACTATTATTGATTACGTGGGCGAAAACAAGGACTTTTTCCGACAGCTGTTACCTCCATAAAGTCAATGTTGTCTCGTTGCAGTTAGATCTATTAGCTATGACAAAACCTATTGTACTTACACCTTTCTGCATAAAACGCTACGTAACTTTTTGATTTTTCAACACAAGTAGAAAAACCTATGTCAAGGTTTGCATAACAATGTAAAGAGTTAATTTGTGTTTTGTTAGAAATAATTATCCATTTCTCTCAGAGATGTGCAGTTCTTTTCGTTTCCTCAACAATATCATTTTCGGCACTTAGTACCTATAACAATTCCACTCTTTACATATCGTGAGGAAAACTGAATTGTATTCAAACAATTGTGGAAAATGTAATGGCGAACGATGGTAGCGCAATTCTCGCACTTTCAAACAGAAAGATGACAAGTATCTTAGATTTGATTCACTAATGAACCTTAACCTATGAGCCGCGATTGAGAGGCCGAACGCTCTCTGGCACCTTTCTCCGTATCGCCGTCCAGGGTTCGAATCCTCCCTCGAGCGAGGCTGTGTGTGTTTCCAGAGGTTAGATTAAAATTAATTTCTAAGACTAGGGACTGATAAACACAGAAGAACATTTTATAACCTACGAGAGAGGACATTCATAGCGAAGAGTAGTGTTCTCGTCTCGAATATTGGCCTGAATGAGGCGAAAAATTTCTGAGAATGTATTTTTGGGGCACAGCTCTGTATGAGGGTGAAACAACGACAGTCACAGTGTATGAGGTGTGCCTCCTCCTTCTCCTCTATCCAGTCTTTCATCTCCATGCAACTGTCACTATCCCCGACACACTCTTCCACTCTCCTTCTGTCCACTCCTACTGTTCAAATCCTTCCTCCCATGTACATGAAAAAAAAAAACTTTATATAAAGTGTCGCCGGCCGCGGTGGCCGAGGGGACTGAGGCGCTCCAGTCACGGTCTGAACGGCCACTACGGTCGGGAGTTCGAATCCCCCCTCGGGCATGGACATTTGTGCCGTCCTTAGGATTAGCTAGTTCATAAGTAGTTTGTAAGTTTAGGGTCTGATGACCCCGTAGTTAAGTCCCATAAGCTATACAAACATTTATAAAGTGTCCATGTGTTTGTTTGTATTGCATAAAAATCTATAGTTATTATCCAATCGTGATGAAATTTTGCGCACGTGACCGTCAAACCAAAATGTAGGTTACTGACGTAACACATATAATTCAACAGAAAGTCTCGAAAACTGCAGTATCACACGACTACGTTGCACATCTACTCCTAAACTACTGGACCGATTTCAACCAAATTTTGTGCACATATTCCTTACAGTGAGGTAATAGTTGCTGTAGGGAAAACAGCCACCTACGACTCATGGATCAGAAGATATGATGACTATGGTGTGTGGCGGAGGGTACTGTATATACGGACTTCGACAAAATCCGCATTTGCACTCTGACCTCGATGAAATGTTGCACAGTTGACTTTCAGAAAGCTTCCGTACGGTAAATGGTACCGGACATGGCAATAATTTCACAGTTCATCACTAAAGTTGATAGAGATTTGTGATTTTTCATAAAGGGGCGGAGGAAGCGATGATTCAGGACGTGAATCTGGCCATCCCTTAATTAACGATACCAATTGTTTGTTTAAAGGACCATCGTCTTGTTTGTGACATTCATGGCTTTAGAGACGGTTCACTAATGTTGCTCCACAAGTTAACAGACAATGCCAGGAAATGGCTCCATAACCTTAATGTTATCGTGTAATTAATGTTTGAAATGGTTCAGTAGCACAGCGGTGAAGTGCCACACTACAACTCCAAGAGTCTTGGGTTCGATCCCCGCCAGGTCCTGGGATGTTTCTCTCTCATTTTCCACTTAGTTCACCTCTGGCAGTGTTCCTTATATGAAAAATATCGAGTAGCACCGTGGTTCTGAACCCACGTTAAACTGTAGGTCCCCCTGTAACCGTAAGTCAGTTCGAAGGTCGGGGGAAGGCAACGGCATACCACCTCCAAACAGGACCACTGTGGTGTTCTAACCAATCTTCGGATTGATGACTGCTTTACCTTTACGTTTAAGACTTTTGTCCCATTTTATGTAATAATTTACTTTCCCTGACATAATTGTAATGTAATAACTGATATAAGTTCTTTCCATATTGCGGTCTGGCCCGATGGTCTTGGGGTAAAGCTCTCGACTGGACAGCCGGGCGCCGTGGCTCAGCGCGTAAAAAAAAAAAAAAAAAAAAAAAAAAAAAAAAAAAAAAAAAAAAAAAAAAAAAAAATTAAAAAAAAGGCTGGACTACGAGCGCATTGTTCAACAACCAACAAACACGATCAGTGAGCGCCAGAAGCAAAACTACCCATAGAACAGAAAAGAAAGACTGATAAACCGATAAGTCGCGGGTTCCAAAGTCGGTCGGACATCAGATTTTTTCAGTCTGCAGTTTACCCCATCCTTGACCTCACTACGATGTGAGGAGTCGCCAAAAATCAAATGTGGTTCGCATTCCACGTTACGCTGTAGGTCCCATTTGTCCGGTTGTATTACTGGGGCAGGCTAGGGACGCCCAAGTCACCGTAGTGCCATCCAATTGAAAGACTTGCAGCAGGCCACTGAGTCACACGAAATTATTAACCATATTGTAAGTTCCAAATCCTAATCTTTATTTATATTAATCTTATCTGTTCTTGGTACCATGTAACTGACAGATCTAAAGAGAAATAAATAACTGACGATGCCAGTTTAATAGTCAACAACGCCACAAAAGAAAACAAAAGTGAGAGAGAGGAAGGAGGAGATGCACTATCTGAGAAGGCAGACATGAGCACAGGAGAGAGGACGAGGAGATGGATAGTGCCAGTAACTCGCCTCCTACTTCCCACACTTCACAGAAGTTCTCCTGCGAACCTTGCAGGATTAGCACACCGGGAAGAAATTTTAATCTGCTAGGAAGTTTCGTATCAGCGCACACTCCGCTGCAGAGTGAAAGTTTCATTCTGGAAACATCCCTTACGCTGTGGCTAAACCATGTCTCCACCATATCCTTTCTTCCAGGAGTGCTAGTACTGCAAGGTTTGAAGGAGAACTTCTGTGAAGTTTGGAAAGTAGGAGGCGAGGTACTGGCAGAAGTAAAGTTGTGAGGGAAAAATGTTCAAATGTTTGTTAAGCTTAAGGGACTCAGTTGCGGGGTCATCAGTCCCTAAATTTACAAACTACTTACGAACTACCTTATACTAAATACGGCACAAACATTCTTGACCGAGGGGGATTCGAACCCCCGACCTTAGCGACCGTGCAGACCGTGACTGGCGCGCCGCAGACCGCTCGGCCACTGCGGCCGGCAAAGTTGTGAGGACGGATCGTGAGTCGTGCCGGGATATCTCAGTCGGTAGAGCGCTTGCACGCGAAAGGCAAAGGTCTCAGGTTCGAGTCCCTGTTCCGGCACACAATTTTAATTTGCAAGAAAGTTTCATGTCAGCGTACACTCCGCTGCAGAGTGAAAGTTTCGTTCTATTTACGCATGTTAGTTATAAATGAAATAGTAATGAAATACACAGTGGTAGATACGTTTACTTCTCTATCCCCTGAAGCCGGCTATTCTGCCTCAAATTGTTCAGCGGCGCAGTCTCTTCGTGCTACTAAATATTTACGTGGGCTAGATTTTAGAGTTATATGATGTCCTATATATATTCCTTCAAACCGTCTTAATTGCAAATTTTTTATTAGTTAATGACGCGTTTCGCCCTTTAGCAGGTCATCTTCAGATTATAATGCGCTCTCCGTGGTGTGACACCGTAAGTTGTTATTGCTGTGTTTCTATTTTTATGGAATGTTTTTTTGGATTTCCTTGTGGCCCTTAATCGAAGCGGTGGTCTCTCATGACAGAAGATAAGCCCATGTTTACAATTGCGCTCACGGGCGGTGAGCGGGCGTGGTGTGCTGCTCCGCCGAATTGTACAGTCTGCGCATTGTAATCTGAAGATACCCTGCTAAAGGGCGAAACGCGTCATTAACTAAAAAAATTGCAATCAAGACGGTTTGAAGGAATATTTATTCTAACTGATTGCTATTGTACACTGTGGATTGGAAATCATTTTATATGATGTCTGGATGTCTAACCACACACACACCAGCAGGCCCGTGCTACTCAATGATTAATAGCATTTCTGTGCAGTCGATAGTGACAGATCTACATCACCCTAGACGTTGCCATATTCCTCGATTTATTACCGAGCACCTGACACGTGGAAACTTTCCTCCATTGGTGTGGGGACGAACTGCTGCCTACGTTGTCAATTAAGTCGCGGTAACGAGTAATTTGGCGGTCCTCGCTGCGTGCAGATTTGATGAGAAGAGTGTCTGCGGCCATTTACGCTGCCACTGCTCTATTCCCGCAGGCCATTGTTCAGAACGGTAACACCGTACATCACACAGCTGCCACGTACAGCGCTGTGCACGCGAACCTTACGCGCCATTTCGTCGCCACAGCGTTAACCGATCTCTCCCTGATGCAGAATGCACAGGCTGAAATTGGACGCGCTTCGCAGACAAACCTCCACCGCACAATTTCAGCAGTGTGCGACAGACTGTAACAAGATGGAAGACATCGGTCCGCTTTCATGCTGTTCAGCCTATCGAACAATTTGCGTCGAGTACAGAGAAAAACGAACATTTATCGGTTCAGTGATCATTTCAATCTCTTCATGTCGCCAATACTTATTCCGCCCTAATGATTACAATACTTTCTCGAGTATTACTCGCTGCTTAATGTAGGGTTTATTCTATAAAGAAGTCAGTTATTTGTGAATGAAGTTATGGAATTTGCAAATGATTGTTAAAGGAAGGAAAGGAAGGACAGAAAAAGAATTGACAATGGCTGCATTTGGGCATTGATATTAAGCAATGGCGACAAGTGAAAATGTCAGCAGGATCGGAAATCGAACCCGGGTCTCCCGCTTCAGGCCAGCGGTCACCTGAACCACTCGGCCACCCGTGTTCGCCTCCCGTCCGTCTCAAATTCTCACAAGCCTCACGCTATGTTTGTAGCGCCCCTATTGTCCAGGCCCTCTTACACTCGCCATTACGGATTCCCGTGCGAGGTCGGACGTATGACCGTATTGTGGTGAAATAACTGAAGCTAACGCCGTCGTCGAGTTTATTGTATTGGTATAGTGTCCGTTCTTTCGGACGTCCGAAAGAACAGACACCACACCAATACAATAATAAGTTATGGAAAATATAATAATTATTATTTGATATATGTTTGGACCTTGCTCACCATCAGAAACTTTAACTCGTACTGATCACATCAAAGTTGGTATCATGTGTTTTAGCCAGCTGCTGTTAGCGTTACGATTTCTGTGGGGTAACGATAAAAATGCAATACATAATATAAAAATTAGTAAACGCTCTTAGAATTTTCCAGTTCACCTTTTTCACCACTTCTGAGAAAACTATTATTGACATTAGTTACTTGATAATCAGATGAGTAAAGATAAATAATTGGCAATTCGCGAGGAAGACGTACGTAAACTATTTCGAATGCTTGTCTAGATAGGAATCAGTTAATTGAAGAGGTTTGTGTGTGCACTGTTTTAATTGTGTTGATAAAAAGTTTCATGAAGAACTGTGGAAATTCATGTTCGCCGTAGTACTCAAGCCCTTGAACGTAATATCGATCAGGACATTCAGATTCGTCGACATGAATTGTGGACTTACTAACAGAGGATTAAGAACAGTTTCTTCTCCGTAGTTTTCTGGTTTCTCATAACATTAATGTTCAAGCTCCAGCAAAGGCAGCAATCAAGAATAACAACCTCAATGCCTATTTACTGAGACAAACAATGCGAAAAACAAACAACCCGACGCTCCACAAATCCTACAGAACATATTTACCCTTCCACAAACCCTTTCTGCTGTTTATAGAACATTATCAACGTTTCTGCGATGAATCTTTAAATGTGTATATTCTCCGCTCTTTACGTTTCCATCTTTCGTTTGGTAATTGGAAAAATCAACAGCTTTAATATGTTTCATCTGACCATCAAATAATTCATCCGTTTAGCATTCGAAAAACATTTGTAATATTTTTATAATTTAATATTTGGTTCGCCTTTATTGATTTTATTTAACTCGTGGCTGAAGAGCGATAAGTTGTTCCGATGACAGCCCTGATGCACAAATACAATTCACAGCTATGTTTTCAAAAATAATTAACGTATTACAATCTATTATTTTGTCCGAACTATTGATCGGTGCGCCTCGGCTCGGCTATTGGAGAAACGAATACACAGTCCAGTTTACATTTTTGGCCGCTAGATGTCAGTCATCTTCTATTTGCTTGTACCTGAATGAAACTCTACCAAACCGTTGTACTGGTCGTTAACGAGCTAACGACTTAGTATGCCTCAACTGGACTCCACGGTCACCGGATTTGACACACTGTGACTTCTTCCATTGGGGTTTCGTCAAGGACAAAGTTTATGTACCACCACTCACACAGAAACTGGAAGAGTTGAAAAATCGTAATTGTACTACCATAACATCAGTGACGAAGGACATGCTTGCCCGAGTCTGGGAGGAATTTAAGTGTCGATGTGATATTATTCGTGTTGCTGATGGAGGATATACTGAACATCTGTAATCTGAATTCGACAGATTCTTAAATTTTAATAAATTTGTGCAATACGAATACGTTCATTCTTTTTGAAATATCCTGTCTTTGTAGATATAGGGGCTATTCAAGAGTTCTGGTCACAAATGATCGTAAAAAGTGATATCAATAAAAATTATCCATTTTAATGTTAATGTAGAGGCGTCGACGATGTTTTGCAGTCTCCGCTGAAACATCGCTGTAGACGTCACTCTACGATGTGTTCAATGGTGCGTTCTAAAGCATCATAGTCACACAACGGGGAATCTGAGAGTCCCTATTTGTAAGAAATCTGTTCAGTAGGCACCAGGCTCTGCTAAGCAGTTGAAAGTCTGATATACATGTGGGTGTTCGAGGCCACGGCGACGTATGCTGGTGTTGTTCTCACTTGCCTCCCTCCACAAGTATTCAATTTTGATATTTTCGGGGTGAGATGTGGCAGGAATGGGGAGATTTCTCCAAGCGTTATTCGGCGGTTTGTATACCACTATTACTGCAATTCCTGCCAGGTTGGTTATTATAATTTCAGTGGTTCCTTCCTGATAGCTTTCATTCACTTTGTATTCTCGTATGCCGTATTGAATGTAGACGAATGATCTTTAGATGTCGGGGGGTATACTACTTGCTATTTTAGATGCTGTTTTTAGCGCTCTGGTGATACCTGGGTTTCCTCTGCGACATGAGATTCCTCCGTGTCGACGCTCTCCAGGATTTACATTGCACGCAGACATTTCATACTGTAAGGAAATTTGAAAATCTTGTGAGGGAAGTTTATGGACGTTAGAACAACGGTGTAAAGGACATCATCATCATGACACAGTTGTGTTGTAAAAATAATTCTGCCGTTGCATGTATCGTTTATTCTTCTGTGTGTTACGACATGAGTGACACTCACTTCTGAAAATGTAGCAGCAATTGTCATCTGAGTGGAACTATCCCCATCTGGGCCACCAGTGTCCGTGCTTTGTCATTCTGTAGCAATCGAAAATATGAGAAACTTTTTTTTTTCTTTTTCTGAAACAGAATAGTAAAGAGACGCTAAAGGTAGTGGACGAATTTTGCCATTTCAGCAAGAAAATAACTGAACGGTAGACGAAGTTTAGACTGTTAGCAACTCTTCTTAAAAATATACCAATTTGTGAACAGTGACCTCGGGTGGAGTGACCGAGCGTTCTAAGGCGCCTTGCTCCTGATCGCGCGGTTGCTCGCCCTCGGAGGTTCGAATCCTCCCTCGGGCATAGGTGTACTTTTTGTCCTTGGATTAGTTTAAGTAGGTTGAAAGTCTAGGGAGTGTTGACCAGTCGCGGTTTGGTCCAATAGGTTTGCAAAGATCTGTTAACAGCGAATGTAAATATAAGAATTCTTCTGACTACAGTTTGATATGGAATTAAAAGTGTCATAAGTTGTACAGACTACAGGGAACGTTCTGGAATAAAACGTTTCATAATAATGATAATGAAGAATTCCTATATTTAACTGGGGAGAAAAGGTAGTTATTACATTTATTGACTAATAGAACGGTTTCACCTCATACAGAGCTAGTAAGGAATAGATAATTAGTGTAGAGAATTTGAGAAGAGAATACGACAAGAAATAGTAACGAAGACAGCTGTACAGGTTGTTTGAACATTAGATTGGTAGGAAATAGAAGGCTACAAATAAGAATTGATGAGATGCAAACAAGGTAACAGTAAAAGGGAAGGTAGCAGAAAACAAGAAAGAAGTACAGGAAAATCAATTGCATACAATTTGGGTGTTTATCTGTGAAATTCCGAATAGAAAGTTCTATTAAATGAGGAACATAGGTCAGATATATTTCACGAATGTTTACAGGCGCCCAGAATTGGGATAAGTTGTTCAAAATCTTTCATAGAAGAGGGGGTTGAAATGCAATTGGAAGAAATACGCAAATCACAATCCTTTGTGAGTGGAGAATGGAATATTCGGAACCCCACCAGCAACTATGATAAATTAGAGGGCGGTACGAGCAAACTACAATAATTCCAAAAACAATGCATAGTAATAAGCATAAAAATTCATAAAAAATGTCTGCCTAAGAAAGAAAATTTTGTGACACTTGTTCTTGTTCTCACTGTTGATCAACTAGCAATTTAAAGAATACAGAAAAAAACTGGAAGAAAGAAAATTCAGAATGACAAGATGAATGATAATGAGAGGAACGATATACAGTGCTCCGGTGTGCTGCTCATTTTGTAAATCTGGAAGGTACAGAGGAACAGTTTCCGAAATGAATATTTCATCTTGCAGGGGAGGCAGCACTCTTTAAAAACTTCGCAGCTGATATTAGCTGTGTGCTCGGTCGGAATATAGAAGCACTGTTGAATTAAAAGGATAGTTTACTTTCCAGAGCGCTTGGTTAAAAGTAAACAAACTGTGAAAGACCCGGTAAGTGAAAACGATGGCGGAAGCAATGCGAATATCAGAATAGACGGGAACCGGCGAAGGAAGGTTTTCCGCAGAGATGGATCTCTGCCCTTTTCATTAAGTAGTAAGAAAACCTAGCCGTAGCCAGGAGAAAAAAATCGGTAATTTGCGCTCCATTTTAAGCAAGAGCAGGTTTTTCATGCACCTGATTATTTGTGACGTCATATCGCCTTGCTGTCCAATAATATAATTTCTCAGGTGCAATCACTTAGATCAGTACATTTACTGTATACAGAGTATGTTGCGAATAGCATTAATAACAAAGAAGTAATAAACTGAAACGTCGCGCCCGATATTGAGGTTTTATTGTACGCCTTGCGAGCAGAAGGTAATTTTAGGAGCGCCTAGGTGTCTATAACATCATATCTGCTAAACTGCGTTTATTCTTCTTTTCTTCCTGTCGTTAGTATAATGACTGATTTGATGCGGCCAACCACGAATTCATGTTTTTTGCCAACCAATTCATTTCAGAGCAGTTCTTCTAAATCTATATCTACATATATACTCCGCAATCCACCATAAAGTGCGTGAAGGAGGGTATACTGACCAGTACTAGGCATTTTCTTTCGTTTTCTACTCTCAATAGAACGAGGGAAAAAAGAATGTCTATATGCCTCTGTACGAGCCCTAATTTCTCTTATCTTGTCTTTGTAATCATGACACAAAATGTAAGTAGGCGGCAGGGAGATCGTTCTCCAGCCAGTTTCAAATTCTGGCCCTCTAAATTTCCTCAACAGAATTGTTTGAAATTAACATCGTCTTTTCTCCAGAGATACCCATTTGAGTTCCCAGAGCATTTATGTGACACTCACGCATTAGTCGAAGCTACCAGTAACGAACATAGGTGCTCACCCCTGAACTGCTTCGATGTCTTCCTTTAAACTGAACTGACGCGGGTCCCAAACACTTGAGCAATACTGAAGACGTGGTCGTACAAGCGTTTTATACTCGGTCTCCTTTACATATGAAGTACATCTTTGCAAAATTCTCTCAACAAACCTAAGTCTGCTGTCCGTCTTACTCACAAATGTCCTTACATGTTCGTTTCATTTCATATCACTCTGAAATGTTACGCCTAGATATTTGTACGACACCACTGTATCAGGAAGCTCACTACGAATGCTGTATTCGAATATTATGAGATTATTTTTCCTACTCATGTGCATCAACTTACATTTTTCTATATTTATAGCTAGTTGCCATTCTTCACACCAAATAGAAATTTTGTCTAAGTCATACTGTATGCTATTCCAGTCAATTAATGACGACATTCTCCCATTCACCGCAGCATCATCAGCAAACAGCCGCAAATTACAACTTACTCTGTCCATCAGATAATTTATATAGATGGAAGCTAATAGCAGTCCTATCACACTCCCCTTGGACACGCCTGACGATAAACTCGTCTCTGATGAACACTCGTCGTCGAGAACAACGTACTACGTTCTATTACTTAGGAAGTCTTCCAGTCACAAATCTATGAACCTATTCCACAAGCTCCTATCTTCGTTAGCAGTCGGCAGTGCGGCCTTTTTAAAATCGAAAAACATTATCTTCCTGTTTCCCTTCAACCGTTAGCCACAAGATATGATTGCAATAAAAGTGCAAGCTGGGTTTCATACGAACTATGTTTCATAAACCCAAGCTGATTCCACCCAAAATCGTACATTATTTGTTGAATTATTCCAGTGTTTGTCTTCCCACACAGATTTTAGCTTTTACAGATCTCCCTAGTACCACAGACGCTATTCCGAGATGTATAAACACATGTCCTACCACCCTATCTCTCATCCGCATGAGTGCTTTCCATATCGTCGATTCTCCGTATTCGTCATGTTAGTTGTCTACTCCACGTTGAAAATTCTTCTGTAGCGCAAGTTCTTAAATGCTTCTATTCTCTTCTGTTCCTATTTTCACACCGTTCATGAATCACCTCCATACAAAGTTGTGCCCTAAAAGGACATCCTAACAAATTACTTTCTCACAGGGGGGTAAGTTGTCAAACCGGCCGACTTGGAGCAGAAGAGAACTTTTAATGTCCTCTGTCTATGCTCTTTACAAATAAACACATAACAATTTATTAGCATGATCAGGAAGGATTCAAAATTCACGCTTATAGCAGTAGAATTTCAAAAATATAACGAAATAAAGATTATTTACGTGTAGAATTTCATCATTATTTTCATTTACCATTGACTGCATTTATCGCTATAGGTACACTTTTCTCCATAAGTCAGAGACATTCTTCGATGAATTTTGCGCACCATACAAACGTTACGTACAGGACTAAGAAAGTCCTGAATTTATTAAATTTATGGAAAAATGATTGAGCTGTTACATTTTAAACTTCATATTTGAAAAAAAAAAAAAAAAAAAAAAAAAAAATATATA